>CM037472.1:29208538-30508538 GCA_021014325.1 Plazaster borealis
TTTTCAAGAAGTGGTTATTTGGTAAAATAATAATATCGTTGTTTAAGTGAGGAATGTTCAATATCGAGTGGGGGAGGTAGTATTATAAATATAATTACTATAGGTAATAATGATTGTTACGAGTCATAACAGCTTGACGAATTATTTTACCCTATACCTTCACAAATTCAATTACAATAAATTACACCCCCACGGGATAAAAAAAAATGCTTTTGTTGACTGAAATGCAAAGATGTATATGCACTTAACAATTGTGAAATCACAGTTATACAATATGATATTGAACAAATTAATAATTTAATATAATAGAGAGAGAAACACGTTAAAAATAAATTGAATTGGTTGATGACAAAACAGTTGCATATGGATCAACGAGGGCTCTGTGGCTGGCGTGCCCGCAATTATAGTTTCTGCCTCGGCTCGGCACCATAATTTACACTCAGCGGTTCCCGCAAATGAAATTAAACAAAATGGTCAGTTTTTTATGAGCAGATATTTCAACGACAATATTTAAAGGTAATTTACTGATAAAACCCTCACGCTCTCCTCTATATTCAACCCATACTGTAATTTGTCACACGTCAGTGATCATACTAACTGGTGCGTGGTAAGGCAGATCCCAATTTGGCCTAAACACAATATTATTGGTTCCATAACAAAAAGAAGTGAATATGACTTTTTAAGCTGACAACATTATTTGGTACATGTTTTGATAAAATTCACATAAAAAGGCATGAGAATGGCCTTTGCTTCTTCTCAATTCTCCACGCAAAGTGACACAATAATTGCCACGTTTGCATCAAGCATAACATTTTAAATACCAACTTTCTTCCCATAGACCGACGAATAATAAAGCACTGTTTACTTGGAGTTTTGTATCAAAAGTGGCTTCCAAAAATACGCCGAGTTTATGTCAATCTACTACTGATTAAGCAAAATATATAATTCATTGCGTCTTAATAAATATACGCCCACCTGTAACATCACATCACACGTGGTTGATTTTTTAACCAGCAAAAAATAATAGGTCCCGTTCTTTTTTCTTAATTGAATGACTTATTATACAAATTTAATGTATTCAATAAATAAAGTTGTTGATTGAATGAACAAGATATGGCCCAACGAAGACGATAAACAAGTTTGTGTGGTTTACTTTAGAGGCAAGGCATACAAAAACCATACATTACTTTAAGAACAGATCAACTGTTGATATAATTATTATTCTTTCGTTCTCGGCAATTTTGAGAAAATGTGTTTGAAGCCAATCTGTCAACGCTTTAAGATTCAAAGGCAAGTATTTATATTGGATAATAATAAAGATTTAATTAAGTTTCAGTCTGAACCAGCGGGGACAGTTGTGACATAATTTCTGCTGACGCCAAGCCGGTTGTTGTTTTCACGGTAATTTACTCCCTCGACGAAATTTCCCATTTCAAAAATAAGAACACCTTGGAGAAATTTTATTTCTCAGGAGAGTATTCGACAGCATGACGTTCGGACTCTCATTATGCTGTGATATCTTTGTTTCCTGTTTTTCTTTCTCTTCTTTGTTTCTTCTATACGTGTATAGCTATTCATAACGAGGCTGGCAGGAAAACACTCTTTTGTCATGACGAATTAAAGTTATACTATCCAACAATGACTCTGACCAAAACAGAAATGTAGCATTACGTAACAGTGTGTATTACGTCATCTCTCGATGTTCCAGTAAGTTACATGATTTATCGATCAAACAAATTGTCTCAGAAATTTATATTAAACTGGGGGAAACAAATCATTGTAAACTTAATGTTTAGCATAAGGACCTGTGTTTATAATAATAGGCACACAGTGACATGACAGTGGTGAATCCAGAGGACGAGATGGGATTGTACTAAACGATAGCTCGGTGGTCTAGCGGTAATACACCTGCTCTAGAATGGCAAAGCTCATGGGTTCGAATCCCACCCGAGTACTATACCTGTGGATTGATTTTTGTTTTCCCACAGAACTTGGGAAGTACCGAGTATACAGTACTTTACACATATCAGTGCATGAGTAAAACATAAATAATATTCTTTATCCACGATGCAAATTTAACATCTATTAAAAAACGATTTCGGAAAACAGTTTTAATTTTGCTTTTGTTACTTACCCCCATCCCATTCCTGACTTCTGGATGTATCGCTGTCAAAGCGTATGGGGGTATTTTGAGTCATACCAAGACAATTTTACAAGCACACATTGTAATGACAAAATACAAATAAATAAATAATGTATATATAAATTCGACGAATTGTGATAAATAATCTTTTGGAATGTATTGTACAGCAAGTTTTAGCTTGAAGCTATGATATATTATCATTTTTAGTTCAAATATAGCATTCTTTTTCTTTGATCGTGGAATGTGATATAAACCTCGGTAAAAAGGTCTTCTAGAACAACATTTATAGAAATAATTTGTTTCGTATTTAAGCAATCCAAATTTTTTTCTATAAAGATGACAACTCCCAAATTAGCAAAAATGGAATGCTTAATCGATTTTGACCATTTTGTTTCTAAATGGAAAAAATCCATATGAAAAATGGTAACAATGTATCCTTAAATATTCCAGTCGATAAGGAATGTCCTAGTTGTTTAAGTGTTATTCATAAATAATAATTATTTAAAATAAATTAAATAAAACCAAACAAAGCCAACATGTGTTACCTTTGCTTAAATATTCAGTTGAGAGGCAAGTATTGTGTGTCGGGATAATAAAATACCTTGTGATTCTTATGTTATATTATATTCAAATAATAAACCACAATTGTTTTGGTGTCATTTCTTTCGTCGTAAGTTTAAATAGCAAATGGGTGTAATTGGAAATCTCAGTAAATTTGTGTACCATTATAAGATAGAACACGGACAAAATAAAGTTATTTCGTATATGAATAAATAATAGCATAAATAGTTACTAAATTGTAAAAGATAATATTGTACTTGGTGGCTTTTGATTTGTTTAAAATTGTAACGGTCAGGGTTGATTTTTGTATTTGCTGGCCTATGTTTACGCGACCTTGGGGATGATATTATATACATAACTTACGATATATCCATTCATAATTAAGAAAGTTATTTGTCTAATAACAGTCGGGCATCTGTTATTCCAGAGAAATATGCTGACAGCTGACGGATTTTGTTGATGCTTTCCCCTAGTAATTATTGCTCTGGCTCACGAACTCATTTTTACTTTGTTATTATAAAAGTAATTGGACAATGGTTGTGCCTGGAGGCATGGCTGTACGAAAAAAGAGAAAGAAATAACGGGTGCAGGGTTTTTTTGTTTCTCTCGCAGATGCCTTGGCTCAGTGTGCATGCATTATAATAATGTCTGCCATTGTTGTCTGACTAATTGCTTTCCAAAGGAATGTTGACTACAACAATGCAACGGATGATCTTTTCTACTGTGGAGAGTTTGAATATGCTGCGCACGGATTATAGGAAACAAACTGCAGCGGTGTTCCACCCGCAACAAATAAATTTAGTTATGTACGGCTCGATTCTAATTAAATAAAGCCTTAGTCAGAAATGAAAAAGAAAAAAGGGTAGGCCTATAATTCGTGTTTTTTTTTACAACAACAGGTAGAAACTTTCGTTTGTTTGTTTGTTTGTTTGTTTCGCTATATAAGTAAAAATAATTGTCAGTATGAAAAAGGATTCTGCACGAACATTGCAAATGTTTTTTAGGGAATTTGTGTGAAATCAGACATGGACATGCTATTTTTTAACAAAGGGAATTTTTTGGGTGAATAATAACATACAAACAACAATGGCCAAATCAACTCTGTTCGTCTTCAACCCCCTTTTCGGCATTTATTTTTTAAATGGCGGATTCTGAAAGAATGGATTTTAATGGTCTTAAAAAAAACCATCTATCGAATCAAAAGTCACCACTGTACAAAACAATTATTCTCCTACATAAAGCTAGATTTGTTATAATTCGTTACTTTTAAGTTTGTGCAAAAATATTGACTACAAGAAATATTAGTGTATTTGTTTTACTTATGTCTTTTGTTCTATGTTTACTCACGGCTGTACCGGTAACTGCTGAAGGAGAATAACTTGCCGGTTTTCAGACGGATGTCTTTTATTGATGTGGCGGGTCAGACCTGGGGAGCTAGTAAAATTACTTGAGCAGTACTTACAAGGGTATACCTCGTTGGAGTGGTGAAGACGCACGTGTTGCTCTAGCGCCATCTTGTTTTGGTAGGAGCCCCCACATACGTCACAGTTCACCTCCTTCGGGCCCACGGCGTGAGAGAGGACGTGCTTGGCACGGCTGGTGAGGCTGCTGAACATTTGGCCGCAGTACTGGCAAGGGTACGTCTCCTCCTCACCGTGGTGTTGCATGTGCTTCCGGAGATTGGCCGGTCGGCGAAACTTCTTCCCGCATTGTTCGCACTCGTACTGTCCCTCTTCGTTTGGCGTGGCTTGGCCGGGACTTGGGGTGCTGCGGCTGCTATCACTCCCGGTGCTCGTGAGGTCATCCTTGATGAGGGTAAGCGACTCGTCTGTCTGCTCTGTCTGATGAGTCACCTCAAATGTCTTACTCCCGTCTGGTTTGGCCGGGGATGCGGGAAGGATACGCGGGGAATTCAGGCTGGATCGACTGTTGGGTCTTGGTTTGTGCCAACGTCGGTGGGAAGCTAGATTGGCTGGGCAGTTGAACACCTTGTCACACTCGGGACAACGATACTCAACATGCACTATACGTGAGCATTTGTGCTGTGCTAGGGAGAACGGGTCTGGATACTGTTCTTTGCACAATTGACAAACAAAGTCCCCACCGAGGCTGTTGTCCACACCGCCTTTGTCACCGTCGCATCCCCCGTTGATCCCCTTACCGTTATGGTGCCCCCCATCGGATGCCACATCTCCCCTGATGATGGTACCGTGTACAGGGGAGGTGTTGTCATCGTCAAAGTTTAGTTTACGGGCAGCCTTGGGTTTTTTGGCACGGTGTTGCTTCCGTTCAGTGTCCTCGGTGAGAGGGCGTTTAATTCTTAGTGGGGGTGGGATGCCGGATGGAAGTCTTCTAGTCGGTGTGGTGGGGGTGACGGTAAATGGCCACAGCGTCTTGTCCCTCTCGACGTTCAGTGAGGAGGAAGGTGAAGATGACGATGAAGACGACGATGTGGTGTAAGTCAAAGGGGATGGATAGGAGTAGGTGGTGGAGTGGGGAGAGCTTACCGGTGAATAAACCGAGTCCCTGTCGAATCGGAACGCTGGACTCTCCTTGATGAGCAGAGTGACCGGGCTGTGGCCGTACCCCGAGTCGGGAGAGTTGAATGGTTTGGTGTACCCCTCCACGCTGTCGTTTTCGATGAAGGCATCATCCTGATCCTCGTCCGAGCAGCGAGAGCGGTAGGAGACGGAGCCGGATTTCTTGTTGCGCTTCACCAGGAATCCCCTCGGCATCTTCCCGTTGAACGGGCACCCACAGACCCGGAACAAATCCCCACCTTGTATCGGGAACACACGAGAATATACAGTGTGAATTCTGACGAGTTAACAGGTGGACAAAGAGTCAAAAGCAAAATGTGATTCTAAAATGGCAACATCAGTTTGTGAAATATTAGTGCAAAGTTTTGATGCTGACTCTCGCCCGTATACATGGGAAGGACCACAGGTGGTGATAACACGTCTCACTTCCTGTTTTCATGTGCTAGAATGCGGGCATTAGACGGCGTTTTGCACAGTTAAATGTGACGCGCAAATACTGTCACTCAGTTGATGTGATGCTAACAAGTCAGCAAGCCTTCTGGTTGGCTCACAGCTCACGCGACGGACCAGTGAATTCCGTCATGGGCGCTTATCGTTAAACTGTCGTCGGCTGAGTCTCCGCCCCCTTTCGCTCCGTACGTCTCGACCGCCGCGAGCAGGCAGCTGCAAGCCGATGGCACGTTCCTCGCAAGCGTGTAGTTACCGTGGCTCCTCCTTTGTTTGATTGTGGTGGCTGTGCATGTACAGCGAGATGGGCCACGCGCAGCTCTTTGTTTTCAGCAACGCAGATTGGATTGTAATCGCGGTCCCGATGATAGACCTAGCTACTACTCGTATCCCAGCTAATGAGCCGGACACCCCGCGGCTAAGCATTCTTCCTCGGTCTCGCTCGCCGTGCATCTCTCCAACAGACACAACAACAAAACCCAAGAAACTCAATAAGAACAGTGAAAAAAAAAATCCCGTACCTCCTCAGTGCAAAATCTCAGCCGGTTTTTCCTTTGTTCTCATGCAACGGCGATCATCAAAATTCTTGCAGTGGTATAAAATTTTATGAAATAAGAGTGTTTTGTAATCGATCGAGAAGGCCTGTTACGGTGATGCGGGGCACGGATGCCTGGCCCTCGTGCTACATGACTGGTCATGGAGAACCGAGATATTAATGTGGCTGGACGAGGCTCTCTCTAACACACCATGGTCGATTTGAAAACATCACTTAATTGTTATTCCTTCTGCGGGCTCAAATCAGGCGTTTGGACTGTGCTTTGTTTGAAAGTGAAACTTGGTTTGAAGCCGTATTAGGCTAAGATAATTATGACTGTCCGACCAACTGATCAGATTTGTGGGTTATTTTTTAATATAAAATATTTCTGACATCAACAACAAACTGAAACGAAAGACCATAACTGTGACCAATTATCACTTCTGTCAATTTGACTCATTCAATTGTAAATAACTGCAACAATGCTCTTTTAATATTTGGACAGATTTTAAAATTACATCGAGTGACGAAGGAATTTTAGAAGGAGCTGCTATTTTGTGTTTCTTTTTACACGGAACAGTTTGCCGTGCAATCAATAAAGGTGGAACTAAACTTGACAGCAACGACAGAATACAATAAAATATGGATTATAGTAACATTTATGTCTTTGAACTATCTCATTAGAACAATTAAATGAAAATACCTCCAAGTTAGACAATGATTAAAACTACAACCTGAACCATTTTAATTTGTATATATACGCCCACCATTTATTTTCCTGTCGTCATCAACCCATAAATTGACTTTGATGTACATTTCACAAACCCACACTTGCTTTGTTGGCTGCAATCAAGAAATATGAATGACATCGATCACTTTTCGAACACTCAATCTAACGGGGTTTTTTTTATTTTATAGACGCAGCAATTAACATTAGTTTGGATTAGAGAACTCCTTGTTTAAAATAACGAGGCCTTGATGTAAAATACCAACACCAATTTATGGCCTCGATCCGGTTTGAGATTCCGAACAAAGCGGTGTCGATCCGATATATCTCGCGTTTATCTTTAACGTATCTGGCCGCTTTGTTCGTTGTTATAGTTTTTTCCCCTCCGTATTCAAATCCACAGGCGAATGTTTTGTGTGTGTTGATGTATCGACTTTTTTGTGCTGTCTTTTTTTTTTCAGTGACATTTTGTGGCCGAGTCAACAATTACGCTTTAATGGAACAGGTGGTTGTGTTGAAATAGAAATGAAATATCTTTATCAAACATGAAATTAAATGAAATTCAGACCACGACAAAATGGCTGTGGTAGGCCTACATGCAAAAAAACACATCTTGGGGATTTGTATTTTGTTTCTTCTTTTTTTTCTAAATAATGTTTATCAATGTTATCGTTCTTCGATATGAATTTGGAACAATTACAAAATTCTGAGCTTAGCCGTTGAACTGTTTTCTGGAAAAACAGAATGGACAAAAGCAAGGGCTAACACTGAACACCCGGCATAACAACTGAGACAATTTCGTGCCTGTGGGCGTGTCATTATGGAGGCGGGATACGGGTTTGTTCGGTCGCGAATATGGGCAATGGTTGCAAACAATCGAGATTTATTGCCTTTGGATTTTGGAGCAAACATCACTTTACCGGGAATTAGGTTCCAAACTCAACTCCGGTTAATTGGGATTGTTAATTTATGTTTGTTTAAAAATCATTTTTAAATACTGAAAAACATCTCATACAATTTAAGAAAATCAACTATTAATCAATAAGGGGAAAATAAGCCTTGTAAAAAGGACTGCGTGTGTTAACTAATTGGAAATTAACTATCCTTGTATCGATAAAATACAGTTTAAAGTAAAAATGGAGAGAAATACAAATTACTTTCGTATAAAATGGCAAGTTGTTCATTTTTTGACGTGAACTGACATTACACAGGTATTACACAGGATTGGTGAAGCTGACAAAAAAATCGCAGACAGTGTTCATGTTTTGTGTGATCAACCATAGGCCTATATACACGGAATAACAAACCTGTGAAATTGGGCTTAATCCGTTGAGTGAGTCAGGAGAAAATAGTGAAAAAACTGTGCATAATTTTTAGGATGTAAACACATTGTCCTTACAGCTGTGGGCTTTTAAAAAAAGTTTTCTCACCGATACATTTTTCTTTAATATGACTTCATTCAGAGGGAAATATTTCACAGGAAATGGCTTTATGAACTTCATAATCAGTAAGCAATCAGAATAAAACTAAACAATTATGTTTTTATCCTTCAATCCTGAAGAATACAGAAAGTTACAGTACATTGAAATACACCTACAAGTACTTTTACCCACAACTGATTTCATTCAAGTGTAGAAGAAATATAGTCACTTGCTTTTTCGCTGACATATGCAGAGATTGCTTTTTGCACGGTGTGAGGGTTTAAGAAATAAGCTCCCCTTAATTCTTAGGTGTTGAAAGAAGCCCTGATATGGACTCAAAGAGGCAGATGAAGTTGGGATGCGGAATATAGGCCTATATACGATAAATTATGAAACGATCAATTGCAATATACATCAATTAAAATCGGGGATATAACATGCCGTCGTCATAAGTCAACAGATGGGATGTGTTGGAGTTATCTATACGAGAGCTTAAACTCTCTTGTTTCATCACCGGGAACGTCGTGTTCCGGGGGGTTAATTTAGCTGTCAAAACCCGGGCGGGGAGGAAGGACTCATCGGCGGCCCCTCTTAGTGAGAACCCAGCTATAGATGCACTGATGACGGGACGACAATAGACACTGAAGAGGGGACTTGCTGGTTTCTATGGTGATTATGTCATCACCTGGGTCATTAATCCGTTGCTCTTATGGCTTGATGAGGTGGCCTCACTCTATCTTTCTCTTTATCTCTTCCCTGTTGTCATGAAGAGGGTTATTACGACGCAATGGGAGACAACAAAGTATACAGCTGCAGTCGTACGTAGTTCACAACAGCTGGGTACCAGGACTCTTAAGTCTCGCGTGTAGTTGAACACTTGGACGTTAAAGTGCGTGGTTTTGTTTCCTGCACTGAACGCTCTTGCACAGTCTATTGGCCCTTTTGGGCACCAGGTTTGATCCATGTTTCGATTTTGCTCTAAATATGATAATTGTATGTCCAATGATGTAGCCAAAAAGCAGCTTGCAAAAAACAGATCATAGAACGTATTGTGTCTTCGGATAGATACCGTTTACCCAGACATCACACATTTCGTGATCGCCAGGTGAATATGTCAAACGAAAAAGTGGAGGGAAAAAAATAAAAACGGTTATCTGTCCCGCATTTTACTTAATTAATTAATTCTGATAATTTCCTTCTGATTTATGTTTTACAAAGCAACATATTTTAATGGGAAGCAACAAGCTCGTAAAAAGGGGAATGACATAATTGGTTTTGGAGGAGAAGTTAATTCCAATCCTTCAGGACACTATAAATATGATCGTATTTAAGTGGTAACAAACGAAAAATCTTTGAATGTTTTGTCAGAGATGTCCGTGCACGTTTACATCGGGCTTATATCGATTGCTGTAACCAAAATAAGCATTAGTGATTTGTCTACCCCTTATATAAAATGCCATTTCTTCGACTTTGACAGCATTTCAGACGGATATGTTCTCTATAGGGTATGGAAACTGTAGGTCTATTAAAATTTATAATGAGTGAGATTTCAAATTTAAGGTAATCTTTGTTATGTTACAAACTTGTCGAAAGTAGTTATTTTCGTAGACCTACAAAACAAAAAAGGCATGCAGTGTGGATCGTTTGTCTTGTATTTAAAAGAAAGAGAGAGCGAGATAAAAGGTGATGTTTTTCCCGCATCAAGCCTTTAATAGGCGACAACATAATTACGTCATTACGTAACATTTTTTCCCTCTATGATTCACGAGGAGGTTAATTTGTTTCCACGTAAAGAGGCGGGAAATGGTTATGTTTTAACGATGGCCGTGGGAATACGATCGAAATATCAAACTGAGTACGTTTTTCAGGGTGAGGCATCGCATCTGCATGACCTGTGACCTATTTTGATGTTGTACTTGTTCATTTGAAATATATTTGACCAATTTGTAATATTCTAGAAATAATTATTTTATTTATTTATTTGATTAAAAAAATATTTAACGAGGGTGGCCCACCCAGCACATCTGCTTTTAGGTGACTCCCACTATTAATCATTGCATTGTATCAATCGTACCGTATGTGTTATTGTGGAAGCAAACTAATTGAGTGAAAATAAACTCAACTGAACTTAAGTGAACTAAACTGATCATTTGGGGTCCTCACATTATATAAAAATGCATCAAAGATCAAATAAAAACAATGACAAGACTTTAGCAAATGGTGCATACAAAATAATAAAATAATAAAGTAAAATACTAATTAAAAATGGATGATTACATACTGGGACAAGTGAACGAAATTACACACCCTATATCAACCAACATCACAATTGAAAATTTAAAAATGTACACCCAACAAGTTGGACAAATATGAAATAGGCCTACACAGGATACGAGCGCCCCCATCCTCCCGAATGTACCGGTATACCATTAAAGCAGATAAATTAAAAGTTACAAACCAATGAGCCAACAGCCTGCATTAAAAATTGTAATGATAGCAATAATTATAATTACATTGAAAAAATAGTTTGGGTATAAAGTCTCACGGTCCGTAAATGAGTCTACGGTGTAACTGGTAGAAAATGTCAACATAAGAAATATTATTTAAATTGGAAAGCAAGAAGGGGAAAAACCCGCCAAGATAAGAAAATTCTTATAATTGAAAGGCATGAGGGGACAACTGTAAAAACACTGTAATAGAAAACATCTTAATTTGTACATCAATAATTTATAATATAATAAATTTAAATGAGAAGGGCAAGTTTGTATAAAATTAATTGTAACATCATCAGCTTTTGACGATCTCTTGTTTTCGAGTAGGCCTACTTTTAAAAGAGTCTCCAACTAGTCAAGTAGGCAAATCTTTTCTTTTACAAAACTGTAATTTTCACTTGTTGATTCTTTTCGTTAAACGGTCGTTATCAATGCATCGGCTTTCAGGAAGAAACTCGATTCTAAACGAAAGAGAGGAGCGTTTTGAAATTAAGTTAAAAACCAAACTATTGATTTTAAAGTCTCCAGTTTATCGACCGTCTTTAAAGAAATGCTTACTCCGAACAGCTTAATACGGTACCTTTTTCTACATTTTAAAAACTGATTTCACGAGGAATAATTAATGAACTTTGGGGTATTTTGATATTGTTACAGGGCCGGGCGCCAGACCGCAATGAAAAGATCCGTCTGTGTAGTGGACGTCTCTCATTAACATACAGCTGTTCCGACCGAGTGCCGTCCCATTTTGATTGCCCCCCGTTATATAAACGCGGTCATAATCTTGATCCGTTGCACACTCCGTATGCACCTCTAGTCCCCATGAGCTAGAGACGGGTGTGCACTCAGGCACTCTCGGCTCGGGTCAAAAAGGATTGACACTTCTCTTTGGCGAAAAAAACATTAGATCAGACATAATACTGACTTATTTGTATTTTTTAATCGTGTGTCTCTTTCGGGGGTATGAATGTACTTTATTATTTTGTATTTATTTATTTGTTTATTTTTCACAAAAAAACATTGACTTCTTCCGATGTTCCGATCAATCAATCACGCACTCCGAATGTGAACAGGAATATTATTTCTCCAACGTATGCATGAAGGCTACGGTGACCTTTAAGTTTGACCTTTCCCCTAAAAGGCAGATATACAATGATCCTTTCCACCCATATCTTGACTTCTTAGCCCTACATCAACAAAAAATGAACAATATTTTGATAAGTTGATTTCAGACAAAAACGCGTTTTCTCTATGATGAAACCTAAGTCTTTGTTATGTTCACACGGACAGAATGCACACGGTAGCGCAGCAGTAAACACGCTAACGGTCGTTGTATGACGTGGCGTGGTGTAAACTTTTATGACATTCGGATTTTAAGGCCAATTAACTTTAAGTTTATTTTATTACACCGCGGGCTTAGAGGGTAAAATCTCTGTAATACGGGTACAAGGCTTCGATGGGAACTCTCGCCTCTGTAACACAAAGGGTGTATTTTTTTATGTGAAATAATTTCAGGCTAACAACCTTTGCGAATTTTTTTTGAGTTAACAAAACAGCCCATCACAGTGAGGCAATGGACAGTTGTCTTTAAACGCACAAATTAGTTGTTATACAATACTGGGTTGTAGCAAAAGCATGTGTGTGGGGGGGGGGGGGTATTGTGGCCAATTTACTGACCGAAATTGTTCTAAATTGTTATAGTTATTCAACTGGGCCAATTCAGAATTATCAATATTCAAAAATATCTACTTAACAAATTCGAATATGTTGGTGGGTGGGTCAAAGAAAAATGTTAACTTACATTTTTATTTTCAAAAGGGTCCTAAAGAAAAAAACAAAAAGAAACCCCCCCCCAAAACAAAAACAAGGACAAAACATAGAAACAAGTTTCGAAATCGAAATTGAAAATTGAGGTGGGTGGATGAAAACAATTTTAAAAAAGATTCTAAATTTGAAAACATTAATCATTTGGATTGGTCCCCAAAAGCCATGTCACACGATACAGTCAATCACGTCTTGGCAATCTCCATAATAGAACAACATTCACATTTTTATTGTCAACAGTTTCTACGAGACAGTAAAGAGCAAGCCCAGGCCCAAACTCATACAGCTGCCTAGAAGAAGAAAATGTTGCTTAAAAATTGTCAGCTAAGGAAAAATTAGCTGGAAACCAGTTACAAACGGTACATGTGACCATGGTAACCTTTTAGTAATAAGAACAATTGTTTAGTTCTTATCTTAATTTTGTGCTTAAAACCCTGCGGCGAGGGACCAGCAGCTGGGCCCAATTTCATAATGGCATGTAAGCACAAAAACTTGCTAAGCACAGAAAACTCTTCCTTAAGAAAAATAGGTTACCAGCCAAAATACCATACAGTTACCATTGCTGTGACTGGTACCCCACTCATTTCTTGCTTAGCAAAGAAATTTGATAAGCAGAATTTTCTGCTAAACAGCTTTATGTAATAGGGCCCTGTTTAGTTGCAACGACCCTGTGGTACGGTCACAGCACATGCTGACAAGTTTTTTCTGTATTAGGTAAAGAGGGTTTATTTTGCATTTTTCAATAAATTTTGATTTATCCAAGTGTGTTGTTAACATGTCCAGGTATTGCCTGGGTTAATTTAAGTTGATTTGTTTGCATAATTATCTAAGTTGTATAATTTGGTTTCATCTATCATTGACAATTGACATACCGAATTTGTACACAAAGGATGCTGGCAGAGTTTTGTCCTGCCCCCTTTTAACCAAATCATGTTGATTGACACCCCCTATAGGACATGTGGCAGGGTCTAGCTTAGAATATCATGGCTTATGAGCTGACCAGTGTGTACGATGTGGTTAAGACAATGGAAATAAATATACAAATTATGTCAGCATGTGCTACCACGTCCCTCTTTGCAGGGTTTTAAAAAAAGCAGCTCTATGAAATTGTTACCAGAGTAAGACACTGTTAGAAGAATTGCTCTTGTGCCATTGAACTGTTCCTTTTTGTAATGCAGTGCGGATGATTGCTTCCATTACCCTTCGGCCTAATATCCCAGTTGAAAATGCCCCCAGGCACATTGAGACCCCACCCCACCACAATAATTATTTTCGCATTCTGTGATAATCATTATTTTTTTTCGTGTGAATGTTTTAAGAGCAACGTGTATTCACAATATTGTATCAACAATGTCTAAATTTTGGAAACTAGCCTTAAGGGTGACAATGCTCCCGGTGGCTATTTGTGTAGAGGTTTTGTGAAACACTTTTAAACCACTTTATTTTGTTAGAAAAATATAGCAACATCTAGTTATTACACTGCTTGATAACCAGGGGCCAATTTAATGACTGACATTGTCTCTAACTTATTCTAGTGACACTCAGAATTAACAAGAGATAATCACAACAAAACAACATCGAAAATTTTATGGATGTGTGGGTCAAAGAAAATATTGCTCAAAGCACGGAAGATTCCAAATATCGACGAGCAGCCCCGAAACTAGGGTAACTTTTAGAGGGAAAAAGGAGTGCACCATTTTTATCTAGTTTTTTTTTCTTGCTAAGTTTCCGTTGCCTTTTTTTTGTTTTAAACAAGCCCCCCTTTCAGCGCCCTTGTGATGCCATTTGCAAAAAAAAATTATAGGATAATCTGACGTGAGTGTTAAACACTGCGTGTATGGAAATATAGTTTTAAAAACATTGACATTGTCACATAAAACTTATGTAACATTTTGCTCTGGTGATTTTTAATCTCAAAAGTCGAGATCTAAATGGGGGCACAGGGGGGGGGACCACCGACATCAATGGGGGAGGGGCGTGTCTACGGTACTGTTTGGTGTATGAAGAAAGAAATGCTGAGCCCTGCACAAAATAATAGACGCATCATTTATAGGCATATACCCCGAAAACAATAGGCCTAATAGGTCACCCCTCTCTGATAATAGGGTATCGTTCTCGATCCACAAAGGAAGTATGGAGAAAATACCTCCGTGGTACAGGCAAGTTGTCGTATGCCGGTGTCACAGGGAATTCTGTCCCCCCGCACAGCGGTATACGGCCTTCCTGCTATTATTTTACACTTTTCCGGCTTTTTGTTTTAAAGGCCTAAGTCATTAGCAAAGATTCGGTATACTTTAGGGGATTTGGAATTCATGGCCTGGTACTTTCCCACTTCGCTGAATATCACGATTCAAATGATTTGTTACATTTATTTTATTTATAATATTTTAATTATTTGGATAATACATAAAAACGTGAGCAGAGGCCATCCAGGGAAGGGGAAAACAAGTCTGTCCTGAATAAAGATGTGCCCACCAAGATCCAAAATATTAAACTCAATTAAGTGTTGTATGAAATTTTTTGGAATGAAAAACACATGTTGAGTAATGATCTTTGTACACAAGGGTGATTTGATCGTTGTATCAATGTTAATGTTTGCTCGGTCAGCTTCCCCCCTACAACCCCCCCCCCCTTGAATCAAGCAGGACGTAGATGGACAACAGGGGGCGCTCGCCTCGCCCACTGGACACTGCCACTGGACAGAGCCAATACAACGGCGCTGCCGCCACTGGATCAACTTACCCACTCTTGTTTTTGTCTGAAAGGGGAAGGTAACTAGTCCAGCAGAAAGGTAACTTTGTTTTGTTTCTCCTTTTTAAGCTGTTAACCATAATATCAGTTATTTGTAAGCAAACCACGAGCTAATATTTATGCACAGGATTGAAACTAGTTGTAGAGAAAAACGAATGTCGAACCTTATTTTGAATCGCCACAATAGTTCATCGAGCCATAGAGTAAGGAGTAGTTATGATCGAGCAGTCGAGGCAACTGGGGAACCCTACCTGTGCTGTAGTCTAGTAGGGAGGTCGCCAGTCTCGGTTGAAACATGGAATTCTACCTCCATGGTTGTAACATGTATGCAACGGAGGAGTCCAACCTGGGCTGAACCCTAGCCCTGGTAGGACCATGGAGGTCTTATTCCTCCATGGTAGGACGTCAGAGCTTGTCAGTGTCTGTTGCACTGCACACCCTGGGTTGGTATATAAAGCTTAGAATTCTACAATGCAAACAATTATACAATTGTAACTAATGACAGTAATGTTTTTTTGATATTTTAAAAATTTTACCTAAATTTTACTTTGAAGAAGCTGAAATTCTGTTCACATATTCTTCATGTCCATAAGTACACTTTTGATGAGTCTAATAATAATATTAATAAAAGTAAAAATAACAAATAGGCCTATTCCAGAAAATAAATTGCAGATCCACGCTACCATTGTAAACATGTACCAATTGATGTGTGAGCACGTGTGCACATGCGTGAATTGCGTAACAACCCCATCAACTTCCGGATGTCAATGGGCGTGAAGTGCAAGCGAATGTAGCCTCGTTGCAAGACCATCCCTGTTTGATAGGTCACAATTTTTCCTGCAAGAGGGCGTTATTATCTGAGCGGTTTGATGGATGATAGCGCCCTCTAGTCTTGCACCAAGACTAGAACGAGTGTGATGGACTTGCTCCCGCGTGCGTGCAGGTTTTCACATACGGATTCAATACAGAACAACAGAGATGCGTAAATTTCCATTTTATTTTCACAACTAATGTCACCCAAGGATAAAATTAACCATTCTGAACCCAGCAGGCATGGAGTTCGGGACACAAGGAATATGTGAACGAAGCTTCAGCTTCCTCCATCAGGTATACCCTGGACTCCGTAGTGAGGAGTCCAACCTGGGCTGAACCCCTACATGTGCCAATACTCCTGACTCCGGACTCCAGAATATATTGACACTGGGACTGGGCTGGGGAAGTAGGTACTCCTAGAACTATGAGGTTCAGTCCGCTATCTTATCCAGAAAACGATAGCAGAACAAACCTCATAGTTTAGGAGTCTGGGAGTAGAGACGATAGCAGAACAAAATAGTTCTAGGAGTAGGGCTAGAAGGAGTAGTCCAAGTTACTGGACCCAACAATGCTTTATAACACAAGACATTATCTGGCGTATCTTCTTACGCCAGATAATGTCCAATGTTTGAAAAGCGTTGTTGGGTCCAGTAACTTGGACTAGGAGTTTAGGAGGTAAGTGCTTTGATATATTTGAGCTAGCCGGTTGGGGTGGGGAGGGGGTACTCCAGTCCTAGTCCTAGAACTATATGAGGTTGTTAGGCTATCATCTGGAGACGATGGCATAACAACATAACATTAACAACCTCAATAGTTCTAGGAGTAGAGAGGGGGATTCACCTCATGACCTTGCCAAAGGTACATTCAGAATGATAGGCATTAATTATCATGTCTCTGAGTATCACTATCACTCAGGCATGTGATTTCTCAGGAATTTTTCCTGATTTCAGGATTTTCTCAAAATCTCCTTGTTGATCCTTCAAAATTTGTACACAAATTTCCTTGTGGAGCACCCCGGTCTTTAAAATTTCCCTATGGAGACCTTTTGTTTCCCTTTTTTGTTTTGTCCTTGGTCCCCACAAGGTACCGAAAGTGAGTACACCGGCATTCGTGGACCCTCCTTTGTTCAACTCTTTGTGATAGCATCCATGGACCACAATGTTCTCCTTTGTGATAGCAACCGTGGACCTATTGTCCCTTTTGTTATAGGCCACGGTTTTAATGGTGATACCTACCCACATAAACACATGCATTCTGGGACCTACTATTGTCCCTCTTTTGTTGGTACTTAAACTTTTTGGCAAGAGCTCCCATTGGTTTTGTACACGCTCTCCAACTGGGTACCTTCCACCAACCGGGGACCCTATTGTCCTCTTTTGTTATAGGTCCCCGGTATGAATGTGTATACCTCCCCACACACACCCAACAGTGTGTAATTGCCTCCAATCATGGACCCTCCATTGTTCAACTCTGTTCAACTCCCATCCGATCGCCATTTGTTTAAGTTCATCATGACCAAAAATAGTATCTAAATTAACACAGATATGATAAGGTTGTTTCTCAACATTATGTACCAAATAATGAGAAGCCAACCCTTTATTCAGTATATTTGAAGAATTGGTTCATTGTCTTTTGGTTGTAAAAAAAATACTGTTCTTAAGTTTGATTTTGTTTTTTTGTCATCATCGCTCCCAGGAAAGATGCTGGTGATTGGCGTGGATGTGGGAGGCACAAACACAGACGCTGTGTGTTTGAGAGGTAGCGATGTTGTCGCATCAAGGAAAGTACCAACTACAGAGAATGTGACGTCAGGATTGAAGCAGGCTCTGGTGGAGATTCTTAGAGATGTTGAAAGCTCTCTGGGTAATAAAGCCATTAGCCTTTTTTGAGATATGGTGGACACTATAGGAGTGCACTGTTTGGTTCGGGTGTACACAGACAAATTTACCCAAACCTTGTAGTGTCATAGTATTGTGTCCACCATATCTCAAAATGGCTTAAATATGAACAAGCGCCACCTTGAAATACCACAATGCATCTTGGGAAACCAAGGTACAGTTACAAAATAAATCAAGCTGCCAAATGGACGCCATGCTGTATTTCACGTGTAACTATGCCAGATTTAGATGTGTATCTCATTACTTCGAAAAAAGTGTACAAAATGTACAAAATTGCTGGGACTTCCAAACACGTCATAATTTTCAAATGCACACTCAAGGAAGGGAACGATTAAGTAGGGTGCCTGTAATTCATTACTGGACGACACCTAAAGACCTTTTCACACTACGAAAAATCTGTGTGTTTGGACACGGGTCCGACCCGGGTAAGTTCAACTGACCTTTTCACACTATAGCATTTCATTCCGACGTTGACCCATGTAGCGCTCTAGCTTCGTGTCGAAAAACAATCCTGCTCGGGTGGTGGGTTGAGGGTTTTTGACCGTGTAGAGAAATTCAAGCATGATATTCTTCCTACTTTAATCTTATTTCTGATTGTTTTTGCCCTAAAAAAAATCAGCAAAATTTGTATTTAAAAACCTGAAAAGCCTATACCATGCGTACATGTTGGTCAGCCCTTGTACTTATTAACATATTCCTACTTTTTTCCCAAGGGCCAAATATCATGCCTGAGATTTACACGTGTAGGATAAAAGCCGATTTTGCGTTGGACAGTGTGAAAGCAGAGCGGAATTGAACTGTGTTGAAATTTTGTGAAGTCAACGTTGGTAACTGTGTAGTTTTCTACACGGATCAGAGCTACATAGAGTGAAAAGGCCTACAGAACAATCTTGCATTATCGAGCTAGCAACTTTTCAGCTAATCGTCTGTTGTCTTCTTTATTATTAGTGGTTTAGGAAACTGAAAAAATAAAAAACTCCATGATGCTTATTGTACTTTTTCCCTTCTGTTTTTTTTTTTTCAATTGACAGAAGTTGCATATCTGCATTATTTATTTACACACAGGTCAAGATGCTTTGATTAGTCGTGTGAACATCGGGACGACACACTTTGTCAATGCAGTCATCCAGAGGAAGGGTCTTACCCCAGTGGCTGTCATCAGACTTTGTGGCACAGCATCTCTCATGATGGAACCGTTCATTGATTTCCCAGAAGATCTTAAGCAGGTCTGTGTATTGACCAAATTCACCTGACGGCGGCGTCGCAATAATCTTGGTTTGTGCCATTTTGGGAGGCAGTGTCCCTGTGTGTTATACGGTGTAGTGAGCATTTTAGGCGATGAGGCGTTTACGCACTTACCATAATTTTGACATGCAATTTGACTCCCAAAATGTCAAGCATGACAGGCAGTAGCCGCAGGTAACAGTGGTGCGATAATTATAGTTTTTGTACTTGTCCCTTAGACAGAGCTATGATGGACCACGTCTTCAAATTTGGCAATAATTGTTGACTTTTTTTTCCCTCAATGTTTAAAATGTATTCAATTGTCTACACTTAAAATGTTGAAAGAAGGCCCTACAAAATTTACAACTTGTAATCTATGGTTTGTTGTAACTTTCCGGCCTATGATCTTTGGGAGGATCGAGGGTTAGGATTATCGCAACTTGTCTGGGTACCAATTGACCCTAGACTATGGCAAGTCTTTAGTTATCAGCACCTTCTGAAAAGTGGATGCATCTGATGCATCCATTAACTATGTAAGCCAATGTAAGGCTACTGTTAAGGCCACTGTTTTCGTTGATTTTCCCAGCCATTTTTGAGTCTTCACTCTGGAGTAATGCTGTGCAGCTGTTTGGCTGTCCTTACAAGCTTAATGTTCAACAGCAATTGAGTCATACAGAGAGTGCACAGTTTCAATTATTTCCCTGGATGATAGGCCGTGTCTGAATTGGTGGCTACAGTTAAGGCTATGGCTAGATTTCGGTTTCATTATGTGTTGAAGTATAGGACGTTCTTAGCAACACCCTTACGAACAGTCGTAGCCGCCAACCGTAGCCGCCAACCGTCACACAGAATATTAACGTACAGTCGTTTTAAAAGTTTTGAATCTTTGCTGGGGCATGGTCAGTGAAAGGTGGGGGAGGGGGGGGGAGGAGGACGGCCACCAATGAGGGTCACCTCTCTACCCCCTTCTGTGTCCTTTACAAAGTCTAAATCATGGCTAGACTATGGGCTTCTTACACATGTAGATAACTCCCAATAGACGCCATCTTTACAGGCAACTTGGCTTTTGGCTTTGAGCTACATTAAGCGTTCCAACCTTTTTACACAGCCAAGTGGTTCACTGACCAATCATGCAAGGAGTTTTTATAAAACTCCCTTGTGGTGCTGCAGGGGTATTTACTCAAAACACATAGTTATGCGTTCAAAAACTGACAATTGAAGACGGCCGACTTTACACTGTGTGACATCAAGTGGGAACTATCTATATAACTGTTTGTGCCAGTTTTTAAGAAATGCACATGGTATTTGATTGAATTACATTCAGACATTTACAGGGCACAGCACCAACATACATCCAGAACGTGATACATCTTCATGCATCACCCAGGAAGCTCAGATCATCTGACACCAAACTTCTTCACATTCCACGTACACGCCACTCATGGGGAACCCGATCCTTCTCACACTCTGGCCCATCACTATGGAATGAACTCCCTCCCAATCTCCGACAAGTCACTACGTGTACCAGCTTCAAAACTCATTTGAAAACTTATTTTGTGTTTAAATTGTCATCTTTGTAACTCATTGTAGGACTACTTGTTTTATCTGCATCTTTCCTGCGCCAGGAGTGTCTTTTTATAGACAGACATGGCGCATTACAAATGGCCACTGTTATCCAAAAAGACTGCCGTGCTTCTGAGTAAAGGCATTGCTTAAAGAGAGGCTCCAAGGTCAAATTCAGTTTTGTGATGCACTCATTTTCAAATGGATAGAGCCTTTATGAAAGCGGGAAAAAAGTTACAAGTCTCTAACCTCACATTAAAATGGTGTAAAATGCCAATGTGTATGATACCCTCCAAGTGCAATTTGTTTTTGTCAAACTCTCAAAACACTCGATGATGTCACATTTCAAAAATATGATCTGTACATTATTGTACAGAGAATTTTCAGTTCATTCCTGAATTCTGATGATATTCAATCAAAACGGCACTGAATTTCATCTTACAACTGGCGCAGAAATTCCTCTTTGGAATGTACAGACCAATTTGTTTTGGCTGTCCGATGACGTCATGTTTCAAATTTTGCTCTAAAAGTGTATCAAATAAAATGATGTTTTACACCATTTTAACATGAGGTAGAGACTTGTAACTTTTTCTCCACCTTCATGAGGACTCTATCTATTGGAAAATGAGTGAATCACCAAACTAAATTTGACCTTGGAGCCCCTCTTTAAATTATCCATGTTTCTGTTTCATACCTGGGAAGTAAGAGCCTTCATTTGTCATTGATAGACTGTCTGAATTAAACCGACAAACTACGTTTCAATTCCTCAGATTTTGTGTGCCTCAACTCATCTTGTGAACGGAGGCTATCAGTTTAATGGAGAGGAGATCACGCCATTGGATGAAGACGAGCTGATTGGCTGCATTCAAACCATAAGAGCCAATGGCATCAACAATGTGGTTGTGAGCGGCATCTTCTCACCTGTCAATCCCGCCCAAGAAATCAGGGTATGTATTTTTTTTATTAACTTCCTTATAATATTTGGTTCTTAAATAGCCCACACATATCCTAGTAGCTAGATCAAGGCGCCTCACAATGTTATCCCTGTTCATCAGGCTTACTTTGACCAGTCCTCAGACTTTCTCAACTCCCTGGGGAGCATACAACCTCAAGCTGCTTCTGTTGGCACTTATGGGTTTATTCAACACAATATTGTCCATGCACCATCAGGTTCCCATTTATACACCTGGGTGAAGAGAAACAATTATGATTGAGTGCCTTGCTCAAGGATATAATGTTTTATGACCTGAAATCAAACCGGGTCCAAACTTGAGTTCGATGCACTAGACTGCTTTGCCAGACGCGTACATAGGCCTTGTGCACTGATGTCATACCACGCCAGTTTAGAGGATGATGAAAATATGGAACAGTTAACTCTGTTCACAATATACGACGTTACGCACAGGATAGCCAATGAGCAACCTTCTTGGAATCTATGAGAGGGCGCCCTGATCCGATGACATCACATTGATGCCATCTTTGGTAATTCATGCTGTCTGAAAAATTTCTCAAACCCTGGAAATGCTGCACTTATTAAACTTAATATACGGTTCATAGAATAGAGTTAGTTTTCAGGAAATTTTAAACTCTATTTCTTAACAGGAAAATGTCCGGAAAAACAATACAAAACAGAAATTTGGATTTGTTAAAAAAAATGTTAACATTGGAAACGTTTTAAAAATGTCCGTTCAGGACATGACCTTTGCGAGAACTTTTTGGTTGAGTGGAAGTGGGTCACATTTTGTGGCCAGTATGGTCTCTAAGGGGTGACTTGATATTCACAGCTTATTTGTTATTCTTTGATTAACCTACAGCAAGCCAAACTCAGCTTGTAGTAATTGAGTTCTTTATTTGTATGATTCACAATAGTGGTAGTGTCATGGCTGAACGGTCTGGTGCTTTGGACTCAAGCTCTGGCGTTGTCAGAGTGTGGGTTTGGGTGCCGCTCGTAGCATTTGTGTCCTTGAGCAAGATACTTGTCACTATAATTGCTTCCTCCTTGGTATGGATGGTAAAGCCATATGTCTCGCCTGTTGTGTAAAGCACGTAAAAAGATCCCAGTGCAGTTGACTGTAAGAGAAGGGCTTTCTTGGTGTTTTTGGCATGGTTGGCTCAAACACTCACAAGGTGCTATCATAAGAATCGTCAGATACTTCAAACAAAGCTTTGCGTACCTGTCATAAAAAAAAACCGAGTGCTTTGAGACACCGGTGAGATAAAGTGCTATTGAAGAACCGAGTATTGCAGAGCTGCCAACTCTCCCTGATTCTGCAGAAAGTTCCCTGAAAATAACCCAATCTTTCCATGTTCTGGGCCCAATTTCATAGCGCTGCTTAACGGTAAACAAATTTTCGTGCTAGCTGTAGCAGAAAAAATTTGCTTGCTCATTAGCGTATTTCACAGGTTAGCAAGAAAATTAGGCGGCCATCTTGCGCGTTCACCATGGATTTGCATTGTTACGTCATTCATTTTATACATTAAGCACCGGAAGGTTAGCATGCCTTTTCGTGTGCTTACGGTATAGCAGCGCTATGAAATGGAAACTTGCTTAGTAAGCACAAAATCGGCCGTTAAGCAGCTCTATGAAATTGTGCCCTAATGAATAAATTTGAAAATCTCCCTGATTATGGAAACTTATTCTCTATTATGTTTAATGTAATTCTAGATAATCTCCCTGATTGTTGTACAAAATCTCCCTGATTGCAAGATGCAAAATGTTGGCAGGCTCTGTTATTGTTATTAAATGTTACTGATTATATCCAACATTTTAACAGAACCTGATAATAGAATCCTTCCTGTATTACTACACACATTATAGGTTGGAGAGCTCCTGCACGCCCATCATCCATCAGCAAGTGTCACTCTCTCACACAGAGTGGGTCACATCAGCATCTTGGAGCGGGAGAATGCGTCCGTTCTTAATGAGTGTCTTAAGTCGCTGTGTGCGAGGACCGTGTCGACGTTTGCTAGCACCTTGGCCGAGCTAGGACTGACGTGTCCCTTCTATCTGACCCAGAATGACGGTACTGTCATCAGGTGAATGTTCAGAATATGACAAACACATGACCTCATGACCTCATGACCTCTCTGGTTCTCTAGACTGTGCAAGTCTCGCTCGTATTCGATGTTCAAGGATCACTTTTGTCCCAACCATATTGAGTTTTACATGTGTGCGATTCTGTTTCTTCAAATACTTGTTTAACATTGTTAAAATTATATCATATTGTTGGGAAAGTACAACTTAGCCATAAAATGTATGAAATTAAAATAAAATCAACAATTCAACAAAGAAAACCTGAGACCTAGACTTGAACTGGGGTTACTTGTTAACAGTTAAGACATTCTTGTTTTCATTAAACCTGTGTAATGGTCACAAAAATTTTGGGTGTGATTGGCAAAAGAGGCTTCTAAAAAATAAGCATCCTTTTCCCAAGTTTTAATTTGGTTTTCAATGTTAATTTTAACAAGTTATTTGTCTGTTTATAAAAATTGAAATTGTATTTTTAACAACTTGCTACGGGTATTTTTATTTGCAAGAGTTTTGTTTAATAGAATTTAAATAGAAGATTTGATTTCATAGAAACAAATAGTCTTTGTTCGAGTTGTTTTTTGATATCCGTGAGACTTGTACAGTCTATAGCCAGGGAATATCTCAAGTATGTAGGTTTTATTTCTGAAGTATGTTATGAAGTACCATTGTCTGCTTCATAATTTGGGTTATTTTTTTCCTTTTAAATGACTGTTTTTTTATTCTTCCTTTTCCCTTGTTTAAAAGTTTGCTTTGAAAGCTTTGGTTTGTGTATTTGTCTAACCCATACGAAACACCAAAGAAACTAATCAGCTGTTTTGTGTTTGAGGTTTTGGTATTCTGTTGATTTTTTTAATTAATGTTTACCCCTCATACAGTTTTGAGTATTTTCAATATTAATATTTTTATAATTTGCTGCTATTTACACAGTTGTTTTATGTTTGACTAAATTTATATTCTTACCTCTTTCTTAAACTGTTGATAATAATAATAATAATACGCAGTTCTTATATTGCACTTCTCACACCGGACGGGCGTCCCAAAGCGCTCATTATTTTTTCAACAGGTATGCAGATCTATGGCAGAAATTATTTGACCCATTCTATACATGTAGCACCTTGTAACAGTTTACAAGGTGCTGTGGCGCAAACTTAATGCAACCAACCGTGCTAGAAACACCTGAACGATAAGTGTACTGGGGTATTTTACGTGCATTACACAACACACGGGACCTACAGCTATATGTCCCATTCAAAGGACGAAGCAATAATGGTTAAGTGTCTTGCTTAAGGACATAAGTGTCACTACCGGGACTCGAACCCACACTCTGCTGATCAGAAATCCCAGAGCTTGAGTCCAGAGCGCTTGACTACCTGGCCATGACACGCCACAATATAGGGCCCTCAAGGAAAGCAGGGTTTTTTAACTGAGGAGGCTTCCATGTACAAATAAAACAGCAAATATTTATATAACAACAATACTTCACTCTATGGTAACTCAACAATCCACTGCTGCACTTTTAGACCCCCTACATGTGTCTTGCTTTCCAGCAACTTGCAGTCTGTCCCACTTCATAAAAGGGAAAATGTTGCTCAACAAATTATTCTGCTGAGCAGAAAATAGCAGGGAACCAGTCACAAGTAATATACATTGTTATTTTGGCTGGTAACCTGTTTCTGTTAAGCAAGAATTATCTCTGCTGAGCAAATTTTTGCACTTAAAAGCTTCATGAATTGAGGTCCTCACGACTTATTTACGTTTTTGTTTTTAACGTGGCCTTGTTGCATTTTGAGTAAATTGTTATTTCTAACCAGAATTTACCGTAATTTCTTTTGGAATTCTTGTCGACTTCATTGCAAGGCACTGCACCCCAGCGTGAGGTATTTGAAATTAATTTCTCATAAAAAAGGATCAAGCAATCGTTGTTGACTTAGTATTTATTGTTTGTCATCTTTCAGCTCGGAACAAGCCCTGAGATACCCCACCCTGTCATTCTCTTCAGGACCCACTAACAGCATGAGAGGAGCTGCCAAACTATCAGGTGTGATTTCATTTTTCATTTAATTTAATTTATTAATTCTGGTTGTGAAGCCAAGGACTCTCAGAAAAGCGAACTCAATCACTATACTAGCTAAGAACCCCATGGAGAGAAGACAAGGAAGGAAGTTTCAGTTTTAGATGTGGGAGGAAAACCCCAGAGAATTTTTCCAGAGAAAACCCATGCAGTCAGGTAGGGACTGAAAACCCAATCCACATAGTGCCCCCCGGTGTGATTTGAACCGGGGTCCTAGAGGTGGAAGGCAAGGAAAGATACCACTACACCAACCCGACCACCCTTCTTTGAGATAATATATCGAATTGATAATTATTTATTACACATTTTCTGTTCAATAGACTGTGCAAGTCTCGGACGTATCGAAACAAGAAAAGAACTCGAACGAAGACTATATTTTTCTCTGAAATCAAATCTTCATTTTTAGTTCTATTTATACAAAATTCTCAGAAATAAATACACACATAGCAATTAGTTATAAATAAGATTTCAATTTTTATGTAATACAAATTAGTTAAAATTAACATAGAAACAAAATTAACACTTAGGACAAGAAACCCCATTTGCCAATCACACATGAATTTGTGCGACCATTTCATATGGGCGGTTTAATGATAACAGGCACGTCAGCTGGGCAAAATTCTTAATTGTTTGCAAGTAACTGGAAATAAAAAAAATGTCCGTAAGCAATTTCAGACAAAATTTTGCGGATAAACACCAACTTGAAGTGGTAAACGTCTTCAACTTGAGCATTTATGAAGACATTTTTCAGGAATACTGACCTTAAGTGGTTAACACAAGCTACTAGTTTCATCTGTTTGTTTGTACTTGCCATTTGAAATATCAAGAAAAACTGTTTATAACATACAACATCTCTGCATGGTTTTGTACATTTTGAGCAGGAGAATTCAGTACCACAATCTTGGAAAGAGTACTGTTGTAAAACCATGAATTGCAAAACCTTGGGCATATGCACGGTCGATAATCTGCCATGGTATGCTGGAATCTCGGAACACTCAGAATTTTTGTTTGTATTCAGATGGCTATAATGGCATTCCATTGTGTAGCATGCAGACATGCACCTGCCGTACTACACTTCCTTTCACCCGTACAAAAAGGAACAGAGGTTACTGGAATGTATGCTTGAAATCGCCCCTTTTCTTGGGGTTATTTTGTGTTCCAGATTCAAGACATTTGTCCTTTAAAATCTCACCTGTTCAAACAAGTTAACTCACACAATCCACAGTCCTAATTTGTTTTTCCTCCTCAAGCGCCATGAGCGCCTTTTAGGCGGATACCGGCGCTATACTAAGTATTCTTTATTAGTATTATTATTATTATTATTATTTACTGTCTATGGCAGGCATTGAGAATGGTATTGTTGTGGATATCGGTGGCACCTCGTCTGATGCTGGCTTCCTCCAGGGAGGCTTCCCCAAGGAGGCGTCCACCAAAGTCAAAGTGGGAGGAGTCAATACCAACTTCCAGATGCCAGACGTCATCTGCAAGGGACTTGGGGGAGGATCTCGTATCAGATACAAGGAAGAGAATGGACAAATTGTTAGTTGATTGGATAAGTTACTTTGAGTGATAACTTAAAATTGTGCTTAAAATTTCATCTATTTAAAGGCCCTGTACACTATTGGTAAGATCGAAAAACACAAATGTTCACAGATTCACACATAACTTACATGATTTAAAGTAAGTAATGGTTGAAAGAATTCCTTAAAATATGTCTGCCTAAAATGCTATCGTTTCTGAGAAATGAGTAAAACAATAGTTTTTATCACGCGCGATAAAAACTCAATGTTTGAAAAAACAGAAAACATAAGGTCTCTTTTCACTATTTTCTCGTGACCTCGTTGACCAATTGAGCTCAAACTTTCACAGGTTTGTTTGTTCATGCATATGTTGAATCACATAAAATGTAGACACTGATTTTGAGCTGTTACCAAAAGTGTACAATACCTTTAACTCATAGTAGGCCCACTTGCTTCTGCATCTCTCCTGCGCCAGGAGTGTCTTTTTAGACAGACATGGCGCATCATAAATGGCCACTATTATTATTAATATTATAACTAATAATAACAACAACAGCTGCAGCAGCAATAATAATAATACTAATATAATAACCACAATTTATGATTCTAATGTACAGTACTCGGGGTAAATGATCAAGGTGTCTACAAAGCAAAATATTGATGGCTTTGACAGAAAGTCTGATCCAGATGCTTGGTTGGAAAGGAAGTTTGATGGGAACATTTTGAATAGGAATTTTGATCCAGCAGTTTGTTCCTGTGAAATATTAATAACCTTCTTGTGGTTTTTAATTGTGTTTTCAACCATACAACAATGTGTGTTAAGCAATGTATGCTCAGCACTTTCCTGAGTCCTGTGAAAACAAATCCACAGGCATATTACTCAGATGGGATTCAAACCCACGAACTTTGCCATTCTAGAGCAGATGTCTTACCACAAGACCACTAAGCTTTCCCTGTAGCTAGAGGCAGTTAAAATCCTTTGTTTTTTTAGCAGTTGGTACCGCAATAGATGTTAAATTTGCATCAGGGATAAAGAAAATTATTTGTGTTTTTACAGATGCACCAATGTGTGTTTTAACACATGTGTGTCATTTATGTGTGTCTTAAAAGCAATGTATATTCATTACTTTCCTGAGTCCTGTGAAAAGAAAATCCACAAGCAAATTACTCGGGTGGGATTCTAACCCATGACCTTTGCCATTCTAGAGCAGATGTCGTAGTAAAAGTATGTAAAACACTCACAAATTGCGACAGATGAGTCTTTTTTAATTCTCCAAGTTATGGGAGTGAGTTCTACACATGAGGAGCAGTAGCTGAAAAGGCACGCAAACCAGCTCTAGAGATGTGGTGCGATGCTTAGCCAAGAAGTTCCCTGAGGAAGAGCTTTGGGAACATGGTGGAACATTACTAGTTATCACACAAGCGCCAATGGAATACAAATACATAGGACTAAGCACTTCTGCATCCCATATCCAACAAGGCCGAAGGTCGAGGTGGATATGGGACACAGACACGCTATTCCACAAGTCCGTGGTGATAGCGAATTTATCTTCAAGATTACTTGACGCGCAGATTAACGCAGTAGGCGGTGTTGGAACAGCTGTGTGTTTTGCGTATACTTAGCTTAAAATAGCTCAATATGCGGAGTTAGAACTGCAGGGTGTGACATGGGCTGTGTGATATAGGTTTAAATCACACCTTTGTTGCTATGGGTCGAGTAAATCAAAATCAAGGATTTAAGTTTGCTTTAAGATAAATAGCTGTAGAATGTCAGATATGTATGATGGTGACTCTAGTGAACAAGGGATTTGAAGACATGTAGACAAAGTTTGATGCAATTCAATGAGTGATAGGCAGCCAGTGTCATTTCTTAAGTAGTGGTGAAATGTTGTCACAACAACTTGTTTTCAAGATATCTCTGGCTTCATGATGATAAATAGTTTTAAAAAGAATTTAATTGATACATCCATATAAAATTTCATGTCAAATTTTATGGGTAACATTTTTCTTACTTTCTTGTTTTCTTGGTTTCCTTCGCAGATCTCCCTGACCATCGGTCCAGACAGTGTAGGCTACCTGCTCAACAAGGAGTCCAGAGTCTTTGGTGGTGAAACATTGACCAATAGTGACATTGCAGTGGCCGCTGGATTGACCTCCTTTGGTGACCCAGGTCAAGTAGCTGACCTCCCCGATGACCTGATAAACAAAGCTATGGATAAGATACATGAGATTCTTGAAGATCTGATTGACCAGGTCAAGGTAAGGTCTTACCACCAAGGTCTAAAGCAGAACTCGTGTGTCATGTGATGATCATGTGATCAATTTGTGCTCTCCATTGATATAGTGGTTAGAAAGTAACGAGAAAGGCTAAATCTTTAAATTGGAGAATAAGTGCCAACTGAATCCAGTGCTGTAGTCGAGTCCCAGTTGCCGGAGTCCGAGTTGAAGTCCCAAGTCCGAGTCCCCTTTTTTTTCCAAGTCTGAGTCTGAGTCCGAGTCACGGTGCTCTGAGACTTGAGTCCGAGTCTGAGGAATCGGCAGACTACTGATTTCAAATAAGAATTTGTCCTGCCATTTTTTCTACCACTGTGGAGTAGAACTGGAAAACCTAGTTCTGAACGCAACTTGTCCTGCCATTTGTCTACCACTGTGGAGTAGAACTGGAAAACCTAGTTCTGAACGCAACTTGTCCTGCCATTTTTTCTACCACTGTGGAGTAGAACTGGAAAACCTAGTTCTGAACGCAACTTGTCCTGCCATTTTTTCTACCACTGTAGAGTAGAACTGGAAAACCTAGTTCTGAACGCAACTTGTCCTGCCGTTTGTCTACCACTGTAGAGTAGAACTGGAAAACCTAGTTCTGAACGCAACTTGTCCTGCCGTTTGTCTACCACTGTGGAGTAGAACTGGAAAACCTAGTTCTGAACGCAACTTGTCCTGCCGTTTGTCTACCACCTCGGGGTACATAGGAAAAAACCAAGGACTTCTACTTTGGCTTAGTGGATCAAGGGGGATTGGCACGGAGTGAGATATTATTGGTCTCAATGTTTTGACTTGCCTGCTCTAGTCAACACTTTGAGACTGATTAGTAGCGAACAAGTCATGTATTTTTGCTAATCTATTCCTCTTTTTGTTTGATAATTTCATTTTCCCAGCTGAGCCCAGATGATGTACCTGTTGTCGTCGTCGGTGGTGGTAGTGTTCTTGTAGATGAGAAGCGTAAAATAAAAGGAGTCTCTAGGATCATCAAACCACCCCATTATCAGGTAACTAGACGGTGAAGTCATTAATCCTGACCGTTCCCACTCATTTAAAATTCCAAGTTCAGGTTTTCTTTGATTCTGTTGAAATGAAGATCTTGTAAGCTTTGGGGTAACACCAAGGATGTAATCTTTCTATGAGTTGTGGTGTTTCTGAGGAGAACCGATGGTGTAACAACCCAATGCTTCGATCAGTATGATACATTTCAGAGTCCAGCTTTCTCTTGGCGGCAATCGGAGCATACTGATTGAAACATCAAGTTATTACACCACCGGTTCTTTCAAGAAGTACCACAACTCTGAGAGATTTTTTGTTTTCATGGTTTTACCGCAAACCTTGCTAGATTGTGTTCCCACCATGCACAGGTTCCAATCCTACTTGAACTGATCATGCTTTACACAGGATCAGTCCAACTCTTGGTATTGAGTTAATTTCATGTGGTGTTGGATTTTGGGAGAGTGAGGACAGACCCAAACAAATCAGTCAAGGGAGTTAGGGTTAGGGTTAGGATTTCTTCATCCTGACTTAACAAGAAATATTATACAAATATTGGATGCATGTGAGTGCATTGACGCAGAATATAATCATGAGGTGAAATATGGATTATGTTGAAATTGAAAATCCAGATTTCACAGAGTGAAAGCAAAACATTTGATTAATGTTTAGTACTGTATCGATACTACATTATTTTGTTACTTTAATTGAAGATGTCGATACTGGTTATTTTTTAATGTTTGGTATCCTTTTTGTGCATACTGTTATTTATTTTTGTTTTATTGCACTCTGTAATAGATCCCTTGCATATGACGTCATTGATAATTGATGTGGCTACCCTGGTTCAATGAGACGAACAAAATAAATAAATAAATAAATAAGTAAAGAGATACTGTTACTTGTGATATTACTCAAAATATTGTAATTAATTAATACCAATCTACTAGTTACTTAATGAGATTCAGACGTGCATGAACGAGCTAAATGAATGTTAAGCAGTGCCCTCTCTTATGTTTTTGTGCCTGCAAGTTTTCAAATACGGAGTCAGTACAGAAAGTTACAACAGAGACGTCAATTTTCATTCTTATTTTTTAAACTAATGTCATCCAAGGATAAAATGAACAATTCTGAACCTAGCATTCTTTGAATCCAGAGCCTATGTGAATGAAGCTTCAGCTTCCTCCATCAAAAATTAATATGAAAATATTTTGTTCTTAAGATTTTCGTAATGGCAGGAGACCTTTATGTCCTGGGCTCCATCGCATTGTATGCAACGGAGGAGTCCAACCTGGGCTAATGCTTGTTTAACATTCCTCAAAAGGGAGATTTAGGAATCGTAATTAGTTTAGGTTGCTGCAGATATTTTACTTGTCATTTGCTGTTTAAAAGAAAGTATGTTCCCTCCATAAACAAAAATCATTTTTCATTCTCAAAATATCATTTTATGTCAAGCAACTTGTGTGTATGCAATAATTATTACTTTTATTAAAAAGTATAGTAGTACATACCTATTTGGTTATTCAATATGAAATGCTTAATATACCCTGAATTTCTTTTGTAATAATATTCGGTGGAAAATGTTCGTTTAACATTTCAGTCCTTTTCTTTTCCTATACTGATATTTAATATTTGTTCTGTATCTAATATTTGTCCCTTCGCTCCTCTCAAGGCATCACTCTGAACCACCCATCTCCCAAGATGCTACCCACACTTAGTGATAGAGCCTTCACTACTGCTGCTCCCAAACTGCGGAATAACCTACCGATATCTCTTTATAACCAACAATCTGTCAATATCTTAAAAAACTGTCTCAGAACTCACCTCTTCTGTCAACAATATAACTGTAAAGCGCATTTGAACATGTATATGAAAAATGCGCTATTTAAATACATTATTATTATTATTAATATTTAAAGGTAGCAAATGCTGTAGGGGCCGCCTTGAGTCAAGTCAGCGGAGTGAGAGACACAGTGGTCAGTCTTGACCAAACTACCAGAGAAGCGGCTTTAGCGGAGGCTAAGCAGCAAGCCACGCAGGTTGCTATCGAGCACGGTGCTCAGCCGGACTCTGTGCAAGTGAGAAACTGTAGTCTCTCTTCAGGGTGTTATTGTTGCAGTTATTGTTGTTGTGCAATTATTGTGTCAGTGTTAATGAGCAATTGAATGTTACTTTTTTCGCTTCAGAAGACAGAACACTCTAAATTCTACACACATGTTTAAGTGTTACATACGAAGTGTGGACCTAGCCTGAGAACAAAAGAAGTCCACATATTGTAGGGACTTGAAACACTATGTGGACTTGCACACGTGTAGACAGTGTTTTTTATAGTGTTGAAGGACATGGTTTTTCGTAAGTGCACAGAACAAAAGAATGTCCACAGAGTGTATGCAGCACAGAGCTGTGTGTTTTCTTGGGTGTCTCAAAACTTTCTGAAATCTTGAGAACTAAAACAATTACCGATATATATATATAAAAAAACTATTCTTATTTTAAATGGCTGAAATTTGCATTATAATATTTGTGTATGTTTGGTTAAAAGAAAGTGTGCAACTCTTAGCATGTTTCTTAAGCATTTCCATCTTGCCATAAAGTTGATGACATTAGCTGAAGATTGTTGTATTACAGATTTATGCCTCAAGATCTTAGGGTCATGTCGCTTGAGGCAATTGACAGGCCACCAGTTCCAGCCACTCTCAAAGACAATAGACAATTCACACTTCACATAATTTTCTTGGGGATACAAAGACCATGTTAGAAAAATGTCTCTTGTTTTACCAAAGTGGCCTTTTTTCAATGCAGATGATTGCATCAAAGTTGCCGGTAAAAAAAATTCCCTGTTTGACAAGCGTTGTTGAACCGTTAACCCACTCCCCTTTTCTCATAACATACTTGATTTTCAATCTTACCAGATAACCCAGGTTACCGTGACACCATTAGCCTACTTACCCGGTAGCGCAGTACGCATCAAGGTCAAAGCTGTGGGTGATCTCAAGACAGGTGTACAGTCTGCTGGGAAGACGACAGATACCGTGTCACCAGTTACGGCATCTGCATCTCCCGAGGAGATACCAGACACTGGCAACAAGGCAGCTACTCCTAAAGATGTAACCAGCAAGCAAGGTAAGGTATTTGTACCGTGGTGTGTAGCCCAGACATTTCCACATTGTTTCTCTCTGGAGACAGAAGTAAAGTTTTGTCCTTAGCTGAGAATTGTTCATGGTTTGTGTCTTCTTTTGCTTTACTCGACTCAATGATTTTTCATTGACATGACCCGATCACAAGGAATCTCTAGTTGAGAGTGTTAAAGCATGGATGATGATGAACGAACCCCTGTAGTTTAAGTGAAATATTAAAAGTAATCTCGAATCTGGCGGGTTGGATTCGAACCCACAACTCCCCCGATTCCAGAGGAGATGTCCTAACGCCTAGACCACCGAGCATGCCCACTGACAAGAGAGGCCTGTGGATTATTATTTTTTCCCTGCAGAACTTGGAAAGCACCGAGTATACAGCGCGTCGGGTGTGTTGGTAAAATGGAAACTATATATTCTGTATCCCAATTGCAATTAGTAAATCAATTGGCCTTTCCCGTGAAATGCGCTGATTACATTCACGCATGCGCACAGACACTATTGGTTGGCAAACATCATAGAGTTGTGCACTAGGCAGACACACAAACGCGTATGCGTCACGCCACCATCAACCCCATACAAAAAGGCGCGATGTTCCCTCATGTTGCCAACCAATAGTCTTAGTGCACACACATGATATGCAAATTACACATTTCATTGGAAAGATCTATTCATCCTTCTATTGTTTATTTTGATGCATCCATTAGCAGCCAGTGCAGCCGTACCAAGTCCCTCCTCACCAGCACCTTCCAACAAAGTGTCAGAACCCAACGTTGACCCTATCACCGGTGAATGGTTGCTCTCTGAATTCGATGTGGAATGCATTGCCATAGGGGCGGGGATCTTGGGGTGCGGCGGGGGAGGCAGCCCCAACTTGGGACGCCTGAATGCCCTGAAGATACTGAAGGAGGGGAAGAATATTTGTGTTATAGCTCCCACCAGGTAGGTTATAATTTATCAGGGACAAAGCGTGGTAATTTTGATTCCTGTTCTACACCTATGCTGGTGTTAATAAGGAGTTTTAAGGAGGGGCTTCAATTTCAAACTAAGTTTTGTGATGCACGCATTTTTTAATAGATAGAGTCCTCGTGAAAGTCGGGAAAGAGTTAAAAGTCTCTAACCTCACGTTAAAACAATGTAAAATGTCATTTAATCTGATACTCTTTCATAGCGAAATTTTGGTTGTAGTCGTTTGAGTGGTTGACGTATAATTACGCCCGGACGTTCCATTGTTTAGTGTGCACTCGGCATGATATGCTTTTTTTAGCCCTGTACAAGAGGGACAAAAGGTACCGGAACTAGTGCTCGAAATCTCCCTTTTTCTGGTGGGGTTATTGTGGAATCCCGATTCCAGACTGATTCCAACCATGGCTGATTATTGGCCAAGGCTTACGGCCAAGGGCTGGCTGATTCATGGTGAAAACATTGCACATTTTCTCAAAAGAGAACAAAAAATGGTAGTGCTTACTGGACAAGTCCATTTTCATTTTGCAAAGGGCACTTCCATTGGAAAATGTTTTAGTCTATGGTTAACGTTTAAAGGGGCCCCAAGGCCAAGACCAGGAGCAACAGATGTCATGACCTTCATGTAATTCCAGGCTTGATGTTTTGCAGGATCGGTAGTACCCCAGCCCTGACAGGCTTGGTGAGTCCTGTAGCCTTCATGGGAGCTCCTGGCATCATGATAGAAAAACTGGAGAGAGGGACTGAGTTTACAGATGCAGTAGAATGCCAGCAGCAAGTCGTTCAAGCAGGATATAGCGATCAGATTCCAGACAAACTAGGTGAAAAATTGAGATCCATTTGCCTCTTTTCTTTCTATTTAATTGATTTTTTTCTTTATGGAAAGATGGGATGGGATGTGTGTTCGAATAACATTTTACTGTCAAACAGTATGAAGGAGTGACTTTTTATTTATTTGTTACAGCAAAAATTAATTCAAATGTTAAGTTATAAACCACAAGGGAAACTGACTGGGTAAATGTTAACTAATTTTGGGGTTGAACAAAGAAAAACTTACCAGAGTGAGACTTGAACCAATGACCTCCGGTTGAACGTGCCGATGCTCTACCAACTGAGCTATCTAGCCCTAATGTTGGCGGTCTCCCAATTATGTCAATATCTTTGTTCAGGGGTGCCAGTCAGAAGCCATTCAACCTGTAACTGCCAGGGAACACACACAAGTTTACGATACAACCTGGGAAGCGGCAGCCGGGGGTTCACCTTAAGGGGGTGCGACTTTTGTTCAACCCCAAAAATTTATTCAATTTCATCAGGGTTCAAGTCCAGCTCTAGTCAATTTTTCTTTCTTCAACCCAAAATATTGAAAGTTTACTTGGTCAGTTTCCCTTCTGGTTTATTAAATGATATCTTTCTTCAACCCAAAACTATTGAAAAGTTACTCGGTCAGTTTCCCTTGTGGTTTATTACTTGATATCTTCAATTTCATCAACACTCATTTTAAATTCACGCATGTTTCCCTAATTCATTCAAACAAGGGTTTCTTTCTGGCTACTATTGCTTTCAATATCGCCTTCGTGCATACAAATTGTTTTCACTGATTGCAGGTACTTATACAAAATTACAGTAATTGGAAAAACTGCTGATATGGTGACGGATGCAAAATGGTCCCCTTTAATTGTGTTTCTTGTCATTAGCACAAAATTTATCTTGTTTATTTTTGCTTTATGTTGCTTTCTAAGATGGTGTTGATGTTAAGAGAGACAGTGGTGTGGTATATGTTGACGACTATCCTATTGAGCTAAGAAGTGCAGGCAGCGAGCCAACTGCAGGTAAGTGTGATTGTAGAGATTTTGGAAGGATTGTGCGTGGGTAGGTGTACACACTCAAACCGGGGACCTGTAACAAAAGAGGACAGTAGGGTCCCTGTTTGGGTGAGGGTCCCCAGTTGGGGAGTGTGAACAAAACCAATGGGAGCTGTTGTCAAACAGTGCACACAAAAGAGGGACAAAAGGAGGTCCCCAATTGCAGGTGTTTGTTACCCGTTCTGAAATTGAGGGCTTTAAAACAAAAGGGATGTTTTGACAAACCGAGGGTGTTCTCGCTTCGCTTTTGAGTTACATGTAGATCGCTTTGCTTTCGTGTATTAAACCAATGGAGAAGAGAACAAAGATAAGTAATTGATTTACCGGGTTGACAACTGTGTGAGCGAGAATGTCTATCCGTTGAGACCAAGGACTTTAACAAAAGGGATCTGGGTGTTTCGAAAATTGCTAGTCTAGGACTTGAATGTGCGTTCCTTTAAAGCAGTTTCCTTTATGAAAAAAAATAGAAAGAGATAGGTTTCCATTATAACCATGTGTAAGTTTAAATTGCAATTTGACATTTTTGTACTTGATCTCCCTTAATAGTTTTTTGTTTGAAGTAACAAAGTGACGCTTTGTGGTGAACATTGTTTTACGATTCTTGGATATAGGATTGATCTTGCATTCCTTCCATTCTCTTCTAAAGGCTCTAGCGTGGTCGCTGTGATGAGTTGTGAGATCGGCGGCACCAACGCTATGGTGCCGTTTGTGGTGGCTGCCAAGTTGGACTTGCCGGTTGTGGACTGTGACGGAATGGGGAGAGCTTTTCCAGAGCTTCAGGTAAAACTGGAGAATCATCAATGGTTTTGGGGGGGAAGAGTACCTCCATTCAAAATTGTCTTGATGGTACATACACCAGGAGTGTGTTTTGGCAACCCCAACAAGAAACATGTTTGAGATTTGGTCATTGGTTGAGGGTTTTTGCGTGTTTGGTTGAACTGCAGTGACACGGCTGTTCCGACCAAACCGTAACCGAAGTTTTGGCTCGGTTAGGCTTGGCTTCAAGATGGCGGACTCTAAAAACTATCGGAAAATGTCAAAGGAATTCTTTTTTTAAATGCAAATACCCTGGCGCATAACAATTAAATTATTTTGATAAAATTACAAAGACTAAGTTCATGTTCTGAAAATAAAATGAAGGTTGTATATTTTCAGAACATGAACTTTCTCAAAAGATGTACCTCTGTCATGAACTGTTTCTAGTTACCGACCTGTTTTCGCGTAGCTCTTGGAAACTGTTTCGGTCAGTGAATTTTATGTCAGAAACTTGTTCCCGGTCATGGTCGCCAAAACATGCCCCAGGCTTCTTATGAGGGTGCAAAAAAACATCTCATGGCTTGAGCACAAGATGAAAGAACAGATTTGCAGAGACATTCCACCAATCTCTGCTATCGTTGCTCAATGCAGAGTAAGGCTTTGTTTCTAAACAGCTGACATTTTCTTTTGCAGATGTTTGCTCCTGCCATCTACAACCATGCGTTATACCCTTGTGTCTTAACTGACGAAAAGAGACGGAGAGCAGTCACCTTCAAAGCGGAGACAAGCAAAGATTTAGAGAATCACTTTAGGAGAGTTGTTGGAGAGATGGGGTAAAGAAAAATGACGTCTCACCATGTAGTACCACACCTTCAGCTCATGCATCAGTCAGTTGAAATCATCCATGCCCTGAAACTGCATAAATGCTTTTAGAATTTTACAGTTAAATTTATTCTGTAGATGTTTCATGTGGTGCCTTCATGTCAGCGTTATTGACCTGCTCATAAATCCTATGAAAGGTTTTTGTATCAAAATAAATTTTCATTTTTATTTCAAAAGTTCTGTGCTCAAAAGGTTGAAAGTCTCACATATTGCAGGCTGTGTTATTGTTTAAGGATTTCTGCTAATGACCGTGCCGTAAGCTCAGAAGCCAAAGGCGAACTTTTTAACAAGAATGTTTGCCATGAACTCCAAACATGGTGGAACACCACCCCCATCTCTCCTGTATTAAGTGTTGTGGTTTCTTGTACTTGTACTGATGATCTAGGGGTGCTTATTAATGACAAATTAAAGGATCCACAGTCATATAAACAATTTAGAAAACGTAACCATTGCCACCACCACCACCCTTACAAGGATTACTTCAAACAAATCCTTCAACCTCATCCACACCCAACTTACACCCCTAAGGAATAAATACATTTTCCTTCAACAACTGCCCCCTTCCCCAATCCTACCCACACCCCCACTCCCAAGGAATGTATACCTGTTCCCTCAACAACCCCCCCTCAACAACCGCCCCCTCCCACATTCTCACCCCTACCCTAAACCCAAGGAATGTATACCTGTTCCCACCACAACCAACCCCCTCAACAACTGCCCCCCATACCCACCCCTACCCCAACCCCTACGCCCAACCCAACCCCATGTAACTCATATCATCATCTTCCTCTCTCAGTTGCCAAGGGGCGTTAGCCTTATCTCCTTTAAGCCGAGATGCTGTAATGGATCACACTGTTCTTCACTCAGTGAGCCGTGCATGCCAGCTTGGTCAAGCCGTGCTGCAGGCCAAGAGGAACAAGACATCGCCGGTTGACGCCATCTTGAAACATGAGAATGGAGTCCTGCTCATCACTGGAAAGGTGTTTTAAAGAAACCGAATCTTAAAAAGCCTTTTTTTTGGCGAAATGAGTTTAAATAAAAACAACAGAGTAAAGGTCCTATACTGGACAGTGTTTTTTTACTCAACATTCGCTCCTGACACAATTTTTAAAAACTCTCCAAGTCCAGTCTGTCCCACTTAAAAAGAAAGATAGTGCACTTACCGTAACTGACCAAGAATACATGCTTTTGTCAATTGGTAGATTGTCGATGTGTCAACTCTGATAACTGGGGGTTTCTCAAGAGGGCAGCTAAGGGTTGAAGGAACCGAAGGGTTTAAAGGACGAGAGCTGCAGGTGGACTTTCAGAATGAGAACCTGGTGGCAAGAAGAATGGACAACGGGGATAATGAGGTATTTAGTTTAAAAATATCTCAGATTTAGTACAAACATTCCACCATAGAAAGCAATGAAACTGTACAGTCAAACAACAGTGGCTGGTTGTTGTAATTTTTGTTTTTGTTGTAATTTTGTGGTAACTTTTAACTATACTTGCTGGCATTTGTTTCATGTTGCATTATCATGTTATGTACATTGTATATATATACACACATATGAATTCAATAACTATTTGTTTACTGTAAACACTTCCCATCCATCTGTATTGATATGAGTTTTCAATTTAAAGTTTTTGTACTTATTTACATGACAGTTTTAGTAATGATATAAATGCATAGTTCTTATATAGCACTTTATTACACCTGATAGACATATCAAAGTGCTCATTGTTTTAATGACAAGTTTGCAGAGCTATGTTTGTATAATGAGACCCATTTATATAGCACCTTGTGATGTGGTGCAATCTGCAGCCAACCATTACCAGAAACACTTCTCTTAGCGATAAGTGTAACTGGGTTCTTTTACACGTGCATTACACAATGTACGGGACCTCTGACTTTGCTTCCCATCCGAAGGATGAAGCAATAATGAATAAGTGTCTTGACCTGCTTGACACAAACCCACACTCAGGCAACACCAGAACTTGAGTCCAGTGCACCACAGCGCTCAGCCACGACACCCCAGTTATAAGTGCCATACACTGATATAGTGTTTCTCCAATAGTAATTTTAAGAGTATTTTGCGAAGTACAATAGGTCAATGATGGTTGTAATTTATAATACTTATTTTTCCGCCAAAAAATGTTTTTCTTTTAAAAAATGTTGATTTACTATTTTGATGGGAATTGTCTTGGATGTTTGATGCTGTACATATTATATTTGTTATTGATTATGATTTGTCTTTAGACATTCTTATATTGTACCTGTTCTGTTTTTAATTTATGTAATTTAGTCTTCTATCAACCATGTTGAATTTGTTTGAAACAAACTACATAATAATAATAATATCATACGAATCTTTATATTTACAAGCTGTAAAATAGACATTGATGATTCCAACCCTTTTTGTTTCAGGTCCTAGCAACGACCCCTGACCTCATTAGCATTGTGGATGCAGACTCTGGCCAGCCAATCAGCACTGAGGAGCTTCGCTTTGGTCTTCACATTGCCATCTTGGTCTTGGCTTCACCTCCACTTCTACGTACCCAGAGGGCCTTAGAAGTGATTGGCCCTCGTGCGTTTGGTTATGATCTTGATTTTAAGCCGGTTGCTGAATATACGTCTCATAATCCAATCCCACTTCCTCTATAATTTTGTGGAGTCAAAATTGGCAGACCGTGCTAGTTCACAAAGTAAAACAAAAACCACACAATTTCGAGGGATATTTGTGTGAATCATTATATTCTACTTTTGCAACATCTTACCCATATTCGTTTCATAACAAATATTTTTGTAGCCCTAAGTGCCCAATCTGAAGGTAATTTGTCCCTTTAAGTGATAGCGGCTATGGCCTGAACTAATGCTTCCATAGTGGTTGCAACCAGCCTAGAAAGCTCAATGTACAGGCCATGCCCTGAATCAACACGAAAGTTATCCATGTTTAGAAACTATCTACCGTTTCTAACGTTACACAAATTTTCACTTTTTTTTCCCCCTGGGAATTTTCACAAATGTTTGAAATGTGACAATCCATGCCCAAACCAGGCACTTCTTCCTGCCATAACTCAACTCATCAAATAGATAAAATAAGAGCTTTCAATTAACACCTAATTTATGACCAATAAGGAAATTATTTCTCAATGTACAGAACGTTATGTCATAATGATAATGTGGCTGATTTTTCGGATGTCTTCACTTTTAATGCCATTAAAAAGGACTTTGCATTATGGGATGTATTCTTTATATTTACTCCAAGAGTTACTTGATTACCATTGAAAAGATTGCTTCTGTTTTCTTTCGTTTTTACCACACGGTTTTGAAAACCTTAAAATTTGATACCAGGCTGAGTATTTGTAAAACTTATTTACATCAAATGTATTCTTGTGTCAATCCAGCGCATGGGTAGTCGTCTGCGAGGTCTATTTCCAGGTACGCTTCCCTCTAGAGTGATTCTTTGGGTATCTGGAGTTTGGTATCTGGAGTTTGGCTTCCATTTGATGCACCCAAAGTGGGATAGCCTCTTCGTATCAATGATCTGGTTTATGTCTAGCTCATTGCAGCTCTTGTCTTTAAGCCCTGTTAGTGTTTTACATGCACTAAAAGTGCACACAAATTCTGAAATTTCGTGTACATATTGCAATGATAGATCATTCTTTTTTGTATACTATTGACTATGAAATAATCTTATATGAAAATCATTATATTGTATTTTTGTAGTGCAGTATTTTACAAAACAACATGCTAATTTTATACTCTGAAAATATTAAAATAAATATATATATATATATGTTTCATAACAACTGTGTCACTTTAACCATTATCAATACACCATATATACTTTGTTTATGAAAAGATTGACCTTCTACATTTCCTGACACACACTGGTCTAAAGGAATTGTTTATATTTTGTGTCATAATTTCCAAATAAATTCAAGAGTGAGAAAAATAACATGATTTTGTCATCTGCTTTTTGAAATTAAATAAATAAATAAATTATAAATAAATAAATAAATAAAAAAACAAACTAATTACTGCTGACATTCAACACAATAGTAAACAAGTTATATATATCACGAATTAAAACACTTCACTGTAAACAAACTTATTTTTTTGAGCTAAGGTTAAGTCTCGAGTAGTCTTGAGTCTTGAGTTGTGATTTCCTTATTCAGCGACATAGCTATACTAGGATGGTGCAGAAGTGATGTCACAGGCAAGGTGCATAAGAAATAAAAGTGAAGAATAAGTGGCACTAGACAATGGACGGGTAGCCTCATCCCTCTGATAGGTGGTAGGGCAGTTTCATGGAAAGTTACTGTGGAAGGTGACATCACAGCGGCTGCTGGGAGTTAGTTCCATAGTCGAATGGATCGTTGATAGGAGTATTTGTACGGGTCTATGGAATTCATGGACTTGTTGCTTATTTTGTCCAATCTTTGTAAGTTGGCACCTCCAATACTGTATACACCATTTGCCGCATTTGACAAACGCCTTTTGTGCCCAACCCAATCCCCTTTGAAAATGTTTGTTTAAGTTGTCAAGCATTTGCGTTGTTTGCCCAATTGGACTGCATCCCGGGTTTGGGACTCGCAAGATCTTAAGAAATTGTGTTACTCATTTCTCAAAATTTACAGCATTTCAGGCAAAAATATTTTTAGGGAAGTTTTCCACCATGAACATGTAAGGTGTGCAAATCTGTGGGCATTAATAGTTTCAATCTTACCAATGTTGTGCACACCTGTTAATTATGCTCATGTGATGAGCTTGTCATTTTTACAGCTACTTGCCAAGTAAAACATTGTGACCATGAGTAGGAAATATGTATTGTAGGTTAGTGACCTTTACTCATTAGCCAATCAAGCCTTGGGCTTCACTAAAAGACGAACCATACAACATTGAAATAAGGCAAACCATTGGACTCATCACTCTCATAATTTAAAGTACTTATGAACTTTATTTTAAAAACATGATAATATGGCACTTACATGGGGGAAATTACCACTCTGAATAAATTTGAAACTGACGTTTGAATAGTAGGGAGCAAAGATGAAATTGTCAACCAAAATCAACCAAAGGAAAACTCAAGGATCCCACTTGAACCAAACCACTGTGGTTACCTGCACTAAAACCTGGGCCCCAATTTCATGGCAATGCTTACTGCAGAACTCTGCGCTTACATCGCCCTGTAAAGCACATGATTCCATGGGCTGTACTCTGCTCTTATGTTGCCCTGTATAACTATACTGCAGAAAACTCAAATTTCAGTTTTCTTTCTGCACAAAAATATATCCTTTCTCACCATGACTGCTACTTACAACAACTTATCACCAACTGGTTATTACTAGTGGTATGAGATGGGGAAACTTGGCAAAATATATTATTATATCATATTAAAGGAGAATAATGCACTCTTTTCAACACTATACAATTTGTTGGGGGGATATGGTTAATTTGCAAGGTAGTAAATATTGAATATTTATTGTAATGCAGCAATAAGTGCTACATGGGCTTTCCTTGGGCAGGAACAGTGTTAAAGTACTGTGACCAGTCAGGTCACAGGTGGATGGGTTTTATTTGTACAAATTAAACAGAAGCAAATTTTTGGTAATGGCCTGACGTTTCGACCCAAGCAGAGTCTTTCACAAAGGCTTAATGAAAACACAACACAAACACAAACAAGTATACTAGTGTACTTGTTTTGTTTGTGTTGTGCATGCTGTGTTGCCGATTTAGCCTTTGAGAAAGCTTCTGCTGGGGTTGAAACGTCAGTCCATCAACTATTTTTTTGCATTTCTACCATAGGTCCTTTTGGTTGGTAGGCAGTTTTGCAACAGCTAATTCTAATTTCTTATACATATTTAACAATCACAAATCCCTTAAAGGCATCGTACACGTTTGGTAATTGTCAAAGACCAGTGTTCTCATTTGGTGTATCCCAACATATGCATAAAATAACAAGCCTGTGAAAATTTGGGCTCAATTGGTCATCGAAGTTGCAAGAAAATGATGAAAGAAAAAAACCCTTGTTGTACAAATTTGTGTGCTTTCAGATAGGAATAAAAACTTCTTGCAAGAAGTTTTTATTATTTTAGTGAGAAATTACCTCTTTCTCAAAAACAGCGTTACTTCAGAGGGAGTCGTTTCTCACAATGTTTTATACTATCAACAGCTCTCTGTTGCTCGTTATCAAGTCAGTTTTTATGCTAATATATATTTTGAGTAATTACCAAACGTGTACGATGCCTTTAAAGTCCAATAAACTGAAATCTCGGTAAAAATAAAATGCAAACACACTGCTGCAGTTTGGATTGCTGCATTGTGTATGTGGCGCAGTGCACTTGCTCTATGTTCAGAGGGGGGGGGGGTGATGACAAGCTTCTATTCATGTGTCAGCGCTGTTGCTAGGCAGTTGCTATGGTGGGCGGGGCATGATGGATCGGTGTAATGTAATTTTCCACAGGTTTAGTGCCAACTGTCGCTATTAAACAAAACCAACTTGTCATTTTGATTTAAACGTTGGTGGACTATTGTTTCTCTTCCTATTTATTATAACACAATCACATACATTGAATAAGCTCAAATTAAAGCCTCATAAATAATTTCACTTAATATAAGAATTAATATAATATAATAATGCATATTATGTATACATAAGGAGTTGTGTGTGTGTGTTTTCGTTGATATACATCAACATGTGCAGCAGAGCGCAATAGGCATAATTCATTACATTTCAACCTTTTGTATTAGTTGAAAACCTTTAAGAAAATTGAACAAGTCAAATCCTAAGTAAATTAATCAACTTAAATGCTTGTAACTTCAGAATGATTCAGCCGAAAAGGTCAACTGTCAATTAAAACCTTAAAAACTGATGATATGACAAATGATATGAGCAAAAACAACAAAAACTATATGGCACAAACGGTAAAAAAAGCCCACTGTCTTTCAGTACAAAAGAAATGCAAGCATAAATATTGGCGACTATTCACAATAATTACCTTTTATCCAACTAGACGATCCCAGATGAATTCTTTATTTATAAACACTGGCTCTTACTTTCAAAGACTGTAAGTTGCATTTTGTTTTCACTGATACATAATCTCCCTCCAGTAGCATAATTACCCAATTTGATGTCAATTGTCAAATGGGCCAGCAGGGTTAAGTCTCTAGCAACCCGGGCAAAGATATTGACAAAATAGGGAGACTGCCAACAATAGACTGTGCAAGTCTCGTGCGTATTCGAACATTGGGACCCGTTAAAGCGTGTGAGTTTGTTTCCTTCACGCGTTAAAGCATCGTACGTGGGACCAAAGTGGTCCCAAAAATGTTTGAATACGCGCGAGACCTGCACGATCTAAAGGGGGAGATAAATCTGGAATCCAGTTCAATCCAATCCCGTTCCAGTAAATTTGTCTTTTTTCGTTCACCCCAAAATTGAAATAAAATTTACCCCCAGTGTCCAATGCAGTGTCAAAGGTTAAAATAAATAATTTGATGTCCTCAGAAATATGTGCCGTTCTTAACAGTCCTCTACAGATCATAAATATATTACAATTCTTAATATTTTACGCTTTAAAAATGTATGTATTGCTGCACTTTCAATGATGTTGACATCTATTTTATGTGCAAAGCCTCAAATACATGTATGAATCACTTTAAAACACAATTGGCCAGTAAATGGCCGTGACCAATTGTGTATTCCGGGATGCAACTGCATGCTGATCCATTACAAGGAAATGTCCATGTTGAACAATCCACTGTGGCACAAGTTCAACTGAAATTGCTCTCAAGTTTTTTTTACAGGGAAAGTATTTAAACTTTAAAACAGGAATCGTCGTCTTGATTATTGCAATGAATCTGAAAATGATGGCACTGATCATGCGACAGATCAATCAAACTAAGAGTTGAACTGCGTGGTACGTTGGGAGCTTTGATCAACGGGCAAGAGAAAATAAGTAAAGCACTTGCAAACCAAATCTCTAGATACAAAATAATTCCGTACCATTATGCTTAAAAGCAAACTGGTGACTGATAAACAGGAAAACTCAACAAGGAAGTTAAAAATGTACTGTATTTAAATGATGTAAATATGCTTGGTGGTACACTCTTCATTATCTTAGTTTTGTCTTGAGTTGATATGACCAGTCATTTTGTAGTAGACTTGCAATCAAGAAGTTGTTTGCCATAATTGACTGCATCTTTCACCGCATGAGGGCGTTTATAATGGCGAATTTACTTGCATCAGAATTAATTTTTTTAAATCTTATTTAAACTGTATGTTATTTTCTTGTATCAATTGCCAAATGAATATTATTAACAACAATAAAAACATTTTTACTTGTTTTGCATCATGTAAATTTGGTTCACATACGCCCGCATGCGGTAAACAAATTACTGCGAATTACCATGTAAATTTACAGTAATTTCTTCTGGAGGCTAGAATGTGCTGAGGTGCCCTCTAGTGTTAATATACACCAATCAATTTGATGTCAATTTCATAAGTTCTGTACTTTTGTTTTCCACCATTACTGGGATGCTGTTGTACACATAGTGCGCATGCTGTCACTCGCAACACGCTGGCATTTTGTATAGTTGTCTTAACGTTATTGGACGGAGATGCATGGGAAATAAATGAGTGCTTGGCGTGTTTTCGTCCAAGTAACGGCGGACAACACTGGTACAGGACTTCCCAAATGGACTGGCCTATAGCATACAGGAATTTAATAGCAGTCAAGCAACATGGCCAGTATCCTCATAACCTCTACAGGGACTTACAGCAAACACTAATAACTGAATTTAAGATGACTATAGACCTTGTGCACCTTGAGACGTGTGTAACTGTTACAAATAGCTGGTGCTCGATGCAATATTGACCCAATCACTACAAAACATTATCTTCCACGTTATTCTTAATTATGTGCATCATTATTTGTGCATCAGGCTGACACATGTGTTGAGAATAAAATCTTTTTTGTTTTAACTCAAACTAAACAAAATCTCTGTTATGAAAGTAAGCTTGGTGCATGCATTCATTAGGGGACACAGGCCCCCTAATAGTTTTCAGTTTCTGAAAATGATAACACAGTTCCCGCTCGAACCTGTCAAACATTATATGTACATTTATGTACGTACTTTTCTTATGTGGATGTGATCACCAGAATGGCAGTTTGAAAGGCCATGTGTGCGATCTGTGATGTACATGCACAAGATCTAAAGGCCCTTGCACTAACGTCACAGGTGGTTACTGTCTGCCCGTGGTCTGCCATTTTGAGAGTCAAAAACCATGTAAAGATTTATGGTTTTGTCTAACCCGATGCACGTCGCCTATGAAGCAAACTGCACGGTAACACTCCCAAAATGGCGCAACCAAGGTTTATCATGGGTGATCAGATGACGTCAGGCGAGTAGGATCAATAGCCGCTGTGGAGCTGCTCCCCAAAAATGAATACATTGAAGGCATCTTGTCGAGAGTTCTTTCAGGAACACCATGCATTTAATTTCTTCTAAGAAGAACTATTGGCTCTGGAAAGGCTCGGGCCAATTTCATGGCTCCGCTTACTGCAGAATTCTGTGCTTAAGGCCCATTAACTTACATGCTTCACAGGGCGCGGTAAGCGCAGAATTTCGCGGTAAGCACAGCCGTGAAATTGGACACCGATGGGTTTCGTTCTCAACATTTTGACTAGTGTACTCTTGTCGCCATCAGAAGAGTGCGTAAAATGGAGGTACTTTATATCTCGAGTTAGAGGATCCTACTGCAGGCTGGAAATGCTGTGATTGGTGCTTGGTGACGTCCTGATGATGACGAGAGCACACTTGTTGAAAATGCCGAGAACAAACCAAACAGCTCTTTTCAGATCAGACACTTCTTCCTGGAAGACAAATACACATCGTGTGCCTGAAAGAATTCTACAAGCATCTATTCCACCATGCAAAGACTTTAATTCTATTATGTTGTCTGAACAAACATTGTGGCCACGGTTCCGGAGCTGCTGTGGACGTTGTAGGCATCATGTCTGAACCTTCTTTACACACTTCTGTCCAGGGGGACTATTTCCAACGTGTTCATGCGTTCTAAACCTGGCCATGGTTTTTCGGTGGATGCCTCATCTGAACTGCTAAGAGTACATGAAAGTGTCGAGACACAAGAATTTCTGTGGACATGTTGGTCTGAATCTTCTTTACACACTTCTGTCCAGGGAGACTATTTCCAACGATTTCATGCACTCTAAATCTGGCATGGTTTCTTGATGGATGCCTTGTCTGAACACCTAAGAGTATATGAAAGTGATGAGACACGAGAGTTGCTGTGGTGAGAGTTACGTGGTGGGCCCCATGTCTAAATCTTCTTTACACATGTCTGTCCAGGAACACTATTTCCAACGTTTTCATGCGTTCTAAGCATGGCGTGGTCACTCGGTGGATGCCTCCTCTGAACTGCGTACATGAAAGTTCATGGCAATAGTTACGGCTGATAACAATTTACAAAACTGACTCTATCAATCATTGCACACTAAGCATTTTTAGCTTAAAAATTGCTTTTCTTTTTCAAATTAAGAAATCAAGCTTTAAAAAAAAAAAATCTTGAAGTTATTACTCTCTTGCAATGTGCTAAGGTGCGATATCGTGACCAGGTTGTATCAGAGAGCGGCGAATGCAAAGTTACAGCGACAGTTCATCATATTGCGCATTACATTCCACGTGTCGCTGTTAGGGTCGTAGCACTCCGTCAGATCAAGGTAGGCCGAGCCGGAGTGGCCACCTGCTGCGTAGAGCATGCCATTCAGAACTGCTACTCCCAGACCTGCAGTTGATTGGAGGATTGGACGGAAGAATGACTAATTTTAATCAGACTGGAGATGAAACAGAGTCTAGTTTATGGACTTCAGTATTTCAGTTAGGTGTGTCTACCACAAAATGAAAAAACTTTTCAGGTCTCCCCAGATCACAGAACAAATATGTAAGGAAACTATATAGTTAGAAGTTCTTGCTCAACGCGAAACACACCTCCGCAAGATGTGCGTCTACCAATTATGAGAGTCAATTCATTTGTGTACATTTTGACTCCCAAAATGGCGGACAAGATAGGCACGTGTAAGTGCGCTCCATGTCGTGAAATGGGCACCATATGATACTTTTTAGCTTAGTGCAACTCATTTTGTGTTGGCATTTATTGTGTTTTCGTACTTCAGATCTAATCTTTGAATTTTTTTCTATTTCTGAAGTTTCCACAATATTCAGCTTTGTGTGGCCAGTTGTTTTTTTATTAAAAAAAATTAAATGAGTTTAAATTCACAATTAGCAAAATCATGCTTTGGAAGCTTTTGGGAGTTTGTGTTAATACTTCATGTTACCCTGGCTTAAAGCTACAGGTGATTATTTTATTATGCAGTCCTAATGCACATTACTGTAACAAATGTATCTTTAAAATATAAAGTTATCAATTAGGGAATAACAGTGCGAGGACCCAGTCTTCACTGCTGGGTGGGGGCGCTGTTCATGGATCAAGCCGAATTCTAGGGCCCAATTTCAAAGTGGAATTCTGTGCTTACTGCCCATAGAAAAACACACTTGACAGGAGGTTGTATACACAGAATTCTGTGGTAGGGGCAGTGCCATAAAAGCAGAAATTGTGCTTAGCAAAATTTGCAGGCAACCAGTCACAAACAACATTCAATTAATTTTGGCTGGTAACCCATTTCTGCTAAGCAAGATTTTTTCAGTGCTAAGCACTTTTTGTGCTTAACAGCTTAATGAATTTGGACCCAGGTCCAGTAACAGCGGCTAGCAAATACAGTAACGCATACTCATGAGGAACAATCAATAACTACAAACCTGTCCTGGTTGTATTCATGGATGCAACGGTTGTCCACGTTTCTTGCGTGGGGTTGTACTGTTCCACGCTACTTAAATGCGTCTCTCCATTGTGACCTCCGACTACGTAGATGAAACCATGGATGACCCCAACACCAAAGTTGATTCGTTTGTCAGCCATGGGTGCCACCATCTCCCAGGTGTCCGAGTCTGGGTCGTACCTTTCAACGCTTCAAGACAACGACACAAAAACAATTATTGGTGAGGAGTTCTTCAGTGTCAGCTAAGAACCCATCAAACTTTGGGTTGTGTTTTCCCAACAAACCATTGTAATTAGCAAGCTAATCCGCATCCACAGTACTTAAGCAGCATGCAGCATCAGAGTCCAGCTTTCTCCAGAAGACGATCAGAGCATACTCATCGAAACCTCGAGTTGAAACCAACGGTTCTCTTCAGAACCACCTCAACTCATTTAGAAATATTACATGGTGTTACCGCAAACCTTTCCATATCGTATTTCCACCATGCAAAGTTTCAAATCCTACTTAGCTTAGCTCAGCTTAGCTTAGTTTAGTTTAGATTTAACTACACCAAGCTTACTTTCATAACAGAGATTTGTTTAGTTTGAGTTAAACAAAAACAAGATTTTATTCTCAACACATGTGTCAACCTGATGCACAAATAATGATGCACACAAATTTGTACCACCTTCCGTGCTTATTCCATAAAATGCTAGTTAGCTCATCTGGGACCTAGACCTGTCATTGCTACTACTCAATGTTAAGAGACCAATCCATTGATCCCCGCCCATCATGGAAACTGTCTGTCAATAGCACCCAAGTGGGAAGTACATACAACACATGCATCTTGCTCTACCTTGCACCATGGAGGTAGAATTAGGGAGGTCTAATTCTACCTCCATGCTTGCACTACACACAAAAGACACAACACAGCAATCTGATTTTTGTTGGATTTGGTTTTTTGCTGGGAACCAGTCACAAGCAATATACATTACATTAATTCTGGCAGGTAACCTGTTACTGCTAATCAAGACTTTTCTGTGCTAAGCAAATTTGAGTGCTTAACAACTATATGGCATTGTGCCCATGAGTTGAACATATGACATTGTGTCAATGAGTTGAACATTACTTGAAAGTCAAAATTATTCATCGTATTTTAGAAAATTGACAACTGAATAACACAGCATGAAGTTTGGTTTGGCTTGACAGCTTCTGTTTTCAACAATTACAAAAAATGTGCATTGCTGCTTTAGTAGAAAAAAAATAAGTAAAGTCTGTCCCCAGCAAATATGTCTCATCAGGCCGGTGTTTATAACTTTATATCCGGTTTCTTGGCATTAAACAACTGAAAATATTTCTATTCCCCCTGGACAGGCTGCCAGTCCATTGCAGGTTACTCCCCAGCTCTCGTCGGTACCCATTTGTACTCCTGGGTGAAGAGAAGCAATAATGATCAAGTGTCTTGCTTAAGGACACAAGTGTCACCACCGGGACTCGAACCCACACTCTGCTAATCAGAAACACCAGAGCTTTAGTCTGGTGCTCTTTTCAGCTCGGCCACGACACGCCACTGCTTTAGTAGTTGCTTTGACTAAAGGACCATCTGACTTAAACTTTGACACAAAAGCCAAAGGCCTGCCAGATAGACAAGCGCTTGCACTGCTGTACTAAGGTTTTGTCAGCTTGGTGTTGTGAAAATGTAGTAGTTGAATATTCCCCAATAATCAAATGAAAGAAGCGATCACCATTTCTACGTTTTCTTTTTCGAGTACAAGCTGAAGTGCATTGAGACCTATTACTATATTTTGTTCCTTAGTGGCTTGACTCGACCAGGGACCTCCTTGGTTCACTTAATTGTTATTCTCTGTCTCAATGCAAATGCATGTCTTTAGGGACCATTGCCTACAAACTCTGCTTCTAAAATGGATCCCTATGCAGTGTCATATTTGTTTTCATCTAGTTCTTGAAATTTATTCTGCAGAGTTGTATTCTTTGTACCAATTTCTTTTGAGTGATAATGTCATTCATTGTTTTGATACTGTGGAAAATGAATGAACTTTGAACCTTGAACCTTGAATACGTGTTACTGGAACAATCTTAAAATGACACACCTATTCAGATAGTTAGGCCCATACCCTCCGATGGCATACAGTTTCCCATCCACGACTGCAGCATTGAAGATACTCCTACTGTTAATCATTGGTGCTACCGTCGTCCATTGGTTAGTCATTGGATCGTAGCATTCCACGCTCCGTAGATACAACTGTCCGGTAACCCCTCCTAATGCATAGATCTTCCCATTCAGCACAGCCACCCCGTGGTTGCTACGGCTTGTGTGCATGCTCGCCACTTTTCTCCAAGAGTTCGTTTTGGGAGTCCAGCATTCAGTGCTGTTGTCATGGTGACGGTACATGGAGCCATTCCGGAGCTCAGACACGATACCGCCGACGACGTAGAGGGTTTGTTGGACGACAACGGCCGCACACTCCTGACGTCGGCAGCTTAACGGTGCAACCTCCGTCCAAAGGTCCTTGTCCCGGTGATACACCTCAACACTATAAGGGAAAACATGGACAAAATAAAGACCAATTCACTTTCTGAAATGTTTCTGACAAAATTTCCAGTATTTTGACATTTATCACAGACTTATAAAATTTGGGAATCAACACAATTTTGTTCCAACAGTTACGTTTAACAATTTATTTATTAAGGTAATATTAAGTTAAATTGTGACCACTGCCACCCTGGACATTTCAAGGTTAAATAGAAATATTTTGAATTTATAAAAGAAAATTCAAAAAACAAACGATACAACTACACATATAAACATGATAAAAAGTAAACATTCCTGAGCAACCATGTTGAACAGCAAAACAGTTTACACCTTATCATGGCAAAGCAGTAATCTAATTTACACACCTTTCTTTTTACAATTTTCCCTCCTAAATGTTGAGTATACTGTGACAAAGTCTCTTGGGATTTTTGTCACCAGAACTTTCTGGAGATCAAGTAAAGGTTTGGATGACAACCATGACAACTAAAAAAAAAAGGAAAACAGAGTATATACGTACATGTATTTTGTGTCTCAAAAGAGTTTGTACATGTACACACTCTTTGTGTACGTATGTTATACAACTTATGTATTGTGTACGTACGTTATACAACCTATGTACTGTGTACGTAGGTTATACCATGGTTATACTTAAACAATGTACTGTGTATACATGTACGTTATACAATTTATGTACAACCACATGTATAATATTATATGTGGTTCAATACATACATACATCTTTTGCATACATGTATGTACGACACTTGAGAAACCAAATACCCTGTTAAGATTTATCAGAAAGTTATAGTGTTGTTATGTATTTTCTTTTCCTAAAAGTTTTGAATTCTATTTAAAAGCTAGGGTCATACTTTGGTAATGACCCCCGGCAACAAATGTTTGTAATATTTATCTGAAAGCCTACTTGTTATAAAGATTGGTAGTAAGCACCCTGAAGTGCCCCCATAGATTAAAAGTGATAAAAGTATGTCAACAAGTTTGAATCTACAAAGAAGTCGCTTTTCGTGGTGTCCGTTTGTGAATGCTGCGGCCAGAGAGATGCGGTTAGTAACCACTGTTACCTCCCTAAACATAGATGGATTTGACGTTCTTGATGAAAATACTGTGACAGTTTTGTGCTGTTTTCTCAACATGTACAATGTATTTAGCTGAAACTTTCGCATGTGACTTTTATTGTATCGTTTAATTTGGCCTATAAATCTGCATAACGTTGACAAAAACCAATCTACCACCCTAAACCTTTCAAATACAAGCTACATGAACAATACATACCAACTTCCTTGAATGGTACTTCAAAGTGTGGTCTAAAAATAGCCTAAATATTTCACAAGTCAATATTATCACAAACTGTCCAAGGTATGATAAGATTATATTTAAACATGGTTTGTTTAAATAAAATATATTCCCTGCATATTTCAAATAGTGGAATTTAGTTTAAAAAAACAAACACTTATCAGGTATGTTTGACAGATTAACCAGCAGTCTAGGAAGCTTTTGCAAACTACATACATGTACCATGGCATGTTATGTTCGAACATATAGAGCATATTTTAGTAAATCAGGGAATCAAAGTAATACTAAGAGAGGTTTGCGGTAACACCATGAATATCTCTTTTGGGTAGTGTTGGTTCTGAAAAGAACCAGTGGTTAACCACTCAACGTTTCGATCAGTATGCTCTGATCGTCTTCAGGAGAATGGAGATATTCACATGGTGTTACCGCAAACCTCTCTTAGTTATACCTCCATCATGCAAAGTTTCAAATCCTACTTAAAGTAATACTAAGGAATTCTTCTATTAAGTTCTGAATCAAAAAGGTTTTTATTTTATTTGTAAATTACATGTACATTAAGTACTTATATGAAATTATTCTCTTTGCAATACCCACATTTTAGAAAATTTCAACAACAACCTTTGCCTTAGTGCCCCTTAAAATAAAGGTGCCCTTTGACAAGGAAATACTGCCTTGCCATTACAACAACACACATTCTCAAATATGCATCCCTGTGTATAATAATATTGTTCTTTCTTTTGAGTTTCTTGTGGAGCACCCGGGTCTTTAGAATTTCCATATGGAAACCTTTTGTTTTTCCTCTCGTTTTGTCCTCAGTCTCCATAAGGTATCGAATATGAGCACAAAGTGCCAGGCCTGTGAGTGTGATAACACATACATTTCAAATGGTTTGTTAACTCAAAAACCTTGCATCATGTAACTCTAGCTGAGCCATGTGGACCATACTTTTCCGTATTCTATATTCTAACCACATCTAAACCATGGAGGAAAGTTTGTCTAAAACAACTGGTGTTCATTCCAGTAACATTTTGAATGATAGACATTTTCTATTCCAGTGACTGCACGTCGGTGTCAGCCAGCTGTTCGGTATGTTTTGTGCACAAAAACTGAATTTGTATTCATATTTAAATAATTAAAATTATTTTTATTAGAATTAATGTATAAAAAAAAAATGAATATTTAAGCAATTTAATTTGTTACATTTCAAAATAAATGTCAAGCTTTGCTGTCTTTTGCAAAAACACAATGTTTAAACAGATTTTCTCACTTAAATGTTTGAATATTAAGTGCTTGTTTTCCGTGTACAGTTAAAAAAAATTCATTCCAAATGGTTTCTTGTACAGTTTTGTAATTCTATCAATAAATCGACATGCATTCAATACCCTATTCTGTTAAATTTAGCAGCCATTAACAGCAGTCCCTGGGAAAGATAATGTCAGATTGTAGGGAGGCTCCATGTAAGTACTAGAACACATGCAGATAAATGTCATTACCCATCCATCATACAGACAACCTACTATTGTTGCCACTAGGAGAGTAATTATCGCAATACTATTTTTAGCTCCGGGGTTACATAAATAGACCAGGCTGCTGGCAGGAGTTGACTGTGGGGAAATAATAGCCGAGTCCATTAAGGCTTAATTGCTTTGCTTCATCCAAGGCAAACCAAATCATGCAATCAAAAAAGCCTGCTGCCATTGCACTGTTATTTACAACCTTGCTTTTCGACCAGAGATCATTGTACCATTGTGTAGATACTGTCCTAGGTTCAATTTCATAGAGCTGCTTGACGGCTGATTTTATGCTTACTGAGCGATTTCGATTTATAGTGCTGCTAAGCACGGGAAAAGGCATGCTAACCAGTGATCATTGTACCATTGTGCAGATACTGACGGTAAGCAAATTTTCGTGCTAACTATAGCAGAAAGATTTGCTTAAGCGTAAGCGTAAAATTAGGCGGCCAGCTTGCGAGTTCACCATGGATTTGCATTGTTACATCATTCATTTTCATACAGTAAGCACGGGAAGGTTAGCATGCCTTTCCGTGTGCTTACAGTTAGCAGCGCTATGAAATGGAAACTCGTACAGTAAGCACAAATTGGCCGTTAAGCAGCTATATGAAATTGGCCCCTGGAGCTTACTGTAAGAAAGTGACTGACGTAACAATGCACATCCATGGTGAACGCGTTAGCTCGCTAACCTGTGATTTACGCATTTTCTGCAAAAGTAAGCAGAACAAATTTGCTTACCGTTAAGCAGCTCTATGACATCGGCCCTGACATTAGTACACATTTTTGGGAAATTTAAATTTATCCTCCAGTTTTCAATTAAACACACCATGTATCATAAACCTGTGAAAATTTCACAATGTTCACATTTAGAGGCAACGCAGAAAACAGTTTGCATGTTTGTTTTGTCGTGGAATTGCTGCTGATAGCACAACTCAAATGCTATTCCTTGATATTGACAGTACAAGAATTTCAAGCAGATTTATCTCTGGACATGCTGGAGCATTGGTAGTAGTATGGTCAGGTACATGAGCAAAAACTTAATCATCAGTGAGCTATCAGAGTGAAGCAATTATGTAATTAATCACTATGATCGGTCTGTCACAGTTTTTCTGACTGCATATTTTTCTCATGAGCTTCAGACAAGTCCCGCCAATCGTTGTAAAAAAAATTCTTCATCTAAAATGCATTGTACATTCAGTCAAATTTGAGAAAAATATCCTGCATAGCTCTAAGGCTTGCTTGATTTAAAATAGATACATCAAAATAAAAACACAACCACAAAATCACTGATAACATGTAAACCATTAAAAACCAACCAACCAAACAACCAAAAAAACAAAAAAAAAACCCACACACACAAAAACAATGGCAACAAATTTGACGACTTGTTCAAGACTGATGCTCCATTTTTGAAAGGGTGAGGGTACCCAGGCCTTTTCTCCTTGGGGCACCTCTATCCAGGGGCAACAGAGGCAATTGCCTCCGTTGCCTCCATGAAGTATCAGGCCTGCTTGTAACAGTTTGGTTGTATGATGTATTTACTGAACTCTCGATTAAAATGAATGAACTCTTCCAAATCTGATGATGTTTATTTTTGTACACACTGTACAATGTAACATCCATAATGAAGTGTCTCTAACATTACAGGAATCACATTTATCCAAAAAGCCTCTTGAAAACTACTAGATTGAAATGAATTACTCTCCCCAAGAATGTATAATCCCATAAAAATCACTCCCCGAGCTGATTGACATGAACTCTTCCAAAAACCCAAACGATATATTGTAGGCCTACTACCCCTTTTATTTCATAGCCACATCGCAGACATAATCAACAATAACATCATGCACAGCTGTGCCTACGTGCAGAATCCAGAGTTTGCAGAAATCTTTGAATTTGCTCTAGTCAACATCACTGACCCAGTTGGTGTTTATCTTTGTTGAGAAATTGGACTATAGTCCAATTTCCCAACAAAAAGTATAGGTAGACCTTTGTGTCAATAAAATATGTTGTTACAAGGTTTCTGATTGTCATCCAGATAAAACAACAATTTCAGGCTTTATTCAAATACATGTCCCTTGCAGTTGGACATGAGTTACATACATGAACATGTACAATTTTCCTTGTATAGAAGGGCAAAATGCCACCAAAACGAAAAAATAACCACCATTTGTGCAAAACACGTTTAAATAGTCTAAATATTTTATAACTTGGTTTTTGCCCTTACACCATTGTCTATTAAGTACAGCATGTTCAGTACTGTCCCCACGTCCTGTGAAAGAAAAACAGGCGTATCACTCAGGTGGGATTCAAACCCACAACCTTTGCCATGCTAGAGCAAAAAAAGTATAGGATTCGAACTGCCTCTAGCCACTGGGGGCTAGCTGGGTGGAGTCTAGTGGTAAGACATCTGCTCTAGCATGGCACAGGTTGCCAGTTAGAATCCCACCTGAGTGATATGCCTGAGGATTTTTTGTCTTCACAGGACTCGGGAAAGTACTGAGTGTACAGGTCTTAAAGGCATCGTACATGTTAGGTAATTGTAGCTTATTGTTTGTTTCAAACCTACTGTAGTTGTAGATATGAACCATAAAACTATCCTGTGAAAATTTCATTTCAAAAGGTGGTAGCGGTCTTGAGATATTGTCGAAATCTGGAGCGGTTATGTCCACGCAGGAAGAATAATCTGTATTGGAATACAATACTCTGAGAAGCCTTAAGTGTAACGCTTCTCAGATTCAAATGTTTTGGGGGATAAAAGGTGATATATTTTTCCATAACCGCAGTACTTCGAAGTGGAAAGTTTCTCAAAATGCTTTATACTATCCAAAGCTGCCGTACTTCTTACCAGGCGTGTACGATGCCTTTAATACACATCGGGGGAGGGGGAAAACAACCAAAATAATATTTTTTACTAGCCTATTCTTTACCCCTCGCAGAATTACATTATGTACATGTACCTATCTAAATGTTTTGCTATGCAAAATTTCTGTATCTGAAACCATTCCCTGACATTAAGAAAACTAAATGGTTTGGTTTTGTTTTTGTATTTTTGTCATGTCTGAACTGAAAGCATATTTTTGTTGTACGAATAGAAAATCATTTTTAAATATCACTTTCGGATCAAAATCAAACGAGAGTGACTCACATGATGTGTGCTGGGTAAAACGAAACCAACATCAAATGCCTAGAGTATACTATTACGTTATGTTAAATACAGCATTGTGAAGTTATCATGTCAAGTACGGTATGTAAATTCATTGCACTCTAGTCTAAATCCTGGGGGAACATATCACCGATTCTCCTAAGATACATAAAACATCATTGGATTTCACACAGGAAGTGTAATTGTAATTTATTCAATAACGAAAAAACCTGCAGAAAAAAAACTCTTTTTTTTAGGACATGGAAATCTAAGGTGATTTGAATACAAAGGGATGTTTGCAAATAGTGCATTGTTAACCTCTGTACAGGCTCTCGGTTAACCTAATGGCAGCTCAGTGCCACAGGGAATCTTTGCATGCCGTGAAAATATCCACAGGAGAGGTTCATGGTAGCAGGCCTGGTGTACATGTACTTCATAAAATCCATGCCCCTTTGGTCATTGCCTTGGTGCCCCTTGAAATGTCTCTGTAGAAATTTAAATATCCCTAATATAGACGATGTGACCTCTGTTTACATTCAAACCGCCCTCTGTTGACAAAACACTGTCCAAGTCATGTTTCCGCTGGGCAAGAAGACGCGTACTCATGGTAACATTGCGTGTCCTTTATAGCTGGCTGTCAGTACACAAAGGTTTTGCCCAGCGACATGCGCGCGCATCATGTTTTTCGAATGACGTCAGAGGTCACATCGTCTATACATGTAGAGGTGCCCTTTAATATAGCAGGCCTTATTTGCAACCATACACCTGGTCTTGCCTTGGTGCCCCTTGAAATGTCCTAGAGTACAAAAAAGAAATTCCCTAAAATAGAGTGTGCCTTTACTGAGGCAGGCGTTTTTGCCTCCATGCCCCTGGTCGTTGCCTTGGTGCTCCTTGAAATGTCTCAGTAGAAATTTAAATTTTCCTAAAGAAGAGTGTGCCCTTTACTGTGGCAGGCCTTTTTGCCTCCATGCCCCTGGTCGTTGCCTTGGTGCTCCTTGAAATGTCCTAGTAGACATTTAAATATCCCTACAGAATAGTGTGCCTTTTACTGTGGCCGACCGTTTTGCCTCCATGCCCCTGGTCGTTGCCTTGGTGCCCCTTGAAATGTCCTAGTAGACATTTAAATATCCCTACAGAAGAGTGTGCCTTTTACTGTGGCAGGCTTTTTTGCCTCCATGCCCCTGGTCGTTGCCTTGGTGCTCCTTGAAATGTCCTAGTAGAAATTTAAATATCCCTACAGAAGAGTGTGCCCTTTACTGTGGCAGGCCTTTTTGCCTCCATGCCCCTGGTCGTTGCCTTGGTGCCCCTTGAAATGTCCTAGTAGAAATTTAAATATCCCTACAGAAGAGTGTGCCTTTTACTGTGGCAGGCCTTTTTGCCTCCATGCCCCTGGTCGTTGCCTTGGTGCTCCTTGAAATGTCCTAGTAGAAATTTAAATATCCCTACAGAAGAGTGTGCCCTTTACTGTGGCAGGCCTTTTTGCCTCCATGCCCCTGGTCGTTGCCTTGGTGCTCCTTGAAATGTCTCAGTAGAAATTTAAATTTTCCTAAAGAAGAGTGTGCCCTTTACTGTGGCAGGCCTTTTTGCCTCCATGCCCCTGGTCGTTGCCTTGGTGCCCCTTGAAATGTCCTAGTAGAAATTTAAATATCCCTACAGAAGAGTGTGCCCTTTACTGTGGCAGGCCTTTTTGCCTCCATGCCCCTGGTCGTTGCCTTGGTGCTCCTTGAAATGTCTCAGTAGAAATTTAAATTTTCCTAAAAGAAGAGTGTGCCCTTTACTGTGGCCGGCTGTTTTGCCTCCATGCCCCTGGTCGTTGCCTTGGTGCCCCTTGAAATGTCCTAGTAGACATTTAAATATCCCTACAGAATAGTGTGCCTTTTACTGTGGCAGGCTTTTTTGCCTCCATGCCCCTGGTCGTTGCCTTGGTGCTCCTTGAAATGTCTCAGTAGAAATTTAAATTTTCCTAAAGAAGAGTGTGCCCTTTACTGTGGAAGGCCTTTTTGCCTCCATGCCCCTGGTCGTTGCCTTGGTGCCCCTTGAAATGTCTCAGTAGAAATTTAAATATCCCTACAGAAGAGTGTGCCTTTTACTGTGGCAGGCCTTTTTGCCTCCATGCCCCTGGTCGTTGCCTTGGTGCCCCTTGAAATCCCTAGTAGAAATTTAAATATCCCTACAGAAGAGTGTGCCTTTTACTGTGGCAGGCCTTTTTGCCTCCATGCCCCTGGTCGTTGCCTTGGTGCTCCTTGAAATGTCCTAGTAGAAATTTAAATATCCCTACAGAAGAGTGTGCCCTTTACTGTGGCAGGCCTTTTTGCCTCCATGCCCCTTGTCGTTGCCTTGGTGCCCCTTGAAATCCCTAGTAGAAATTTAAATATCCCTACAGAAGAGTGTGCCTTTTACTGTGGCAGGCCTTTTTGCCTCCATGCCCCTGGTCGTTGCCTTGGTGCTCCTTGAAATGTCCTAGTAGAAATTTAAATATCCCTACAGAAGAGTGTGCCCTTTACTGTGGCAGGCCTTTTTGCCTCCATGCCCCTGGTCGTTGCCTTGGTGCTCCTTGAAATGTCTCAGTAGAAATTTAAATTTTCCTAAAGAAGAGTGTGCCCTTTACTGTGGCAGGCCTTTTTGCCTCCATGCCCCTGGTCGTTGCCTTGGTGCCCCTTGAAATGTCCTAGTAGAAATTTAAATATCCCTACAGAAGAGTGTGCCCTTTACTGTGGCAGGCCTTTTTGCCTCCATGCCCCTGGTCGTTGCCTTGGTGCTCCTTGAAATGTCTCAGTAGAAATTTAAATTTTCCTAAAAGAAGAGTGTGCCCTTTACTGTGGCCGACCGTTTTGCCTCCATGCCCCTGGTCGTTGCCTTGGTGCCCCTTGAAATGTCCTAGTAGACATTTAAATATCCCTACAGAAGAGTGTGCCTTTTACTGTGGCAGGCTTTTTTGCCTCCATGCCCCTTGTCGTTGCCTTGGTGCCCCTTGAAATCCCTAGTAGAAATTTAAATATCCCTACAGAAGAGTGTGCCTTTTACTGTGGCAGGCCTTTTTGCCTCCATGCCCCTGGTCGTTGCCTTGGTGCCCCTTGAAATGTCCTAGTAGAAATTTAAATATCCCTACAGAAGAGTGCGCCTTTTACTGTGGCAGGCCTTTTTGCCTCCATGCCCCTGGTCGTTGCCTTCGTGCCCTTTGTAATGCCCAGTAGAAATGATTATTCCCCTAGTAGAGTTGCCCTTGAATAAGGAAAAACTGCCCAGCCCTTCAAGATTGAATCATCAGGTTGATTGTGGCACCATGTACAAAGTTCTTACAGTGTTGTGGCTGCTCTGCTGAGCAAAGAGAGAGAGCAAATGGTGTAACAACTGAACATTTTAGCCATTCTGCTTTTACTATTTTCTATTTTATACCAACTATGTTAACCTACATGTAGATCTCATGTTTAACCCTTTAGAGACCATTCATTTATGTATAATCATCACAATGTGCCCAGACATTGTTATTTTTATAATCCTTTATTTTCAGAAAAAATTTAAGGAACATTAATAAGAAACACAAATATGGGTTTGTTTTTTGTAGATTCTTTGTCAACATGGGAAACATTGGAAAATGTCAATTTTAGCACATAACTTTTTCTTTGACCTCTTGCTGTTGCAAATCTTGCAGCCATTTGCACCAGCTATGCACATTCGGTAAAAGCCGTTTGCGGCCGCTATGGTCTCTAAAAGGTTAAAGATGCTACATGTAGGTCCGATTTTTGCTGGTTTTAACCGAAAAATTGTGATTTAAATTTTAAATAGCTATTTTTATAGATTCGAGAATGTTGAAAGCCTTCATTTAAGGCATTGCACCAAAAGATCTGGCCATGATCAGTGGTAGTTAATTAAAATCTAAATGACTTATTGTCTGGATCCCGACATTAAATCATGCATATGTACCAGCCATACAAATAATTTTGCACGTTACATGTATTTTGTGAATTTGTCTAATACATGTAGGCCTAACGTGCAAAATTGTTAATGCCACGTAGTACGTAGTACGTGGCATTATGTGAAAGTTTTTGTTCACAACAAATTTGAATGTATGTTCCCTGTCAAAATTCGTTCAGAGAGGAAATCATTTAAACAAATTTCTTTCGCCAAAAATTGGGCCATGCAACTGAATATATATGAGACCTTTATTTGAAGGCCAAATCCAATGCACTGTAATGCTTGTCGATGTGTTTTTTTGCAAAGTCAGCTCTCTCAAATGTGGCTAAAAAAATGTAACTCCTTCTTTCAATGTACATTTACATTAATGTAAATTGCCTTCAAGCACTTAACAAGCCTCTTTCTCACCTCCGATTCTCTCCAATCATAATCATTTGGTGGTGTTGCTGCAATACCTTAAGCTTGGCATTATGCATTATTACCATGGCAACGTAAAATAATGCAATCAGTTTAATACATGTTTCTCATTCATCCCTGTTAGTGGATTCCTGATTAAACCGGCTCATTTCCGGAGCTGGGAGTCGTACATGTGTGCAGCAGACTTCCAATGGAAAGTGAAATTGCACCAAACGTGCAGTAAACATGTTTTCCCACATATTTTGGTTAAAAATGCAGTGCGTCATCAGTTTCGGTTTGGTTCACATTATGGCAGATGAAGGAAGCGATGGAGGAGAGAGACCTTAGAGAGAACATCTTCATAACGCTGCCCAATAATCTCAATTTGGATTGGAACATGTATTTATTTAATATTTAAAGTAAATAGCAAGCAAACTGGAGAAAGATACAGAAGCAGCAACCAACACTGTTGCCTTCTTTGTCATATTTTCTCCTTGCAATTTCACACTTTATGAACATAAAAACATGTGGACAACACTGGTAATTTTTGAAAGACCCGTTCCCACACTTGATGTGACCCACCATACATGTACATGTATACATGAAATAACACACCTGTGAAAGGCGGTAGTCAGAGTCACTAGAAAATAGTTAAAGCCCAATTAAATGTTTTCACTGCTGTCAAACACCAGGTTTTGGACTTGTGTGTATAAAAGTGTGCGAATCTGTGTGAACAATTTTATTCAACCAATGTTGTGCACACCCTTTTCGGCCCTTTTCGAAACCACAGCTTGAGCTCAAGCTTTGGCTTAGGCTTGGGCTTAGGCCCTGAACGGTTATTATAGAAGACATGCGGTTTCCTTATGGGGCTTCAATCACGCCGACGGATCCTGAACCAAAAGCCCAAGCCCAAGTCTTGGTTTCAAAAAGGGCCGTAATCTCATTAAAAAAAGAACACAAGAAAAAGGAAGCCAGACTACTTTCCTTGACTACATTGCATTTGCTCTTCAAGCCTTCAGGGTGCATTTTAGTGACCTTGATTGGAAACTTCTTCAAGTTTCTGTCATCAGTTCTAAGCGTTTTCATGAGTTCGGTTGTGTCTTGGTGAAGTAGCTGTTCTAACCAACCCATGACAGAGGTGTTGGCGCGGTTAAGCTTGGTTTCAAGATGGCAGATTTTACAAACTAACGAAAAGTGTCCACTGAATTCTTTAAATAATGACTAACGCTAAAGGCCTAAAGCATACAAATGCAATAATGCTTATCAAAATGCGAAGTGACCCAATTCACATGACGACATCACCACAGTAAATCTTGGTTGCGCCATTTTGGGAGTCAGTTTCCCTGTGGGTTCTACTGTGTAGTGCACATTTTAGGCTATGCGTGCGCTTGTATAATAATAATAATAATTATAATAAGCAGTTCTTATATAGCGCTTTATACTCCCGATGGGTGTCTCAAAGCGCTCAGTATTTCCTACAAGGTAAGTGGAGTTACGTGTTGAAGTATGAGACATATTCCTTTGCATAGCACCATGTAATGGTTTACAAGGTGCTGTGGCGCAATATGCAGCCAATCAAACCAGGAACACCGGGCGAACCCCTTCTCTTTACGATAAGTGCACTGGGTTCTTTTACATGCATTACACAACACACGGGACCTACGGCTTAACGTCCCATCCGAAGGACGAAGCATGTGGTTAAGTGTCTTGCTTAAGGACACAAGTGTCACGACTGGGATTCGAACCCACACTCTGCTGATCAGAAACAACAGAGCTTGAGTTCGGCGTTCTTATCCGCTCGGCCATGTGCTCACCATATCTTTATATAATTTGACTCCCAAAATTGCAGACCATGTGTAGTCATGTGTAAATTCAGTGCAAGGGGTTAGTCAATAACTAAGTTCAATTACATGAAAATAACATAAACTTGGCTCAAAAAGCTCTTAATAATGAATAATAAACCTTACCTATCTAGAGTGGCAAAGAGGCCATTCTTTCCACCGATGGCACACAGTAAACCCTTCTCTCCCCGGGTTTTCACTCTCGATCCCATCTTACTGGCAACCTGTAGTCTTTCCTCCGGCCGCAGGTGGTACCTCAGGGCGCGGTTGACCTGCTCCTGGCACGACGGATTATCCCTAATGAATGGATTTGCCTCGTAGAGTCTGGTCAGCATCTTCAGGGTCATCAGCGGGAGTCGAATGCAGTGGAGGAGCTTGCCCATGTAGCAGCGCCTCTTATTGGGGTCGTATCGCACCCAGCTGTCCAATGCGTTGAAGACGGCCTCCTCAGAGGCGACGATAAGATCGTCCCGACTCAAGATGCTGGCAAGATCGGTGTGTTCCAACTGCAAGAACTCTTCGCTGACGCTGAGCTCTTCAAAGTATTGTGCAATAAAGCATTGTGCTGTGCGGTACAGCTCGGTGCAGGCATGAGCGTCCGCAAAACATGAGACGCCGATACAGTTTGTTGCGTGAAGTTGTGCCTAGTGTTCACGAAAAAAAGAAAAAAAGAAGAAGAAGATTTTTTAGGGAATTTGTACAGGTACATGTACAGTAGGCCTAATTGTACATTGGTAATTGTCAAAAACAAGTATCCTCACTTTGTGTGACCCAGCATACATGTCTGTGAAAGTTTCAGCTCAGGCGATCATCGGCCTCACAACAAAATAGTGAAAAGCCCCATCACTATTTTTAAACAGTTGATTTTTTGTCTCCAAAATTGTTTTACTCATTTCTCAAAATCTACATCATTTCAGTCAAACAAATTCCCACTGAAGTTTTCCAAGTTACAACCCCAGCTCCTGATGCACACTTGCTCATACATAACCCCAATCTTTCTGGAGTAAAGAGTTAAAGCCCAAATAACCTGGATCCTTCTAAATCCACGCCTGATTTTTCTTACTGCCCTGACTCCTTCTAGATCCTCCTGTGACAGAAAAGTTAAACTGATGATTTCGTTCGGTGTGCTGCTGGGGGTCCATGGTCCATGGTATGAGATGTTGTTTATAGTGCTACACATGTATACATGTATCAAAAAAGTCAAACAGGGAAATGGCCACAAAAATTCCATTGGCACACTATGCACATGTGTTTCTTATCTGTGATACATAAACATACAATGCCTAGGGACTCTATCAGCACTGCCACCCCCCTCCCCCCATATATTACCTTGATCCTTCTTGTTGTTTGCCTGGAAGAAGGGCGTTAGACTCTACGCCCTTCTCCCAGGCAATACAAATATTTTTTTCCAGTAACAGAAGGCTGTAAGCAATAAAACCCTTTAAAAAAGAAAGTATTTCTTTTCCTCTAGAATTAGAGCTCATTTGAGGCTTGTTTCACTAGATAGGTTCACTTTGAAAGAGAGGGGTACCTAGCAAAAATGTATGCACTCTGCAAACTGACAAGTATTCAGCGCTCCAACAAATGCGCGATGATCCAATCTACACACCCAAATTGTAGGTTCTTGATACATAGTCGTCAATAAAAAAGTTCATATGACACAAAATGAACAGTCGTTTGATCAGTATATCCTTTATGGCAAATATTCACAGCGAGGTGGTGATGATGGCAAATAATTTGCAAAGTGGTCACTAAAAGCAGCGAGGTGGGCGTCTCACGTTTGAATGGGACAGGGGAAACAATGCATTCCATCAACAAAATATAAAAGTGATTATGACAGGCCTGTTTTTAAGCTAAAGAAAAAATGCATTGTACCTGGAGAAAATCACAGCATAGCTTGATGACTGGTTTCAGCTGCAGCAGGCAGGCAGCGGGTAGCAGCGTCTGTACGTTAGCATGCGTCACCCTCACCTTCCCTGTGTACGCAAACTCCACCAAGGTCTGCAGCGCCATGTCATCCACTGACTTGAGTTCAATCTCTTCCTTCTCCCTCTCGCACAGCGAGCCAGTGAACATTGCACGGAAGTACTGGCTGCAGCTGGCCAACACTGCCCTGTGGGCGGACACCTTGGACATGCCTACTCTGAGGACAACATCGCAGAGTTCACCCTGTTTTCTGAGCTGGTTGAGGGACTGGAGGATCTGACTGGCATACATTGGCATTTCAGTCACTCCTTGTGAAGCCTCTTCATCGGAATTCATGTTGTCCATCATTTGTTTTATTGCTACCTCATTATCGGGATGAACAGACCTGTTGCAAATGAATATCAAAGAAATATGGACAGGTCTAGTCATTGAAAATCAATGTAAAAATCTGGCTGGCTTCTTTTTGCATTGAAACCTAGGATTCATACCTGGAAATCAATTGTTTTTTAAGCTGCTGTGCAGTTCAGGAGGTCAACATTTGAGTAAATGTTGCCTGTGTCTGCATATTGAGCGGTGCGTGCAATTACCACCACGTTTACACAGTCACTCAGTCTCAGACCAAGTAAGCACCAGTTTCACTAATGTTCACCATACACACCTGTGACCCCTTGCACAACACAGAACGCACCTCCGCACAATGCACGTCTACCATTTCCACCAATTTGGGAATCAATTTCTTTGTGTACATTTTGACTCCCAAAGTGGCGGACAGGCGCATAGTAAGTCTAAGTGCAATGCATATTGTGCAAGGGGTCAATACATACCTTTTGTGAGCTCAGACCCAAAATGACAGACAGGGTAGCTGCATAATGTCTAAATAATAGTTATTTTCTACATTGAATTGTTGAACATCGCCTGCGCCATGATGTTTGTTGATGCGCATGAGCGATGACAAACTGTATGACTTCGCTGTTCCAAGTAGTAGTCTTTACTTTAGCTGTACCTTTTTTAGTCAAGGCAGTATTTACCACACACAGCGGCACCCCTGCATAACAATCCAGTAGCAAGCAGCATGGAGGAAAACAGTGCGCTGCAGCAACACGAACAAGACTAGATAGGTAATGCCACTGTTTTAGTGAATCAAATCAGCACTAATAACGATCATGCGCATCAATATCATTGCGCTGACGATGTTTGATTTAAACGAGTGATTTAAACGAGTGATTGGAAAGCTCCGAGATTCTTTATAAAATTACACCAAAGCGAGCTTGCATAAAACTGTTTTTTAAATGCACCCTCCACAAGAATCTCCACAATTAGGCAATTTGGTAAATGACAACATGAGGGGGGGGGGGGGGGAAATTTCGGCAAAAATACCCTCGCCAGCGATCCAGCGTAGTTTGATCATGGAGCAAGACTCTGGATAGCACCATTAATACTAAGTGCCAATATTCTCGTTTCTCGTTTACCTTTCACACACAGCACGGCCGACGACCCGCTCATTCAACTCGACAATAGCGCGCGGGGCGGTTCGTGGGCTAAAGTCAGGTGTTCGTGGCGCGCGCTATTGGCGAGTTAAATGAGCGGGGCCCAATTTCATGGCACTGCTTACCATTGATCTCTAATATATTAAAAGAGATCAATGCTGCTTACCAAATAATTCTGCGCTTACGCGCATTGTAACGTGTGTATTTCTATGGGACGCAGCTGGGCGTAAGCGCAGAATTCCCGGTAAGCAGAGCCAAGAAATTGGGCCCAAGTCGTCGGCCGCGCTGTGCGTGAAAAGTAAACGAGATACGTCTTGCACCAAGACCATAGCGCATTAGCAAACATCGCGGATGCCGGGCAGTCAAACCGTGTCAGTAACACCGCCGATTTTCTACATAAATTACACCAAAACGAGCGCGCACTTTTTCGACTTAATGTGCTGTCTACGTACAAATGAGCTACAATAAGTGACAACTGGGGAAAAAATCTTGGCATAAAATTGTGAGTTTCTTTTCCAAAACAAATGTCACCTCCTGGAGGTTCATGGGCGTAGGGCCAAGGATCGGAGGAAGTCCAGAATATTGGCAGAGAGGACGAAGAGCTCCAACAGCTGACACATTGATCTCGTTCTATTTTTAACCACCCAGGCTATTGTTTTACTATACATTACTTGTTTAGAGGCGGCGCAAGCGACTCCCCAAATTTCCAATCGTCAAGACAAGAGACAGACAATCCGGTCACAAATAAAATTGCTAAGTTTGTACTTCGAGTCGACTACACGCGTAAGACTTATGAAGGCTACTCACCTTTGACGTTGTCATAAAATCGGATTTTTGTAAATACCTGCTTATGGATTCTGGCTAAGTTCCCAAACTGCAGCAGGATAAACTACCATTCAGCACCAACCGAGATATCCAGCACGGAAGAATAATGTTTAGAGTGTGATCATTAGTCTTGGCCCAAGACGACAGTGATCGATAGCGGATAGTGTACTGCGCTCGGTTACAACTCGTTATAGCGCGCCCTCTTGTGGCTTGAATTACCCAACTTGACTGGCTCCTAGTGTGATTCGCTCTTGGTCTATCCAGGAGGCGCTGCGCTGGGGACGAGCGAACTAGTGTGAGAGCCAGTCGGAGCCAGTCAAGTTCGCTCGTCCCCAGCGCCTTGCCTTAAAGACGCACGCTCGTCAAACGAGCTTGACACTATTCGTGCCACGAAAAGTCACCTTTGAACCCATGAACACCTGGGCCCAATTTCATAGAGCTGCTTAAGCACAAAAAGTTGCTAAGCACAACAAAATTATGCTTACCAGAATAAGGTTACCAGCCAAACTGCTATGTCACATGTACAATCTGTGACTGGTATCCTGCTCATTTCTGCCTAGCAGAAATATGTTAAGCAATATTTTCTGCTTAAGCGGCTCTATGAAATTGGGCCCAGCTGGCCTTCCCTGCTCTTACAATGCCGAAGGGTGCGAGGCTGCAGCTTTGCGCCAGCCAGCTGGGTCTAAAAATAGCAAAGGACGCGCGGTATTTGAAAAGCCGTTTGCAGCAGCGCAGAGCGCAGCACACACCGAGTATAACGGATGCTGGCGCGCGGTATTTGAAACGCTCACTAGGGAGGTTTAGCTGCACGCTACGCGAGCAAAAACGTGAACGTGAACGTCAGAAAACTGTGTCGTTTCTAGGTGATGTCACCACTTTGGGCTTATTTCATGCTCACGTATGACGTCTGCATGTACGTACCTGGCGTGAGAAATGGTAACTTCACGTATGCTTAAAACGTGAGATTTTTACAACAAAATTTTCTGACGTTCACGTTCACGTTTTTACTCGCGTATGGTGCAGCTAATCCTCCCTATGCAGCTACTTACTGTTGTTGAAAGTAGGTCTAAGTAGGCCTAGCCTGCAGCGCAGCGCTGGAGTGATATGGCCATACAAACAGTAAACACTGATCCAAACACAGTCTAGTTTTGAGTTCACCTCTTATTAGTGAACACCAATCACTGAATTAGGCCTAATTAGTCAATCCTACAGAAAATTAATATTATATTGCTACAAAAGTCATCATAATTCGTGTAGTTCTAGGTGTAGGCCAAGGGTAAAAATAAACAAATGCATGATAGAACTGTTTCATTGCCAAATGTGTATTTTCAGGAAATGGATGATAATAAATGGTCGCTCGTTTTAAACATTTGGACATAAATGAACAAAGTAATTCAGATGCAAAGCAAAGACATGCACAACTGCTCAGTTGAAACAGTTGGGTTAAAAAAATTATTTACGAGACAAATAATCTTTAAAAAATTGTTTGACAATGTACAAGACTAAAACGTCCAATAACAATGATGATCTGCGATGGCACTTTCGGGTCTGCACTCATACGTTTTGACACGAGTAAAGTTCAAGGTCTTGTTTTCCCTATTTTTTCACAATATATTGTGCAACTGTACAGAGCCTGAAGTCAACTACTACAGTCTATGGCGACCAAAATGGAAAACTAACCAAAATTGGCCAATGCGGTGACGCAGGAATTAGGCCTATTATGTAACTCTTAAATGTTTGTTTATATTAGCCCCAACCCAATAAAAACCTTCAAAGCCTACAATGAATACTTTTCAAACAGGGCAGCATCCATCGTGGATTTGTGAGGACAAAGCAGGCATGTTGTAGAATGAAAAACAAAGACTGGGGGGTAGACCGAGACCAATTCAAATACAAACAACATTGAAACTAATTAGAACAACATTATCTGCGTTTATAGGTTACAAAAAATACCACAATTGGATGTCAACAATCCCATGGCACTTCTTTAGATTAAATATATTTTAAGGAGGAGGCAATTTGCTCGTTGTCATGTTACGACGTCCACGCAGAGGGTGTTGTTTTTATTACCAGAACAGCAATAACAAACAACGAAAACCGCCTTTCATAGGACAAATGGCAGAGGGCGCAATAACAAAAAACGCTCCTTGTTTTGACGAGCGTGCGTCTTTAAAACCAAAAGACCAAGGCGCTGGTAGACTTGATTCAAGTCCCGTTCTCGTGCGAGAGGTCCCCAAGCATAGCGCGCCAACTAGCAAACAAGCCGTACAGTGCGCGCTCGCCGTCAAAATGTGGTCCCGAGAATGGGACTTGACGAGGTCGTTTCTTACACTGCACGTTGTTATTGGAAAATCTCCCCAAATGGGGAGATGAACAAAACCAATGGGAGCGTGGAAGCGCTGCCCCGCCGGTAAAATATTCATTACACTCTGTGACATCACAGTGCAAGACATTGTAAGTGCACGCGTCTAAACGCGGTGACACGTGGGGGCGGGCAAACTCATCAGCAGGCAAGTGGGTGTCGGTACCAAAGTCGTTGAATTGCACTTCCCAAAGTTCAAGTTTTGCAAACAAAACCGACCCAAATGTATGTTACAACGTGTTAACTTAAATTTTAATGAACATTCAGTGCTTTCTTTTTATAATTAATTGGTTATTCAAAAATGTATTTCAATCCTCATCTAAGTATTTAACCCCCACAAATAACAAATGAACGAGTCTTCTTTTTGAATGCGTTTGATTGGACAACACGTATAACGCAGCAAGTTTACATATTCATAGGTGAATACATTTACATATCAGGCGACTGCGGCATCGTCAAGTCCCTGTCCCGCGTGCGGAACAGGTTGGGGATCGGGAATGCAGACCATCACAAAACAATAGTTTTCTGGCGAAGGCACGGGATTGGGACTTGAGTCAAGTCTAAGGCGCTGGGGACGAGCGAACCAGTCAAGTTGGGTAATTCAAGCCACAAGAGGGCGCGCTATAACGAGTTGTTCCTATAGACCTTTCTTTTGCAACGTCACAGCCCGAGTTTTTGCCAACCGAGGTTGGAAAACTATGGAAAGCCATAAATGCAAAGCATAAGCAGATAGCCACAGTTTGTAATAATGCTACACAAATATTCAAAAATAGTGTTGAATTTGTCGGAAAAAAAGCAACCAATCATGGTATGTTATCTTTGGTTGATTGAAAGTTTACAGAAATGTTGAATTTGGACACAACATTTGTTAACACGATTGAATGTTTTGCTATCATTCGGCCGTCCATGCCAACCAGCGCGGTTTGTTTATCAACAAAAGAAAGGGCTATATGGTTGTAATGAGATCAATGGTTGTAACCGAGCGCAGTTAAAGAGATATGGAAAGAAAATTATGAGGAACTTTACAACCTATCCGGTCCTGCGAATATTGACGTCTTACAGTCAATCCCAGCCACAAATATTGAAAAAACAGAACCTAACATACTCAGAAGTGAAGTCTCCCGTGCCATAAATCGCCTTAAAGACGGGAAGGCCCCCGGTGTTGATGCCATCTCAGCAGAGGAAATTAAGGCCACTGGAGAATCGGGAATTGACACTATCCATAAGTTATGCAACAAAATATGGAACTCTGAAATCATACCAGAAGACTGGGGGAAAGCAGTCATAGTTCCTATTTACAAGAAGAAGGACAAACTCGACTGTGCAAATTACAGAGGCATCAGCCTCCTAAATATAGCAGGGAAAGTATTCTGCAGCATAATCCAACACAGAATACATTCCAATACGGAAGAGATTTGTCTGAATCTCAAGCAGGTTTTAGACCAGGAAGAAGAACGGTGGATCAACTGTTCACACTCAGACAAATGGCAGAAAAGTATGTTGAGAAAAGTAATTAGCCACTCTACTGTTGCTATATAGACTACCAAAAGGCTTTTGACACTGTATGGCAGGACGGCCTCTGGCAGGCTATGGGGAACCTTGGATACTCGCCTAAAATAATCAGGCTTCTGCAAGCTCCTACAAAGCTTCAAAAAGTGCTGTGTTAGAGTTAACGGAGACCTCACAGGCTGGTTCTCAACCACTACAGGTGTAAGGCAAGGTTGTGTATTGTCACCCCAACTATTCAACATTCTACTCGAGTTAGTCCTCCGACACTCAATACAAGAAGCATCAATAGGAGCCACAGTTCAAGGAAGTCATCAACAACCTTAGATTTGCTGATGATTTAGTCATAATGGCAGAAACAGAAAGTGAGCTTCAGCACTTAGTTTCAAAGGTTGACGAAGTGAGCAGAAAATTTGGGCTTACAATCAACATCAGCAAAACAGAAGTCCAAGTCATCCGCAAGGCTAAAACAAAAGCTTCTGTATCCATAAAGGGAAATCAACTGGTACAGGTCGACAATTTCATTTACCTGGGGGGTGTCATATCAGATTCTGGCAATAGTGAAAATGACATCAAAAGGAGGATTGGCCTGGCTATGGGAGCGGTACAAAAACTGAATACAATTTGGAATTCTCATCAAATATCAACAAAAACCAAACTGGAGCTATACAGGGTGCTCATCCTATCAATAGCCACTTATGGATCAGAGACTTGGACAGTGAAGAAAGGTGATGAGAACAGACTACTAGTTTTTGAGATGGCCTGTCTGAGGACAATCCTTGGGGTTACCAGAAGAGACAGATTAAAAAACACATCACAGTCAGAGACACCTTGGACTACCAACAACTGATAACTGACAGGGTAAAGGCAAAACAGATATCATAATATTATTCGGCCACACTAAAAGGATGACGGCAAGTCGTTACCCAAAACTTGTACTGGAAGGCAATGTTGATGGATAAAGGCCCAAAGGAAGACCACCGAAACGCTGGACAGATGACATCAAGTCCCTTTGTGCTGATCTGGGCATCACATCACTGGTCAGAGCAGGACATCTAGCAAACGACAGGAAAGCATGGCGACTGATAGTGGATAGGCAGCTATCTCCAAGGCCCCCTTGGGAGGAAAGCTTTAAGTCAAGTAAGTCAAGTCAAGATGCGCGTTGCAAAACAAGGAGACGTGACGAACGTACACACTTCACATTTCATCCTCTGGCTTCGAAGATACAACGTTAGAAACGATGTTCCCGAAAGAAACTTATCAAAGCAAGCGAGGACGGCAAGGGGAATCGGGGGATCATGACAGGGACAACGGGTTTTGTCGCTCACCACTTCGACTTCGGCAAAGAGAGAGAGAGAGAGAGATTCATTCTAACACTAACAGACGATCCATGGGTCAACATAAAGTGCCGACAGAGGGCAGACCAACTAGCCCTACCCCCCAAGAGAATGAAACTCGAGGAGCTGTTGGCTACCATGGAAACTCCCAGACGACCGCAATCTTCGTTATACGAGCCAATAAGCCCAACCCCATCCGCCATGCAATGGATGGTAGACGATTTCAACAAGACGTCTGCTCTCATTCTCGAAGAAACGAAAAATGAGCAACAAAAACCCACACCTGTAATGTAGATGACCCCTTCAAACCGCCTATAATAACAGAAGTGCCAAAACTTGCCGGCGATCTTCCTTCCAACCCAGACCCCCGATACTTCAGATCGGCACGAAAAGAAGAACCAAAAACAACAGCTGGCGGAGAAGTTGCCTGGATGAGACATCAAGCACAAACTCTTCCATCAACCAAGACAAGACAAGACAAATTACAAGAGATCGATTTCGGGATAACCGTACGACAGGTAACGGAAGCCGCCATTTTCCCCGATGGAAAACGTTATGAGGTCAACTACACAGAATACAATCTCCCTTCCAGGGCAGCAAAGAGTAGAACCAATACATGGAACACAACCGAGAATTTACATTGACGAGAGAACTTGGAGACCTGAAGACAACCATGACAACATAAGTCAGGAGAGATACTTAGTATTAGGTGAGGGGAGTGCTATTAGAAAGTTAGCATGATTGAGGGGGTAAGCTCCCTCTACCGTCCCCAGCCAGGCGTAGCAGGGGGGGGGGGGGGTGAAACCTGCATCGCTGGACCCTATGGGTCTCATCGACTGAAGAGCAATCTGAAGTCAACCACCACACCTTGTCGCTTGGGGTGTAAAATACAATGCTGGGTCTAGATCTACCATAAAATTCAGTTCAATTCAATTCACAGCTAGAGTTCGTGAGCTCGTCGAAGAGGCTATCTAGCCCGGCTAGGCCAGCTCGCCAGGGTGAGCCACCCTCTGCAAAAGTTTCTGAAGGAGCTATCTAGCCCGGCTATCTTGTACATTTGGGTTAGCCACCCACTGCGGCGGATGAAGTTCACTGGTCCATCTACCACGAGCTAAATCAGGTGAAGATCCTCGAAAGATCGACGCGATCTCGGGAAGGTAGTGAGTACGGTAATACAAGTAAATAAAAACGAAAATTAAATAAGTTGGGTATTATTGTTTTAATATAGTCAATTAATGTTAGAGAAAAACATTAACTGAAACAGAGAAATAATTCTTTGCGTTTTTGACGACGCGGGTTTCCTAATAAAGTTATTAGGCCCCGAATACGTGGTGTTAAAGTGTTTTTTTTTAAAGAAAACTGTTATAGCGCCCTCAAAAGTTGAGGTATGTTTAGGGAAAACATGGCGGCGCTCGTAAAACAAAGATTGTTTGTTGTCTTGGAATGCCTAGACATGAATACCCAACACATCAAGTGAAAGATAGAATATTTAGAGGTAAATAATTAGTTTTTGAATACTTTTAGGTACAACTATAGAATGCAGGGCCACTTCGAAGCTATGACTGCGCCTCCGCGGTTAGGTACAACAATGCAGGGCCACTTCGAAGCGGCGGAGGCGGAGTCGCGGTCACGTTCCTACGTAGCCCCATAAATTGGGCCAATCACTTCGTAAGGATACGAAGTGATTGGCCCAATTTATGGGGCTAGTTCCTACGTACGTACACAGTAGGCCTGCGCCTACACCGGGGTCGAGGTCGCGCTCTGTTGCTAAATATTTGGCAACCTAGGGGGCACTCTGAAAGATGCACAGCAGCGCCCTCATTAGGCTCGAAATTAGTAATTTATTTTAAATAATTGGTAATAATCATTTCAAGAAGGGAAATAAAGCCCGAATTCCATATAAATAATATTAATATTGCCGTAATACATGACCCCATTAGAGGATCATTTCAAGAAGGGAAAGAAAGCCCGAATTCCACTAATATGAATATTATTGCCGTAATATGACCCGATTAGAGGATCATTTCAAGAAGGGAAAGAAAGCCCGAATTCCACTAATTTGAATATTATTGCCGTAATATGACCCCATTAGAGGATCATTTCAAGAAGGGAAAGAAAGCCCGAATTCCATGTAAATATAAATATTGCCGTAATACACATGACCCCATTAGAGGATCATTTCAAGAAGGGAAAAATTAGTCACTCCCCCACCGCTACCTCTATAATTATATCACCCATTGAAAATACCGCCCTCTATTTATTGATTTCCATTCTTTGCCTGCCCACTTTGCATCCACGCATCCGCGCATCCAGTCATCCACACTCCCATCTGTTCTCTATGGCGTGTCAAACGTTGCAATATTCGATAATGTACAATGTATGTGCGATGTTTCTCATATATATGCGATGATTGTCACATCGCATATGTATATCACAAAACATCGCATACAAATGATCGAACCAGTGTACAGCATTCCTGGGCTATGACTAAGCTAATGAATAAACATGAAACAACTATCAATACAAAGGAATATGCAAATGAGACTAGTGCTACTTGTGACTTCTCAAGCTCCAATAAACAAAGACCATGGGGTGCAAAGATTAAGATTAAGATTGGCTGAAGAACACTCCCACAGATGCAATAAACTGTAAAATGAAATCTAATGGCATGAAAGACAAAGAAGTAATAAATATAAGAGTAAAACCATGGAGGTCTACCTTTTTGTAAAAATCAAAGGGAATGAGCAGAGAAAACAAAACCATACAGTTTCCACCTGTCACAATTTGAAAAAATAGGAGACAGAAATTTCACCACATGGATTCTAATTTTCCTGAATACGCGGCTGGCCAACCCCCGAATCCGCGGATGGAAAATCTGGCCTAATACGCGGGTAGCTTCGGTCTGGTATTTTATTCAAGTCTCATTCCCTGACCATCAGTCTAGTTAAACCTGTACGCCCACCTCAGTGAACCATACTATACCACCCATAGTCTGGCCCGATCTAAAACATCAAGGATAGGGGGATCAAGTGGACAGGAAGCCATACTATATCCCACAATTCTGTTTTCGCACATATAAAGAACGAACATCAAATATACATTGGTGTAACATCGCACATGTATATTAAATTATCGCATATGTATATCACAAAACATCGCATACAAATGATCGCATATATTATATATGAAAAAAATTATCAAATATATATCAAAAAGTATCGCATATATTAAACAATTATCGCACGATCGCATATAATATATATTAACAAATTATCAAATATATATAAAAAATAATCGCATATATTAAAAAATTATCGCATATATATTACAAATTATCACATATATATTGCAAATTATCGCACATATATTACAAATTAATGCATATATATTACATATATTGCATATATTGCATACATAAAACGAATATCACACATGTGTGACAATCATCGTGGCGTGTCGTGGCCGAGCGGATAAGAACACCGAACTCAAGCTCTGGTGTTTCTGATCAGCAGAGTGTGGGTTCGAATCCCAGTCGTGACACTTGTGTCCTTAAGCAAGACACTTAACCACATGCTTCGTCCTTCGGATGGGACGTAAAGCCGTTGGTCCCGTGTACTAGGATTGGTAGTGCACGTAAAAGAACCCAGAATACTTATCGTGGAAGAGTAGGGGTTTAACCCCGGTGTTTCTGGTTCACATTGCAAGCACCCTTATTTACAGGTTTCCTCAGGCTTGCGAGCTACAGTGATTAAGTTCACTTGTGAGGCATCCTTGGTTTCATTACCAGAAATATATAATAATAATAATAATAATAATAATATTTATGAGAAACATCGCACATACACTGTACATTATCGAATATTGCAACGTTTGACACGCCATAGAATCTCTATTCATGCAGTCAGGTCGCAGCAATAAAGCGCTCTGATTGGTCCCAGGCTTCATACCAGGAAACGCAGCCTGTGTGTGTTACCCTGACTGCTCGGTATACCATACCAACACCCACAAACTCCGGACGCCGACTGGTCAACACATGAAACCGATAACGGAAGTTACTATTTAATTCGAACGTTACATTTTGAAAATCATAAAAATCGATTGGGTAGAATGGGTGAATTTGTTTTTAAAAACTTCACAATGTTAGAAAACTATACATTTAAACAAGAACTTGAAAAATCTCAGAGGTAGAATGGTCAAATTTTTCACTTCCGTCCCGTTTTGTGACACTGTTTTAGGTGTGTCGAAATTTTCGTTCGAAGCAATATTATACATTGATTAACGGTATGGTGCTGTTGTCTGGCCATGCGCCTGATGTTGGAGGGACGAATGCATTTTCAAAATAGTCTTGTCGAAATATTTGTCAAATATTTGCATTTTATTCCACTCCAAAAACCTGACAAATAAACTATACATAATAATTGGTAAAATACTGCCTTACTTTTATCTAATTTAATCCATTCGTATTAGTGTAAAATTTAAGCACCCCTATTATTTTAATGGTACGCTCACACAGCATCGGGGAAAGATTTGCGCAATATCGTTTTTAATGTCCAAAAGTCTATTTGAATCGTGGAACTTTGTGTTTTTCTTTGACTCGAACATCACTCGACGTGGCTGGATCACTGCATTTAGTTGATAGGGGTGTTTTTTGCAAAATATATGGTGACTGGTGTGCATGCCAAAAATGCTAATACTTCGTTAAAAAAAAAAAAAAAAAAAATAGGACTACAGAACATTATCACTCAACACATCGGTAAAAGGGTCTCATGTCTTTTTTTGTAAAATGATGTACAGGATTATCTTGACGAATCAAGTTTCATGAATTTTCTTGTCATCATTTAAACTATGTTCAATATTTCTTTATAATGTCTGTAATCTACTCTACATTTTATGCGACTTAATTTATTTCAATGAAATTGATTTATTACTCCCAATTACTGCAAGGTTTTTGTTTTAAATAAACCTCTTGCTTCCTGCCACTTCATACGAAGTGGACTTTTGTCCCCCTACAATGTAAATGAATGATCCCATTTCTGGCTGTGCACTCGAGCCTCACCACAGTCAGCTCACACAGTGTGAGGGATTATCTGCACGAAACGGGGCCGAAGTTCTTCATTGTCAGGTAATTTAAAATCCAGGACAAGAGAGACATGGGTACGTCACAGTGGTCTAATAGTTTTCTGAATTAGTATATGCATAGAGTAAGGACAGAGTATGTGGCTGAATAGTGTTAAATGCTGAAGAGTACGGAGCCCCTAAAGGGACAGGTAAAATAAAATTTGAAAAGGTAAAAAAAATGTTGAAATTATTTCGTTCCCACGAAATATTATTTCATTCCCTCGAAATATTATTTCGTTCCCTCGAAATATTATTTCGTCCCCTCGAAATATCATTTCGTTCCCTCGAAATGTTATTTCGTTCCCACAAAATGATTTCGTTCCCTCGAAATAGCATTTCGTTCCCTCAAAATCATTTCATTCCCTCGAAATATTATTTCATGCCCTCGAAATAGTATTTCGTTCCCTCGATATAATATTTCGTTCCCACATAATAACTGATTTCATTCCCTCGAAATGTTATTACGTTCCCTCGAAATAACATTTCGAGGGAATGAAATAATATTTCGAGGAATATTTCGTTCCCTGGAAATAATTGAGAGGCTACGGAGGCTTTTATATGCCATTTAATTCCCAAGTATCATTACGAGATTGCTGTAAAAATAACAACCTCTTAATGTGTTTCTTTGGGTTTTTTTTGGGGGGGGGGTTTGTTGCTGATAGTGTTTGCTTTGGGGTTTTTTCCCCGGGGGATTCAGGTCGTTTTCTTAATAATTAAATTGAAGTTGCATTATAGTCTCAAGTAGAGTGAGTAGAGAAAGGTTGATAGAATTCTGTATAAGTCTTAAGTTTTAGGCGTTCAAAGAAAAAATGAATAAACAAATTACAAGGGATAAAGATAAGATGCATTCTTGCCAACAAAAGGGCTGTCAATCAGTCTACTTGGCGTTCTATTATTTACTTCGCTAAATTAGGAAAGTTAGTGAAAGACGACACGATGTAGTTGTAATAGAATACGGAAAAGATACACTGAAATAATGATTTTAATATCCCAGAAATTCTCTTGGCATATCAAAGACTCCGTACCAGCTAAATTATTTCGTTCCCTCGAAATATTATTTCATTTGAACGAAATAATTATATTTCGTTCCCTCAAAATAATATTTCATTCCCAGAGTACCGTCGGAACAGACGTCACATACTGCATGTTCCCAAACCATTGGAACCTGTCCTTGATGAGTTGATGCCTCATGATTGCAACCCTAAGGATCGTCAACAAACCAGGACCAGACCTCATCGCTCATTGAACACTCCTGCATGGCACAAGGACTATGTCATGCAATAAGAACTGAGATGTCATATACTCTGAACTTTGAACTCTGAACTCTGAACTCTCATCCAAACCAATTAATCTTACGTCATATTGTTTCATGATTATACCAGGTGATTTGTGCAGAAAATGTGAATCACCTTATTCTAAAACTCTCAGTTATAGTTAACTTGGAAAAGCTCAATACTTCAATATTTGTGGACTGAAGAAAACAAAATCCATTTAGTGATTTTTCGGTGGATATTGTAAAACAGTTTGATGAGATTCTGCGGAAGCTTATCAATACTCTCAAGATCAGTTAACAAGTTTGTTCTGTTTTAGAAAGGGGGAGATGTTGTATTGCGTTGTGTTATCATGAACTACAAGTTGTTGTGTTATCATGAACTACAAGTTACTAGAGAATAAAGGGTTCGAAGACGGCCGCCCCCATTCACGAGCTAACAGTTAAACCAGGGGGGGGGGGGGCGGGGGTGGCAGACACGGAAAAAGAAAAAGGCGCCATCAACGTTGATACTCGTCTCATTCATGAGTATGCCTTACATGCATGCAGTCGAATCTCTATTCATGCAGTCAGGTCGCAGCAATAAAGCGCTCTGATTGGTCCCAGGCTTCATACCAGGAAACGCAGCCTGTGTGTGTTACCCTGACTGCTCGGTATACCATACCAACACCCACAAACTCCGGACGCCGACTGGTCAACACATGAAACCGATAACGGAAGTTACTATTTAATTCGAACGTTACATTTTGAAAATCATAAAAATCGATTGGGTAGAATGGGTGAATTTGTTTTTAAAAACTTCACAATGTTAGAAAACTATACATTTAAACAAGAACTTGAAAAATCTCAGAGGTAGAATGGTCAAATTTTTCACTTCCGTCCCGTTTTGTGACACTGTTTTAGGGGTGTCGAAATTTTTGTTCGAAGCAATATTATACATTGATTAACGGTATGGTGCTGTTGTCTGGCCATGCGCCTGATGTTGGAGGGACGAATGTATTTTCAAAATAGTCTTGTCGAAATATTTGTCAAATATTTGCATTTTATTCCACTCCAAAAACCTGACAAATAAACTATACATATATAATTGGTAAAATACTGCCTTACTTTTATCTAATTTAATCCATTCGTATTAGTGTAAAATTTAAGCACCCCTATTATTTTAATGGTACGCTCACACAGCATCGGGGAAAGAATTGCGCAATATCGTTTTTAATGTCCAAAAGTCTATTTGAATCGTGGAACTTTGTGTTTTTCTTTGACTCGAACATCATCACTCGACGTGGCTGGATCACTGCATTTAGTTGATAGGGGTGTTTTTTGCAAAATATATGGTGACTGGTGTGCATGCCAAAAATGCTAATACTTCGTTAAAAACAATTAAAAAAAAATAGGACTACAGAACATTATCACTCAACACATCGGTAAAAGGGTCTCATGTCTTTTTTTGTAAAATGATGTACAGGAATATCTTGACGAATCAAGTTTCATGAATTTTCTTGTCATCATTTAAACTATGTTCAATATTTCTTTATAATGTCTGTAATCTACTCTACATTTTATGCGACTTAATTTATTTCAATGAAATTGATTTATTACTCCCAATTACTGCAAGGTTTTTGTTTTAAACCTCTTGCTTCCTGCCACTTCATACGAAGTGGACTTTTGTCCCCCTACAATGTAAATGAATGATCCCATTTCTGGCTGTGCACTCGAGCCTCACCACAGTCAGCTCACACAGTGTGAGGGATTATCTGCACGAAACGGGGCCGAAGTTCTTCATTGTCAGGTAATTTAAAATCCAGGACAAGAGAGACATGGGTACGTCACAGTGGTCTAATAGTTTTCTGAATTAGTATATGCATAGAGTAAGGACAGAGTATGTGGCTGAATAGTGTTAAATGCTGAAGAGTACGGAGCCCCTAAAGGGACAGGTAAAATAAAATTTGAAAAGGTAAAAAAAATGTTGAAATTATTTCGTTCCCACGAAATATTATTTCATTCCCTCGAAATATTATTTCGTTCCCTCGAAATATTATTTCGTCCCCTCGAAATATCATTTCGTTCCCTCGAAATGTTATTTCGTTCCCACAAAATGATTTCGTTCCCTCGAAATAGCATTTCGTTCCCTCGAAATCATTTCATTCCCTCGAAATATTATTTCATTCCCTCGAAATAGTATTTCGTTCCCTCGATATAATATTTCGTTCCCACATAATAACTGATTTCATTCCCTCGAAATGTTTTTTCGTTTCATTCCCTCGAAATAACATTTCGAGGGAATGAAATAATATTTCGAGGGAACGAATTGATATATTATTTCGTGGGAACGAAATATTATTTCGTTCCCTGGAAATAATTGAGAGGCTACGGAGGCTTTTATATGCCATTTAATTCCCAAGTATCATTACGAGATTGCCGTAAAAATAACAACCTCTTAATGTGTTTCTTTGGGTTTTTTTTTTTTTTTTTTTTTTTGGGGGGGGGGGGGGTGTTGGTGTTGTTGTTTGCTTTGGGGTTTTTTCCCCGGGGGATTCAGGTCGTTTTCTTAATAATTAAATTGAAGTTGCATTATAGTCTCGAGTAGAGTGAGTAGAGAAAGGTTGATAGAATTCTGTATAAGTCTTAAGTTTTAGGCGTACAAAGAAAAAATGAATAAACAAATTACAAGGGATAAAGATAAGATGCATTCTTGCCAACAAAAGGGCTGTCAATCAGTCTGCTTGGCGTTCTATTATTTACTTCGCTAAATTAGGAAAGTTAGTGAAAGACGACACGATGTAGTTGTAATAGAATACGGAAAAAGATACACTGAAATAATGATTTTAATATCCCAGAAATTCTCTTGGCATATCAAAGACTCCGTACCAGCTAAATTATTTTGTTCCCTCGAAATATTATTTCATTTGAACGAAATAATTATATTTCGTTCCCTCAAAATAATATTTCATTCCCACGAAATAACTTATTTCGTCCCCTCGAATTAATATTTCGAGGGAATGAAATAATATTTTGAGGGGACGAAATAATATTTTGAGGGAACGAAATAATATTTCGAGGGAACGAAATAGTATTTCGAGGGAATGAAATAATATTTCGAGGGAATGAAATGATTTCGTTCCCTCGAAATGCTATCGAGGAAACGAAATCATTTCGTGGGAACGAAATAACATTTTGAGGGAACGAAATGATATTTCGAGGGAATGAAATAATATTTTGAGGGCACGAAATAATATTTCGAGGGAATGAAATAATATTTCGAGGGAACGAAATAATTTCAACATTTATTTTACCTTTTCAAATTTTATTTTACCTGTCCCTTTAGGGGCTCCGTAGAAGAGAAATCAAAACACATAACTCTAGCTGAATTATCACAGCAAACTCGTTCCAAGTGAGTTTATAATTTATCCCCTACTAGCATCGCTACAACTGCGATTTCCCCGAACTAGTGCATTGGGTCCAGAAAGCCAGATACAAAATCAAACAAAACATTTTTAAACAATCTTTCGCACACTTTCATTGGTTGGTATGGCTGTTAAAATGCCCTGAGATCATTCATGCATGTAATAATAGAATTCTTTGGGATAGGAATAATACCTGAGCACTTCCAAAGTTGTGGAATAGTCCCGGGTACTAAAAGATAAGTTAAACATAACAGTAAAATTTCTAGAAAGCTGACTCGAACATGATTGTAAAACCTTTGCGGAAATTCCATCTGGTCCAGCGGCCTTAATAGATGTATTTAAATTTTTAAACTGACGGCACACGTCTTGTTCAGAAACATTTAGCTCATAGGGATCTAAATCCCTATAGTATACCATGAATGTTATCAACTTCAACATGGAAATCACACTGATCAAAACGGTTATAAAATTCATTCAACTGATTTGCATATTCAACGGATGTGTCTGGCAATTGTCTATTTTTCTTGGATTCGTACGAATACCATAAGTCTCATTCCCTCCCACACCTTTTTCATCTTCCTGAGTCAGAACATGTGTTAAAGCATATGGTTGAAGGGACATATGCATTTTCAAAATAGTCTTGTCCAGATATTTGTCAAATATTTGCATTTTATTCCACTCCAAAAACCTGACAAAATAAACTATACATATATAATTGGTAAAATACTGCCTTACGTTTATCTAATTTAATCCATTCGTGTTAGTGTAAACATTAAACACCCCTATTTTTTTAATGGTACGTTCACACAGCATCAAGGTCGTCAACACACTGAGCACTGAGGCCCTTTTCGAAACGACCGGCTTCGGCTTTGGATTCGGCTCCGGCTCCGTTCTCTCGTCTGAATCCCTGAACGCATAGCACGCGTCTAGTCAAAACAACTGAGGGGCCTAGCTAGCATGCGCTATGTTGTTGACGTATACCCTGCACGATATGCGGAAAGAAATTTTACTACAGGGGCCGAGTAGGATTCTACTCTACTCATTGGACTGTGTGCTTTCTGCCCTACTCCATATACAGTGTACTATAAGTCAAACGGAGGGCTAGGGCGCCCTCTCCCTTAGATCATAGTTTACAGGTCGAAGTACTACCCGGCCGGCTGCTCAATGCTAAAGCATAGGGGAATAATCGTACTCAATGCTAAAGCATAGGGGATAATCCTACTCAATGCTAAAGCATAGGGCAAGAATGCTACTCAATGCTAAAGCATAGGGGAAGAATCCTACTCAATGCTAAAGCATAGGGCAAGAATCCTACTCAATGCTAAAGCATAGGGCAAGAATCCTACTCAATGCTAAAGCATAGGGCAAGAATCCTACTCAATGCTAAAGCATAGGGCAAGAATCCTACTCAATGCTAAAGCATAGGGCAAGAATCCTACTCAATGCTAAAGCATAGGGCAAGAATCCTACTCAATGCTAAAGCATAGGGCAAGAATCCTACTCAATGCTAAAGTATAGGGCAAGAATCCTACTCAATGCTAAAGTATAGGGCAAGAATCCTACTCAATGCTAAAGCATAGGGGAAGAATCCTACTCAATGCTAAAGCATAGGGCAATAATCCTACTAAATGCTAAAGCATAGGGCAAGAATCCTACTCAATGCTAAAGCATAGGGCAAGAATCCTACTCAATGCTAAAGCATAGGGCAAGAATCCTACTCAATGCTAAAGCATAGGGCAAGAATCCTACTCAATGCTAAAGCATAGGGCAAGAATCCTACTCAATGCTAAAGCATAGGGCAAGAATCCTACTCAATGCTAAAGCAAAGGGCAAGAATCCTACTCAATGCTAAAGCATAGGGCAAGAATCCTACTCAATGCTAAAGCATAGGGCAAGAATCCTACTCAATGCTAAAGCATAGGGCAAGAATCCTACTCAATGCTAAAGCATAGGGCAAGAATCCTACTCAATGCTAAAGCATAGGGGAAGAATCCTACTCAATGCTAGAGCATAGGGCTAGAATCCTACTCAATGCTAATTAGCATATGCATGAATCCGACTCAAGGCAATGCAAATTAAAGGGGAAAAAATTAATTCAATTCAATTTAAAACAGGTTTTATTGAAAAACCGTCATCCATCGCATCAGTTTATTCAGAACTGAATTCCTATAACATCTAACAATCACATTAAGTATCAAACAAATTAAAAGTTTGCCTTTAAACGTGTCATAAAAGTAGAAAGTGCTTATAGTGCTTCCAACTTTGAATTTGTGTAAGTATTTAAACCTTTTTTTCTTAAGAAAATCGTCTGACCATGGTCCAATTTCATTGCTCACTTTCAGTTATGTATCCCAAAAACGTATTTATCTAAAATGTATTGTACATTGTATAATATTCAGTTTGTGAGAATTGATTTGTTTTCTACAGGTTTGGTAATTATCAAAGACCAGTTTTCTCACTTGGTGTATCCCAACATATGCATATCAACAAGCCCGTGAAAATTTGGGCTCAATTGGTCATCGAAGTTGCAAGAAAATGATGAAAGAAAAAACACCCTTGTACAAATTTGTGTGCTTTCATATACGAATAAAAGGCTTCATCAGGCCTCAAGTCTTTTATTATTTTAGTAAGAAATTACCTCTTTCTCAAAAACTACGTTACTCCAGAGGGAGTCGTTTCTCACAATGTTTTATACTATCAACAGCTCTCCCATTGCTCGTTTAACCAAGTCAGTTTTTATGCTAATATATATTGAGTAATTACCAAACGTGTACATTTTGTTGCAATGGAAGCTAAAGATCGACAGCCGCTGTTGAACTTTGGCAAAAGACCATCACTTGCTACAAACTTTAATCTCTCCTGCCATGTTTAATTCACATGTTCCCTGCAGGGTACATCCCCTGAATGTCACACAATTCAGTTTTCTGTCACTAATTACTTTCTACATGAGATGCATAAAAAGGTTTTAAGATGCGAATAACACTATGATACTCTGAAGAGCATTGTATGGAAAAGAGATTTAAAAATTGTTTTGATTTAATGATTTACCTATGAACTTTGGTCATTGGTATCAAAACATATTATAAAACATTATAAAAATGTTCTGGTAGCATGGAAACTGTTTTATGAAACCAAAAATTAGAAAATAATTACTTAAATATGCATAATATTATTGAGTTTTTTGAAATGCTTGTTACATGTACAAATTGATTAACATTAATTGCAACTTGAACAAAACTCATATACAATTATAATTTTGTGGTATTCACATCAAAAGTAATATTTTGACAAGGGTATAATTGTTTTTTGTAAACTTTTGCTGTTTCCCAAAAACTGAAATGAGGTTTCTGTCCCACAATATTAAAAAGCTGTCTATCAGCATACATTGTAAGTTACAAAACAAAGAGAAACATTTGACCAGCAAAGCCAGATACCAGCCAAAATGTCACTTGAAGCATATAATGGTATATGACAGGTTCACCAATGATTTTTACTTAGCCAGTATTAGTAATATTATTGAGCAATGATTGTTTTCTCATGCAACTCTACGGAATTCTTTCATTCTCAATTTACTCAGTGGTATTATTACATACCCCTTCACACAAAATTGTACATTGTAATCAACACTAACAATAACGCTGTGTAAACACTTTGAAATCTGCCCAAAAAATTCAGTGCTTTTATACAAAGTTTACACTTAATTTGTACTTCGTCAAAGTATTTTGTACCATTGTACATTGGAATTACTTGACTTCCTGTATTCCAATCACATTTAAAGGCACTGAACACGTTTGGTAATTGTCAAAGACCAGTATTCTCACTTGGTGTATCCCAACATATGCATAAAATAACAAGCCTGTGAAAATTTGGGCTCAATTGGTCATCGAAGTTGCAAGAAAATGATGAAAGAAAAAACACCCTTGTTGTACAAATTTGTGTGCTTTCAGATAGGAATAAAAGGCTTCTTGCAAGAATTTTTATCACTATTTTAGTGAGAAATTACCTCTTTCTCAAAAACTACGTTACTTCAGAGGGAGTGGTTTCTCACAATGTTTTATACTATCAACATCAGCTCTCCGTTGCTTGTTACGTAGTAAGTTTTTATGCTAATATATATTTTGAGTAATTACCAAACATTCACAGTGCCTTTAACATGCTTTGGTCATAAATTGTGGAAATCAGCCACAATTTAGCAATGGTTTGATCATGGGCTACAACAGTTTGCATGTCTTAAGTACCTGTAAACATCTAAAATAAACCAATAATACCAAAACAACAGTCACACTACACAATAAAAACACAATGCAAACCAATCAAATGCCAAAGATATTTTCGATCCACTGCTCTTCTTATCTCTGTTAAAGGCACTGAACACGTTTGGTAATTTTTAAAGACCAGTATTCTCACTTGGTGTATCCCAACATATGCATACAATAACAAGCCTGTGAGAACTTGGGCTCAATTAATTTGTCATTGAAGTTGCAAGAAAATGATGAAAGAAAAAACACCCTTGTTGTACAAATTTGTGTGCTTTCAGATAGGAATAAAAGGCTTCTTGCAAGAAGTCTTTTATTATTTTAGTGAGAAATTACCTCTTTCTCAAAAACTACGTTACTTCAGAGGGAGTCGTGTCTCACAATGTTTTATACTATCAACAGCTCTCCGTTGCTCGTTACCAAGTAAGTTTTTATGCTAAAATAAATATTTTGCGTAATTACCAAACGTGTACAGTGCCTTTAAAGAGGATGGGCCATGGTGAATGAAGTTGATGTTATTTATTAGTTTTCTGCTTTCTATAATTCTTACATCGGACACACTTCTCTTTTGTGACATGTAAACCTTTTTTTTTTAAAAAACAACTCCTAGCATGGCCCAACCTCTTTCAGAACCCTGTTAGTGGTACATACAAGTAAAATGCAAATCGGAAGCAGCCTGCTTGTCTACATTAACGCAGCTCTGGTGAAACCACCGTGTGCAGTCATCACATTGAATCCAAGACACCGGTTGTTTCTGTTAAAATTAAATTGAAATCCATAATATATCAAGATAAATGGCAGATTTTTGGTAACTGAAAACAGCACATTTTTTCAAATCATGTCGTTTGCCTTTTTTATCTAACCATTGAAAATTTCTACGAATTTGGAGCTCATCTTTTTTGGAAAACCTGTTGTACGACAAATAATACTTTTTAATTTATCATGTGTACATCATTATGTTGATTGTGATTGTTGTACCAAAATCAGCTTTTTGCACTTTTAGCGGTGGGCAGGTACAATTTCCACGGAGATTAAAGCATTTCAGATTTCAATGTTTCACAGGATGATTGGTATACGTATCGACTTTAAAGAACAGTAAGCTTTCCGGTTGAAACTGATCCATTTTGTTATCATTACACAAAAGCTGTATCATACCTATAAAAAGGCACACTACATAAAAGACGATACAAACACGTACACGTATGTATTTTTTTAATGGCACATAGCCATATTTTTATTGGACACCATCATTGACATAGTTTCGCTCTCAAAAATGTTTTTAATTTTTTTTTAATGAACTTAATGTGTTTTCCATTTCCTACTGTCACACATGTAAGGACTGTATCTCTTGTAAAATGGGTGCAGGACAAAGCTAAAGTTGACACTGAGAGCTGCTCTTCAACAAATGTGAAAATTGTCAGTTTTCTCCCTTACCTTTAAATTCAGTTGTCCGGGAATTCTCTTCAGTGCACAGGTCATACACTTATAACAAATGTTCTGTGACATATAAAAACAATTATTGTTTTTCATACATCCGAAAAAAATAGTTGTTTGCATTACATATTAAAATAAAATTCAAATTGCATGGTTTGAAATTATTTAATGATTATCTTGGGGATAAAAGTGTGCAGAGCCTACACGTACCAGGTAAAATGAACGGCAATGGTAAGGAGGAAAAAAAATTAAAAATACAGATTTACATATACCTAACCTTACATGGTATAAAGATAATGATGGCAAAAAACTTTCCTTGAAATATTTCTGCCTGAAGTGTTATCATTTTGAAATAATAAATTAAATAAGATGTAAAATTCGTAATTAGTACAAAAATGCTTAATAGGTTTTTACTGTTTTCTTGCAAATTAAACAACGAAAACAGCTGACATTTTCACAGGTTGGTTTTATTTCAAGTATCTTGATTTGTGCAAAGAATAGATAATATTTGCAGTCATTTTACTAATGCTGAGCTTGGGCTTTAAGGGGAGGTCAGTTAACTGTGCTCATACCCCTATCCAACCAGTATATCGGCACAATTAACACATTCATCATTTTTTATTTGTAACTGCTTACATTGTCAGCATACATAATGTAGATTTGACAAAAGATTTCTCCACACAATAAAATAAATCAAGCAGTGACACGATATACCTAGAAAATATTTTGCATCACGCCATCATAGGTATGACAGGAAATATCAATATTTCATTTATGTTTCATCATGTCATTCTTGCATCGGGGGATAGAACAATTAATTTTCTGGCCCTTCAACTGATAAGCACTGTTTATTCACAGTGCTGCGAAGCCAGTGTTTGGAAAAAATTTCCTTATCCGGCCGCCACTTTTTCACTCATTCTAAAGCAATATCTCATTTGAGTAAATATAAACAGATAAAGATACTTACTATTTTATTTCATAATGAATGAAAAAGTGGCGGCCGGATACGGAAATTTTTCCGAAAGCGAAAGTGGACTTCACAGGTGAATGCTAGTCAATATGTAGTCTTGTATATTTCAAGAGTGAAAATCCTCAAGTCGGTAATGAAACGCTTGTTACCATTGCGTTTTGAACAAGTGTTGGCCTTGCGATGTCCAGTGTTTTTGAGCATTTTTTGGCATAAGCAGCATGATCATAAGTCACACGCAAACCAGACAACATGTTATTGTTATGAAGTTCTTTTGAACACCAGTTAAGTAGGCCAAAAAATGCTCAAAAACACTGGACATCGCAAGGCCAACACTTGTTCAAAACGCAATGGTAACAAGCGTTTCATTACCGACTTGAGGATTTTCACTCTTGAAATATACAAGACTACATATTGACTAACATTCACCTGTGAAGTCCACTTTCGCTTCCTTGCTCTTTGGTGGCATATTCACAAGAAGATTTTTGGCGGCATGGTGTTCATCTCCTGTCGACAACTTTTTTGTGTGGACGTGTTTCATTTGTGTAGCGCGCGTCTTGGTCTTGCTGTATTGCTACTGTACTTTACAATGTGTATGGTAACAAGCCACCTACGACGTCCACCTACGCATGTCATTCCGCAATATCTGTATGGGGAACAGACTAAGCACTGGTAACACAATAATCGTTGAGGAGTACCAGTTGAGTAGAGTCTACACACATGTACCTTGGAAAATTTGTCCGCATATCGTGCATCAATTGTGTTGACGTCATTGCATATACGGTCGTTCCTTAATAGGCCCTTTATATCATCAATGGGCATGTCGTCGCAGTTAGTTCAGTGCGGCGCGCGCGGTCGTACATTTTTATATGTACAATATTGCGAAATATCGGCGTAGAAGAACAGTCTACCAACGAAGCATGAAGCAAGAGTAGTATAAAGTGCCGGTGACTGACTGTGAGTTAGTATTTCAGGTAAGAGCCGACCGCCAAGCGAACATGGGGAGCTCGCGCCTCCGCTCCATCCATCTAACTAACCATGATATAGAACAGTAGAACTTAGAAGCAAGGAGTTACTAAAGTCTCAGATTAATATTAGCCACCGCCTGGTAGGACGTCAGTGTCTGTTTGTATGCAACAACAGAGGAGTCAACCCTGGGCTAGGGTAGGTAGACAAGTCTCATAATATTATCGTGGGTCTCTTATTATCGTTGTAGGATGGGTTACCCTTAGCCCACCTTGTTGAGCTGTAATGGCTCTCTTTTAACATCGGTCTTATAACACTCACCATTACAGCCCACCATCCATACATGTCTTAAACGCGTAGTTTAAAAGTACGAGCAAGTCGTACCTCTTTGATCGCAAATTTCTCCCACTTATAAACATCACATACTACTCCAACCTCCCTCACTTTGTTCCTTACATCCTTACAATTTTTGTGACATATTCCAGGGCTCACCAAATGATGCCTTAGTCCAGATATGATTATTTGAAAATGGCAAAAAAAAAATGTGTACAAAAATTACATTGAAGTTCGTCTCGCAACGGGGCCGCCATCTTACGTATGATTCACTGCCTGCTGATCGTGAGAAGTCAGGGCACCCGGCTTATCTGTCCGCGCGTGTTGTATGGCGTATTATGAATATGCATCAGATGACGTCACGGGAAGCTGTAGTACTTCGGAGCTCGATGTGTGCGCGCGTGCATGGCAAGTCATGAATATGCATAAGGTGACGTCGCGCGGCGCTTGCATGCTGTAGGCTTCCTCGCTCGTGCATATTCATGAACAGCCAGGCGCCCTGACTTTCTCACGATCAACAGGCAGCGAAGCAGAAGTTAAATGGCGGCCCCGTTACGAGACGAACTTCAATGTAATTTTTGTACACATTTTTTTTTTGCCATTTTCAAATCATCATATCTGGACAAAGGCATCATTTGGTGAGCCCTGGAATATGTCACAAAAATTGTAAGGATAAAAGGAACAAAGTGAGGGAGGTTGGAGTGGTATGTGATGTTTATAAGTGGGAGAAATTTGCGATCAAAGAGGTACGACTTGCTCGTACTTTTAAACTACGCGTTTAAGACATGTATGGATGGTGGGCTGTAATGGTGAGTGTTATAAGACCGATGTTAAAAGAGAGCCATTACAGCTCAACAAGGTGGGCTAGGTTACCCTAGCCCCATTAATAGTGCCAAATACTCTGGACTTCCTCCGATCCTTGGCCCTACGCCCACGTACCTCCAGGAGGTGACATTTGTTTTCGAAAATAAACTCACGTTTTATGCCGAATTTTTTTCCCCAGTTGTCCCTTATTGTGGCTCTTTTGTAGACAGCACATCAAAACGAAAAAGAGCCCGCTCGTTTTGGTGTAATTTATGAAGAAAATCGGAGGCGTTACTCACACGATTTTGACTGCCCGGCATCCATGATGGTTTCTAATGCGCATGCGCGCTGACATACAGCGCTGTGTGTGTGACCTGTCTGTACTCCTAGCTAGTCGCTGCTTCAGCAGTTTTCTTGCGATGTGGTTTATTTGGAAGTGATACGTCAGGCTGCGTAGTACATGTACGTACGTGTATCTCTGTCGGCCGGCCCCGGTGATAGCAAACTTAGCGGGCGATATTTTAGTTGAACCATGGAGGAAGGAAATGGTCGAACCCCGAAACACCCAGGGGGGAGGAGGGGGGGGGGGTGAAATTATAATAATGGGATTAATGATAATAATAATTTATGATTTGTAAATTTAGATTAAGCCTTTATTAGGTTAAATTGGAATTCTGCGGATATGTGCGATTTTCTTGGGCAAAACACTTGAACGAAAATTGTTAATTAATTATTTAATTAATTGTTTAATTAGTTAGTTAGTTAGTTAGTTAGTTAGTTAGTAAGTATAGTTAGTTGGACATTTATTTGTTTGTGTGATTGTTTATTTGTATATCTATTTCTTTAATTAGTTGTTGTTTACATAGGGATGGGTGGGATATTTTATTTGTAAGACATGTCTTCCCTCTGAGAGGGAATATTGCATTCAGTGTACTGTTATTAATTGTTATCCAATTAGTTTGGAGAACCCCTCGACAGAAACTTGTTTCTTTTGGGTAATCCCATGGAGCTTTTTGGGTGTTGTTTTCTGTTATATTTTTGGTTATGTTTACTACTCAGTGTTATTTGTACAAGTCATTGTTTTGTCTATGATTCACTGTTTGTAATATCCCGGAAAATGAAATAAATAAATAAATAAATAAATATAATAAATAAATGTCTTTTTATTGATATGATTAGATCAATGTTCAAGTTCGTTTTGGGGTTATCCTGAGACTTTCCTTATCTAAATTAAAAACATTATTGTTTGTAACTACATGGAAAAATTCATAACAAAATCATGTCAGATGTGTTTCAATTGATGCTGATATTGTTTTCTTTTGTTTTGTAGTTGCAATAAACGCAGTATAAAAATCTTCAAACTTCTTTATTCTTCTTAAAGGCATGGTACACGTTTTGGTAATTGGAGCACGGTTTGTTTCAAACCTATATAGTTGTAGATATATACCATAAAACTAACCTGTGAAAATTTAATTTCAAAAGGTTGTAGCATTTTTTAGGTATTGCCGATAATCTGGAGTGGTTATGTCCAAGCAGGAAGAATAATCTGCATTGGAATACACACTCTGAGAAACGTTACGCGTAACACTTCTCAGATTCAAATGTTTTAGGGGATAAAAAGTGATAGATTTTTCCATGACCGCCGTACTTCGAAGTGAAAAGTTTCTCAAAATGCATTATACTATCCAAAGCTGCTGCACTTCTTGCCGAGTAGTACAATGGTAAGAAAATAATCATACAACAAATGGACTAAAAACTCCAATATTCCTTTTCAAACTCCCAGTGATGTCTTGTCTTATAAAAAAACAAAGTATGCAATGTTCAATTCCCCCTGAAAATTATGTTAATTCTTTTAAATACAAGCTGTATTGTAGACAATAAGTTGTTCAATTTTAGAGAAAGAAGGGAGAAAAGATGGTAGGAAATGTTAAGATGGTAGGAAATTGTTACGCTTACCGAGTGATGAAGAATTGCCTAGTGTCGACGTATCACTTCCAAGTAAACCACATCGCAAGAAAACTGCTGAAGCAGCGACTAGCTAGTAGTACAGACAGGTCACACACACAGCGCTGTATGTCAGCGCGCATGCGCATTAAAAACCATCATGGATGCCGGGCAGTCAAAATCGTGTGAGTAACGCCTCCGATTTTCTTCATAAATTACACCAAAACGAGCGGGCTCTTTTTCGTTTTGATGTGCTGTCTACAAAAGAGCCACAATAAGGGACAACTGGGGAAAAAATCTCGGCATAAAACGTGAGTTTATTTTCGAAAACAAATGTCAACTCGTGGAGGTACGTGGGCGTAGGGCCAAGGATCGGAGGAAGTCCAGAGTATTTGGCACTATTAATGGGGCTAGGGTTACCCTAGCCCACCTTGTTGAGCTGTAATGGCTCTCTTTTACAGTATACGGTCTTATTTATAGACCGATGTTAAAAGAGAGCCATTACAGCTCAACAAGGTGGGCTAGGGTTACCCTAGCCCTGGTAGGACGTCAGTCAGTGCCACTGCACTGACGTCCTGGGTATAAAGATCCTTTACAATGCGAACAAAATTTTGAGTAACATTTTAAAATATTTTTACATAATTTGAGAAGCTAAAACTCCATTCACTTATTCTTGGTGCCTTTAATTACACTTTTGCTGAGTTCAAAACCTATCAAATACATCCATGAATGACATTATTTCCGAAAATAAGTCCAAGTTGTGCACTGGCGCTGCGACTCCGTCGTGTTGCCGCCCCAAAGAAAAAGCGTTCAGTGTTACGGGTTAGACAGCGCCCTCTTTTGTGGACTTGGTTCCATGTCAGTTGAGGTTGTCGCAACGAATGCGTCAATTTCCATTTTATTTTCACAATAATGTCATCCAAGGATAAAATTGGCAATTCTGAATAGAGCAGGCGTAAGGTTCAGGACACAAGGAACATGTGAGTTACGTTTCAGCTTCCTCAAAAAGGTAAAAATATGATAAAAATGGTTATAAATTTTGTCGCAATGCCTGAGGACCTTTATACCCTGGACCCCGTCGCGTTGTATGCAACGAAGGAGCCCGTCGCGTTGTATGCAACGAAGGAGTCCAACCTGGGCTAGGGTTACCCTATTACTGTGGGGGTTAGGACGTTTTTCGATTAGAATACAAAAAAATCAACAACCTTTTAAAAAGTGTCAAATTATTATTATTGTTGAAGTATTACTTTCCACTTTTTTTGACATAAAAAAAGGTTAATACATCGTTTATTTGATTAAATTCGTCCACGAAGTCTCTGAAAGTGTGCATCTGCATGCGCCCGGAGTGATTCTGGAGGTGAGCCTCCTATAATAATTATCGTGGTAATCAGAAATAATTTTTTTAAATGAACTATCTCTACATATTTAAAGGAGCTACATCCAAAGATAATGTTCAAATATTTACCTTACACTGGGATTACAATGTTTAACTTCCCAGCAGATGGATAAATATTATATTCTCTTCTGTATGGACTCCCTGATAAAGATCTCGCTAAAATTCAATGTGTACAAAACACTGCTGCTCGCCTCGTTTCTTGCTTGCCTCAATCTCACCATATTACACCAGTACTAATGAAATTGCGTTGGCTCCCAGTTAAGTTTCGTACAATTTACAAAATTCTTTTGTTAACTTTCAAAGCTCAAACAAGTCAATCTCCTGCTTATTCATCTGAACTTGTTCACCATTATTCCCTATAGCCCCACTTCTGTGGCCAACGATCCATGGATCGGTGGCCACAGAAGTGGGGCTATATTTTTCCCCCTACTCGGACTTTACGTTCATCTCAACAGTCATTGCTTACCACAACTAGCAGTGCTTCTTCCATGCTGCTCCATTTCTTTGGAATAGTCTTCCTGTGCATATTCGCCTGGCTAGTTCTTTACACTGTTTTAAGTCTCTGTTAAAAACTCATGTGTTTGAAGCTGCTTATTTGTAATCTGCTTACTTAATAATTATCTTTCACTTATTGTATAATTATTTTCTTGTTCTCTTTATGCGCTCAGAGGCTTTGGCATTAGGCGCTTTACAAATGTCTTTATTATTATTATTATTATTATTATTGTTAAGGTCCTTTAATGTAGAGATAGTTCAGTTAACAAAATTATTTCTGATGACCATGATAATATTAATAGGAGGCTCACCTCCAGAATCCCATCAGGTGCATGCACACTTTCAGAGACTTCGTGGACGAATTTAATCAGACCCTTTCTCTATGATCAGACAAATGATGTATTTCTTTTATGTCAAAGTTAAAAGTAATACTTCAACAATAAAAATAACAGGACACTTTTTATTGGTTGCTGAACATTTTTTATTCTAATCGAAAAACGTCCTAACCCCCACGGTAAACGGGTATGGGGTAAACCCATCCTTACTACTATACTACTACAAAAACAGTGTTGTAGCCGTCGACAGTCCCGAGATCAAATTTTCGTGGTCTTGGTGGGGAGCACGCATGGTCTTGGACGTCACTGTCTCGGTCACGGACTTCTTTTTGGCTTGAGACCAGTTCGAGACCAATACAAAACATGCATTTTGATTACAAACAAAATGTCTCGTACCTGGAAAAATCCTTCGAAAAAAAGGAAGCAAATAAATGAGTAAATCGCCACTTGAAACCTGCGATGATTTATATTAACTCTATGCACACCGCGAAACTTTTTAATACACAATGCTCAACAATACACAAACACTGGGGCCCCTGTGACTGTCTGTTTGGACACCCATTTAAAGGCATCGTACACGTTTGGTAATTACTCAAAATATATATTAGCATGAAAACTGACTTGGTAACAAGTAACGGAGAGCTGTTGATAGAATAAAACATTGTGAGAAACGACTCCCTCTGAAGTAACGTAGTTTTTGAGAAAGAGGTAATTTCTCACTAAAATAATAAAAGACTTCTAGCTAGAAGCCTTTTATTCCTATCTGAAAGCACACAAATTTGTACAACAAGGGTGTTTTTTCTTTCATCATTTTCTTGCAACTTCGATGACCAATTGAGCCCAAATTTTCACAGGCTTGTAATATTATGCATATGTTGCAAGTGAGAACACTGGTCTTTGACAATTACTAAACGTGTACGGTGCCTTTAAAGATGTTTTCTCATTGACATCTACTGATTTTAATAGCTCAACATTTTTTTACGGTCATGTTTCTGAAGCGCAATCAGACCGCTTGAAAACCATTAAAACCAACGATCTTCGACCCGCATGGTCAAAGACAGCATCCCAGAAAGATTTATGAAAGGCCTTATGAAAATGGAGTATAATCCATATACATGTAATTACAAATTTTTGGCTGGTATGTGAAAGGAACAGGTCTTCAACAAAGCATTAGGCACAAATCCATCCAAAGAATTAAATTGTTCATTGTTAGCTGTGCCTTTTGACCGGGCCACCAAACCATGACCACAGGGACTCCTTGAAACAGTTGCCTGTACGTGTAATCTGCCAAAGTGTCTCACCATATGTGCCGAGTTGACATGACTACCGCAAAAACACGAACAGAACCTGGAATGCCAGTTTACGAGATCACCGCTGCATGTTGCATAAGAGTTTTACATGTTATTGTGTCCTTCCAAGCGAAGTGGTTAAAATCTGCTGTGTACGGTTATAAGTGAAAATTTGAAGCATGGAAGACCGATTGTGCCACTGTCCACTGTAAATCCTGACATTTACATGTTTATGTACAAAGTAATAAACCACAAGGGAAACTGACTGGGTAATGTCGCATCCCTTTAAGGTGATCCCACTACTGCGGCTTCCTAGGTTGTATTGTAAACTTGGGTGTGCTCCCTGGCTATGTATGTACATGTATGGCAGTTACAGGTTGAATGGCTTCTGACTGGCACCCCGATCAAAGATATTGACAAAATAGGGAGACCTGTAGATAGCTACATGTAGATAGCTCAGTTTGTTGGCACGTTAATCTGGAGGTCCCAGATCAAATCCCGCTCTAGTCAATTTTTCTTTGTTCAACCCAAAATCAAAATTCATATATATACGATCAATAATGGAATGAAAATTCAACTGCACCTGAGGTTTGGGGGTAATGTTCCCATCAAGTTTATTCAAATAGTTTCATATTTGCATCATGCTGGCGGTGAATGTGAAAAATATGATGTACATACATACAATAACATCCTAATGTTAGCATTTAAACACTGATACATTGTTGTAGGTGGTTGTCATTGCCAATATCTAAATGTACCATGCAAATCATAATTGGAAGTGGCCGTTTCCTATTTCCTTTAGTCGGGGTGAGTGATCTTGACAAATAATGTTTTATCTGGTTGAGTCATTTATATTTAGTATGCTGTTAGATTATGAATACGAATCTCTCATGGTTTCTACATGACAGTAAAGTTTAAAGTCTCTTTAATTGTTCTGTGTTGATCCTGTTCATTTTGAGAAAATTTATGAATTTTATGTTTTTTCCCCCCATCAATTATTATATTATTTGTGGAAAAAAAACACCAACAATTTAAACACAAGTGCACCTCTAATCAAGAGCTTTTGTTTCACAATTATAGCAATGAGTTTTTTTTTATTAAGCCGTTATCGTATTTGAAGTACAGGGCCCAATTTTATGTCTCTATCTACCACCGAGTTCTGTGCTTATGATCAACATTCTTCACTTACAGGCAGGGCAAGCGCTGAATTTCTGTGCTAGCTGTGTAAGCGAAGAATGCCTAGTAACGTGGAGTACGCACGCGCATAAGCAAAAATTCCCTGCTAACCTGTGAAATACGCTTGATGTAAGCACGGAATTCCCTGATTCTGTGAGCGCCGATTCTTTGCTTACTATAAGCAGAACCATGAAATTGGGCCCAGTTCTCAAAAATTGGCACCAGTTGTTTCAGTGGAATGTCCCCCAGGCCAGGTGGATTTTGTTGAACCTTTAACATCGTGATTGCAAGTTATTTACTGGGCTGTGTATATAGAATGGTTCCTGCTGTCAACAAAGCAGAAAATTAATACAAATGAAGTAGTTGAACATTACAATACATGCATGATGTGATGTGTTATCAGTGAGTGCAATCCTTAACCAAACCTTACTCTTCCATTTTCTCTTAAAGGTATTGTACACTTTTGGTAACGGCTCAAAATCAGTGTCTACATTTTATGTGACGCAACATATGCATGAACAAACAAACCTGTGAAAGCTTGAGCTCAATTGGTCATCGAGATCACGAGAAAATAGTGAAAAGAGACCTTATGTGTTTTCTGTTTTTTCAAAATATCGCGCGTGATAAAAACTATTGTTTTACTCATTTCTCAGAAATGATAGCATTTTAGGCAGAAATATTTTAAGGAACCCTTTCAACCATTACTTACTTTAAATCATGTAAGTTGTGTGTGAATCTGTGAACATTTTTTTCCTTTTTTTTGATCTTACCAATAGTGTACAGGGCCTTTAACCCATTCCCAAAATAAAAAGAAATTTACCTGATTTGGTCATCGTTTTTAACACCAAGTACATGTAATAAACCACAAGGGAATGGGTACGTAAAGCAATTTTGGGTAAACAATGAAAAATTGGCTAGAATTTGATTTGAGCCTGCAACCTCCGGTTTAACATGTTGGTGCTCTACCAACTGCGCTATTGAGCCCTATGTTGGCAATCTCCCTGTTTTGTCAATATCTTTGTTTGAGGGTTGGGGGTGGGGGGGGGGGAGGTCAGTGAGAAGTGTAGGACCTCATGCTGCTGAATAGTGAAGCAACCTTGGTTACAAGCAACCTGGGAAGTGGGTTGTTAGGGGATCATCATAAGGGGTTACAACTTTTTTTTGTATAACATAAACCAACCTGTTTTAAATATGCACACACAAAAATAATAGAAATAAATAAGTAAATAACAAATGAAAGAAAGTGTTTTGAGCCTTGGCTCGTTATTGTTCAGCAATCACAATTTGGATGCAACATCAACATAATTTCAATTTCCAAATGTGTAATCATTGATGATTGTAAATTGATAATTGTGCTAATTTAGTATTGGCTGATTTAGGTAACAAATCATATTCTTTATCCCGATGCAAAATTAACATCTAGGCCCCTATTAAATAAGTTTGGAATTTGTTTACAAATTAAAGCGATAACATTCACAATGAAAATTGTTTTTATGTATTTTATTATTTCAGATAGAAAAACAATGACTGTCTTGGGTCGTTATTTGTGTGTTTTATTGATATTTGCACGTATATCAATATGCACCAGTCAGCAAAAGGTAAGAGTGATAATCCATCTGTTAGTGTTCAAGAGTTAAAAAATCCACAGGTGGTAATTTTACACATGACTCAAACAAAAGGAGTCTACTTCACTCATACTTACGTGCAGAGCTCAATACTATTTTGGCATATTTCCCTATACCGGCAGGTAATACCGCTAAGATTTTACATAGCGCCCTCTATTGGGCCACCCATAGCGCCCCGTGGTACACCATGTGATCCTCTTTTCTCTTAGCTACAGTTCGGGTAAGACGTGTTTAGGATAAGCTCCGTTATAAGAAAAACATTACGTCTTATTCCCGTTTTTATTGCCTTGAGAGATTTTTTCAAGTGAGAAAAGAAGTTAGTGTATGCAAAACTGTGTGTTGAGTATTTTTTTGAGTGTGTAGAGTTGAAGATGAAGCGTTTTGGGAGGAATCCTTCTGTCGTAACCGGGGGCAAATACTCCCCCCCCGGGACAGACCGAATCCTCGGTGGACTGTATCGGTGACGTTACGTTGCCGGGCCAGTCTGCCGTCCAGTGCCCGCAGCCTCTGGTGGCTACGGGTGCTGGCAGTCCCGCTGGCGGAGTCGCGGGGCAGAGTACTCGGTCCCCGGCATCGACCAAGGGTAGCGGGACTACCAAACGAAAGGCAGGTTCAGGCAAGGGGCGGGTTACCCAGGCCCCCGATGCCGGAACTAAGGCCAAGAAGGGTCGACAGGGTAAACAAGGTGTAGTACCGGGCCTCTCAATACCCTTCGATCCTCCCCCGAGCAGAGAGCTGTCCGATGGGACAAGCCTTCACGGCTCAGTGGGCTCTAGTCACCCGTGTCCCCCCGGTTCTGTGGAGTACAGCACAGGCGACTGGGGTGGACTGTTAACCGGGTTCCCTGACCACGCAGCGCCTGCCCACCCAATGGGTCTGGGGACGCTGGTGGCCGGAGGGAATTTGAGCATGGTGGGACAGGGTTCCCAGGCCGGGTCACGCTCCGGTGGACTCACCACGGCATCTGAGTTTACCCAGTGTTCCGGGGTGCCTGTTCCCCAGCCATTGTCAGACGTGTCGTCAGGGTTACTCCGGGATCGAATGTCACACAAGAAGGGCAAAAAGAAGAAGAAGGCACGGCACTCGCGCCATTCTTCTTCTAGTAGCTCGGGAGAATCTATGGATCGATCCTACCGTAACAAACGTCGCAAGGGGGATGATTCAATCTCCAAGGCTGAGCTCCTACAGGCTTTCCAATCGATATCGACCTCCCTGTTGGCCCTCTCTGCCACCCGGCAGATGCCCGTCGGGGTTGGCCCGCCTGATATGGCCAATCACCCCCCACAACCTTCGGTCGTGGGCCATGGTTGGCTGGGCATAGCCCAGAGGGAGATACCGCACACGGTTAGCCGTGCGCCGGACTCCCCACCAGCATTAAGCCTCCACCCATCGACATCATTTACGCTCGAGGGTGTGGCTTATGCTTCGGACCGTGGCACGGTGCCCGGTCCCCGGTGTCTACCCGGGCGTCACGCTCCGGTGAGTCGGCCAGGGGGTGGATCCACCCCACGGAATGGACATTGCGTCCTCAAGTCGTGCAGTCGCCGTTTCGACTGATCGACCGTCCACACGTCGATCTGTGCGCTTCATGCGAAAACCATCAATTTCCGCTGTACTGCACAAGGAGCCCCGACCCCAACGCATGGCGGAGGGACGCTCTGAATTTTCAGTGGGACGCTCTGAATTTTCAGTGGGACGGGCTCCTAGCGTACGCTTTCCCCCCAATCTCGCTCCTCGCCCGGGTCATCACCAAGCTTGAACAGGAGGACTGCAAAATCCTCCTGGTAGCCCCTGTTTGACCTCGCCAGCCGTGGTTCACCCGTCTGACCAGACTGCTAATTCTGGTGGTCCTCCCCCAGAGGGCGGACATCCTGTTCCAACCCAGCCCAGCCTCCAGCACCCAGCCCCTCAGCATCTCCACCTGACGTGCTGGGTGCTGTCACGCAGTCACTCTGCGCAGCAGGCCTTTCACAACGAGCTGCGGCGATCGCAGCATGTAGCCGGCGAGCATCCACCAGAAAGGTGTATGGAAAGGTGTAGGAAAACGCTGAGGAAAGTTGATGTGGCCTCGCGGTTCGGTATGCGGTCGACGTCTTTTCTCCTGCTCTTGACCGAATACCTAGCCCTGGGGTGTGAGGAAGACACCACCGTGCCCGCCGACATGTTGATGGCGGCGTTCCATTGCCTAGACCATGGATTACGGACGGCGCTGGACCAGTTTTCGCGGGTTGCAACTCTGGCCACGTCCACTCGTTGATGCAACGTACTTGACGCACTTTTTCTCCCATCCCGGGCACCCGCAAGAGGTTCGAGGCCCTTCCTTTGGCGGGCGGAGACCTTTTTGCGGGGAAGTTTGAAGAACTGATGCAGGCAGAAGCCAAACGTCTTAAGGCGACCGAGAAGATCAACCTTAAGAAACCAGCTGCCCCTTCCACCAAGACACCACAGGCCAAGGGTAAAGCATCCTTTGTGATCTCTCGGCATAAGCCATTTAAACCCGCACGCGGCGGTTTCCGTAACCTGGCTGCCAGTTCGGCGGGTGCTCGAACTACGCAGCCCCAGCCGTTCCCTGTGCAACAACAACAACAACAACGCCCATCTGCTAGGCGTGGCTTCCGGGCTCCGGCCCCCCATTACTCCGGGGGCTGGCGGAAGTGACTGGGTAGACTTGCGGTGGCCTCCCATTGTCGGACCTGTGGGGGGCCGCCTTCGTGACTTTGCTGGGGTCCTGGGCTCGGGTAACGTCCGACCGATGGGTGCTCAGTACAGTCGCTCGCGGTTACGCGATCGAGTTCACGAGCACCCCTCCGTCGGACATGATTGTTCGGCCGACGCCGATCCCGACCGATCCGGTACAACGCCTATTCCTCGAGGGGGAGATCCAATCCCTCATCGAAAAAAAGGCGGTTCATGTGTTACCACTGGGGGAGACAGGGTCAGGGTTTATGTCGTCTTTCTTCTTGGTTCTCAAGAAGGAGGCCGGCACTTGGCGTCCAATTCTGAACCTCAAGCCCTTGAACAGATTCATACGGCCCAGGAGATTTCGGATGGATACTCTCAAAATCACTTTGGAGTCCATCCGGACGCCGGCGTGGGCGGCAAGCCTCGACCTCAAAGATGCTTACCTTCACATCCCCGTCTGCCCAGAGCACTAAGAATTCCTTCGGTTCCAATACAAGAATGTCCGATACAAATTCTTAGTGCTCCCATTTGGTCTCTCCACCTCCCCTCGGGTCTTTACCCGATTAGTGAAGGTGGTAGGGGCCGCGCTACGGAGGCGGGGAGTGTCGATCTTCACTTATCTCGACGACTGGTTGATCGTGGGGCAGTCACGGGCCTCCACGGCAGTGGCGCTCACACTATCATGGCGCCTCGCAGCCGAGCTGGGGTTTCTCATAAACACCGAGAAATCCCACCCGACCCCCTCCCAGTACCCACAATTCCTGGGAGCGTCACTCGACCTTCGGGCCGGACTGGCCCGCCCCACGGAAGAACGCATTGTGAACCTCAAGCAGTGCGTTTCCCTCTTCTTGTTGGCATCAAGGGCCCCGGCCCGAGCTTGGCTCTGGCTGTTGGGCCTAATGGCCAGCATGGTGGATATCGTCAACTTTTGCAGGCTTCGTATGAGGCCGATACAACTCCACCTGCTGACTTTTTACCGACCGAGTCGACACACCATAAACCACCTGGTGCCAACCTCGGCCTGGCTAACCCTCAACGACGCCAACCTGTCGGGGGGGCGGGCCTTCCGCAGACCCCGGCCGTCAATGACTGTCACGACGGATGTGTCGCTGTCAGGCTGGGGGGCGACCCTGGGCCCACGCCAGGTGGCGGGTTGCTGTGGTCCCGAGCACGGCTCGGCCCACATAAATGTCCTTGAGCTGTTAGCAGTGTCCAATGCTCTCGAGTGCTTTCAGAGGACGGTGGCGGGCCGGGCGGTGCTGATCCAATGCGACAACACCACCGTCGTGGCGTACATCAACCGCCAGGGGGGGACTCGGTCATCCCAAATGTGCGCCCACACCTGGGAGCTTCTCCATTGGTGTATTCGCAAAGACGTCTCCCTTACAGCGGTTCATCTCCCGGGCGAGGAGAATATCACAGCCGACGCTCTGTCCAGGGGGTGGATCCACCCCACGGAATGGACATTGCGTCCTCAAGTCGTGCAGTCGCCGTTTCGACTGATCGACCGTCCACACATCGATCTGTGCGCTTCATGCGAAAACCATCAATTTCCGCTGTACTGCACAAGGAGCCCCGACCCCAATGCATGGCGGAGGGACGCTCTGAATTTTCAGTGGGCACTCTGAATTTTCAGTGGGACGGGCTCCTAGCGTACGCTTTCCCCCCGATCTCGCTCCTTGCCCGGGTCATCACCAAGCTGGAACAGCCCCTGTTTGGCCTCGCCAGCCGTGGTTCACCCGTCTGACCAGACTGCTAATTCTGGTGGTCCTCCCCCAGAGGGCGGACATCCTGTTCCAACCCAGCTCAGCCTCCAGCACCCAGCCCCTCAGCATCTCCACCTGACGTGCTGGGTGCTGTCACGCAGTCACTCTGCGCAGCAGGCCTTTCACAACGAGCTGCGGCGATCACAGCATGTAGCCGGTCGAGCATCCACCAGAAAGGTGTATGATAGCAGGCTACGACATTTTTACCGATGGTGTAAACAGCGGTCTTTACATCCCCCCGATACTAATGTAGGGGAGGTAGCAGACTTCCTATTGTACCTTTTTGAGGACAACCTCAAGACTGGTACAATTAAAAACTATCGTTCCGCTATTGCGGCTATCCATAACGGGTTCCCGGATGGGTCCTCCGTTTCAGACAGTCGGGCACTTGGCCAACTACTAAAGGGGATGTTTGTCTCCCGTCCCCCAGTGCGTAGGCTTGTACCCGCATGGGACCTTTTCGGCGTCCTAACCGCACTGACAGGGCCGCCATATGAACCAATGGGTAGCGCAACGCTACTACACTTGTCCATAAAATTGACCTTTTTGCTGGCTGTAGCTATGTCAAGACGACGTAGTGAGCTGCACTCCCTGACTACTGAGGCAGGCCACATCCGGTGGGAGCCGGGTGGAGTTCGGTTGATACCCGCAACGGGTTTCTTGACCAAGAACCAGTCTGACACCTTCTCCCCTCCAGACATCTTTGTGCCAGACATTAAGGCTCACTCGTCGGTCCGAAAGGACAAACTTTGGTGCTCGGTCAGGGCACTTAATTGGTATGTCAGCCGTACAGAGTTGCTTCGTAGTCACCCACAATTGCTTGTTACTTCGACACCACCGCATGGCCCGGCGTCCCCGGGACACAATTACCCGGTGGCTTGTTGCGGCGATACGGGCGGACGCAGACGTGCCAACGTCGGGAGCGGTGAAAGCCCACGAAATTCGGGCAGCGTCCACGTCATGGGCATTTTTTAAAGGTGTTTCTTTGAGATAGATTCCACAGGCAGCCTGCTGGAAGACCCCAAATACATTCACCGACTGTTACTTGAGGGATGTACTCCAGACAGAGGGTAGAGCGGGAAGGACAGTTCTGACTGCAGCCAGCAGAGCATCCTCCTTGGCGCAGAACCCGCCCCAGCCAGGGACCTCACAACAATAGGTGAGCCCCCATTTTGTTTTTTCATTGTTCACTGATCACTGATTCTGTGTTTTTAATGTAAATGACATGCATATGACAGTTGTCTCTCCCGTCGTTGGCGCATACGCGAGTCTATGCAAAAATAGTATTGAGCTCTACAGGTAAGTATGAGTGAAGTAGCCCCCCCCCCCCGCACAGTAGTGTGGTTGGGGTCTACGAGCGAATACTTAACCTGTAGAGCATCCCTCCCGCCGTCCCCACTGGCCTCGATGTCTCAGAGTTCATTGATTGGTGCTCGAGAAAAGAGGAGGATCACGTGGTGTACCACGGGGCGCTATGGGTGGCCCAATAGAGGGCGCTATGTAAAATCCTAGCCGTATTACCTGCCGGTGTAGGGAAATATGCAAAAATAGTATTGAGCTCTACAGGTAAGTATTCGCTCGTAGACCCCAACCACACTACTGTGGGGGGGGGGGAAATTACACCATTTAAAGAGATTTTATGAAATAAATTTAGTGAATCTGATGATATAATAGTTGACCCTCCTACTGTCTGACCATTCAATATCATCCACTGTGGCTTTGAATGATAGGTGCACTGTGTCGGGACTTCACTCTAGTGGCGAATGCATCGGCACATCAATTAGTTAGTTCTGATGCACAACCTGAGCAGTTGAATTGTTTTAAATTATTGGTCAATTCAATTAAGCTTTGTGATGTTATGCTATTGACAAATTACATTTTGTTTTAAGTTAAATGCAGGTTTTTTGTCCAGGAAAACTCTGAAAGTGCCATGTAAATGTGCTTGTAGAAAGTATCCAACCAAACTCCCAACAATTTTAAAATTGGATTTTAATTATAGTTTCAATGGCTCATCAAATACTGGTAAATTGTTCACTAATATTTGTTGTTTGGATTGTTTGTTACAGTGCGAGGCTGTGGATGGCGAAGTCACATACCCAGATAGGTGTGATATTAGACGAAACAAAGATCTTTGCAGACGAGGGCAATACGTAAAGATTTCATCAATATTTTGTGATGAAGGAAATGGTTCTGCTGATGACCGGTGAGTTCTAATCAACAAGGGTTCGATTTCATGGCAAACAACAGCACTGTGAACTAGCCCTAACTATTTTACAAATGTAACATGGTTAGGGCTGGACGACAGTCTATTAGCTTCCCTCGAGGTATTGGAAGTTGACAAACTAGTTTTCAATACCGAGGGGTGTATCGACTGTCCATTTGAAATAAACGATGTAAAATATTTGTTTTACCTTTCTCTATGGTTTTACTGTACCTCGTACCTCTCTAGTTGGGCATCATTGAGCTTGGAAAAACGTGCCACCATCTTTACATGTGTACATAGCAGCAATGTTCGCACAATGATTGCTTCATAAAGTGCAGGCATAGTAGACTATTACACATGCGCTAGTCTACTACGCAGTCGTATTTACCCTGTGTGTGTAACTGGTGCCCATGCGATAGTCTGCTATGCATGCGTATTTAACCTGTGTGTGAATACTCACTCGCGCACTTTGTAAATGGGAAAAGATAGATAATGGCATGTGATGGTGAATGGACCAGTGAGAATTTGGCTGTCGATCATGAATATGTATGAGGTATAGTAATAAAGAATTGAGGCATGGTTGCTATTTGTCTGTCAGAGGTAGGAAGTGTCGGGGGGGGGGGGGGGTTCTACATAACTCATATCAGTGAACTTGGGATGATTGAGGCCGGAAGGGTTGGGAGCCTACATTTTACAAACGTAATATGGTTTAAGGTTGGACAGTCGATATTGGCTCCCAATTGGTATTGGAAACATTATTACCCCTGGTCACTGGGCCATATACTTCATTCCTTAAACCATCTCAGCTCCCTGGGGAGTATACAGCCTGTGCTGCAAAGTATGTTGCTCACTAAGCTAAATCAATCACAGGAACCATCTCTGCCCTCACAGGTACCCATTTACCCCTGGGTGACTGATGAGAAGCAATTATAGTTAAGTGTCTTGCTCAAGGACACAAGTGTCATGACCAGGATTCGAACCCACACTCTGTTGATCAGAAACACCAGAGCTTGAATCCGATACTCTTAACTGCTCGGTTACGACACGCCATAAGTGATTAGTCAATGAACAACCTCTTTTTTGTCCTCTAGGCGAGGGCGGCCTACTCAAATGACATCATGTGCTTAAAGGGACACATTGCCTTGGATCGGACGAGTTGGTCTAAAAAAAGCATTTGTAACCGTTTGTTATATGGTTAGAAAGACGTTTTAAAAGTAGAATACAATGATTCACACAAATATGCCATTTTGTGGAGTCAAAAATTTGACTCCACAAAATGGCCGACCGTGTTTGTTCATGATGTAAAAGGAAAACCACGCAATTTCGAGACATATTTGTGTGGATCATTGTATTCTACTTTGAAAACTTCTTTCTAACCATATGCATTTTATAACAAACGGTTAAAAATGCTTTTTATAGACCAACTTGCCCGATCCAAGGCAACGTGTCCCTTAAGGTCTATTATTATAACCCCAATCTCTGTCAGGAATTTGATAAATCCATTTTTTTTTATCCCTAGGTGCGTACCATGTGAGGAGGAAACGTACATGCCTAATTATAACTATTGTCCATTTTGCCTGGCAACAACTAAATGCAAAGATAATAAAATAGTAAGTTTTTACCTTTAGTTAGTATGGTTTCTGTTCAGTTTGTAGAACAATTGAATGATTCACCTTGCAAGTATTGTATCTAACGTTAGAACAATTAACCTTTTTTGTACTAATGTGGAGGTTTTCAGCACCAAGTAATAAGTTCTTCACTTACATGTACATGTAGTAAGACATCTCAACAATACAAATATTATGCTCTGATCTACATCATCTACCCAAGTACTGTCTAGTGGGTTGTAATGATACAAACAGGGACTTGATCCTATGAATGGGTGAAGATTTTGTTCACTCCCCACTGGAGTTTATCAGAGGGACTAAGGGAACTAGTGGTAAAGATTCGGCCATTTATTCAAGAAGGTGCTACAGGAAACCGTCACTATAAACCGCCTTCACACCATGTAAAGTTTCATGTTCTACTTAAATGTCCCCAATAAATTTAGTTTGAAGTGAATTTTCTATAACTTGATGTGTATATTTCATAGCTATCTTACTCTTAAAAGTTAAAAAAACTGAAGCCTTTGAACAATAGATTAAACAAAATGTGATAAACCATCAATTTATAAGGTACATGTATAATTTGAGTGCCAAATATCACATTGAAAAAAATTGCAATAGAAACTTTCAGAATGTAGAGGGCAGTAGACATGCTTCTTTTTCAATTCTTCACATTAGACCGAGTGTGCTCAGAGAATAATATAATAATTATACACAACATTTATTAGGCGCTTAATACGGATGTTTCTAAGTGCACCATTGTCTGACTACAAATTTTTTCCTGCAAGGTATGTGGAGCTACGTTTGAAGTATGAGGCCTATTCATTTATAGCACCATGCAATGGTTTACAAGGTGCTGTGGCGCAATATATGCTGCCGATCAGACCAGGAACACTTGGGCGAAGCCCTTCTCTTTACGATAAGTGCACTGGGTTCTTTGACGTGCATTACACAACACAAGGGACCAACGGCTTTACATCCCATCCAAAGGACGAAGCATGTGGTTAAGTGTATTGCTTAAGGACACAAGTGTCACGACTGGGATTCGAACCCATACTCTGCTGATCAGAAACACCAGAGCTTGAGATCGGTGTTCTTATCCGCTCGGCCACGACACGCCACAGTAGATTACAGTTTTTTTGTTAAAACACTGTATTAACCATTTCATGTCGGTCTTTAAACAAAATCTCTGTGCCCTCTTGCGTTATTATTTTTCAGAACTTTTTGAAGTTCTTGAGTAATCGTTTTCCCTTTGAAAATATCGTTGCTACAATGAAACCCTTGACTTAACAAAGGGAAGAAAATAAAGGTTCTCATAAATAGTTGCAGGATTTGATGTTGTTGCATGAGAAAATTGAGTAGGCACTCACTGTGATTCGCAGTTAAAATGCATTTAATACACAAAACTCAAAAGCATTTTTTTTTTTAATGCACACCTAGTATTAAACATGTTCTGCTAAAAATGGTAAAAACTCAAATAGATAAATAAAAAACAAACAAACTAAACAGTCACGGTTTCTAAATTAAGAGTTATATTTGATTGTGCTTTCAATTTATTCGGTTGACTTTCTTGTTATCATCAAATGGAATTTTTTTCTAAATTTCTTTGTCTGAATTTAGGAGAGTCGTGCACCAACTTCCACTTCCGACAGAGAGTGCATTCTCAATCCCGTCACTGGTATGTATGGTAGCTAAATTGTGCATTCTGTCAATCTATGCTAAATCCACTAAAACTAAGAAAAATTGACAACGTTTGTGAGCAACCCCACTCTGGTTGTTCCAAAAGGAGTCAAAATGCTTCAAATAGTCGATGCTGCACTGTATCCTGAATCTAATGTTAGTGGCAGATGTCATTGTGATGTTATCAAGTGGTTCTTATGCCTTCTGTAATTGAATGCGCACTGGATATGGTTGTTGGTCAAAACTGTTATGAACATGTTGGTGTCGTGAGAGTGCATGCTTTGGAATAGAGAGACACGATATATATATATATGTCTTCTGTAATGGTAGTCGGGCATGATATTCTTCCTTCTTTAATCCGATTTCTGATTTGTTTTGCCTTCAGAAAAAACAGCAAAATTGATGTTAAAAAGCCTGAAAGTCTATACAAGCCTATACCATGCAGTTACGAGACCTCCTCGTTTACGCGGAAATCCGCGTTTTTTTATTTTCCCATTCCGCGTTTTTTTTGCGGGCTCCACTTTTTCCCCGTCTCCGCCCTGAAAGGCGGCCTGTGTTTTAATTTTTTGTTTACCCCTCCAATATATCGAGCAGCAAGTAATTTTACTGCACAACACTCACACAGAGAAGGGGAACCTGGCATCGGGAAGCACTTTAAATGCGATTTGATTTTGACACGTGAGTCGGGGGCTAGATCCGGTAAAATGCTCCGCGTAAGTCTTCGATTAGAGCCGTTGTTGTTCATTTTTCGTTAAGCGCGATGTCCCATTATACTTACCTATGTCGTCGTCCCGTTCCACCAAGAGAGGGCGCTGTACTAAAAAATGTATTAAAAAGCCAACACCTTGAGCCAAGACTAGGTGCACACGGTCTTTCATGTGTGTGTGGTACCTGAATGTAGCGCTGGCCCAAAATCCGGACACGTACACATACCGCTGGCCCAAAATCCGGACACATACAAATAGCCCCAGCCCAAAATCCGGACACTGAAAAAAAAGTTGTCCTCGTTTTTTTCCATGACCCGCTCACATGCCTGACCTTGTGTACATGTGGGTCAGCCCTTGTACTCAATTAAATTTTCCTACCTTTTTCCAAGGACCAAATATCATGCCTGTGTAGTTGAACATAAACTTGTATGCCTTTGGTGAGGGGGGGGGAGGGAATCAGTCAACATGGAGTCTTCAAATAAAACTACGTGTGTGTTTTTCAGCTCCTCCAGTTACCCCTACATGTAACTGTCCTGTTTGTGAATCCCCAACACAAAGCAGCTGCTCACCATGCCCAACTCTTCAAGAACTAACTACGGATTTGTATTCTCACACCAGTGGTCAGGAAACCAGTGACAGCCCAACAACTGTAGTTTCATCTGCAGCAAGTAGGATTTCAATTAAGTTTGTATCATAATTGCATCAGCAATAAAAACTAACAAATATTGATTTTGTTTTATCCTTACACTTTTGTGTGATAACCACTGTATAGACTGTTCAAGTCTCGCGCGCATCAAAAAACAAACAAAAACAACTCGAACAAAGGCTATATTTTTCGATGAAATCAAATCTTTTTAAATTCTATTTATACAGAATTCCTGAAAATAAAAGAACCCATAGCAATTTGTGACTTAAATTAAAACTTGGGACGACGATTGCTTATTTTTAGAAACCCCATTCGCCAATCACACCGAATTTGACCAACATGATAACATGATAACATAAATGTCAGATGGGCAAAATTCTTAACTGTTTACAAGTAAACAAAAACGGGGGTCAAGTCTTATTCTCAGGTTCTCGTTGTTGATTTGTTACATTTTTTTTCTTTCATATATTTCATTGCTATTTTTTACTTTCCCAACAATACGATAAAGTTTAAATAGCCATAAACTACATTACACTAAAGTATTTGAAGACACAGAATCGCGGACACGCAAAACTCAATATGGTTGGGACCAACTTGGTCCCGGAAGTTCAAATACATGCAAGACTTGCACAGTCTATTGACCCCGTGCACATGCGGGGGGTCTGTGTCAAACTCACCAGTTTGGTAGTCAATAAGTAAAGCGTGTACAATGTATACGTCGCGTCGCCTAAAATTCACAATACAGTGCCTAACACACAGGGACACTGACTGACAAAATGGTGCAGGATTATTGTGATGATGACGCCAGGTAGATTGAGTCAAACCTTGGTGTTGTTTTAGTCCTGCAGGCAGGACAAAATCAACATGCTACTTGGGTGAGGTTTCAATAATTTAATATTGAGGCTTTGGGGTTTTTTTTCAAAAAGAAAATGCACTCATATTTTGACATTGATTTATTTAAGTGGAAACTTTTGCTTTTCAGGTTGCCACAAGTATCTGTAAAGATTTCCTGTTAGTCTTCTGCAGGGATTACCTTTTATCAAGTCACTAGCCAAAGGGACCTGGTAGCTTGCCTTTCACTAGTCCTTACCTCTCTCGTGTCATATCTGAGGGTCCTTAATCACCCACTTTGTTTTCATTTGTTAAATAGATGTAACAGTTGCATCAGGGATAATGAAGATTATTTTGGTGTTGACCTAACACAGATGTTTGTGACTAACAGGAATTAAGTTTGGCAACAAGTTGCTTGTAATTGTAACTTATTCCCCATCATTCCTACACTGTTTCTTCATGTTTAAAAACTGCGAACTATCTCATTCATACAAGTAACCTCTCAAAAACAAAGGCTGCTTGTTCATTTCATTTGGTGCTCGATATGTGGCATGGTGTACCCCCCTCCTATTTTGTCTTCATTGTGTTCTGGGAATCTCAGGAATTCTTTACAGGATTTTAAGGGGTACCGCTGTACAACAAGAGTAAAAAAGTGTGTTTGAGTTTGGGAATATTTGGGGGAGGGGGGACACCCTCTGCCACATATTGGGCATGGTATAGTTCACTTTGTCCTCTAAGTGTCAATTGTTACTGGTTTTTTGTCTGTAGATAATTGTGGTACATTTTTTGTTTGTTAGATGCAACACGGGAGCCTGTGTATCGAACAGGCGACGAGGCCTTTTGGATGTGGGTGGCCATTGGTCTTGGCGTTGCTGTTGTGGTAGCTATTTTGGTGATAGTAGTATTGGTCTGCATATTATGTAGATCACGACGAGAAAGACAACAAGGTAACATTTTCTTTGGAACTCCTTGCCTGGTGCCTGTTTCCCTTCATCCTACAACCTATACTGTTTTAAGAGGACCATCAATTCATACCTTCAGCTCCCTCAAGTTATTTTCATTTTTAAATATTTTTTTTCCAAGAGTAGCTGATAACCTTGTTCTGGGCGAACTTGCATATAAAAAAACCCACCAAACCAACATTGTTTTTCATTCATCATAAATGTGCATTGTCCATCCACTGCTGGATGTAGTCCTCCATCATACCCTCCCATGGTTTTCGTCCCTTCGTTGTCCTTGTCCAGGGCTTGCTTTCACAAAGCACTAAGTTGCATCTTTAAGATGAGGTGTCAGTTTCACACTAGTGATTTGTATTGTGACATCACACTCTGCTTTAGCATCGAGGATTTAGGCCTGCGCTAAACGTCGCACTTTTGCCGTGTCAAACTCAAATGATTTTCACACGGCAAAAGTGCGGCAATTAAAACGAATCGGTGACAAACGTCGAATTTAGTAAAATAGTTTGCCGCACTTAAAGTAATTCAAAATGGTGACGCGGAAGAAAATTGCTAGAGTCATGTTTCATGATGGCAAATCAAGCTGTGACACTCAAATATTAATGACAAAATCATAATGATATTGTTCCGCACATTAAATGTCATTTTGATTACCATCGTTGGTGAGTGGCGTTCATCGTCTTTTTGAAGAGTGTCAAACAAAATCTATCAATTTAATTCTGAAAATCTACAGATTATGTTTGTTCCAGTCAGAAGTTGTTTCCCATCCCCTCCCTGAATACTCCTAGCTACGGAACTAACGAGGAGATTGTTCACATTATTAAAAAACACAAAAAAAACATATTTCAAAAGCTTTGCGCATGCGTATTCCCAAAAAGCATCGCCCGACTGAGAATTCAATTTGATTCGACACGGCAAGAGCGCGACATTAGTCACCACGTCGTGCAACTACCGTGTAGCACGGCAGAGCTTGCCATGCTACACGGCAGTGTCGAACTTAAATCAAAGGTTTGCGCTAAACGTCGCTCTTTTGTCAAATTTAACTCATCATTTTCTGATTATTGGAGTTCGACACGGCAAAAGTGCGACGTTTAGCGCAGGCCTAAGACCCATCTCAAAGTAGCTCTTTGTGAAATTCAGCCCAGGTCACCCCAACCAGTTTTGATCTGGCCTGTGATTTACAGTTTTTGTCCTTATTCTAGGTTTTTTCATTAGTCTCCCCTGCACCGTTAGATTTCTTGATAGAGGCAAGATTGCCATCACAGAGATGAAAGACTGGTCCCTTGTTACAAACAAACCTTCAGATTTCTATTTGAAATGATGTAGAGAATCTGTAAACCTCTTAAATGTTCAGGGATCTTCGTCTCCACACAAAGAGAAAACTGTTATCCAATTTTGGTTTTTTTTTTCTTTGGTCTGAAATTCTGTGGTTCTTATATTCGTATTGTTTTTAGTTATATTTATCTCAAAAGTAAAATAAATCCCCTCGCTGTGAACTGCTAGATGTATTTTTTAAGGGATGTTATGAAACACTGTTATAAAAAAACACAGTTGCACATTAAAAAAAAAGGCAGACATTTACCAAGCAGGGCCCAACTTCTTAAAGCCTGTAAGCAGACATTTTGTGCTTTCTGCTTACGAAGCAACCCTTAGCACAGTTTTTATTTCATAAACACTTCTTACTGTAAGTAAAGCAAAAAGCACACTAGCTTGGCATCGGTGCTTGTAAGTAGATGAGTGATGCACTTAATGCAAATCTATTGTGAATACACACACTGTCAAAGCCTCCCTGATCGTTTATGAAATAAAGTTTTGCTCAGGCCTGTTTTTCTGCTATAGTAAGTATACAAATTTGCTAACATCTCCTCATTTATTTCTTCTTTATTTTAGTGCCATAAAAACTGATAAACACTGTACAAAGTTTTTTGTGCTGTCATTTTGCTTTTTCCCCCCACAGCAACAAAGTTTTATGTTTGATCAAGAATGTAGCTCAAAGAACAAAACAAAATTGGGTCAAAGCAATTCAAATGACTGGTGTCAGAAGACATTTTGTCTTATATCCTCCTGGTTAGAATCATCATCCTTCTAATAATAATAACACAAAATAATAACATATTTATTAAGCGCCTTACGCAGAGCCTCACAGTGCTTTACAAAAAACAACGAAGCAAGATAGCCAAATAACAGTAGGATACAAACAGTAATGTAGACATGTGCTGCAATTTTGGACCGAGATCTTTATTTGGACAGTGAAACAATGGCTAATTAAGCGTCAAAATAGGCCGATCCCGGGGTAGACACATGTCCATTATTCTTTTTTGCTCTTATTAAAAAAAAATTAATGTTTTAATATGTTAATAATTTAATGAAATTAATGTACTGAAGAAGAAAACAGCATTTCATATTATCTGAAGCAAACCCCCCCCCCAAAAAAAGAGAAAAGTAAATAAATAAAATTAATTGTTATTACAGACAGCTAAACAACAATACTGATGATAATAAAAGATAAAGAAATCAGCCAATATAAATGAAACAAAAAACTAAGTGGATAGAAACGGTGACTGAATTTAAGAGAAAACAATTTTTGTTAAACAAATTAATCCAAAACCTGATAAATATTCTAGCCAAATGTTTTGCCCAAGTATTTATGTTTATGCTAAAAATGTTTTAATTAAATTAATAGGCAAGCTCACATTTTTTGTAAAAGTTGAAATATTCAGGTTTTAAAAAGTTTTTAGAGTATTATTGAAACATAATCTTTTTGTTTACCAGGTGAATGTCCACCGTGCAAAAAGAATGGCGATAATGTAGATATTGAGATGGGAAATCTCCCAAATGGGTGTGGAGGACATGAACCAAATGAAAATTGTGTTGGTGGAGTCAACAGACAGAATGAGATGGGAAATAGAAATCTCCCAAATGGGCCTTGGAGACATGAACCAGATGAAGTTTTGGTTGGTGAAGATCATGCAGTCAACAGACAGAATGAGATGGGAAATAGAAATCTCCCAAATGGGCCTTGGAGACATGAACCAGATGAAGTTTTGGTTGGTGAAGATCATGCAGTCAACAGACAGAATGAGATGGGAAATAGAAATCTCCCAAATGGGCCTTGGAGACAGTGCAAAAGGAATGACGATAATGGAGCGATTGAGATGGGAAATCATTCAAATGGGCCTGGAAGACATGAACCAGATGAAGTTTTGGTTGGTGAAGATCATGCAGTCAACAGACAGAATGAGATGGGAAATAGAAATCTCCCAAATGGGCCTTGGAGACATGAACCAGATGAAGTTTTGGTTGGTGAAGATCATGCAGTCAACAGACAGAATGAGATGGGAAATAGAAATCTCCCAAATGGGCCTTGGAGACAGTGCAAAAGGAATGACGATAATGGAGCGATTGAGATGGGAAATCATTCAAATGGGCCTGGAAGACATGAACCAGATGAAGTTTTGGTTGGTGAAGATCATGCAGTCAACAGACAGAATGAGATGGGAAATAGAAATCTCCCAAATGGGCCTTGGAGACATGAACCAGATGAAGTTTTGGTTGGTGAAGATCATGCAGTCAACAGACAGAATGAGATGGGAAATAGAAATCTCCCAAATGGGCCTTGGAGACATGAACCAGATGAAGTTTTGGTTGGTGAAGATCATGCAGTCAACGGACATAATGACTCGGGGATATCTTCCCCGGGAAAGGATAAAGCACTGGAGCTACAAAGCAATTCATTTCCTGCTGAAGATCATCTAAATCCTGGTCCGAGTACAGAAAACACAACTTCTATGTATATACAACCACCTACGAAGGGTTCAAGTATCCTGACCAATGGGGAAAGTGGGAGTTATGATATCAGCGGAAACACACCTAGTACACAGCCACTTTTGAGGAGTGGACCAGAAACAAATCATTCACCACCCCATCAGAATGCCAAAAGGGACGCTGAGACTGGGAATGGCTCCAAAGGCTTTCAAAATAAGGGTCCATCAAAGCAAAAGCTGAATGAGAGCATGCAGCCACTTCTTGGTAACTCGACCTCTATGTCATCAAGTATATCATCATTACGATATGACGGCTCATGTATACTAGAAGCTGATGATGGTACAGAAAAGCCATGTGGTAAGGAGTTTTGTATTGATTATGACAATAACCCCAACCCAGTCCTTAAAAAGATTGTATCAAGATGCAAAATTAACTTGTGCAACCATGACCACACAATAACTAGATAATCTAGGAAGAAGTGTTGGATCCAGAAAGAAGCTGGGTACAATTTCATGGCTCTGCTTTGCACGGAATTCTTTGCTTATGGTGCCCGACAAGCAAATAACTCCATGGGACCTAAGTGCAGAATTTTGTGGTAAGCATAGCCATGCAATTTGGGTCTGGCGTGGGATACGTTAAAACATTTCAATGAGTAAACTCTGCTCCTTTTTAGACAAGTAATTAACGGCTACCGGTGGAGCTTAAAGGCACTGAACACGTTTGGTAATTGTCAAAGACCAGTTTTCTCACTTGGTGTATCCCAACATATGCATAAAATAACAAGCCTGTGAAAATTTGGGCTCCATTGGTCATCGAAGTTGCAAGAAAATAATGAAAGAAAAAACACCCTTGTTGTACAAATTTGTGTGCTTTCATATAGGAATAAAAACTTCTTTCAAGAAGTTTTTATTATTTTAGTGAGAAGTTACCTCTTTCTCAAAAACTACGTTACTTCAGAGGGAGTCGTTTCCTACAATGTTTTATACTATCAACAGCTCTCCGTTGCTTGTTACCAAGTAAGTTTTTATGCTAATATTTGTTTTGAGTCATTACCAAACGTGTACAGTGCCTTTAAGTTCGGCGGGAGTGATTCAAGGTTAGATGGATGGCTCTTTTAAGTGCTTGATTGGAAACCTTATTGGAAAAGATGGGACCGCAAGTGTGTGTCGGGGCTCTGGGTGTAGGCACCCACACGTTGTGTACATAAGCAGAAGCGATGTCTTAAATACAACAAAATTAAGAAAAAAAACCAAAGAAAAAAAACAGGCACAATGTTTCACTTATGATTAAAAAATGAATGATCTCTTCCTGCTATGTTAAGTGTCATGCACTGGTAAATCTCATAGGGCACGAACGCAATACAATGACCCCTGTATGGTGATGTACCGACAGTGAATGGCACCTGACAGGCCTTTGTGTGCCCGGTCATGGTGCGTCTTTTATGTGTACGGCAGTGCGCCTTATACATTGACACTTCAATTGTGTTTCAGTGATTTTGGGGGGTACTGCGCCTCAAACACCGAGTGCCTTATACTCAGGAAAATATGTCAATAGAAGTTAAATTTGCAACAGGGATAAAGAATATTATTTGTGTTTACCGACGTGTGTTAAGCACTGTATGTCCAGTACCTTCCTGGACAAAATCCAAAGGCATATTCCTTGCGTGGGATTCAATACCAAACAAAGACCTACTCAATCCCATGTACTTTTCAGAACCACCATTTGTTGGCGAAATGGGCGAAAGTAATAAAACCTATTTTTGAAAGTAGCAACGTGGGCCTCCCATGTTTAAATGAGCAGTAGACATGGTTGATCTGCTTAGTTAGTAGAGCATAGGTTCCACAAAAAAACAAGATTTATTTACCTTTGGGGTTTTGGGAAAAGTTGGAGGTCAGAGCTAGCTGCAGGTAGCAGGAGGTTCCGTTCATGACAATATATATTGGTTAAATCTATAACTCAAGTAATAAACTAAAAGGGAAACTGTCTGGGTAAATTTTTAATTCAATTTGGGTTGACCAAAGAAAATTTACTACAAAGGTATTTGAACCTGTGACCTTCCCTATCAATGTGCCAGCATCCTTCCAAATGAGCTATCTAGCTCTTATGTTGGAATGGCGGTCTCCCTATTTTGTCAATATCTTTGTTCGGGGGGTGCCAGTCAGAAGCCATACAATCGTTAACTGCTGTATAGCCAGGGATCACACCTAAGTTTTTGATACAACCTGGGAAGCAGGAGGACACACATCCCCTTAAGCTGATCCATGTCTTGCAACATGTTCATTGTTAATCTTGTTTCGTTGTTTATCCACAGGCCGGACAACCTTTTGTGTAGAATCGCATATAAACTTAGTCAAAGACGAAATCGCAGTTGGAAAAAGGGCAAGTTTATTTGACAAGCTGAACATTCGTAGAAAAAAACAGGATGAAATTTGCTTGGACAATGAACGTTATGGCAGTCGAGAACAAATTCGAGGAGTTCTTCTTTGGTGGTTGCAAACACATGAGGAACAACCAATATTTAAGTTATTCCGTGCTTTGAAGGACAGTGGAAATGCTGATGTGATTACAGTGTTTAAGAAGGAGTTTAATGTGAAAGCGATTGAGTAACAGGAAGAATGATTCAACAGAGACCAGATCAGCAGCAAGAACACAGATTTTGACAGAAAGTTACAAGTTTAAGTGATGCTTAACATTAGTAAATTATTATGTTTCAAATGACAGCATCTGTAAGATGATAGACAACAAGCCAATCATCAGCCATGCAATGCAAGATATTGTCAGTTTTGGTTCTTGGCCATATAGTAGGCCAGCCAAAGTGTGAAATTACACTTTGGACAGCATAGTTTGTTAATGGCTGGCATCCATGCTAGATGTATGGATCATGGGCTCAGGGAGACGATTAGGGTGGATGCCAAGCTTGATTTTGAATTTTAAGGCCATTTAAAGGTCAAAAGGTCAAATAAGGTCAAAAATCAATATTTTCCAAATTTGTATAAAATTTAACCACATTTGATAGATCTATCCATAAAATGTATTTTTAACTTCATGTTGATATAACAAACCTATGTAATTAATGAATTAACTTTGACCTTGTACACAAATGTATAGCAAAACAAAATGTAGAAGTGTGATTTTCTTGAAAAGTGTATATCTTGAGTATACCAAAATTGTTTGCACTCCCCATCTCAATGGTGCATATATTTGTTTCAAACAACTTGTTTTTGAAAGGTCAATATACCCAGGCAGTTTTTGAGAAAAAAAAATAATTCAAATACCACCTTCATGTGAGGTCATTTTGAGGTCAAAATTTTCAAATATGGTCAAAATTTTGCATTTTTGAATTTTTCACCAAATTTTACCCCAAGTGGTAGAGCTATCCATAAAATCTAGTTTCATCATCATATTGACATGCCAAGTCGGTGAAATTTTAAGTTAATCTTTTGTATTGTACACAAATGTATAGTAAAATTAAATCTAAAGGTGCGATTTTCTCAAAAAGTGCTTATCTTGAGCATAAGAAAGTTGTTTGCACTTTCTATCCCAACACTGCATATAACTGTTTTAAAAAATTTTGTTTTGAAAGGTCAATATACCCAGGCAGTTTTAAAAAATAAATACAAATTTTATCAAACTTTCTTATGTGGTAAAATGAATCAAGAAGGTATGCTATTCACGCAGTTAGTTTGACATAGTTTTATAATTTGACATTTGCATCCTTATGAAACTAGCTCATATCAAGCATCTGAGATAGGGGTAGTCCAGACAGCTTCCAGGTAACCTCACTCTTTCCTTTAAGCTGTTGTGTGTCTGTGTCAAAGGGAGATGAGACGTCCATGTATTCCTGGTCGCATGCTGTGTGAAGTTCCAGTTCAAAGACTTTTTTTTCTTCAAATGGTCATGTAGGAGGCTGTGTCGCATCATGTAAGAGCATGGAAGCTGAGCAGGTAATCCCTCACAGGTTGTGCAAGTCTCTCAGATACTGCACGTATCGGGTAACATTTGCACTTCTTTCCAAACTTCTGACGCTTTTGAACACATTAAGTTCACCAGAAGTGACATTTCTACACCTGCAAATCACTCTTTTACATCCTTCATTGACTGCCTCTATGCATGGAGCATCAACCTGGTGTCAGCCTGCTAAGGTTTCCTCAAATCGTCATCTCTCCTCGAGTACCATGGCACCCGTAACATCAAGGAACCCCCGCCTGTTACTATTCCTCATCTTTCCAGTAGACCCTTGCCCTTCTCTACGAAGACGTCTGACAAGAACTTGAGATCAGCTTTGTTCAAGGCATTAAATTTGCCCATACCTGTAGGAGTGGGACCTGGGTCTATCGATGAACTTTCGAATTGGCTTTTTCTTTCCCATTCTCTTTGACCGTGTCACTGCCTTGATGGAGCCCTCTCCAATCTAGCGATCAAATACCACGTCAAGCCTTGTTGTATTAACTCCAAAGTGTTATGTCACACTATTTACGAAGTATAATATAGTCACCAAATGTCGGACACATGAGGCTTTCCAAGACCCTATCGGCACACCGTGTCTTCATGTTGGCATTTTGGTATTATTTGTGGGTGTGGTCAGCCCAGCCATTAAGATGTGGATCAGATCTGCCGTCGGTGTTGAGTTCATCTCTCCTCCAGATTTGGCGAGAAACAGTGGGACTGGCGGAGAAAGCTTCCTACTGGAGAATATTCAAGTACTTCCAGTGGCAGCATTGAGCAATTGTCAGGCGCGGATCCAGGGGGGGGCGTGGGGGCGCACGCCCCCCCCCTTTTTCATATAAAAAAAAAAAAAAAGAGGGAGAAAAGAAAAAAAGAGGGAGAGAGAGAGAAGGGGGGGGGGGGAGAAATGGGGCAACAAACTTCATTTATCATTTTGCTGCTTGGAATATTTTCACGCCCCCCCGTTTGGAAAATCCTGGATCCGCCCCTGATTGTTGCAGTAACAGTCTGTCATAATTTGCATCGGGGATAAAGAATATTGATTTTGGTTTTTTACCCATACACCGATGTGTGTTAGCACTGTATACTCAGTACCTTCCCGAGTCCTGTGAAAAAAAAATCACAGGCATATTACTCGGGTGGGATTCGAACCCACGACCCTTGCAATTCTAGAGCAGTGCCACCAACATTCTGTCAGTTTTGATAATCTTCTGTACCGTAGATTTTGTTTGTTTGGTTGAAACATTTGTATTGTACAAAGTTTTTGAGCAATGTTTTTTTCAGGGCATCACTAAAACCAACACGTTGCTTCCAGTTGGTCATCAAATACTGCTTTCAACTGGTGCAATGTCTTTGGTTGTCAAAGATACCAGTGGTATCTCTCTAACATCATGATCAAAGTTGCTGTGGTCATAGATGATTGGGACATGGCAGCATTGCTGAAAAAGCTTCCAGATGGGGGATCAAGAGTATCTGAGTGTCTTTCTGAGTCCTAGATCTCCATCTCCACCATCTCAATGTAATGAGACCACAGTCGTAAGTTTGGATTTCCAGAGTGCTTGTCTAAGTTGAATTTTTGTTTATGAGCTCATGACATTGTCACTCCTTAGAAAACCTGACAGCTGGCCTACTGCTTCGGAGAGTTCTGCTGTGTGATTGCCGCCCCTCTATTTGAACTGCTTAACCACACTTTGGGAAAGTTTATCAACTTCCACATCTTTTTGTTTCAACAAATTTCAACCAACCAAGATTCAAGGACAGAAATGTGCCACAGATCCTCGCAGGTCAGTTGATGTCCTCAATTAACAGCGCAAAAGTAGGCTCTGCCTTGAAGCATGGGCTCAGTCATATTGGCTGCATAAACACCCGCCTCTGTCCACAATTAATCAAGCCCAGCACTTTCCATGTGCTGGCCAATAGCCTTCAGAAAGTTGAAGCAGACGTCTAGTCCTCCCTTGAGAAAAATTAAAGTCTCAAACTTTGGACTTGCCCGTATCAGTTCATTTCCTCTGCTGTGTAGTGGCCGGACTACTGTGATGATGGTATGTTTCTGATCTGTGTTATGTCCATAAAGTGATTGATCATAGTGGTGAGAGTGTCATTGTCGTCTGCTAGTGCCTGAAGAGTCCCTACTGTTGTCACAGGAGGGTCAACTATACCAGTGGCTTCATTGGATGCTCCCCATGCAGGAACAAAACGACCTTCTCCAGCATGATGACACTATACCCATTCAAATCTTCGGCACGTGCCTGTGGCCTTCTTTAGTATTCTCACTCTAACCATGGAGGTATGCTCTTTACAGATGATGTGAGAATTCTTTCATCAAAGAAACTGGGCAAAAAGTATGTCCAGCTGTAGTGGTTTTGGAGTACCTGGTAGCTAGCTCTGGAGTTAGCTTTGATGGCACTCCAGATAAGAAAGATCACTGCACGATACCCCATACCCCCATCGTAGCTACAATGTATAATATAGGATAAAACAACATTTTACTGCAAAAAGAATGTTCAACATTGTTAAGTCACTAATTACAGTTGAGTCTTTTGACTGTGTACTTGGAAAGATTGGGAGTACAAATAACTTTGATATCAGACATACAGATTTTGAGCACCATGTCAAACTATAAAACTGCTATATCAAACTAATTGCACAAACAGCATACTCTTGTTTCAATGTACGACTTCAGATGGTGTAATATGAATCTTTTTTTTTAAATAATAACTGCCATGGTATATTTACCTTTCAAAAAAAAGTTTGTTAAAACAATTATACGCAGTGTTGGGATAGGGTGTGCAATCAAATTTGGTATGCTCAAGATATGCACTTTATGAGAAAATCGCACCTTTAGATTTAATTTTACCATACATTTGTGCACAAGACAAAAGATTAACTCATAATTTCACAGACTTGGCATGTCATTATGATGATGAAAATAGGTTTTATGGATAGATCTGCCACCTGGGGTCAAATTTGGTAAAAAATTCAAAAATGCAAAATTTTTACCTTATTTGAAATTGTTGACCTCAAAATGACCTCACATGAAGGTGGTACTTGAATTATTTTTTTTCTCAAAAACTGCCTGGGTATATTGACCTTTCAAAAACAAGTTGTTTGAAACAAATATATGCACCATTAAGATGGGGAGTGCAAACAATTTTGGTATACTCAAGATATACACTTTTCAAGAAAATCATACTTTTACGTTTTGCTTTGCTATACATTTGTGTACAAGGTCAAAGTTTATCCATTAATAACATGTTTGTCATATCAACATGAAGTTAAAAATACATTTTATGGATAGATCTATCAAATGTGGTTAAATTTTATACAAAATTTGAAAATATTGATTTTTTGACCTTATTTGACCTTTTGACCTCAAATGACCTTAAAATTCAAAATCAAGCTTGGCATCCACCCTAATCGTCTTCCTGAGCCCATGATCCATACATCTAGCATGGATGCCAGCTATTAACAAACTATGCCGTGGATTTTTTTTCTAGAGCACTTTTTTCAAGTTTGGCTGGTCTACTATTCTTAGACCACCTGAATGGAAACAAGCTTGGGGCCAATTTCACAAAGAGCTAAGATTGATCTTAAAGGGACACGTTGCCTTGGATCGGGCGAGTTGGTCTATGAAAAGCGTTTGTAACCGTTTGTTATAAAATGCATTATGGTTAGAAAGATGTTTTATAAGTACAGTACAATGATCCACACAAATGTGCCTTGAAATTGCGTGGTTTTCCTTTTACATCGTGAACTAACACGGCACGCCATTTTGTAGAGCAACATTTTTGACTCCACAAAATAGCGGGCCGTGTTAGCTTGCAAAAAGTTCCCTTTAACTGTGCTTCAATCTTAAGTGCTAAGATAAAGTGTGATTGCACAATACAAATTACTATGGTGATATTGACAACATTCTTAGTGCTTTGTGAGATTGAGCCCAGGACGCATGGTAGAAGAAGACCAAGTCACCAGCGAACATAAAATCATATCTAGCAGATGTACAGAGGCTTATGGGAGATGCTTAAAACCTCCTGGACTCAAAAGGCTATCATTTAACTGGCTGAGGATCGCAGCACATGGAGGAAACTTGTGGTTGCTCGCTCCACAGTCAAATACGCTTGTTCTAACCCATACACTCTAGCTTTGCCGAGGTGTAGAACAAAGAGCCATTCCAACAGCTTTTTTCCACGAACTGCACTTCTTTACTATGAAAGCTCATGCAGTTTTTATGTAATTAGTTAGTCTTTAAGTGATACCACTACCTTCCTTGCTATCAGACTAACACGCTATATCTATCATTGCACCTTTTTGGAACTCCGTGTGTGGTGCATGTTTTCAGGGATGCAGAATTTTTGTGAGATATCAAGTCGTTTGTGCCATCGATACTCTCAAAGAAAAATGATTCCGGCAATAGACTACAAGTCTTGCCGATAATCCAACATTAGGACCCGTTGAAGTGCGCAAGTTTGTTTCCTTCACGCATTACAGCAATGTACATGGTACCAAAAGTGACTTGCATGGGCTATTCCTAGAAAAATAATCCTCTCTGGTTTGAAGGGAAAAATGGAAGATTCCCGGCGCTAAATGGTTAAACAGTTGCCCTTTTTTCATGGCTCTTGACCATCACAGGATATTCCAGCTGAGCTGGGCCTGATATAATTTATAGCAAGCTTTCATGGTTAGTTCTGTATTGACCATGGATATCAATCACAATTTGGCTGGTTCTACAACACAATTGAACACTGCCATTGAAAAAAAGTTGCCTGAGGCAATGAATTATTCAATGGCAGATTAAAAAAGATGTTTCTCCTTTTAAAACAAGATTATACATATTCATATATTCATACTGCATTTAGAATTATTTAGATCACATTGCCAAAAGTCACGTCATAGGATTCTTGTAATTTTGCTGCTTTAGAGTAAATTTTCAGAGTGTAATTTTTTCTTTTTTTTGCAATGGGAATTTTCTACGCAATGGCTGGTAGACACATGTAATGTGCCTTCGGTTTGAAAGTATTTTGGATTTTTACAAAAATTGCACTTGAAGGGTATCAAATACAATAGCATTTTACACAGTTTTAACGTGAGCTTGGAGACCTGAAATTTGTCCAACATTTTCCTAAGGACTCTTTCTATCTTAATAAGTGGAACAAAACACTGATTTAACCTTGGTGCCCCTCTTTAACAATTGCTGCTAGATGTAAATACTGTGGTATGTTTGTTTTTATGCCAAGTGCAAGTCTGTGCAAATTTTGTATTACGTTGTGTCTTATTTTCTACCCTTCTATCCCTTTTCTTAGTAATCTGGAATAACTCTGAAATCTGGGCCCAATTTCAACAAGATGCTAAAGCAGAAAATATTGCTTAACAAATGTCTGATTGGCAAAAATGAGCAGGATACCAGTCACAGATGGTACATGTGACATGGTGACTGGTAATGACTGGCAACCATAATCTGGTGAGCGTAATTTTGTTGTGCTTAGCTACTTTGTGTGCTAAGCAGCTCTATGAAATTGGGCTCTGGTTTTTACATGCGATTGTCCTTAGGTCAAAGGTCATCAAAGAAGGCTTCAGGCCTGCCAAAGGTCATATCGACCAATTTTTTATCAAACAAAGGTTTGGTATTAATCACAACCAAAATTTAAAGAAATCTCTATTTAAAAAAGGTTTTTATATTTGAAGGGTTTTATTTTTATTGCCTCTGTAAATATCATTTTATGGAATTATTTTAAAATAATTTCCCCTGTTAATGTGTATAAACATTAATTATGAAATATATTATGAAACATATGAAAGTAAAATAAATTTAACAAATAAACAAAGAAGACCCAAGAATAAGACTTGACCTCAGTTTCCGGTTACTCATAAGCAGTTAAGAGTTTTGCCCAACTGACGTTCATGCTATCATTAAACCTGAGTAATTGTTGTACAAATTAAGGCGTAATTTGCAAAATGGGGTTTCTAAAAAAACATTTGTTTTAGACATTCTTACAGCGCATCGTTAATAGCGTTAATTTGTCTGGCAACTAGTGGACTCTTCCCATGTTTTAATTTTGTTTCAATGTTAATTTTAACAAATGATTTTGTATTAAATATTATAAACTGAAATCATGTTAATACAAAAATTGCTATGAGTATTTGTATTTTCAAGAATTTGTATAAATGGAATCTTAAAAGAAAAATTGATTTTATAAAAAATATAGACTAGTTTGTTTGACATATTTTTTTTGTCATTGATGCCTGCAAGACCTGCACAGTCTTTTAGAATGCAAGATTTGGAATTTAGTGAGAAAGTTAAATGTGTATATTTTATAGCCAGTCTTACCAGTATGTATTTAGAGGACTTATTTAGTTTTGGGTTTACAGAGGGGACCCAATGCTAAATTAGGGGACTGTGGTCCAGTCTCGTTGAGATGAAAGTACTTATGTATTTAAATGTGATGTCCCATGTTAAAATCAGGAGGCACTTCTCAGAAAAGGTGAAATGACTTTAAAAATGAAGACGACCAACACTCTTGATATAATAAATAATAATCAGTAGGGTAATAAATTAGACATTTAATTTGTTTTTGTTTGGGGAGTGGGGTCAGGTGGGATGGGGAGTTTTTTATTTTACCAATTAATTCCATTGCATATTAGTCGATGCTCTGAACACTTTATACCTACGTGAGCATGCACTGCCGAACCATAGTATTCACAAACATGTACTGGAAAATCCAGTCGATGCTTATTGCCTTTTATTGTTGGGTTATAAAGTTCACAGACTGATCTGCATAAAAAAACTACTTTTTGCCTTGGGATTTTATATAGTACTAATCGATATACATAGCTTATTTTATTCAATCTCATTTTGGGGTGCTGGATGGAGGAGTCCACAGGTTCTGAGCAGGGAGCTCCAACCTCACCTTGTTAAAATTATCGTACACGTTTGGTAATGACTCGAAACAAATATTAGCATAAAAACTTACTTGGTAACAAGCAACGGAGAGCTGTTGATAGTATAAAACATTGTAGGAAACGACTCCCTCTGAAGTAACGTAGTTTTTGAGAAAGAAGTAATTTCTCACTAAAATAATAAAAACTTCTTGCAAGAAGTTTTTATTCCTATCTGAAAGCACACAATTGTACAACAAGGGTGTTCATTCTTTCATCATTTTCTTGCAACTTCGATGACCAATTGAGCCCAAATTTTCACAGGCTTGTTATTTTATGCATATGTTGGGATACACCAAGTGAGAAAAATGGTCTTTGACAATTACCAAACGTGTAGGACCTTTAAGCTGGTATCATTGTGACAGTGTTTGTTGAAAAATAGCATAGAGAAAGGACCCACGGAGGGAGTCACAACTGTAGAACTTCAAAGGTTCTATCTGTGTTACCAGGATTGTAAAACAGCTGGGCCCAATTTCATAAAGCTGTTTAGCAGAAAATTTTGCTCAGTAAATTTTTTTGCTAAGCAAGAGTTGAGTGGATTACAAGTCACAGCAATGGTAACTGTATGGTGTTTTGGTTGGTAACCTACTTTTCATAAGCAAGAATTTTCTGTGCTTAGCAAGTTTTTGTGCTGACATGCTTTATGAAATTGGGCCCTGGATTGTTGAGGCTCCTTGGGTACTAAAAGCGAAGGTGACTTCATCTGTGGGTCCTTTCTCTATGGAAACACCTTATAGGATCTAATAAGGTGTTACTGAAAGGCTCTTTTCATTTATTTGATGAGCAAATAAACCCAGTTTTAAATTTGGCAGGTGGAATATGAAGATCTGTTGATAGACACATTACTTCATTAACCATCCCCCATAAAAAAGGGTAAAATAAATAAATAAATAAATAAATGAAAAGTTTATAAATAACAATTAATTGTACAATATATATTTTTAAACAAGGAATGATTGCATTGCATGTAGATATGCTGGACAAAATCTATTTTTGGGAAATGGAAATAATCTTGTTATTTTGTACATTTATATCTTTAGTATATAAATGAGTCGATATAAATATCATAAGGCCATCAGTAGTGATAGTGTGTCGTGGCCGAGCAGTCTACTGCACCGAATTCAAGTTGTGGTGGCTGATGATTCAATACAATGTGGGTTTGAATGTCGGTCTCGGCACTTGTTTCCTTGAGCAAGATACTCGACTATAATTGCTCCTCAGCGTTTATGTCCTAACTTATGAATCCTGCGCCGAATAAGAAGTAGAAGTAGAAGTAGAAGTGTCATGTTTTTTCAATAGCTCTTTTTGTTTTAAGGTCAGAATGTAGTGCAAAATGGAGAGAGTCAAATGACAGGAACTAAACATTGATGGTTTTACAAATTCTTGGCCGAACTGGTGTAATGTTTCACTTATATTTAACAAAATAAATTAAAAGTAGCCTACATATCAAACATTCAAAGTTCTTAATCTTCCATTTTGGCTTGGAACATTATTTATTTTGGCAGTTTCTCTCTGAAGGTTTTCTTTTTCTTCTTATATTGATGATCTTATTACTTCCCCCACTAAATGCCCAACATCAAATCCCTCTTGACTGACTCCTGTTACCTAATGGCTTTCACAAAGAGCTAAGTAAAGTAAAGTGTGATGTCACATTACAAATCACTATGGCAATATTGAGAACACGTCTTAAGATGAATCCGTTAGTGTTTTGTGAAACTGATCCGTGTACATGTACTTTAGTCTTTTCCTTTCAGAATGTTATTATTCAACCATTTCTAGAAGTCCGAGGAGAAAAGAAAAAAGAAAACAAACAACATGTAAAGAAATTAAACAATTATGGCTGAGAGGGTTGTGATGGTGATTGCTCTAATGTTCCGATTCCCCTATGTTCCGACACCCCAATATTTTCGACACCCCTATGTTCAGATAACCCAATGTTCGGATAACCCCTTGTGATCTACATGGTCACTAGGGTTAGGGTTAGGGTTGGTATCAGAAAATACATCAGGGATGTCGGAACATAAGGCTGTCTGAACGTAGGTTTGTAACTTTATGGCAGAACAGGGTGTAGTAAGAATACAAGGCAAGGGTTTGGTGGAAGGATACAAAAGAGATGATTTGGGAGGGTCAGTCAGGGGAAAGTGCCTCAAATACTTAAGACTGCCCATATTTAAGCTGGCCAGGAAATTGGACTAATAAAACGAGAGACTGCCAATACAAACTAAAAATAGGGAGTATGTTTCTTAGCATCTTTTAATACATGTATTGTGTTTATTATGTACGTATCGTATACTGTTTGTATTTTTGTACATGGGTATACCTTTGGTAATTACTACAAAAATTAATGACCATAAAAACTTGGCAAAGAGCACTGGAGAGCTGTTGATATTATAAAACATCGTTAGAAACGACACCCTTTGAATGGAGTTTTAGAGAAAGAGGTAATTTTTCTCAGGGATCTGAAAGTGCACAATGTGCAACGAGGGCATTTTTTCTCGCATAACTTCAATAACCAATTGAGCCCACATTTTCACAGGTTTGTTATTTTATGCATATGTTGGGGCACACCAAGTGAGGATACTGGTCTTTGACAATTACCAAAAGTATACCCTGCCTTTAATTGTTTTGATTTTGTTGTCTTTGGGACTCGTGTGTGACCGTTGAGATTTGTCTAATAAATCAATTAAACTAACAAACTGATCATATTTGTTTCATAGAGACTGTGGTCCTTCCTCTATGCTTGTTTACACCTGTCTTATAGTAGATCCTTTCATCCCCTTGCCCTTACCTAGCCTTCTATTAAACAATTTTGTTTAGAAAAATAATTCTCTAAGGAGTCTCTGAGATAGGCAATGTCTGGTTTTAAACTGTAGCGGGCGGAAATCCCTCTCTGAATCTCATTCCGTGGGTTCGCCACTGTATCATAACACAACAATAAGCAATCAGCGGGAAACCATCGATAAATCGACTGAGCGGTCACGTGATCACAATACAATGCACGACAGAGATAGCTCAGCCATCTTGCACTGGACCGGCTACGACGGCCAGCAAATTCAACATTTGATCGCTTCAATTTCGTACCGCTATGTCTGTGATTTCGTAAGTTGTTATGCCATTTTCGTTATGTGAGATATTATGCTCATATCCACAGAACTTTGACGTGCCAGTGGATTTCTTACTAGGGCTGAACCGTGGTGAAAGATCAAGAACGTTGGGTCGAATTACGCTTGGATGGCAGGGACGGTTGCCAAGCGGCCTGTACACAATTTCAGTCATGACCTCCAATCGGTGAAAAATAGGGAAGAGGATCGAGAATACAGCGAGCATACTGAAAGGGTATCTTCGCAAAGAATGGATGAAGATGACATTCTGGCTCAGCTAGAAGATGACAGGTTTGCTGAACAGAGGGCATACATTCTTGACGATCTCACCCAGAAAGTTCGGAGAGATGGTGGCCGATTGCCTTTTGACAACAGACATGCTCTTTTCAGGGGGTTGACACTTGTGTTACTGGACCAGAATTGGGAAGTAAGATTAAAATGCATCCAGTTCATTTGCGAACTCATCCCCCAGTTTGGACCAGAGCTGGACTCCTGCATGGCTATTGTCCTTCCAAAGATTGTGGAAAATTTAGGAGACGGGAACGCTGCCATACGAAAAGCCGTCAATCAGACGTTGCATATTCATATGAAGCACACGACCAATGTACAACAAATCTTCTCCATCTTAGTGAATCACGGTCTGCAGAGCAGAGACCCAAAGGTGCGCATGCAAGCAACGATTCAACTGCCGGTCCTCCTTACTCGTGAGTTTGCAACAGCAGATTTGTCAACCGTTACACATGCCCTCGCTAAGAGATTTTGCAACAATGATAATGACGAAATCCTCACCGATACGGCTGGTAATTCCTTGGAAAGAATAAGGACATTAGTTGGTAAACAACAGTTTGATGTATATATACAACAGCTACCCTCAAGAGATAGAAATGCATACAACAAACGTGTCACCAGTGCAGATAGGAGAGGCTCAGAAATCAGCCAACGTGAAGATTCAAACTCTGGTTATAGCAGGGATCAGAAAATTGGGTCTAATTCAAGATGGCAGGGGGATGTTGAAAATGGGGAGAGACTTGAGTTTGGTGTCATCCCCAAACATGTTATGGACCAATTACTGGACCAGACACAGTGGAAAACTAGGGCCAATGGGGTACAGGAATTGAAGTCAATTATCTCGTCGGTGGAGGATCCTACTCGTCTTGTACCACACATGCTTGCATTTATTAGTTTTCTTTGCAATCTCTTAGACGATGTCAATTTCAAGGTGACTCTGCTTACCCTTGAAATCTATGGTGTGCTAGTCTCAAAGTTGAACACGGGGGTGAAGCAGTTTCTGAAACCCCTGATTTCTGCTCTTACAAAACGTTTCGGGGACAATAAAGTGGTCATCAGACAGGCCAACATGAAAGTCCTGATGCAGCTGATGCATGTCCTGACTCCCCAAGCAGTGGTCAGCACGATTGGTGACAGCCTGAAACACCGCAAATCGGGTGTGCGTGAAGAGGCACTTAATATTATCATCGCCTCGCTGCTGACGTTCCCAAGCTATGACTTTGACCTTGCACAGCTGTGCCAGATGCTGGCTCCCACACTTAAAGACGTCAAACGAAGGGTAAGGCAGGCTTCCCTTGAGTCATTTGCAGTTCTTGCACAGGCTATGGGACCGAGTAGAATAAGTCCCCTCATCCATGCTGTCGATCAGGTGGAACTCAACATGGAAGAGGAAGGCGTCATGAAGGCTGTACAGGCAAGGCTCGCCCGCCGCCGCCTACCAAGACTGAATGACGATGGCCTAGTGGAATATGCAACTCCGATTCCAACATCGGCAACGAGCAGAAACAATCCGACAGTATCAAAAGAAAATGATGTTCAATGGATAATGAAAGGCACTGGAAGCATAACTACTGGTAGTGCCCGGGAGCGTAGTCACGTAGACCCACGGAGTTTAGAACTATCCCAGCCGTCACCAACACGTGCCATTCCCGCGCAAACATCGAATCAAGAATCTTCTCCTCCCAAACGATACTACAGTGCGGGGAAGGGAAGATCCAAACTCCCCTGGGAGGACGAGCTAGACTCCAGTCTAGAACACGAGGACAATATTCCAGTTACTAACAACGTGAGCCGGACGCACATCATCAGCAGTGCACCAACACAGGTCAGTGTTTTAAGGTTTAACACAGCTTTAATAAATGTTTACACTAGTTGTGATAATCGTAACCCTCTATACTCCCGAGGACGGTCGTAGAGGATGGAGGATGGAGGGTTACCATTTTATTGCAACTAAAGTCACAACATGTTTTAACCGAGTGTGCTATGACAAGACTTCCCTGTCCACTTTCCCACGTTGATAACCCTCCCTACTGGGGTGACATACCTCACCAACTGCCAATTTTGACTGCTGTAGTTGACATACAAAATAATGATAAAACAGGGACAATTGCCTGGCAATTAATCTTAAATTTGCCAGAGAAGTTGATGACCAATTTGTATAACTACCTCCATGGACCAAGAAAAGCAAGCAGACATTCAAATATTTGGACAGAGAGTCGGCCTATATTCACACCACCTGCAGACAATCAATACGGACGGGAGCTAGACTGACTGACCAGCATAAATGGATGTTAAAGACCCAAGTCAGTTTTGATTTCATTCTCCACTGGTTGTCACAGTTGCTTTAATTCCATTTATTTTGTATGCTTGTGCACATTAGTTTGTCGTTTAATTAATGCAAAGATGTTATTATAATGTAAGTTTTATAATTCAGATTTGTCAATGAAAGATTTGTTTAACACTTCACTCAAGCGATAGTTTATTTTGAAATTGATTTTGAAAATATATTGGTTTATTTTTTCTAAGATTGTCTAAGACCTTTAAAATGAAATTTGCGCACACATTACAGGAATTCTAAACAATTGTCTCTTGTTTAAATTTTGTTCACAGTATGAGCTTGTCTGTAAAGAATGTTTCCTAACAATTGTATGCTTAAATTTCAAAGTACACTTTGCAAGAACTTACCTAAGCAAACTACGCATCAACATTCACACCACTGTAGAATTTTTGTATTTTTGCCTTGTAGGCATGGTAGGTAAGACCTCCTCGATGATGATACACATGTCATTGTTGATAGCCTGCTAGTTTGTATGCTTCACAGTTCAATAGACCTCATTGATGTCTGCCACTGCAGTAGAAACACTAAACATTCAATACAAACCGGGCACAGTACAAACTTCAACCGTACAACTTTTACTAAAATAGTTTACAATAAACCTATCAATGCGCTTTAGATGTAAATCATATTTGGGAACTTTCCTCTCGAAGCCTTGTTTTAATATCAGATTATATATTTTTTTAATGAGATTTTTAGTTTCAGCTTAATTTCCACTGACCCATATCAACTTGGGCTGGTACAGCAGAGTTTGCTCTTAACTTTTTCAGTAACTGGCCAGCAGGACCAGTTAGCTTGTCATGTTAATAGTCTCCCAGCTTTTTCACTCTAGTCCATTTTTCATAAAAGGGATCATGCTTTTTCAAAACTGAATGAGCCAGCAGGACCGTTTGAAAAGACTGGTCCTGGTGTGTTTTATCGCGTTTGGCCAGCGGACAACTGTTAACATGGTTAAAGGAGAACACTTTACATACAGTATAGTGGAAATATTTTAGTTCTTCTCACCTCTTTATAATATTAGACCACAAGTTCGAATCCAACCTCAAAGCCTCAAAGTTCCATCTTGAATCAGCGGTTTTCTTTCCACAGTTTTATAGTGGGGATTTAAGATAAGATAAGATAAGATAAAAACTTTATTATCCCACACTGGGAAAATTAAACTGGCCTTGATTCAAACATTTTACCCTTTTGTCACCCTTTAGGGAGAGTTAGACCAGGGTTCCAATCCCACCTCAGGCTTGTGCTATTAAAGACATTTTCAGTTATAGTTTGATTATGTGGTTTTCTTCCCATAAAATAGAACCACTCTTCAATGTCTGCTCTATGAGTCTGGCCTACAACGTCCTGCACATATTTTCTAATCAGAAAAGATTCATGTAGTAAAAAGTAAATATAAATTCCAAACAGTTGATGAAGTACAAATATGCAATGAATGACAAAAAAGATCAAACTTTGTCAGCAAGTACATGTTGCCACATGGGTACACAGTGTAAAAAATCTTTGCTATCCATTAGATTTTTTTAGCACAACCTCAACAATGAACCTCAAGTGGCAAGTTTCTATAATTTATGTCACCAATTTACGTTCATATAGATTGTTTTTGTCATTGAATATATTTAGTATATTTTTCATACTGGATTAGTGGGATTAAAAAAAAAAAAAAAAAAAAAAAAGTTTAAATCTGAATGCTAATATTTTACATACAGTGGAAGTTATTCTGAGAAACACTACTGTCTTAAATGCCACAAATATTCAGAATTTTAACTAGAAATGGACATACATTGTAAACAAAATCCAATGAAAAAAAAACCTTTACAAAAAAATGTATACATTGAATTATTGTCATTGTCAACACACAATGTGGTTAGTGTACAATGTACCTTCCCAACCTTCAAAACAGCTATGACCAATTGTAAACTGATTCACTACCACCACACACTTTATAAAATTAACAATGTTAGAACAAAGTCACACAATATTCTGCTCCCCCTGCTCCACACCTCCCCTGCCCTGCGCCTCCCCTGCCCAAAAGCCTCCCGCCCCATACCGCCCCTGCACCACACCTCCCCTGCCCACACCTCCCCGCCCCACACCTCCCCCTCCCAACACCTCCCCCACCCCACACCTCCCCGCCAAACACCTCCCCCACCCCACACCTGCCCGCCCACACCTCCCCTACCTCATACCTCCTCCACCCCATACCTCCTCCATCCCATACCTCCCCCTCTTCATACATGTACCTCCCCGCCTCATACCTCAGCTGCCCCATACCTCCCCCACCCCATACCTCCCCCACCCTGTACCTCCCCACCCCACACCTCCAAGCACAACACTTCCCCCGCCCCACACCTCCCCCTCCCCACACCTTCCCACCCCACACCTTCCCGCCCCACACCTCCTTGTGCTCTGAATGGTAGCTTTACATTGAATATGTACGGTCCGATGCATCATCTTAATCTACATATTATGCATACATATTGTGTGTTTGTGTTATCCATGTACTAAAAAAAATTCACAATCTAGGTTCGTAATCAAGTTATGCCTCTCAATACGACATACATGTACATGACATTCTGTATTGGTAAAGGACTACTTGTGTACATGATGTAAGTTTTTATATTGTTTCTACTGTAAGACCTTTTAATACTTGTTTTTTCATTTTGACAAATTTTCATGAAAAGTTCAAATTGAAGAAGATAATTAAAAACAAAAAGTAAAGTGAACGAAACAACAGGGTCAATGCATTTACTGTAAGCTGTAAAAAGATGCGCCCTTCAGAATTCATTACTGCCTTGTAATTGTCTAATGTTAATTAACGACCTAAAATATTCTTGAAGTATTGCTTAGCGCAAGGCTACGTGTAATGAAGTGTGTTGCCATGCCACAGAAATGCGGGCTTTGGTGGTCACCATGGAAACAGCCATCAAAATGATACACAAAATGGCCTTGGGTTGGAGAGAGCCGAAAATTAATCGATTTGGTTTTAATGATTGCAAAATATATGAAGGTAATAAAAGGCTAGTAGTCACGTTTGGGTTTTTCGGTTAACTTACGACAGGTGATATGTCAGTAAGAGACGCTGTTGAAATTACTGTGACATTTTAAGTATTGTCATAACATTGATATTTACAATGTAAACAGGTCTTTAAACACTTTGTTAAAGGGTGTGTACAACATTGGTAAGATCAAAAATATAAATGCTCACAGATTTTCACATAACTCACATGGTATAAAGATGGTCATGGTAGAAAACATCCCTTGAAACAGTTTTGCTTGAAATGCCATAGTTTTTACGAAATGAGTAAAATAATAGTATTTATCCTGCAGGATAAATTCCGATGTTTGAAAAAAAGTTAACACACATAAGGGGGTTTTTCACTGTTTTCTCATGACTCCGAAGACCGATTTAGCTTAAACTTTCACTGGTTTGTTATTTCATGTATATGTTGGGTCACATCGAGTTTGGATACAGGTGTTTGGCAATTACCAATGTTGTACACACCCTCTAAAGGGTGTGCACGACATTAGTAAGATTGAACAAATAAATAAACAAATTTGCATGTGTGTGGTGCAAGGTATCTTGGCCTAAAGATGGTCATGGTGGAAAACTTCCCTTGAAATGTTTTTTGAGAAATGAGTAAAACACTTAGTTCTGCTCTCGCTACCAAAATTTGATGTTCTACAATCAGTGAAAACATAGACTTTTTTTCCTTCTTGTGACTCAATTGATAATGAGCCTAAATTGTCAAGGGTTTGTTACATTTCATGTATTATGTTGGGTCACATAATGTGCGGATACCGGTCTTTGACAGTTACTGAAGTTTTCCGTGCGGTTTAACTGAGAGCATCGGTTTGAGGATTAGTTGTCAATCAGAAAGTAGGGAATATATTTGAGATTGTACTTGCGCGGAAAAAAGAAGAAGGTTACCCAACCAAACCTAATTTTACGGCGCTACCCTAAACTTTGGCAGTAAAGATGACAGTACCAAAAGGTCAGATGTTGTCATTCCAATAGGTGTGTTGTATGATTAAATTTACATACATTTGCAAAACATTTTTACATCGGGATTACTGTTAGATTGTACTGTAAAAACATGAACTGTATTTTGTACGTGTAAAGTTGATAAAACATTTGCAGTACATGTACATGTAGATGGATCAATTGTGTTTGCATGTCTTTAGCTTAGTGAGAGACCTGCATACAAAAAACATGGAATAAATGTATTGAGCTCAACAGTTAATGTAAAGGGTTCAACAGACTGGTTCCGCTGTACACAATGTCAATCAATAGAGATTAGATCTCTACAATAGTTGTAAGGACCTGTTGCAATTGAAGGCACCAGTATGGCCAAGCAAATACTTGATTGATTTTCTTGATCATAGGGGACATCAATTGACGAGGGGGTGTCTATGGAATGGAAAATAATAATACACAAATACATGAAGTAGTTCTTTCAACGTTGTACAATATGCAGACATTTCAAAAAGTTATCTTTCATTTAAAAGTAAAAATTGCATTGTGATAAAGAACCAACATGTGATTAAGAACCAACATGTGACTATGCGCTGTGTTTATATACGCTGGGGGGTCGCCATTTGCAAAAAACAAGTGAACAATTAATGAATCCATGATCAATTTATCACTAAAATAAATGGTGCATGAAAGGGTTAAGTCATTTTGAAAACCAGGGCCACTATGCACCTGAAATGGGGTTTGAACCCTGCATTCTAGAGCAGGTCTTAATTGCTAGACCACCAAGCTAGCCTGGTGAAGAGATCAGTTTGAATGCTACATGATTAGCTGCTGGCGCTGCAAACAATTTAACTGCAATGTAATAATTATGTTAATGTACACAACATCAGGAATGCAGTATAGAGAAATTTTAAGTGCAATATCGTTTCCCTCACACATTGAAGCAGTGTATGAACGTAGGACGGTTTTTAAAAATGTTTGAATATTTGTAAACATAAATCTTCAGTTTAGCCATAATTATAATAAGATTTGAATGCAAAGTTTGAAAAGATAGGCAGGCCTGATACTTTGTTTTGAGCAAGGCAGTTTTTCTTGTTGTAAAGAAATGGGGCAACTCTACATTTTTTACTGAAACTTTTCAAAGGGTACCAATGCAATGACCAAGGGGCTTAAAGGCATCGTACACAGACTCTGTTTATTAATGGCACTAAAAAATTACTTGGTAAGAAGTACAGCACCTTTTGATAGTACATATATAATGCATTTTGAGAAACTTTTCACTTCGAAGTACTGCGGTTATGGAAAAATATTTTTATCCCCAAAACATTTGATTCTGAACGCTTCTCAGAGTGTGTATTTTAGTGCAGATTATTTTTCCTGCGTGGACATAAGTTTTAACCGCTCCAGATTTTCGGCAATATCTCAAAAACGCTACCACCTTCTGAAATGAAATTTTCACAGGTTAGTTTTATGGTTTACAACTATAGGTTTGAAACAAACAATAGGCTCCAATTACCAAGCATGTACGATGCCTTTAAGGCCTCCGTTGCCACCATTAAGAATCAGGCCTGGATCTGGGTAGGCACAGTTGTTCATTACACTTAAATTTGATCTCTAAAATGAATTGTTAGCAACCTTTGAAAAGATTGGAACATTCACTTTCATAGATTTAAATTGATATACCTTTTTAAAATTTAGTTAGTAGTTACTGTTTATAATTTCTAGTAAATGAGTGTACACATGTACATATTTTGTAGTACACAGTGTAATTTCCTTACAGTGTGACTAGCCTGTTCTCACTGCACAGTAGTTAATGGCTTTTGGGGTGACTGAATTTAATTAATGGCCAGAGCCTTTGGCTTGGTTCATTAAATAGTGGCCAACCAGTCACTGAGTCAATGCACTGTTACTTCTATTAAATAAGTATTTTTATTGAATGAAAAGAAACATTTGTTAGTATTTGATATGGAAATTTGATATTGGATACAAGGTCGGATGCAAGGACAGACCGCTTTTGTCAATAACTGAAGTTGTAAAAAATTTGATTCAACTCAAATAAAAATTGCTAACTTATAAGGATTATTTTGGAGCTCTCACCATTTTTTTAATACTACAATTAAATAGAAAATTTAGAAACTTAACAGAAAAGGTTTCTTGTTTTATAAACAGGAAAATCCCGCACTGATAAAAGTCCTTGAAGAGTGCTTATTGGAGCATGCAAATCCTGACAACATTAGCCTACATTGTACATGTACTGAGTGATGTGTAGTGTACACTATGAGTTGCCAAACAACGTTGCAAACATGTTAAGTGTGCTTCGGTTTAACAATGGGATCAAACAGTTGTTAGGTTCACTTTGACATGTTGTGTTAGTACATGATGCTGTATGTACCATCCACTGTATTCACACACACATAGAATTTGTCTGCTTTGAAAGAATCCTACCACAAACCATAGAGCTATAAAAAGCACAAACTTTCAATGTCACAAATATTGGACAATTGTCTTCTGTGGTAAATACATTTATGATTTATGCGTGTACGTGCATGACTACAATCAGGGGTCCATACTTATAGACCTCCTTGGGTATGACATCACAAGACCCAAACAGTGCCCTCACTGAGGTCAATGAAGAGCTATAATTGGCTGAGAGTCGTACGCAGCGCAAACACGCGTGCACGTTTCCATTGTTTGACATCTAAGATGGCGGCCAATGCAAGGGGACCTCTAAGGTCACTGTATAATTTCTTGGGTTTTCTTTAAACCAGAAATTTGTTGCATTAACTAACAATTACAACACATAGTTTCTCTTCGGGAGTTGTGGCGGTTCTGAAAAGAAGTGACAGAGTAATAACTCACTATAGAGATTACTTACATGGTGTTACGTCCCTTACTAGAATATTTTCTTTTCCACTGCAAAATCCCACTTGACCCTTTAGAGACCATAGCGGGCACATTTATTTTGTCCATTGTGGCCAAACAAACAAAACTCTGCCAGATTTCAAATGTCTTCCACACATCCAAAAGGTCAAGGACAGGTCCCGAACTAATGTTTCCCATGAAAGCGTATGAATTATATTTCCTAAACAAAATTTATGTTCCTTGTTTTTAAAAGTTATTTTCAGACATAATTTTTACTGAAAAAAAATCTACATTAAAATTTTAGCCATGTCTGTGCATAATAGTTACGGAGGCCATGACCTCTTTTGCTCCCTGGTCTTGGCCTTGGTGCCCCTTCAAAAGGTTCCCTTGGACTTTCAGATTTTCTAATGGAAGTGCCCTTGCAAAATGAAAATGACCTTGCCCTCTCAAAGATGAAGATTCCATGCCTGAAACTATACATCTTGACTTTTAATAAAGAAAAATTGAGTTACGTAGTCAACAAATGTTTATAGAATATTCCAGTTTACCTCTATTGAGATTTGAAATCATTTGCAGGAATAACTACACAACACAGAAGAAGTACCTTCATAGAATACAAACTTTTGATTACAATGTTCACGTATTGTACACATGTATGGTTTGCTTATTCAAGTATTGGGAACACTGTCACAAACAGGATCGAGACTTCCGCTAATTGTGAAGTAGCAGCACTTAGTAACCTGTAGCTATTATGTTTTGTATAGCCCATAGTGTATTCTCGGCCATTTGCTTTCCTTTTGAGTATCTTGAATGGGAGCATTGTACGCACTGGCACTGGTACCTGTGTACACTGTACATATTGATGCAGTAGGGTACTGCCTGCCATGGAACACCCAGCAGGGTGGATATGTGCGCATTACAAGTCTTATTATTATATAATTATTATGGATGTTTAATTTGTTAATACATGTAGATCAATTTGTATCCATTCAAATGCCAAATTGCAAAATCTCTGGAAATTCACGAGGCGGGGAAACGTACCAAAACATAACATTCTTTGGATGTACGTCAAACATTGTAAAGGAAGTATTTCAACAATTTAATGAATGCCTCACAGTCCCCCCTTAAAAAAGGCATTCTAGTGATATGGTATAACTGTCCTGTCAATTTACATTTAATTCAACTTTTTAAACTTCCAACAAAAGCAAGTAATTTTAAGGGTAATATTTTGATATTGCACATATTTTTGGTAAATTTAAACAAAATTGTCAAATTATATAATTCGTTATGTTTTAAAAATAGACATCTTAACATTTCACTTCCACAATCTACATACATCATTTATGGTAGTCTCAAACATTGGACAGGCACAAGCACCATGATATATGTTGAAACTCTAGAAAAGGGGTTTTCAAAATAATAATTTAACAGTTTATACATTACATCAATGTCACAAGGACGTGTGTTTAAGTACAGATCAACATACCACAGGCCTTTTTCATAGCTTGGCTTGGTCTTCAACCCCTGACTTGGGCTCTGTTATTGACATTGGAGCAGTGTGTAGTGTGCATGGTGCTTCAACATCAAACAGAGCCGGAACTTAAGCTTCATGATGGCGTGGATGTTTAAGTTCAGAATGCTCATATTATCAACCAATACCTCTACATGAATATGATTTGTGTGTAGCCTAGACCATAATTTTGTAGGCAATATGGACAGTCTGATTAACTGTTGTTCATAAATACCCCCAGACATTATTGGTTAAAAGGTGGTCACATGACCATATTTAAACGGCTGATAAAGACACAGCCGGAGCTGTTTAAGACCAGGGTCCAATTTCTTAGAGCTGATCTTTTAAAAGCACAAATAGTAGCTAAGCAGATTTTGGTTACCAGTCCAAACAGTATGTCGCGTTTACCATTTGTGACTGGTGTCCTGCTCATTTTTGCTGAGCAGAAATTTGTTAAGCAATATTTTCTGCTTTTAAAGGCAGCTCTATTGGGCCCAGTTGGTTAAAGCGCCTTCTGCGTTAATAGCCATACGTGTGTCTGTACGCAAGCTTATGTGGGAGCTAATATCGCGTAACGCAATCAATACAGTATTCAATGTAAAATCTATTTGTACGCGTGTGTACGCACAACAATTGTGACAGTTGGAATTGCACAATTCATTACTTATTGTCTTCTTCGTAATGTGTCTATAGAAGAAACGAGATGAAGAGAGACCTCCGCCCATCAGAGCTCGTAATACCTGGGAAGGAGGGGAGGATACCACGAACATGTCACATCAAGACAGACGTCGGAATCTCAACCTACAGTTAGCACCCAGAGATCAATCGCCTGAAACAGGTAAATGCTTACTAGTCTACTCTCTGGGCCCAATTTCATAGAGATGCTTTTGGAAGCAGAAAATATTGCTTAACAATTTTCTGCTTAGCAGAAATGACCTGGATACCAGTCACAAATTGTACATGTGACATAGTATTGTGGCTGGTAACCCTGTTCTGGTAAGCATAATTTTGTTGTGCTTCTAAAGGTATTTTTTGTGCTTAAAAGCAGCTCTAGGCAATTGGGCTCTGGTCACATCCTGGAAAAACAGACCAGTGGTTTTGTAAATTTGGGGGTTTTGGCCATCCGCTGAAATCACCTTTCGTCAAGATTTGTTTTGTTCCCTTTTTGATGCGAACTACAATTGCAATGAAAATGCACTGTCACTACACAAGGCCTTGTCATTACTCTAGTGGTAACATCTAGTTTGGAGAATAAAAATTTATGTCAAGTAAGTTTTTAATATAAAAGTTAAGGTTAGCAAAACACTGTGTGATTCATTTACAAATTGTTTAGTCCCAGCATCATACCTGGGCTTTTTTAAAAGAAGAGGAAATTGTACTTGTTTTTATAATAGTTTTTCATACTAAACAGCGTGTCTGTATTCAAAGCATGCAGTAAGCATAGAAGACTCTACTGCTGTTTTGCATACTTGCCATTATGGGTGCACTGTTAATATTGTAATGATATGAGAGAAGATATCATACAAATATTGACAAAATGGTTATTTTATCTGTCCACTTCACGAATTATGGCACTTAGTATTTGCTCAAATACATTGTTCATGTGGATTTTTTTACATTATTATTAAATGCCGCCCTGTGGCTGGTAAAGTTCAATTCTATAGTCAACATTCTTCCTGTTGACCTGCTTGTAAAAACGTGTTTTAGGATTGTCCAATGGTGTTTTGGGGGTGTCAAAAGTTTAAATACATAAATTTGCCCTGTGGGGGTGTGTAGTTTCTGAGATGATGTGTTTTCCAGCTGATTTATGTGTAGGCCTTTGTTTGTAATAATGAATAGGCCATGTCCGAATTAATGGGTTCGTAAGTGGCTATGGCCAGGTTGCTGAAAAGGCATATTCTTCAATGTTGCCACTGCAGCCAGTGGCCACAGCTGTAGCCGAAGTCGCTCGATTCAAACACAGCCGTAGTACATGTACATGAGAATGTTATCTCAAATTGAGCTGGTTTTATCGTAAGTGGCTATGGCCAGATTGATGAAAAGGTCAATTTTTCAATGTTGCCTCTGCTGCCAATGGCCATAGCCGTAGCGGATGTCGCTGATTCAAACACGGCCGAAGTGTGCATTGTGCATGTTATCTCTAAACTAGTTTTATCGTCACAAACAAGTACAGAAATCAAGGCCTAATTTCATGGCACTTGCTGCCACAGAATTCTGGGCTGACGCCCGGTGCCCTGTGAAGCATTTGATTCTATATTAGCCATAAGTGCAGAATTCCATGGTAAGTACAAACATGATACAAACAGCCATGAAATTGGACACTGGACTCAAATTTTCTGGAAAATCTCCTCAAGACTATCAGTCATTTATCTCGGACATACACTTCACCAGAAGAATTTCAAAATTCAAAGGAAGTTTCCTTTTCTTGCTTTTTTCCTTTTTCATTTAAAAAGTTTCAGTTGCTGAACTTTTGGAGGTAAATTTGGATTAAAAAACCCCCTGCTATATCTTGACTCGTTTGACTTGTTTGTGATGGGATAGGCCCAATGCTAAAACTACTGATCTAAGACTAGTGGGTTCAGTTGATATTGCAAGCCCCATGTCTGTGTACATCAGATCCATGGTCAGTGGACTGCTGAAATAAGCCCATATTTGGGCTCATGCTGAAAGGGATCAAGACACGCTGTCACACTTCAATGGAGGGCTCAAACCTCTGAGAAACAAAGAACAAATTACTGTGTTGGCTTGTAGGTCAGGACCAGAACCACTGCTTACCCCCCCCCCTTCACATTTCCACCATCTCCCCCTCTTTCTGGTGATGTTTATGCCCTGCTGGTGAAGCCGAAGGGGCACGTAGTGTTTGCCTTGTTTATTAATATTTTTGTGACTTGTCTTGTACCTTCTTGGTGTTTACAATTTGTTATAACAGTTAATGTCAAATTATTTTTAATGCTTCTATATAAACCACTTGGAAGAAAATTCTCGTGTTTTTTTAAACATGATTGAATAAAATTTGAATCATGAATCTTGAATCTACATGTAGGCCTACAATACGTCATTTTTATCACAGCAAACTAAACAAAATAATGCACAAAAACCGCATTTATACATACTATAGTTACAGGGTAACATAACCTTGGTGCCATTTTTAAATAGTACCAATTTGGCTGTAAATCAAGTGACACAAATGGAGCCCAATAGATAGCCATCATTGTGGTCATATTTTTTCTGTTCAGCGCAAAAAAAGAAGGTTGTTTGATTGTTGGTTTGTGGTCGTTTTGCTCTAGTGGGTAGTTTGGCCCAATGCATTGTCTCATGTTGTGGTGGTATTGGGAGAACTTCATGTATGGTTGCTGTACCATACACTATATTCAGACACACATATAATTTGTCTGCTTTGAAAGAATCCTACCACAAACCATAGAGCTATAAAAAGCACAAGTTTTCAATGTCACAAATATTGGACAATTGTCTTCTGTGGTAAATACATTTATGATTTACGCGTGTGCATGACTACAATCAGGGGTCCATACTTATAGACCTCTTTGCATATGACGTCACAAGACCCAAACAGCACCCTCACTGAGGTCAATGAAGTTCTGTCATTGGCTGAGAGTTACCGTCAGCGCGCACATGCGTGCACGTTTCCATAGTTGACCTCAGGGATGGCGGCCAATGCAAGGGTGCTATTACAGAGATGCAATAATTTAGTGGCTCAATTTGCTCCTTATTTGCAATTTTATATTTGTAAATTTGTATACCAAAAGGGACTTAAAGGGAAAGTATACCTTTGGTCAGGTTTTTGAGATATCGCCAAAAATCCGGAGTGGTTATGTCCACGCAGGAAGAATAATCCGTAATTGGAATACACAATCTGAGAAACCTATCTGACAGCAACGTTTCTCTGAATTAAATTTTGGAGATAAAAACTTATATATTTTTCCATAACCACATTACTTTGAAGTGAAATGATTCTAAAAATGCTTTATACTTTCCAAAGCTGCCGTACTTCTAACCAAGCAGGTTTTTATTGCCATTAATTTTAAGAGTGATTACCAAACGTATACCTTTCCTTTAAATCTAAAATAGCTATAAATCAGAATAGAATAACAAAAGACCACATTTAGATGATTGCTCAATGAAAGTCATCTTTATCTTTGCCATAAAATGAGAAGAACCTATCACTAATGAACTTAGTTTACCAGTGTCTCATGAGGCTAATCAAAAAACGCTAAACCCTCCCGAATCCATCAAAATCCTCCTCATAAAAGTGCGGGTTTGAGGTTGCTTCTGGGCAAGTGGGCCTGGGTAGCACATCAGTCCACTTTGTATTTTAATAATTTTTCAAGAAATAAACCACAAGGGAAACTGACTGGGTGGTTTTTAAATGATGTGGGGTTTAACAAAATAAAATTTGACTAGAGCGGGATTTCAACCAACGACCTCTGGATTAATGTGGCCAGGCAGATGGCTTCTGACTTGCACCCCCGAACAAAGATATTGATAAAATAGGTAGACTGCCAACATATGGCTATGGTAGAGCACCGGCACATTGATCCGGAGGTCATTGGTTCAAGTCCCGCTCTAGTAAATTTTTCTTTGTTCAACCCCAAAGATATTTTTAATATAATATTGGTAAATCAACAAAATGTTATCTGTTTGGATAACAGTGTTTCAGAAATTTATAAAAATGTTATTCGCCCCCTCCCCAGTACATGTACATTTATATTCAATATACACGAAAAAACACCACACGTCAGAATTGTGTCCAATTGGCAGAAAACATAACACCTTAAGCCCGGGTGAAATAAATCAAGCTAATTATAATTTCTCAAGACAAGCCAGGCGGGGACATTCTGATTCCAGCATTGTAATCGTGAGATGCCGCTTCTCACAGTGATGCCTAATACGAGGTTGCCTGTTGAAGTTACACTAATGTGTACAATGAAAAAAGATAGCCGTCGTTGATTTGCATTAAATTAACATCTCAATACTGCCTTGTTGTACAGCCACTATATGCAGCCAGTGTTCATTATAATTGTACCGTGTGGTCTTTACTTGTGTCATTATAAACCATAGAGAGGGGACCCACAGATAAACCAAACTGCAGTTTTTATTCACATTTTGTCATACGTTTAACTCAGAGCTATGTACACAAAATTACTGCCAACAATCTCATAAGAAGTTCAAACAAAGATTGTCCTTTTGTGGTTGGGGAAAATGAAATGCATGCATAAAATTTGGGAAAGAAATTGTCTGAAATGAATATTGTTTGCATTACATATGCTGTTAATGCAATTAATGTGCTTTTGATAGACAATGTGGGTTTGTATTGGTAGAAGTATAACGAATTATGATGACAACAAATCTCCTTGTTTAAATGTCACGACAAAAGTAATTGATGGCCTTTCAGGTTTTGAAATGAAACATTCCAAATTACAGCTTGGTTTTTAGAGTTGATGACAGCGGGCCTCTCTGATTTGTTATTGTTATATTTTTGTATGGTTTATTTTCAAGGTTACGGAGCAACTAGTTATCGGCAAATTCATCTGGATAAACTGAAACGGCAGTCGCTCGCGACATATCCTGGCTCACGAGGGAGCCCTATTGATGACCAGCAGCAGGGCAGTTTTAGCGCTCCAGCCACAGACAGAGGTGGGTTTTGTTTTTGCTATAAACAGGCATGGTATGTTTCCTACTTTAATCTGATTTCCGATTTGTTTAGCCCTCAGAGAATCAGCAAAATTTTTACTAAATAGTGTAACAAGTCTATAAAAGTCTTCCTCTTACATAGATGAATGTTGGCCCATGTACTCGATAACATTTTCCTGCTTTTTTCCCAAGGGTCCAATATCATGCCTGTATAAATCATGTGTATTAAAAGGGTGTGTACAACATTGGTAAGATTGGGAGAAAAAAATTATGTTACTGATTTACACATAACTTGAAATATTTTTGAAATATTTTTACTTAAAACGCTATAGTTTTTGAGAAATTAGTAAAACAATTAGTTTTGATCTCGTAAATCAAAAACCTGATTATTGAAAACAGTGAAAACAGGTTTGCAAACAGGTTTTCACTATTTTCGTGTGTCTCTCTGATGATGGCCAATTGACCTTATACTTTCACAGTGTTCACAGGTTTGTTAATTCATGTATATGTTGGGTCTCACAAAGTGAAGATACTATTTTCTTTTGACTCCGATGACCAATTGAGCTTTAACTTTCACATGTTTGTTATTTTATGTTGGATCAAATAGAGTGGAGATACTGGTCTTTTAAGTTTACCAATGTTGGCCACATGCTTTAAATCTAAATCCAGTTCAATAAAAACATCCTTGAGTTTTTCAAACTCAAGACTTTCTATTTGTGATAAATCACTGTTGCTCGGAACTGTATGCTGAGTAGTTGGCTGTTCCCAAAGGCCCTGGCTGGTTGTCATTCTGTCACTCTCCAGATTGTTTATTTAACCAAATACTTGATTGCTTCAGAATTTAAATCGATTTTGACCATTAAAATCATTGACAGCTTCGGGCAACCTACTTCAAGTCCATCTGTTTGTATCCTCCATGTGTTAATTGCACGGAGTTGCTTTTTCGCTCTGTATGCATGCATAAGTTCCGACGCTTGTAAACTGAGTGGCTTATCCTTGTAGATGAGAACACAGAAGAGAGTGTCATTTTTAAGGGTTATACAAAGGAGCGATTCATTAGTTAGTTTATTTCAGGGGTTTTGTCAAACGTCCTTTCCCTTGGATTCCACAAGTACACTTAGGTTTGCAACCAGAGTTTGTTTGAAAGTGGAGTGGTTTCCCAATAAATCAACATTATGTACTTGTCTGGAGTAAGCTTGTTTGTCTGTCACATGCTCAAGACAGTTACTTGGCATTTTGAGGAAAGCAGGCTGCAGAATAAACATCCATCAGCTTTGCAAGGTAAAAATGAAAAAAAATCAGAGCAGCCAGAAAGATATGAATTTCTGAACGTTTTAAAACTCACTGACTAGACCTTTAACTACATGGCGGTCTATACTCATTGTTCAATAATCGATTGTTATTACAAAAAGATTTCTATTTGAATAATAATTTAAAAAAATTCTTTTGAGTCACAAAATGTGATTTCTGACTAAATTTTGAAATAAGAACTCTGTGGAACCATCTTTGTTTCCCCCATTGAGATGAATGTATCCAAACCAAGGGCCTTTTCTAAACTAAGGCTAATTAGGCTCAGGCTCTGGCTTGGAACAGTTTTTTGCCCGGTGCTTTAACATCAAACGGAGCCTGGAGCTGGAGCCTGAGCCGGGGTTTGGAAAAAGCCCAGATTCTGAAATGGCAAAATAGTTTGTCACCTTTTTGGTATGAAGAGACTTAATACTCATTGCACATAGGGAACATGACCAAGATGGTTACAGCATGATGAAGGTCTCTTGTTACCAGTTTAGCAAGTTGAACTTTTAATGAGGTTTCATTTTAACGTACTGCAAAATGTTCTGGCAGGTGGAACTGGGCGGGGGGGGGGGGGGGGGGGGGAAAAAATTTATTGGTAGATTCTTAAAGATTGGCCATTCCATCACAAGGTTCAACAATTGTTAATGTTTGGATTTTGTTTTAAAAGTAACACCAAAGAAAGAATAATTAAAAATGCAAATTATCTTTTTGTGGAATTTTGCCCAGTTCCAACTGATTAGCAAGAGTTTTATGCCAGCATTGTTAGTCTTAAAGGTATCGTACACATTTGGTAATGACTCCAAACAAATATTAGCTTAAAAACTTACTTGGTAACGACCAACGGAGAGCGGTTGATAGTATCAAACATGGTAGGAAACGACTCCCTCTGAAGTAACGTAGTTTTTGAAAAAGAGGTAATTTTTCACTAAAATAATAAAAGACTTCTAGCTAGAAGTCTTTTATTCCTAACTGAAAGCACACAAATTTGTACAACAAGGGTGTTTTTTCTTTCGTCATTTTCTTGCAACTTCGATGACCAATTGAGCCCAAATTTTACATACATACATGTACCATAAAACTAACCTGTGAATATTTCATTTCAAAAGGTGGTAGCGTTTTTGAGATATTGCCAAAAATCTGGAGTGGTTATGTCCACACAGGAAGAATAATCTGCAATTGGAATACACAATCTGAGAAACGTTACTGTCAGATTCTTGGGGGGGGGGGGGGGAAATTGATATTTGTTTCCATAACCGCAGTACTTCTGAGTGAAAAGTTTCTCAAAATGCATTATACTATCCAAAGCTGCTGTACTTCTTACCAAGTAAGTTTTTATTGCCATCAATTTTCAGAGTCATTACCAAACGTATACAGACCCTTTAAATTTGCCTGCACATAATTCTAACAAAATTAGTGTAAGATAGCCCCAGACACACGGTAACAATTTTCCCGATGGTCTCTCCATGACTCTCATCACATTCACCCAGACTGGAGTCCATGGCGCATCAAGGAGGACATGAACAGGGCGGAGGAAGATCACAATCCGTTCGGTAATCTCTCATCCTACATGTAGACATTTAACTGATGCTGTGTATCATTGTGTGATTCTTTACCATTATTAACACATCATTTAAGGCCACCCCTTCTCTCCCCAACACCCCTCCCCCAAGCCTGTCCCTCTCTCTCCTTAAAATCAGGGGCCAATTTTATTGCGCTGCTTAACGGTAAGCAATGTTTCGTGCTTACTCTAGCAGAGAAATGTGCTTGAACGTAAGCTTATTTCACGTGTTGGCAAGAAAAATAGATGGCCAACTTTGCACGTTTACCGTGGATTTGCATTGTTAAGTCATTCATTTGCTTACGGTAATAACCGGAAGGTAAGCAGCCTTCTCCTGTTCCTACGGTTAGTAGTGGTAGGGAATGGAAATCGACAGTAAGCATAAATTTAGCCATCAAGCAGCTCAATAAAATTGGTCCCTGTTCTAGCACTGGGCCCGATTCATGGCACTGTTGTTTACCACAGAATTGCACTCAACGGAGCCCAGTAAAGTGCATGATTCTATGGGCTATAAGCGCATAATTCAGCAGTAAGCAGTAGGAGCCATGAAATTGGGGCCTTGGGGCCGATTTCACAAAGCGCTAAGATTAACCTTAGCTGTGTATCAATCTAAACTGCTTAGCAACGTGTGATGTCACAGTATAAATTACTATGCTGATATTGACAAGTCTTGTAATGATGAATCTTAGTGGTTTGTGAAATGGAGCCCAGGGCCCAACTTCATAAAGCTGCTTAAGCACAAAAAGTAGCTAAGCACAACAAAATTATGCTTACCAGAATAAGGTTACCAAACTATAAAGTCACATGTGCAATTTGTGACTGGTATCCTGCTCATTTCTGCTAAGCCAAAAATGTTGAGCAATATTTTCTGCGTAAGCAGCTCTATGAAATTGGGCCCTGGTCACATTTCCTATTTTCCAAGTTGTGAACTGTACACTGCAAAATTGATTTAATCAGGCTGGTCAATTTGCTGTGAGTAATATCATTGCTACAGTTGAAAAAATAACTCAAATCTTATCTTCTGTCATCTGTAAAACATTTCCCTTTTAAAGGAATACTAAGTTTGAGCATCAAGAATTTTGGAAAATATATATTTACAGATTATGATTACAAGTATCGTACTGCAAACATCTTGTTTGCTGATCAATAGTCAAGAGTGCCATTTTAATTTCCTGGAGACTTTTTTGAGCGGCAGCTTTGACGGGAAGATTTTCTTTCACATATAAAGGAAAAACGGTAAACTGAAGGTTTTACCACTGGTACAGACCCCCTTACACCGACGACACACAGGGCTACTGTCTGCACATGGTCTGCCACTTGCATGTGAAAACACACGGTGCGCATTTCACCAGGTGCAAGTCGCCTAAATGCACATATCGTCAGCAATTTCACGAAGTGCAAAAAAAGTCCCCTACAGCCAAAAATGTATGTTTGGAGAAAACCGCGTTTGAAGTTAAGCTAATTTTGAAATTACTGGTTGGTAGACTGTTCGCAGTTTAATCTTTAAAATTTTACATATCAGGGAAGTAGAGATCTTAAATCATACAAATCTGTTTTCAATTTTGTCCATAAAGGTTTAATTAATGAGTATTTGTTTAATGAACAAAATTGTCACTTCGTGAAAACTGCACAAAACGTGGTCTGTGCAGTGCGTCGTGTGTAAAGATTTTGGCTGTTCGTGAAAACGCAAAAGCCGGAGCACCCACTTTTGGCACTGTACCAGCTGAAAAAACCACACGTTAGAGCAATACACTTTTGGCACTTCTTGAAAACGCAGTTCCAGGTTGTGGCACTTTTTTGGCCTTTTCGTAAAACATTGTAGGTCAAAGTTTTTGGCACTTCGTGTAAACTCAAAAGCCGGAGCACTCATGATTGGCGCTGTGCCAGCCGTATCTTTAACGCGGGCACGTGACAAAAAGGTTTTTTGGCACTTCGTGAAAACGCATTTCCAGGTGCTTGAGGTTTTTTGTCTTTCATCAACTTAGCATAATTAAGAAACTAGACGATTTTTTGACCCAAAACTTTGTAAATTCTTAGATACCGTTCAACTAAATTGAAACCAACAAAAAAGTCAAAATAAGTTTTTTGTGGATTTTTCATGTTTTTGACACTTCGTGAAAATGCTGACGATATATGGCACAGTATCACAAGGGGAATCTGATGCCCATAACGGTGCAGCCTCGCGGGTGATGATGTTTGGTCAAATGGGTTAAATATTGGGTTTTGTGTATGGCATCCTACATGTCTACATGATAGAGTTATACATACATTAGAACTAGAGGGAGCACTCTATATTTATATACACACACGTACATGATGGTGTGTCGTGGCCGAGCGGATAAGAGCACCGGACTCGAGCTCTGGTGTTTCTGATCAGCAGAGTGTGGGTTCGAGTCCCGGTCATGACATTATTTTGTGTCACTGAACCATTATTGCTGCGTCCTTCGGATGGGACGTAAAGCTGTAGGTCCCGTGTGTTGTGTGCTGCACGTAAAAGAACCATGTGCACTTATCATAAAGAGAAGGGGTTTGCCCCGGTGTTCCTGGTTTGATCGGCAGCATATTGTGTCACAGCACCTTGTAAACCATTACATGATGCTATGTAAAGGAACAGGTCTCATACTTAAAAACCGTAGCTCGGCATACCTTGCAGGAAAAAATACTGAGCGCATTGATGCGTCCATCGGGTGTGATAAAGCGCGAACTCAGTATTATTAACAACACAGTCCCACCATGGGCACGAATCTCTATACACATGTCCACTTACAAAATGTTGGTTGTGTGAACTGGTGTGTGAACTGGTGTTATAGGATGGGTCAGCACCATTTTCTCAAATGGCAAAAAATGTTTTTGTCGAGCTGTGTCACATGCTTTTGTACGCCCTCTATGGTCTACGTGTATTAGTCAGTGGCATGCCTAATGCTCAAATTTTCTATTCTTTATAAATGAGGACATTGTAAACATAATCTTGTCACAATCTACATTTTGAACAGATTACATATTGTGCATTTAGAAAACCTATACTTTCCATACAACATGTACATTGGACACCGTACATGTTCGTAGTACATGTTTGAAGTTCACATGAGTGAATGATAGCTTTTACCAAAGATCGTATAGTGCCGGAAGGCGCAAGATGGTCAACTGAAGCTCTACCTATTGTCAGAACCTGAAGTACGTGATGGGTGCCATTTTGTTTTGTTATAGCATTGATAGCAATGGTCATTGGTTGCATCAAAAGAGCTGCTTACTGAGATGTCATCCAGTGCATACTTCACCTTTAAGCCCAAGTTGCATATCTTGCGCCTGTGTCGCTATACGATCTTTGGCTTCTACTGCTTTGATTTGTGATGTGCACTGAACTGTACTTGCCTGAGTGACTTATAAAACTTGCATGTCACACCCCTTGTAAAAGATTTAGTTCCTGTTATTTGTAGCAATTTTTGAGTCACTTTCTTCACATGCATGTCAAGTGGATTTGTTCTGTGTACCAGCCTCAAGAGATTCGGTGCAATAGCGGTAGTGACGTATGTAGTAAACATAAAGAAAAGTCGTGTGACCTCGGCATACATAGCTGAACATTTATGATGCTTCATGCCAAAATCAGGCACTTCTGCCCAAACTCAAAACCGGGTTTATTTGCTCATCAAATATTAAAAAATAAGAGCTTTCACATAACACTTACAATGTATAGGGCCTATAAGTATTTCTCAACATATAGAATGTTTAAGACATCACATCTGATCACATTGATATCAAGGCTGATACTTTGGTTGTCGTCACGTTTAAAGCCAATTCACTATTTTCGACTCTTTCCACTATTTGCTTGATTTTGGTATTGGGTACCACATTTGCTACGTTGTGGTTGACGCACTTAAAATAATGACCCTGTTGTAGGATTCTCTCTAGAGACAGTGAAGAGGTAGCAGGCATAATTTAGCAGTGCCATAAGGGCTTAATACCAGCAGTTAAGCCTGGTTCAATCTATCAGGAGTGGAATGGAGATGATCTTTAAAACTCTTGGGAATTATTTTGACCTTTTTAGTTTTTAGACAGTTTTCTGTAACATAAGTGGAAACCAGCTAAACATCCAGTAGAACTGGATTTTCAACCAGTTGAACTGGATTTACAGCCAGTTACAGTATGTGTCAACCAATTGAACTGGATTAACAACCAGTTACAGTAATGTGACAACCATTGTAACAGCCAGTTGAAATAGATTTACAACCAGTTTAACTCAAACTGGATTTACAACCAGTTACACAAGTGTAATGACCATTTTAACATCCAGTTGAACTAGATTTACAGCCAGTTTAACTGGATTTACAACCAGATATAGTAATGTGACAACCAGTGTAACTAGGTCTACAACCAGTGTAACTAGGTCTACAATCAGTGTAACTGGATACAACCAGTTACAGTAATGTGACAACTAGTTTAACATCCGATTGAACTAGATTTCCAAACATTTTAACAGGGATTTAAAAATGGCTAGAGTCTGCACTTGTCCCCAAATCATGTCGAAGTACATTTCATTTTCACAATAATTTGAGTCTGTTTTTTAACGTGATGTTCATGGAGTGCTGTGGGGCTTATTATAAAGAACCCTGGGTTGTTCACCATGTAGCTGTATATAGCTCCATGGTCGAGCCATTAGGTTTCATATTTATTATAAGGCAGTTGCATTACACATTTATTAAAAGTGCTTCTTAGAATTGTTTTGAACATAAGGGGAAAAAACCGAATAATAACAACAGGACGTTCTTGAAAAGTTAAAAATATTTCTTGAGACAATATTGTTTCTGTAAATCTTTTCTCAATATTGTGATTTTCAGTCAATTTTAAAACCCTCTACTCTTGGTAAAAGATTTTCAAGCAAGTTGAACAACCATTTGAAACCATTGTATGGTGGCACAACTGGGAACTTAAAATGTGTTTGCTGTGTGTATACATTCACCCCATGATCATATTTTGCAGGCTGGTATAGTTTATCTTTCATTCAAAACCAAATTTTGATTTTGAAAGGTCAGAGGGTTTGAAAGAGTTTAGTTTCAATTCAAGATTTGGTTTGATGCTGTGAACTAATTGCATTAAAGATCTTTGTTTGTTGTGGGATTAAGTTGTAATATACAATGTACACATCGTAAAACTAGAAGTACAATATATAAATATCACACTAATTAACATCTTCCATCCGTTTATAAATTTAACCCACAATGCCTTCACACTTCACTCATCATTTTATGCTGTAACTAAATAAAACGTCTTTTATTCTACGAAGTATCTTGTACTAAAACTACAAAAAAAAAATATATATAAATTTCAGACACTATTTCTGATACTGTCTTCTCTCTGTCACGTCCTTCAGACAATCGGGTTCTTATCACTGACAGAGAGCACCTTCATCCCTCGGTATCTCTAGAATTATTCTGTATGCACAGTTGCTCCCCGGTTTCCCCCGGGAGAAGCTTTTTTATTTAATTTGAGGTGGCAGTTTTGCCGGTTACCGATGAGAGGGGGAGAGATGTTGTATCTGTGTACAGTTTGACCTGATTCCATCGAAGTGGGAAAAGAAGATAGAGGAAGCTGCCCCAGTAAATTGAAGGTGTTTTCTCTGTGCGGCAGAATGTAATTTTCATTGAATAATGAGACAATAATTTTTACGGTACATCTGTTCCATTAGGCCTACAAGGGCATGCATGAGTATGTACATATAGGTACACCCCTTTTTTTTTTTTTTTTGGCTGACGAAAGACAAATATTGTTTTCAAGTTTTGTAAAATCTAGTAAGTCTAATAATTAATTGTAAGTGGGAGGAAAAACAAAGCAGGGTTCTTGCTTTACAAAGAAGCAGTTGGAAATCGAAATTAAGAAAACAACTCGAACGAAAAATATATTTTACTGTTGAATCAAATTTTCTTTTTTAAGTTCTATTTATACTAAAATCTTGAAATGAAAATACCCATAGCAATTTATCATAAATACAATTTCAATTTTTATATGATACAAATAATTTGTTAAAATTAATATTGAAACAAAATTAAATCTTGTAACTACGATGCTTATTTTTTTTAAAGAAACCCCATTTGCCAATCACACCCGAATTTGTGCGACGATTACATGAGTTTTATGATAACATGAACAAAATTTGGGAAAATTCTTAATTGTAAAGTAACCAGAAATGGAGATCAAGTCTTATTCTCTGTTGTTGTTTTGTTTTTTTGTTAAATTATATTTTACTTTCATATACTTTATGGCGTAACTTTACTTTTCCAATAATATGGTATAATTTTGATAGCCATAAACTATGTTAAACTGAAGTATTTGAAGACGCAGAATCACGCTCACCTAAAACTCAATATGGCTGGGACCAGCTTGGTCCCGGAAGTTGGAATAAGCACCAGAATTGCACAGTTTATATAAATTTTATCCAAACTGTTGAAGATGGAACCAGTTGACTTGCAGTCTTATTGAAAAGAAAATCAAGTCTCCAGAGACTTTGTGTATTATGTGTTTTTATTTATTTACATTTTTAGAGCAGTTTTCCTAAGTTGTCTTCTTCACTTTGGAACAAATATTGATTTGTTGAAAATTAATGGGAGCACCATACTTTTGTTTTACATTGACTGCAGCTGTTCCAACGCTCTCATTCAATTTAGCCGCATTGTAAACCGCCAAGACAAAAAATCATTACTGCAAAATTGACTCTTCAAAACACAACCCTTTTGCAGACAGACAAAATTAACATGTAGTGGCGTTGCATTTTTATTATAAGCCTCATGCAGTTTAATTTGTTCGACCTCCCAGCATACGTATCCAATAACTATCAGAAATTCCCGATCAGAAATTCAGCCAGAGCTGCGCGTGGAACCGGCGGGATATTACAGGTTCCTTCCTATTAGCAAAGCAGCGGTTCACTCGCATATCTTGTAATCTCCCTAGATGCGGTTGCCGTGGTGATTCTGTTTCATACTTAGATCTAATTTGTTGGAGCGTGATTTCATTTTCCCAAAAGATCAATATATGTGCTGTGTTCTTTTCCTTTTAAAAGTCTTAGCAATTGATAGACTGCAGGTTTGGCACAAATTTGTTGTTAAAATCATGGAAGAAGACTTTTTTGTGTGACTAATTAAAGACATTTAATGCCACCCAGTTGCCATGATACCAAGTATAGACTAGAGTTGACAACTCCGTCAACAATATTTCATTGTGGATGAGAAACCAAAGAATCGGGTCTCGCTAAAAGTAAGGATAATTGTTTAGTTATCCTTCAATAAGGCTCGTTTTCAAACGTAGTCTTTGAATATTTGTTGAATTTGAATAAGTTTTCCCTGATTTGCGCACAACCTCGGCCAGGAGAAAAGGCTTCATGAATCTAGCCTTGATGGTAATGTAAAGGGGGGTATTGCGACAAAGTTATTTTTGATACAGAACAAATTGTTTTATGTGATTGCCAGTCCTAGATACATTAATAACTTGACCCAAATCAGACAATGCACACAAGTGTGCAGAAATGTATGTCACATTGGATTTGAAGTTAGAGGTTGATGTTCATGCACTATAGTTTATGCGAATGGGAATGACACTTCAATTGAGAGTTAACCTTGCATGCTTAAGACCCGGATACATACATTGTGTATCATATTACGTATGTCAAGAAATACAATAAAGGGGACCACTTTGCATCTGTCATGTTTGCAGTTTTTCAAAAAGTCGTAATTTTAAGTACCAGAAACCAGCCCTAAAATAGTTTCAACATGCGAGTGGACATGCAGGCTTATACTGAAAATAATAAGAATTGATTCATTTTGGGGATTTTAAAGTTAATTGTTTTAAATCACCCTCAAATTTCCATCAAAAATCAACAGAGTAAGTTATCTTATTAAAAAATATATAATAAGAATCAAGTCAAGTTGTTTTCAGTATGCCTGCATACATGTATGTCAATTCACATACAGTATAGAAACACATTTTGGGTGGTTTCGGGTACTTAAAAAAGTTGCAACCATTGGAAAAACTGCTAACGCGAAGGATTCAAAGTGGTGCATTTTACTCTGTTTCTTGTCATATATACAACGGATGTATGTTTTGTTAACTATTTCACCTGCAGTCCTGATACTTCATTCTTGAAAGGGCAAGATAGTTTCTCCTTGGTAAAGGGCACCTCATTGAGGGGCACCAAGGTGGTGAACAGGGGCATGGGGACAATTGCCTCCATTGCCTCTGTGAAGTATCAGGGCCCAATTTCATGGCACTGCTTACCAAATAATTCGGCGCTTACGCGCATTGTAACGTTTGTAGTTCTATAGGACGCAGCTGGGCGTAAGCGCAGAATTCGGCGGTAAGCAGAGCCATGAAATTGGGCCCAGGTCTGCACCTGTCATCTGAGTAACACTCCAAACATTTGTCAAACAAATTTCTTTCATGTGTCATTTTCCCCCCGAAGTGCTTTTAAATGTGTACATAAATAATTGCATAAATCAACAAGTGGAACTCTATTGATTTGTATGTTTAGTTTAATTAGTAGAAATGAAATGATTGGCAGCATCTGTGCACCTTCCAATGTTCATTGTAACCAGGAAACTGAAGTGTACTGGTGAAATATATTTATGTAAAAATCAACAACAATGTTTTTTAATCATCACTGCGAAGAAGGCAGAAGAAACAAGAATTGGTATAAAGTGACTCTACAGCAACAGTGTTCAATTTCCATGTACAGTAGGTGACGCAAATTATTACAATTCTTGGATTAAAATCTTGACTAAAAATGCTGCCACAGTGAAATGTTCACCCTTATTATACTTTCCATGTCCATTTCACAGGAGGTCATGATCCATTTGCCGGCAACACAGCCACAATCCTCAAGAAGCGTAATAGTAACACTTTAATAAGACAGGAGTCGGAGGACCCTGAAGTTCGGCAGCCACACGCAGACCATAAATACGTCAGTTCCTTTGGGTCTGGTAACGTCAAGGAAAACGGAAGTATTGGAGGAAGAGGTCCGAGGAAGAATTTATCCAGCTCGTGGCCCGAGGCGCATTTTACTCCTGATGATGGGTCAAAGGGCAAGAAGAAGGTTGAGCCTCTACCGGGTAAGTGGTCAGGCCTTGGCGCTTAAGCTTTTTTGTAAAGTAGCCCACTGGGCTAGTAAGCTGTGCTTTTGACTTGCCCCTAGGAAGTTTTAGTAGTCCATATTTGAACATGTATTGTCATAAATATATCTTTCTGATGTATTAATGGTAGCGATTGCATCTGAAAAGAAAGATATATGAGGCCTATAAACAAGTAGGTTGCACAGTTTTTAGTAGCCCACTGGGCAAGATGAGAAGTGGAATTTACTAGCCTATACCAGTTTTTATTAGACAATCTACGCCAGGCTAGTGTTAAGGGAGAGCCCTGGTGGTCCGTTTATGCTTTTTTCATAAAGATTTTCAACTCTACATACAGTTGGTGTCATTATTGAATCATTCATCCTTTTCAGATGCAGCCAATCGGCGTGACTGGTCCCCAGAGTACGAGCCGAAGAAATCTAAGGGTGTAGTCGCAGCCTCGCCCATCCCTATCAAACCCACCCTGGCAAGGTCAGCGGGTCGAAGGGGACAAGGGAGGCCCATTCTAGACCCACTGGAAAGGAACCAAGGATCCAAAGTAGTGGACGACATCATTGATTCAGACCTCTCTTATACCGATGATTTTGAAATGTCTGATGAAGAAGACATTGGACCTGATGTAAGTACTTTATTGACGAATATATTATCGTTGTGTCAGTGCAAAAACGTTGTATCTCCTTAAATAGCACTTTTAAGTTACGAGTGAGTTTGTTGAAATTGTCAAAATGCTGTATCTGGCTCAAAATAGCCCGGATGAACTCACAAAACAAGTACTCGCCGAGATACAACGTTTTTGCAGTGAGCATTTTTTGTGCGAGATACAATGTTTTTTCAAAATCAGGATGCGACGTTTTTGCTCTGACACGACTATATTTGATAATTCTCTCGTCTGTAGCACCAGCAATGAAACTTGACTCAATGTTGGTTTTTTTACAAGTCCATAGCACTGCAAAATCAGTAAAAAGTGTTGCCTTCTATAGGACTGGACTTCTGGCATCTCACATGAGATCCAACATAGGGAGTGTTTTGGCACAAGTTTCTGACCCAAAATTCACTGTCCAGAGTCCAGAAAAAGTCTGCAGCGTCAGAACATCTCATGAAAGATATCGTTTTCAAAATATACAGCCTTTAATTTATTTTCAAATAATGGAACTTAGTTTGTAAGTAGTAAACCACAAGGGAAACTGACTGGATAAATTTCTAAATAATTTGGGTTGAACAAAGAACATTTTACTTGAGCAGGACTTGAACCTGCGACCTCTGGATTAACGTGCCAGTGCTCTACCTACTGAGTTATCTAGCCCTATTTTGGTGGTCTCCCTATTTTTGTCAATATGTTTTTTCGGGTTGCCAGTCAGAAGCCATTCAACCTGTAACTGCCGTATAGCCAGGGATCACACCCAAGTTTACGATACAACCTGGGAAGCGAAGAGATCAGTTAGAGTTTTAAATTATACTCTGTCTTCATATAAATGAGGTACCTGCAAGACCCACAAGATTGTTGTCATCTTAACTACCCCAATTGGTATATGCTTTACCCTGGTTGGATTCTACTCCCAATGGGGGTATCAGTGGTCCCCAATAGGGAGACGTTTTAGTAAAAGCAAGGCCTTCAGTCAAGTTATTAGGAGAGAATAGCTGTCTGCCTGTTCTCACAGTCATTGACATCCAAACTACCCCAGTCGGGATGAAGTTCTACCCCAATTAGAAACCTCATCTTGTAATTGGAGAGAAATTATCCCCAATCAGGCATGTGTTTAGGGGACGGCAACACCCCGTTACCGAGGCAGGGGTTATGTATGCTGTAACTCTGACTGACTTAACTTAATCAGTCACACAAACTTGAACATTACACCTTAGATATATATAAAGAAAGTGTTACCATGGTAAACCAGCTTAATCAAGCCTGACACACCGATTTTGCTTTGGTGATACTTTTATGGTTTTATTATCCCCATTTGTTCCCTGTAGTGTCAAGATCCTCTTATTAGGGTTGAATGAACTCATGGTGATCAGAATAATGCCCGCTTTGTCAACCAGGATACGCTTGCCCAGGGGTTAGGTGTGGTGCTGTATAAAAACAATCAACAATCAATCATGAAAAATGGGAATATAAGCAGCACTTTTATGAGCTACATCATACCCTCCGGTGTCTTGTTGCTATATAATAGCCCTTCACTTTGAACAATTTCCCTTGTATAGCAACCCTAAAAAAATGCTGCACAAACTCTAGCAGTTGCTACTCAAACATCATCATTGATTGCTAAATATTAGCATTAAGTGTGCACAAAAAACATGTTTATTCTAAATCGGTCCTTCCTTCAAACATGTTCATTACATACACTGTATTTGCTGACATGAATAATCCAATGTGGATGTTCTGTATCAGTGTTTTTTGCCATTTCTGGGACGCAAGTACACCCAGCGTTCTTTAAAAAATAATGCATTTCAGGCATCTAAAACCAGTGATGTTGACGCAACTTTACAAAACTCAAGCATGACATGAGTTGAAACATGCGCGCTATGCGTAACCTGGCATAAAAGCATCTCGGTAATGGTGGAAAACACCAGTTTTGTGAAAATCGGTTGCAGGACATGTATGAAATTGGCCTCAAGTGGATTTATACACTTTCTCTAGATATACATGTATACAGAGCTGCCAACTCTCCCTGATTCTGCAGAAAGTTCCCTGAAAATAATCAAATCTTTCCGTGTTTTGATGAACACATTTGAAAAAATCACCCGATTATGGAAACTTTTCCCTACAGTATTATTTTGAATGTATTCCCGTTATTGTTGTACAAAATTTCCCTGATTGCAAGATGCAAATGTTGGCAGCCCTGGATATAACAGGATTGGAATAAGGGCATGCTTTATTAGCCATCCTTAGCTGTTACGGAGATTTATATTGATAATATTACAATCATAATAATAAAGGAGAAATTGAAATTAGCTGTTGCAAACTGCTTACCAACCAAAATGAGCTACTTGTATGGTAAAATGCAATAAATAGTTAATGGCCTGACATTTCAACCCTAACAGAGTCTTTCTCGGAGGCTAAATGACCACATAAACAGTGTTCTTTCCCCCTTGACTGCTTCTGTTACACCATTATACCTGTTTATGTTGTGTTGTCATTTAGCCTTCGAGAAAGACTCTGCCAGGGTCGAAACGTCAGGCCATTGACAGTTTTTTTCAATAATAATAATAATAGTAATAGTAACTTTATAATGACATTTGTAAAGCACTTACTCTTTTAGAAATATTTGAACTTGGAAGATATCTGCTCTAGAATGCGCCCATTAGCCTGTGGAGTTTTTTCCCTTGTAGAACTTGGAAAGCACTGAGTACACATCGCTTATCACACATCAGATATTTTAAAACCAAATTCAATTCTTTGTCCTTAATACAGTTATTTCATTCGAAGGTAAGGCATAACATCTGAAATTAGACAATTTCTGAATGATCAAATGGATCTAAGCTGGAAGCTCACTTGGTTTGATGAGGACAAATGTCAACATTGTTCCCGTTTTCTAACGATACTAAACAAAAAAACTTACAGGTCCGGTTTTATGATATCATGGTGGAAACGTGAGAATTTGAGTGAAGGGTTCTTAAACCACACTTAAATTATTAATCTTTAGATGTGAGAAGTGATTCATGCTGATGGGTTGAGTCACCTCCTTCAAGACACACTTACATAATTCTTCTTCTCCGACTTGTTACAAATTATCCCCCATACGTGAAGTCATGTAGGGAGGATCACGAAGGTCAGTTTACGATACTGACAAGACCGGCAGGGTTGCCGTTTTGCCTCGGGGGAGATCGTAGTGTGATATCGTACGCCTGTCTGTTTTAATTAGTCCAGGCAAGATCCGTTATCAAACTGCTTGAGTTTCAAGCAGGAAATGGAATTGATTAAAATGTGGGCCGGATGAAATATAAACATATTCACATGATTGGGATCTTATATAGATTCAGATTTTGTTGAAGGTATTTGTTTGTTTCAACATTGTTTTATAAATGAGGGCTTCGATTTATTTTGATAATGATCCCTTTTTGTCAGAAAATAAACAAAAAGGAGAATTTTCTCCCTTTAATTTTGCAACTCTCTATACAGGGTTTAAGTTCTATCATGGGTACTCAAGTTACATGGTAATCAGAAATGACAAATCTGGAAGATTTTGTTTATGACATGGATAAGGACAGCAGTGAAATAAATGTAACAAATAATATTAATATTCTTATATAGCACACATATCAAGGCGCTTTAAAGTTCATTTTTTCCTGCAAGGTATTGTGGAGCTACGTTTTTGAAGTATGAGACTAAGTCCTTTACATAGCACCATGTAATGGTTTACAAGGTGCTGTGGCGCAATATGCTGCCGATCAAACCAGGAACACCGGGGCGAACCCCTTTTCTTTTCGATAAGTGCACTGGGTTCTTTTACGTGCATTACACAACACACGGGACCTAAGGCTTAACGTCCCATCCGAAGGACGAAGCATGTGGTTAAGTGTCTTGCTTAAGGACACAAGTGTCACGACTGGGATTCGAACCCACACTCTGCTAATCAGAAACACAGGAGCTTGAGTTCGGTGTTCTTATCCGCTCGGCCACGACATGCCACAAATAAATGAATGGGTGAGGAAAATCATTTAGAAAAACAGGTTATTGATTCTCGATGTCAGTTTAACAAAATAATGATAATGACAATGATGAACCCTTTTAAAGCACCGGTATCCACCACAGACGGGTGCTCATGATGCTGGTATGTAGCAGCTTGTAAGGTTTTACAAGGTGCTGTGGCGCAATCTGCAGCCAATAATGGACATGCTCAGTTATCCGTATCTATGAAATAAATCTGCATTGTTCAATCGAAACATACATAGAACCCTTCTTCCGTCTGTCCATACAATATCATCCACTGTGATTTTGAATGATAGATGTGTGGCATGCCAGAATTAATATATCCTGTGGTGAATTCATCTATGTGTACACAGTACACAGTTAAGTTTTGAATGATAATTCATGAATACCCCAGACAGTTTCGCTATTCCTATTGGTGGAGATCACGTCACGTGGGGGTGTTTAAACGGCTGATAAAGACAGCTGGAGCTGTTTAAGACCGGCTGGCTTCGCGTGTTGGGCGCGCAAGCTCATTTACGCCAATTTACTTACGCGGAACGCAATATATAGCTATTTGTACCCACGCGTAATCTTTTTGTACACGCGCATACACACACAACCAAACGCGCACGAAACAGAATTTTGAAAAAGTTTTTGAAAATGTACAAACTTCGAAAATTTGCTAAACAAACAGATTGTCACAGATTGTCTATAGGCCTACTTGTAATTTTTTTTTCGCTTTTTAACAAAAGGGCATTCATGAATGGGAATAAAAGAGGAGGGACTCGTTCTTAAACGACCGTTTAAAACCTTGCAGGGTCATGGCTGTGCGATTTAAGAACTCGTCGCCACTCTTTTATTCCCTTAATAAACTATGCCATCCTGCAATATGATATCATGTGGTGAATGCATACTACACAGTACACACTCAACCCTCCTACTTGTCTGACCACTCAATTATCATCATTTGTGGTTTTGAATGATAAATAAACTGTGTCAACCCCTGCAATATATATCATGTGGTTTCACACTGTGATTTTGTGCTCAGTTGTGCCACCATACACAACCTGTGCAGTTGACTGGTTTTAAATGGTTAGCCAACTTGCTGGAAAATGATACACAGTGTACAAGGGATAGTTTGTTTTTAATGAATATTGATCATTAGGCAATTACTTTTTTACATCTGCCCAAAGACAGAAACCAGTTTCATATCATCCTAAAATGGTTGACTAAATGTTCATGTAGTCCACCATTTCATCTGAAAAGATCTGGCATTATATAAATATATTAAAAAAGCAGTGTATCTGTTTTCTCGCAAATGACTGTTCATAAAGGAACAAAATCTGTTGTTTTTCCCTGAGGCCCTGTCAAGCGTTGAGCATTGATAATGTGTAGATTTATGATATAAGCGCCGAGTTGCGCTGACCTGCTCATGATAACCAGCAGCTGGCAGACAGTGTTTGTTCACTACACAGCAGATACTCGGCTGTACCCTCAAGACTGACAAATTCTAATTTGGGAATAACTCTTAACTCTTAACTCTTTCTGTGCTGATTTTTTATTTTATTGCCCAGCTTTTGAGGTTTTTCAAAATTCTGTAAAACAAATAAATAAATAAGTCTTTCTCACCAAACAAAATGTATCTTGCTGATTTTTGTTGCCTTATTGCCGTATTTCTTGAGTGATAATGCCCTCTTTTGGTATGTTATGGGTCGTACATTTTGTAGATGTAGGATTTATGACACTTTTTGAGTGCATAAAATAGATCGTACATGTACGATAATGGCGCTTTTGGAATACATAAAATAGATCGTACATGTACAACCTACGCACTGAAAGTGTTAAAAGTCCAGAATTTTCCTGCCAGTTTCTCATGCTGTACTGTGTTGAGAAATGTTGAAGTTAAAGAAGGGAACAGGGAATTAATGACAAGCTTTAGGTCAGTAAAATAGCATAAGGCCTGATCCTTCACAAATGCAGTACTGGCGATTCACAATCTAGTGCGCCAATTTTATCAGGCTGCAGTCTGCTGAGGATCAGTAGAGTGTACTCCTCAAAATGTTAAGACCAAACATTAACTCAAATCCCGGTTCTTTTTAGAACTGAAGTTTCTTCCCAGAAGAGATTACTTTCATATTATTCTCCACCGCAGACTGAATATTTTGTTACTTCCTTCAAACCTTACTGAGGCCACATTCATTAATTTTCGTTTGATTTCCTCTTTTTTCTCTCGTCAGTTGAGCTCCTTGGAGAAAGTGCGCAGCAGCGCTGCCAAGAAGCGGGCCGAGAAGCGAGCGGAGAAACACATCACGATGGACTCGGATAGACACTCCCACTCGAACAACAATCTCTCTTCATCATCAGTGGTCTCCTCCAAAGTGGATGAGAGCGGCTTCTTCAGTATGTTCTCAACGTTGAACAGTGGGGTTGACGACTCCTTGGAGAGGTATCCTGTATCCAAGAAGAAAGGGTGAGCGGAGAAAAGGACACTATGAAATCTGAAAACAATTTTGTTCACAGCTTTCAGTGATGATGTGACTTATGACATGCCTGTAGGGTGTTGTTGCCACGGCACGCCACAAATAAGTAATATCATAAGTCACATCATCACTATGGGGTTCTGGTCTAGTGGTCAAATGCACTGGACTGGAGCTCTGGTGTTTCTGATCAGCAGAGTATGGGTACGAGTCCGGGTCTTGACGCTTGTGTCCTTAAAGCAAGACCATTTAATAACCATTATGACTTCGTCCTTTGGATGAGGCGTAAAACCGTAGGTCCCTTGTGCTGTGTAATGCCCGTAGAATAACCCAGTACACTTATCGTTATAAGGGAAGGGGTTTGCCCCAGTGTTTCTGGCAGCTGAATGCCACAACATCACCTTGTAAACCTTTATAAGGTGCTATATAAATGGGTCTCATAATTTAAAAACGATATAAACCTGTCTTTAAAAAAATAAGAAGAACTTTGAGTGGTGAAAAACGAATGTGAAAAAAGAAAGAAAAAAAAATGTTTGTGGAAAATAAATAAATTTCATCCAAGGACCTTTGAGTGACCTTCCTTGAAGAAAATTAACTCATCAAATTTGTCCTCCTTGTGTCTGAGTGGGAAATCGTTACAAAAATATTGCCATATTGATGATCTTGACCTACATTTTGTAGTGATTCAAAATAAATCGAAAAACAGCGGGAAAAAAAGAAAAAGAAAAAAACAGCACAATATTGCCATGAACAGTTTAACAAATATTGAAGTCAAAAATGCTAGCATTTGTTGCAACTGGTTTATGAGCTTAGTTTAAATTAAAAATCACAAAAGTCAAGATTTATTTGTTTTCTTTTTCCTTTCAAATTCAAGTAGAGCTCTGTAGATCTTGTTACGGTCTGGTAAAAAAACAAAAAACACATCTGCAGAAAAGGTACTGCTAATGTAATTGATTGAAGATGCTGTGATTGAACTGGGTTTCCCTCCTGACGTTCATTTTCAGTCGGTTGGGTTTGTTGCCCTTGGGGAAACGGCCCAGGAGTGGGGTGGAAAAGGATAGAAAATTGCATTTGGTTGGATTTGTTGGCGTACATGTACCTGGGGAAATGGCCCGGAGGGGGATGGAAAAGGTTGCGGGTGCTTTTTAATAATTATGTTCCTTTACTGCCAATTTGAATTGGGGAGGAGAGACACGTACATACTTGGATGAGCAAACTCAATAACAATGTGGACATCAGAAAATTGATTTTTTGCCACTAAAACAGCACTTCCTTGAAATTGCTGAAATTTTCAATCACCGACTTAATGCTTATGTTGTTGAGTTATTAGTATCTTATCTGGACTTTCACTCCGCTGAATATAGACCATGTGACCTATGACATCACATGTTTACAAAAGAGCCTCAGATCCTTGACTTCCTGCAGGCACAATTTGTACACAATTCAATGGAAGAAAAAATGAAATCTTATATTTTATAGAGATTGCATCGCCTGATTTTTATCACATTTGGTATAAAGAAAGGGGGCTAATCTCAAAACGTGTACAACCGTTACTTTATAACTCTTGAATTTATGTTGAAATCATGACACAAAATGTAAAATTTCCCATATATGACTAATTCAGTACCTTGCCTGCCAGAAAGGCTCTGGAATGTACTTGTAAGGTCACTCTTTTTGTAACCAAAGTTAAGGTTTCATGTACTATATAAAGTACATGTTCATTATAATATCTACATTTGTACCGATTTCAAACATTCAATGTATATTCTGTCATGCCCCATCAACAGAAAGAAGCCCAACTCTGAGCTACCGTTCAGCAGCAAGCCCAGGATGGCCAGGTCTTCCTCTGGTAAAGGTAACCGTAAGAACTCCATTGAATACCCAGAGGAGAAGTCGGACCCCAATGCCTATGAGTACAACCCATCATCCGGGGTGACCTTCAGGGACAAGCCCACATCTGATGTTAGTATCGTTGGTCAGGGGTACAGTAATGGACAGGGTCACAATGTCAGATCGCAGTCGCCGCCAATCCCAACTCATTCCAAGGCGCAGAATGGGCGGGACAGGAAAAGGCAGCAAAAAGGTGAATTATTGTTGCAATACATGTTTGAAATACACATGTACCAATCAAATTATACTTTGAAATGCATTTATAAAATACTCTGCAGGGACTTTCGTGTACAGCATAATTTGCAATTTTATTGACAAAAATTGCGACAAATATTTTATCAATCTATTTGGAGTTGTGAAAAATGGTCCCAAGCCATGGATTCATTTCCGATTCCACAGTTTCGCTGTTCACAGTCACTTTCTCCCAGCAAAGTGTTCAATAATCAAGTTCATTCCAATATTGTTTGAATAATAATAATGGCGGACTTGCAAGAAATGACAATTTTGCGTTTTCCCACCAGGACCCCTGTTATCACCCCTGTCTATGTCATCAATGCACCACCCCGGGCCAGTGGACCTCGATGACAAAGCCAACGTAGCAGCAGACGACTTGTCTATGGTCATCGGAAAGAGTAAGCTGCTTTCAATATTATTCACTGTAGCATTTCATGGTTGTCACTTGCAAATTTCTGTGACTTAAAATACAATAAATGGAGTTGTATAACTCCACCGGAAATGGGAAAAAAGAAAAGGCAATAAACCCCTAAATAAAACAAATAAAGTGAAAGACTTGCTTATTCATTTATTTATTTATCATTTTTAGCACACTACTTCTCAAATATGCATATATATTTGAATCATCTGAAGCAAGTTTAGGTGGATTTGGTGCTGCAAAAATGTTCAATACTATTTATATATCTAAATATAAACTTTAAAAAAAGTAACCAAAAAGTTCAAACTGCCTGTTATAAAGATGAGACTTTTTTCTCTCTTCAGCCTCTGTTGTCGAAAGTCCCTCGTGGTTTCTTTCTTTCCAGCCTATTTCACTCAAATGCAGGAGGAAATCCTCTTCACCAATTTTCCATTTCATTTTATTCTGAGCTGTCTGTTTTGCCATGCAATGCCCTTACATTTACTTTCTTAATTTCTCCATCTTCTGTTTTGTCTCCCTCTTTTTCTGGTTTGGTTTCTTTGAGTCCTATTGGTTGTTTTGCATATCCACCTGTTTTCATACCTCCTGCCCATCTCCACTTTGAAATAATGGTCTTAATAATATCTGCACTCAGAGCAATGACCTTTAAATCTTGGATTTCCAGAAATAGTTGCGAGTTTATAAATTAGTAATGAGGCTTGGCATATGATTCTCTCATTATTAATATAAGCGGCGTCTGAACCAAGCCGCTTTGGCTACATTAATGGCTATTGGCAGCAGTGGCAACATCGAAGAATAGGCCTTTTCAGCAATCCGGCCTTAGCCACAGCCAAAGCCATTAATTCAGACATGGATTAAGACCGAGTCCGACTCAAGTGACTTTCACTATGGTCGTTGGCTGCAGTGGCAATGTTGAAAAATAGCCCTTTTCAGTAATCCGGCCAAAGCCACTGCCGAAGCAGTCAAGCCAACACAGCCTGAGGCTTGAAGGACAAGATAGTCTGTTTCCCTCTTGGTAAACTGAGATTCTGAATCCCCAAAACACTGACTGTACAAAAAACACTTCCTTTCAATGTACAGATTCACTCATGCTGTTATTTGCACCATTGTCCTTGCACTTAAAGGCAATGAAACATGAACCAAAGTACATTTGTTGGAAAGTGCAGGATACATTTATTTCACATGGGAGAATTCTTGTAATTGGGGAACTTGCAAGTGTAAATGTCACAGCGGTAATGGAACATTTAAGACAGAATGAATTCGAATGTTTGCAACTTGGTGATCTCTATAGACTGTGCAAGTCTCGCGCATATTTGAAATTCCGGGACCATTGTGGTCCCAACCATAAGGAGTTTTACGTGGGCGGGATTTTGTTTTGTCAATTATTTTAGTTTAACGTAGTTTATGGCTGTGAAAATAATTTTGTTGGGAATGTAATACTAAGTGATTAACAATAAGAAAGTATTAAATCAATTCAACAAAATAATGAAGAAAACCTGAGGATAAGACTTGACCTCCGTTTCCGGTTATTTACTGAGGTCATGTTCTCATATTTTGTTCTTGCTTACATCTCCTTCTTAGTTGTATTATAAGTTTAAATTTTGTTATTGTTGTAACCCTTCCCCAGGGTATGGGGTTTGTTCCGTTTTTGGAATAAAATTTGATACAATACAATACAATTAAACCTATGTAATAAACACACACATTTGGCAAATGGGGTTTCTAACAATAAGCATCCTCGTCCCAAGTTTTAATTTTGTTTCAATGTTCATTGGAACAAATTATTTGTATCATACAAAAATTGAAAATTTATTTATAACAACTTGGTACGGGTATTTTATTTTCAAGAATTTTGTATAAGTATAGTTTAAAAAGAAGATTTGATTTCATCGAAAAATATACTCTTCGTTTGAGTTTTTTTATATGTTTTCGATTTGCGTGAGACTTGCCTAGTCTATTGAGGTTCTGTTATGTGTTCCATATATTGATTAAATGAGCTCCAGTTGTCAGATCGCTTGACTACTTTACAAGGTGGCATCCTAGAAATTAGAGCAAGGTTGATGAGTCTTGGTGGCTCTGAAAACCGCTGCAATCAGTGGAGTCAAAGAGAAAATAGACACAGAGTGAAGGGCTCTCGCTGAAGCTGAAAAAAAAAGCTTTTGTTTAAATCCAAATCCTTTTCAAAATCTTGAATGGTAACAAATTTTTGTTTTGCTTGTTATTGTTTAACTAGAGTCATTACTGCATCGGGGAATGAATAATGGTATGGGTATGATTTAGTTTTACCCGAAACCCTTGTATGAGTAGCACTAAATTGTTTGTAATGAAATGATTTAAATTCCACTTTAAAATTTGCTCTTTGTTGCTAACCTTGGTCTCTCTAGAGCCAAACCTTGATAGGTCCTGCTGTAGTGTAATGCGAGTATGAAGTGTAGTTTTTCTGAAGTATTCTATATTTTGTTCAGAGAAAAATCCATGTACAATGCAGCCCTGTGCCCATTAGCTCATGCTATGCTGCTTTTCTGTTACGTATTATTATTGATTGCCCCAAACATGTTACAATATGCAGTTTTTTTTTACATTTTGAAAAATTGGGTTAAAAACCTTTTGCCTTGACACGAAAATAAAGGACAAATGGTTGGTATGTAGACGAATCTGTACTTGTTTTTGTAAAAATGATGAAAAAGATTTAGAATTTCATTCCAAATATCTTTTTAGGCTTTTAAATCGACATACGAAATACGATGTTCAGCGGCTTACCATTAATGTCTGTATTTCTAAAACAAAATAAAATTGAAGTTTCTTATATTATTTTTCCAGATACTTTTACCAGAAAAATTGTGTCAAAAGTCAACAGTATTAGCCAATGTGGGGGTGTATGATAAAGGTTGTACAGAATGGTCACAAAAGGGTTATTTTTTTTAAAAATATTGATGTTTATATTCGTTGAACATAAATCTTGAACATAAAACTTGAACGTAAAAAGCAGAAAAAGCCAAGTAAGCTAGAAAGGGGAAACTACAAAACAAGAACATGACACAATCTAAATCCCAAACTACAGGTATTGTCACCTAGGAACAAAGCTGCAACTCAAATTCTACTTCTAGGTGGTGCATCAATTCCTTAGATTTACCAAGCTGAAAATATATCATTTCTGGTGCATTCCTTTCACCAGAGGGATGACAAAATGACTAAGAATTGTTGCTGTGTAATTTAGAACAGTGGGCTGCAAACTTGGGCCGGCATCCCACTGAAAATTTCAGGCACTCGACTGCGACCTGCCCACCCATTGCCCTCTGCTGCAGAAAATGTCATAATAACAGGCTAATCTTAATGAAAGTAAATTATTTATTGAAGCAGTTTCTTTTGATAATGCATTATGAGTAATTTTGATGATTGATCAATTATGAGACAATCTTTGTTGCTGGCAGTGTTATGACAGTGTTTAGCGCTTCTAACAAAGTTTGCCATTGTGTTGCATACCATTAATTTAGAAGACATACTACACAGTAGTTTTATCTAATTAACTTCATTGCGTGTGAAAACCCTTTTATGATGTAAGTGAGAAGAGCATTTTTTTGATTTACACCACGAGCGATGAGAAACAAATTATTTCTGTCTGACCTACTTCAGGTTCCCCTGTCCTTTTACAAGGAAAAACGGATGAACTATTCAGGTGTAATATAGTCAATAAACAGTTGATTTATGGTGTACCTTTATATGAATAGATCTTTTTACAGTACGCATCGGCTGTTTCATCATGTTGTTCCTTTATCGCTGCAGGAACTTTTTTCATAAGAGTAACTATAAACATGTTTAAATCATTGAATCGTCATGGGGGTTTTTTATGTCGGAAAAATTGTGTCCGTTTAGTTTGAAACTTCATTGTTAGGGATTAGGTTCCACATTTTGTATTTTACTGCAAATTTAAGTTTCCCTCATGACGTTTTTGTGTCCATGGTGTAATATCAAAACAGACTTGTCAAGTATCACTCTTTGTACACTGATGAAATTGGTGCTGCCCCAAATATTGAACACTTAACTTTAAAAAATAGCGTGTACAAAAGCCTCTTGGTCTTCTCATACCTGACCTGCCACAGGTCATGTCGTGTCGTGGTCGAGGGGTCAAATGCATCAGACTCAAGCTGTGGTGTTCTGATCAGCAGAGTGGGGGTTCAAGTCCCGGTCTTAACACTTGTGTCCTTAAGCAAGACACTTAACCATTATTGCCTTGTCCTTCGGATGGGACGTAAAGATGTGTGTTGTGTAATGCATGTTAAAACCCAATGCACTTATCGTTAAGTTACTTATCGGTGTTTTTGGCATGGTTGGCAATTCCAAGTGCACAACCGACCCTGCCCGTGTTGACCCCTGCAGTACCCACCAAGATGTGCTAAACATCAAAGTCTGTAGGTCATGTTTAAAATAAAGATTTTTAGATTTAACTTTGTAATGGTTTCACATGTTGACTTTTCTCTGTATTTTGTAGGTGTTTTTAACGGCAAGACTTCAGGCATAGCCTACTCGCCTCCACCAGTCGCGACCCACAAGAAAAAAAGCATCGGAGAGGAGCGGCGACTTCTGGCAGAGGTCATAGGTCAAAGCTACAGGCAAAACTCCAAGTTTTCCAGCTCAGCCGAGAGTGACAGTGAGGAAGTAGAGGAAGATGAGGTTAGTCTGGAGTTCCCATGTCATCTATTCCTCAATAATGTTCTGAATATTTACTTGCTAAGCACAGAAAATTATTGCTTAAGAAAAATCAGGCATGCAACTCTTCAATTAAAAAAAAGAGGAAAATGTACCCTTTTCTCGATCGATTATAGATCCTTTCTTTTTGAAGTCATTTTGCGATTGATTATTTACGTTTGTACATCGAGTGTGAAAACGTTTTTCCAACGTATTTGTCAAGCGCATGCACAAGTATAGTGTCCGTATCCCGACATAATCATTAACGTGAGAAGAAAATACGGAGCCAGACTATCAGCTTGAAGTCAACAGAGGGCGCTATAGGGACATAAGCCTAATAATGCTCACGGTATACGGAGTCTGTGTCCTGCACTTGGTTTTCCTGTTACGTACGTATACAAAACATGGAGCCAGCCTCCTTGTAGCGCGGTCCAAATTCCGCGGCGCCGCAAACTGAATTTTTTTTTCACAGCCGGATTTTTGAAAAACGCGGAAGTCCGCGGATCCACGGAAGAGTTGCATGCCTGAAAAATAGGTTACCAGCCATCAAAACATACAGTTACCATTGTTGTGACTGGTACCCCACCCATTTCTTGCTTAGCAAAGAAATTTGCTTAGCAGAATTTTCTGCTAAAGAGCTTAATAAAATTGGGCCCTAGTGTTTCTGACCAGCAGAGTGTGGGTTCCAGTCCTGGTCTTGACACGTATGTCCTGTATGTTGTGTAATGCACGTAAAAGAACCCAGTACACTTACCTTACCGCTGTTTCCGTTTTAATTGGCTGCAGATTGCGCCACAACATCTTGTAAACCATTACATGATGTAAATAAATGGGTCTTATATTTCGAACACAGCTGTGCAAATCATGACTTCTTTGAGACACCCTTGATCATGATAAAGCGCTATATAAGAACTGCTTATTATTATTGTTATTACTAGTATCAATCTCAAAACTTTCAGATGATAAATTTCACGCTAGTACCAATTCTTCAGAGAAGTTTATCCTTCTGAATCACTGTCAAAGTTGAGAAGCTAGCTTTACTGCACCCTCGAAATCACCATTGGTTTATTTTATTTTATGAACATCGAAAATAAAGTCATCTATGGGACTACACAGTAATAGTTGTTTTTTTTCACTGAAACAGAAACGCTTAATGTGATGGAGTTGGTTGGATGGTGTGTTTATTTAAAAAAAAACAGAATGGAAAAGAATTTACATGTATGTTACCACCAACAGAGCTTGAATTTGGGGGTAAAATCCACAAGACCGTAGGGCTTGCATCTTAAAGGTATCGTACACGTTTGGTATTTACTCAAAATATATATTAGCATAAAAACTGACTTGGTAATGAGCAACAGGGAGCTGTTGATAGTATAAAACATTGTGAGAAACGAATCCCTCTGAAGTAATGTAGTTTTTGAGAAAGAGGTAATTTCTCACTAAAATAATAAAAGACTTCTAGCTAGAAGCCTTTTATTCCTATCTGAAAGCACACAAATTTGTACAACAAGGGTGTTTTTTCTTTCATCATTTTCTTGCAACTTCGATGACCAATTGAGCCCAAATTTTCACAGGCTTGTTATTTTATGCATATGTTGGGATACACCAAATGAGAACACTGGTCTTTGACAATTACCAAAGGTGTACGATTTCTAGACCAGAAATGTGTTTCCAAGACCTAAATCAAAATGAGAAAAAATCTATATGTACACAGTTTAACATATAAACTGTTTTTGTGTGAACAAGCTCAGAGAAGATTGATCTCATTTGGGTAAGTTTACTTCGATATTAACAGAATTGAAAGACATGTATCAGACTGAATTGAAAGTCAATATTTGAACATCTTTAAAAACACATTTTTGTTATGAGGTATTATTACATGTATTAAATTAAAAAGCACAAGACTCGGACTTGTCCAGTCTTGAGTTTATTGGCCCCATGCTAGAATCACTAGGCTCGGACCTGCAGTCCAGTGTTAATTCTGAGCCCTGACCAAGAGAGTGATGTAATACACCTTTACTGAACACCTGATGTGAGAAATTGAAATATTGGGCTTTTTACCCCTTCTATCGAAATAGATTATCAAAAGTGTACTTAAAGGCAGGGTAAACTTTTGGTAATTGTCAAAGACCAGTATCCTCACTTGGTGTATCCTAACACATGCAGAAAATAACAAGCCTGTGAAAATTTGGGCTCAAATGGTCATCGAAGTTGCAAGAAAATAATGAAAGAAAAAAAACACCCTTGTTGCATACAATTGTGTGCTTTCAGATGCGTGTGAAAGGCTTCATGTTCTCAGATTCAATTTTTTTGAAAAAAATTACCTCTTTCTCTAAAACTACATTACTTCAAGGGGTATCGTTTCTATCATTGTTTTATAGTATCAAAAGCTCTCCAGTGCTCTTTACCAAGTAAGTTTTTATGGTCATTAATTGTTGGAGTAATTACCAAAGGTATACCCTGCCTTTAAGACAAAATTACAACCATTGGGAAAACTGCTAACGTGACTGACGCAAAGTGGTCCCTTGACTAATGCCCTGTTCTTGTATGAGTATAATATGTCAGCACCACATGGACAAGTCATTAATATTGATTCTCTGCTGAAAGGAAATTAATGAATATTTATTCAAGTCAATGAATACTCATAAGAGCATAAAGCCTGTTTTGGCAGCTTGTACTCTTTTTGTTTTGGCGTCAAGTGTGTCAGCAGAAAAGCTCTCATGAATGATGTATAAAAGCCACAGTATGACGTTGTATTGATTATGATCGGAAAACAAACAAACAAGTGAACAAAGTTGTTATTTGAAATATAATATTAACAATAATAGTAATACGTGGTTCTTGTATAGCTTCATCACACCAGACTGGCATCTCAAATCGCTTAGTTTTTTGTTGTTGACAGGTGTGCACAGCTATAGCCCTTTTTGCACTACCCACCGTGTAAAAAGTCTTCTACACGGATTAAGATTTATCCGGAGATTCCTTTCACACTTGCAATATCTAACCCAGATAATAAGTTAACCCAGTTTGATACTAACACGGAGCAGCGCAACCCATGTTCACACTTCACATTTGTTTTGACTCTCGACCTCAGGCCCAGCTTTCACAAGAACGCCAAGTTCATCACTTGACCAGTTTTTGGTCCGATTTGTTTGTGTTTTTACCAGATATCGTGATGAAAAATTGGAAGTGCTGTGCAGTGATAATACAAAGATGCATACAGATAAGAAGCCTGTAACACAATGGAGTCTGTCTTGTATTGTCTTATGTGATAAGAGTGCCATGGTTTAACCACATAAGTACATGCTATTGGAGTTTATACATGGTTGTTCGACTCGACTTCACCTTCCATGGTGGTGGTTGAAAGTCTCAACCAGCCGCTGTCTTAAGCAGGAAAACTAGGCATGTGGTCTTACTTGTAATTTAATCCGGAGAATTTGCAGTGAGTCGTCTTTTAACACTGTCATTAGTGGGTTAACTCTAGTCCTGGGCAGAGTTAGATTTTACCTGGATTAAGCCAGTTAAAGTTTGGGGGTTTGTTAATCCAGAGAATTTTAGCCCTGAAGAGTGTAGTGTTAACGCTCAACTTAATCCAGAGAATCTCTGTGACAAATTTGTCCTTAACACAGAGACTCGAGTAGTGTGAAAAGGGCTCTTGTTTTAATTGTGAGACACATTTAAATAATTGCACCTTATAAGGAATTACAAGGCGATGTGGCACAATCTGCAGCCAGAAACACCAGAGCAAACCCCCTTCTCTTAACGAGACCTGTGGCTTAACATCCCCATCCAAAGGACGAAGCAGTTATTATTAGGTGTGTCTTTCTCAAGGACATCAAGTATGGCCATGATGGTGAAATCACACACTGACAACACTAGAACTAAAGTCTGGTGCACTAGACCATTAATTGACCTGAGGAGTTTCCTAAAAAAAAACCTGTCATGCATGAGAATATTGTCCAAATCAAACCTTGTTCAATTTTGATGATAACAAAAACCCCACTTGTTTGAATATGGACGAAATCTCTAACAAAACTGTTAATTGCTGTTTTCTTTTCTTGAAAACAATAGAGTCACCCAATGTGATAGGTTATCTGTATGATGTGTTTGTTAAAAAAATGAGGGCTAGAATGAATGTACTCTTTCTAGAACTAATAATGTATTGTAAAGGTAACATGTACATTTCTGAGAACCTCATAGTTTCATTTTAAGTTGTTTACACTCATTAGGATGCCGATCTTGTCATAGAGAGCACGGCTTTAGCCTGATGCTCTTCTCCTGTCTGAGTGCTGCGGGCTGGGCCTGGCAGTGGTTTTTTTCCACTTGGTTTCCTGATATTATTTCCATCGTTGTATTTCCTTTGTCATTCTCTGAGCACTTTGCAACCCAAGGAAAAGGCGCTTTATAAATGTTTTAATAATAGATGTTAACTTTGCATCGAGGATAAAGAATATTTAAAATAAATTACCGTTTCACCGATGTGTATTAAACACTGTATACTCAGTACTTTCCCGAGTTCTGTGAAAAAAATGTTGTTATTATTTTATTTTATTTTATTGTTATCATAGGATGCTAACAACATCGCAATGTCCAAAGCTCTTCAAGAAAAGATGACTCAACGGCAACAAGAGCAAAAGAAAGAGATGGAGCAGAAGCGGGCGGAGAAGCAAGCGATGAGAGAAAAGGCGGCCCAGGAGCGGGAAGAACGTCGCCGTGTCATGGAGGAAGAGCGCGAGGCAAAGCGGAAAGCCGCCGAAGAAGAGGGAAAGGCCAGGAGACGAGCCATCGAGGCGGAGAGGCAGGAAAGGCGGAGGGTCTTAGAGGAGAAAGAGAAGAAGAGACAGGAGGCAGAGGAGAGGAGGGAAGCCCAACGCCGTGCCTTGGAGGAGGAGAGGAAGCTAGCTTTTCGGAAGGCTAAGGATGAGGAGAGGGAACTGGCTAGACAGAGGGCCAACGATCGGGAGAGAGAGAAGCTCAAACAGCTGGAGATTGATAACAACAACTCCAATACAGATGCAATAGGTTAGCTAGGACATCGTCTGGACAGATATCACCATTCATAAAACTAAAATAGTAGTGTAGTTTACTAATATAACATGGTTTGAGGGTGGACGGCCGATATTAGCTCTCTGAGGTATTGGCAGTTGACAAACTAGTTCCCAATGTAAAGTTGAGGGACTTAGCTTGTCACCTTACTGGCAAAGCATTAAATAAATGATTTCACCTCAATTTAACTTTAGTTACATTGTCAAGTAAATTCTTGGTCAGTAAGAAGTTTACATATTTAGTAGATGTTCAATTTGCATCACGGATGAAGAATGTTATTTTGTTTTTACCCATACACTGTTGTGTGTTAAGCACTACTTACTCAGTAGTCCAGAGTCCTGTGACATCTTCTTTAGAATGGAAAAGGTTGTGGGTTCGAATCCCACTCAAGTAATATGCATACGTGTGAATTTTTGTTCTCAGTACATGGGGAAAGAACTAAGTATACAGTGCTTAACACACATCAGTGTAAGGGTAAAAAAATCAAATAATATAAGTTTTACATACATGTTTTTGAGTGTTTACCTAAATGAAAACTTTGGTTTTTTCCATTGATTGATGTCAGGCCTCCAGATATCTGGATCCAATCCGGGGAGTTCAGCAATATCGCCCACTGATGAAGCTGAAGATGTTGAAATGGAAACTGGAGCCCCTCAAAGTCCCTCCAAGGTGGTAGGGAAACCACCCGTAGCTGGTGTCGCAGCCAAGAAGAAGAAAACCAAATCGTAAGCATTTGTGTCTTGAGAATGGAGCATACTTTAAGGGAGTGCAGATACCAAGTCAATTAAGTACTAACCCCAAAGACACCCCAAATCCTCCAGAATCCTTTCCGGCATATTTGGCTTCCATTTGATGGATTTGGTGTTGAAATTTTCTGCAAAATGAGGCATTGGATTGGCCTGGGCATACCCATCTTTACAAAGTTGAAACTTTGAGGCGAATAGTTGAACTGTATGCTGTAAAAGGTCCCGGATGAATGAGTCCATAGTGGAAAAATATTTTAAAAAGGTGGGCGGGGGAAGGATTCTCTGAAAAGTCAGAAGTTGGATTCCTTCAAATAGGACGGGTGCACTGAGGAGGATGTTACCAAGCTTTTGTAACAAACATTACCATTTATTTATGATAGATTTGATTATGCTGACCTCCACTGTTATTTAAAAAAGTTGAAGAAATGTGCATTCAACAGTGACGCACGGGCTCTAATTGCGCTCCCCTAAAAGTCAACAATATTTAGCGTATTACCGCAAATTGTAACTCTTTTTGCCAACTTACATACCTGGACTGGTTCGGGAGCTATCTTTGTGATAGGAAACAGTTTGTTCAATGGAAAAATTATGATTCTACACCTAAATCTATCAAATGTGGTGTACCACAAGGTTCAATTCTAGGTCCAATACTCTTTCTTTTATATATAAACGATATCTGTAATTCTTCAAAATTATTATCCTTTATTCTATTTGCTGATGACACCAATGTTTTCTTTAGTCATAGTAACTTAAAGGAGGCAGTTTCAGTAATGAACACAGAACTGCAAAATGTTTCATTGTGGTTTAAATGTAACAAATTATCAATTAATGAAAAAAAAACTTGCCTTATGTTATTTTCAAATAAGTGTAATGATGAAAATATCAATATTTATATCAACAATTCTAAAATTAGTCAAGTTAATTCTTTTAGATTTCTCGGTGTTATAATTGACAGCAACCTTACTTGGAAGTCTCACTGCCAAAAGATTCACACATCAGTTTCCCAAATTTTGGGTGTTCTACGTAAACTTCAACATATTCTGCCTAGAAATGTGCTATTCTCTATTTATAATACACTGGCATTGCCCCACTTTCAATACGGAATTCTAGCTTGGGGAAATACTCATGCTACTTATCTTAACAAGCTATTAGTAGTACAGAAGAAATCCTTGAGAGTAATAACCAATTGTAGCTTTAGAGAGCACACTGCACCCCTTTTCAAGCAGTTTAAAACACTCGATATTTTTAAACTGTATAAATATCATCTTGGGGTCCTTATGTTTAAATTTGAGTCTAACTTGTTACCAAGTAACATAAGCCTCCTCTTTTCGCGAAATCTGGACATCCATCCACATAACACTAGATCAGCAACTAAAATCCATATTGGAAAGGCTCGGACCACATTATTTATGAAAACAGTCAGACATCAAGGCCCCCTACTCTGGAATCAGCTTACCCCAATACCTTCATTTAGAACTGTGCACACCTTAAAAAAATACATGAAAAACCTACTTACAACCAATATCGTCTAAAATGACACCACTTGTAACTATACGTGTATGCATGATTGTACATTCCAATTTATCTAGTCTTGTAAATACCTAAACATGTTTCTTTTAATTTTCCTTTTTTTGTTATCGACACTCAGTTATACTATTTATATGTATTTATGGCTCTATAGCAAAACTAAATGTGAAAAGCAGTTTAATTACAAAAAACATTTGTTGTGCTATGTTTGCTGTATGCATTATACCTTTCTCTGTACTTTCATTTCATCAATTAATATTGTTATTGTTAAAAACTAAAACCAATTAATTTATAAACTAAAGGGACCAGGCCCTGCATAAGCCTAGGCTTTTTCCTGGTGCCCTCCACTTATCACCCATTGTACCCAATGCATGTATGTTTTATGATTATATATTGTGATATTTGGAAAATAAAACAAACAAACAAACAATTAAGAAAATAGACTGGACCCCTGTGTGCAGAGAATATCCATGCTTTGATTGTATCAGTATACAGGGAACCCAACAAAGATGGCCTACTTTTTTTGATTTACAGAGCTTCCTCAATCCTGATCTGTTTTGTTCTGTTTTTTCCCACCAACAGACCCACTCAGCCCCAATCGCCCAAGCATCGCACCCTTGGACGGAGTATCTCGGGTGGTTCTCCATCCAGCACACTCAACTCATCGCATGAACCGAACCAAGGAGATGCAACCGAGATGAAACCCTTCAACCACCCTGACAAGGCTCTTCAAGATGCGTACAAGTACATGGGTGATGAGGACTGGTATGTGCCAGAGAAACTTTTAGATTATCCAAAGTTAAATTAGTATTATTTAGTGGTCGGGTTGGCGTAGTGGTATCTTTCCTTGCCTTCCACCTCTGGGACCCCAGTTCGAGTCCTGCTGGAGGAACTCTGTGGATTTGGTTTTCAGTCCCTACCTGATTGTGTGGATTTTCTCTGGAATAATTCTCTGTGGTTTTTCCTCCCACATCTAAAACTGAAACTTCCTTCTTTGTCTTCTCTCCATTGGGTTCTTGGCTAGTATAGTGATTAAGTTCGCTTTTTTTTATGAGAGTCCTTGGCTTCACAACCAGACTTAATAATAAATGGAATTCATGGTGTAACTTTTTAACGTATCAGATATTTTTTCAGAGGCAAAAAAGACAGTAAGTAAACATGCACACATTCATGAATACACAATCTGTAGCTCCAGGGGTCATCTTAAAGTCGGATCCTAGTTTTAGACCTTTTTAACCAGCAATGACCTCACCCTTGGTCCAATCCGAAGGACAAACCAATTATTGTTAAAGTGTCTTGCTCAGGGACACAAGTGCCATGACCAAGACCCAAATTCACACTCTGAAATTACCAGAACTTCAGTCTAGTGGAGTCGACCGCTTGTCCAGGCCACTCCACATGTGTACATTATAAATATTCGTCAAGAAAGCACCCTGGCGCTTCACACATGAAGAATTACAATGTTCCTATCATTCTGATTTTTTGAGACGCTGTCTTAGCATACTGATTCTTATGGTGAAAATGATGAAGGTTCAAGGGGTATGTTTGTGGTTTTTTTGTAATTTGTACAGGGAAGCCAAGATGGAAGGCTTGAATCTCATCCGCAGACTCGTTATGTTTCATCCTGAGGAGATCACAGGTCAAATGCACACTGTAGTCGTGGCTGTGTTGAATGAAGTGAAGAATCTGCGGTCCTCTGTGTCCAAGCTGGCCATTCTGTGCATGGGTGAAATGTTCCAAGAGCTCCAACAAGCTATGGAAAAGGTTAGCCTAGGCATCAAATAGCAAGATCAACTTTAACTCTTTCACGCACTGACCGGTCGCTAGCGACCGGTTTAAATCCCTTCAGAAAAATTGGTGTAAAACGAAAAATAAAGATAGCACGGCCACAGAGTTTTCATAATGGGAAAGAGGACTCTTGAGGGTGCTATTGTGACCTGTTTTTTTGTGGGTTTTTTTTTTGGGGGGGGGTCTCCATTTGCAAAAAAAGAGTTAAAAGGTCATGTCCTAAAATAACATTTTCCAGTGTATACCAGATGGCTATCTGTATTTCTAAATCAAAAACAAATTTCTTTGTCTGGTTGTTTTTCCAGACATTTTTACTGGAACAAAATGTTGTCCAAAATCGACATTATTAGCAATGTCTGGGCTACAGTGGTGATTATGCAGAAATTAATGGACTGTTAAGGGTTTAATATTGACCACTTTGATGAATTTTTCTTTCAGGACTTGGATCAGATCTGCAAGATCCTTGTGCCCAAGGGTGGAGAGAGCAACGCATTCATCCGGGAAGATGTCGACAAAGCCTTGGATTCCATGGTTAAGAATGTCAGTCCACAGAGGGCGCTTTGTGCACTCATCAATGCGGGATCAAGGTTAGATTTCTTCTGGATTTTTTTCTTGTATCACTTTTCCTTTCCAAAAACCTTGAAAAATTATTTTGTTTGTTTAAATGTTCATCAGTGTTTTGTTTTCCTTTGTTTATGGCAGTTTTGTAAATTATGTTTGTCAGTTGTCTTGAGACAGGAATGCATTTTGTAATGACCTTAGGATAAATTAGGGAGGGCTTCCTTAATATTTTTTAGTTCTGTGCAATTAATTACGTATCACCATTGTTTCTTCTTTTTTAATGCGTCTATTTTTTGTAATTTATCGTTTCTATTTCTTTTAAGAAGGTAATTTATATATTGTTAACCTTTTGTAATGCCTCGCAATTCAGCTTTGTGCTGCCAACTGGTTATCTAATAAATATACGAAATTAGATGAAATGAAATAGTTTATCATTTTAAGTAAGAGAAAGTAAAATTAACAGCGGTTGTTAAATATCAAGTACGTCTATTGTATCTCTTGAATATTAAATCTTAACCCAGATTTCATCAAAACTAAATCATTGGTAAGGTTTAATTTTGCACAGATCATGTTCAGTGTGGGGCCAGACACACTACCATAATCAGAGTCCACCATTTTGTAGGAATGCAATTTTTCAGCCAGGCAGCTTATTTCCTTTGTTTTGTTTTAGTTTTCTGTTTCCTTATTCTTTTAGTCCTACAGGTCGTTTCCGAAACCAGGGCTTTAGCTTAGGCTCAGGCTTGAGCACTTTCTCAGATATTTTGAAGTCCTGTATCAAAAATTTATGTTTTCAAAATTACTGACAAAGCCCAAGCCAGAGCCCAAGCCAGAGCCTAAGCTAAAGCAGTGGTTTCTAAAACGACCACACAATACTGAAAAATACTGTAAGAAATTTTGGGTGCTCAGTCTCCTCCTTTCATGTCTGATTTTGATTGTTAAATTCTGATTTGGTGTTGGACTGAGATCTGCTTGTTCAGGCTGTTCATACACAGTACGGGGCCAGGCACACCACCATGATAAATATGCAACAGTTTAGGTATTGAGTTTAATGGTGTTAAAACTTCTGCAGAGTGAGGAAGGTTTGTACTAAAAAAAACACCAGGGAGTTAGGCCGGATCCGAATTGGTGGCTACGGCTATGACTGTTGCTAAGGGTGTTTCTAAGCACGCCCTGTATTGCAACTCATGATGATGTGGCAATCAAGCCACACATGTAGCTGTAGCCGTATCCGCCAATTCGGACACGGTCATTGGTAATAGTGGGAGACTTTGGAACGCCAGGTGGCAGCAGACTTACCAGGTAAATTTCCATTGTTTATGTAGTTCTGAGTATACACACATCCCCCAAGGACAACAGTTTTACCTAGTAAGTCTAATGCCTCCTAGTGACCCCAAAAGTCGCCCATTGATATCTTTTTTGGGAAAGCTGACTGAAGGTGTCAAATTGACTTGTTGTTTTATACAAGTTTTACATCCCTAACTTTTGTATTCATCCTACACTCTGTACAGTCACAAGAGTGCAAATGTCCGTAAAGCCACAGCGATGCACCTTGACAGGCTAGTAGACAAGATGGGACCAGGGAGGGTACTGAGTGGCGTGAAGGACATCACTGACCGGATTCTACCCACAGTGGCGCGGTTAGCTCTGGACAATGCACAGGAAACCAGGTATGATGTGCACAGGAGCAAGAGGACCCTCCTGTTTAGAGCCCAAATTCACGGCTCTGCATTACCGCAGAATTCCACCCCTCCCTTCCTTGTAAAGTGTGATTCTATGAGCCACAAGTGTAGAATTCTTGGGGAAAGCAGTGCTATCAAATTTGGCCCAGTCCTTCTCATTTTCTTTGTTATGAAGGATTCTGTTTCTGAACAATGTGAACTTGTGAACTGACAAACTAATAGACCATGTAACTCATGACATCACATGTTTACAAAAGAGCCACTGAGCTCAGACATCCTGTAGGCACAATTTGTACACAGCTCAACAGAAGAGGAAATGATATCTTGCAGTTTATGATTGTAATGCGCTCTTGCTATGAAGAATTGAGACACATCTCAAAACTTGTCAACAGTTATTTTTGCGATACTCGATTTTATTTTACGGTACGAAATTTCACAATTCTCATTTGATGTGATTAACGAAATGCCACGAAATGCACAAAGTCACTCTTTTGATAAACAAGGTGATGCTTTCTATAATGTGGCAAAGCAATGACTTTGTTGGGTTGCATTAGATTGCGGACCTGTATGTCTTATGAAAAGTATCTGAAAATTTAGTATGTCCTCATTAAGTTCACAAACACTTTGATAGATAATGACCATAAAAAATAAAACTGAGAGAATGCTGAGCTCCATTGTCATTACACTGGTCCCCTGTCTTTATCTGCAAGCAGGCACTAGTCTTAAGGCCATGTCACACGAGGCAATTTACAGGCAACCAGTTCCAGGCAACCTCCAATAAGAAAATTCATTCACATATCAGTGTTCTCATTATGTTCTTGGGATGGTGAGTTACAACTAGAAGCTTGTCTCTTGTGCTGCCGAAGTGATCCTTTTGCATGTAGTGCAAGTGATTGCCTCCAAGTTGTTTGAACAAAGTTGCCCTGTGTGACATGTCCTTTACAAACCCAACAGTTTCATTGGACAAATAGATACATGCAATGTACTGATACTACATACATGGAGTGTGTGTGTACACAGTAGTATGCCAGGCAAGGTCAAAGGTACATCTGGCAGGAACCAGCAGGTTCTAAAGGCCGGTATCTGGCATTATTTACAAGTCTCAAAGTGTGACATCAGATGTTACGGCTACATTGTCATCTTAGGCTGAGTTTATGAAAGAACTATCGTTGACCATAGTTTGACTAAGTTAGCTCGAACTCTGTCTAGTAGACGATGGTTGGACTACACTAGTCGACTACATGTATATGGAACCAGCCTACCTGGCATGGTCGCATGGCTGGTTGTCAATAGCTGTTTTCATAGCACAGTGCAGAGAGGACCAGTTATCAGTTAATGATAACGCACGTTGAGCCGCTGGTCGCGTTGACATGACATGACTAGAGTCTTCTGTGTGCATGCCCTTTGTATGTCAGTACAACCACTAGTTAACCATTGGTCCTTGCGCAAATTTGACCTTAGTCTGCTGTGCATGCCCTCTGTGTCAGTTGTGGACATAGAGTATCATGTGACATGTCTGTATGGCAAAATCAACCAGACAAACCAATTGGGAAGCTGAAATTTGCCATACAGCTAAAATGGCAGCATGCATGAATTGCCATAAAGCATATAAATGTAACTACACACACAGCATTCTCTGGGGTGGGTTTCTAGAACTTTGATGAAGAATTACTGAGGACCATCGTATTTTCTACATGCAACGTCGTTGGGGTACAATCTTTAAGAGCAGAATTAATATTTGATTTTGCTTTTGATTTGATAGGTTTTATGGTCGAAAGATGTTATACTCAATGATGCAACACGAGTCCTTTAATAAACTGATTGATAAATATGTACCGTCCAAAGACATAAGGTCACTCAGGGAAGTACTGGAGACCCTCAGGCAGAAGGTAATGGAATATTAGTTAAAATAATAGAAGTTGTCATTTGAATACTACTTGAAGTATTAGTTTGAGACCAAGTTTCATAGAGCTGCTTAAGCAGAAAATATAACTTAACAATTGTCTGCTAAGCAGCATTGAGCAGGATACCAGTCATAAATTGTACATGCGACATGGTAGTTTGGCTGGTAACCTTATTTTGGTAAGCAAGTTTTGTTGTGCTTAGCTACTTTTTGTGCTTAAGCAGCTCTATAAAATGGTGTCTTCCCTTACCTTTCACTTCTCCAGACCACAGTCCAAATCTCACGTTGGACTTCAGTCTATGTTGATTTGTTTAAAAAAATAAAAATAAAAACTTTCAAAACTCATGAGACGACTCGTTATTGTGTTAAGAAAACATGAATTCATTTTTCCAGCTTTGCAATCACTAAACATTTCAATGTTGATGTGGAATTGGTCTCATGTACTCGAATTAAACCTGCTCACCGAAAATACATGTCAGCAAGAAACTTCCGTTCTGCAAGCAAGAAGACATCCTCATTATTCCAACTGATACCATTAAATCATATGGTGGGCGTAGTTTTCAGTTTGCTGGACCTCAATTATTGAACAATTTCCCACTTCACATCAAACATACTGCCCCACATTTTAAAGATTCTTCTCAAATAATTCCTTTTCAAGTCATGGAGGTTTATTTCTCTGTTATGTTTTCTTTTTGATCACTTAGGGACATTTTCCTGAAGGTGTTAGGCAGGCACTATATAAATGCAGTTGTTATTATTACTTGGTTTTCAGCCTTGAATTCGCTAATTCATTGCTTGCCTTCCGTGTCTAAAACTGAATATTTCTTATAGAAGTCTTCTCTCAATATGTGGTTTTTTTTTAAAATCTTGAAGGGTCCTCCTGGTTTACCGCATGACAGTTCCTCAGCTCGAGTGAGACGTAGTCAGTCCAACCCACGCACCAACTCCTCCTCAAGGGAAAAGATCGACTCAGCTGGCAGGTATGTGTGAAACATTGGCTCTGGCTGGGGCTATGGTTTGAATTTTGGCTGTGGCCATGTCATGACTGTTTTGTTTGTGAATACTTCAGATACGGATGTTCCATTTTGACGAAGCAAAAAACCCACTATTATTAATTTTGTTATGCGTATCGGCCGCAATTCGCACAAATCGGCAACTCGCGCATATCCGCCTGATACGCTAGCTTGTGCATGGGGTGAACACTGTTTACCATAAATTTCAGGTAGTGTCAGCCAACAGCAAGAATGTAATAATTTTCCCTCACTCAGGCATGATATTCTTCCTACCTTAGTCTGATTTTCGATTTTTTTTTTTTTGCCCTTGGAAAAATAAGACAAATTGTGATTAAATAGTCTGAAATGTTTATTAAAGCCTACACCATATGTTGGGTCAGCCCTTATACTTGATAAAATTTTACTACTTTTTTCGAGGGACCAAATATCATGCCTGCTCACTTGATTTCCTCTAAAGGGTGGCTTATATATACTTCACACAAATTTTGAAAGCAAAGGGAGGCATGAAACTTTACTTTGGACGGATCACTTATTGGGCTAATTACAGAGTTTCCAATTAACACCACAACTACTGTATCTACCACTACTACATGGACACAATTTTCACAATTTTTTTAAAGGCATCGTACACGTTTGGTAATTGTCACAGACCAGTGTTCTCACTTGGTGTATCCCAACATATGCATAAAATAACAAGCCTGTGAAAATTTGGGCTCAATTGGTCATCAAAGTTGGAAGAAAATGATGAAAGAAAAAACACCCTTGTTGTACAAATTTGTGTGCTTTCAGATTGGAATAAAAACTTCTTGCAAGAAGTTTTTATTATTTTAGTGAGAAATTACCTCTTTCTCAAAAACTACGTTACTTCAGAGGGAGTCGTTTCCTACAATGTTTTATACTATCAACAACTCTCCGTTTCTTGTTACCAAGTAAGTTTTTATGCTAATATTTGTTTAGAGTCATTACCAAACGTGTACGATACCTTTAAAGCACATTTTGGCAAACAGCAAATAATGCGATTGGGAACATATCCCTCTAACGGGCTCTTTGTATTTGCCAACAGTGATGCTTCACTCTCCAGTTCGATGAAACGGACCAATCGGAATTCCTCGCGTAGCACGGAGGTGGATCAGGAGACAGTCAAGGACATATGCAAATCACTCTCAGCTGCTGATTGGACAGATAGATTACAAGGGATCACCCAATTACAAGAGATGGCTGAAACCAACAAGGAACTGGTAGCATCGAATGTAGTCAAGGTCTGTTTTATCCTCCTTTTTTTCCTGTTTTCGGCATTTGGTAACATTTCCCAATGATTTGCCCAACTTGTTAAAATCATTCAACTGTACAGGTTTCGTATGGTGGTATAACTGTGCACAAAACTTACTGTGTACATGTGTAGATGCATTCACAACATGGAACTATATTGTTGGCTGACGTAGTATATCTATTACTCAAAACTACAATGGATGAAACTAAATGGTCGGACAGTAGGAGGGTTGACTGTGTACTGTGTGGATGCATTCACCACATGGTTTCATAATGCAGGCTGGCACAGTTTATCTGTCATTTAAGACCACAGCAGGAGGGTTAATGTTGGATTAGATTTGTTGGATTAAATTTCAAAAGCCCTTTTCAGACCTCTGAGCTATTTTTCAGGAAATTAAACCCCAGGAAGTTCTTGGACTGTTCAACTCCACTATCATATTGTCACATTCTTTCATACGTGCTGCAATTTACCTTGTTTAACCTGGGCCCAATTTCATGGCACTGCTTACCAAATAATTATGCGCTTACACGCACTGTAACGTGTGCATTTCTATGGGACGCAGGTGGGCGTAAGCGCAGAATTCCACGGTAAGCAGTGCCATGAAATTGGGCCCTGATCCCTTGGGCAGGGTTGGCTATTTCTCAGGAGTCAGCCAGGAGCAATTTTATAGCACTGTTAAGGACTGTATTTACTTAGCTAAAGTTTTTTGGGAACCAGCCATATGGCCAGTACCCGTTTCTTCTATAAAGCAATATTTCCCCGTGTTTAGCCAATATTTAGGCTGAGAAACTTCACAGTATCTCGACACTGCATTGCAATACATGTAGGTAACAGATTGCACAAGGGTTGAGCTCCATCAAAACACTAATTTTAAGTATCTTTTTGCTACTTTGTAACAGATCTTTGACAACTTCACACCACGGCTGACCGACTCAAACAGTAAAGTAAACCAAGCAGCACTGCAAACAATGCTTGGTATGGTACCCAGACTTGGTGAATACCTAGCTGCGGTCGTAACAGGAGTGGTACCAGTAGTGTCTGGTAACCTAGCTTCAAAGAATTCTGTTATATGCAAAACTAGTGAGGAAATACTAGACAGCATTATATCAAATGTTGGTACGTGAATGGATATCTTCTGGATTTTGTTAAAATGTAGTTTAATTGAAAAGCTATATTTTTTTAAAAGTATTTCACTATTATTAGAAATGTCAAAATATTTGGTACTCCACATATTCATTATATTTGTGGTTTATCAGTTTAAAAAGAAAACAATATTCATTAAAAATTCATGAAATTCAATTTCATTCAAAATGAAAATTTAAATGAGTTGTTGAAACAACTGTAACCACTTAAAAACTAACGCACTTTGTTGATCTCAAGCACTTCAAAGACTTTTCTCAAAGATTTTACTCAATAAACCTTGCAATGTTGATTTTGTAATTTTGAAATCCTTTTATAACCGAAGGCCAAGTTTCTCATGAATCCCAACCATCTTCTTTGCTTCTTCCTCCAGATAAGATTGTCTTAGTGCAGCCGTTCTCTTCTGCTACGCAGTATGGCAACGCCAGAGTCAAGCCCAAGATGGTGGAGAAATTAGCTTGTAAGTAACAACTCGCAGCCTCCAATCTTTGTAAGGTAGTTCACGCTTGGACATATCTTTGTCCATGGAAAAACGGGAAAAAAACAAGAAAACCCCCCTGATATATTTATCTTTTAACCTTTCGGGATTTCTATTCGGAATCAAAAAGACCTGTTGTTTTTTCCCCCAAAAGATTCAGGGCCTAATTTTATGGAGCTGTTTAAGCACACTCATTTGCTAAGCATAGAAAGGTCTTGCAAAGCTAAAGAAGGGTACCAACCAAAATGCCATGTGATATATACTACCTTTGAATGGTTCCATCAAGTAAATCCCTTTAGCAGTATTCTTAGTTGGGCAGCTCTGTACAGATGGGCCCTTAAATCAAGTTTCAAAGATCTGTGTTCAAGGAAATTAAAGCTATCGTTTTTCAACATTGTGTTTTTTGATTTCCTGATCTCGATCTATTGGCGGGATCCCGACATTAAATGACGTCCATTAGCCATTGGCCATGTACAAACAATTTTGCATGTTACATGTATTTTGTGCTTTGTCTGTGGCACAAAAAACTGAAAATCGTTTTTCATTTTGAAACGGCATTATCTGTAAAAACTCCATCAGAGCAAAAAATAAAATGAAAAAATAAAAATTTCACTGAAAATCAGGCCATGCAACTTTAAACTTTGTTCCCTTTACAAGAATTTAAGTGGGAGCTAAAGATTTGTACAAGTATTTGAACCAGCAAGGCTTAGACAATCTTTAGGGAAATTCTTGAGCGTGACAAGGAAGATTCACCGATCCCTTATTTTTCTCAAACCCACAGTTCTTTCAACTAAAGTTTATCAACGCAAGCAACAGACAGTGGTTCGCAACGTCTTACCAGTCCTGTGGCACCTTCTTGGTAGCCTCACAGGGAGTGGGGCTGTACCGGGTGGAACGCTGAACCTACGGGGTGCCGTCAATACACTGGCGACCGAGCTCCACGGCTTGATGGGTGACGCCTTACTCCAGCACGCAAGTAGCCTACCACCGCGGCAACATAACACCCTGATGGAGATTATTGGTGTATGACACCAAATAAAGAGTTAGATATGTAAAATAGAAAAAAAAAAGGACAAATCAAAAAAATTGATACATATGGAAATATATTTATATATTGCAATACATCTATTGGATTTAATATTTTCCTGTATTGAAATATGGAAAGAAATTTGAGAGAAAATGTGAGAACTAATGGTTGTGATAGTCACCTTGATCAATTTGCACTCTGCACCTAGCCACCACCCCGTACCATGCTGTGTTTGGCTTAACTCTTCACATGTGGTGAAAATGTAAACCGTTATAGATAGTTCCTGATAGACGCCATCTTTATGGGCAATTTGGCTGCGTCAAGTGTTCTAACTTTTCTACGCAGCCAAGAGCAAGTTCGAGTGCGCACATGTAGTCGACCCAGGGTTGACCACGGACTAGCAACACACATGCACAGTGACCTACTCACTGGAACGACTCCTTCAGCACGGTATTCAACACTTCCATTGCCTTCCACCATTTCGCTATAGCATCACTGGTTTCCTTCTGTGCTTTACACGGGTTTGCATGAATCAAGGCTACCGGGACCAGCGAAGAAACCATGGTCCTGAGGCTGGTTTCAAATGGTCAACCACAGTAGTCAACCAATGGTCGACCAGCCTGGGTTAGAGTAAAAATAGTTGACCTTTAGTTAACCTTGGTGCGCACTTGAACCTGCTCCTAGTGGTTCACCGACCAATCATGCAAAGATTTTAGCAAAATTCCTGCATGCCGCCCATTGAATGTAAGCAAAACACATAGTTGTGCATTAAAAAATGATGTTATTGCCTTTAAAGATGTCCGACTATACACTGTGTGATGTCAAGTGGGAACTAAATACCAGGCATACTTGGCTTTTAGTTGATAAAATATTTCCAGCATTTTTTTGATTTTGAGGGAATTGCAACATCTACAAAGCCTGCATGTTCTAAAAGAGTCTCCTGCCCAAGACTGCCCGTGGCACTGGGAAATTATAACACTGTTTTTAAATAATAAAGAGCAGATGAAATTGATAGTGAACAAAATGGAATTTGAAAATCTACTGTGGGGAGGTGAATTTTATATGTGCAAGCTCCTTTAGGGACCATTGCTTCTTTCTTTTTTCCAGAAAGTAGTCATGATAGTTTGTTACTTGGTTAAGGTTTGTTTACAAGAAGTAGAGAAGGCTAGTCAAAACAGTGAGATATTTTGGGTCCAATCAGAACTACAATCCCATTCTGAGTTATCCATTTCTTAATATTGTGATACAACTACTGTAAGCCATGCCCACTTCACACAAATTGGCTACAGTGATAGCCAGACGCCCATAGGAAATGCATTGAGCTAGTTTTTCTTTGAAGATTTATATCTGAAAAAAAAATAGACTTGCCTCTCACTTGTGTTTTGCAAAAGCTCAAAGTCCAGACCTGTTTTCATCTCAGTTTAACTGTTTTCATTTTGGGGTGGTGAACGTATTCTAAAGAAGAAGAATACATTATGGCCTGTACGGTTGATAATTCTAAGGATTATGCATACATCACATCGTTCCACAATGCCTACAACAATTCTAAAACACTAAACCTACTGGCCTGAAACAAATCTCCACTTCTCCAAGGCAAATTGATAGGCAAAACAGGTTTCCAGCCAAAATACCATGTATTGTATATTGTTTGTGACTGGTTCCCTGCTAGTTTTGCCTAAGCACATGAATTTACTTAACAGGAGAAACATAAACAGGAAAAGAAGTTGTTAGCAGAAACGGGTCACCAGCTAAAATATCTTGTAATGTACATTGCTTATGACTGGTACCCTGCCAAATCAAATTAGAGCTTCAAGGTTTATTATTAGGCCTTGTCAGAATTGACAGCCATGACTGCGGCTATTGCTTAAAGGTGTTGCTAAGGTCAGCCTTTGCTTCAAGGCATGTTCACATGGTGAGCCAATCACAGTCGCAGCCGCTGATTTGGAAACTGCCGTAACTTTCTTTCCTCACAATGAAAAGATTCCCTATTAAAGTCAAATCATTTGATGATTGGTATTTGGGTGTGTTTTAACACAGAGGTTTAATGTCTCCCACATTTGACTAACCCTTCAAAGATGCAACGATTGAACAATTAAATCTGCGTAAAGCTGCATCGACTTTGAATCTGAGGTCAATCAGAAACCAAAGACTTAATAGTTTCACATGTATCGTGTGTGATTTTTTTGTTACGTTTGTACACAATTTTACATTAGGCATGTTTAGGCGCCAATTTTACAAAGTGTACCGGTAACCGTTCCTCCCAGTAACCATTTCTTTGTATTGAGCTTAAGGGTGTTAAATTAGATATTTGGCTTTGTTAGTGTGATAAAAGCAATTGTGTTTCTGTCGGTTGGAGTCCACATCTACACAGGGTTTCAACAGTGGCCTTTATGCCGTTTATTTTGTAAACACAAAACATTTTATAACAACTTTGCCTAAATCGATGCAACGTTATACACAAACCAAGTTGAGTCGTATGAAACAACTTGTTGTTATGTAATAGTACTAATGGGTTTTCTGAGCGGTTTTGCAAGGGATAGTTTAATGCATGTTTCTTGTGACATGCTTCATTTTATTTAAGCTGTTTGGGAAATGTTTTTTATTGTGTTTAAAATTTTTACATTTTGTTTTGTATTTGGTACAAGTTTTGTAGTAGTGCACAGCAGGAAAACATTTTTATATAAAACAGTTTTACAGAGTAAAATGACTTGCATACTTTTTCAGTTGTTGAGAACCTGGAGTAGTTTTATAAGATTTTAATTGCAACAACGTTTGTGTGCTATGATTAACCCTCCTACTGTCTTACCATTCAATATCATCCACTGTGGTTTTGAATGGCAGATAAATTATGCCATCCTACAGTATGATATATTGTGGTGAATTCATCTACACAGTACACAGTTAGTTCTATACACAGTTTTGCCCCCATGCACAACCTGTGAAGTTCGAGTGATATCAAATGGTTGGTCAACTTGCTGGATACTGTTGCCAAGAATAGGAGGGTTAATCGTTAGCTAGAGTATACTCACGATACTTGGATCAAAAGTATCAGAAGTTTGATTTTCAGAGGATTTGTCCGCAAGTAGTTAAGCAAAAACCAACGTGTACTTTTCCTTTTCTTTTGTGGAGTCTTATTTGTCGATGACTGCACGTGACAATGAAATGAGGAGAGACACACTTTTGTGATTTAATCAAAATTTGAGTTGTGCTGTCAACAGCATGGATACGTCTGGTATGTTAACCAGTCATTCACTAGATGTATAGGCCATGTACTATTACATGTTTACAAAAGAGCCACAGAGCCTGGACTTCCTGCAGGCAGGTACAGTTTGTACAAAACTCAGTTAAAGAAAACGTAAACTCTTACATTTCATGGAGTGATTGCACTGTACAGTACAGATGTTATCAAATTTGGGTATGAAGAAAGGGGGGGCACATCTATTTTTTACTATGTTAAATTGATGAAGTAATTCTAATACAAATCGTCAAATTTCTCACATGACCGGTGAAGTGTCTTACCTGCCAGGAAATACCCTGAAATGTATGGCCACTAGCTCTTTTTGTAAACAAGGTTACGTGGTCTATATAGTACAATTATACATTTACTTTGTACCATGTGACTTTTCTATTGTTCAGTTGCTTAAAGGGGGGGAAGTCTGATAGACCATTATGCCTTGATGTCATCTAGACGCCATCTTAGGCCAAGTAACAAAAGTAACAAGTTTCTCGTCCCTGCCCGCCTCCTTATTTTTACTATTTACTATTCAGAAAAAAAGCAAAAAAACAGGAAAATTCGAAAAAAACCAAGGAGTTCCTTGGTTTATTTTTCCTAAGAATTTGTCCAGATTCTTTTTTCACCTTTGCAATACAACAGCCGTTTCTGAATTTTGGAACTTGTTTAGCAAGTGGACTAAAATTATACAAATCATTTGTTTTGGCATACATTGAATCAGTATACTCAAATAGCAAAATATCTGTGAATAAATATACCTTGGCCAGCCATATTTAGCATGTCGGCCGTCTTGGAAAAAAATTGCAAAAATTTTAAAATAGTAAATACTAAAGCCCTGCCTCCTCCTTTTTTTTAAAAGTCCGGACGAGAAGCTAATTCTTTTATGTTACTTGGCCTTAGATGTTAAGCGCTGATGAATGCATAGCTATGTACGCACGGCGCAAAGGATGGGCCAATGAGCAATCTCATTTTGACCTCAACGTGAAGGTGCCCCACTGCAGTGACATCATGTGCATAAGGTCTGTAAAAGGTTATAGTTTAAAGGCATCGTACACGTTTGGTAATTGGAGCCTATTGTTTGTTTTAAACCTATAGTTGTAGATATATACCATAAAACTAACCTGTGAAAATTTCATTTCAAAAGGTGGTAGCGCTTTTGGAGCGGTTATGTCCATGCAGGAAGAATAATTTGCATTGGAATACACACTCTGAGAAGCGTTACGCGTAATGCTTCTCAGATTCAAATGTTTTTGGGGGATAAAAAGTGAAATATTTTTCCATAACCGTAGTACTTCGAAGTGAAAAGTTTCTCAAAATGCATTATACTATCCAAAGCTGCTGTACTTCTTACCAAGTAAGTTTTTATTGCCATTAATTATCAGAGTCATTACCAAACGTGTACGATGCCTTTGAGTTGATTCCAAGAGACATATTCTCCCGAATGCATTCGTGTACAGCATTCATACATACCTGCACATGTCTCACCGATTACTTTTTTCATGTTGCTTTTCAGTGTTTTGGATATTAATTTCTCAAATTTAAATTTAGGTGGATTGTTTGATGGAAGAGAAGGAAAGAGGGTGTATCTGGAACAAATAAGGGCATTATTTAATGAGAGACGAACTGGCTAGGATCCTGCCCGAGTCCTCCAAATTCCACCATGTCATTGTTATATAACGGGTACGAGACGTAGGCCCAATGTTATAAAACGATTTGAAGCACAAATTTTGCCCAGCACAAATGTACCTTGCTCAGGAGATATGGTTTGCCGTCCAAAATGCCATTTTGTTCACATTGTTGTAACTGGACCTTGGCCATTATTTTGCTTAACTTAAAAATTGCTTAGCTACATTTTTTGCTTGCCAGGTTTGTGAATTTGGGCCCTGATGTTACTATACCTACAGCTGTTTAAGAAGAGAAAATGGTTCTTCTCAAATGTTTCTGCTGAGCAAAAATTTAGCAGAGAACCAGTCACAAACGGTATGCATCACATGGTGTTTCGGCTGGTAACCCTGTTTCTGATAAACAAGGTGTGTCTGTGCTACGGATTTATTTGTGTTTACCAGTTCCATGAGATTAAGCTCTGTTGGTTTGCCTGTGGAATGCGAAATCGATCAGACAAGACAAGGTGATGGATTTTTGGTAGTTTCTATTTCAGATGACCAATATGAGACAATTGTACGAGTTACATGAATCTCACCATAGGTATAGATAAATCCCAGTACGCGCCATCTTTACAGGCATCTTGGGTTTTGGTTCTGAGCTGCCTCGAAAGTGTTCTACCAAGTGGTTCACTGACCAATCATGCATAACACATAGTTGTGTGTTCAATATTGGTTAAACATTGCCCCTAAAGATGGCCGACTTTACAATGCTTGGCGTCACGTGGGAACTATATACACAGAGACCAAAAAGAGAATCTTCCAGAGAATGACTAGACTTGCTTACCAGTCTGCAGCAGTGTCTTAGTCACTCGGAGTTTATTCAGGCCAGTGCATTTTATCATCAATTCTTTATTCTTTTACAATAGATATTTCCAATCAGGGATGAGGATGTTTATTTTTTTACAAGGAATGGAGAAACAAAAACATAAGCGTCTACAAAGATTTTATCAAAAATATATATTAAAATTTCCTGAATGGCTTTTTCCTACTATGAGTACTTTCCAATTGTTGCTGTTTATTGATGTAAATGAAATTAATATCGTGAAACAAATGTAAATTATATTCCATTGTGTTGGGCAACTTCAAAAATATTGTTCATTGTTTCGACTTTTGAAAATATACTTGTTTAAATGTTCAAAAGTTTAAATTCCTAAACCCTTGAATATTCCATACTCTGAAATCACTTAACCCTATTTAATGCTATGTTGGTGTTTTGTGTACAGTAAGTTCCTCAGTTGTCATAATTAATTTGGAAGTACAACATCATTTATCTTACAACTTTCATTGTTTTAAAACACAACTGATTGCGTTGGTGTTATTTCTTCAAATCTGATTTTCTTCCTCCTTCCAGTTTGGTTGTATGATTCCAAGTGAACTTACAAATAGGGACCATTCAGAACTATCAATTCATTTAAATTTGTATTTATTTACTGATTTTTTTGTTGTTGCTTTGACCAACCTACCCATCTCAATTGTTGGTTTCAAATTTGTTTTCTGTGTTCGTTCTTTCTTTCTTTTTCTCTCTTTGTTTTCTTTTAAATTGAAAATGAAATTTTGGTTTTCAGAGATTTATTTCAATGGCCTTTCAGTGAATGGCCTCTTATTAAAAAAACAAAAATGTGAACATCTACCTATTGCCTGACATACATCGGATGATTGATCAGTAAGTTCAGGAATAGTTAGTGCTTCACTGTTAAACAATACAGATAAAAGAATTTTTTTGGACTGCTTAATGTCGTTACAGTCTTGACTTCGTGAAATGTCAAACTAAATTTCATCTTTTTCTACGGAAGTAGGGACTAAAATATATGAAATTAATTTGTATCACAATCACCACCTTTGATTTAGCTAATCTAAATTTTAGTCATTGGTATTCGCTATTTATTTATTTGTACCTATTTTTTCCAGTGACTGATTTAACTTCTGTAAATAAAATAGAAAAGTATATGATTAAAATCGAACAAAAGTATTGTGAACCCTCCGTCCGCTTATACCTGATGAAGTGAACATGTTTGTAAGTTACAGTTAATTGTGTTATCTTGCATCTCCTTGAGTTACTTCAAAATCATCTACGCTTTATGAATTGTTGTTGTTTTGTTTTTTTACCAACAAATTACTGTATAGTGAGTATTAATGAATTGACTAGCGTCATTTAGTCTGTCAAATTTGTAGCTAAGTGCTGTGTTAAAAGTGTTGTCACATTCAATAGAATTAATAAGTTTGGTGGGATTCGAACCCACTTCCCCCCTGTGTCCCAGACACGTGTTTTACAATGCAATGTATGTTGGTTCGAGTCCAACCAAAGTTCATTTCCGCAGAACTAGGACGAGGTGAAATACCATGCTTATCCTAGTCAGTAGGCTACGAAGTCTCGTGTGTATTGAACATGTTTTAAACATTGGATTACAAGGTATGAAGGAAAAAAAATCACGCTTTTAACAGGGCTAATGTTTTGAATATGCGCAGGATTTGCGAAGCCTATAGAGTGCCAAAAAGCCAACTGAATCGTGAACTCACTTTTGCCTTGAAAGAGTTCCGTCAAACTTGGCGGTGATATAATTTGTGTTTGTGTTTACAAGCCATTTAATGACTCGTGTTTTTCAAAAAGAGGCTTGCTTTTTCATGAAATTGTTGAGACATTTTGTACAAAAAAAAGTTTGTAATTTACTAACAAATAGTTCATGAGTTTATTACAGATTGTAAATTGATGTATTCATGTATTCAGTTAAATCTCGAGTATGATATCGGCAGTTTCAGCTCTATACTGTCAAACTCATTACTATCTTGATTGCAAATTGTCAGCAGTGTTATTTCTTCGGTAACTATTACCTTTTTATTCAGACTTATTTCTGATTATAAAGAAGTCATCAGTGAACTTTTCTTGATAATTGTGCAGAAGCAAAGTTATAAAATGTGTGACCTAAGTTATGCATTTATTATATGATGATAAACTGTACAAATCAAATGTTGGCGGTCAGTGAGACCGCCAACATGGGGCTAGATAGCTTAGTTGGTAGAGCATCGGCATGTTAATCTGGAGGTCGCAGGTTCAAGTCCTGCTCTAGTAAATGTTTCTTTGCTCGACAGTTCACTGCCCCAAATTATTCAAAAAATAGACTGTTAAAGCTTAGATTGGGAAGAGAGATGTTGTTTCACTGCCCATTTAAATTGATAATGATTGTTTGAACATTTGATGCTATTAGGAAGTAATTTTTAGTTTGTTTTTAAAGAGTTATTAACATTTCTGTGTTCTTTTGGGGAAAACATGGGAAAAACCGATTATAATACTGAGTCACCTCAGAGACCAAAAGTAGATGAGATAGATGTGTTTGAACACATTTGGTTGGTGCTATGTATGGCACCAAGCAAAACAAAAACCATTTGCACATTGCAGAGGACTGCATGGAACTTGTGTAACTGCGTCATAGATTAACAATATGCTACTGAGTTTGCCAATTTGATAATCTCATCATGATATTCAATGATTCGGCCGAAATGTGACAAAGTCTTTCTTTGGCTACTTTCTGGTGGTCAGTGAAGTAGCAGAGAGATTTGCTTTTTGATTATGGGAGATAACTACAAAAACATGCCTTTTTGATAAGTTTATTTTTGGTGGTCAGATTTAAAATGGAAGACAGTTTCAGAGTGCCATTACTTTTCAGAGCAATACAAGTCATCATAGTATTCTGACGACATTGACTTGTGGTAAGCACTCCATACTTTGCTGAGTCCTGTGGGGGAAAAACAAATTCGCAGGCTTTTCACACTTGGTGTCGATTGAAAAACAAAATACTATTCTTTATCCCAGATGCAATTAAATCAAGTTTTCATTTTGAACTTTGAAAGGAACGTTTCAAGAGTAGCAAACAACGATTAGATTGAATCTTTGAATGAACACAAAATTTACTTTTTCATTTGATTGGTTGTACATAGGTTGCTCTGTAAGATAGTTAAAACAAATTAGGGCCACTTATTTTGGAATGTTATATCGCAGCTTGTATTATGTAAAGATTCAACAAAGCCAAATGTTGTACTATAGTGTAGCTGTATATATACCATATGAGCACTGTCTTAAGTTCACTTGTGATATAATTATAAGAATGTTTGGAAAATTGTTTTTATGTTCTTTGTAAAGTTTGTATATAAAACATCATGTTTGAATGTTGTGCACAGAAATTAAATCAGAACATACCAGTTACCAGAATGTTGTATTCTCTGCGTATGACTGCTTTCGTTGTTTTGTTCTTTTGCATTCTACTTATTTGAATTAAAGAATAGACCCCTTGCATTGGCCGCCATCGCTGAGGTCAAACAATGGAAACTTGCACGTGTGTACGCGCTGTGCATAACTCTCAGCCAATGATAGGTCTTCAATGACTTCAGTGAGGTTTTGGTGACGTCGTGTGCAAGGGGTCGATTGACCTTCCAAGACGGAAGTTTGACACCCAAAAGCCATAACTTTCTCTATACTTTATGTTTTTTCCTCTAAAACAAAGGACAATCATGACTAACTTTTGACTTCCTCATACTAGATGATTCCACATCTCAGAAATGTTATTGTTCCAGAAAATTTTCAAAATACACTTGCACTTGAAGGTGTAACATAAAGGTCTTAATGAAAAATATTTTGTTTCTTGTACATGTTTATTATTTATGTTAATTTTGGCCCATGCCCCTCAATCTGGCATTCTTGACAACCTGCTAAGGTTGTTCAAGGACACGCCGTTGACACTCTATCAGCCTAGGGTCTAATTTCATTGCCCTGCGTACCACAGAATTCTGCACCTACGGCGCTCTTTAAACCTCCAGGATTCTATGGACCGTAAGCGCAGAATTCCGCGGTAAGCACTAAACAGGGCCGTGAAATTGGACCCAGAACTTGAGTCCGATGTGTTAGACTGCTCAGCCACAACCAGCTGTTTTGCCTAGTGGGACCACTTATGTTTTGCTTTTTACTAGCTCATTCGTTTTGTCCTCTCATCACCCTGCACAAAGTAAATGACCAGAGACATAACCCACTGCGGCATTCCCGTGCAGTTTTACAACTAGAACTGCTACATGGATTACTCAATTACAGACTCAATGAAACGCTAGGTGGCAGCAGCAGACTTACCAGGTAAATTTCCATTGTTTACGTTGTTCTGAGCATGCGCACATTACCGAGAACAATGGATTTATCTGGTAAGTCTGCTGCCACCTAGCGTCCCAAAAGTCCCCCATTCAACTACAGACTATCATGATAAAACTATGCAAGAAACAAGTATTTTTACTGCTTTGGCCAACTTGTTGTTGTTTTTGTCAGCACGGTACCCAGACTGCTTTGCCTAGAAATACGACTAAATACAATTTGGGAGCTGTTTATTCTTTACGGTGTCATCATCTCAAAATAGTTGTTCTTTATTAAAAGACGGCTCTGGACAGCTGACGTACTTTTCTCATCGAATTTCGATCGTGGTCTAATTATGATTATTCTATATACCCTGCGTCGATCTGGGGGTTTGTAGTATGGCTTCTCGCATGAGAATCAGTGATCAAAATAAAATCTCGGGTTCCAAGCGAGTCTGCCAAGAGCGATTTTCCTGCAGCGGGTCCAAAGCTGAACTTCATTGTTTTGATTGTGGGACAAGGCAGTGCGTCGAATGTGAGAAAATCCTGCATGCCAGCAACTCCAAGTTCGCGGACCACGACCGGGTCAGAATCCTGCAAGTCAAGTTTCCTGAAAACGTTCAGCAATGTGGAATGTGGTGCAGCCCTATTAATCCTGCAGAGTTTTCTTGTATTGAGTGTCAGGGTGTTCTGTGCGGGGAATGTAACAGAAATGTTCACTGGGGGAAACTAACAAAACATCACCGTCGTCCCATTCCAAAAAAATCTAATGACTCAGAAGTAGTGAACACAGAAGATCTGACATCAAAAATATCTCCATCAACTAATGACAAATTGGAGAGAGGTCTTGTATTTCATGAAACTTTCTCAGAAGCAGTTGACGGTGTTTCAAAGAGATACTCTTCATCCACGGATGAGGAATTCCACAGTGCCATCGGTCTAGATTCACTCTCGACCTTGCCAGTTTTAGAGAAACTTGAAAACCCCCCCGATTTTAACATTCACATAATTGGGGAACAGTCAAGTGATTGTAGACTTTCTTCAATGGATGAAATATCGAGTAACGAGTTCCGCAGTCTTGAGGAAGCGCTTGAAAGGTCAACGATGAATCAGATATTAGAGGAGCGCGACCTCATGGAAAACCACCTTGATGGATCCCAAGAACCCGAGGCCCTGTCGTTCAGCTCTGGGCATTTCATTGCCCAAAACAGCTCAATTGTTTGCCAACCAACCGGTTCATCCTCTCAACCAGAATCTAAACCCAAACGACCAACGGCAATGCCACGTCAGAGAGAGAGAAATGCACAAGCCCCAGCAAAACAAGAGTTAAGAACGCAACCAGTGGGAACGCAGCCAGTTTCTCCGAAGCCAGTATCGGTACAAACTTCCACAATTAAGGACACCAGCGTCAGGCAAGTACAGTCTGTTGTCGATCATCCGAGGAGTGGATCCAACCCAAAGCCAAAGCTGGCAGTCTCATTATCCAGCTCAGGCAGAGAGACCAACCTGACTAAACCGATTGCTTCAGTGATGGGAACATCTCAGAATTCGATCAGTTCCAATGAAGGAGATAGCGATCATCAGGTCGACTCACCAAGGGGAAGCTTCAACAGGAAGCAAATGAACATTCAAGGAGTTTTGAGGGAAGATGGAGGTGCTGTGAGAAACCAGCAGAAGGCAAAGGAACCAGCCATCAAGTACTCTCCAGGATTCCTGCTGGTTGATGAAAATGAAAATCTTCAGGTGCTTATTAATAACATATTAAACAGCACATTGATCTATATTTATGTTATAATTAAATAATATTAATTAATATCAAGTGTATACAAAAATTGTGGATGCATTTGAGTGCATTTTCATAGACTATAATCACAAGTTGAAATCTGGATCCATTTCATGAGGCGAAGCTGATTGAAATAGAAAAGCCAGATTCGCGATCGAAATGCATTGTTTTATAACTCACTCATAGATCCTTGACATTTGGAAATTAATTTTTTTCACAATAAACACAAAATAGTCACAGAAACACCTCCCCCACCCCCACACTCTGAGTTTTCTAAAAGCTCCTTCTAAACAGCATAGACGACTCCATGTAGATGTTTTACGCATTTTGTGTTGATCGCGTTGCTTTATGGGTTGATTCTGTAGGATATCTCAAACTGTACCTTTAAAAAAAAACACCTTGAGAATTGTGAATTATAAAGAAAAGGTGTAAGACTGATGGCAGTGGGATTGACCGATAGTGTCATGATTGACCGATAGTGCAATGCAATTGACCGATCACCGGGTTGACCAATTGCACCCAACATAGACACCAACCTTGTCTGCCGTGACAAGACCTTGCCTCATTTGGACAAACGGGCAGGCAACAGCTCAAAATTTTGGAAACAACTCTGTGAAATTTCTAATATTATCCATATTGGACTGAATGGACTGAATTTTAAATTTTGGAGCGTTGTGGCAGTGTACACATGCATAAATGACAAAATAAAGGATGACACGTGACGTATGTTTCACCAATCAAATGATAAGTATCTGGGACACGTGTGGTATAATATTAATTAATTGCATGATATATTACCTGAAAAATGAAGACCTTAACAAGTGTATTAGAGATGCATATTTTCAATCTATTTATAAATCATTTGTCGTATTTGGAGCATTTTACAGAAGGTTTATTTGGAAACTGGTAAAATCTATGGTTTGCAATATTGTGAAACAGCTGTACATACTACATTGCCAATGACTTAAACATATTTTAGTTCTTGCACAGAGTTAATGTTCATTCAGTCTTTTGGATGTTGTTTTTGTCTGATAGGTTGAATCAACTGAGAGGTTTGTTGAGTTTCTGGGATGTCCCTTATCTTCCCTCGTCAAAGTTGTCTCCATCTTTGGCAATACAGGAGATGGCAAATCCCACACTCTCAACCACACCTTCTTCGGGGGGCAAGACATCTTCCGCACATCTCCAGCCCAGGACTCCTGCACCATCGGCATCTGGGCCGCTTACGACACGGCGACTAACATCATCGTCACGGACACCGAGGGCCTGCAGGGGATTTCCAACAACGAGAACCAACGAACCCGTCTGCTCCTGAAGGTCTTGGCAATCTCCGATGTGGTCATCTACCGTACGAGGGCCGACCGACTGCACAGGGATCTGTTTCAGTTTCTTGGGGATGCATCCAAGGCGTACAGTCGACATTTCAATCTAGAGTTGAAGGCGGCATCAGAGAGAGGTCATCTCAGCGGGTCCTTGACTAGCCTAGGTCCTGCTGTTATTGTTTTTCAAGAGACAACTCATACTGTACCTCTAGGAGGTGGTAGGTATTTCTATTATCAGTAAAATATCACTAACATACTAATAATCAACATTTATAAAGCGCCTCATATGCAGTGTTTCTATACAGCGCTTCATATGCAGTGTTTCTATAAAGCGCTTTACAAATAGTTACGAAAACAAACAATAGCATAATAAACATCTGAAGAGAGAGCAATCAAGAAGTTGAATTAGATAGGTGTGTTTTCTATCTATTTTTGAAAGTGTTCACAGTCCGAGAATCACATATGATTATGGGGAGATTGTTCCAATGTTTGGTGGCACAAAATGACAAGGCTCGTTCACCGTAGTGAGTATGGGTACGGGACCAGGATGGAATGGGACGAAAATGCATGGTGAATACATGTAGTACCAAAATGGCGTACGCCATGCTGTTCACCATGTAATGGTTTGATAAATAAATGCTGCATGACCAACAATCATGAAATGACAAGGATCTACTTTGATGTTATACACAATCTCTGTTATCTGTTGAGCAATTACATCCAGTTTTGAGTTTTTACAGGAAGTGCCTAGTTTTTGTCATGGAGTGTAGAATGCATCAAGCGAGTCTTGTGTGTATGCAAACATTGGGTGTACACGTACCTTGCTTTAATTTGTGAAGGAAACAAAATCCGGCACATTATTTGGCCTCAATGCTTGAACATACAAGCCTTGGTCTATATCTGTACATACATGTAGTTTGTTGATGCACAAATTATTTTCTGGGAATATGAACTATGTTTGTACATGTACCCACATGTACGTAGATGGGACAAAAAATATCACTTAAACATTTTACATGATATCATTTGAGAAGGGCGCCCTCAGCTATAGGTCAAAAGAAGGTTGTTCATCGGCCCATCCTGTGGGCTGTGCGTACATAGATGTACGTTTTCCATTGTTGCATCATCGTTTTACCTCAAAGATGGCGGCGTGATGATGTCAATGCTTGTGGTCTATTGTGCAGGGACCAATTTTGTCCAACATTTTTACATAGCAAAATATTTAGACTTGTCTTGTTTTATGCACACTGAATGCTAATATTGAGTATAAACGATGAATTTTGAGTTGCAACCGATTCTTTTTGTTTAGCATTTTGCTCTGCTGTACAAGGGAAATCGTTCACTGTTTTGGGATGCATCTTGTTGGTTTATTTCGTACCCAGCAGATATTAATAATTTCAAAAAACTAATTTGTTTTCTCTTTCCAAAGATCAACCTTCAACGGGAGATAGCCTAACTGTATCACCTGACGCCATCCTGCGGGAACGTTTCAAGGAATACGGTCATAACATAGACGCATTCAGCTGTGTGCAGTATATAGGGACACAATCTGTCACTCCACCAACAGACTTCAGGGGACTACGCAAGGCTATATTGGCCCATGTACGAAACAGCAGTGTCAGGTCGCCGCGACCACCAGCAGTTGTGTACAGCGCCCTCAAGGTGAGAGATCTATGAGTCAAGTCATATTATTTTCTTAAGCGCTTGTTAGCCTTTGCATTTGTCATCTTGCTTGCAAATATTTTCCCCTATTTTGTTTAATGTAATTGTAAATATCTCCTTGATTGTACAAATCTCTCTGATTGCAAGATGCAAATGTTAGCAGCTCTGTAATGCAAATAACATGAATCTTTCCTCATTGTGTACCACTATGAAAGATGCTACAATCACCTAACCTGACACCATAAATGAAGTGTCTACGTAACATGTATTCTTGTTCATGTACTCCTCTGTTTCACTGATCAGTAGTATAGAAAAAAGTAGGGTTTAAATTTGTTTTTCTTTTTGTGAAGAGGATCATCATAATTGCTTGTAGTTTTGAAGAAAAAAATTCCAAATAATTCTTGCAGGTGCTTAATGATAAATTCAGTGGTGAGATTGATGCTACAGTGCCCTCCACCTTCCCAGATGAATACTTCACTTGTTCAGCTCGGTGCTTGTCATGTGACGCTCGCTGTAGCTGCACAATGAACCACACCAAGGATAACCTCACACACTTCGCTGAGGCACGCTGTCGCTATCAGCATCAGTATGATAATGAGGTGTTTACATGCAAGGTAAGAAAGAGGCAATGCGTGTTGCCTCCTGGCATATCAAGCGTGAGGTTGTAATTCTTTATGTGATGCTAGCTGGAGTTGTACAATGAACCCCATTGAGGATAACCTCACACTCTATGCTTAGGCATGTTGTTGAGGCACACTGTGGAGATCAGCATCAGTATTATAATGAGGTTTATAAATGACAATGAAGTAAGAAGGAGGCTATGCATGCACCTTAAGACATGTGATATTCCAGCTGTGTGATGAATACCAGTGGGGTTAACCTCACACACTATGTCGAGGCACATTGCTGAGGCACACTATCATTATCAGCATCAGTATGATAATGAGGTTTGTGATAATGAGGTAAGCAAGAGAGGTACCTTGAGACATGTCAAGCATGAGGGGTTTTTTTATGAGATGTTCAAATCCCATCAGCTCATTGTAGCTGTATGATGAATGTATGTAAGATGTTAGCCCTATACAGGACTCTTCCTCTGTGCTGTACACAGATACAGATTCCTATATATCGGGGCCCGTTTCTGGGGCGGAAAAAAATTCAAAGCTTCAGAACTCAAATCTTAACTGCAAGAAGCCACTAATTTCACCGGATTCACATTCCATGGCAGCATACAATTTTTTGCAGTGGGTTTTGGACGTCATATATTCCTCATTAATTTGTAATTTTCATGAAATAATGCAGCTCTCAACGTAATAAAATTCTGCAAACTTTAAACACTTTATCAAGAAAAACCAAGATGCGGGTGTTTGCGTGTGTTCGTGATGTCTGCGCTGGCGTCAATTTCGCATACCGCAAAATGCACCGAATTTCTATCGAACTTTTTGGTCACAGTATCTTGACTGCACAGCGTTAACATGCAAACGCAGCGTATGATATGCGCGGCATGCATCATGCGTCTTAAACGCGAATGTACGCGTGTGTATGTAACTCAAGACGTGAAACATGCCTTACCCACTTCTTATTACAGGATTCAAACTGACAACTTGTCGCTGGGCCTAATGGTGGTCTAGCGGTAAGACATCTGCTCTAGAAGGGCAGGGGTCGTGGGTTCGACTCCCACCTGCCTGTGGATTTTTTCCCTGCAGGACGCAGGAAAGCACTGAGTAGATGGTGCTTATCGGTGTAGGGTAAACAAATATATATCAAACATGAGGTTAAACATTTTCATGTGTGTCTAAATTCACCCCTTGCACAACTTGGAACGCACCTCCGCGCAATGCGCGTCTACCATTTCCGCCGTTTTGGGAGTAAATTCCTTCGTGTACATTTTCTTTCTCAGGTGCTTGTAAGTTTCCTCCGCATTGTGCAGGGGGTCAATATAGTTTGTTGTTTCTTCACGTTAATGGTAACAGCAGCATTCTTAATTTGTATGAAATCATTCTAATTTGACAGGCTTGTTACGGGCGAGGTGAGGAAGTCTTGGTGGTCCCTAAGACTTCATCTTCAGGGGATACATCTTGGCTTGGTCTCGTCAAGTATGCTTGGTCTGGGTAAGTTGATCGTTCAACATCAGGGATCTTTCATATAAGGACATAGGAATTGGTTTCTTGAGAAAGTTGGGAAATAAGTGTTTGGTAGATGTAGACTACAACATTTTAAGGTTTAAAGGATTGGATTGTAAAATTATACCAGCCTTCTTGTTATCAAGTATGACCTAACATGTTATTGCAATAGGTGCTCCTTTTTTAAGCAAACAATCAATAATTTGTTCCTACATGTATTTGTTTGATGTTTTACTAAAAAGTTGTTAAGGCAGCAGTGGTTTAGTTTAGGAAATTTGTCTGTAATTGAAACCCAGGCATGATATTCTTCCAGGGGCGGATCCAGGATTTTCCAAACGGGGGGGCGTGAAAATATACCAAGCAGCAAAATCTTCCCTTCCCCATTTCTCTCCCCCCTTCTCTCTCTCTCCCTCTTTTTTTCTTTTCTCCCTAATTTTTTTTTTTTTTTTTTATTTAATTGGGGGGGCGTGCGCCCCCCACGCCCCCCCTGGATCCGCGCCTGTCTTCCTACTTTACTCTTCCTAACTGTTATCTTTTTACTTGTAAACTTTTTTGGCGGTTTTAAATGTTTAACAAGGTTTTTAGTGATCGTGGGTTTTTACTTTTTCATTAAGTGCTTTTACTCTATGGTATATGATTAATTCATTAGTTTGTTTTACTGATTTACTGATTTACTGCTCTACTGTAAATTTTGTTGTGATTTCCTGTAAAGCGTTTTGAGATTATATGTAAAACGCTGTAGAAAACATTATTAATATTATTATTACTTTAATCTGATTTCAAGATTCTTGCCTTCAGAAATTAAGAAAAAGCCTATCTATATGTAGGTCAGCCCTTGCCAATAATTTGTCCCACCTTTTTTCACAGGTCAAATATTCTCTAAACATTGCAGTGTATTTAAAACTTGCAGTTGGACAGTACTCAGGCCTTATGCTTCATTTTTAATAGGGCAAGGGCACCAAGGCGTTTTTCTTGGAAAAGGGTACCTCCATGTGGAAATTGTAAATTTCTATTGGAACAATCACAGGGCACCAAGGCAATAACCGGAGGCCTCCATTACCTTTATGAAGTATCAGGTCTGAGTATGTATATTTATATTAGACTTTAAATTATGAAACAATAATTCTGATTATGATGTTGCGTTGTAGATATGTTTTGGAGTGCCCAAACTGTGGGATCATCTTCCGTAGCAGACAACACTGGTATGGTAATCTAGACCCAGAACAAACTGCAGTCAGGACAGAGCTCAGACATGTTTGGCCAGGGGTAAGTAAAGTTGACAGAATATCTTCTTTTCTTCTTCATCACACACATTGGTTCAGAAATAGACTGATCCAAATAGCCTCATCGACCATAAAAAGTGTCTATAAGCCATTTTGAGATATGGTGGACATAATACTGTGACACTACAGTCATCATTGTGCATGCACACAACACGGAGCTGTTTGCTTACCAGAACAGCTATTACGAGCATCCTGTACACAAGAATATCATTACTAAATGTCTTTTATTGAGTGATTAATCATGGAAATTTAATATTTTGTACAATTTATGATAACAATATAGCAAAGAGATGTCAACTGGTATGAACATGATGCATGCACTTATGATAACAGACATGGACTTGCTTCAGTTACTTTGCAGTTTCCTTTAATATTGTTTCATTTTTCAATAAAGATAATGTGTTGTGATTTCTCTTTTAAATGTTATTATTTAATTAATAAAATTTTAAAATAATTTCTTCTTAATTGTTATTCTTGAATTAATAAAATCTTTTAGTTGAAAACCCTAGAACAGCGGTTATGTTTTTGAAGTTTTGCATGGATGATACGAGCAAGGATTAATAATTAAAACCCCACATGAATTTATTAAATAAGCGGCATGTGTTTGAAATTGAGTGAATAGACTGGTGGCTCTCTCTGAGCACCATGCAATTATCACCTCTATTGTATTCGGGGTTTAAGGGCTTCATGTCATTTCTCAACCTTGCACAATTATTAAACAATACATTTTGTCCCACGACTGTATTTGGTTTGGGTAAGATTGTCTGTATACATGTACACCCAAACCAAACAGTGCACTTCTATTTGCCCTTTGCATGGATCCGCCATGTGCGTGTATAGCCTCGACTTCATGCTTCATTTGTATTATATTTATGTATCTGTTTGGATGAAAGTCATTACATTACTGTGACAATACAGAGTTATATAATGCTTTTATTCACTGCTGTCCCCAAGTTCAGGCTGATCGTGCAAAGGGCGAGTAGTGTCCACCATACCTCAAAAAGGCTATCATCAACTTGGTTTGGTTTTGATTGTTTCCTTTATCTCTTCTCACGTTCAAGGGTTGCACTGTACTTCAAGGTACCCATAATGCAGCGAGGCGAGTAGTGGATGGTCTCTCCTCCGTCATACAGACAGTTGGCTCAGTCAGCGCTCGACCAACTCAGATGGTTACTCAGTGGATGACCGACCAGATTGCACCAGCCTACTGGAGACCCAATGCAGAGATTAACGTAACTCAACACACCTTTGATAATTAACCCTCCGTCTGTCCATTTGAAACCACTGAAAAAACCCATGTCTCACACTTGACTGTAGCTTTGGGTACGCACACACACCATTGTGGGGACTTTTACACAATGGAACAAAGGTCCTCACAATGTTTTTCTTTGTTAAACTGGGTCCCCACAAGGGAATTCTTTAAAAAAGGGAATAATAGACCAACAATAGCAAGTACCCACAACTGAGTGTGCAAAGGAATGTCCGACACACTCTTAAGGTTTACCCTCATATCAAAGTGCACTCAACCGTGTATGATCAGTGAAGCGTGTAAATGGTTTTGGATGGTGAAACAGTGGGCTCCGCAGTCTACCAGATAGTAGGAGGGTTACTTATTAAATTAAATTACACGAAGTCCACCTAAAGTTTAAAAATACTCACAAACTATAATCTATATTTTGAATGAACATCCTCAAATTTGGTGCATTATGTGAACATCTTTAGGGGCCATTCATAGTTGTCGATGTTTTTTAAATTTCGATTTTTTTTTTTTTTTTCCAAAGTTTTTTGACCCACCCACCCACCCCTAATTTCGATTATAAAAAAATTGATTTGTTATGCAGTATTAAAAATAAAACTACATGTTGTTTGTACATGTACTTGCATATGTTTTCATCAACAGCAACTTTCATGGATTCGTAATTTGAGGATCGGTTTTACAGAACTTCTTTTGCAATGAAATCTTTGTGATTTATTGATCGGTCGACAACGCACATTGGGGAAAAAAAATTGCGGTGAGAGCGATGTGTTTATGAGTACGAGGTTATAATTTTGCATAAAAAACACAGGAACAAGGTTGAAATTAGACTCCACCGCACGTCTTCTGACCCTGGAAATTCGAGTTGCGTGTTTCCCTACTCGCCCAAGTATTCATGGAAGACCGCAAGCCGCATATCGGGCCAGCTGCCGGGCCGCAATTTATTGTTAACGTGCCGTTTTTTTCATGCACACCTTGTGGTTCCGCGATATATGATTATACAGGCAAACTTAAAGTGCTTCCCGATGCCAGGTTCCCCCTCTGTGTGAGAGTTACTTGCTGCTTGATGATCGATGTTGGACGCGGAGGTCTCACATGCCTGCTCGACCACCCCTTGCCAACTCGATTCCGACCAACTCGACCGTTTACCAACTCGATCGTTGTACTAACTCGACAGTTTGCTTTCAATTTACAAGCTCAACTCGTCTGTTGTCCAACACGTTCGTTGTCCAACTCGCCCGCTGCAAGTAAAATAGAAAAGTCAACTCGTCCGTTGTGCCAAATCACACGCGGGCCGTCCTCCCAATGGTGTTTCACATAATGGGCCAAGCACATGGTGTTTTTTTGCATAGTGGTGAGTCACGCACATGCATGCTGTACAAATTATAATGTATGTGTACACATTGTACCTCGGGTCATCACGCGCATAGGACCGCTGTACGCAGGCAAGTCAAACGGTCTAGCTTTTTTCCGTTTTTGGGGGTTTTTTTTTAAGTGAATTTCGATTTTCAGTTATTTACCTTGACCCACCCACCCACTAATTCGAAAAAAAAAAAATTGAAATTTAAAAAACATCGACAATTTTGAATGGCCCCTTACACACCAAGTTTCCTGGGTGCTTCGTGCATTACACGACGTACGAGATGTGCATCTTGACATCCTGCCATGAATACACAGGCCTGCTATTAGAGGGTTCTATAGGTCTGAGACAAGCCATCCAACTTTGATTTTACATTTAAATGATCTCCCATCCAATAACTGAGCACATTCGTCAATTCTTGACTTGGCAATTAGGTCACTGAATTTCCGTTGAGCTAACGTTCTGGGAGCTTCAAAGGGACATATTACGTTGGGTTGTGTGCGTTGGGCTATAAAAGCTTTTTTGATGAAATGAATATGGTTGGAAAGATATTTTAAAAGTAGAATATAATGATTCACATAAATATCCCTCAAAATTGTCTGCCATTTTGTTGAGTCAAAAATTAGGTTCTACAAAATGGCGGACCGTGTTGGTTTCAAAGAAAAAGGAAACTACACAATTTCGGTTTATATTTGTGTGGATCATTATATTCTACTTTTTAAAAACATCTTTCCAACCATAACAAAAATGCTTTTTACAGCCCAAATCTTCCAGTCCGACGACAATGTGTCCTTTTAATGATGAGTGCACTAGAGTCAGTAACTTAACTACACTACTATGCTTAGGATTTGAACAGGTGGTGTGTCCTGGCGTGTTGTAGCTGAGTGGTCTAGTGCATCAGACTCAAGTTCTGATGGCTGAATCGTCAGGGTTTGGTTTTGATTCCCGGACATCATGACACTTATGTCCTTGAACAATGCACTTAGCCACAATTGCTTCTCTTAATAACCTAGGTGTATAACTGGGAACCTGAGAGGACTGAAAAAGTATTGGTTTGGATTAACCCCTTAGCGCTAATATAAGCAGCTTGGGGTTGTATGTTCCCCAGGGAGTTGAGAAAGTTAGAGGAAAAGTCCAAGTACGCCTGATGCCCAGGTGTTGTAAAGCACCTTGATCCAGCTGCTGGGATATGTGTGCTATATAAAAACCTAGTATTATTATTGTTACTAACACACAACTATGTGATGGCAAGTCCTGCAGTCTGAGCATCTGACTACAGTGCCACAAACACAGTCCAGTTATCTCTTCATGTGATCCCAGCATTGAACTCTTCTTTCAATTTACTTTTCATCAGGAATGTTACATGTGTTCTCATCCGTTTGGTGAGAGTGAGAAGATACATCATTGCCGAGCTTGTGGCGAGGGTTTCTGTGATGATTGCTCCGCTCATCAGATGCCCGTTCCTGAGAGAGGCTGGGGTGACAAGCCTGTCAGGGTGTGTGAACAGTGCTACATGAAGAAATGCCAAGGTAAGGGAAAGGAAGCAAAATGATCGATCAAACGAGGAAGGAGACAAAGTTGAAAATAGACATTTCTGGTGCTGAGGCTGGTGCTATGTGTTTCATCAAATAGGAATGTAAAGTTACAAGTCTTGCTTTGAAGCCAAGATTTTCCCACAAGTTTTTTTTACACAAACTGACACAATTTTACCTTCTGAAATCTGCAAAATTTTGCAAGATAATCAGTTTCGTAGAGGGTCTTTGGTTTGAATCCAGGCTTCCTTTTAAATTTTGTTTTTGTGTGGATAGCTTTGAGGGTGCCATATTTAGACCTCTTGCCCTAACGCCACACATGGTTACTTTCTGCCCATGGTCTGCCATTTTGTGAGTCAAATGGCATGTAAAGATATGGCGCACTTCTAACCATGCGCTCATCCTCAAAAATTTGAACTAGGAAGTAACAACAAGGGAATCTGATGCCCAAAATGGCGCAACCATTAATTATCGTGGGTAAAGATGTCGTGTGAATAGACCCCTGGCATTGGCTGCCCTCACCGACGTCAAAAATTGAAAACGTGCACGTGTGTACGCTCCATGCACAACTCTGGGGTATAATCGGTCCACCTTTAATCTCAGTGAGGGTGCTGCTTGAGCTTGTGACATTGTATACCAGGGGTCTATTGGGTCACTACAATGCTTGTCAATGAAGGGCCAAAATTTTATCAAATATATTTACTAACACTTTTGTTCCACATTGTCAAACTTTTTGAATAAAACCAAGCTTTTTGGATGGTTAGTGCCCTAAGCAGTTTCCATCATTATAAGTTTCCAAGTAACATTGTGTTATATGTCATGCTCCATGCCCAAACCAGGCACTTCCTGCCAAAACTTAAAACTGTGTTTATTTGCTCATCAAATAGATGAGAATACAAATGTACTGCTGTATTTTTATATACATTTTTCTGGGGGGGGGAGTATTTTAACTTTTCTTGTATTTTTGGTATTTTGTGTATTTTCATGTATGTATATTTTTAATGCTGTATTTTGTATTCTTGTCTTTCTTAGATATTTGTTTTAATTTAATGCAGCCAGTGGCATCGGAGTTACAGGCTTTTCAGTCACAGTTATTTAGTTAACTTTTTTAATTCCAGGCATGTGCCATTCGCTTATTGTTCTTGTTGTATTGTTTTGTTCTTCCTGTATTTTGTGTTGTTCTTTTTTGTTATGCCGAACAAATAATCCAAAATAATAAAGAATAAGAGCTTTTAAATAACACCTAATTAGGGCCCATAATGTAAGTGTTAAGTTTATACAATGTTTAAGACATCACATACATTGATAACACAGTAGACGTTTTGGCTGTTGTTATTTTTAATGCCATTTCTCTATTTTCGAGAACTGCTTGATTTGGGGTAGGGTAGGGCGTCACTATACTGTATTACAATACAGTCCTTCTTATTCCAATCCAGGGGGGAGTTCACCTGAGGAGTCATTGGAACAGCCAGTAACAGCCAGGAAGATGGGAGAGGTTGTACAATCAACATTCAATGTGCTTGGGACTGCCATACAGTATCCACTGGGTAAGATATAAGCAAAGTCTAGCTAAACAGTTTGAAGATTGTTTGTAAAACATCATCAGTGCACCCTAGGCTTATTTCCTTGTAACTGTATAGTTTCTTAGTTATCCCACAAACTTATGTCAAACTGAATATATTTATTTAATGCTTGAATAGATTTGATTGAATATATGCAATATGTCATTTTAGCCTGCTAAATAACAGTTTACGATTAGTAATGTTTGATAATGTTTTGCATTTTATCCTTAGATCAAATTACATTTTTACTCTTCAGTAATTCATTTTATCCTCTTATTACTACAGGTTTAATGTGTATTTGAACTTTTACTCCTACTTGTTATAATTCATTTTCTTAATTTATTTTAATGTGTCCATACAATTGTTCCTGTTTAGTTTTTGCCTAGAGTCATTTGTTTAGCGCTTAGAGCATGCCTGCATGATTAGGGCGCTTTATAAGTGTTGGTATTATTATTATTATTATTAAATGGTCTGTAAAGATGTATCACATCACTTAGAGTATTCATTATTAACATGTACCCGTCATCCTTCCTCAGGTTTCATGTTGGATGCTGCACGCCCAGCCTACTGGGTACCAGACAGTGACATCATCATCTGCTCCTGCTGCCAGATAGAGTTTACAGTCAAGATGAGCAAGCATCACTGTCGAGCCTGTGGGAAGGGGGTGTGCAGTGAGTGCTCCATGAACCTACGACCAGTGCCCTCTAGGGGCTGGGATGAAGCAGTAAGAGTTTGCAATAACTGCGACAAGAAACAAGGGCAGCTGTAAGTGCATTTGACGGTTTGGGCGCTAAGTCTTGGGTTACCTGTTGGTAAGTCAATACGTAATATGTTCACCTACTGATGTCAGACAACTGATTTTAGCAGCTTCTGTTTCTTAACGCATACACAACGAGCTCACTGACACACTCAAGCGGTCCAATCGTTTCAAATAAACGGGCTTCTAGTCTTCGTTATCTCGCTACCATATCAGGCAAGAATAGGAGCTAGGCCTCTGTTGGCAAAATATAATAGTGCATTACGTGCATGACTTGAGAACTAAAGACTATTATCTGCGCATGCTCAATAAAAACAAATTCCCTGACATTTTAAGAAAGGACAGCCCCACGCCTTGGACAGCAGCATTGGCGACGCCCAGTTTCTTGGAAACTTTCCTCTTTGCTTATTTAGTAAAATCTACTACAATGTGTAGGTTTTATTTTAGTAAAATTATAACATGTAGGATTACCCTGGATGAACGAAAGGATAATTTCACAGTATAAATGTAAAGTTTCACTCAGTGATCATCACTTTGACCTCAAGTGACACCAGATAAGGCGCAGTATTAGATAACCCAAAGTGATGTTTTTGTACCTTCAAAAGTCAGATAATCCACGCTTTATACGCAGGAAAAAATAATTTAATTTTTTAAAAACTGTGAACTCGGGTCATAGTTTTTACTAATAAACATCAGTTTCGTGAGAAAATCGCGAAAGAAAAACTAGCTCAATGCATTTCCTATGGGCATGTGATAGTTGTGGTTGTCTATTATTAAACTGTGTGAAGTGGGTTTAGTTCCAGTGGACTTAACTACAGTATAAAGCTATGCTACCAAGGCTGTTGGGTTGGCGTAGTATAGTGGTTTCTTTCCTCGCCTTCCATCTCTAGGACCCCGGTTCAAATCAAGCCGGGGGCACTATGTGGATTGGGTTTTCGTACTACCTGACTGCACGGGGTTTCCCTGGAATATTTGTCAGGGTTTTCCTGGGTTTTGTTGTGGGATCTTGCAGGCATGGTATATTATTGATAACAGCACAATTTTTTTAAATTTATTAGATAATTATTCAAATGCTCTTTGGTGTAAAAAGTAAAAATTACTTTTGAAAAGGAGTTAAGCTCAGAGTCCTTTTGATCTAACCACAATTTAGGGGGCTGTTGGGTTGGCGTAGTATAGTGGTTTCTTTCCTCGCCTTCCATCTCTAGGACCCGGTTCTAATCACACCCGGGCTCCTGACTGCATTGGTTTTTCCTGGAATATTTCCAGGGTTATCCTCCCACATCTAAAACTGAAACTTCCTTCCTTCCTTGTCTTCTCTTGGGGTTCTTGGCTAGTATAGTGATCAAGTACGCTTTTATGAGAAGTTTTGGCTTCACAACCAGAATTAATAAATAAATACAAACAAACATGATGAAAGTGTTTATGAAGCATTCAAAATAAATGTTGCTCTTTCTGCCCATTGTGATGAACTTTTCACAGACCAGTTTTTAAATGAACTGCTTGAAGGTGGGGGATTGGATTCAAAATTGACTGTTGCAAAAACCATGTTGTTTCCGTTTGACGAGTCCGTTATAACATTGAGTTAACAAAGAAAATATGAGGTTGAAGTTGACAAAGATAATGTGAGGTTAAAGTTAAGATGAAAACAGTTGGCACAACTCAGTCAACCTTCAGCAATGTGTATCGCTTTCCAGAACTTCAATTGTACATTAATTACCAACTTTAGGCTCATAGAAGAAACTTTTACTAATTGTGGGGTTGAACAAAGAAAAATTTACCAGAGCGGGATTTGAACCAACGACCTCCGGTTTAAGGTGCCGGCGCTCTACCAACTGAGCTATCTAGCCCTATGTTGGGGGCTCCCTATTTTGTCAATATCTTTGTTCGGGGGGTGCCAGTCAGAAGCCATACAGCCGTTAGCTGCCGTGTAGCCAGGGATCACACCCAAGTTTACGATACAACCTTTGAAGCGGCAGCCAGGGGATCACCTTATTGGGATGCAACTTTTCAAAATTTACCCAGTCAGTTTCCGTTGTGGTTTAAACAAGATATTTTTACATGAAATTACATGTACATCTCTTTGCGTTTCTTTTTTTAAACTGTTGTTTTTAAGTTTGATTTATGTGACCATGTTAATTGAATTTTTTAAATGTCAGCATTTATTCCTTGTAAATAAAATTTTACAAGACAAAATATTCAACCTCCCTGCAACAATTTAGGGCCAAATGTATTGGACTTGACAGGATGAATATATGATTTCTAAATAAAAAAATTCACAACTCATAAGTATTAATATTGGAGGCGGAATACTTGAGATGAGGTTTTACTGTAAGTGTGACTCATTCACCTTGGACCTTGTGGGTCTCATTTTCTGAGAGTGACCCACCAAAAAAATTGTGATAATAAAACAGCAGCAAAAATCTACTCCTTTGGTAAATTACAAAATTCACAATCAAGATCGACCATTTCTGATACTGGTAGAGTGACATAGAAACAAGTCTTCCTTTGGATATCTAGAGGATGCCTAATTTTGCAGTAATTGGAAATATGTGAAATATAACTGTAGTAAATAGGATCAGGTTCTATGCTACAAAAATTCACACACACAAACAGGAACATTCTGACAGTTTGGGCTATTTGTATTCTAGTATAAAATTGTTAATATTTGTTTTCAACATTTAATGGTTTCAACATAAATTGACCCCTTGCACCAACGTCACACGCCCTCCATTTTGGGAGTCAAATTGCGTTTTCAAATTAAACGGTTAAGCGTGTAGACGCAGTGTCGCCTAAAATGTGCACTACAATGTAACACTCGGGGATAGTGACTCCCAAAATGGTGCAAACAAGATTATTGTGATGATGAGGTTTGGTGAATTTGGTCATTTACTTCACTGATTCACTGAGACAATGCTGAAAATGGAAACGCATGTTCCACCAATGTTTTTAAAACCATCACACTGATATCACAAAATGTCATTAAATCAGTCATTTATTTAAAATTTCACAAGACATAAGAGATGCAGAGATCTAAGCAACAACAATAGTATCAAAGTAAAGGAAGTGTGCCCTGAGAAATGATGGTCAACAAATAAAATGCACAGGTAAAACCAAGACCTTGCTAATCTGCTACCACTTGTGGTTAAATTGGCCTAATGGCAGTCCAATGGTTAATAATCACATTAAATTAACATCTGGTAAAAAAAAAATGGTTTTAAGAATGATTTGTGTTCTGTGTAATATAGAAATGTTTAGTTTAATGTGAATAACCAATGAGTCCATACCTATGACCAACGTTATTTGAGTTCCTTAATATCACATGAAAGTAAAAAGCAGCGAGTTAGATTAAGGGAATGGTTTATAAAATACATATACCGTAATTAAGTACATTAATCTACCAGATTTGTTAAATTACAAAAATGTAGGACTAAAAGAAGCTTTCCTGAATATATAGATGAAAGGGGTGGGAGGGGAAGGTGTAATTTTTGTAAAATTGTAAAGTAATATACCTTATACTATCCTAGAAGCTATATTTAAATTTATAATGAATGATTTTAGTTCTATACCAAAAAAATGTTCAATTGAGTATTTTATATAAATATGTAACACAAAGGCCTTATGTTTGTGAGTTGCAGTATTGCTTAATTGATATAATAATTGCATTCGGGATAAAGCTTACTATTTTGGGTTTTGTCCTAACACCGATCTATGATCTATGATAAACACTGTCTACTTGGAAGTGATGTTTGAAGCTTTGCATGGTGTGGATCATAAGATAAACTATAGCAGTATACTTGCAGGTACAACAATGTATAAAACTCTTTAGGGAGAAGTGTTGGTTCTGAGAAGAACCTGTGGTCTTGAGGTTTCGAACATTATATTTTATTCGTCTACTCGGTGCTCTCAGAGCCCTGCAGGGGAAACAAATCCACAGGCTACTCAGGTGGGATTCGAACCCGGACCCTCCACATTCTAGAGTCGGATATCTTACCCCTATTAGACCTCCGAGTGTGCTCGGTGATGAGAGGCCAGTTCATGTTCTGTAATCGTTTGCGGTACCCGCTGCTACTTTACAATATTCAAACTAGCCTCTTTATTCGTGTCACAGGGCTGGCTTGGTCGTCTGGTGGTTAAGATAGAATGCAGGGGTCATGGGTTCGAATCCAACCCGGGTAGCCTTTGGATTTCCCCAGGTGTATACAGTGCCTATCACATCTCAGTGTTCATATGATACAACTAATATTGCAGTATTGTGTTGTGAATTGAATTCTGTCTGCCTTTTCCTCAAATATTTAACTTTTTTTGTTACAGTTTGGTTCATTTTTATTGTCTCAATCTTCAGAAACAGTTTGAATTCTTTTTGAAGAATGCAAAGTTGTATTTGTATTCCAGTTTCCTTTAATTAAGTTACGAGTTGTGTATCTATTATTCCAGATTTTCACTGATAACAATTTTAATGAAATCGTGTAACGGTAATAATGTAATCCAGTTATGAATTTAATTTTAGTGAAACAAATTAATTGATTCAGAATGTAATAAATAAGAATAACTCTAAATATTGTTCAGGAAGGTTTTAACAGTGTCAGCAAGTACATTTATTTTAAAGCATACTTGGGGCGGGTGATGGTGGGGGCTGCTTAAATTTAACGTTTATTATTAAATGAGTACACTAAATTTGACCGAATTAAGGATCTTGCTATAAAACTTGACATTGTATCAAATGATGAACGGTATAATCGCCTTCCTGCTCTTAGGATAATCTTCAAACTTTTCGAGGTACCACCTGAAAAAATAAAGTATGAGATCATACAGATTATGAGGTAGGAACAATGATGAAACGGCCATTGCACAAATAATTACGTGATCAAATAACTAAGTTCGTGTAATTTAATTTCGTGTTATCAGTGGTCGCGCTGTTTGTGTTCATCCGGGAGGTGCCTTGACTAAAGGCTTATAGCCTATGCTAGGTTTGGGTTAGGTAGTGATTAACTCTTGCATAGTCTTGATTTGGCGTCGTTCGTTCTGTTAACGTAGGGCGCCGAGTATCACAACACGAATTACTGGAGAAAAGATTACCGTATCCAACAAACATCTGTGTCAGATTCGTAGAATTGCACAGTCCCTCCGAGCCAGTTGATGTTGCGCCCTACATTAATGTAATTTTACTCTGTGAAGAGTGTCCTCCCTCCATGCTCCACTGTAGGCGTTTTAATACTTTTTGGAGGGTGTTTTTTCCCAAAGCAGTTTAGTGAGGGAGGATTGTGTTATTAGGCCTACTTGATGGTTCAATCATTAATTGAGAAAGGACACAAAGCAGAATTCGTATTGAGTTTTCTCTCGCGCCATCAGCTGGATGTAAAGGAGCGGGGGTGGGGATGGGGGTGGCTATATTTCTTACCGGTGGTGGGAGAAAGCCTTGGTAACTCCGATATAGGTTGCGGTGAAAACTGCAAAACACATACTGTGAGGGGTCCAGCAAGCTACTGAGAAGCCCGTCCACTCGACTACCTCACCGAAGTAATTAGCCCCAGACACGTACTCGAACATTCCACCTGAATTATAACATTGAGTTTTGTAAAAAGAAATTCTTGTGAAGTACAATGAATGTTCATTTATAGAATTGCAGCGACTATCTAGGAAAGTGCGCACGGTTGGTTTTAACTGTGGTTTGAACCATAGAATAATTTCAATGTTAGCATAAACATTTAATCAATTATTGTTGTCTGCTACCGGTATACTAACAAACAATTTGTCATAAAAGGAGGGTTTGAAACAGGAAGAAGGGAGAGTTTGGCTAAGGTAATTGCATTTAGTTTTGCATAACTTTGCTTCAGGGGGATCCACATGCAACCTATATTATTGTGGGATTGAAATCAACGGCCTTCGGCAGATTGGGCACATATGTTTTGATTGCCTGGCCACTAAGTTTGTCATGGGTTTCGGGAAAGCTTAGGGCACAGACTTGAGCGTGCAGGGCTCTCAACAAGGTCCTTCCGAACACTAACGATTCAGATGGAGAGAAAGAGGACCTTTGCTTACCTCGGGGTATTTTGTAGCCGGTTTCACCTGGTTTCCTCAGGTTTCTCAAGATGTGGTCAGAATGGATGTTGATGAACATCCCAATGAAAAACATTGAAACACCTACGTCAACAAAGAAGGAATCTCAGTTTCGTCAGTATATTGCTCTTCAAAGAGTCCTTAGACCCAATGGTAATTACATAGGGGTAACTAAACGCTAAACTATAGTCCGGGCACAATTTTTCTTATGCAAGTTTAGGCATTAGACCTAAAAAGGGGAAAACAGAAAAGGGTTAAGACAAAAATAAATTGTATTCTCAATTAGCTTAGGCCTAAACCCTATTTTAAATGCCAGTGTCTTTACAGATTGTATTCCCGGTGTGTGTGCCCCCATACGGTTTATAATATTGGCTGAACGGACGAAATTACAATTTGTGGTATGTATATAGAATCTCCTGCCACACTGGGACCGCTGAGGAAAACAAAATACGTCGTCCTCCTTTGAACCAGCGTGCTTTTAGGGCTGAACATTGATGATCTTCAACGTACTAGTTGTTATAATGTGAAAGGACATTTGATTACAATATTGCTGCTCGACAAAATTAATGATTTTTGGGTTCTACGGGTGAAACGGCTGTGTGGAACCTACAATACACCCGAACCAATGTAACTCACGCCTAAATGTAGCCCAAACCATGTTTCTAAATGTAGTCCGGGCCGTAACACTCCGATGGCCCACCGGTCTGCAGCCAGTAGACCGAAAACACAGTTTAGTTAATTACTCGTTCGGTTTTTAGCAAAAATACGTGAAACGCTTTGGGTCTATCCTCGGACAGGCCCGATTGACATGAGCCTGAAATCCATAGCAAAAGGGACAAAACTAAAAGGACCTGTCCAAATTATTGAGTCATGTTTAACAGTTACAGTTAGTGTTGTGTGATGCTGATCATAATTACGTCATCTGTACTTGTGGGATTTATTGCAAGCAAGATTACTCTTTACATTTCTTGAGATCTAAAATTGATTAGAGAATATTTTGGCATTGGGAGTCCCTAGAACCGTTTGTTTTGATCCTTACCTATTATGAATCTTGGATCTGTTAGCCAGTGTGCATCATAAACAGCATACTCGGTGTGGTATCGTCCAACCATGTAACCGTTGAGTGTACAAAATGTCACCGCGAATCTCAGTACTTGGAGAGGTATTTTGGAGTTTCCCCGGATCAGGATGCCATAAATGAAGGTTCTAGAGGATTAAAAATATAATAAATATTCCTTGTTATGGAGTTGTAGATTTTACTTGAAGTATAAGTCCGAGTCAAACCAATACCTGTAATAACCAGTTTGGGGTGTTGGGGTGTTGGGGTGTTTGTTTGTTTGTTTGTGTGTTGGGGTGTTGGGGTGTTGGGGTGGTGGGGTGTTTGTTTGTTTGTTTGTTTGTTTGTTTGTTTGGGGAGGCTCTTTACCAAGAGAAATCTAGTGCAAGACTTAGGCCTATTAATTGTAGGCCTATACTGAAGAGTACACAACATAATTATGTTTTACTTGCGAAACAAAACAATTCCATAATGTTTATTTTTCTTTGATTAAATTTTTTTAATTACTTATTTTTTTGTTTTATATATATTATATATATATATATTATAAAACTAGTAGGGGAGATGGCATTAGCTTTCGATCCAAACCGGACCTTCGTCAGAGGCATATATATATATATATTTGTTTTCTTTTGGGGGGATCTGAGCCCTTCACCTCCTTAGTTACGCCACTGCTATTAATAAACTATATGGATGTCTCGTCAGTAACTGTTATAACTTGAGACCGTTTACCAATCGGGTTAAACCATTATTCACCAACCGTTTAACACATCAAGTAAAGACAATAACCATAGTGATCATCAACTTCTTTACAACAAATAACCAAATAGTGTAACCAAACCATTGCTAACCAACCGTTGGTACCCACCACATCACGTAAAGGTAGCAATTTTGAAAAGATGTTTGTCTTGGTAATAATAATATTTGCACTAAGTATGTTACAGTTAAATAACATTTATAATACTCAAGTCTTCGACTTATACTCCCAGTATTAATTTAAAAGACGTGTGTTTTTAAAGATTTTTTAAAAATTGAACAGTAACCTTTTAATCTTGTTTGATGCTTTATTCTGAAATCTGCATAAAAACGCCATCATTTTGAGAGAGAACTGGTATATGTCTGTATTTGTCTTCCTCAAGCATAAATTACATTGCCATGACAACCTTGGAGTTGGATAAAGCACAGTTTCCTTCCTACACGCGCACTGACGAAGACCATCATAATCTGATCATGGTTAAATATTCCAAAATCATGTCCCAATTAAATTAGAAACACATCTTAAAACAAAAACAAAACAATCTTCAAATAACAATTTCAAGGCAACAAATACCAGAGAACATTTTACAACATACAATTAGCATTGAGAAAAACCATGTGAGAGTCAAGACATCAGGCCATTCACTTTTAGTATAAAGTAGATGTAAACAGCAAACAAAAATCCTTGCCCTTTCTGTTGCTTGTCTTTCGTCTGCTGATCGTATCGGCATAAATAGTCCTATAACGACATCAGCAACAGCACTATAATTGGCAACTCATTACAACCCTTGAAGGTCCGAAGGGCTTTGTAATTATTTTGTTTCATGTATAGGTAGCATCTTTCAGGAAACAAGTAAAAGTGATATTAAGCTGAACTCTTTTTGTTTTTGGAAAAGAGACAATTATTTAACCAAACAAACATTATGGTGTTTTTGTTTTACACAGATCCGTTTTTCAGTCACAGATTAGCTGAGAGGCTAATTTGTTTTCAAGTGAGGTTTGCGGTATATCATGAGAGCCGTAATCGCTATTTTATTTTCGAGAGCTGTTATTTATTTTTTCAAGAGCAGTTCAGGTGGTCAATTTCCAAATCGAACAGCTGCTCAAAAGTAATGAAGCTTCTTGAAAACAAAAAAAGCTGCTCTTCAAAGTAATAATAATATATGTGTCGTGTTATTTTTAAAAATCTTTTGTGTGCAATCTCCATGTTAATAATTATATAATTATATTTTTGTTATCGTTGGCAGGATCTGATTGCGAGAACTTTAGGCATTGTTGAAGGTCTGTTCAAAATGGTTTGTTAAGATGCTGGGGTCAATTTTCGGCTAAATTGACCCGACAAGATTTAAAGGCACTGAACACGTTTGGTAATTGTCAAAGACCAGTGTTCTCACTTTGTGTATCTCAACATATGCATAAAATAACAAGCCTGTGAAAATTTGGGCTCAATTATTGGTCATCGAAGTTGCAAGAAAATGATAAAAGAAAAAACACCCTTGTTGTACAAATTTGTGTGCTTTCAGGTAGGAATAAAAACTTCTTGCAAGAAGTTTTTATTATTTTAGTGAGAAATTACCTCTTTCTCAAAAACTACGTTACTTCAGAGGGAGTCGTTTCTCACAATATTTGATACTATCAATAGCTCTCCGTTGCTCGTTACCGAGTAAGTTTTTATGCTAATAGATATTTTATTATAGATATGTATTAAATTACTATTTTTATATAGAATCAAGACAGTTATAAGCTTTTATTTAAGGTATTGCACGAAAAAACCACCCGGATTAGTAGTAGTTAATTAAAAAATCATAAAAACTAAAACATTAGTTATTGTTGGGATCCCGACATTTTACGTTCATCAGCCATGTACAGACAATTTTGCACGCTACGTGTATTTTGTGAATTGTCCGTGGACCTATTTTTACTTTTTTTGTATGTTTTTCGTTTTGAAACAGCAATATCTTTCCCATTGTTCAGAGAAAACATTCTTTAAAAAACAAACAAAAAACCAACAAACACGCACAAACTAACAAACAAACAAACACCCCAACAAACACCCCCAACAAACAAAAAACACCCCAAGAAACACCCCCAACAAACAAACAAGCAAACACCCCAACAAACAAACAAACAAACATAACGTGCAACTTCAAGGTGGAATGCCCAAGTCCTTCGTGTTTTCTTCAAATCATACTATATTTTCTAAACACTTCACCTTTGCAAATAATGGCTGACCATGAGCATGACTATAACGACGTTGATATGAGTGGCAGTCTTGCTGGTGTATATACAGATCAGTGGTATGATGAAGGCTGGAGGATAAGTCAAGATGGCGGCTACTCTGTTATCAATCAGACGTTGCTGTGAATTGTTCTTAGTTACGAGATATCTGTGGAGAAAGAAAGAGAACTGACATTGCAACATGCCTTAATACTCTCTTTATCATGCTCATAAAATATGTAAGTTAGGCCCAAACGTATCGGTGCTTGTTCGCAAATTTCATTTTCACGGCGATATTTTCTCCACTGTGGTATCTATTTGGGAATTGTTCATAAGGTGAAAATGGTAAGAGTGCAATGTTAGTTTTGATTAATAATAATACGAGACATTTATATAGCGCATAATGCAGGAGCCTCTATGCGCAACACGAAACATAAAACAATGAAATATATGAAGCAATTTGTTACAAACATGTAGATTCAAACAAGTGAGTCTTTATTAAAGGGACACGTTGCCTTGGATTGGGCGCTTTGGGCTATAAAAGGCGTTCGAAAGCATTTGTTATGAATTGAATATGGTTTGAAAGATGTTTTAAAAGTAGAATACAATGATCCTCACGAATATGCCTCGAAATTGTGTGTTTTTCCTTTTACTTCGTGAACTAACACGGTCCGCCATTTTGTGGAGTAAAAAATTTGGTTCTACAAAATGGCGGACCGTGTTAGATCACGAAGTAAAAGGAAAATCATATATTTTCGAGGCATAACATTGTGTGGATCATTATATTCTACTTTACATCTTTCCAACAATATTAATTTGATATCGAACGCTTTCAAACGCCTTTAAAGGCCAAATCTCCCAATCCAAGGCAACATGTCCCTTTAAAGACTCCCTAAAAATCAGAACAGAGTCAGCTTGGCGAATATGAGCTTGTAAGCACCCTGTTTTTACAGAGCTGAAGATTCCAAATAGTAATAGCATTTATTAGGCACTTTTAAACATTGTATTAAAGCGCCTTACACTACCCCCTGTTCATTTGGGCCCTAATTCCTGAAAAAACCCAACCACACATAAAACATATTTTAAAAAAACAATACGGGAAGGCTGGTTTGTTTGAATATGAAAGGAGGAGGAGGAAGGAATCGAATCTATACTAAGACGGCCTTTGAGCCATAAACAAAGTGTACTTAAAAAGTATGATTCAAAAGTTGATTGTATAATAAAATCACTCTTCTTGAATGTAATAAATCTATAACTGCAATACTGTACCGTCCACAATTTGGTTTCTTGTTATCGACTAAGACCAGCAGCCCAAGTGCTATCATCAGGATGGCAATGCAGCCCAATATACTCCTTTCATGGTCTCCAAGCCAGGTGGTAATCCACCCAAATGTACCCCAAGCTAGAAGAGACGCCTCCATCATTCATTCGCAAGAACAGCCAAACACCAAGTCAATGCTGACCCAGGTTCAGATCGATCTTTGTATAGATAAACAGAGTATGGTATCAAGTTTACCGTCACGGTATTATTTACATTGGCCTTTTTGATCAGTTTTCTGTTGGTTCCCACAAAAATAGTCCGTTATCTTGGTAGACTTTGAACAATGCATGTATTGCTATACACGCCTGCACAGAACCATTGTGTACATCTCGCGTTTAAATTCCTCCTTAATATGTCTTTATTGTTGCAAGTTGACCTAGCTAGATGTCGGCAAAACTGAGTTTGAGAGTTGAATGGACCTTATGCCTTGACGTCATCAAGCCGCCATCTTAGAAATAAGACTATGACGGAACAATTGAAAACACGATCAGCCAATGAGCTACCTTCTATTGACCTCTAGCCGAGGGCGCCCTAACTCAAATGACGTCATGTGCATAAGGTTTATTGTACTTCTGTTTTACACTCTTGCCTGTTGTCAAATCGCGCTAATAATAGGCCCTGTCACACAGGGCAAGCAATTTGTACAGGCAACTTAGAGACAACGAAAGGAACACTTTGACAGTACAACAGACATGTTTCTATTTGTCCCCAAGACAGTTATGTGGAAAATTACATGTGAATGTTTCGTCTTCATGGAGATTGCCTCTGAAGGTGGTTCTCTGTAAATTGCCCCGTGTGCCCTAAGACATGGGACCCTTCCCATAAAATGTGTAAATTGCACATTGCGCGTACGAACTAACACTAGCGGTAGGCAAAATGAGGGAAAATCGAACCTTTTTGTATGGGGCTGATTGTGGCGTGACGCATGCGGGTTTGTGCGTATATGCCTAGTGCACAACTCTGTGGCGTTTGCCAACCAATAGTGTATGTACACATGCGTGAATGTAATTAGCATATAGCAAAGGCTAATAGACTGTGTAAGAGCGTACAAGTTTTTGTGAGAATCTGGACTTCCGGGCACCTCGACTCGCAGCTACAGCGTGTAGGCCTATTGTGGAAATTGTTTTTTTTAAAAAGAACTGCTGTTTAAGAACTTCTGTTGTTATACATTCCATCCATATAATATGGTTTGAACAAAAAATAGCTTGATTTAGAAGTTGTAAATTGTATGTTCGCAGTCTTGGAAAAATATATTTACTTTCAAGATTTCCGCTTCACGTTTGACCATTAAGAACATGCAATAATATGCGATCGTCGTGATGCTTGACATAGGCCTACACGTATGCAAACTCGAGCAAGCTGTTATACACAGTAGTCGTGCGGTACCCTAACCGCGCGAAACTAGGTCGTTTTAGTGTTCCAGCGACTCCATGCAACGCCGTCATACTTTTTGCACGAGGTCTTCAGAAAGTTGGACAGAGCCAATGATGAGCCAATGGCCAATGTGAAGGCAAGGAAAGGCAGTTCATGTCTAAAAGACCAGACTAAGCAATTTGTCAAAGGCATCAATCCCTTGTAAACATATAACCTTCAGGAATAATCCAAGGAAATCCCAAATAAAAGCGAATCTATTGGAAATTCACCTTTCTATCTGGCCTTCAAATACAGTCACGAGAGGAATTACAGCAGGTTGTCAAAATGTGAAATTGCCGTTACCAGACAGCAAAGCATTTCTTTCAAACGTGCGTATAGGCTTAATTGGCGCATTTTCTTGGACTGCTCTAGTTTTCGGCATGTTAAAAGTGTGTCTATTTGGTTAGCGCGTGGTTGGGTGGGGAAAGTATGCAAAAAAATAGTGAAAAGTCACGCCATCTTGTCATGCAGGTTCCTGATGCAAAGAACCAGTTAGGAGAATATCAATAAATATAACATGTATAATGTCTTCACGAAACCCAAAAGAGCTGGGGGCTTCAAGGCCAAAGTAATTGTTGTAATGCACTCATTTCCCAAAAGATAGAGTCCTTATGAAAGAGGGAGAAAAAATTACAAGGCTCTCAACTCATGTATTGGTGTAAAATATCATATTATTTGAAACATGACGTCTTTGGATATCAACAACAAATGTGTCTTTATATTCTAAAGAGGAATTTTTGCGTCAGTCAAAATGTCAAATTAATTCAATGCCGTTTTGATTGAACAATCATCACAATTTAGGACTGAACTAAGACTGATATGTTTGAATCGTGACGTCATTGGATGTTGACAAAAAGTGTACTGGAAAGGTATCAAATACAATGGTGTTTTTCACCATCTTAACGTTAGGTTTTAGACTTGTAATTAGTTGTTCCACTTTCACAAGGACCCTAGTTCTATCTGTTGAAAATTAGTGCATCACAAAACTGAATTTGACCTTGAAAAGACAATTATTCATATAATATGATCTGAGTTGTTTACATGGCTATGGTTATTTGCCAAATTACTAAGTTCTAAATTTAGTTCTAATATTGATTCACCCTAATTTGGTGTTTAATCCTCCACAGGGAAATTTCACGGCCATAACTTGCCATTTAAAAGGTAAAACAAAACCAACTGAGCAAACAAAAGAAATCGTTATCCAGGGAGGCATTGTTTCGTTTCATTGTTTCCCGCCCTTGCCTGGAATGTTCGAAGGCTCTGGAAGTGTACAACAGGTGTGTTTGTCGTCATTGTAATTATCGGTGTATTGTTGATGCTGGAATTGTCAAATTCTCTCGTCTGCATTCTTGGCTCGAAGGCCTCACAGAACAACTTGATAAATTTGGAAGGTGATTGTATTGTTCAAATTTAAAAATAGCTTCGATCCCAATGTGTTCTGTTGAAGGTGACTAATTGGGAACATAAAGAACGATGTCTACGGCATCGAAGGGGTTTCGAAACAGTCGACACGCATCCATTGCCGAGAGTGCTGTGTCTACGATAAGCAATAATAAGGCCATGCCGATGTCTAAAGTCATAGAAGGGAGTATACACTCCACCGAGACGGCCTCGACGGAACCTGACAGGGGCCGTGGAGGAGGTAGTCTGGATGAGCAAAATGTAAGTACCCCAGTAGTATGCTCAGAAGGAATGTTTATTCCCTGATCACCCCAGGCTTCACGGCATTTTGTGGTTGAAGGGTTCCTAACTGGCACCTCGAACAAAGATATTGACAAAATAGGAAGATCGCTGACATTAGGGCTGGATAGCTCAGTTGGTAGAGCGCCAGCATGTTAATCCGGAGGTCGCAGATTCAAATCCCGCTCTAGTAAATTTGTCTTTGTTCAACGCAAAAACATTTAAAATTTACCCAGTCGGTTTCCCTTGTGGTTTGTCACTTGATATTCCTTCATCACTTCCTGACAGATGTTTTTGGGGAATTGTTCAAAAAGATATCATATTTGTAGCTAGCTTTGTTCGGCCTTTGGGTCTTTCCCTGTTTACTTTTTATAAGATTTTATTATTGGCATCATTTTGACGATCAACGAACCAAGGCTTCGGAATACCGAAAGTATCCAAACTTATAAATTACTATTTGCTGAGATGTAAAAATAATATAATAATATTGGAATCTTATATAGCGCACGTCCACCAATAATGTACCCCAAGGCGTTGGAACAAAGAGAAACACAGGTTTTGAAGTTACTGTATTTAAGTTGTGATAGAAAATGTGTCCAATGTGTAATTTCAGTACATGGGGTTGGTTCGGGGTTCGAATACAACCCTCGGAAACCGTGGACCACTATGATGGTCCGACCATTGTTCGCGTACTTAGTTTTTCATGCACGTTGTGCAATTATACAATTATTTATCTTGTGAAGTAACCTGTCATACATTAAGCAAACGAACGAATAACAAACCACATTAATTAATTGTTGATTGTGTCGTACGAGACTCAACCATGCAATATACTGATTGATTACTGACAACCTTCAAACTTGTCAATGATGACAGATTCACTAGAAACAGAGTTACATTACATGTCGGCAGTCGTCACGTTTTTGTCCGCACATCTAAACATTCATGTTGTTTAATCATTGCATCGGCGATACAGACTATTATATTGATTTTGTTCCCTCACTCCGATGTAAGATAAGCTCTATATCGGCCTACTCTATTGGTTAAAGGTATTATACAGGTTTGGTGTAGAGCTGACAAAATAGTCGAAGACAGTGTTCATGTTTTGTATGATCAACCAAATACATGAAATAACAAGCTTTAAATATTTGGGCTTAATCCGTTGTGTGTCAGGAGAAAATAGTGAGAAATCATGCACAATTTTCAGCATGTAAGCACATTGTCCTTAATTGTGGTTGTAACAACCGAAATCAGCCCTTTCGTTTTATTAAAGTCACCTGGAAACTGATTTTTGTTTTACATAAAAGTATATGTATATTAACAATAAAAAAATTGTTTGAGTGATTATTTGTCAGGATTTATATGTTAACAAAATTATAAAGTTGTTCGGGGGTGACTCCGCCCATCCCTTCGCCGGACTGGCCCATTTTGATCAGACGTGTATAGGGCCTACATGTTATGCTGGCCTACCACGGAATGGTTTGCTTCCTAGAACAGATCTTACGAGCATTCTGTACACATATCAATGACAAAGGCACTTTATTGACATTTTATTGACATTTTGTTGACTAATTAATAATTAATCATTTAAATTTAATATTTTGTACAATATTCACAATAAAAATGTCAAAGAGATGTCAAACTTGCCATTGATAGAAGAAATAGACGTCCATTTAAAATGTCCACGAACTTGTTCACAACAGTTAATTGTTGCACAGCAAATGACAAGAGTCCCTAAAGTTGACCGATGGCAGACCTCCATAAAGCCCTCGACGCCAATAAACCACCAGCCTGTGCCCCTCTCCTGGATCCCTCAGCAGTTGGATCCCGCCTCCAGGGAAGTCTTCGAGGAAATCTCCACGACGCACACGAGCAACGGGAAGCTCAAGTTTGCTGTGACCACAGAGTTGGAGAGGAGCGCCAAGGAGATGGAAGAGGACATAGGCTGGATGCAGGAGGCTGTGTCTTACGGGGAGTTCCTCACAGGTAAACACCAAGAGAAATACCTTTGAGGGGAAATTCAGTGCCCCCAGTGTCCAAATTTACAAAATTCAGTGTTAAAGGCACTGAACACGTTTGGTAATTGTCAAAGACCAGTGTTCTCACTTGGTGTATCCCAACATATGCATAAAATAACAAGCCTGTGAAAATTTGGGCTCAACTGGTCATCGAAGTTGCAAGAAAATGATGACAGAAAAAACACCCTTGTTGTACAAATTTGTGTGCTTTCAGATAGGAATAAAAACTTCTTGCAAAAAGTTTTTATTATTTTAGTGAGAAATTACCTCTTTCTCAAAAACTACGTTACTACAGAGGGAGTCGTTTCCTACAATTTTTCATACTATCAACAGCTCTCCGTTGCTTGTTACCAAGTAAGTTTTTATGTTAATATTTGTTTTGAGTCATTAACGTGTACGATACCTTTGAAATAACACCATTGGGACAAGTCCTGGAGTCAGTGTTAAAATAACACCCTTGTGCCAATTTCACGATTCAATGTTAGAATAACACCATTGCACCAAGTTCATGACTTTATGATCAAATAACACCATTGTGACAGGTTGTTAAAATAATACAAAATTACTAATTTCAGGAATTCAGTGTTAAATTAACACCGTTTTGTTCATGATACAGTGTTAGACCATGGAGGTATGGTTAGACTACCACTTACCAGTTTTATCGTTTCCGTGTTAAAACAACACCATTGTGCTAGTTTCGGGGCCCATTTTCACAGAGCTGCTTAATTTGCTGCCATGCAAAACTACCCAGGGAACCAGTTACAGGACGGTTGTTACATGGTATTTTGGCTGGTTACCTTATTCTGGTAAGCAAATTTGTTTTGTGCTTAATTTAAGCAGCTCTTTGAAATTACACCCAGCAGGACTCCATCGCTGTATACCGTTTGCAGGTCTCCGGTTTTTAAACTGTAGGCCTACCGTTGCGTTAATTGTGTTTTTCCCCACAAAACCTATTTGATGTAGAGCTCGTCTTGAACAAAATAAACTTTTTAAAAACCCAACTCTATGGTGGCCCTAAAGGGATATCGCAAATTGTTTCGAATAATTCAGGATATCGCACATGTATGCGCACATATGCAATGTCCCCTCTGGGCCACCATGCCATACAACTCGGGGTTTTTAAATGCAAAATGCCACCACTCACCACTCCGGGTGGTTCAATCATTGGTTCAATCAATCGTATGAACCCTTCGCACAACGTTTACAATTAATAATTAATAAATAACAAATTATTAACTTATGGAAAATTGTATATTGGACAATTTTAAGAACCTATGTGTCACTGTTTTAGTACGGGTCTTTTATTCGCATTCGTGTGTTTTCTTAACTTGACCTGTATGTTGGTACAAATCTTCAATATTAGCTGCACGCACAATTTCCACAAATGCCCGCCCGAAGATTATTTGAATGACCAAATGCACGCTGCGAAAAGCTGCAAATTTGAACGCTACGGTATTTGAGTGAATTGTTTATTTGAATGGTTATCCTGTATATAATCGCACGATGCAACAGAACATTTTCTTAGTGCAATTGAATGAATGTTTTAAGGAGTTTCAATTTTGCGAAAAAAAAGGAAAACCATAATTAATCGACGTTTAAATTGGCAGCTTATTTGCCAAAATTGACCGGGAAAATCTACAGTTTTTTGTTTAATCCCTTAAAATAATAATGATGTAATATAAAAGTGGAAAATATCAACATTCAGGGACGACTTTGCAAAGATAAATGTTATGTTCCAATGGAGGCTTTTTGGGAGACATCATGAACGCACTCCCATAACACTTTTTCTTCTTCTTACCTTTCTTTCTTCAAATCCCCAGATCTTCTCCATCCAGACGAGTGTTTCCTCCTCCACGGTCAGTCCCTGCCCTTCAGTAATGTAATCTTTCATGTTTGTGAGGAGTGGGTGCCGGAACCTCACCGATGGGGCACCCATAAGGCCCTCAGACCCCCCGTAAAGAGACACATGCTAACGGGCAGGGCATTCCTGACTAACCATCGACTGATTCTCTTCTCGGCTGAGAAACAAAAGAGTGAGTCCAACATTTTGTTTATTGATCCAGTTCACTCGACGTCATCATCACAATAATCTTTGGTTGCGCCATTTTAGGGGGTCAAAAAAGTCCCTGTGTGGTGCGCATTTTAGGCGACGTGGCGTTTACAAGTTTACGAGTTGACTCCCGCAATATGGTGAGCGTGGCAGCTGTAGCCGCATGCAACGAAGCAAAGAGGAATAGAGCGATCATGACTTATTTTAGTCTGGCACTTTATCCAGTTGAAGAAAAAAAAAACACCGAGGGCTTCGATCCATTTTTGTTTTAAATTCACCCGAAAACTGAGTATAAGAACCACGTCTTTCAAAGCAAAGTTGTAGAATCATTAACGGGGAAAAGACGCAAATTCCGACCGCCAGTTTTTAACTCGTTATGTCCAAACATAATCTTATTTACCAATTTGCCAAATAATATTCTTTATCCCAGAAGTAAAATGAACATCTATTAGTTTAGTTATTTTTTTTTTAACGAATGAAAAAGTGGTGGTTGGGTTCGGAATCTTTTCCAACAAGGGTGTTAACGAGCAACGACAAAGTATAGAACTGGACAATACTATTGAATTTCTGTCTCCCAAAAGGTACATCTTTGAAGAGGTTTACAACCTTCTCGAATGGGAGGGATACCCCAAAGCCTGTCGGATACCAGCTAAGAGCGACCAACCAAGATATGGTGCACTTCCAGTCAATTCCTCTGACGCACTTCCGGAATGTTGAGCTGCTCGCTGCGATGGGAACCAGCTCGGTTACCAACATTCTCGGTCAAAAGTTATTCTGCTGCCTTCCGCTGGTGTGCTGTCGGGTAAATGCAAGACTTTCGACATCCAATAAAATGTAACACCAAAAACAAACAGAGGGTGTAGGGAAGGATTGTGCAATTTGTGAAATATAACTTGCATCCCTTCATATAGAAAGATTTCTCTTGAAAGGCACTGAACACGTTTGGTAACTGTCAAAGACCAGTGTTCTCACTTGGTGTATCCCAACATATGCATAAAATAACAAGCCTGTGAAAATTTGGGCTCAATTGGTCATCGAAGTTGCAAGAAAATGATGAAAGAAAAAACACCTTGTTGTACAAATTTGTGTGCTTTCATCAGATAGAAATAAAAGGCTTCTTGCAAGAAGTCTTTTATTATTTTAGTGAGAAATTACCTCTTTCTCAAAAACTACGTTACTTCAGAGGGAGTCGTTTCTCACAATGTTTTATACTATCAACAGCTCTCCGTTGCTCGTTACCGAGTAAGTTTTTATGTTAATATATATTTTGAGTAATTACCAAACGTGTACAGTGCCTTTAAGGAAAGATTGAAAAGATCCTCTCTCTCAATTGAGATTTTGAGATGGGACTCAAATTATCTAACGTCATCACCCACGATGAATCTTGGTTGCGCCATTTTGGGAATCAGGTTCCCCATGTGTTGCTGTGCAGTGTGCTGGTCAGCTGACGCGCTCGGTTATTAGACGTATAGGCCCTACACCTTAATGCAGCACTCAGTATACTGTGCAAGTCTCGCGCGTATAGACCTTTCCTTTGCAACGTCACAGCCCGAGTTTTTGCCAACCGAGTTGGAAAACTATGGAAAGCCATAAATGCAAAGCATAAGCAGATAGCCACAGTTTGTAATAATGTTACACAAATATTAAAAAATAGTGTTGAATTTGTTGGAAACAAAGCAACCAATCATGGTATGAATTTTTGGTTGATTGAAAGTTTACAGAAATGTTGAATTTGGACACAACATTTGTTAACACGATTGAATGTTTTGCTAACATTCGGCCGTCCATGCCAACCAGCGCAGTTTGTTTATCAACAAAAGAAAGGTCTATCGGAACGAGAAAACACGTCAAACAAAGAACATTTCTTTTTCTGAAATCAAACCTTTTGTTTTTTAAATTTTATCTAATGACAAAATCTGAACAACAAAAATATTCATTACAATTTTTATCACTAAGTATTACATTCCCAACAACATACATAATCGTCATGGTCATAAACTACGTTAAAGGCACTGTACACGTTTGGTAATTGTCAAAGACCAGTGTTCTCACTAGGTGTATCCCAACATATGCATAAAATAACAAGCCTGTGAAAATTTGGGCTCAATTGGTCATCGAAGTTGCAAGAAAATGATGCAAGAAAAAACACCTTTGTTGTACAAATTTGTGTGCTTTCAGATAGGAATAAAAAACTTCTTGCAAGAAGTTTTTATTATTTTAGTGAGAAATTACCTCTCTCTCAAAAACTACGTTACTTCAGAGGGAGTCGTTTCCTACAATGTTTTATACTATCAACAGCTCTCCGTTGCTTGTTACCAAGTAAGTTTTTATGTTAATATTTGTTTTGAGTCATTACCAAACGTGTACGATACCTTTAAACTAAAATAATTGACGAAATAAAATCTCGCCCACGTAAAACTCTAAGGTTGGGACCACAATGTTCCCGGAAGTTCGAATGCGCGCGAGACTTGCACAGTATATTTGCAAACAGGCGCGGAGTCTGCCGTTACTTGCACTGCAGGGGTCTCCCAGGCTACACAGTATTTCCCACTTTTTGCAATATTGTTCAACTCGTCAATTGTTTTCACAAAAATAATAAATGTCTACATCACTATTCTGAATCATCATTTCATGTGCATTACCAATATTTCATTTTTACCAGACACTTTTTGCCAAGCTTACACAATTTCTCCACCGAACAGCATGTCCCAAACATTGTATCCGGCGAATGGCAATCCACTTTCGTTCCAAATATTAGCCAGGTTGGTTTTGTTACAAACGACATGTACGAGTAGGAGTCACGAGTCATGAAGGTCGAGTCCAAGTCTGCCGTCACGAGACAAAAAATAATAAATAAATAAAATGAAAACGTCTAGAAATTTATGCCACAACTGCAATCTCAAGTTAAAAGGGTTGGGGGGAGTGAGGACACACCAATATGCCTATACACTCTAGACACTTCCGCGTAATAATTGACTCGGATCCGGGTCCCGTGAGGCCAGACCCATTCCTTGGTCAGTATGAATCGGAATCTGTGTCAAAATGACCCATAAATGGGTCAAAATGACTCGTACTCCGAGTCAATTCTGACTCGGGAGTTTTTAAGGTGTATAGGTCTTAGCAAAAGCATCAATTCATACAAGAAAACAAAATCGTTAATAAAAGAAGTAAAGCCGACGCCGATAGCTCTTGAAACAATCAAATCCGTACTCGAAAAAAACAAAACAAAACAAAACGGAAATTGTCAGTTCTTCTTTTCTTGAAGGACGGAAACGTGGATAATACAGCGTAAATACAAGGATTATAGGCCTGCGAACCCTTTGCCCTTTTCATGTTCTTCTGTCTCCTACTCTTCTTGTTTTGATGACATTAATCCAGAGTCTTTACAACAAAGCTTACGACAAGACGGATGGAGCCAGTATACAAATTATACGGCTTTAAATTCATACAATGATACCGGTATCCATGCTGGGGATATATTCTGCACGGTTGCACATGTTTGTCGAGGTCTTTCAAATTATGAAGGGAAAATTGAAGAAAATCGGGGACTAATAATATTTATGGGCATTGGTACGTGAAGCATGATTCCCGTTCATGGAGAAGCTGAAGGACATTGTTTGGAATCAACACGTAAATGTAAGGTTATTAATAATATAGGGCCTACATGAAATTCAAACGAAGGGAATGGAATTTTCGACGCGCAGCTTATACATTTATATTCAATACAATTTTCCCTGGAGATTTCCGCTAAAAAAGATGTCAGTGTTTAGAAAATAGTGTCAAAACTCTATTCTCACCGTTTACACAACATCACAAAATATGTTTCACATAACCATTTTTCGACAACAAGAGAACCTGTGCCAGTAGGCCTATATAGTTTTTTTCTGCAATAAATACATTTTAGTCTAAACGTAAATCCGTCTGTCAAGGCGACAGGTTGACAACAAAAGAATGTTCCCAACTCAAGTGAAGTTAAACGGTGTTTGAAAGCTTGTTTTGCAAAATCAAAGCACAGTTTCTTTGTGAAACACACTCCCTGGACGAAGTTGTTTGTAGTTAGGCCTATTAACATTGTGATTTCCAAATGTCACGAGTTCATAAAAACGAGATAATACTTATCGGTCTGTCCTCTATTCAATGATTTCAGCGCAATTTTAAATGCGTTTTTTTTTTGTCTTTTCTCAGTTGTTGACACACACACAATCAAGTATTTTACACGAATTATTTGTATAAGTAACACATGAATGATTTTGTTCACCTAGTTCTTCCTCAATTGCCTTTTACCTTTGTGTCTGCTTGTCAGGCGTCTCGTTCCAACCATCGCTTCATGAATAGACGTCCATATTATGTCATCTTCAATTTGCATTCATCCATTATAATATTTTTGCTTATAATTTTTTTGTTTGAATTTAACTTATCTAATAAATATATTAAACAGAATTGGTAAGGATAAAAAACATCATCGTTAAATCTTTAGTCTGAATTCTTAATGGTTATGAAGTTCATACTAGAACATAATGTGAAATATTCCCCTCTGAAATTAAGTCATATTCGAGAAAACTGTAATAAAACCTGTAGAAAACTTAATACAACGCACGGGGTGATTTCAGTTGTTACAACCAAAATTAAGGACAATGTGTTTACATGCTGAAAATTGTGCATGGTTTTTCACTATTTTCTCCTGACTCACGCAACGGAATAAACCCAACTGTTCACAAGCTTGTTATTTCATGTATTTGGTTGATTACACAAAACATTAGCCTTTTCTGCAACTATTTTGTCAGCTCTGTCAATCCTGTACCATACATTTAAGATAAATTATGGATCGTTTTGTCTCGTGTTAAACAGGTATGTTATGAGGATGATATGTGCTCCAAATATTGGTACGCTCGGGATCACCTGACTCTGGGCATAAATTCCCGGATGTTGTCCATGGGGGTCATCCTGCCCCCATGGGGTAACCGCAGCCTGTTGGAGGTTCACGTTCAGCCAGATGTTCCCCTCTCGTTGATGAAAGGTTTCATGAAGGAACTGCAGAGGTTCTCGCCCGGGCTAAGAACAGCTGCGCAAAAGCCACAAGAGAATTACACAATGAGCTAGAGTTAGAATTGATGATCGAGTCACACTCAGTCACACTCGAGTCACCCTTTCCCACTTTAACGAGAATACTTGTGCCGCTTTTTGCGCAATCAAAATGTCAGGACACACGATTGTTTTATTTTGCAAATTTAGAAGCCGCACGATTACTATTTTATAACCTCGAGAAGAAAAATTAATCAAAGAAGACAATGCAGACCCTACATTGACGATTGTGAAAATGGAGAGTAAAAATGGACTATAATTTTCTACAATTTCATAAATTCTCTCACTTAACATTTAACAGTCAGTTCGTACAGACTTTGATTGGAAAGAGGAAATTAGTGGCCCTTGAAAGAGATTGTACGTGCATACACAGAAAATGAAATATGGTGCTTGGCAGAGTAATTTAAAGAGGGTCTCCAAGGTCAAATTAAGTTTTGTGATGCACTCATTGTCTAATAGATAGAGTCCTTATGAAGTTACCCTAATTTTTTGTGGCCGTTAACATGGTGTACGTGTCATTTTATTTTACATTCTGTCAGAGCGAACTTTGAAATATGACGTCATTGGATATCAACAACAAATGGTCCCTGTACAATCCGAAGGGGAGTTTGTGCGTCAGTCAAAAGGTCAAATTCAATGCCTTTTGGGTTGAATATCATATAAATTCAGGAATGAACTAAACGTTTCCTGAACAAAAATGTACAGACCAATTATTTGAAATATGACATCACTGAATGTTTTTGGATGTTGACGAAAACTGGAAGGGTGTCACAAAACAATGGCATACCGTTTGAAATTGAGGTTAGAGAATTGTAATTTTCCCCAACTTTTAAAAGGATTCTATCTATTAAAAAATGAGTGCATCACAAAACTGAAATCAACCTTGGAGTCCCTCTTTAAGAAACGGCACCACGTGGTAACTCTTTTTCCCCGCTATTTACATCAAACTAGTCGTCTTTGTAAATGAATGAAACAAAAGTAAAACCTTCTCGAAACCATCAAACAACTCCTAATGAGGTTGCAGCGCCGTCAACATAGAATCTCTACCATCACATGTTACCGATCACTCCTGGGCGAGGAGAAGAATTTATGTTTTTCTCAAGGTCTCAATACCGTTTTTTAGATTCAAGTTAAGCCCACAACACACAGTGAAATACTATTTCTATTATATATATCGGTACCGCACAAGCAAATATCCTTGTCATTTGATTAGTCGAACACGCGTCACGTGGCATCATCATTTTGCCATATATTTACTGCAGTGACTCTCCAAAATAAAATATTGGATAGGCCCAACCAGTATGGATAATTATTGGACGCTTCTCAACGTTGTTCCCAAAATAATCGTTCCCTCCCGTTTGTTAAAATGTGGCAAGGTCGTGTTCACGGCGGACAAGGTTGGCGTTTACATGGAGTCGTCCACGTCGTTTAGGGTTTTTTTTTAAAGAGTTTTAATAGTGTGGGGTGCATGAGTTTCCATATCTATTTTGTGTCCAATGTGAGAATATTTCACATGCCAAGGGTCTATGTGTGTGTTGCATTTCGTACGTGCATTGTCGTAGAATGTAATCACTCGGTTTCTCCTCTGGTGAAATGGAATAGTGCAGATCCCACCTCGTTATTATATTCAGCGACAATGCACTCATATGCATCTAATATTTGTATAATAACGAAGTCCTACAATGCAGTCGAAAACTAATGTAGCTGTAAACAAAGTCAGAGATTGTTGGTCAATGAATGTATTTCATTCGGATGAAACGGATGTCATTAACAAAACAGGAACCAATGTCAACATAATTATTTAAGAGGACCCTTTGCTTCAATTTTAAAAGCCCATCAAATGATGTACAGTTGTTGCACTGTTTCGTATGTAAATAGCATAGGTTTGTAAATATTATTGCCAGTCGCGCCATGCACTCCTTATCTGAAATTATTCTTGACAATTTGGCAATCAAGAAAGAAAAAAACTTTCCAAAAAATATTGTAGCATTTTTTGCAGCTGCGATGAACGTGACAAGATTACTGCTGATATAGCCGTGCGAAACATCACCATTTTAAAACATTTCTGTTTTGCTCTAAAAAAATACCAGATATACGTTTGGTTCATGGTGTGACTCCCGAAATGTAAAAAAACGCGGAAATAACATTTTCCTCCCGATCGGTGCCTTGACGCACTTGTAGATATTCCGTAAGTTCATCCTTTTCACCATTGTAATCTCCGTTTGAAGTTTGCCTGTTTGCTTATTTAATATTTTATAAGTTTTTCATCATCATATATTTATGGAGGTTGTTGTATTATTGGTAAGTTAATTAATTGCTTACAACCTGCCTTTTTTGCAATTAATGCAGTTGGGTTCAAAGGTTTAAACATTTCAATGGTTGTACAGTAGAGAGTAGGGCCTACTGCTTCCAAGGCAGTTTCCCAGGCTGCTTTTTCCAGGCTGCTTCCCAGTTTGTAAGCATCCAGGGGCCATTTTCATAGAGCTGGTTAACAAATATTGTCTCAACATTTTCTGCTGAGCACAAATGAGCAGGGTACCAGTTACAGATGGTACATGTGACATGGTATTATGGCTAAAGGCTGGTAACCCTTTTCTGGTTGTTTATGTGTGCTGGGCTATTGTGTTAAGCAACTCTACTATGTGTGGGCCCCTGCTGTGTGCCCATATATTTTTAAGACACGTTTGAAGTCAACATTATATCTTTATTTAATCAGTAAGTTAAATTTGAAAGTTTCTTAGAGGGTTTCAACAGATGTTTGAAATTCTGACTAAAAATAACAGTTCAATTATTTGATTTACACACACTAATTAAATCCCGTTTACCCGGTTATCCGGTTTGTATTTTTAAAATATTAAGCTTTCTTGGTGTAACTGCTGTTATTTAACTACCAAGACAAATATGCCAATTTAAAGGGACACGTTGCCTTGGATCGGGCGAGTTGGTCTATGAAAATCGTTTGTAACCGTTTGTTATAAAATGCATATGAATAGAAAGATGTTTTAAAAGTAGAATACAATGATCCACACAAAATGCCTCGAAATTGCGTGGTTTTCCTTTTACTTTGCGAACTAACACGGTCCGCCAATTTGTGGAGTCAAAAAATTTGCTCTACAAAATGGCGTGCCGTGTTAGTTCACGATGTAAAAAGAAAACCACGCAATTTTGAGTCATATTTGTGTGGATCATTGTATTCTACTTTTAAAACATCTTTCTAACCATAATGCATTTTATAACAAACGGTTACAAACGCTGTTCATAGACCAACACGCCCGATCCAAGGCAACGTGTCCCTTAAGTGATGCCTCTAAAAGCTACCCGAGTTAAGAACGCCTATTGGGATTGAAATGCTCCTTTCTAACAATGTTGTATACAATCAATTTCTAATAATGCTTTTTAATATATGTTAACTTTGCATCGGGGATAAAGATTATAATTTGTTTTTACCCTTCCACCGATGTGTATTAAGCACTGTATACCGAAGTACTGAGTATACAGTGCTTAATACACATCGGTGGAAGGGTACAAACAAGTAATGCTAATGCTAGTCAAAACATATTTGTCAAACAACCGGGATAGCTCAAATTGTGTAGCTTCGGCAACACAAGTTGAGCTATCTGTTTGACAAACTCGTTTATCCTGGGGTAACCCACACTCGTTATGCCGTCATCTTATTTGCTCCTACTAAAACCAGTAATAACCAAACAGCAGCATGTGTATGTGATGGATCAATTACGGGTCTGTTTCGTTTGGTACAGTGAGAACACACTGAGAACTGACAAAATATGGTGATTGGATGATTACAATGTTCGTCGGCCCAAACAGAAAGCTGCCAAACGGACAAGGTCTAATGGTCTTCGTCAAAACAAGTGCTTTGTTGAGCTTCAGCTCTGGCGAAGGCACCGGTTTCGTCTCCAACTTAGGCCCAAGTTTAAGCCCCAGCTTAGACCCCAGCTTAGGCCCGGAATAGGCCACGGCTTAGGCTCCGGCTTAGGCTCCGGCTTATTCTTCGTCACTGACTTTAAATCATGGCTTCAAGAAGGCGGCAGAGCCCACGGCCGAACCGAAGCCGTGGCCATGGTTTCAAAAAGACCATGCACGTTCAGCAGGTAACCTTTCATGCATCAAGGTCTTTCAGTTAGTTACCTGGTACTTTGATCTAGTAATAGGCCTATCTTACGTAAAGCATGATGTGTTTGTGAATTCACGTGCTTAGAAACTAAATTAGGCAAAGTTAACACCCTTCCTCACTGAGATATGGCCCTTTTGGACACCACGGCTTGGGTTAAGGCTCTGTTATTTATTTGGAAATCGTGCAAGTTTCGTTACAGGTCTTCATACAGTCGAACGGAGCCTAAGGCGGAGCCTAAGTCGGATCCCAATCCCAAGCCACGGTTTCGAAAATGACCATAAAACCCTTCATACAAAACAGATATCGACCGTCAAGTCGCGCAAGCGTGGTGCCCGATAAGTTGCGCGAGTTTGTTTCCCACACGCTAAAGCAATGCAGGTGGGAACAATGTTCCACAAACATGTTTGAAAACTCGCAAGAATTGCACGGCCTAAAGGTGACTGTAAACCATCACTGTAAATATTGGGGAAAGTGAAAGAGTGCGTCATTGCGTCAATTAACACGTTGCATGAGATTGATATAAGTTCACAAACCTGATGTCCGGACAGGGAATCGCAAATCCTTGAATAAAATTGCTTCATAGTTCAATCCGATGTCCTATGTGTTGTGTCATGTATTGACACTTTTGTTGAAAACAAGGACTTGGTTGTAATCAATTGCTGTCAGCCGTAGGGGGGGGGACGTTTTCCCCTAATCTCATATGCATTTATGGTGGTTATTGTTTATATGTATAATACATTTTGGAAATTTTCTTGCAGGCGAGAAACTATAACACTAAACTCTCATCAGCCTGAACTAAAATGATGTTGTGCCGTACATCTGTTTCAAATCTCAATAATAACATCTTAGAAGTAACGGATTCAAATTTGATCTTAGAAAGTGTCCATCTCGTCAAAATAAAGTAAGATCAGCTTCAAAGATACACCATCCGCATCTTGGCTGAAAAGATTCTTTAGAATATTTTTTTCCCCAGCAGACTAATTTGAAACGGTCAATCTCATAAGTTACTAGTCTGAAGGCCAATGATGGACACTCATCAGGCTGGGCGTACACACACTGAATGCTACAATGGTCAATTTAAACAATAACATCTACTGAGGTCGGGCGACACATAAGCACGTTGTTCCATCTGCAATCCTTTTCCCTCATCATCAAAGGATTCAAGGCAGTATATCTTTCAAGTCAATCTGCAGTCCCAAACAAAACCCGGACAAGTAATTACTTAATTAGAGGAATGTGTATTATACACCTGAGTTTCTTCTCTCTGAAAATTCAAGACGAGACAAACACAATAGGGCCCGACAGGGGAGGAGGAAACTGCCGCTAGTACATTACGAAGATACATTGATTACAGTCATAGTCATATATTTATACTGTATCATCATTTTGAAGCCCGGCAAAAAAGAAGATCAAGAAGAAAAAAGGTGAAACAATAACGAATTAAAACAATGGAAAATTAGTCATTCTAAATGTGCTTTTATTTTGACAAGTGTGAACATTAATGGAAATTGAACAATAATTTTCCTCATCAATTTTAAGAGAAAGGTTCACGAGAATCTAACACTCAATTATCAATAACTTAGTGATTTGAGCAAACACATTCTGAACGTCCAGGACTGAAAATCACAAGGAGCTAAGATTAATCTTAAAGATGCAATCCCTGTGTTTGGGCAAAAGTATTACAACAATTATTTGATAGAGCGAACGAATTAAGAAAGGTTATGTGATTTTGTAACGAAAAATATAAATTTAAAACCTAGATCTCTGAAATGCGGAACTCTAGATACAGTCACTTTTATTTAAAACGGACGTCATTCTGATTGACTGCCCTTTGGCCAATCAGAAGAGTGTTGTAATTTAATGAATATGTTAATGAATATTCATGACTTTTGTGACCTCTTTCAGCTGTTAATGGGTCACGGCCGGCAGCCGGCGGACCGGCTGCGATTTTTGGGGTTTTCTGCCGCTTACTATGTCAAATCCAAAGTATTTAACCAATCAAAAATCAATTTGTGGTCACGCGGCTGCCTTATCATGAATATTTACTCATAAATATTTCCACCTAAAACTTCCCTGTCCATCCTGGGTTTGTGTGTCTGAAACATGTGCTGTGAATTGGAGGAAGTATTTGTGGATTGCGGATGGTAACAGCAACTCTTTGTTGGGGGACTGTTTATTTGAAAACAGGGGGACTTGTTAAAGCTCAACCTTGTTGACTGGTATGGTATTCTTGGATGCATATTCTTTGTGACGGAAAGCACAGCATACGCGCAATCAGTGTGACCTGTCATTTCAAAGTTTCCTCTACAATATTGTCAATAAAAACGTAATTTGTGTTTGAAAAAAGTCATAGCTCATGAACCATGCAATATATTTTTACAACACACGTATCAAAGTTGATGACATTTGGCATGTTTTTATTGAAAAAAATTAATAATTAACACTTCAAAAATATATAACAACCAAGCTAGCATGCATACGTTGGGCTAACGTCGGTAAACGTCGGCGAAGTCGGCATCAAAAAACAAACGTTGAAAAGTCGTTGGGAAGGTCGGTGTATATTTTTAAACGTTGTGCGGACGTTGGTTAACAGTAAAAAATAAAATAGTTCGATATAGAACGCTGCCGCAACGTAGTTTTAATAGCGTCAACCTAACGTCAGCTTCTATATGTTGTGCCAACGTCGGGAAATGTTGTCAGTATAACAGGTCGATTTTCAACGTTGTCACAACGAAGTTATAATAGGGGCAACCTAACGTCGAATTACACAGGTTGTGCCAACGTTGAAAACGTTGTGCAGTATATCTGGTCGATTTTTTATGTTGGCTCAACGTAGTTATAATGGGAACAACCTAACGTCGGCCTCCATAGAATGTGCCAACGTTGGGAAATATTGTTCAGTTTAATAGGTCTATTTTTAACGTTGATACAACGTATAATTTTGGCAACATGACGTAGGCGTTTGTAGGTCGGCGCCTTATCGCATTGATGGTACGTTGGCGATTAATGTAGTGCCAACGTTGGACCAACGTTGACATATATGCGAAGTTGTAGGCGGGGATTAGAAGTTTGTGATTTTTCTTAAACAATGTCATATGATTTGGTTGAATTTAGTTATATCTACAGTTAGTTTTTGTACTAGGGTGAATTAACAACCAGACAGTTTTAATTAAAAAGGTTAAAAATATGACTACAAAGTATATCGATCCTAGACTGTTTATAAGACATGATGTGCAGTTAGAAGTATATATAGGTTATAATGACTGTAGAGTTAAATTACTGGTTTCATACATTAAATAACATAACTACTAAATATAAATTAAGAACGTATAATAATATGATAATTACTTAAATGAATAATAAAACAGGCTAAACGTGTCAGAAAAAACGGGAAAATAACGTTAACGTGACGTCAACTGCCGACGTTTGGCCAACCATAAAATATTATGTTGCCACAACGTTTTACTCATACGTCATACGAACTTTGGATGTACCGACGTTGGCTCAAAAAATGTCGACGTTATTATGACGTTGGGTCAACGTTGGTCCAATGTCGGCAACAATGAAACAAACAATGTTGTCACGACGTCATTTGCCGACGGTTGCACAATTAGCATAACAGAAACCATAAAGGTAGGAGACTATCTCTTAAAGTAAGAGATAGGCCTACTATAAAAACTGTAATTACAAGACAGTGTAGTAGTGGAGGAGCAATTTAAACCAAACGGATCGCGGGTGGAGTATTGATGTGGAGAGATCGTGCATGGTCAGGGCCGTGGAGTACTAATGTTGAGAGAGTGCGTGTGGTCAGGGCCCAATTTCATAAAGCCTGCAAGCAGACCTTTTTTCTGCTCCTACGGAGCGGCCAATAGCAGAATTTCTGTTTCATAAACACTGCTAACCGTGAGCAAAGTAAAAGGCACGCTAACTTGCCGGGGCCCAATTTCCGAAAGCTGTTAAGCAGAAAATGATGTTTTGCAATTTTCTTTGCTTATCTAAAAAATGAGTGCGGCACCAGTGGCAACATAAACTTTATGGAAGCTTGGCTGGTAACCCGTTTCTGCTAAGCAAGATTTGTCTGTACTTAGCAAGTTTGTTTGTGCTTACAGGCTTTATGAATTTGGGCAAAGTTGTTTTAAGCAGACGAATAATGCCAATCGATCGTGAACACGCATACGCGTTGTAAATTTTTTGTCGTTTATACACTTTTGCTTGTAATATTGCATGGTTTTTTTCCTGCTAAAGTAAGCACAGCAAATTGTTTACCGGTGAACATCTTTATGAAAATGGGTCTTGACTGTGCATTAAGCGAGATGTTATAGCGGATACTGGTGAGAACAGTTTGGTCTTAATTTTTTAGACTGTTTGTTTGTTTGTTTGTTTGTTTGTTTGTTTGTTCGTTTTGTTCTTTTCAGGCAACTGTTTGCACATTATGACTATGACGCCACTTTTGTATTGCTAACGGAAAACCATTATAAAGCCAACCCCCACGCTATCAGTCTCAGTCATTACTCTTGAGCTGTTGGTATGACTGGACAAACTATTCCCTTTATGCAATCAATACTATGTCCGTATTTTTGTGAAAATAAACCACAATGAGTGCAGTATTGAATTTACTATTATATTTGGCATAAAGCCGAACATAATTACGCGTTTAATTTAAACCTATATGACGTTGCACGTAATGGACTACATAGTTTGTAATAAAGTTATTCATTTTTCTATGGTATTCGAAACAACGGCAGCTGTTCCTGACGTTGACGGTCCGATCTGGTTGGTCCATTTCGGTGTAAAGGTACCATGCCAGTCTCTTGTACTCATATCGTCTTGCGGCATGTACTTAACTGCATAGAGCTTAGGCAGGTATTGGCACACCAGCGTAATATACGCGTTCAGCATGATCGCAAAGCATAAAGTGCCAACCTTCTGGAGCGACTGCGCGGCCGTGACGTAGACAGGCACCGCGGCAATGTACAACACAAGGGTGGAGTACACGCTGATGACAATGAACTTTGATTCGTTGAAGTTACTGGGTACTTTACGAGCTTTGAAGGCGTAAAAGCAGCATGCTAATACGAGAAGGAGGTTATAGATGCAAGACACGATGAAACCAGCACCATAGGAGCAGTATAATTCAATGCGACGGTCGTCCGTCTTGAAGATCAACTCCACTGGGGCGGACGGTGACAAGATGGCCGACAATATGGACAACACAATCTGAAGAGTGAAATAATTGGTTAGCAAACTGTTTTGTAACGAATAAAAGTAAGTCTCGCGAGGAGTCCAGTTCTATTTTGTTCTTGCAGTACCATCGTTGGAATGGATCGTTAAATTTCTAATGCATGAACGAATTGCCCTCCTGTCATGTTAATATCAATACATTGCGAGTCCTTATCTCCCATTAGGATCTATGATGAGACCAGCTCCAAGGTACAACTCTCTGGTGTCGTATTACAAGCTCGAGTATGGAGCACCACAAAGCAATAGATGCACCAATAGCTTTTTGTACAGCCTTTAAGAAGGTCCAGGGTACATTTCAATACTACTTTGTGTAAAGGAGACTACACCCTATATCTGAGAGTCGAGTATTAATGATTGGGAACAGTAAATCGGAGGGGTTTTGAGTTCGCATTCGTTGCTGTGGTGTTTCAATTTGTTGTTACAAAGAAAACACAAGCAAACAAACATTTTATAGCTACACACTAGTTGATTTTAATGTCACCACCTTGGTACTCACCTGAACAGATATGAAAGCAAGACAGGCAATGACTTGATGTTTGGGACCAGTGAACTTCGGCCTTTGGGTGGATTTGCGGGCCTTTGTAAAGATTCGAAAGATGCGATTCACCTATCGAAAAGACATTTAATTTAATGTATTTTAAAAGTGAGACCTTTAAGCATTGAGTGGCACTGTTGCCGCAATTTGCTACCATTGTCAGAAGCACCGCGGTAACAAAGTTCTCCTTCTCTTTCACCATGAGTGTTCTGGATTTTTTTACATGCATTTTTACACAGGACCCACTTACATTCAACCCGAAGGACAAGGTAACTATTCTAGTTATACCCGGTATGGCTTACTCAAGAACACAATTGCCGTTACCAGGACCCGAACCCACAATCTAACAACACTGCAACTTGAGTCTGGTGCTCTAGATTGCTCAGCACACCGAGCCATTGTCGTAAAAAGACGTACACTACTTAGACAATGAAACTATCCGTCCTCAACCTCGTTCCCAGGGTCGATCGACCTCGCCGCACCATTTTTTCCCCAGCACGCGCTGCTCGACGGGAGGTATATTATACCATAGGTCCTTTGGGTTAAATGTATAAAGAAGATTTTTCTGAAATTCCAAAGAAAACAAATTGAAAACATTGGATCCTTCTTCATTGACTTGTATAACAGGTTCATACCAGTGATACGTTACTGTACACAATAGTTCACTATTTGGGGACTCTTGCAGTTCCTATCGGGAAAAGAGAAATCGCACCACCAGGGGCAAACTTCATAAAGGGTCAGCACAAACAATATTGGTAAGCACACAAAAAACGTCCTAAGCAGGAACAAGTTACAAGCTGAAATGCCATTATGTTTACAGTATTGCGACACTTTTTGCTTGGAGGGAAACATTGGCTGGGTATTTCTTCGGCTTAACTGCATTAATTTAAAAGTTACGGGATCAACTCACAGGAGCCATCTTGTCAATATCTATAGACAATCAGATAATGCATTGGGGTATCTCTGGTGTGCACAAGGGTAAATGCCAATAGATAACAATGTGTAGATGGAAAAGCCAACGTAAGGCTCAGTGTGCACTGTGCAGTACCGGTATAGTGTTACATCTTTATTCCAGGTAGGTTAAAAAGTACAATTGCCGCCAAATGTATGATCAGGATGACCAAATTCACTTGACGTCATCAACCGCAATAAATCTTGGTTGCGCCATTTTTTAAGTCAGAGTCCGTGTGTGGTGTGCATGTTAATAGCTGATACGCATGCGGTTAGATGCAGCCTCGCTACCACGGGCACCGCACCATATCGGTAGCTCTCGTCGCTAATGAGCGAGCAAGGCATGCTGGAAAAAATGGCGTAGAGAGATCGATCACCCCTGGGAACGAGGTCGGATTACACGCACACCATTACGTGCGATTTGACTCCAAAAATTGCAGTCTGTGGGCACCGTGTGTGACGTCAAACGATCGACAGCTAGCCTCCCGAGATGGAATGAAATTTGTGTTGTTTTTCAATATTATTTTTTTATTATTATTATGGATATCTGCAGACCCTCAGAAGAGAAAATTACTTCAAGAAGATGTAAAAACATGTTTTTTATTTGTGTATTAAAACAGCACGTTTTCCTTGCTACTGGCAGCTGCAGCCACCCCTCAGATGTGTATTGTAATGACATTTGATAGGCCTATTAATATTATTAATCATATGCTCGCAGGGTTGAGAGAAGAGAGGAAAGGGTTTAATTTGTTTATATTACCTTCAACAGAGTAGGAGCGTAGATGAGCGTAGTACACAAGGCAAGCATCATTTCGGCTAAAGTACAGGAGACTTGCGTGGGCTCGGCGAGCAGCACCAGGCACGAAGAAAACGTTAAGGTCAAACTGGCCACATTGATACTGGACAGCTCTCGGCTACTCGCTTTAATCAGCGGGTGATTGTTGTACACTAGGAGGCCAGTGATGGTGCATGCTGAGAGCACAATACCCAGGCCAGACATGGTGAGAATGACTATGACAACAGAGTCACTCCAAACGATAGGGGAAGGGATAATGAGTTGACAAACGGAACGTGTGTCATCCGGCCACTCTTTCCTGTTGCATCGTTTACACTTGGTGCCGTTTAACACCTAGATATAAAAGAAAATCAGAATTTACCAATAGATTTGTAATCTTTAACAAAACATTTTTTGAACTCTGACTTTTTTGCGTAGATAAATGAATAAAATACGTGTGGGAAAGTAAAACAAAAACAGAAAACGGAGCATGTCGTTAAAAGAACACAACGGTTTTATTTCTCGTTTTATTCAAACATACACAATTATGTTTGAACAAACTTAATGCAAAGTTAATGTTTAACTTCACGCATTAATAAGCAATCAAAATTCATGTAAACTTGTTTAGTAATACTAAACAAGTTTACATGAATTTTGATTGCTTCCAAAAGACGACTATGCGGCTAAATTGCTTTTTTATTACTGGAATAGATATTGCTACAAGGTAATGTAATCAGTTAACAATTGCTTGATTGAACATTGGCCTTGAATACCTTATTATTTGAGGGGAAACTATAGAGTAATTGGCTGTTAAGATTACAAAAACTATGGATGCTTTTGAAAGATCTTTTCAATCGTGGTTTCTAAAAAGAGCTTTTATCAGACCGTAGAGCAAGGACCTTGCTCTATGATCAGACCTTCCGAATCCCATTAGGAATCTGCAGCACTCCAAAATCCGAATTGATACCGGCATTCTGAAGCATAGCTTTCAAATGCGAGTTAATTGAGTTTGTATTTTGCAATATGACGAGCTCCATTTTGTTGCCAGGTTAATGTAAAGGGCAGAGAAACCTAGAGGCTTAGGTAATGTCATATTATTGAGAATCGCTAAAAGCCCAGCATTGATCAAGACTGTTTTGCTCGGCTGTAGTTAATATCCACGGATGGAGTCTTTACGGACGATACACAATCGCACCCACCCATTTGTTGTTGATATTTAATGACGTCATGTTTCAAGTTTCACTTTGAAAGGGTATCAAATCAAATGATATTTTACAACATTTTAACGTGAGGATAGAGACTTGTAATTTGTTCCCACTTTCATATTGAGGACTCTTTTAGATATTGAGTGCATCACAAAACTTATTCTGACCTTGGAGACCCTCTACTAAAAAATATTTGTTTACATTTTAAAGTTTTAAACTGCAAACAAATTTAGTGAACTCACGTTTCGACCCTAAAAGAGTCTTTCTCAAAGGTTAATTTACAACACAACAAACACATACCAGCATACTAGTGTATAACAGAAGCAATCAGGTGGAAAGTAGTGAGGAGAGAGAAGCAGGATGCAGTCAAAAATGCAAGGGATGAACACTTCTTCTGACTTATCTTTGTGTGTTTTGAGTTTGGACTTTGAGAAAGACTCTGTAGGGTCGAAACGTGAGACCATTAACATTTTTTGTTTTGCATTTATATACCATAGGTCCTTTGGGTTGATAAGCAGTTGTAACAGGTAATTCTATTCTCTCATTGCGTAAGGACAGAGTAAAACGTCTTGAACATTTCATTTATCCAATGCAACCAAATTCGCTAAAACTTGTTTAGCAGACCCGGTTTCAAAGAATAACTTAATAAAGACACAAGGTGTCACACCTGAGGGCAGAGTGTAGAAAAGTAAATCAAATCAGTTCTATCAGTCGACGAGCAACCGGAAAGTCGGATTATTTACGGTTCACACTTTGTTAAGTGCAGGTAAAACGGGATTTATGAATCATCTTTATACCACGATGGCAGATTTTAAAGCATTAATGCCGTACATGTTTTACCCCCTGCACCAACATCACACGTGTGCGCGGCTCCTAGATGTAGCCCAAGGCCTAAATGTAGCCCGACATAAATGTAGCCAAAAACTTGTACATTGTAGCCTAACCTAAATGTAGCTCCAAACTTGTTCTTAAATGTAGCCCCATCTTAATTGAGCCCCGAATTTGTAACTAAATGTAGCCCCAAAATCTGTTCATAAAGTTAGCACCGACCTAAATGTAGCCCCAACTTTGTACCAAAATGTAACCTCAAATTAAATGTAGCCCCGACCTAGTTGTAGCCCTGAACTAGTATCTAAATTTAGCCCGACCTAAATGCAGCCCTAAACTTGTACCTATAAGGCCCGACTCAAATGTAGCCCAAAACTTGTAACCGTGTAGCCCCGACCAAAATGTCACTAGCCTGGGCTTTTAAGGTTAGCATTTGACAATCTTTTGAAATGCCGACCCTGATTTTCTTTTAAAAGGTTTTGAAGGTTGAATGGAAATTCCATTTGGAAAAAACTTGATTATTCAAGCTTATATTGAATCTTATATTGTTCTTAGCCACACGACAATTATTGTGTACGTATATACACGATAAGAGAAATTTTGTTATTCATGTGGCAGCAATACGCTTCTAGTGTTAAGTGAGGTTGACAAGTTAATCATTTTTGGGGTAAGCATGGTAAACACCGAATTAAATTTGTTTGCCATGCGTAAAGTCCTAGACCCCACTCCCTCGTAACGTTTGTATGCTTAATTTTGTCTTAGTGACCGTGTTTTCCTAGCTATCATATTGTTGGCAATGAACCTACTCGACCGTGTTTTCCTAGGTATCTTACTGTTTGCAATGAACCCACTCGCTAGTACCTTCCTTTTTTAAGTGGACAACTAATTAGTTCAAGAAAGATATACCCTCTCCTCAAAAAGGTTGCCAGCCCTTATGGGTATTTTAATACGGCGTGGGCTAGCAGTTCCCATAGACTCATAATATAAACCCCAGCGCCTTGCCGATGGAACCTTGCAAAGGGCTGTGGATTCAATGTGCATAACAAACATTTGAACAAATTCAAGCGGGAACATTGACTCCCAAAATGGCGCAACCAAGATTATTGTGATGGTGACGTTAGGTGAATCGGGTCACTATTTGATAATGATAAAGTAGCAAAAACTCTATCTTTTAGATATTCACACGTTGGTAAGTGCAGGTAAAACGGGATTTATGAATCATCTTTATACCACGATGGCAGATTTTAAAGCATTAATGCCGTACATGTTTTACCCCTTGCACCAACATCACACGTGTGCGCGGCCCCTAGATGTAGCCCAAGGCCTACATGTAGCCCGACATAAATGTAGCCAAAAACTTGTACATTGTAGCCTAACCTAAATGTAGCTCCAAACTTGTTCCTAAATGTAGCCCCGTCTTAATTGAGCCCCGAATTTATACCTAAATGTAGCCTCAAAATTTGTTCATTAGCACCGACCTAAATCTAGCCCCAAATTTGACTCAAATGTAGCCCTAAACTTGTACCTGATCGTAGCCCCGACCAAAATGTAGCCTGGGCTTTTAAGGTTAGCATTTGACAATCTTTTGAGATGACAACCCTGTTTTTCTTTTAAATTGTTTTGAAGTTTGAATGGAAATTTCATCTGGAAAATACAGGCTATTCAATCTTACATTGAATCTTATATTGTTCTTAGCCACACACAAACCTGAGCATAATAATAGGCATCAATCATAGAAAGTATGTTGGATGTTCAGTCTAATTCTACATCTATGGTCTAACATTATATTCCAAAATTTTACTGAGGACGAGCAGATGGCGTTGTTTCCATTGTATATGCACCGGACCCACCCCCACCCCCAGCACAACCACCACTTCCACGAACACTCCGGATTCTTCGTTTTTAGGACCGGAATTTCCACTCTGTGTCTGTAAGATAGATTACGGCTTCCGGTGTCAAACATCATTCAACAGCAGAATCCTCTCTCCCAATCTGCATTATTCATCTGTGAGATTGCGATAATAGTCTGTGTACAACTATTACTTCCTGACTAGGATTTACGAACTAATTAGGCTTAAAAGTATTTTCCTCTCTGCATGATGCCATCGCTCACTTATTGAGTGTCAGTTTTGAAGTAAAAAGGCGGTACTCCGCCATTTTTTGTTTATTCACACCTTGCCAAATAGCATGCGGCGTGTCGTGGCCGAGCGGATAAGAACACCGAACTCAAGCTCTGGTGTTTCTGATCAGCAGAGTGTGGGTTCGAGTCCCAGTCGTGACACATGTGTCCTTAAGCAAGACACTTAACCACATGCTTCGTCCTTCGGATGGGACGTTAAGCCGTTGGTCCCGTGTGTTGTGTAATGCATGTAAAAGAACCCAGTGCACTTATCGAAAAGAGAAGGGGTTCGCCCCGATGTTCCTGGTTTGATTGGCTGCATATATTGCGCAACAGCACCTTGAAAACCATTACATGGTGCTATGTAAAGGAGTAGGTCTCATACTTACGTAGCCCCACATACCTTGCAGGAAAATACTGAATGTTGAAGCGCCTTGAGCGTCACTGAGTGACGGATATGGGCGCTATATAAGAAGCCATTATTATTATTATTATTATTATTATTTATTATGCCAATTGTCTTGTTACCATTGGGTTGTTTTTTTTTCACACACAAAAATCCATCAATGACCAGCTATTCCGGAATTCCCGTAGGAATTGTACAGCAATTACTCAGCATTGGTACTAATAAGGTAAAGTATTATAATTCTACAAAGGGACACTGCGGGCTCATCTTAAAATAAATTTAGCTTGAATCGATTTTATTTAGTCAAAAGAGTCTATATAATTATAATGCTTTGGGCGGTTTAAAAGTGATTTGGTTCTCAACAAAAATGTATTACACGCTAAAATCTAACTGTTACTCAATGAGTCAATGATGCTGTCCGATTGTGATTTTTTGTTGATGGTGTCACGCAGGGTTAAAGGAATGGTTAGGTACGGAAGCGTATTGCCGCAACATGAATAAACAAAAAACTCTTATGGTGTACGTACACGATAATCGTGCACGTACACCATAAGTCCAAACTTATCGTGTGGCGGCAATACGCTTCTTTAGTTATCAAGTTATGTATAAGTTATCACACAAAAACGAACAAAACGAATTATATCATGATGCCATGCTTAAAGTCCTAGACCTCACTCCCTCGTACCGTTTAGTCACCGTGTTTTCCTAGGTATCTCATTTTTTGCAATGAACCTTTTCTTTCTTAAGTTGACAACTAATTAGTTCAAGAAGGAATTAACCTCTCCTCAAAAGGTTACCAGCCCTTATGTTTTTTTTTAATACGGCGTGGGCTAGGAGTTCCCATACACTCAAACCCAAGCGCCTTGCCGATGGAACCCTGCAACGGGCTGTGGATTCAATGTGCATTGCAAACATTCGAACAAATTCACGCGGGGGCTTTGACTCCCAAAATGTCAGGTTTATTGTGTCAATATCCGATAATGATAACGTAGCAAAAACGAAATAATGAAATATTAAAAAAGCTTAAATAATGTTAGTGTTTCAGAACCAAGGTGGTGTTGTATACATTGTAATACACTTGTTCAAATGACTACGTTTTTTCGCATCAGTGATGATTAAATTCCATGATGATTATATTATTATCAGATCAATAGTAGTTCTCAATTTATTTTATAAAATGCTTGCCTTCTTTATGTAATGCATCAAGACCACCCCCTTTTTCCACTCTCCAGTATCTGCCTTTTCTTAAGCCCTGTATTCCTAATTGTCTCAACCTGTTACAAAAGCGCGACCCTCTCTCAATATGTAACATAATTTTCTCCCCCTTTAACAAAATTCCTCTCTCGGTCTTTCTTCAATTATTTGTTTCATCATCCTATTTGACATTTGACATTGAATTTTATTTAATTACATGGCCATTGTTCCTTGTGTCTCTGTCTTGATTGTTCCGTCTCTCGTCCTTGTTGATTGTTCTGTTTTCTCCTTGTTCGTTTGTTTGTGTGCTTTTCGTTTATTGTTTTTAATAAGCCTTTCTCTATACAAGCCCCATACTTCCACCTTCAATACTGTTATTTTGTTTTCGATTACTTTAAGATTTCTATATCTTCATCGAATATGGAAATGGAAATTATGGAAAGATGTTGCATTGAATCGAGTTTGGGGATCATATAAAACTTACCACGATTTGGTCGGGGTTACATTCGTGACAACCGTAACAGCATTTCTCTTCAAGTGGCACTATAATATACCCAGCCTCACATTCCTCAGTGCATATAGACCGCGGCTTACTCCTGCTCTTGTTGACAAACCGGATCTGGTCTGACTCGAGGTTGAGTCGCTCACCCGCCGACTGGAAGGCAGAGACCCATAGCCCGACTCTGTGCTCCCCTCTGCCTTCCCGGAGATTCGTAATGGTGAACTTTCCTCCGGCGTTACCCGAACTATCGAATCGAATCTGCTCCTCGTCAACTCCCGTGAAATTAACATCGAATAGCTTCTTCATGAAATTATCGGTGTCCGTGGCGATCTCTCCAATCGGGCAGTGGCTTGTATTCGCGCATTTTTCCATCATCAATCCTTGGAAGGCAAAAACCAGAGCATCGACAGCATCTTTGACAGCGCCTGAGTTTGTCAGAGAGAGCGGACAATCCCCGATATCCGTACAGTTGTTCTTTGCCATCCACGCCACTGCTAAATCATTGTACCACGGTGAAACATAAGACTCGTTGAGCACTTTCGATCTCACGTATTCCTGGAAGCCGTCGGTTTCCACGCTGTAAGCCCTGACGAATATAGCACCGTCAGATATATCTCCAAGACCCTCCTCTTCCATCAAGTAGCCCCAAGAGAACCCACCGATCCATTGGTACTTTCCAACCATCCCAGCGGCCTGAGCGGCATGCATAACGTTCTGGCCGGTGAATTTCTCACCGATGACGACAACTACTTTTGCCTTGGGATATCGGTCGAGTTTCGAGACGACTTGAAGGATTTCTTCGTCTTCTGCATTAGATCTGATGGCGGCGGAGTAAGCAACGCAGATACCGTGAGCCGGCGCTATCTCCTGGAACCTAAGCGCCCCATGAAGGTACTCCGATTCGGTCCCGTGTAACAAGGATACGTAAGCCCATCCAAAGGAATAGATGATATCAATCATGGTCTGAATCTGCCAGGAAAAGAAAAAAAGTGCCAAAGTCTTGGATGAGCGATCTTGTACCACTAAAATCAATCAACACATTCTCATTTGAGTCTTTTGTGTGCAATAGTAGACTTTAGGATTACATTTAGACAAAAAATGAGGTACCTTGAACTAATTTTGTTTTGTTTTGCAGTGGTGTAGCGAGAATTGTTTGGGGTGATGGCGCATACCCATAATTCAAGATAGCGACATGCACCGCAGTGTGTATAATGTACGTATGTACAGTTTTAAAGCGTGTGGATAATGCGTGCACCTTTCATGCAAATACGCACAATTTAGTGTATGAAACAAAACAAAATGTCCTGTTTTGTCATGGTGGTTAAACTCCCCCCCTTCCCCGTCACTACTCCACTCCTCTATGTGCGATTGATACGCTTTGGAAAACAAAAATGCACGGATTGTGTTATTTTTCTCTGTTTAATGTTTGAAATAAGTGTGGAAATTACCTGGAGGCTATTTTGTGGAATGGTCCGGAGGAAAAACGGGAAGCGTTGACTGTCCCCCAACTCATCGGCAGCAGCTCCGTAGGATACCACGGGCACATCGTACATGGCCGCCGCCTTCGCTACCACAACGCTGGTCGTCGAGTGCGCCGTGCCAACTATGCCAAGAACTTTGGCCTTGGCTTCGGGGAGACAGAGACCGGACGGCTCGGCTGGGTTGATGCCGTTCACGAGGGACAGTGCATGCCACAATGCAACATCCTCCGAGCGACAGTCATCTCGGATGTCGTACCCCAGCGTGATGTTAGGAAGGATGTCATCCCGGCTGTTGATCTGTTCCACGGCAAAGATCATTGCTTCGGAGAGGGAAGTACCCCAGCGTGATTGCTTGTCCGTACACTGGCCTGGACCGGCAACGTAGTGAATTGGGAACAACCCACCAAGGATGACATCTCCCGGCTTGGAGTAAGACACACAGACTCGGTTAAGACACACAAATCTTGCCAACAGCAAGACCATGAAAACAGTTTGAAGTGAATACATGTGTATACAATTGTTTTTGCTTTGAAAAGTATATTTGACGGAAGCCATCAAACTGTCTCTCCACGACTTTTAATAAATAGTAGTCGTCATTGAATCGAACCTATTCTAGAGGAAGTGAGAACGAGGCTTTCACTTTGTCAATATTATCTCCTGTGATTTGTTAAAAGTGAACTAGTAAATTTATAGTTTACACCGTGTGGTTAAGGTGTACAGCGTGATGCGGTAGGGGAATGCTTGCAAAATCATAATCACGATGATCGAAACCACTGAACGACCTGGCGATTTCCATTCTCAAAGAAGGGGTGCATAATTTGCACGCACTGACGACGTAGTGGATGAATAATTTTATGCATGAGTTGTGATGATGCAGTCGGCACACAACCGTTGTGTACGAGATAATGGACCTTTTTGTTTTTTAGCGACGTCACAACTTTGAGATCTTATGGTTGGCGAATGTATGGATTGCATTCACTGCAAAAAATACAGCAATTTTGTATTTATCATTCAATTCAATAATGTCATCAAATTACCCATATCAATGATCAACCAATTTGCTACTCGAAGCAAATAAATACACATAATTTGTATAAGAAAAAGGTTTTTCAATGTTGAAATAAAAAGGACAGATTTGTGCGAGGCAAAAAAATACACATACCTTTTATAAGAAAAAGGGTTTTCAATATTTAAAAAAATGACAGATTTGTGCCAACCCAGTTATTTATGTTGTGATACACAAGAACGCCATCATTGCTCAATATCTGCTAACAGTGCATGACGTCACGCCTGCATAGGTATAAAACAAAATTGCTGCCAAAAATTGAGTCCTCCACTCAAACGAGTTTTACACTTTGAATGTTATACCACAGAGCAACTGAGTAACTTGCACTGTTCGGTTGATTCGAAAGGAAATACAACTTCAACAAGTCCCCAATGCGAAAGAGCGGAAACCACACACAAAAAACTGTGCAAAATAATGATAACAACACTTTGCCTGCATTTCACACTCGCGGGTTCCCGTCCCCCGTTGAAACATCTGCCGCAGGTCTGCTCGGGTGATCAGCTGGTACCTGCTAGAAGTAGAGTAAAGTAAAGTCTGTCCCAAGCCAATATGGCTCATCAGGCCGGTGAATATTTCTATTTCCCCTTGGACAGGATACCAGTCCATCGCAGGTGACTCCCAGCTCTCGCCGGTACCCATTTGTACTCCTGGGTGGAGAGAAGTAGTTATGATAAATCAAGGACACAAGTGTCATGACCGGGACTCGAACCCACACTCTGCTGATCAGAAACACCAGAGCTTGGGTCCGGTGCTCTTAACCGCTCAGCCACGACACGCCACCACTTGCTAGAAGGTAGACTCTAAACTTGTAATCGTTAACAGCGACCTCGCTTGACGTCAAAATAAGAATCCCATACAGTAAACGATCATTACAACCCTGTAAAACCACTTAGTTTCATTGTATCAACTGTAGCGACTGCAGTTTGTTGACACTTTGTAGCGAACTTCGTTCACGTAAGTTTTATTTTGAGATTTTTCAGACATGGTTACTTTGTTATAGACAATCTTAAAGGGACACGTTGCCTTGGATTGGGCGAGTTGGGTTATAAAAAGCGTTCGCTTGTTGTGAAATTATTATGGTTGGAAAGATGTTTTAAAAGTAGAATATAATGATCCAGAAAATGGCGGACCGTATTAAAGGAAAACCACACTTTCGATCCTCATGTGTGGATCATTTAAGAAAGAACAATTTTAATTGGTTCTTTTCATAGTTTTTCCTCATTTTTTTCTTTTATACAGTTCTTTGGAGCTCTCTGACTCCAATCAATGACGACATCATCATCACCATCATCAACAGAAGCCTTCTAATGGAGCTCGGTGATACTGTTAATCAAGACCAGCCTGAGTTTTGGGCTACTTGCCCAGGATAAATATTCCTAAAAGAGAATAATACTGTTCTGTTGCAATTTTAGAGACTACTATACTGTTTACTAATCACCCTTTTGCCAATGACCGTGTCTTAAAATGTCAAAATTGAATTAAAACTTGTTGGGAATTGTAGTATAAGTGTATATAGCATTCAGCCTGTAATGATCAATGGTATTTGGATGGTATAAATTGATATGACCAATGGTATACCATTGATATGATCAATATGATCAATGGTATTGGATGGTATACCATTGATTATGATCAATGGTACTGAATGGTATACCATTGGTATACCATTCGTGTTGAATGGTATACCATTGACTAAACCAATTGTATTGAATGGTATACCATTGATACCACCAATGGTATTGAATGGTATACCATTGATACCACCAATGGTATTGAATGGTATACCATTGGTACTACCAATGGTATTGAATGGTATACCATTGATGATCAATGGTATTGAATGGTATACCATTGATATGATTATAGGTATTGAATGGTATACCATTGATATGATTATAGGTATTGAATGGTATACCATTTATTGCCAATGGTGTTGAATGGTATACCATTCCATTGACTAAACCAATGGTATTGAATGGTATACCATTGATATGATCAATGGTATTGAATGGTATACCATTGATATGATTATAGGTATTGAATGGTATACCATTGATATGATCAATGGTATTGGATGGTATACCACTGATATGATCAGTGGTATTGAATGATATACCATTGATATGATCAATGGTATTGAATGGTATACCATTGATATGATCAATGGTATTGAATGGTATACCATTGATATGATCAATGGTATTGAATGATATACCATTGATATGATCAATGGTATTGGATGGTATACCATTGATTATGATCAATGGTATTAAATGATATACCATTGGTATTGCCAATGGTATTGAATGGTATACCATTGATACCACCAATGGTATTGAATGGTATACCATTGATATGATCAGTGGTATTGGAAGGTATACCATTGATTATGATCAATGGTACTGAATGGTTTACCATTGGTATTGCCAATGGTATCGAATGGTATACCATTGACTAAACCAAATGTGTTGAATGGTATACCATTGATACCACCAATGGTATTGAATGGTATACCATTGATATGATCAATGGTATTGAATGGTATACCATTGGCTATGCCAATGGTACTGAATGGTAAACCATTGACTAAACCAATGGTGTTTAATGGTATACCATTGATTGTATTTACCATTGACCCAATGGTAAAAAAAAAACGTTCCAAAACACCGTTGATTCTAATGGTAGATTTTCAATGGTAAATTTTCAATGGTAAACCAATGGTAAAGCATTGAGTTTGTTTTATAAGGGAAGAGCCTTCCACTTTATTGCACCTTCGTTATGGAATTACTTTCCTCTTTAGATTTGCCAAGCTGACTCTCTTCAGATTTTCAAGGGACTTTTAAGGACTCATTTGTTTCAATCTTAATTTTTGTAACTATTGCTTTATATATTTCATGTCATTGTTCTATGTTATGTGTTGCGCATAGAGGCTCCTGCATTATGCGCTATATAAATGTTTCGTATTATATGTATTTTTTTCAATTATTAAATCAACGGCGAGTTCCAACTTGTTTATACGTATGGCTCTGTACGTAATCAACGAAGAGCGACCTCTGTTGATGATTTGCAGGTGAGTATACTTTCTTGCACCAGCCAGCATAAACTGGTCGGGGGGGGGGGCTGTTTCAAATGTTCCCCGTATGGATCCCAACGCTTTCAACAAAACAAAACAAAACAATGATTTTTGCATGAATATATATATATTATATATATATAATAAGTAGGGTAGATGGCCTTAGCTTTCGATACAGACCGGACCTTCTTCAGAGGCATAAAACAAGTACAAACAAAATCATATCCATTTATAGAAAAAGAGAGGGGAAAGGGATTAAGGGAAGGATCCAGAAAGAAGCGGGAAAATTATAGCCAATCAAAGTTTCTATTTCAGAAAACATTGGTGGCTATGAACCAATAGGAGTAAAGTGGTGAGGACAAAGGATGTATAGTATGAAAGGATGGATTACTGGACCATAAAAGTGGTAAATGCATTGTTCGATAACAATGCAGGGAAACATGAAAGGGTAGGATTGGAGAGCAAGTTGCATCATGATGCAACTAACAATGGTCAATTATATATATATTTTTTTAGTCTAAGGGTCTATCTAAAAAATTAAAAAATAATAATGCATTTTCACCGCCTCTTCTTGTCTCCCCAACATTCTTTGTTTCCTTCTTCCATGGTTTTGAGCAGGCCTATTGGGTCTGCTGATGACTAGTAAGTGCCAGCTACCTCCTGCACTACAGTGGTATGCGTTAAATACTATTCGAGGCTGGATGAATTAAATACTATTCGGTGTGAAGTGAGGTGCATCTGGGCCACACAACGACACCTGCTATTTTTTTATCACCACAACAATATTTGTAAAGCTAGCGTGACCTCTGAACTGTAGGATTGGGTATTTCCCTAATCAAGTGGTTTTTGCACGCAACTTCACATACGTCACAATGAGCTAAACACTCATAGAGGCTTTCCCAGTCACGTAACTGTGCAAAGCCTCTATACTGAGTGAATGGCTACATTGCTTGTTGAGTTCTGTTTATACTCCTTTGTTTGGAATGTTTTTAACGGCAAGGACTGGCGTAAACTCTGACCATCCTTACTCTGATTCGAGTGAAACAATGGTCCGGGTAAGCTTCAATCCTGATAAAACTGATATAGAAACATTTGTCAAGGAAAAAGCACCATCCAAAACTTTAAGGTTAGTAAGTTGGAGTTTGGTTGTGTAGCCCACGTTGTTGGGCTGTTGTGGCTCTCTAACATCGGTCTATCATGATAAGACCGATGTTAACAGAGAGACATAACAGCCTAAAAAGGTGGGCTAGTTAGCTCTGGTGGTTGTTACTAATCCAACGCTGCACTCCATACAATACAAGGTTACGATAATTGTCTGTGGGGTAACCATACCTTTTGGGGGGGAGAGGGGGGCAAGCGGGGACAAAGACATAATTTTGGGAGGGCTGTTTTAAGTATTAAACCATTCACTTTGTGCAGTTTTTAAATCTGGGGCGGAAGGGTTCTGAGCAAGCAGGGGGACGTCCCCTGGGGCTCCCCTGGTAAAACACCACTTGTGTTGCAACTGGTTAATCCCACCATGGAGCTCTTGAAAGTGTAAGTGGTCTATTCGCTTTGAAAGTCACTTTGAAAATACTATCTTGGAAAAAAGAGAAAAATAGTTGTTGCAACAATGCAAGCTATGCATTGTAGGACGTGAGTCTCCGTAGTGCGACAACGACTGTGCACTGACGTCCTACATCATGACATACCACTACCATACCAGGGTTATAGTTGTTGTTGCAAACTGCTTTACTGACCAAAATTCACATGTGGTAAAAATGCAAAAGGTGATGATAATGGCCTGAAGTTTCGACCCTATAGCAGAATCAATCTCAAAGGCTTTGACTTGAGAAAGAATCTGCGAGGGACTAAACAAGGCTTACCACTTTTCACAAGAACACATTTTAACCAAATAGGGAGACTGCCAACATAGGGCTATAGATAGTTCAGTTGGTCGAGCGCCGGCACGTTAATCCGGATGTTGCCAGGTTCAAGTCCTGCTCTATTAAATTTGTCCTTGTTCAACCCCAATTTAAGAATAAACTTTCTTAATACATGTATTGTCCAACTCAATGGCAGTGCAGGAAGTGACTATTACTAGTAAACTTGCCGTAACGATCATGTGTAAAACTCTTGGGGACTGTTGGCTCTGAAAAAAGCCATTGTGGTTTTAATAGCAGCGTGTTTCTCTGTGTATCCACAAAATTGCTAGCCATTATATCTACATTTATTTTTCAAGTTTCCTCTAGTGAAGTTGTGTTACTTTCAGACTCTTTGGCTACTTATAGAGCTCTGAACAGTTTCTATTGTTTTATTACAGACAATGTATAGGATTACATTTTATAAGGGAAATTAATAATTTGTTATAATCTGAAATAATAATAATAATAATAATAATAAATAATATTTATAAAGCGCCTTTTACAAAAGTTACAAAGCGCTGTACAGTAACTACGAATAAACACAAATTATAATAACTTAGCTTAGCATAAAAGTAAATGGGTTTTTAACATGGCTTTGAAGGATTCAAGAGATGAAGCCTGACGGATGTGAAGAGGGAGATTGTTCCATAATGTAGGTGCGCTGATTGTGAATGCTCGTTGGCCATACCGTGTGTAAGTGCGGGGTGCAGGGGACAATCACAAATGGGAAGTAGAAGAAGAACGTTGATTGCGAGAACTGTGGGATTTGTTAGAAATAAGGTTCTGAAGATAAGTAGGGGCGAGACCATTTCTGACTTTGAAAACAAGCAGGAGAACTTTGAATTTGATTCGCTTGTTAATGGGAAGCCAGTGAAGGGATTGAAGGACCGGTGTGATGTGTTCTTGGAGTTTAGCTCGGACAATAATTAGACGTGCTGCACTGTTTTGGATGCGTTGGAGGGGAATTGTGGATGTTGCTGGTAAACCGTATAGGAGGCTGTTACAATAATCCAGCTGTGAAGATACAAATGCATAGACAAGGCGTTCGGTGGAGTTCTGGTCAAGATAACGGCGCAATCTGCCGATTTTGTAGATTCCATAAGATGCATTTCGACATACATTACGAATGTGCCGATCCATTTCTAATTTGTTGTCGAGTATTACTCCGAGATCTCTGACGGAATCAGATACGCTCACAACATTTCCATTGATCTGTACATTCAAGAGTGGTTCAGTGTTACGAAAGCGTGATTTATAAAGGATCATAACAGTACAAAAAATATTTATTAATCTCTGGAGGGTTGGTACTCGCATGAACTTCATAATCAGTCGACTTTTGGATTGAAATCATTCAGTTTCAGTTTTTGATAACCAATCCTGTTCTTGTTTGTTTTTTAACCACCTGCCTCTTGTATCTCTGTTACGTTTCATCTCAAAGAAAGGATGGGTATCAATGGATATACGTCCGCTCAAATACAAGATCAAAAACACGGGAACTTATTGAGAGATATGAGGATGAAGATGAAGATGATGCAAATCAAGACATGGATGAAATGTTTGCTGGGGAAAGTAAACTGATGCAAGATTGGAATGCACTGTGTAAATCTGTTCGATCATCAGTCACTTACCACGCAGTCTGTGAACTTGCAAAAGCAAACAGGTTAGTTTTAACAAACTAGCAGTTTCTAATTTATTTTGGTTAATTTACCATTTGTACTCAAACATATTGAAGCCAATACAGTAGCTCAACATTTCCCTCTATATACAAATCAAAACCCTTCAAAAGGCAATACAAAATTTCCCAGATTTATGTACACTGTCAATTGCTATTAGAAGGAAGACTTGATGTTCACCTTCTATCCTTTGGAGGCATTGATTTGAATATGATCAGCCAGCAGGCAGTGCTCCAATAACACATCAAAATGTCTTTGGGTAGCCAAGGTGCTTAAACTTTTGAAAGAAGTTAAATTACTTTTAAAAAAATCAAATCCACTTCTCAATTTGATACACTATCTATATACACCATCTATATTATGTTGGCGTGTCGTGGCCGAGCGGATAAGAACACCGGACTTAAGCTCTGGTGTTTCTAATCAGCAGAGTGTGGGTTTGAGTCCCGGTCGTGACACTTGTGTCCTTAGGGTAGACACTTAACCATTATTGCCTCGTCCTTCGGATGGGACGTAAAGCCGTAGGTCCTGTGTGTTGTGTAATGCACGTAAAATAACCCAGTGCACTTATCGTAAAGAGGGGTTCGCCCAGTGTTCCTGTTTTGGTTGGCTGCATATTGCGCCACAGCACCTTGTAAACCATTACATGGTGCAATGTAAAGGAATAGGTCTCGCACTTCAAAACGTAGCTCCGCATACCTTGCAGGATAAATTCATCCAAAAACGCTTCTTGTTTAGGTGAGGATTTTGTGAATGTTCATGTGCTTATTTCAATTGCAGCAAACAAAATAAGCAATGGTGATGTTGGGGGTCTTCTAATGTCGACTTTGACAGTATTTCAGAATTAGCTTTCAGATGGAAACTGATCAATTTGTCAGTCATGTAACCAACTTCCGTGTAACTTGTTTTTAAAGCATCAACATTAATAATTTATCAAAGCATCATTAATAATTTATCAAAGCATCACACAGACAAAAGTTACTAAAGTATTTCGTGTTGAAGTCATGCCTTTAAAGGCCCCTGTACACTATTGGCAAGATCGAAAAACACAAATGTTCACAGGTTCACACACAACTTACATGATTTAAAGTAAGTAATGGTTGAAAGGGTTCCTTAAAATATTTCTGCCTAAAATGCAATCGTTTCTGAGAAATGAGTAAAACAATAGTTTTTATCACGCGCGATATTTAAAAAAAACAGAAAACACATAAGGTCTCTTTTCACTATTTTCTCGTGATCTCGATGACTAATTGAGCTCAAACTTTCACAGGTTTGTTTTTTCATGCATATGTTGAATCACACAAAATGTGGACACTGATTTTGAGCTGTTACCAAAAGTGTACAATACCTTTAAACTGTTTTCAAATCAGGTGCAGGAGTGGTAAATGGCTTGTTTACGAATCACCAGGTGCCAAATTGGACAAGGTTTGGGCAGACATAGCAAGAGCAACAGTGAAAGGAAATCTGGGTTCTGCTGCTAAAGTCAGAACTCGTGGCGATGATAAAACCCAGGTCATTTGTGTCTATAATAAAGACTTTACAGATAGAGATTCAGTGTTGAACTTGGAGAAAGGACTTCGTCGTCTTGGGATTGGAACGCATTTGTACTACAAACCTGATGTTTACACTTATCTCAGGATTTATGCTAAGAATAAGTGGAATATAAAATCAACTATTTGTTCCAGTAAGTACGATTTTGAGAAACAACAGTGGAATGTGCGGTTCACAAATGAGTAAGTTCTATGGATTTTCATAATGTCTTGATGGATTTTTTTGTAATTATATCGTTCAACGATAATTGCATCCTACCTTGGAGGAAGATGCTCCTACTGTCTGACCATTCAATATCATCTACTGTTATGATATTGAATGATAAACTATGTCGGCATGTGAGGAACGCATTTACACAGTACTATAGATATTCTGTTTTGACAAAATACACAACCGGTGCGGTTGAATAGTTTCAAGTGGTTGGTCAAGAGTAAATAAATTAAACATAATTACTTCAGCCATCTGATTGGAAAATGGGCCAATGTCTACATTTAAAAGCATACAATAAATTCAACCATTTCAAAATTTTCCTTTTTTGTTACGTCCTGGATTAAAGCCTTTCTTTGAGTGCTACAATTATTTCAATTAACTTTTGCTACTAGTATTTCCACCGTACCGTTGGCACATAAAGGCACTGAACACGTTTGGTAATTGTCAAAGACCAGTGTTCTCACTTGGTTTATCCCAACATTATGCATAAAATAACAAGCCTGTGAAAATTTGGGCTCAATTGGTGATCAAAGTTGCAAGAAAATGATGAAAGAAAAAACACCCTTGTTGTACAAATTTGTGTGCTTTCAGATAGGAATAAAAGGCTTCTTGCAAGAAGTCTTTTATTATTCTAATGAGAAATTACCCTTTTTCTCAAAAACTACGTTACTTCAGAGGGAGTCGTTTCTCACAATGTCTTATACTATCAACAGCTCTCTGTTGCTCGTTACCAAGTCAGTTTTTATGCTAATATATATTTTTAGTAATTACCAAACGTGTAGGACAGTGCCTTTAACAAGGCTCATCGACATAAGCATATGAGTTTCTAGAAGACTCTCAACTCACCTTTGTTCCTCCGTCAACCGATGATGTACATCTCTATTTTTCTCTCATGCAAAATAGACATCAGTTGATGGAGGAACAAAGATGAGCTGGGGTCCATCTAGAAATAGGGCTTATGTCGATGAACCCTTGTAAGTGCCATTTGTACAGTGGAAAAACTATAGTACAAGATACTACAGCATTTTCAAATCCTTATGCCAACCATGTGTGGTATTATTTGTTTGTTTCTGTAATTGATCATCGGGTTTTTTCTTCATTTTTTGCTTCCAGAATTTCATCAGATGAACAGAAAGACAAATCTACCAAGACTAAAAGACGAAAATTGTAAATTCGTATTTGATATTTATTTTTTATTTTAATTTGTTTGCTTTAGTCTAGTTTAAAAAGGTGTAAATTAGTGTGTGTGTGTGTGTGGGGGGGGGGGGGTTACTTGGCAGTTTTCTAGCTGAAGTCCTCAATTTCCACGAGACGCAACAAAATGATTTTTTTTTAATTTACATTATTCCTTTTACAATCGAAACAAACACTGGGATAGTTGTCTTCAAAGTGTATTCTCAACTTCGGCAGTATTTCTGGGAGATTCTCTGCAGATTTTACCACTGATTTTATAACCAGCAAGTAGAGTATGGGGGATAATGTTCCTCACCCCCCCCCCCACCCAATAACAAAAACCCAGTGATGCTATAATCCTTTCAAAAACAAAGTACAATATTGATGATAGCTATAAGCAAAAACATAGTCTCAATGTGAAAATTCACTAATTATAAATGTCATTCTTGTTTCAATGTATAATGCTGTCAAAGTTAAAGAGATAGCATTCACCTCTAAAACAGTGCTTTGGGGGTTACAGCAATTCAAACAGGATCAAACTTCTCCTGTTGATTTCAATAAAACTCAATCACCAAATTTGATGAAACTTTAACATGATTTGTTATCATTATGTTTTAACAGGGAATGCAAAAATAGTAATAAAAAATGATTGAAATAATATTAAACATGTATTTCTTGGGAAATTATAAATGCAGACAAACCATTTGTCAGCTGATCAGGTGATTTCCTTGTTTTTTGGTTTCTCAGCTGTGCCATTGAAAATTGAAAAACACGGTACAAGTTTTTGCTGTGCATGCTTGCTTGATGAATGGTTTTGTAATTTGTTTGTTTAAAACTAGATGATAAAAAAATGAAATCACTTCTTTTTTTTGCTTTTGTAGTAAGGCAGCGGTTGCGAAAAATCAAACAAAATTGACCCAATATATGAAGATCGTTCCCCGTCCGTCTACATCCCATGAGAGTGATGTTGCACATCCATCATCTCAAAAGCTACCATATCAACAGCCTCAGACAATAATAATAATAATAATAATAGTGGCTTCTTATATAGCGCACATATCCGTCACTCAGTGACGCTCAAGGCGCTTTAACTTTCATTATTTTCCTGCAAGGTATTGTGGAGCTAGGTTTTGAAGTATGAGACCAAGTCCTTTACATAGCACCATGTAATGGTTTACAAGGTGCTGTGGCGCAATATGCTGCCGATCAAACCAGGAACACCGGGGCGAACCCCTTCTCTTTTCGATAAGTGCACTGGGTTCTTTTACGTGCATTACACAACACACGGGACCTACTGCTTAACGTCCCATCCGAAGGACGAAGCATGTGGTTAAGTGTCTTGCTTAAGGACACAATGTCACGACTGGGATTCGAACCCACACTCTGCTGATCAGAAACACCAGAGCTTGAGTTCGGTGTTCTTATCCGCTCGGCCACGACAAGCAAAAGGTAAAAGATTTGAAAGTTTCATATTGCACGTGCTGACTCTCTTGGATTCTTTTTGCACCCTTCCCCGAAGGTAGGGTCATAATATGGCTTTTGTCAACGTAAATACAGTGTCTACTGCTTTTAAAACAGCCACAGAACTGTCACAGTATTTTCACTAGAGTGTCGAATCCATCCACATTTAGCGAGGTGACAGCGGGTACCATTCGCATCTCTGGTTGCAGCATTCGCAAACGGACACCGACCCACAGAAATCGATTCATGTATTGAATTGTTTCTCACATTCAAATGTTTTGGGGTGAAAAATTATCCAAACCATATTGCTTTGAAGGGAATCCTTTCTAAAATAGTTTATACCATCAACAGTTGCAGTGTTTCTCATCAAGTAAGTTGTTATGGTCATTAATTTTTTGAGTATTTACCAATCTAATTTATGACCCTACCTTTAAACTGGCTAAACCGCAGTTTAAGGTTGAATGGCTTCTTACTGGCACCCGAACCAAAATTTACAAATAGGGAGAACGCAAATATTATAGCTAGATAACATTATTTGTTATCATTATGTTTTACCACGGAATGCAAACTGGTGATAAGAAATGATTGAAATAATATTAAACATTTATTTCTTGGGAAATCATAAATGCAGACAAACCATTTGTCAGCTGATCAGGTGATGTTCTTGTTTTGGGGGTTTCCCAGCTGTGCCATTGAAAATTGAAAAACACGGTGCAAATTATTGATTAATGGTTTTGTGATGTATTTGTTTAAAACTAGACGATGAAAATGAAATTACTCTTTGTTTTGCTTTTGTAGTAAGGCAGCGGTTGCGAAAAATCAAACAAAATTGACTCGATTTATGAAGAGTGTTCACCGTCCGTCTACATCCCATGAAGGTGATGTTGCACATCTGTCATCTCAAAAGCTACCATACCATCAGCCTCGTAGAAGCAAAAGGTAAAAGATTTAAAAGTTTCATAGTAAAACCTGGTGAAAACAATCGTCTTCATTTAAAAGAGTACAAACCATTTCAAAATGTTCTGTTCTTTGTTACGTCCTAGATTTAAGTCTTTCTGTGTTTTTGAGTGTTACAATTACTTCAATTAACTCTTGCTAATTTCATATGGTAGAGAAGGAAATGGCATTCCAATGTTCAATCTTCTTCCTTTGACATAAGCATATGAGTTTCTAGATGACTCTCAACTCACCTTTGTTCCTCCGTCAACCGATGATGTACATCTCTATTTTCCACTCATGCAAAATAGACATCAGTGATGGAGGAACAAAGATGAGCTGGGGGCCATCTAGAAAAAGTGCTTATGTCGATGAACCCTTGTAAGTTCCATTTGTACACTGTAGAAAAAACTAGTACCAAATACTATTTAATTTAAATTTACAACAGCATTCTCAAATCCTTATGCCAACCATGTGTGGTATTATTCGTTTTATTTCTGTAATTGATCATCGTTTTTTCTTCTTTTTTCTTACTTCTAGAATTGCATCAAATAAACAGAAAGACGAATCTACCAAGACCAAAGTACCAAAAGTGTAAATTCGTATTTGATTTTAAATTTTTGTTCAAATTTGTTGTTTGGTTTATCCTAGTGTACATTGGTGGGGGGGTTGTTATTTGGCAGTTTTCTTGCAGAAGTCCTCAATTTCCAGATAGTTGTCTTCAAGGTTTATTCTCAACTTCGGCAGTATTTCTGGGAGATTCTTTGCAGATTTTACCACTGATTTTATAACCAGTCAGTTTTTAGATTGAAACTTTATCACATGGTTACCAAATAATACCTGTCCTGTACAGAATTGTTTATTGATTTTTTTTTGTTTACAAATTAATTGTACAGTGTAAATATGTGATTTGTTGTTTGTGTGGTCAAACTTATTTTCTCTAGTCTATAGGCTATGTTTTTTAACAATATTTGTACCGACTTAGGAACTTCATTGGCAGTAAGCTTACAGATTGAAACTTGTGTTACCGTCTGTTTTTCGGATAATTATTACCCACAAAGTTTGGTTTTAGTTACCCCATACCCCAAGTTCTTCATTATTGTGGCATATATCTTATTAGTATCACGCCAGTTACAAAAAATAGGGTTGGCCATTTCCCAACTAGGCATGCTGTGGGTATGGTGCCAAAACTTATATTATACTAATTAACTTTATTGGATTAAAAACCCAGACTCGGATAACTCAGACATCAGAACTCGAGTTCAATCACTCAGCCACAACTTGCTATAATGTAAATAATTATGCACTATACTCCACAGTATACAACTTCCCTTCTATAGCATAGCAAGATGCTGCACAAAATGTATCCATTGCTATACTCAAGAATCACCATTTTCTAACTTGGTATTACACAAGCATTCAGTCTAAATAAAAAGTATGCAAATATGCATGATGAAATTATTCCCTGCACTAAAACTTCAATAAACATTACCCTACATGCATTTTACAAGTTAAAGCTACATTATACATGTAATCATTGTAATCATAAATCCTAAGTTTGACATTAATGATCGACATTGATGTAGACCTTTTTCACAATGGAGCGGCCATCTTGTTTTGTCCTTCCGGCGGCGAGAGACATGCGTCCCACCTCCACCCATCAGCAGCTTTAAGATGATGCGGATATTTTTACTCGCTTGTAAACTACTGCACCTTCATGACTGCACAACACGAGCACTTCTATCACTCCTTGGACAAGCAGTTAGTTTTCTAGGACATTCATCAAGCATCAAGCAAGTCTATTAGTATTAAATAAATGTAATTAGACCGTGTCCAAATGAACCTCTGCTACTGACGGCTATGGCTGTTTGCTGCAGCAACAATGTTGAAGAATGGGCGTTTTCGTCAATACGGCCAAAGCCACTGCCAAAGCCACTGCAGAAGCCGTTGTGACAGGAGACCCCCCCCCCCAGATTTCCACAGGACACTGTAATTCAGACACAGCATTACCAAGCTCAGACGAGAAGACAAAATAGTCTGGTAGCCTACCTTTTAATGAATGAGAAACAGTATTTGTGGATGCTAATGCACACAGGGCACATGACTACGTGACATTATTTTTTTACTAGCGTATAGCAAAAAAACAAACTTTATAACAGTTTAAAATTAGGTTTACATTTCGATTTTTGTTTAGTCGTTTACTGCTGGTGGCTTGTAAATTTTCACTCTCATTGTTTTTTAACTTTGTAATTTTGTTATGTCTTTTTTATATGTTTATCCTCCTGAAGTTCGACCCTTGGTCGCCATGGGAGAATTTTAAAGAATAAACCATTAATGAACTAATGAATGAAAACAGGCACATGTACATCTGTAGCCATAAAGTATTAAATATCAAATAAAGGGACCGTCCAAAGTGTTCAATATTTTCAGGTTGTACAGAGAGTAGGCCCTACTACTTGTGAGGACCCCCTCCCTCCCCAAAGCGGTACTTATCAATGTTTTCTTTCAAAATTGATGAACATTATTTAAATATCAACATTTTACACAACTTTTAAAGTCATACATTGTCTCTGCCCCCTCCCCTCCCCCCCATCACTCTTTTTATGACCGTGAACGTGTCGAAAACTTTGGACGGCCCCTTACGGCCCCTTATAAATTACGCTAATAATAATGCAAATTGTTTTACACAGCGCATCATTAACGGTTATCTCAAACGACTATTTTGAATTATGACACCCATAACATTAATGCATCTTAGTAGATTACACAAGGTGTTGCAGGCCTAGGCTACAGCACAATATTCTGCCAGCACACATAATTTATCAGAAAACATTTGGGCGAACCCCCTTTTCTTATTGACATGTGAACTAACTTCTTAAACAAAAATGCAAGGCATTTACATGTAGAATTATGAATGTTCTTAACAGTCACAAGAAACTTCATACAGTGAGACAACAACAATCTTAAATTAATTAAATAATGTCTACCTAGGCTTAGCTACAGTATAATTAAACTACATTAGACAAACTCTACAATAAATGACATTGTTTTTGAGCACAAGTAGACAAAATACTTTTTTTTAAATGACGCTTTGCTATATTCAATGCGTGGATTGAGTTGTGGTTGGTGCCGAGGGTTAGGTGTTAATAATTTTGTGGGTGGTGCTAGGGTTACGTTAAAGTGTGAATTTTTAGTTCAGTGTTAGGGTGAGAAGTACTGGGCTCGGTTTCACAAAAACACTACGATTAATCTTAAAATGAGTTGCCAATATTACCATAGTGATTTGTGTTGTGGCATTACACTTTGCAAAGCAATTAAGATTGATATTATCAATTATCTTAGCTCTTTGTGAAACCGACCCCTGAGTGGTGTTGTTATTGTTGCCAAGCTCTGCTTGCGCATTTCACTGAAACATACATTCTGTCTATTTTGCACTCAAACTTTGGAATTTCCCATAAATCTTTCAATTATACTTGGTGAGAAATGTGTAAAGTTTTCCTCACTAGTGTAGATGAAGGGCCCAGAAATTTCCCATAAATCTTTCAATTATACTTGTTGAGAAATGTGTAAAGTTTTCCTCACTAGTGTAGATGAAGGGCCCAGAACAAATTTGATCGATTCAATCTTAAAAAATGAAATGTATTACCTCAAAATACTTAACCATAACATCGTAATTTTGTCAAAAGATTTCATCTGGTTTTCTACATTCATCAAACATTACTTTACAAAGTTTTTTTCATAATAAAATTACTTAACCTCGCCATGATTTATAAGTTCTGAGAACAATTGAGTGACTTTACTTTAATTTTGTAAAAATCTTATCCTTCAATCAACTTATAATTATGGTTGACATTTCCTGTATTTGTAGTCAAAAGATTTCGGCAAGTAAACACACTTCATAAATTGCGCTTATTACATTACACTACTGATTGATAACCTGATTTGATTGTTTGTTTGTTTCTCATTACAAAAATTGTACCATCCTTAGAGTTGAGTTGTATTCCTAAATACGGACACCGTCAAATTCCAAAGAGTATTTGTACTTGAATTTAATGAATTTGTTTTTCCATGAGAAGCCAACAATGCTTGGCATGAGGCCAGCCATGCCATTTTATCAAATCAATTAATTTGAGTACCGAGCAACATTGTATTGGAGTTTGATGGGTTCAAGAAAAGCCCATTTGAGTAAACAATAACTAATTAGGCTGCATCTTTATTAGTAACTTCGGATGCAGCTTGATTGTCATATGAACATGCGTTGAAGCACATATGAGATAGCCATAGCAACAGCCATATCCGCAGCCATAGCCGCAGCCACAAATTTGAAAATGGCCTAAGATGGTCCTCTCCTCTCCAGTAAGGTGCCGTCATGGTCCAGCTTCAGGTGAACATGTGGGGACTTTTCTGGCTAGACTTGACACAGTCTTTCTGCAGTTGGTTACAGTCCAAAAAGCATTTGTTACAAATGTAGCATCAACATTACTGTGTCGCTTGAACAGTTGAACTTGTAGCGGAGAGTCATCTAGCTAGACTTGACAGAGTCTCCTTCAGCTGGTGGCACACAGTCAGAAGAGTTGGTTAATTAGCATCAACCGACGTCTCTTCAACAATTGAACTTGTAGCGGTGAGACTTCTGGCTGTAGGCTTTACAGTGCGAATAGAATTGGTTAATTAGCATCAACCGACGTCTCTTCAACAGTTGAACTTGCAGAGGAGAGTCATCTAGCTAGACTTGATAGAGTCTCCTTCAGCTGGTGGCACACTGTCCGAATAGAGTTGGTTAGCATCAACAGTTGAACTTACAGCGGAGAGACTTCTGGCTATAGGCTTAGCACGGTCCTTCTTCAGCTGGTGGCACACAGTCCAAAAGTGTAGGTTGTTTCAACATTCCGATATGCACTTTAACAGTCGAACTAGTAGTTGGGAGTCATATGGCTAGACTTGGCACAGGACAAGCCCTTCTTCAGAAGGTGGCACACAGTCCCAAAAGTGTTGTTTATCCACAAGACTGTGGGTATGTTGTCTCGGTCTGTGATATCTCATAACTGGGTGTATCGTCTAAATCTACATTAGAAAAGAATCGATTTTCAAAGATTAATTTTGATGAACTATTTTAATACAAGTATCAATTGTTCTGGGGAAAAGCTGCGGTAAGTCTGAGTGCTATCATGTGCAAGAAAATTGTTCTCCAGCTCCAATCAGTTCTTCAACTCATTGAACAAGCCAACACGTGACACAATAATTCCAAGTACTTGCTTCTCTTTTTGTGTTTTTAAATATTTTAATGAAAAACTTGACCTATTCTAATGAAGTTTTCCATTCATATGGTGTGTTTATTGCAAGCTAAAGGGATGAGAATGAATGTATTCTTTTAAATCGACGATTTTAAACCTTTAGAGGTGCTAATTCTGAAACATTAACTCCTTTGCCAAATTTGTGGGATGAACTTTCCCTTCAAAGACGATTTTTGTTAAAGAAAAAAACTTACCAAGTGGTCTTTTGTTGACTCTTTGCACTCTATCCTCCAGCGACGCTCATCCAAACAGATTCAGTTGTAGTCACTACTCCACAAGAGACTGCTCAACTGAGGGAAATTTAGTATGAACAAACAAATTTATTTCTATGCATTTACATATCTTTATGATGAATTGCAAGAAGAGCCGACTTCTTTTGTTTCAGGAAGGATTTCACTTTGTTTGGATTGTACAAATACAATTTTGTTATATAAAGCAAGTTAACTGGTTCTTAAGTTGTTTTTACCTTGATGTTTGGTTGGTCATTCATGCTTGCTGTTGTAGAATATCAAATGATACTAGTATTTTGACTGCTGGTTAAAACTGTCTTTACTAATTCAGAGATTTGTTTGAGAGATTCAACATTTTGAATGTTATGTTTGTTAAATTTTTCCTTCCAAAGTTATCGATAAACTGCTTTTCAGAGTTGTTCACGATCCTCAAAATTTCTTGATTGAGTTGTTGTCCCATTTAGTTGGTAGTTTCTCACCAGTAACTTGTATACTTATATGAACCTGATACATTACCAAATCTTTTACATGAACTCAGTCCCTGCTGCTTGGCATCACCTCAGCTCAGTGAGGATTGCAGCACACAAACCACTTCATCATCTCCAAGAAGAATATGATGTACTTTTTTGGAAGAAAAAATTATCTGGAAAAGTTAGCTCAATTAGCAAAAGTCATGTTTACCACACACATTACTAGAGATAACCTCAATACTTTACCAAACCAATGTCATCTTTGGTGTCCCAGAGCTGCCACCTGAGCATTGCTTGCCACAATATCTACTTTTGCAATACTGTTGAAACAAAGAAACAATATTATTGTAGCCTGTGGAGGGAACGTAAGCTGTGGAAATAAGGTTAGAAGCTGTGGAAATAAAGGTTAGAAGCTGTGGAAATAAAGGTTAGAAGCTGTGGAAATAAGGTTAGAAGCTGTGGAAATAAGGTTGGGGCTGTGGAAATAAAGGTTAGAAGCTGTGGAAATAAAGGTTAGAAGCTGTAGAAATAAAGGTTAGAAGCTGTGGAAACAAGGTTAGAAGCTGTGGAAATAAAGGTTAGAAGCTGTGGAAATGAAGTTTAGAAGCTGTGGAAATAAAGGTTAGAAGCTGTGGAAATAGAGGTTAGAAGCTGTGTTAATAAAGGTTAGAAGCTGTGGAAATAAAGGTTAGAAGCTGTGGACATAAAGGTTAGAAGCTGTGGAAATAAAGGTTAGAAGCTGTGGAGGGAATGATTATTTTCCACACTTTAGGCTGCAAAATACTTCACCTGATACTTAACCTTTTAATTAGTGGAAACACCTGACCTCACTGACCCCCACAAATCAGAGATATCAAAGGAAGTTTCAACGCTGTGTTGTCTGCTCTCTTATTTCTGTAGTTTAATGCACATTCACCTGCCACAACATCCACTTTGGGAAGAACAGGTTACAGACTGTTGAAAACAAAAAAGATTGTAACCTTTGTAGGCAAGGTAAGAAGCTGTGGGAATTAAAGGTTAGAAGCTGTTGGGGAAAGGTTAGAAGCTGTGGAGGAAAGGTTAGAAGCTGTGGAGGAAAGGTTAGAAGCTGTGGAGGAAAGGTTAGAAGCTGTGGAGGAAAGGTTAGAAGCTGTGGAGGAAAGGTTAGAAGCTGTGGAGGAAAGGTTAGAAGCTGTGGAGGAAAGGTTAGAAGCTGTGGAGGAAAGGTTAGAAGCTGTGGAGAAAAGGTTAGAAGCTGCAGAGGAAAGGTTAGAAGCTGTGGAGGAAAGGTTAGAAGCTGTGGAGGAAAGGTTAGAAGCTGTGGAGAAAAGGTTAGAAGCTGTGGAGGAAAGGTTAGAAGCTGTGGAGGAAAGGTTAGAAGCTGTGGAGGAAAGGTTAGAAGCTGTGGAGGAAAGGTTAGAAGCTGTTGGGGAAAGGTTAGAAGCTGTGGAGGAAAGGTTAGAAGCTGTGGAGGAAAGGTTAGAAGCTGTTGGGGAAAGGTTAGAAGCTGTGGAGGAAAGGTTAGAAGCTGTGGAGGAAAGGTTAGAAGCTGTGGAGAAAACGTTAGAAGCTGTGGAGGAAAGGTTAGAAGCTGTTGGGGAAAGGTTAGAAGCTGTGGAGGAAAGGTTAGAAGCTGTGGAGGAAAGGTTAGAAGCTGTGGAGAAAACGTTAGAAGCTGTGGAGGAAAGGTTAGAAGCTGTTGGGGAAAGGTTAGAAGCTGTAGAGGAAAGGTTAGAAGCTGTGGAGGAAAATGTTATTTTCTTTCACAATACCCTGATACTTTTACCTGATACTTCACCTGTTTTACTTTACCTTTCGTACAAACAGACGACCTCACTGGCCTCCAGTTACTCATCAGGGACATCAAAGGAAGAGTCTTCATCGTCTACTCAAGTTCTGTGTTTCCTGTTGACGGAGTAGTTCTTAGTTTTGGTTCAAGACATTATCTTTTATTCGTTTGAGGGACTTAGTTTTACTGTTCTTAAAATGTGAAAGTACATGAGATTGTGTCACCGCAAAGGAAAAGAGATTGAACATCTTAGAATCAATAGTAAGTACTACACCAGTCATACCTTATACTTTACCTATTGCCAGTATACCTGCTGGAAGAGTAGAGAGTTAGTCTTATCCCTAGGCCAACACTTTATATAGGCCTACTCTATGCCTTTACTGTCTTACCATCCATACAAACCTAGGCACCACTGACATCTTTCCCCCATGGATGATCTGATCTTTTCCCCCTCCTTCGTCCTCTCTCTTCCTCAACGGTCTCTTTTCTTCTCTTTTTTCTTCTTCTCGCAGCGCTCACAAACAAGTGTTTTAGGGAAGTTATTTGCATTTCGGGACTACAGCTTTAAAAAACTTGTGTTTTGCTACAAGTTGCCCCCCATTTTAATCTTGATCTATAAATGAGCAACACTGTTAAAACAAATAGCGTTCCGTATTCCTGCAGCAATATATTTTTTCTGGCAGCTCTATTACCGGAAAAGTTTTTTAATTCCGTAAAATAAAAACCCTTAACATGAGTTTGTACATGTGTACACGGTTGTGGGTGAAATAACAATATGTACTTACATGTACTATATTATGTGTAGGTGTTTGGGCAAATGTGGTTGATTGTAATTACGCTTATTAGCATAATTAATATTTACATTTACGGAAAGTTCCGTAAATTTACGGCGAAAATACGGAATATTTCACTTTACGGAGTCCGTAAATTTACGGACAGTTTTAACAGTGAAGGGTTACAACTATGTTGCTTATTTACTGTCTTATAATTTTTAATTTCAAAGACTCAATATTATTTGTTGAAAATGTTGAAAATGTCTACATTCAAAATTGATGTAATGCTGATATTAGGAATATGTAAATATTAATTTAGCTGGTCTAAATTATCTATTTAATTCTCCTAAATCAAACATTAATCATCGAATGAATAGTGATTGGGCTAAAATATTGTGCCCGCAGTACAAAGCACAAGAGCGGGAGGGAAAAAGTGGAGAACCTATTTATTTATTTTATTTCTATTTTTTACCATTTACTCAAAAGAATTAATAAAGATTTTAGAAGAATTATTTAGTATTAAATGCTAAAGTTTGGTAGTTCTTTTGTAAATTTTCTTTATACACATTACACTATTTCAAATAAAAAATCATTACAATTCTGCATAAACATGACAACTGACGACTCGAAGTATCAACCCTGACAGCAATTTCCAATAAGACTAGTCTCCTAACTAAAAAGCATCATTGGCTTCGACCAATATGCAAATCAAGAAATGCCAAGACATTGTGACGTCACCTTGAAAGTTATACAAGCAAGGACAACATCAACAAGATTGCCGAACATCATCGGGGGGGGGGTAGAAAAGGGGTGGAACTCTGCAAGAGAACGGGTTAGATCTTCTCTTACCATTCGCAGTCTTCACACTCTTGTCTTTATCTTGAAGGCCAACTTGCTTGTCCGACCTCCACTACTGCACCCTATTAATAACCTAATGTGTTTTTTTGTAATGTTTTTTTTTTGACCTAATGTTGAAAGGTCAATAATTAAAAGCTCTTTTCAGAACCATCACAACTCATTGGAGAGAGTTTTGTGGGCATTCAATTCAATTCAATTTGTTTATTCATGGTTTCATTCAAACAAAGGAAATTGTTTTTCCATTGTACAAATTTAAAAAAACTGCAATAACAACTTGTTTAAGTATTTTGTGTCTCCGCAAACCTTACTAGATTTTATTTAATACCAGTTGCTCAAAAGATTTTTAAAATATAAATAAATAATAAAAACAAAATAAAGTCAAAAATGTATCAAAGAGGTGAACCGCACAGGGGAACTTCAAAAGTGGAGGTCGGATACGGCAAAGTTTTCCGTACCTTGATCCTTTGGCGAGCTCCAATACGTCCAGATTCGAAGCCAAAACACCCACACACACACATCCATAGATCTTCAACTCCAATCGGGTCAGTCTCTTGAGAGTCGCCAGGACATCAGTACAAAGATGTTCCCTCTTCTTGCAACTCGCAAACGGTTACATCAACGTCTCTTGAAGCTTGGCTGGCTGGACGGGGGCTCACTGCATGCTCTGCTGGCTGCTGGGTCTGGCTCAGGTCATTCCCCGTCTTGATCCATCGCTTACAGCTGACACTCGTTCCCTGTCTCTGGAGAGAAAACAACACCTAAACCCATCAATGCAACAGTTCAAGTCCAAAGGGGTAATTTATGAGCGAACATTGTAAATCTAAGATAGGGGTTCAACAATTGAAAGTTTCCTCTTGAGACCTAGCTAAAAAGCATGTACAAAAAAATTCCAGTTAAAGAACTGAATTGAGCCTTACCTGAACAAGATGTCGTTCGTTGGAACAATGCGTTTCGGTTTGGTCATGAAGGTTTACACTGCAGTCTACGGCGATTCAAGGGAGCTCTTTCCTGGCACTCATCAAAACTCATCATCGAAGTAAAAATTTGCCTTTAAAGTCTGTTAGTCGGAACTACAGAAGTCAGTGGATCTTACGATATGTACAAAAAGGCCTTAACAGTGAAAGTTGTTTTGAATACTGCAGTTTTTAGTACAACCTTTCTAGCCAGTAACAACAATGCATTAAGGTTTATACTTCTTGTAGACCTACTCTCAAATCTTGGCCAACCCTAAGGAATATCATTGTCGGTTCTAAAAGTGCAACAGTTTACTGCCGAAATATTTCTAAATGCACATGACTGGCCATGGTAAAAATGTCGACAAATTTACAAGTAAAGTTCGTCAGAAAGCGCGACGTCCAAATCCAGAGCCGGGAGGACTCCAGTCTGCTACACTGTCCATGCTGTATTCGCCAGCAATGAATGCTTCGAAAGCAGCGCAAAACTCACTATTTGCATAACAATGAGAATCTTCAATGAGGTGATTTTCCACAGTCGTTAGGCACTAGGAATGTATGAAATGAACTTGTTGAGTAAAACTCTAATGCCCAGATGGCTTATTAGTTAATTTATTCTAGAGCGAGAACAAATGGTGGGAGGGGTATAGGCCCAGATGGAGAAACATCTCCCAAGTACCAAAGTTCGCTTCGGGCATGCTTATTCTGTGGACGGGGTTCACCCCTGGTTTTCTCTCGGCCCCCCTCTCTCTTTCTTTCTTCTTTTTCCCCCTCCTTTGGTTTTTTAAAAACAACCAGCCAGTGGAAATTTCCCTCGAACAGTTTATGTTTTGTCAAGGATTTTGTGCACATATTCATTTTGGCTTATTTTGATTGCAGCAACCAAAATAAGTAAGGGTGATTCGGGGGTCTTCAATTGCTTGTTTGTGTTTACTTTGACAATTTCAAACGGAGATTGGGGATTGGTACTGATATAAACTTAAAAGTAAGGTGAGATTTAAGAGCGAGAAATGTTCCTCCTTTAATTTCTAATCCTGTCCTTCAAAAACCAAGTTTAAACCTGCTGAACAACTATTTCCTTAATTATGATACATCAGGCTCGTAGGCTGGTTTATTGCTAGGTTTTGCAACTGGTTTTTTGTTGTTGACCCAATTATAAAATGAATATACATACTAGTAGGACTTGTACTCGTATTGATCCATATACTTACAGGCCCGTAACTGGGGGGGGGGGGCGGACGCCCAACCCCACCCCCCTAAAAAAAATTATAATAATAATAATATTTTATTTTATTTTAAGTCCCCCCAAATCAAAAAAGAAGTAAAAGTCCACCCCCAATACAAAATGGTGCGCACAAAAATGAACAAATTGGCTTGATTTTGGCCTTCATTCTCAAAAAATGTTAAACTCCCCTGTATCAATGCACGACGCTAATGAGCAAATGTACATTTTTTTTCATAATCGACCCCCCCCCCCATTAATATTTGCCTGGAAATAATTCCTGGTATCCTCCAGTCTCCGGTTTTCGGGGTACCATCTTTTTCTTTGAATTGATATTACAAGTACAACTTAACGGTGGAAGGTTACCCGTCTCCAAGTTTAGGTCAAGGGAGAGGAGACTCGATGTTTGGCAAGTAGAAAATGTTACTTCGTCTCTAGGGGTTGTTTACATCACGCCCGGTGACGTGAAACTTATGCCTTGATTTATGAGGGGCACCCCGAATACAGGACCTCCTACGATACAGGCCTGTACAGGCCTGTATAGTTTTTAGTAATCCTTAAAAGCCACTAAAGAACCTGTGAATAATACGCAAAATTGTTTTTCAAACATAACAAAAAAATTGTGTCACAAGTTGCTTTTCTAGAATTCAACCCCCCACCCAACAAGAACGTGGGCTTGCGAAAGCAAAGCAAATTTTCTGACGTCACACTGGAAAACAGTGAAATGTGATTGTTCTGCATCACATAAATTTGCTTGCCATTGCTTTCACCTGAAGTATGAACCAGGCTTTTAAGCTGCTTAACTGGTTATGTTATATCCCACATATAGATCCTTGTCATTTGATTGGTGGAACACATATCGCGTGTCTTTTCGCCATCGTATACTGTTATGACACTCCAAAGGGCAATATAGGAATCCTATATTGATAAATATAGGATGCTTGGGACGCTTCGCAGCTGTGCATCACGCGTACCAATAGATTTGACATTGAGTACTGTGTGTATTCATTGCGTTGCACATTATTACCACACATGTAAGCTTGTGCGCCAACATGTGTGCGTATGGCGTATAGCCAACCAGTCTTAGGCCGTATCCGAATTGGCGGCTACAGCAACGGCTACGATTGTTGCAAAGGGTGTTGTAAGGACGTCCTACACTTCAACGCATGATGATGATGCACCCAGCCCTAGCCGTAGCTGTAGCCGCTAATTTGGAAACAGCCTTAAACGGCTTCAGCTATGTCTTTATCAGCCGTTCAATACTTTATTGTTGATTTAAATTATAAATAAATTGTTCAAAATGTTGTATTATTTATTGTTGAAAAAAATTATGAATTATATGAAAAAAATCAAATGACAAGGATGTATGTGTGCGGTACATAAAACAAATATAGGACGCATTTTATTCATACAATATAATCACTCATTGAAATCTGGACTGCTCCATTTCATTTCATGTTTATGTTCTGCTACATTGTACTCCTATGCATCCAATATTTGCATAATAATGACTTTATGACAGACATGTAATAAATAAACACACAACAAGATCACAATCTGTTTTGTCTTTGTTTACTTTACAATAATGTTGACGAGACGCACAAAATAAGAATAGCCTACTGTACATAAACAAGATTTAGACATGACCATGACATTGATTTCAGCTTGTACTTAAACATATAAAATGAGTCCAGTCACAACTTTACTCCTAAGAAAAAAGTCATTAAAAATCATGTCCTTATCTTCACTATGCATTGGCCATTGTCTCTCCATCATACCTTCCAAATCGCCTTGTTTTTCAAACAGGGCCATTAAACATGTGCTTCTGAACGATATAGATTTATTATTATTATTAATTTTTTTTTGGTATACACAAACAAAAATGGTTTTGAATATTTAACAATTTTTTTTTATTCCCACCACATGCAAGCTTTTTCCTCTCTATAGTATGTATAAAGTCCACATTTACTATTTCACATTTACAATAACAGAAATTCAGTGGTCCTAAACTGTACAGTTTGCCTTTAATGGTACAGGTATCTCTCTGACCACTAACATATAAAGTATCACTCTAACTTACAAAAAGAAAAACATATTAGTAAGAACTTAACAAAAATTTTGATCAACTATTTCCAACTTTTGTTGTCACAAACAAATTTTAAAAAATCCACCTTTGATATAATAAACTTTAGTAAACAAGTGAAATTTCTAACCAGGAAATATGTATTACCCACACACCATCTAAGACATTGGGCTAATTTCATGACAAAAATGAATTACCGGCCAAACTTCCAACCTTTGCAAAATGAAGAGTTAAAATGAAGAGTTAACTGGGGTGCGTTTTCACTGCTGCAACCAATAACTGTTCCGGCCATTGGCCAGCGATTAACCAACAGCCAACCTAAACAGTTATTGGTTACGTCTGCGAAAACGCACCCCAGGTGTGACTAGTAACAGATCGACAGAATTAGTCCTGTCCCCCGTGTCCCCCCCCAACCCCATCATCATTCATATTTATAATCATCATTCATATTTATACACCAGTACCAAAAAAACCACTTCATGTAATGAATTTATGTCACAAAACCAATGTCTGGTATCCTAAGTTGATCAATGTAGACCTCTGGCAATTACCATTCTATTTTAGGACAATAAATCAACCTGTACTGAAGGGTCACTGTTGGATCTTCCTTTGGCTTTGTTTTCATCGACATTTCAACATTCTAAGGGAGCTGGAGACAAAAACCAAAGTCTGAGCCTAATCTAGAAGCCATGATTGCGAAAAAAGTTTTCTGGCGTGTCGTAATGAACAGCCGGTATTTCTCTGTATTTCACCTGTTTGAAGTATGATGTTCAGATTTTTGGTCTTCGTGAACAAACCCATAATACAGTCTATAGACCTTATCATGGTGCATCTTAATTTTCTCCCATTCAAATCAATGCAACAAAACCGAGGCTCGAAGATGAAACAGTCTGGTTCCTTTTTGTACAATAAATGTTATTATTCATTGCTGGTATTGGATACAAGGAACATGACCAAGATGGTGGCAGCATGATAAAGGTCTATTGACCCAAATGACTTGATGTCATTACTCATGATACATCTTGTTGCGCCATTTTGGGAGTCAGATTCCTTTTTGTGTTAGGCTGGGGACTGAATTGATCACTTTAGCAGTGGCTTAATATTGCACTGCAGCCAACAGCTATACCTGAAGCCCAAGTCGCTTGATTCAGACATGACCTTACTGTGCAGTGTGGTTAGTTGCACACCATTAGGCCGTATCCGAAAAGGCAGCTACAACTTCGGCTACAACTGTTACTAAGGACGTCCTATACTACAACGCATGATGACAAGACGATCCAACCGCAGCCGTAGCAGTAGCCGCCAATTCGGACATGACCTATACATGCAATCTGAGACCCAAAATGGCAGACCATGTGCAGACAGTATGGGTGTGTGACATTAATTAAGGGGTCCAAATATGGAGAGCTTAAAGCTGATGTGATGTTCCAAGAAGGATATAATTGTGAATTAGATCCAGGCAATATTTCTTACTACTGATGACGTCACAAATTGTTTACCACTTTGCACAAGAATGGGAAACCACTGAGTCTCTGCACAACTGTCAGAAAGGCAGTACCCAGTTCAGCACTTACAATTCAGTTCACAAACAGTGATGTCATCAGTACAGTGGTCTAGTGTTTCCACACACTATGATTTCTAAGCTTCTGTGTTATTTAGATGAAATGTGTCATATTGTGGCCATCTTGAAAAACCCCATTCCCTGAATGGTTATAGTGCTGAGCAACCAAATCTACTATTAAATAAATTACTCCATTATGGGTACCACACTATTCCCATCAAGCCTCGCTATGGATATTCTCAAGTGAAATGTGGATTAAAATATCAAGATGGTCATCAATTGTATATCGAAATGTAAAGTGAGGGACAATGTTTCTCAAATTAAAGAAAGTTTTCGAGATTAAAAGTTGTTTATTTATTTTTCCTATCAATGCCACTTTGAACATTGTCTTGATTTGCATCGTTACTATAAGAGAAACTCAGACACCAAGGTAAAGATCACAGCATCAATTGTGAAAATTTATGAGAAAATCTGCAATTTCATTGGCTATTATATTTCTCAACATTTCACAAAATCTGCAAGGATGTTTTTACTGTTAGTATTTACCATTCAAGTAAACTTAAAAATTTCTTGTGAAAATTTGCTCTTGTTTCACCAGGATTTGAGTGTTGAGGTGGTGCAATTTAAATGGAATTGGATCAGCAAGTGTAATGTTTAATGTAAGCTTTTGCAGGTGTTTGACAATAGAGATTTGAGGAAAGGTGAACTTTTATTCCAGGAGTGTCCAATACTACCCAGTTTAACTGACAGCGACTATAATACACATGTACAATAGCACACATCTGTATTTCTGCAAATATACAAAACTGTGTGCATTACAGGGTCAGTTATTCCTTTAAAAAATTTATATAAAATGAGTTCAACAAATAAAAACAAAAAACAAACACCTTTTTAAAGGCTCTACTTAAGAAAAGAACAGTTGTAGAAGTGCAAAGGACCATTTCACTTTCACAAAAATAAAACTAAATGATTAAGACCATAGTATGAAGTACATGCATCTATACAATCTACGTGTGATTTTTAAAACTTGTCTATACAATATGACCGCGAAGAGTTATCAATAAAAATATACAACATGTTGCGTCAGTGAAATTTCAGACACAACTTTAATTTTCCACACTGACATCAAAAAGAGTTGTTCCCAATAGCCATCATCTTAACTAAAATATTTAAACTGCATTCCACCCCGACTGTAATGTCACTCCTGCCGAAAGAAAAACACCCCATAGGCCCCTATAAAAAAATACATGATGGTTTGAGGCTTTGCAGAGTAAGAGATTCAAATCAGATAGTTCCTTCAGGTACACCATGTAATATATCTCTTTCTTAATAAGTGGTGGCTCTGACATGGTTGGTGGGTTCTAAATAGTTCAACTAGTGTGTGCTAGGCCTTACCCCCCTAGAGAACTAGACTAGAGACCCAGCTCTCATACCCTCCAAAATACTCCGCTCTATGGTAACACCCAAATGTTTGGACTGGTATGCCTGTTCCAATGGGAAGCAGCTGTTATTTGGGTCTGAAATACCATATCTTACAAAGTCAAACAATTTTTTGATTAGGATATTAAAGGGGGTGCGACGATGAGGGCTGTAGTCTTCACAAGGTGCGTGTGTACTTGTAAGATTCAACTGAAACCATGAAAATTTAAGTGAAGATAAGAACTTTTTTAGAGGAGCAGGGTCCAGCATCATACCTTCCTATCCCACCTGGGGAGAGAACATACCTTCTTATCCCATTTGGAGAGAGAACATACCTTTTTACCCCACCTGGGGAGGAACATACCTTCTTACCCCACTTAGAGAGAGCATACCCCACTTTGAGAGAAACATACCTTCTTATCCCAATTAGAGAGAGAACATACCTTCTTACCCCACCTTGGGAGGAACATACCTTCTTACCCCACTTAAAGAGAGAGAATACCCCACTTTGAGAGAGAACATACCTGCTTAACCCACTTAAAGAGAGAACATACCTTCTTTTCCCACTTTACAGAGAACACTTTGGGTCCATATCATGATGGATACAAATTTCCCCTTCTAATGCTGCAATATTATCCATTGGGTTGTCTACTATTTCACCTCATTTTCCCTTTTCCAAGATATGCCAAATCAAATTCTGCTTGCACTGGGCCTAATTTAATAGTGCTGCCAGACTGGTACAACGTGTCCGCTCATTACATACATTTGTTTAGCATACACAAGTTACCAGTTTTGAAAACTTAAAAGTGTGTATATCAAGGAGATTTACTTCTACATAAAATTGAGCCACGGAGCTCAATGATTTAGAGAAACGGACATGAACAACTTGTGAACAGATCCTCCAGCTCTCTAACCTCCTTCAAAAAAATGGATGTGAAACAGTTTAAAAGCCACCAGTAACAATGTGTCTGGTACCCCTATGAGGCATACCAAAACGATGACCATTTTTCAAGTTGAAGTCTAAATTCCAATGAATTTGGAAAATCTGCAAACACTTTACAATGAAAAGAAAAACCACCTTCTCCGTGGGGACACCATTTTTGCATTCTTTGAGCAATTCAAATTTTGCATATCTCATAAGTAAATTCTCCATGGCCAGTAATTTGTGTATTGTTTTCTTACGCCAGAGGAAAGTTTTCTGCTCTTCCAATATTGCATCTTTGTCCGAGAGGTAGATTGATGCCTAGCAACATAACACTGCTGACACCTTACTGTATATGAATATGCATATCATTGACCTTCATTTACATAAAGTCAGACCTCATTAGCATACAACCAAATAACGTTCCGCCCCTTCAATCAGTAATGATGCCATGATTATTATACCGAGCCTAGTGTGGCCTATACCGACACGGAACATACAGTAACATGTACAAGTACAATCTTAATAATCATACAATACAAGGTATATTTACAGCAATACTACACACATGTACGTCTGAATCCAATACAACTGCTATCTGTGTTCAGCTACCTCCATTGCAATACTTCTTTGATGGCCGACATGGCAACCAAATTCTTAGCATCCAAAAATTATACAATGCTGGATTTCACGATGGATTGTAAGTTCCTTGGGCCTTATTTTCACTCGCAGAATGCACCACTATTTTGGTCTCTTAACCACCAAATATGTGGCCTTCCATAAAATATATGTGTCTTGTCTCATCCAAGGCATACATGTAGTTGGTAAATTAAGTACATACCACCAGAAGAGAATTTGTGAAGTTATGGATTTGTTTCCCCACACTTCGTTGGCTTTCTTTGACCGGTTCCATTATTTTATAGAAACTGCATGTGTAGAATTAATATATGGTGGAATGAATGTGACCGTCTCGCTGACACCGAGCCTGCTTTGACTGAAAGTGCTACACAACAGTACCCCGTGTGTCATGGTAGGGGAAAAGAGCAATACCATGATAAGCACCAGACTATTTTTATAGTGAGCCTCATTTTGAATCACATTGATTTGTGTATCAGGAATAAACCAAGACGGTTGCTCTACATGTTGTTAACAATCCTCGTTCACATACATTTGCCAAATAGAAGATTTATAAAATATAGGGCATGTATATGTACATCTCTTTCCAATTCTGAAACATAATCAATAAATTTACCTTTCTTTTTCTAACAACAATTTACCTTGAAATTTTATCACATGCCATTGTGATGTTATGTCATAATTACATTCCCACCTGGGTTTTTTTCCCCTAAGGTTAGCTCAAGCTACAGTCAATTTTATGCGATGATTTGTTTTTCTTTTTTTCTTGCTCCTAAATTTTGATTTTATCATGTGTGCAAATGTATGAAAAGTTTTCCAAGAAAAGCCAGCACCATGCCTCTAAAAGACTTGATTCAAACATAATTTAAATCATCAAAACACTTATCACGCCTATCAGTTCTACTGTTATGCTTATGAAAACTAGACACCTGTCTTCAAAACGCCACTGGACAGTTTTTCTCAGTTGACTCTGCCACAGAGACCCTATGAGGCATGAATGGGTGATCATTTTGTATTTCAATCCCCCCCCCCCCCCCCGTATTTCAGAAACAATGTCAGATATTATTTGTAAAGCAATTGTTTTTAAAGCATGTTGAGATCCCAAACAATGCTAAGAGTTCGCAGATCAACATAATCCTTCTCGAGTTATGTGGAAGTATGCCCAGAAAATTACAAGTGCTACTTCTTTCCGTTGTCATGAGCGCTAAGTTACTTCAACGAATGGTGGCACGCTGTCATCTCAGATGAACGTTTGACCAATTAGGAGGGGGAAATAACAAGAAAATTAATGAACTTAGACTTCTCCGACAACACACAATCTTCCCCCTCTCTCTGTAGTCTGAACTAGGAGAACTTTTTTGTTTACTTCCTATTTAACCCAAACTGGTCCTGCATTTCTTTTTGGCCCAAAATGGTCCCTACATTTGGCCCAAAATGGTCCCTCTATGGCCTTTACATATTCAAAACTTCAAGGTGGGATGTTTTACCCTTTTTTTCCTCCTCGAAAGGAAAAACCATTTAGTTATTATTAATTTTGATAATTGTGAGTCACTGGGGCTGACCCACCTTTACCAATGATCACACAAACAATCAAACTTCAGTCAAATTATTTGGCAGCCCTGTTTTCAGACAGACGCCTCAAAGACTTGCTTATAGCTGCCTTTCTGACGGTGATAACAAACAGGGCAGAAGAAGGTGAACCACAACATTCTGGTTGATATTTCTTGTTGGACTTATCAATAAAAACCTTTTCTGTGTTGTATCACCATCTCGGCAAGTCATCTCATTGTTTGGGGGAGGTAAGAGGAATGGACTTGGTCTCTCTGAAGTTACGGTCGATGCTAAGGTAGACCTTAAAGATGCCCTCCTTTATCGCCAGAATATGAAAACTTCTCAAATTGTGGCAGCCCTGTATCAGTTGACAATTCTGCAATGACAAGAAGTTGAAGGTAACAGTGAACACATGGTAGAAGGAAGATAGTTTCAAATAATGAATGTTTTACGAGTGCAACGAGTTCTATGAGTTGAAAGATCGAATGTTCCATTCAACGAGGAAAAGCCAGTTGACTACAACATTCCATCTTTCAACAAATGAAAGTATTCTCTCCATTGCACGAATGCAAAACATACATTGTTTCATATAACATCCATGTAGATCTTTGTCAATTGATAGGAGGATAAATCTGAAACAAACAAAAATTACGGTATTGTATTCTGGCAACCTTTCTGAGGGTGTTTTGTACTGCTGTGTATAACCGTCCGCATGGTGTGGCCTAGCATACAATAGTAATAAAGGATGGGACGAAAATGCATGTTGTATGGCACCAAAATGCATGGTTTATGATGTAGGCCATGTAATGGTTTGATTAATGAATACCATACAATCCTCCAATCAAATGACAAGAATCAACTTGGGTGTTATACTATAGGTGTTCAGTATTTCTGTTTTGTTTTAGAGGGTGGTTAATTAGGAGAAAATCATGCATTCTTCGAATGTTTCATAATTATGTTAATAGCATCAGAGAGAAAAACTAAATGCAACCTGGGGCTGATTTCACAAAGAGATAAGACTAGTCTTATCTGAAGTTAGGACCAGTACTGGTCTTAACTTTAGACTAGTCCTATCTCTTAGCATTGCCTAAGACTAGTCCTAAGTTAGGAAGAGTTATGTGAAATCAAACCCCTTGTATCATAGGTTGAATGAACTGTTGCTCTAAAATCATATATTGGTTGGTTTTAAGTGATCATTAAAGTGACTTCAGTACCATGGGGCTTAACAAAACAGAGACTAAACAAGTTTAAGAAATCCAATAACCATTTTTTATCCTCTAAAAAAACTTAGACTACGAGTAACTATAATTACGATTTAAAGATAGGTTTATGGATTAGTTTTTTGTCAACGTAATACTGATTTATAGGCACAATTTTTAAGAAAGATACAATAAAAGTCACATGTGAAAGTTTCAGTCGAATACAGTGTCTTCTTGCTGAGAAAACAGCAAAAACTGTCAAAGTATTTTCAGAAGAACAACAAATACATCCACATTTAGCGAGGTAACAGCGGGTACCAACCGTATCTCTGGCCGCAGCATTCGTAAACGGACACCAACCCTCAGAAATCTTAGAAACCATTCATGCTGCCCATGCATGAATCATTTCTCAGATTTAAATGTTTTGGGGTGAAAAACTTTTCCAAAACATTAAACTTCTAAGGGAATCCTTTCTCAAAATAGTTTGTACTATCAACAGATGCAGTGCTTTTTTATGTTCATTAATTTTTGGAGTATTTACCAACCTATGACCCTACCTTTTAAGGTTTGGAATAATTGCAGGAAAAGTAAATCAATGAAAACGTGAATTGATTCCCATCCTCTAGCATTCAGTAAACATGTTATAAACCAAACGGTGAAACTTTCATCAAGTTTAATGGTCATGTTTTTAAAATACGGTTTATGTTTCATCAGGGATGTTATCAAAATCAGCAGGAGAGATTTGTGAGGTCTTCTAATGCTATTTTCTCAACTCTGTCAGTATTTCAGGTGGAAATATTTCTTTGGAGGATTGATACTGGTATGAACCCAAACACTGAACTTTCAGATAATTGTTTTGGGGGTTTTTATTTAAAATAATTACCATCCCAGTACTTAGTCTTTATTTCTGATATGTCAAATCAAATTGACAAATTCAAAAAAAAATTTATTTGAGAAAAACAAAGGCATTTACATTTTGCTTTATTCTTGTTCTCTGTAACTAAAACAAATAGTTTTCACAATTCAGATTCAAATAAACAGATACAGAAACATTATTTGAGGCAACATCGTAAAGAAAAGAAGAAAAAATAAATAAAAATTAATAAATAAATAAAACTGTTCATACATAGTTTTTATTTTGTCTTAAATTGCAATCCCCAAAATATTAAAGAAATGGGTTGCTTGCTAATCATTGTCTATGCCTCTAAATTGTTTGACACCATTGAGCATCATTTGCGTGACGTTCATAGTTATTTGAATATTCGATTCTGATTGGTCGATCCATAGCAACAAGGAGTGTGATACAAACTTATATTGCACGGCCCATATCACACCCTGCGTACTATGTTATAACTGCGCATCAAGTTTGCTTGAAGATAAATACGTTATCACACGCGTGCTCGTGGAATACGGAAAAATATAGCACTTCTGCGTCCCATATCCAATGAGGCCTTTGGCCGAGTTGGATATGGGACGCAGAAGCACTATACTTCGGAAAAATATAGCGCTTCTGCGTCCCATATCCAACGAGGCCTTCGGCCGAATTGGATATGGGACGCAGAAGCGCTATATTTTTCCATATTCCACTCGCGCTTGTGTGATAACTTATAATATAAGATATCAGTATTATTATTATTATATTTTATACCTGATGACATATCTTGCTTTAACTGTATTAGAGAATTGCATCCGGGAAATCAGGCATTGGATGTTGCACGACAGGCTTATGATTAATGACACCAAAGTGTGAATTTTTGGGCGGGACAGAGGTATCCCCATACTGTGGTTTGGGCACTGGCCTGGTAACCAGTCTTGTTTCTTTATCTTTGTCTTCCATTCTGTGCATATTAAAATATTGTGTTCGCTTTTAATAATTTTCATATTATGGGCACAATATAAATCTTATAAATATTACTCTTTATTAGTGTTAATACTTACTGTTACAATCTGGGGGCGTGAGTTCTACAGGCTCAGCTGTAAATTCTTCATCAAAATACCTGGTGTCTGTTTCTGATTTGACACTTGGCTTGAAGGGTGTTTCAACCTGTGTGGGCAAACATTAATAAGTTACAAGGTGACTCCAGAGATGAGTGTGGTGGTATCTTGCCTGACCTTTCACTCCATGGCCGAGCGGTTTAGTGCATTGGACTCAAGTTCTGGTTGCTGAGTCATCAGGGTGTGGGTGTTGGTTCGATTCCCGGTCATGACACTTGTGTCCTTAAGCGAGACACTTAACTATAATTGCTTCTCATCACCCAGGGGTAAATGGGTACCCGTGAGGGCAGAGATGGTTCTTGTGATTGAATTAGCTTCGTGCGTGACATACTTGGCAGCACAGGCTGTATACTCCCCAGGGAGTTGAGATAGTTTAAGAAATGAAACATATGGCCAAGTGACCAGGTGTAATAATGTTTGAAGTGCAATGATCATTTTTTTAAATTGCGCTATATAAGAGTCGATATTATTATTATGGACCCCAATTTATGAAGTCGTTTAACTGTAAGCTTGTTGTGCTTATTACTACAGGAAGAAAAATGAAGAGAAGCAAAATTGCATTTCATAAACAATCCACAAGATTTGATAGGGGGCCGTGTGTGATTTTACAACAGGATTTGCATCATTGTGTCACTCATCTGCTTTATACAAGAACCACCAGAAAGTTAGCGTTCCTTTTTTGCTTTGCTTACTGTAAGCAGCGGTTATGCAATAACTCAGTAAACAGAAAATGTCAAATTGCAGGCTTCATGAAACAGTTCATATGCATGTCCCACTGCGTATGATCGGCATGCAAAGGATTCTGGGTGAAATCCAGATCCAAGTGAAACCCGGCAACAACCATCATGGCATGCTGATTTTGAAGCAATGCAGTACACAACTATAAAACCTGGCACAGTTACATGTTAACTACAGTATGGCGTTGTTTTAGCTTGTGACGTCATATGCAAGGGGTCTTTTGCAATGTTTTCAGACATACCTTCTTGTCATACAAGTCCTCCCAATTTATACATGCGAAAAAAGGATGCTCCATGATCTCCTTGGCATCTTCTTGTCCACCTCCCAACCTGAGCAGAAAAACAGCATCAATAGAAATATTAAGAAGATTGTCGGTGCGCTCTGCGCTGTGTGCTTTGTGCTGAACGCACACGCACCACACACATTAAATACCTCACCCAATTGAAACCATTGAATTGTAATACCAAAACATGTCTTTAATGGGACCAGTCTATCAAGCGATCAACTTTCAAAGGGAAACAAACGACTCGATCTACCTTTTTGAAACTTTATGCCAGCCTTCAGTATGATATAATGTGTTGAATGCATCTAGACAATATACAGTCAACCATTCAACATCATCCACTGTAGTTGTGAATGATAGACAACTATGCCTACCTGCATTAAGATTTCATGTGTGAATGCATCTACACAGTACACAATCAACCCTCCTACTGTCTGGCAGTTCAAATATCATCCACTGTGGTTTTGAATGATAGATAAACCATGCCAGCCTGCAATATGATATCATGTGGTAAACGCATCTACACAGTACATAGATATGTGCACTGCTGTGCCACCTTGGACAACCTGAGCAGTTGAATGGTTTTTAATGTTACTGAGAGTAGTAGTAGGAGGGTAAATTGCTAACATTATGAGTCTGTTTATTGTCCCTAAAAACAGGGTCATTGCCATAACAAAGGGCTTCATACATTGTCTCACTTCACTGTTTAATTCCATCACCCCAGCTATAGACATATTTCATCAGTCAATCTCAGCCTTCATAGTTCAAATTAATCAAGTATTTTAGCCCCCCCCCCCTTCACCTATTTCTTCATCCTAGTCTGGCTCCAGTGTAGTTCTAATTTGTTGGTCTTGTTATATATACTTTGTCTTTATGCTTTGTACCAAAGTGTTTTTATACATGTTTGTCACAATATTTATTTATAAAATTATAACAGTAAATTTTTCTTTGTTCAACCCCAAATCATTTAAACAATATTTATTTATTAAACTTTTTATCCATCCTTTAATTGGTGCTTGCACTGTTGGATGTTGTATGAAATAAAATAGAATTAATAAAATAGGATCGTTGAAGTTCTAAATGTTCTGAAATGAATATTTTGCGGGATGTGTTATCCTTGTCATTTGTAGAATCTCAGAGCCATTACTAGTAGGTTATTAAAATGTTAGGACTGTAAGATGCCGCGAACATGTCATTTGTTTAGTGATATAGAAAGAATCTGGAGAACGAGTTCCAAGGTAATGATGACTTTGTGAGGACAGCGATGGTAGCAACTGACTTTCAAAAATGTCAAACGAGCATTTAACAATTTTGTTATTTTTAGGTTGGTTAACTGACTATCCACACAGCAATTCTGTGTGTTCAAGATTGCCATGCCTACATTGTAGCAGGCCTGGAGATTCCCATCACTATTGGCTGCCACCTACTGCACACCCCCTCAATCTGTGGATGGCACATGATAATGAAAACCTCCACACAGTGTGCCTACTTGAAAGCTCTTTGTCTATGATGAATACTTCAAACTATTTAAATTTTAGACGCTTTCTATAGGATTATTTTTTAAATGGATTCCTTTCCCACCCACCTACGGGAAAAAAGGAACACCATTTTAGTATCTTTCTCTTAAAGGCAGGTTGCATTTTTTTTCTCTTATTCGCCCATTTCACAGTGTGTAGCGCACTTACAACTATGTACAAGCCCCTACTATTACGGCCATTTTAGGAGTCAAACTGAAAGGAATTGACTCCAAAAATGGCGGAAATGGTGGATGCGCATTGTGCGGAGGTGCATTCTAAATCATGCAAGGGGTCATTAAATGGGGTTTTTACTTTAGAGGTGTGTACCTTTTCGTTGGGTCTTTAGCGAGGAGACCAGTTAGTAATGACCTAGCACTTTCTGATAATCTCGCTGGAAACTTGACCTCCTGGACCAGGATCAACTCAAATAAGACCTCATGGTCACGACTGTAGAATGGTAAACGGCCACACATCATTTCATACATGACTACACCGGTGCCCCACCAGTCCACCGCTCGGCCGTAGTCACTGTCTTCTAAGACCTACATGTATAAGAAGAATAGGTTAAAGGGGTAAAACACCATTGGTTTGTGAGCAAATAAATTCACTTGTATCCTCTACTTTTCAATAAACACACAATACAAAAAACTTGTGATGACTTTATGCAACTGGGCAGTCCTGTTTTAGTTAATATAACAAAAAATGATTGACATTTTGTAAGGGATTGTAAGCAAGTTCATTGGCATGTCATGGCCGAGCAGTCAAGCACACTGGACTCAAGCTCTAGTGTTTCTGATCAGCAGAGTATGGGTTTGAGTCCTGGTCTTGACACTTGCGTCCTTAAGCAAGACACTCAACCATTATTGCTTCATATGGGGGCGTAAAGCCGTAGGTCCTGTGTGTTGTGTAGTACACTTACAGAACCCAGTTTACACTTATCGCTAAGGGAATGGGGTTTGCCCCGGTGTTACTGGCAGTGGTTGCTGAGTGCACCGCAGCACCTTGTAAACCATTAAGGTGCTACATAAATTGGTCTAATAATTCAACAATGTCAACAAAACAAACCCTGTCTTCAAAATGTTTCTCTTTGCTCAAGTGCCTTGAGTACTTTATTGGTAGATGCTTGCGCAATATAAGGCTCTGGCTTGTTCTGATTGCAGTAATTGATAATGGAAGGGGGGTGGTCTACAAATGCTATTTCCTCCACTCTGACAGTATTTCAGACGGAAATATTTCTCTTGACGATTGGTACTGATATGGGTTTTAAAATCAGTGAGCTTTCGGATTGATTTTGTCAATTTTCTTTAAATAAATACCAATCCTGTACTTTCGTCCTAAAGAGGCATTAGGTGGCATTTTATTTATTTATTTTATTTCAAATCTTTCTGGTATATGAAACCAAGGGACCTTCAAAGGCAACTAGCACTGTGACCGTTCATGCCTATAGGCCAGAAGAAACCTGTGGTGTAGAGAAGACGATGAAGAAATGTTCAGTTTTAGATATGGGAGGATAACTTCAACCAAGGTAAACCTGTGCAATCAGGGCCCAATTTCATGGCTCTGCTTACCGCAGAATTCTGTGCTTATGGCTCATAGAACTGTGTGCTTTACAGGGCACCATAAGTGCGGAATTTCGCGGTAAGCAGAGCCATGAAATTGGGCACTGGTAGGGACTGAAACTCCAATCCACATGCGAGGCTCTGGTGTGAGGCGGGATTTGAGCCACGGTCCACAGACATGACAGAGGTGAAAGGCAGGGCAAGTTACCTGGGGGATCAGGCTGGCTTAGTCACATTTTCCACTCTCATCTCTGTGTTACCTCAGTTTAAATTCCAGGCTATTTTGTTTTTTCGGTCCCTTCCCTTGATTATGTGTGTCTCCCTGTCTGGGGTTTCCCTCTAACATCTTAAACTGAGAATTTCTTCTTATCATGTTAGGTTACACAGTTGACAGAAAAGGCACTTTCTTCCAATTCAGAGATTAGCCTAAGAGAACTAATTCAATTTCTTATCATGTTGCTGTTCTTATTTAGGTATTGTACTACTTATGCAGACATTTTAACTTAGAGCTTTTTGTGTTTATATCACATTTTTATCACACTAACATAATATACAGGTACATATACAAGGTACATACATTATAACTTTTCAGAATTAATACACATTATATGTATATGATATTACAATGTACAGGAAGATCTTATTAACGTACACATTCCTGACAGCGTGTAGGAAAAGAAAGAAGCTCGGTGCTTTTGAGTTTTTCCCTATTGGACAGACAGAACATTAAACAATAGACAGACAAAAGGAGAGTACAAAATACAGCAACTGAAAATACAGGATGACAGCAGGGACCAGACCAGATTATTTAGATGAAGGTTGATATGATAAATCCATTACAAATGAACATTAGACAGATGGCGTTTAATAGTTTTCTTCTAAATGTATACAGTGAGACAGATAGCTTTAAGTTTATGTTGAGACTGTTCCAATATGCAATTCCACATTGTCTAAGACTGTTGTTATGAAGTGAGGTTCGGTTACAGTTTACATACATGTATAAATCACCCTGCAGTGCTCTACGAGTGGCATGGCAGTGCAAAGACGATGCCAAAGAAAACATAATACTGAAACTTGTGGGCAGAAGGCCACTTTCATATTTAAACATAAATGTACCCAAGTCTAGGCGATACATATCATCGAATTTGAACGCTTCAACTTCAGCAAACAATGGGGCCATAAGTGAAAGATAAGTATTTTTTGTAATAATACGAATAGCTTTCTTTTGTAGCAAGTTGTACTTTGTGGATGAAAACAAAAACAACAAGACTGGATATAGGTTGATGAGATGTCTTACCTCTGGTGCTAGATACTCTGGCGTGCCACAAAACGTGCTGGTTGTGTTCCCATAGGATAAATCCTCTTTGCAAAGTCCAAAATCAGTGATCTTGATGTGGCCATACTGGTCTAACAGTAAATTCTCTAACTGCAATAAAAAAATACATCAAATAATGATAACAGCAGACTGAATAGAGTAAACAATCCCTAAAATTATTTCCACCAATAATTTCCCTCTCGATTTTTTTAAATGACTACCAATCCTGTACTTTGTTCTTAAATGACTGTGATGCCTCCGTCCTCCATGAGGTGAGGATGTGGGACCCAAATCCAACAAAGGACAAGATGCTCAACAAGTTGATGGCCGTTTACTTCATCCTATTGTTTCCTGTAAATGTAGCTCAATATTAAGCACGCAACATAAAAAGTATATGCAGGAATGATGACCACAAAAGAACCCCTGGCACATCAGAATAACACTATTAAGAATTATAGGTTGTTTACCACTACAAGTCACCAGCTAAACTCTTCTTAGATACAGACATGATATTTGGTCCTTGGAAAAAAGTAGGAACATTTTCTCAAGAACAAAGGCTGACTTACATGTACACTTAGGGTAGGCTCTTATAGACATTTCAGGCTATTTAATCACAATTTTTCTGACTTTAGCAAGGGCAAAAATCAGAAATCAGACTAAAGTTGGAGGAACATCATGCCTGTTAGATAAAAGATTTGGAACCTGGAATAAGGTCAACGATTTAAAATTAACAATAGCATGAATAAAATGATGGAATATTGTTTCACATCAGTAGAGCCTGTTCATTAAACTTGAAAATCATACAGCAGCTCTTTCCTTCTTCTTGGGCCTCATATTCAACGTTGAAATATCCTACGCTGATCCTCACGGGTAACAGGGCGGAGATATATTGAGAACATAAATACCTGCTACTCAACTACTGAACACACCATGCAGTGAAAATTTTCATGAAATTAGAAGGTTTCCATTTCAGCAAAAAAAAGAGAAAAAGTTGATGTGTTGTCAGGGTTTATAATTTATATATCCTTATTTCTATAGACTGTGCAAGTCTCGCACATATTTGAACTAAAGGCAAAATGGTGGTCCAAACCATATGGAGTTTTACATGGGCGGGATTTTGTTTTGTCAATTATTTTAGTTTAACATAGTTTATGGCTATGTTGTTGGGAATGTAATACTAAGTGATTAACAATATGAAAGTAAAATCAATTCAACAAAATAACGAAGAAAACCTGAGAATAAGACTTGAACTCCGTTTCCGGTTGCTTGTAAAAAATTAAGAATTTTGCCAAATTGACGGTCATGTTGTCAATTTTCATTAAACCTATGTATAGACGCACACATTTGTTTCAATGTTAATTTGAACAAATTATTTTTATTATACAAGAAAATTTATTTATAACAACTTGCTATGGGTATTTTAATTTCAAGAATTTTGTATTAATATAATTTAAAAAGAAGATTTGATTTCATGAAAATGATTAGTGAAAATATAGTCTCTGTTTGAAATTTTTCTCATTTTCAATATGCGCGTGACTTGTAGTCTATTGCAGCCATCAAAATACAAAATGGAGATTTGAGTGGGGTCTTAAAATGCTATTTCCTTGACTTTGACAGTAATTCAGACAGAATTTTTTCCTTTGAGGATTAGTACTGGTATGAACTTTATAATCCGTGAGCTGACATCATCTTAAATAACATTGTAGTTAGTAAGCCTGTACTGTAACTGTTTCATTAAACTGCCAAATTTCATAGAGCTGCTTGCTTTAAAAAATTCTGCTAAGCAACAATATAGGCAGGATACCAGTCACAGATGCTACATGTGAAATTGTATTTTAGCTGGTAACCTTCATCTGGTAAAGCATAATTTTGTTGTGCTTTGCCAGTTTTTGTGCTTAAGCAGCTTTATGACATTGGGCCCTGGGCATGAATGGTTCATAGAATAATGAGGCCAGAATATTCTTTGATTGGAGGAATTCAAACCTGCCGACCTCGAATAGGAGGCGATGACCTGGGAATTTCCAATACATGGAGGAAAACAGGATGGGAAATGTCATTACGCAGGATGTTGATCTGGGAATTCTTCGTACAAACCTACTGGGTATAACCACTTTATTCTAAATTTATTCCCACGGCCAAATGATCCGATATACACCAGACCATCCCTTACTGGTATCTTAGTGTCTGACCTATCCCGTCAACCCGGGAGTGTTGATTACATGCTGATAATATGCCATGGCATGCTAGAATCCTGGACTTAACTCCCTTTGAGCCTGTCCATTCTTGTATGCCACATTTGTACAAAAACAAGACAAAGGTCTGGAATCGGGGACTACACTCAAACCCCCGAAAAAAGAGAGGATATTTTCAGCATGATTGCCAGTACTTTCTGTCCATATTTGTTTGGGTGAGTTGAAGCATGGTAGGTGCATGCCTGTGCCCTCGGGTGGCTATTCACATCAGCCGGCCAGCTGCTGGCTAAAAATTGAGGGCCCTCCGAAGTTGTTCCGGCATAATAAACCATCCGCCATAGGCCAGTCCAGAGAAAAAAGTTGGAGTAACGTGTCATTCGACGTAAATCTTCCACATTGTCCATCTATGATTACCCTGTACAGAACTTACCTTAAGATCGCGGTAAATAACGTTACATTCATGCAGGTAGGTTAAAGCAGAGATGATCTCGGCACCGTAGAAGCGCGTCCGATCCTCCGAGAATACTCGCTCTCTTGACAGGTGGAAGAATAGCTCTCCACCGTTGACATATTCCATTACGAAACAGAGTCTGTCTGTAGTTTGGAATGAATACTTCAGTGACTGTAACGTAAAACAAGATAAACTCTGATTAACATTTTGGTACTTGTGCTGAAGTAACAAATACATTTGATTGTTCTCTTTTGAAGCATTCATGTTCAAGGGGATTTCTCCCCCTCTTCTTTGGGCTTCAGTTTCCAGTTTTTTTTGTCTGGTTTTGTTTTTTCTTTCAGTGCTTTAACAGACACTTACTTCCTTGTGGGCCTTTGTGATATTTTTGTTTTCATTACTCTGATCGATTATTATCGCTGTGGTCATTTGCATATGAATATTTTTCTTCTGTTGGCAAAATAAATGCATGATCAGCCTAGATTGATTGCACGTAACGGTTTTTCATTCCATCCAGCTTCGAAGCTGTTATTTTTTTAAGTGAAAGATACAATCTAAAGGCAAATCTTTAAATAGAAATTTGAACAACCCCAAGTTCTTGCCAAACACGTGTAAAGCCCTGAGCTGTATAGTTTCTTGAGTAGATCATCCCAGAACAATCTAGCTCAATGACTCTCTATGGGCTTTTGATAAATTGTTCGAGCCACTCTGTGTGGGGGTGGTTTATGATGGCATTACATCACAATGACTTACCATTCGGGGTTATAAACTTTGAATAAGTTACTTCATCACGTGATGAATTGTGCTGTCAAAACGTTTTACGTGATATGGACATTTTGTGGTGTGCAGGATTAATCCCTTCGAGGCAATGCACCACTCCTGCAGTCCAGTAGCAGTTACAAACTTTCCCATCGTAATACGTGAACAACTACTGCAAAATCTGTGTTTTGTACCGTTCTTCAAGCTGACAATCATTCCAAAGATCTTATAGATTGCTTTCAAAATTAAAACAATTGTTTGTGACTTTCCAATTATTGTGCTTTAATAAAAACATGATTTGGCATAATTGATCACCACGCTGCAAGTCACAACCTATTTTGTATCATACAATGGGTTGTCTTTTGCACACACAAACCCAAGGGCTTCAGTCAAAGGATCCAAGCCCCACCCACCCACATCGAGTAGAGTGTGTTTATTGGTCAATCCCACCTGGACACTGCCATCAAGGCAAGTATTATTGATCATGTGACACACCAGAGCCAGTCCCAACCAATCTTGTGTGCAAACACATATGGGCTGTCTTTTTTTTGTTCAATAAATATATAGGCTTGCTTGGAAGGGCTGGTTTCCAGTCATAGTATCCAGCTCTACTGCCATCCCTTAAACTATTGTTGGTATTCCGTTGAGTTGGAACTTTGATCATGGAACTCTAGGTGACAGCTTTGTACTGCTTCCTTAACTGTGATATACAGTAAGAACACAACCTTTAATAATAGTGATAATTCACATTTTCTTTATAGCGTTTTATCTACAAGTGTCTCAAAACGTTCATTATTTTATGACAGGTATATAGAGCTATTTTGATTATAATATCACTGTTAGCTTTACTTGGACTTGCCCTATTCTTTCCTATGACCTTTCGCTAGTGCGGGACGATAGAAAAGAAGCAGACTTAACAATATAAATCACCCAGGGTTATGGCTATTAATAGCTTCACCTCAGTCAAGCATTTGAGGGAGGTGTTACAATGTGTACACGGAAGTCACCTGGAAGTCACCTGGAAGTCACCGAGGAAGGTACATAGGAATGGAGCATGAATCAGACTTCCGATCAGCTCACAGCTCTCCGACGACTGATTGGAATCAGGAAGTACCCTCTCCGATATTTTGTCAGTTTGCATTGGACGTGGGACGCTGTGGAAAGTCCATTTTGCTCTCGGGAAAATATGAGTTGTTCTTTTGTACTCTCCACTTTTTATGATTTAAGAAGGTGCACTCCTGCTATAGTGGACAGTCGTTGCCAAATCAGATTAAGAATCTCTAGTGGACAAGCACTTTTAGAGCCTTCAATAAAATGACCTTTGTTTTAGGATATCCACACCATACAAGAACTTTCCCATTATTTGCACTTTGCCATTGGATTTTTTACATTGCAGTTTTTTTGCTTCAGGACTTTCAGGATTTTTCTAGAAGATAAGGACGGACAGTGTTGTTATTAACGCCCAGAAGTGTTCATCTTAAGTTTCGGGGAAAAAGTTCTTGACCGAAAGTCTGAATTCTAATTGTTTTGGTTTTGCGACTGACTTCTACTTCTTCATATCTGGTCCTCAGTGTTTGTGTGTTAAGTACAGTTTTATTTTACAATTTGCTTTGAGTCAGTCTTTGAGGACATAAAATCTCTCTCCCTAAAAAGAAGATCCCTTCACAGTTCATTTAAAAATCTGAGCAAAAGCTCGCATCCAGATGAATGTGGATGTAGAGTTAAATACATAGAAGTTGAATTTTACCTTAACCCCAACCTACTTCAGTCTTTTTGGCTATATCGTGCAATCTATGGTGACTCAACATCCAAATGTTTGGACTAGGATAAGATTGGTTTGACTGCTCTAATGACTTGAAGCAGTTGCTATTTTGGGTATACAGGTCCATATCCTGCACATTTTGGAGGATTTAGGACGGTTGGTATTAACGAAATATTAACTGTGCAAATGAAAAAATGAATTGCACATAATGTTTGGACCCTTTCCTTTGTTTTTGGATTCAGTGGTCATGTAATGTGCAGTGTTCATTCTGTTTGGTCAATGTCATCAGTATGCAGAAGACCGAATGGTGTCAAAATTACTTAGCATTTCTAGATGTGTGATCACAATTGATACAAATAATTCAAACATTAACAAACTGCAATGCTGTTTGCAACTCTGTCAGCCATTAAGAGAAAATAGTATGGATTTGAAAGCCGCAAAGAATAATGACGGGGTGAGAACAAGTGAAGTCCCATCTTGAATTCAAATATTTTGAGAGAATAATAGACAGATGTGTAAAGCGGTGCTTTCCTGGAGCCATTATGTCAGCCAAATTAAAAATCCTGAAAGCTTTTACAATTCAATCTAAAACTTAGATTTCCTTCTCAACATCTTGGAAACGTTTGGTTTATGAAACTTCTGATTCCGGCTTATCAATAAATGCTTCACTACAAAAGGAATACATTCATTTTCTTTCCTTTAAAGTTCCATGACCTTGTCCTTAATTTTCAAAGACTGTACATTGTGTCTTGTCATCCTGTAAAGCAATTACCCTTGCACTCCCCGCCAACGTGACTTACCGTCAAGAACGGGTGACAGGTCCTCTGTAAGACATGGCTCTCCGTAAGTGTGTGGGCTACCTCATCCTGAGAGACAGATGAGAAAGAGGTCCGAAGAAGAGAAAGAAAAAAAAAATTATGAGAAAAACAGGAAAGGATGACTAGTATGGGGTTAATTGGGAGGTATGGCATCACACGTTCCAGACTTGTGGAGTTTTGGGGAGAGGGGATGCACCTTCTTCCTACTCTGAGTGAGTCAGGCAAAGGCTCCCTCCGATAAGATCTTTAAGGGGGGACGGGGACGACAGTCCAAGAGGGTTACTGTTAGAAAAGATGGTACACCACTAGCTGGTATCAATGGGATTTCAAAGGGTAATATATTTTGTTAAGTTGGATTTTGGAAGAGGAAATTTACTCCCATCCACTAGTTTCAATCAACAGACACCACACAGACAAATAACTTGTGAAAATGTCATCAAATTCGGTGGCCACGTTTGAGTGAAACCACAAAGGAAATTTTCTACATTGTTCCCCAAATTATCCGTGTCTCCTTGCTACGTACAATATGGCATACATGCAGGAAATTTATTTTACTTTTGCTTTTCCTGATCTGCACTATTGTTCTTATTCATGTTTTATTGTTATTTTTGTTATTCCTCGATGCGATGAACCCTTCCAGTTTTCCACGTTTGTCTTATCCTGCAGATTTTAAAAATATCTTTGCTATATTTTGAGTGGTTCATTTTGCCTTCTGTTTTATTACTTAACCAGTTCGCTTCGGAGGACACAATGAACATGCAGATGTGGTCTTATAAACTGGCACTCAAGTTTCTGTGCATGTTTAGCGGTGGTTGTTTTAAAACATTTTTATGAGAAATCGCCTAACATCACAAGGCCGGACGGCCACTGCAAGGTGCGGGCTACACTTAACTGATTTGGGCTGTCAACCCAAATCAACTGTCACCAGGGGCACGTTGCCACCTACTCCTGGGGCTGAAACGGGGTTGCCCCCTTCACAGTCCGCAAGGATGTAGGCATGGGTATCATCCACTAGGAGCCTGGCTGGTATAGCAGAATGCACTACCTTCCAAATTGTTTACAAAGCAATTACGGGTAAGTGCCTTGCTCAAGGGCACAAGTGTCATGACCGGGATTCGAACCCACACTCTGCTGCTGACAACACCAGAGCTTGGGTCCAGCAAACTAGACCGCTCGGCCACGACACGCCACCAAATTCAACAGGCCATGGGTGGTGAGTCACTGTGGTGGATTGCACATACACAGGCAACTGTTTCATGGAGTCCCTGTGGTCATGATTCTGTGGCCCGGTCAAAAGGCACTGCAAACAATGAACGAGTTTACTATTTGGATGAATTTGTGCCTAATGTCTTTGTCGGAGACCTGTTCCTTTCACATACTAGCCAAGATTTTGCAAAAATTACTGCATTGTCATGAGGTCTTTTATCACTCTCCGAGATGTTCGACCAGGCATGGTTCGATGATCAGCCGTTAAATAACGGCTTTCTAAATGTCAACGAGGAAACATCTTTATATGGGTGTCCAAATGGAGTTTCATTGACAGAAAAAATTGTTAATGGCTAGAAATAAAAAAGGGGCTTTTTGACTGAAAGTAATCCTGCAAGGATTTTTAATTCCGAAGCGAACTGCTGAATAATTGGTTTGAGTTCACTGTACCTTTAGTGTCGTTCTGGTCATACAACAACAGGTTAATAATAATAAATAATAATAACTGGATTTAACAAAGGACCCTCTTCAGGTCATTAAAAAGACATAAACTTGCATTGTCTGGAAACCCGTTACTATTTGTGTATGATCGATACGAAAACTATAATTCATCAACAATTCAATTACAAAATTTACTCAGTCAGTTTCCCTTGTGGTTTATTACTTGGCATTTGTTTATTACTACGGAACAATTCTATGCACTCTTTCATTGGGTTTGATGGTGATGTGGGTGAAGGGGGTGTTGCTGGGGGAAGGAGTTACACTTACAGGGAGGGGGGTTACACTTACAGGGAGGGGGGTTACAGTGAAGGGAGGGGGGTTACAGTGAAGGGAGGGGTAGAAGGGTTGCTCATCAGACATACCTTAGCAACGATAACCTCCTTCTTCAAGATCTTGATGGCATAAAGCTCTCCAGCTGACTTCTCTCTGACGAGCAGCACTTTGCCAAATGTACCTTTACCTAACATCTTCAGGAACTCAAAATCTTGGAGTGTCTGTAAAAGCAACATCAAGTGTACGATTCTTATGTTTTTATCTGAAATAACACCGAACCTAGTCTGCTGAGAAGGCAGGGCTTGAATTTCACACTGGACCGCAGGCCCGAGGCCAGTACTTTTTGTGTCGGGCCAGTAAATTTATGACCGGACAAGTCCGGCGATCTTGTGTTTGCCACTCTGTTTGTGCCTGGCGGTCTTATGTTTTACAACAGAATAATAAAATCACTGTGTAATATCTTGAACAAAAACAAATTATGTTCAAATATTGAATTTGAGTGTAATAAAATACCTTTCAATTGATGTATACTTAATGTGATAAATCTTCTCTTACATGTCATAATGGTTGTTCAAATAAAAACATTTAAATGCATGTTGAAACCGTGTCAGGAAGTTTTTCTCATTTTGATTCTGGTCTTGCAAAAACCTGGTTCGTTAAACCTTTAGAGCTACTAGATTGTGGTCGTGTGAATTTTTCCTCGAATTCGAGCCCTGACAAGGTACTGGGCAGGGAAGGTATCATGCAGTTGAAGTGTCAATCAAACACCATCGAGTGTTCTGACTTGTGACGCTCCATGCCAAAACCAGGCAGTTCCTGCCAAAACTCAAAGGGGTTTATTTGCTCATCAAATAGATGAGAATAAGAGCTTTCAAATAACACCTTATAGAGCTGCTAAGCACAACAATTTGCTTAGCATGAAATTTCTTCCTTGATAAAAACAGGATTACCAACCAAATTTCCACGTGATTTTCAGGATAAGCAAACAACAGCTGAATACCAGTAACAAGCAATATGCAACACATGGACATTTGGTTGGTAATCCTGTTTTTATCAAGGAAGAAATTTCATGCTAAGCAAATTGTTGTGCTTAGCAGCTCTATGAAATTGGGCCCTGGCGTCATTATCACAATAATCGTGGTTGCGCCATTTTGGCAGTCAATGTCCCCGTGTGTATCGTTATACAGTGTAGTGCGAACTCTAGGCGATGCAGCGTTCACACGCTTACCTATTGACTCCCAACATGGTGAGCATGGCACAGTCCCCGGATGTGACGTGCGTGCACGGGGGGTCAATTGAATATTCAAGCCTGATCACATCACATTGATATCATGGCTGATGTTTCCAGTGCCTCCACTTTTAAAATGATTTCACTATTTTCAAGAACTGACTGATTTTGGCGTTACAATTGATGTTTTATCTGAAATAACACCGACCCAATTTGGAAAGTATGAAAGGGGAAGGGGGTGGGGGTGGGGGGGGGGGTAAGGGGGAGGGTTATAAGAATCATGCAGTTGGTGATTTGATCCCCGGTACCCTTTTTACTTAACACATGCAGCAGGCACAAGACAATGATATCATAATGTGCCGAGCACGTGACATACCATCACCTTTGTATGCCTCTTCTGCAGATTCTTAGGATCTGTAATGTGTGCGTTCAGCTCGGACTTTTCCTCGCTGGATTTGCTGACTCTTTCCACCACATCCCGTATTGCCGCCATCCACTCATCCCTGAAAACAATGAAAAGAAGAAAAAAGAGTCAAACATAACAGTCGATGAATGAGGATAGTTAAATTGGTGTGAATCCCTGCCTTCACCCTAAACTTTTATTGTCTACTGAACGTTTTTAAAATTGTAGGACCACACAGACATTAATTTCAAAAAGGATGAATACAACACATTTTCAATGGAGCCGATAATGCACACATTATATGAGAGGCATGTACAAGGAAAGAGCATCACTTGCTGTATTGTATTCTTGTTAACATTGGTTAAGGGTCCTTGAGGAAAATGCGTGCATACTGGCCATGTTTAACATCATGTACTTTTCTCAGGGGCAGCTGAGGTTATTGCCTCAGTGCCCCCGGTCATTTAATACAACGCCCCTTTCAGATGATCCTACAAAATTACTTCTCATAAATGGGCCCTGAGGAATCCTGTAAAATTGCCTTGCCCACCTTGAGAAAGGTGATATTTGCCATGTGGGCTAGTGCAACGGGCTAAAGCGCCTAAGCCTTTGTGAAGTTGGTCAGGAATCGTGGTTGAAAATGGGGGATTGATGGGGTGTAGAGATGATGGTTAAGTTTGGAAAGAATGATGACCGCCTAAGAGACTGCCTGGGGCAGCAGAATACATCCTCAGATATTGAGACAGATTCTGATATAACTCAAAACTGGCCAGATGACTCGGATAATACATACGATTAAATAACGTAAAAAAAAAACGTCAAATCATGCTGGATTAAAAACTTTAGAAGAATCCCTTGATTTGTGTTGGGGAAAGAAAAATGGTGATCAAGTACACTCTTGCCTCATGTAACGATACCCAAGCACTAGGTATCTGTAGGCTACAGTACGACAGAATAGAGTGGAGAGCCACGATACATTAACACCCTGTTGACAGCGGCGCCTATGCACTGTCCATGCATGGTACGGGATATTTTAAGTAATATGTATACAGTATGCACAACCACTTTTGAGTACCGCTAAAGGCCTTCAGGCCAAAAGAGCCCTGTCCAATCTATGTAAGGTTGGAAACGGTTTATAACATCTCCACTTAATCAATCAATCAAGTCACTCTTATTCAATGCAATTACGGGAAAGTCACACTTATTTGTCATCGTAACGATATGCGATGAATAAAATTCAAATTCAATCTAAGGCTCTCTCTTGAAATACAAATTGACAGTTATGAAAATTAATAATGAAAATGTAGAGGGGGGGGAGATGACGCCCTGTTACAAAATAATCTTCTCAGCATCCACTATGGAATGTACGCTGCTCGGTGAAAAGTACAGCACAACATGCCTGTGGATTCCTGGAACACATTCGTCAAAATACACCAGCTTTCAGGGAAAAAAGGCCACGTTGTTTAAACAGTTATCAGAGTTCTCCCCCATGCACAAGCTTGAGAATCGTGCTGAAACGAGCAAACTGCAGGTCGATATGTTCACATTGCGGCCATTATGAAAATAATAATAATAGTTATAATAATTTGTTTAAATATATAATTTTTTTAAACTTAATACTTTACATGAAATTCACAAAAATCATAAAGCTACCATTTAGAATGCTCCGGATTGCAAGGTAGTAGGGCTTTAAAAACCAAAGGTATACACCAAGTGAAAAACATTCCGAGAACCTTGTTTCAATTCAGCGTGCCTTGGCCAAACTTCGAACATTTGGGTTTGGAATTTCCTGGAAAAATCCTGGGGAGAACCCTGTTGTTTCAATTAGTGAAACTCACATTCATGCTTTCGTCTATAAAAAAACCGTGGGAATTCCCAGTGCTGTGTAAAACAAATTTTGTGTTTCTCCTATGAAAATGGGGAAGTATATAATCCAACCTAGTATATGGACCAAGGAGGCCAAGGGGGGGGGGGGGCAGTGATCCGATACTTCAATATTTAAATGTACATCGTGTGTGACTGTCATAGGCTTTAACAGGTCTCAGTGGAAGATGAAATCCCTTGTACAAAGACAGTGCTGATGGATATTTCAATCTTCTAAACAAATGCGTATATTATAGTTTTATTTGGCTACGGGGGGGGGGGGGGGGGGGGGGAACAAAATTACACAGCAACAAAAACATCAGTTTGCAACAACAACAAAAATGCATGATACTGAAAAAAGAAATAAACTGAAAAACATGTGAGGAGAAAAAAGACCCAAAATAAAAAAAAACACTTTTGCATTTATTATTCCTTGAAATTTATTTGTGAGGCCAAAAAGCTATTGCCTAAAATACAACCATCCAGCAAACTAGTTACATTTAATAATTATGTGAATCTGTCCTCTCTCTGCTATTTTACCCACCATTTCATTTTTACAAATAGTATAAAGGGTCCAAATTATTTCCCTTTGAGAAAATGAGAAAATTGGCAAATTAATGGACTCTAACGAGGGCTGGAATGATTGGTGTGGCCAGCGACAAATTAATATTACGGAATCATAAATAGGTATTTAATTCAAATTAACATTAATACCCACAGCTTGTTTACCTCCCGTTTCATTGTATTCCAGAAGCACATGCAATGAACTGTACATAAATTTACATCATATGAATAATACAAAATACAAAAAATGCTAATTCCATGAAGTGTTAATTATGCACACAAGCCTGTTCCCCCCTTCCCCTTCAGAAAAAGAAAGAAAACTAAATTCTAATTAATAATTAAGAAGCTACTCGTGTATTCATTGAAAGCAACAACAGCATGAATTACACAACGCTGTAATGGCTCGCCATGCCACGATGGGTTGAGATCAACAACACCGACCAAGACCTGACATCCTCTGACCCAGTCACTCACTCCCAGGCACCCCAGAAATAGGTTGGTTGTTTACATCCATGACTGCAACTTGTTTTTTTCAGGAGTGCAGGAAGCTGGGATTTCCTTTTGCCGTATCATGGCTGGCTAATCAATTTTGCCCAATACCTTGTCCCTTGTGCAACGCTACACGTTTACGCAATACTCCTTTTTGTGTGGTTGCTTATTTTGTATGCTTGGTGGCATCGCCAGTACACAAACAAACAATGATGAAATTATAAATATATTTTAATTGTCGTGAATTTCGTATCTCACTTTCTCAATGAACAGTATTTCAAATAGTGCACAGTAATGTGAGTGCTTTGTTTACTTTGGTTTTGTATTGGGCAATTTTTAATTTATTTTTTAATTGTTTTAAATTACAATGGCAATTAAGTGTGAAATTAAATAATATTCAATCAAGTAATATAACAATTCTTATTTACAGACATTTTTCTTTTGTGTAATAAGAATTATAAGATGATTCACGTACATGTTAGAAACTTGATCTACAACACAAACATCTACACGCACAAATTGTGTCTTATGTGACAGATATTTATCACAATATCAAGGGAAAATACAAGCAAGCACACACAACACACACAACACACACCCACGACCTTATCCCATCCAGCTATTTAGCCCTATTGCTCTTCACCAATTTAATAATTTCCAGTTTTGCCATTTTGCCCGCTGGTTTTAAATTTAATCTCTGGCCATGTTTATTTTGTATGAAGCGTGCATGTACACACTATGCGACGCAAACAAAAAATTGGTAACCGATAGCCCAACCTTCAAGTTTTAGCGGTATAGATTTACTGTCTTACGTTTCACGTTTTTTATATTAATTTCCATGGTGAAAATATCACTTGGTACTAATTTCATATTTACTCAAGGGACTAATGTATTGATCAGTTTACTTGTGATTGTCTGAACCCTACAGCCTAGGGGGGAAATCGGAGGCTCTCTCCAAAATAAAAATCTCTCGGAGGGGGGGGGGGATTGCCGGAGCTTGTCTGCCATAAAAGATGACAATGACATGTTTATCCAGTCGTCATCCAAATCCATATTTGCCCCTGCGTTATCTCCTGACCACGACTCTCCGAAATACAGTGTCCTTTAAGGTAAAACTACCTCTCATCGAAGGTTTTTGCTCAACAATATAATGAAGAGAAAAGAAAAAAATCATTAAATCTATTGTCATGGTAACATCAAGGGAGGAGAGGCACACACAATAAAACCTGAAAAGATGTCTACCACTGCTGGGTTTTTTAACAGTTGGGTTGGGTTTCTCCAATCAACGTTTTCTGTGATTCTATTTCTGTAAGTGAAGCAGTAGTTCTGTATTTCTTCTGATTTTATTTTGTTTGGTATGATACCCTGCTTCTTACCACACACACACATCATCTGGGCCCAATTTCATGGCTCTGCTTACCGCCGAATTCGGCGCTTGCGATCACCATTCTCCGCTTACCGAGCAAGCGCCGAAATTCTGTGCTAGCTGTGTGAGCGTAGAATGCCTAGTAACGTAGACTACAAACGCGCACAAGCAAAAATTCCCTGCTAACGCGTGAAATACGCTTGACATAAGCGCGGAATTCCCTGCTTCAGTAAGCGCCGATTCTTTGCTTATGGTAAGCAGGGCCATGAAATTGGGCCTTGACCACTAGAACGATAGGTATGTTTTCCTTCCATTTATTTGAATGGTTTTGACTCTAGTACTCTACTAATACATACTGTACACATTTTACATCAACATAAAAATAAATTACCAAAACACACATGACAAATTTAAAATCAAATAAAAAGGTCACATATATTAAAGTTAACAGATCGTTAAAATAACACACAAAGAGAAGAAAATGGATCCCGTTGAGTCAGACAAATGAGGTTTTTGGAGAAATATACCAAAAGCAAAACAAAAACAAGCCAGGTCAATACTTTGGTAGAGACCCAAACAAATTTGTGTATCTTCTATCCGAAAGCCTACTTGTTATAAAGAGATGGTAATGGTAGGTAAGCATCTTGCAAAATTATCAAAATCAATAAAATCAATAAAAGTATGTCAAAACATCCAAAACTTGAATCTCCAAAACTCACATCAAGGTGAGTTTTGGAGATTCAAATTCCCGTGATGTCAAATTGTGAATGCTGCGGTGAGAGATGTGCTTGGTACCTGCTGTCACCTCGCTAAACGTGCATGGATTCAACATTCTTTATGAAAATACTGTGACAGTTTTTTGCTGTTTTTTTCCAACAAGTAGACACTTTATTCAGTTGTATTCAGGTTTCCTATTTATTGTATCTTTCTTGATAATTTTGCCTATAAATCAGCATAGGGTTGACAAAAAACAACCTATGACCCTACCTTTAAAGGCCCGTACACTATTGGTAAGATCGAAAAATACAAATGTTCACAGATTCACACACAACTTACATGATTTAAAGTAAGTAATGGTTGAAAGAGTTCCTTAAAGTATTTCTGCACAAAATGCTATCGTTTCTAAGAAATGAGTAAAACAATAGTTTTTATCACGCGTGATATTTTGAAAGAACAGAAAACACATAAGGTCTCTTTTCACTATTTTCTCGTGATCTCGATGAGCAATTGAGCTAAAACTTTCACAGGTTTTTTTGTTCATGCATATGTTAAATCACATAAAATGTGGACACTGATTTTGAGCTGTTACCAAAAGTGTACAATACCTTTAAACACATACAATAGAAATAGAAAGAGAAACAATGTTGAGCAACAACAACAACAAACCATGGATGGCCTATTGGCAGGAGGTCCATACCACAAAATACAAGCCCCCACATGTGCATACAAATGTTTAAAAAGAAGAAGTGGTTTTTATTTTTGTTGGACAAATATTTGCATCTTGTTACTATAAGAAAGAGAGATCCGGGGGAGGGGGGGGAGTGCTGGGTTCCTGTTATGAAAGACATGAAACCATTTTGTAAGAGTTACATGACAGAAAATTTGCAATAAAAAACATCATGCCAAAGGAGAGTTTGCATGAAGAGTATTCATTTATAACACGTATCAATCTCATAAAATTGTTTTAAGTGTAACCCTCGGAGACATGGTTGTAAACATACGCATACATGTACACACTCAAAAGAGATTGGAAAGGAATGGGAGAGAAACACAAATATTAAGAAATGGGGAAAAAAATTGAGAAACAAGACTATTTTTGCAGCAGGCCATGTTGTTTACTCCAAGAGAGAAAGTGACTGTACATTCATGTGTGTGAAGCCCAGGCTGACAGGCTCAACATCATGTGAGTCATTGACTCTGCTGGTCTTGTTGCTGCCTCCCCTCTGCACCAGCCGCAGCAATTATTATAATGAACAGCTAAAATAATGTGCATTAATACCGAGAAAATCTAGACGAAGAGATAATGCAGACGAGGGTGACTGTGTGTGTGTATGCGTCCCTGACTGGGGTTCAGTTGTTTTAATGTGTGTACATGACGTCTATAATAAACCAGCAACCATAACAGGTTTATCATACATTGAGATTTACAGTTATCCCAATTAACCATCCTTTGTTGTTTGGTTGGGAGCACGTCACATGTTATGCGTTGTCTTGACAATGTGGTTGCGGTCAAGTCGCAACTGTCAAACAACTCCCTCAAAAGACAACTATGGCTAGTAACGCCCATCCATGATCCATGCACACTGAGCAACAAAAGGGAATATAAACCCAAGTTGTAATGTACACAGCTGTTTAATATGATAAGGGCCAACCTAACTGTTAATAATCAGTTGTTTTGCTTGGCAAAGACAGAAAACATGTCATGTTTGGATACATTTAGAACTGTCTTCTTTGACAGTGAGCCAACATTTTAATGGTTCTGTTGACCATGAGCACCGTGATTGCCTCGTACTTGATATGGACAGCAATAACAAGGTTAATTAGAGCTGTCCATTCAACAACTAGTGGACTTTTTTTTCATAAGGGTTGGACAGAGATCCAACTCCTGCAGAAATGAAAGATGAATCTTAGAAAAGCAGGCCAACATTGGCTCTGAATTTTTTGAAAAAAAACCTGTATTGTAAGAGCTGGCCTCTCTGCAAACCACTTAATTCTCCAGATCCAACTCTTCACAGAGCTGAGCAGATAAATTAACCTTTAGGCTTAGCACAAAAACAATTCTGCTTACCCAAAAAGATTAACAGCTCAAATATTATGCCATGTGTATTGATTGTGACTGTTTCCCTGCTTATTTACCCTTAGCACAAGCTAATAAGCAATAATGTTCAGTCAATCACTAGTGTAAAGTGACATTTGACATCATGAAGGTTTGACGAATATAGAGCTCAGGTTAAAGTTTGGACAAGACTATGAAATGGTCTTTTGCCTGTATGTTAGCATCCTCAGCTGCATATGTACAATGGTAAGTGCACAACTAACAAGATACAATCTCTATAAATGTAAACCATGTGTGTACATTGTAACTCATCACATTATCTCTAGTGGCTAAACTTACAAAATCATATCGCACCTCCTCCCTCTCCTCTTCCAAAATTTAGTAAACTATTTCAAATGGTATTCAGCCTCCAAGTTAAATCTCTCAGGCCTTAGTTCAAGTCTAAGTATTAGTCCAAGTCCAAGTCTAAGTATTTATCCAAGTCCAAGTCTAAGTATTAGTCCAAGTCTAAGTATTAGTGTTAGTCCAAGTCCAAGTCTAAGTCTAAGTAATAATAATAATAATAAACGTGACATTTATATAGCGCCTTTTACCAGAGGATGCAAAGCGTTGGGACTACAAATTTATTCCTGCAAGGTATATGTGGAGGTATGTTTGAAGTATGAGGCCTAGTCATTTATAGCACCATGCAATGGTTTACAAGGTGCTGTGGTGCAATATATGCTGCCGATCAGACCAGGAACACCGGGGCGAACCCCTTCTCTTAAAGATAAGTGCACTGGGTTCTTTTACGTGCATTACACAACACACAGGACCAACGGCTTTACGCCCCATCCGAAGGACGAAGCATGTGGTTAAGTGTCTTGCTTAAGGACACAAGTGTCAGGACTGGGATTCGAACCCACACTCTGCTGATCAGAAACACCAGAGCTTGAGTTCGGTGTTCTTATCCGCTCGGCCACGACACGCCACAAGTATTAGTCCAAGTCCAAGTATCAGTGTTAGTCCAAGTTCAAGTCTAAGTATTCATCCAAGTCCAAGTCTAAGTATTAGTCCAAGTCCACGCCTACGCCTATACCATGTAAGCCAAGCATACTAAGTGCCATCAAAAGCACAAGTAATAAAGTGCAACCACCTGAACCCCTATGCTGCCTCCAACCAATGGAATCCTGCGCATGTCCATGTTAGGTACAATAACAAGTTGATAGGTTAATGGCAACCCAAGCTGAAATCTTTCCTTTATCTTTGGTGATCATCAGATTGTTAGGTGTGCAGTGGTTGGCACTTTTATGCAAGGCATCTGGGCCATGCGACTACATATCTAACCTTTTTTCTGCCCCATTGCTACATTTTTACTTTATAATTGCATACGAAACTGAACTCTGGATAGCTGCATAAGAACTATAGGCCTACAAATTCATGTACATGTACACAGAACGGCAAATGCTGACAATCTTTTTAACAATCCAAAAGCTTTCCCATAAAATGAAAGCATGGATCCTCTTGTGCAATGATGAAGTTGTTGTTGGGAAGAAAGCTCAGACATATTAAATACACATGTATGCATTCTTCTGTTGTATAAACCCTAAGTCTCTATACTTTATTGGATAACTGCTGGCGTAATTGACCCACACCGTTCAGTCAGCAAACATCTTATGAAAGCCAATAATGAATGGAAACAGCTCTCCGTATGTAACTATAGATTGCTTAAGGGATTTTGCTAATGAATTGTCCGCAATGCAGTTTACCCATCACTGCACCAAGGGGGGCCCTGACCCCCCTACCCCTACCGAGGTCTCAGCTCAGCATTGAGTAGCTTCTTGGGCTGCAGCTAAAACTGCCTTTATAACAACCTGATGCACAGTTCATGCAGATAAGCTCCCCCTGAGCCCTTCCGCAAAACATGTCCTCATTGGATATTGCCTCGTACATTCACGGAACCTTTGGTTCTGACTGACAAAAACATCAATGTTCATCGGGCATCCGATGTACTACCCGCAGCATAATGTGCGTGCAACTTCAAGAAGGACGGACCGCGTGCGACAAAACAACATTCGCATGATATGCTTAACGTGTCCCAAGCTGCAATCTATTTTAAGAACGGTTCAATTGGCATAAGTGCTATTGATTGGTCAACCTTGGATAGATCTGGTAAACACTGGATGAAAATCAGCCAATCCATTTTTTAACAGTTCACTGGATGTGGGAATAGATGTTTTTTCTTTCGAGTACAGCTATCTTTGTTTTTCTTCAATACATCCAGCAACCAAACTACGGGGGGAAAAGGCTGATATTTTTTTTTTTATACAAACAGGAAATCTAGCAAAGATGACTGCACAATAATAAAGATCTAGACGGAACTGATGAACAATAACTTGCAAGTCATTTTGTCCACAGTCTTTCCCTCAATCATGTATTTAAATAAAGAAATGCAAGTGTCAGTGATCACAGTATTTCAATGACAGTAAACACATTGCGTATCAACTGGATGTAGAGTGGACACAACAGAATGCAACATGGATGTTATGCGTCAACACTGTGCAGGTATAATGACCGCAATAGGGGGGGGGGGCGACGTCATTGTGATGGTTCTACATGCATAATTGAAAACATACACATTAGGACACAACCTACATGTATGTAGATTAGAACAACTTACTTCAATATGGAGCTCACATGTTGCGACAACAAAATGTGAAAGCTTTTGAATTATTTTTTTAATTATGCAAAGCATTCGATCACTTGAAATTGGTCACTTCATCAGCAATGTTTAAGAGCTTCAACCATGTGAATGCAACATCTATTGTGCAAACATTTAGGAATTTGTAGCTTAAACCTTGAGACTTCTAAATAGCCCTATTTTACAAGTACTCTATTGACTAATCTGCAAGCTTATTATACAAATAATGAATGATTATGAGCGCAATGGTGAGAATATTTTCATGAGTTGAATGGAACATTCCATCTTTCAACGAATAAAAACGTTCTCTCCATTGCCAAATGCAAAACATTAATTCTTTGTTTTATATAACATCCATCAAGTAAATCTTCGTCATTTCAAAAAAATCCTGTTGCACGGGCATAATGCTGTGGTCTAGCGTGCTCAATATGTACAGCTGTGTACGCATGTGTGAGCGTGTGGTGGTCTAGCGTGCAATAGTGCAAAAAGATAGTACCAGAAATGCACGCTGTATATAAACCAAAATAATGCACTTTCAGTGACGTGCCATCAAATGGTGTGAATAATGAATGCCATGTGACCGCCAATCCTCCAATCAAATGACAAGAATTTACTTTGGTGTTATATAAATTCTACTAATGCCTTGTCAGGCAATTTTTACCCATAACTTAAGAGATAACCAACTGTACTGCATGCAAAAGGAACCCTACATGTATTGGCAGCACATGAACCATTTTTCTAACATTGCCTTATCACCTCCGATTAAATTATGTGAAGAGTGAAAATGTTCTCTTTTACAGTAAACATCAATTTTTTTTACTACAACAGGATTTGAACCGGAGGTCGCAGGTTCAAATCCCTTTATAGTCAATTTTTCTTTTGCTCACTCAGCCGTTTAATTAAATCTACCCAGTCAGGTTCCCTCATGGTTTATTACTGGAAAATATTCCACGTGAAGCTTTTTTTTCTTCATGGCGACGGCTGGACCTAATTGCATGTAAATTGCCTTGTGTAACATGGCCTTAAGAGACAACATGTAAATGCTTCTACTCCTGTCATTTGTAATGCTTCATCTTGCCCCCCCCCCCTTTCCATCGGCCCTACAAACAGTGCTGTTTGATCCATACATGTACATGGAGGCGCATGTTTTTGAGTGACCTTTTGATCCTGCAGGCACATGTGTTAGTATACGAAAGTACAGTGTACAAACAATTTGACGTCCAGTTGATTAGTCCAAAAAAAGCTACACTCAAATGGTTTGGATACCAGACTAAATATACGATGTTTGTGTTATTGGTTTATAGTTACCAGATGTGGATCTGACAAGTACGGTTTGGATGGTAGCTGACGAGGGATGGTCCAAAGCTTCAAAAACACATGTCCACCATAGACCTTATGCACATGACGTCAGTGCAGATAGAGCGCCCTCTTGAAGAGGTAAACAAAAGTTGTAAATTGGCCCATCCTGTTTGCCATGCATACAAAGCTGTGCGTTTTCCATTGTCTAATCCAAAATGTTTTTTTTACCTCTGAGATGGCAGTGAAGTTACGTCAATGCATAAAGTCTATTGGTAAATGTTTGAAAACTTACATGTGTAGACTACATTTTCTTATAACAAATTACCCTCTTTCCAGATTTTATTTTTCCTCAAAAGATATCACACTAGCATTTTAGTCTCACCTTTCTATGGCGGAGTCCACTTGAAACGTCCGCTCTACGATAGTGGTCCATTGCAGACAGCGTACGTAGAAAACATTTTTGTCTTTGTTTTTAGCCAAGACCTGGCACTCGCAGTCTGTAATGATTAAGAAAAAAACAATTTTAATGTAGAAAACAAATGTTTGAACAACAAGTTTTTTTGTTTTTTTCTGTTTACACCTACTTGATTTTTTTTTTTTAATGGGAAGCAAAAGTAATCAAAGAAACTGATATGACTACATGAATTCGCTAAGTAATTAAACCATTATTAACACAAACAATTAATAAGTGAGCAACAAATCCCGGTACTTTGTGTCCCATACACAAGTTCAGCTGCCTGTTATGAGTAGACTTTGCAATATATGCCACTGGAAGCCCATAAACACTGCTCCGTGACCAGTTTCAGTTCCGTCCTATTATGAAATGTCATCATACATTTGATAAAGGTTTTTCGTACACTCTATCCATTGTGTTGTGAGTTTGTTCTCTACTACTACACACAAAGAGAGGATATGAACATCATGTAATTGGACACTAAACTGAAAGAGTTCTGATAACATGTTCTCAATAGACACTGCAAGTCTTGTGCGCATTCTAACATTGTTGAGCATTGCTTTAAACCATTATCATGCTGCCACCATCTTGGTCATGTTCCTTGTATCCAGTACACAGAAATGAATGCTAATTTTTATTGCACAAAAAGGAATCCGACTATTTCTCCCTCCAGCCTTGGTCTAGTTACATTGATTTAAATCAGAGAAAACCAAGATGATAATGGTCCATAAGGTGTGTAGGCAACATAGTTGTGCACTTTCCTGTGAAAAGTGCACATGACTTGCTTAACTCTTTCAGTGCCAAGGTCGTACATGTAAGATCTATTTTATGTATTCCAAAAGCGCCATTATCGTATAGTACATAAGTGTCATCAATCGTACATGTACGACCCATAATATACATGTTATTATGAGAAGGCATTATCACTCAAGAAACACTATTGACTTTGGGATGTACCGAGGCAACACATATCAGCAAAATACCTTTTGTTTGGTGAGAAAGACTTTTTATTTTGTTTATATGTACAGAATTTTGAAAAACCTCAAAAAGCTGGGCATTTTAGGTTCAAAACACAAACAAAAAAGCGGGCACTGAAAAAGAGTTAATCTACGTGAAATTCTGAAATTAAGGCCTGCAGCTCATTAAAAAAAAAAATACAAACAGTAGGAACAGTAGAAGTTGTTTACCAAAAAGCATGGTGTGAAATTTCTGTACTAAAAAAAGTTGAGTCCAATTATAACAACTCTGACCTGTCAGTAACAGTGGGGGCTCATTAATCAATACTTTTGTTTTAATGGTTACAAATTGATGGAAATTTACAGTCCTGGATTAGTTTCAATCTGCAGGTTGAGTCTTCACCAGGCAGAATATGTTCTAGTTCTGTCAACAATGTCAACGGCAATGTTATTGCACTAAAGTCTCAGACATGTTTGATACAGGCATCAACAGAACCATTCATCATCGCTGACAGCAGCCCAGTTTAGTCGGCAACAAAATACTCCTGTGCGAAACCTTTGCTGGTGAGAAGGGCTGCTTATAAATATATGGTGTCATGACCAGATTCCAGAGTCTGCCTTTCACATTGACTATTATTTTCTGCACTTGGTCCGTTGAAAAGCAATTTTTCTTTCCACTGACTAATTGGTTTACACACAGTCAAATAACCTGTCTATTGTTGTTATTTACATTGTACATGTACCTCATTACTCATGTACAGTCCATGATGCTATTAATGTATAACAACACACAACGATTAACTGCATTTTTTATGCTGTCATAATCAACGAAACTACATGTTTCAAATGCTAATTGCTAACCTCCCCCCCAACCCCATCTAAAAAATAAAAAAAAGAAGGAGGAAAACCCCAAACAAACCACCCACAATACAATTGCATACAAACTCCTCCCCGAATTAATGCATGTTGTTATCTACAGTATACAAATATAGGATGCATTATATGAGTGCATTGTCACAGAATATAATCATTAAGTGAAATCTGGACGATTTCATTGCACAAGGCGGAGCCGAGTGAAATTTATGGAAAAGCCAGATTTCACCGAGTGATTACATTCTGCGACAATGCAAGAACAAAATGCATTCTAAATTTGTCTTATGTAGCTCACACATAGATCCTTGTTAATATTTGTAATACTTCCCCTTCCAACAAATATATCCAAAGAAATGTGCACAAAATGCCTTCTCCTCTGCAATCAACACTACACTGATTGCATCATAACAGATCCTCGATGGCTGGATACACAAAACCAGTCAAAAAATAATTGTTTAACCCACAGGGAATGACAAAAACAACTTGACGTTCATGGTACACAACTAGATAATATCGGTGCTTAATGTGTCTAGGATCACTCTTGATCTAGAGAGATGTTTTTTTGCTAGTCTTGGTCTTGCTGACTGTCTCGGAACATTCAGGTCTTGAAACTTAAACTTGTTGTGAAACAAATACTGAAAAGTAGATATTACATTACAGATCTTTCGAATAGTACTATAGAGTTTTGTTTAAAAAAAAAAAAACAATGTGCGTGACACACCTTGCCATTATGATTGGCCTATTTTTGTTACATTAGGTAATTCACACATTAAGGTCAAGAGGTGTCTGTCTGGGTCTCTGCCTTGGACACAGAGGCATGGGGGGAGCAAATCCCCCCCCCCCCCCGAATTTCAAAAGATTTTGTTGTCAAATTATTTACGCAGAGAATTCAAAAGGCTCATGGTTAAAACAATTCACATGTAAACTTGCAGAACACATTTAATAGATGTCATAATTTGCGTCGGGGTAATAAAGAATATGAGTTTTTGTTTAACCACTGCTATTACAGGATTCAAACCGTCCTCTCGTCACCGGGCACGCTCAGTGGTCACGATGCGGTGGTTGCGAATTTAAGAGTAGTAGCCTGTGGATTGTTTCATACTGGACTTGGGACAGCACTGAGTATGAAGTGCTTAACACACATCGGTGTATGGTCAAACCAAAAAATTTGAAAACAAATTTAGTGAAAATAATCGTTATCAAGGGTGGAGAAATATTTGAACGACAGTTCAACTACAGCAACACAAAACACAAATTTGCAAAAATGAAGTTTGGATCTCCATACATGTAGGTATTATATATCGCAAACTCGTCCATTTTGTAACATAATGTGATAAGGGCCCAATTTCATAAAAGCAGAAAATACTGCTTATAAAATTTCTGCTAAGCACATAATGAGTGCAGCACCAGTCGCAACCATGTAAGCTTGATATTGAATTTTGGCTAGTAACCTGTTTCTGCTAAGCTTGATTTTTCTGTGCTAAGCAAGTTATTGTGCTTACAAGCTTTATGAAATTGGGCCCAGGTGCTACCTTCGTATTACAGTGATGCTTGCATTTAGAGTTGTTTACCGGATCACTGGGAATGTATTATCATAGGCTAACACTACATAGTGTAAAAACCCTCATCAATATTCCCTTGTCTGCGGGCAGAAACCAGCTGAAAGCCAGCACAATAAATAACCCGACCAACTGGTGCCCTCTTAAATCTTTCTGAATCATCCAAGAAACATGGCAACTATGTCAGCAAAACACACCGATTATGCAGGGTTGGTAGACTTGTCTACAACTTTGGGCTACATACCACTTTTGACAAAATGACTGGAGAAAAAAAACCTCTGAATGGAAAAATTATAACTTTGTTCCTTGTTGGAAATAACTTTCAGTTTCTCACTTGCTTGACTTGGAATGGTTTCAGTTTATGAATTAATTTTTGAGACACTGTTTATGAAACGGCAGGAGACGCTAACTTTATTTTACAGGTAAGTTGCTATTTAAAATGGTGTATACCGGTTACTTTTCAAATACAGTATAAGGAAATTGAAAAATTGTAAGCTATGATCATGTACACCCTAAGGAAAAAAATGTGTTTTTTAAGTTGTTTTTTAGGTAGATGAAGTACATGTATGTGTTGGAAGGCCTGAAGCTAAAAGAGAATCTACAATCCTGAGCAAAAATTACTGGGATAACCCCCTCCCCTTCCCCTCCCCCTCCCCATTCCCCACTGTCCCATTTTCCCCACTTCCTCCCTTCCCCTTTGCATTACTCAAATGTTGGGCCATGTGCACAACTCGTAAGCTTGCATTTTACAAAGCCTTCTCAACAGTACATATGTAGATCTGTATGCAGGTGTCGGCTGATATTATGCTGGTGTACAAACAGTTTTGTCCATGACCGAAGCTGCGTTATTGCAGAGACTTTCCACTGTCGCCTCTGTAGTCCTCACCACAAATGGCAAACAGTTCAGACAACCCACATTCCGAGGCAATACTACACACAAGAGTAAATTATTAACAAGCCCTACCCCTTACACAACCCCTTGTCCATTTTCTCAGTACAAAAGTGTACTCTGCTAGAATGCTAGTCATTTGTTAATTAAGTGTGGATGAGATTTCTATCAAGTCATGCAACTCATGGAGTATTTTTACGGTCAAATTGAGGCTGATTGACCAATCTCTTTAATGGGTCATTACTAAATACTTCTGCCTGGCAAGAGAAGTCTCCAGAAGCCAGTTCATATGAGATCACCGTGGCCATAGGGGCAGGAACTAGAGTGTCTTGTGGGTTGTACAAACACTGCACCATAAGGACACAGTGGAAATGGCATCTAGGCTCAGTGGGAGCCACAAGTGAAAATAAATTACAAAATTCATGTCTGGTGAATCAGGAGAAAAAAAAGGAAATTAAAGCCATTAGGGTATAGCATGTCAAAATAAAAAGAAAAGTGAGATGGGAGCCTCCAAGCGTGATGCGGGGGGGAGGAAGGTTAAGAATTACTGCAGGAGGTGGCCTGAAACACAGTACGGTGCAATGGGATTCAATACATTGTAATGCAGGCTTCTTTTTTTTTAGTGAGGCATCATCATTTTGTGCTGCAGAAGTTGGGGTGGGGTCAAAAGAGGATTTGGCTTAAATTGCAGCAGATATTTACAGTTAATCTGTTGTAAAACTTACACATGAGTTAATGGAAGAATGCAAAATTAACCATGCAGTATTTACACTGGTACTGGTGTTTTTTTAAGGTAGCACTTGATGGCTGTGATTAACTTACAGGTCAGTGCACACAACCTGTTTCATGGTAGAAACATTCATAAGCGAAGACCTTCCATGTCAGTCAGTGGACAGTACAAAGGTAGACATCCCCTTATATCCCCTACTAGCTACAGAGAATCGGGCTATGTTAAAGCATGGAGGTAGGAATTAATGGTTAAAGTCATGGTACACTTTTGATAATTGTCAAAGACCAGTATCCTCACTTGGTCTATCTCAACAAATGCATAACAAAAAAAAACAAAAAAAAAAATCTATTCATACTTTCCTTTAACAAATCCTTACAGTGGTACCACTAAAAAAAAACCGATTTGGGGTTAAACAAATCATTTAAAATTTACCCAGTCAGTTTCCCTTGTGGTTTATTATTAGATAACTAAAATAACTCCAGCAGTACTGGTGACAATACCACTTTCTTAATTTTGCAGTTTTCCCTAAGGGCAAACTGTGTTTTATTTTTACAGCATTGGTCCAACAACTGTTGAGTTTATTTTTAATTGTAAAACAATTGTTATCCAATTGTGGACAAATGTACAGATGTATCAACTTAACGTAACTTCCCTCTAAATGTTACAAGTACCTTCTTGTGGGGAATTGTACATGTACAAAACAAAATCTGGGGGGGGGGTTGACTGGGAAGTGGGATGTTTTGTAAAGGGGGGGGGGCGCATTCCAATCATTAAAAAAAGAAGGCAATGAAAACATGACATACACCTAACCTTTGCACACTACATATATCACCCTGAACCTTTCTCTCCCTCTTAGAGGTTATTTAATTCAGTGGGAAAACACCATTCCAACAGGATTATAAAATATATAAAAAAAACATTTCCGCCGACACCTCCATATGCCTATCACACCCTGGATGATTTATCTTCAGTGGTTCTATTATGACCCAAAATATACATCAGCTCAATGGGGTAGGGTCTGTATGTATACATATCCAGGTTGGAGTTGAACTTGACTGAACTTGTTTACGTGGGTTGAAGACGGGGACAAGTCTCTACTCTACAGCTCAGTCTACAGAGAGGATGATTCAACCTCATGTCCGTTCTGGGACGCATTTCTCAAGGTTAGGTTGAAGGGGGAGAAGGCGTTTGGAAATTTTCAGCTGATTTCAAATAGATTTGGTTTCAGTCGATCCCCTGGAACTTCTTGGACTGAATCTTTTTATAAACAAATATTTGGGGGTTCTGGAAAGCACTTGTATATGAAATGTTACACACATGCAGTGTATAGCTAATGTACATCACTGATAAACAAGAAAATAGCAATTATTAGGTCGCTCTTTAGAATGCTTTTCCTTTTATGGCAAATATTTAAAGAATTTTGATTTTTTTTTCCCCCACTAGTTTATAGAACTCAACACAGGTTGGCAATTGCACCATTAACTATAACAAAAAAAAAACATTTTACATCCATTCTTAGGTAAAAGTGAATTTTTTCTGACTGCTTCATATTTTAGAGATCGTGACCAAACTAATCCTCGAACATAATCTTCACATACTTTCGAAAGATTTTTCAAACAAAGGGAACAATTTCTCCCAATACTTTCACCCGAGTTTCCCTCAAAGTTTTTGTTTCACTCCTTCAGAAGTAAATAACTTCATGGATATATCAATTCTAAAATTATTGTAAAACTACCAGTACCCAATGAGCTGAAATTCTCAACATTGTTTTCTTCCTCTATTATTTGAACTGACAAGTGAATTTCGATTTTCAGTTACTTCTTTTGACCCCCCCCCTCACAATTTAAAAAAATATCAACATTTAAAAACATTGATTATTCTGAATGAACGGCCTCTAAGACGAAGAATTTAGAGCGTGTTTGCATGTTGTGCTTACTCATTACAAAAGTACACTTTGAACACGTAAAGCATATTGCACAATGATTTTTTTTTTTACAGTAAGTCTATGCCACATTTAAGTAATGCCTCACACACTAAGAGGTGACATGCACACTACATTAATCCAATTCTGTATTATTCAGTCAGCTAAACCAGATGATACTCATCCAGAAGCGATAGTGAAGCGATTCTTTATACAATGCCTATATATAGAATCAATAGTTATTTATGAATATTTTTGGAATGTGCTATTTTTCTCTGTATTTTCTCACCGTTACTCAAGGGAAATAACAAGTCTTTCCCAGACCTAAAAACAGTCTGACTGGAATAAAAAGGTCAAGTGGTGAAAGGCACATGCTGAATGGGCACAGGGCTTTGTTCTTCTTCTAAATCTGGTGTTTGATTAAAAAATTACAAAAAATTATCTTTCTCAATAGGTAACCATCATCCCATTCATTAGGTTTGCAGTGAATTTTAGATTGCCCTGGGCACTGGACACCCCCTTGTTTGTTTGTTTGTTGGGTTTTTTCTTTTTTATAACAGACGGAGAAACCACTTTCCAATTTAACTAACTTTGTGCCACAGCACTGCTCAATCCTCACACCTCTTTTGAATAAACATGATGATCATTTATACATATTTACAAGAAAAACAAGAGTCTTTCACCAAAATGTGTGTAGCAGGACTTTGTACTGTGGGAAATACAGGCCTAGATTTTACATATGGCCTCTGTTGCCCTGGTGTTGGTCTTGGTGCCCCTGCAAAACTTTCCTATAGACTTAGAGTGGCTTTTAGCCTTGTTTGGGCGAACTCGCATTAAAAACAATATTAAACTAGACTTAGGTGTTTGTCCTTAGGACAAACACAAAGCTGTTCCATTTTTTTACTTGGATTAAACACTCCAGACCTTGAATATTAGTCTCATCTGACTCACCTGACTTTAAGAAGGAACCTTTGACAGGCCCATTTGACTTCAAGTGTGCCCAAAAACCTAAACCTGATCTTCATTCTGATACTGACCCTCAAACTGATTTTAAACCTGACCCTGACCCTGAACCTGACCCAAACTTTTATAGTTCATTCTAACTGAACCATGTGCTATAGTACCCTTATTCGTACCCTCACCCCCACCTGGTTCAGAAGTTCTAATTTTTTAATTTGAACTTTCTGTTTGGACCCGAAGAAAGGTCAAATTGGGAACGGGTTTTTGAATAAATTGTTCAATGTGCCATAAGCTACAATATGGCATACAAATTATGACTTGATGACATAAGGTTCAGGAAATGTGATTATTTGCATTTGAACTTCCTGTTTGGACCGGAAGGAAAGGTCAAATTGGGGTCACGTTTTTTAATATAATGTTAAATATGTCATAAACTTCAAGATGGCACAAAGATTCATTTGGTTCAGGAGATATGACTTTTTGAATTCTAGAGCTTTCGGTTTGGACCGGAATTAAAGATCAAAGCGGTGTCATCTTTTTGAATGAACTGTCACAAGTATTCTAAGCTTCAAGACAGAACAAACATTACGACTTGATGACATGTGGTTCAGGAGATATGATTTTTTTAAGTAATAAGCATTGAACTACCGTAACTTGACACCTGATGATGTAATGATGAAAAAATTGTGTTTTTCATACTCACAAATTTGATCAGGTACAAGATGGTATGTAACTTATCCCCATCTAATGCCTTTTAACGAAAACCCTAAATACGTAGGAATTGTATTATACAAAGCCCAAATATAGTTTAAAACCTGCAAAAACTTACGCACCGTGCCACAATTCTATTTACCACACAGGCCATACATGTAGGACAGAAGTTGTCGCGAGAGAAATCCAATGACTTTCGTGGGACAAGAAAGTTGTTATTGTCTTCACGTTTGATACTGTAGCTTATTCAAAATGCGGCGCAGTACGGCAATCTCTGACACAATGCAGTGATTGCGCAATACTAGTACAGCAAGCTATATAGCCATGGTGTCCGATTTGTCACTTAATCGTTACATATCGTGGAAATACATTTGTACTTTGATTAGTTTTAATGGCCTGGAATAACTCTTAGTAAAAGCATTTGTGTTTTCAAAATGATTTGTGTATTAAAGGTAACTAAAATTGAACAAGAAAAACAAAGAAAAATCCTGTTGAAAACAATAGCTGTAGCTAAAAATAGAATTGAAGATTTTCCATTGGAAGTGCCTTAGCAAAAATGGTCTTGGCCTCCCGAAGATGACATGGCATCAATGATATGATATTTATTAAACAAAAGACAAGCAAATTTCAAACAATAACTTTTTAAAAGAATCGTTTCATTTGTTATAGAGGAATATTTTGAGGTTTCAATTCTCATCAACCATTGATTTGAGTTGTCCATGAGTGGTTTCCTTTTCCTGTGGTCAGCATCTTATCAAACAATCTGTATGTCATTACCACTATGCAATAAGTCACTTGCAAGTTAGATTTGAAAAATGTATTGTACAATGACTTGCTTCACCAATAACCGCTCAAACTTGAATTCCTCTGTTAAGACAGTTGCTATGTAACATTATCCAAGCAAGCCTTTGCGTAGCTGTGTACGAGATGGTGAACACCCACACACAATTCTGAATGAATATGTATGGGACAATGGTACCAGGGTTTGTTCATCTGGAAGGTTCGTTGCTGTACAAAAGCTTGCCCCCCTCTACAGTCTGAAAAATTCAAACTTAAGTCTTAAGCCGTAATAAGCAAGTCGATGTACCAGACGATATTCAAGTCATTATCCAGTTTAGACTATGGCTTTGCTCATGAATAATCACGCAGTAATTAAGAATAATCCAAAGGCAAGGAAATGTCTTCACTCAGCCAAAACTATGAAGGCATACAAAGTTAGATAAAAACGCATGTAGTTTGATAAAATTGCTTAAACGCTAAATAAAACACTGTGCTATGCAATGTGTGGGGGATTAGGCCGAGTTAGATGCTGGCATCACCGGATGGACGCAACAACATTAATGCCAAACATTAATCCAATGGGTTTGCCTCACCACAATTTCAAATCAATATGACCTGTGGTGAAAAACTTCAAAAAATTTGTATGGTGTGGTCATGCTATTTTTGCAGCGTTTTTAACTTAATGATATGTTCTCTGATCGGATGTTGGTGTATTGAATCTTACCGAGGCCCAAGCTAATGAAGCTTTCTGTAGCTAAATAATGGAGATATCATATGTTGCAGCACCCTCTATCAATGTATGTAAAATCTACATCAAAAGGCAGAATCGTTTATTTTTTCAGGGTTTGCATTTGAAGGGTCTGGATCGGGGTCATACAACATCATAGTAGAATAAAAACGGAAAGGCTTTGTGTTCGTCCATAGGACAAACACTTAATGTCTAGTTATTATTATTTATTCTGCCATTGACAATAAAGCAATTTATGCAGGCAGTGAAGATGATTCAATTTTAACCAAACAAGGAAGTTGTACAGAGGGAATTTGGTCAAGAGGTACAAGAGAAAATAACCAGGGGAGGCTGTTAAAAGGCCCATGGTGTTCTGACTGATATATTTTTGACATTTTGGAAAGTATTTGAACATAATGCAATAGTATACAAATAATGAATGCTTATGAGTGCAATGGTGACATTATTTCCATGACTTTAATTATGGAATGAATTGAATGGAAATTTTCAATTTTTCAATGAAGGAAAATATTCTCTCCATTGCCTGAATGCAAAACAGTCAATGCTTGTTTTACATAATCTTTCTGTCTTTCTAAATGCAAAGATGTTTATTTGTTTTGTTCCCATAGTTAAAGGCACTGGACACGTTTAGTAAATTTTTGTCAAAGACCAGTATTCTCACTTGGTGTATCCCAACATATGCATAAAATAACAAACCTGTGAAAATTTGGGCTCAATTGGTCATCGAAGTTGAATAAAATAATGAAAGAAAAAACACCCCTTGTTGTACAAATTTGTGTGCTTTCAGATGCCTGAGAAAGGCTTCAGGCCTGAAGTCTTTCTCAGATTCAATTATTTTAGTGAGAAATTACCTCTATCTCAAAAACTCAATACTTCAGAGGGAGTCGTTTTTCTCAATGTTTTATACTATCAACAGCTCTCCGTTGCGTGAACCAAGTAAGTTTTTACGCTAATATATAATTTGAGTAATTACCAAACGTGTCCAGTGCCTTTAAAGAGAAATAATGCGATTGGTAATTATAAACAAAACATTTGATTAGTTTTTTAAATAATGAAATACTGTCAAAGTCAAGGAAATTGTATTTGAAGAGCCCATAAATCACTTTTGTTTATTTGGATTGCAGCAATTTTGAAATAAGCCTGACACAATGAACAAATCCCTCACAAAATATATATTGTTTTTCATCAGTTTCACTAAATGCTATCACCCAAATCAATCAAATTTCAAAGGTTGGATGAATTGGTGCATTTATTAAAAACTAGAGGATGGAAATGAATTTACTCAGCAAAAAACCAACGATGTCTGCCTGTGGATTTGTTTTTCCCAGCAGGATTCAGGAAAGCACCAAGTATACGGTGCTTATCACACATCGGTGTAGGGTAAAAAAACAAATTAATATTTGTTATTGCCGATGCAATTATTACATCTGATAAAGTTGCAATATCTGTTTTTAGAGAAGAGAAGAAGTAAAGCCATGGCTCCTTTGCACAGCACTCACTTGTTTCCAACTCCCGTAATAATTGATTTAGTGTATAGCCCTTTTCACACGATCCCCAAAAGAATCTAGATTCCCTGCAACGAATTTTACGAGCGCGGATTGTTTACTTCTCATCTCACGCTTCAGAGTTTTCGCAAGCTTTCACATGACACTAGGTAATGAATTGACCAACATTCCATGCGACGAGAGTACAAATATAGCTGGCTACAACTGAACTATCGAGTTCCAATGAAATGATGACGTATCGCGTACATGTTTTGTTGAACACAACGCTTTCTGGTTCAGATTAATAGCGTGACGCACATTTTAAAAACGGTAGCGCAAACCTTCACGTGGTAAGACCACTTTCGCAAGGAACGCCCGACAAAAAACACTGGATCGTTTCACCCGGAAAATTCCGCTAGCGTAAGTTTTTGTAGTAGGTTGCTACCTACTACAAGATTTAACAACGTTTGAGAAAATTTCGCAAGGAATGTAGAACATGTAAACAATTACTGTCCTTTCACACGAAGCTCATTTTGTAATATTTCACAAACATTGAGAAAATTTTCCCAGAAATGTTTTTTTTTTTTCGTGTGATAAGGGCTTAAGACCTGGGCTCTGCTTACCGTGGAATTGTGTACTACATGTATGGCCCATTGAATCACGCACTTTACAGGGTGCCATAAGTGCAGAATTTGGTAGTAAGTAGAGACATGAAATTGGGCCCAGACAAAACCTTGATGTAGATTTTTTAGTTTTTCACTTCCTCTTTATAGGGTTCCATCGCTTCTTTCCAGGAAACTCAATTGTGCAAAGTGCAAAGGCCCTCGAAAAACACACATGAGAAATTCTACTCCCAAAGGAAACCAAGTTTATACCAAGAAAAGAAAAAAATGTGGAAAATTTCCCCACCCCCTGCAACTTTTCTGTCAAACACATTATCAGGGTTCTGCCCATGGTGGTCGGTGCCGGAAAACCCGCCCGGCACTCAGGATTCCCCGACCACCACTAGCAGAATTTTTTCGTTTTCCGACCACCACACATTTTCCTTTCGTTTTTTGCCCATTTCCTTCAAAATATTTTGAACATCGTGTAAAAAAATTATTTACCAGTAAAAAGCTTCATCCAAAGTTTCGAGTAGCCTACTCCTTTGGTTTGAGTCTATTTTAATGATCCAGGATCGAGCATCCCTCCCGCCTGTACGATGTACATTATATCCAACGACTCGCATTGATTTCGCAATGGTTTCCAGTCACGCTGATTATAGCTTTACGCTTGGAAAAACATGATACCAGTTTCATCACAGTGCGTACCCTATTCTATAGCGTTTAATACAATGGAAAATGAACTGCAGAGTAAGCACCATGCTATAGATGCTGTAAATTGTTTTCCCATGGCGGTAAAGGTGTGTGCGCACTATGGAGGCCTACATTCAAGGCACAGCTGCAGGGCGCACGTGTGTAACCACTCCGTGCACAATCGAAAGGAAATTGACTTGACCGTACTTGGAAAAACTTTTTTCCGGCACTAAAGAAATCCTGGGCAGAACCCTGCATTATCAAACCAAATTTCATTGAACCAAGTCCCCTTATAAGCCATTTGCGAATTAGATTTGAATGTCTGTTACAATAACTTGCTGACAAGTGACTGCTTAAGTTTGAATGTATCCGACTAGAGACAGTTGCTGAATCACATGGTTTGGGGCATTGCTTTTGTGTAGTTGCATAAGAGACGGCAAACACGACACACAATTCTGAATGTGTATGGGCATATGGCACAATGGTATCAAAGGTTTGTGTTAGTTCGTTAAGCCAAAATAAAAGCAAAACAGACAATTTCTGATTTCATGAAGTAACACACTCCAACTACGTGTGTGTCACTTCGTAGGTCTGCGTGCGCGCACCACACACAACGTTTGTGTCAGTAGTTCGTGAAAATGGTTTACACATTTGATCTTGGTGTGAGCCATGAATTACAATGGTAAATGCAACTTGTGTGTCAGTTCATGATAAAGCGAAAAGTGTCACTTTCCAGCAAAGGTTGCAATGTATAATTATCGTAATTAAATAATTAAAGCTCTTGAAGCTTTGAAAAGTCATGAAATTGTAGGCCTTGACGAATATCGTATAAACATGTGAAAAACTTTTTAACATACCCTTTTCGAATGAAAATATCTGAGAACAAAACTGTGTTGTTGTTTACCCCCCCACCACCCCCCCCCCACCCGAACCTTCAAGATTAAACCTAAATGACAATAGTTGCATGTATATCAGATGTATTGTTTATTGTATAGCTCATTGTGAGATGGTAGATTGTGATGGCAGTGAATGTGTGAATAATTTAAACCGTTTTCACGTTTTCCTGTTTTTTTTAAAATTACCTGATGGTTGTTAGTTCATACATAATTAACTAATTCTATATTGAGGTCAAGGCTTTCAGTGAGTGCATGTATGCCTTTGTCGGCTTCCTTCCTTGTTGCAAAATTACCAACCAACGTATTTCCTCATTTCCACCAAATGCTTGATTGGTTTCAAAACAAAATTGGTGGGGTGGGGGGTTTTTTGGGTGGGGGAGTGGAGATCACAGCCTTTTTATTTATCCCGTGGTTCATTATTTGTTGGATTGTGGAAACTTAAAGGTCAATTTTAGCACTTCTGCCTACTCAGGCTGAAATGCGTATGTGAAATCTTTACTAAAGTTAGACCTTTCACTTTCTTGATGATGACTGTTCAATTTAGGTAACAGTTTAAGTCCAATAAACAGCTTTCATTGTTTTAAAAAAAAAGCAGGGAAGTAACACTTGTTTCCTCTTAAAAATTTCATTAGGATGCTTACCCTGCCAAAACTCAACAAAATGCACCAAATGGTAAGTTGTTGTATTTTGTTGCATTTGGCAGTCAACTCAAATCCAAAATTCTGGGCCCTGACACACTTGTGGAATTGAAGCAAACTCCAGGTTACTTATTGGTGCATTTAGCAGGATCAATGCTCTAATGCATTTAGCAGGGTGCTTAGAAAATATTAGTTATGAACAATTATTCAGACTAAATGTTAACATTTTAAGTGTTTATAGAAAGATAGCAAGACGGGCTGAAACATTAAAGTGGTTAGTTTTAGGGCTAGTCCATTGAAAGCTTGATTGGTTACAAATTGTTTGCAGCAGCTGTGTTGTTTCTGTTTGTTTGTTGTGTCCTGTTTGGGTGTTGTTGTTTTTTTAAAGGTAATTACATCAATTCTTTTAATATTTGTTTCTTTATGACTCATTCTTTTGTTTGATTTTGATTGCCTAAAAGTCACATTTTGCATCTCAGCCAACCATTGTCGAGGTGAGTGTTCAAATGATTTATTACAGTTCGCCCTCATAGGTCATAAAAGAAAAAGGGGGAAATAATAATTGCACATTTCAATTAAGTAAATTTATCTGGAAATTGAAAGCGGATTTTTGTTCTTCAACCACAGACTTCTGCTACAAACCTTAAAAGTGAAACCTAAATGATTGCTTCTCGGATGTTTTCTTTTTTTTTGTTGGATGGTGGATTGTGATGAAATCCAAATCATACACCTCTTCCCACTATTGTGCAATTTGTCAATAATTTATTACATTTATTACCTTTCACTTTCCACAATTTTAAAGTTAACTGATGTTTTTTTACTTTAGGAATGGTAAATTTCTCTCAATTTTAGGTGATGGCTTGATGCAGAATAAATTGCTTTCTCTGTTTCAAAACAGGTAAAAACACAAAGCAACATTGTAATTTCTCCAAGTTGATAATAAATTGACTTGTAATATCTCACTCTTGAGGATGAAAGCGCGAAGGTCTCTTGGGTTTGAACACTTGAGACAAAATAGGTCAGTCAAGTGTGTAAGGATAAAATTGGAAGCGCTTGGATTAATCTGGTGCCTAATAACATGTCTTTCACTATTTGGTATAATTTGAGGACCATAACACAACATAGTACATGAGAAGTGCTGCGCTGTGTGTGTGCATGTTGAACACACAAACACATGACATCAGCGCGTATTCTGACCTGTAAGTAACCAGAGCTGTAGTAGAGTCACCTGTGTCGAGTCCGAGTTTCAAGTCACTTGGGTCGAGTCCAAGTCACGAGTCACTTGGTCTGAGTCCGAGTCCCGAGTCACTTGGTTCGAGGGGGAGTCCGAGTCACGAGTCACTTGTTTAAATCACTAAATAGTTAGATTACTTAAACCAGTTCACTTAGATGACTGGATCACTATTGAATGTCGTAAAATGAGAATTGGAAATGACAAAATACAACAACTATAGCTTAAACAAAGTTCTGTATTTTGCAGTTTAATTTTGTTTTAGGATCAGTTCCATAACTCACTCTTATCATAACAGAACCGTTAAAAAATATATTTGTATAACGTTTTGTTAAAATTAAGAGTCATTAACTTGAAAGTGATTCACCAAAGAAGATTTCTTTAGAAGTTTAAAGTTAAACAGTGGACTCACTGCTAAAAAGGACACTCAATTATCATGCATGCTGACTTTTATAAGAACCTTTTTTTGTGTAAATTATATACTGATTTATTTATTTCAGAAAGGTAGGTAGCCAACAAGTTTTATGGTTTAGACAAACAAATAAAAAATGTCATGTCAATTAAAAACATTGACATTAAAAAGACGTAGTGATATAGCTGCAGCCGGCGGGTTCCGGAGACGAATTCCCATTTCCCTGGTAATATGCATTGATCAATCAGTGGCTATGGTGTTAAAAGGCTGACAGAATACCAGTGTTAATATTGGTGTCGTGCACAATAATGCTTTTACAGAACTATGTCCCAGTGTTATTATGCGTATAAACATACATGTGCTGTACATGGCCATATCTACATGTACATACAATAATCACAAACACTATTACTTACAACACCATACGACAGTGTACTTGTTTTGTGTGCTAAACGTTGTGCATGGCAATCATATCATCGGACTTGTTTTTAATATTACAAAAAAGGGTATTGTTGGTAAAAATATGTGACTCCCGAGTCCTGAGTCCTCGGGGTCAAGTCCGAGCCATGAGAGTCTTTTGCCGACGTGACTCGAGTCAAGTCTGAGTCACCGAAATTGTGACTCCAGACGGACTCTAGTACAACTCTGACTGTAACACATGCTATATGAAACAGTCTTTTTCATTATGATTGGATATGATTTGCTGTCCTGTAAAACGGCAACTGGTTATGATGAACCAATCATCATTCATGTTTACACTAATGGAAAGATAAAATATTCAGCTTGAAGAAGCCGTTTGATCCATAAACTTGGCTGCGCAGAAGGTTATTCAAGTTGCATGAATCATGATGATTTGTAGGTAATTGTCACTAACTGCATAGGCCTGAGAAGAAAAATTTAATAAAAAAGGCGTTTTGTTCTCCAACTACAAATAATTCTGTAAAGTGCCTTGAGCGTCTTTTCAGGCAAATTTTGGCAATTATATGTTAATACTATTGATTATTGTTATTGTTATTATTATTACAATACTTATGAATTAAGATATTGATTCTTATAACTCTGATTTTATATGAAACTCTGCATCTGTAAAATAAAATTTGCCCGTGCTTTGGTTCTAAACACATCAAACAAGGCAAATGGAAACTATGTTCTATTATAAAGTTAAAGGTAAAACATTTACCTTGCTGTGGCATTTTGTCCCAATTCCCATTCAAATCAATGTGACCAGAGTGAGGCTGGAGGGAGAAATAGTCTGGTACCTATACTGTAGGAAGGCAAGTCAGCAGTGAGGCTGCTGGTGCATACAATGTAAAATGTACAAGGAACAAGACAGACGTTGTAGTAGCTTGCTGAAGATCTATTTCATAAACAACCTGTTCAGACCAAACTGGAATTTATATAACCACCAAGAATTCCCAACTCAATAACGCCTGTGTTTACGGTCTTTAGGGGACTATTCGATTACATTTTTATAACATAAAGGAAAGGGAAGTACTGGTGTCGCTAAATTACATTATTGACTTTTCAAAAAACAAAAACTAACAACGGAAATCAACATGAAAATGTAACTGAAATAGGAACTGGCAAATTCTGAGAATAGAAGATACAATGAAGGTGACATGTTTTGTTGTCCGTTTATATAAAGTTATATGAGATAAAATAATAATAAGAGTCAATAGACACTTTATTGAAAGTTAGGGCTTTTCTGGCAATGTTTCTCACTTGATTATTACTAGTTTAACCAACATGGGAGTGTGGGCATTCTTGGGAACATAAAAGGAGAATTTTAATGTATTTGTTTCCCCCATGTGAAATATAATAATACCATGACCAATGCATTGTTCCTTCTCTTACCCAGGCCTAATCGTTCCTGCAAGGGAAAGGCAGAGCACCCAGGCCTAATCGTTCCTGCAAGGGAAAGGCAGAGCACCCAGGCCTAATCGTTCCTGCAAGGGAAAGGCAGAGCACCCAGGCCTAATCGTTCCTGCAAGGGAAAGGCAGAGCACCCAGGCCTAATCGTTCCTGCAAGGGAAAGGCAGAGCACCCAGGCCTAATCGTTCCTGCAAGGGAAAGGCAGAGCACCCAGGCCTAATCGTTCCTGCAAGGGAAAGGCAGAGCACCCAGGCCTAATCGTTCCTGCAAGGGAAAGGCAGAGCACCCAGGCCTAATCGTTCCTGCAAGGGTAAGGCAGATTTCCCAAAGTAAAGAGCACTCAATTGACGAAAATGTAAACATGTTCTGGAACATTTCAAGGGGCACCAAGGCAATGACCATATCATCAGGCCAGCGTACCTCAAAACTCAAGTAAATATTCAGTCATTGGGTTTTTTCCCCACATGCATAATACAAGCATTAGGAGCTAAAATTGTAAAACTCTTGCACTACTAGCTGCAGTGCTGATCTATTTAAAAATGAACAGCAGAGTAGGGGTCCATGGTCCAATGTAACACAGTTTTTACATTTTTATTGCTTTGGTACAACACCTCTGCACAGGAAAACATCCCAGAATCCAGTGACCCTTTAGAGAATGCTAATATCAGTCGGTCACAATAGACTCGGCTCAATGGGTTTGTTTAACAGGTGTGCTGTTATCAGAGCTCTTGTTGTTGTTGTTAGGGTAATGGCAATTACAGTTTATACATAAATTACAAAATGCCACATTATAATTCACCAGCAAGTGTCAGGTGTTACTTACAGGGCCCAATAACAGTACATAGATCTGCTTTAAAAGCACAACAAATAGCTAAGCACAACACAGATTTTGCTTACCAGAATAAGGTTACCAGCTAAAGTACAATGTCACATGTATGTACAATCTGTGACTGGTATTCTGCTTATTTTTGCTTAGCATAACATTTTTGAGCAATATTTTCTGCTTTTAAAAGCAGCTCAAAGAAATTGGGCCCTGTTTTTCCCGGCTGCAGCACTATGGAAACACAACCATGTACTGCATCTGATTTAGGGAACCAACCCAGAGTTTTAGCTCATCCACATCATCGCCATAAAGAATCACTTCCACTCAGACGATTGTACTTTTCATCAACTTGTTAACAGATTTTGGGGGAAATTCATTTACTTAACAATCCAAGCATTGGTGTTTGTAGAATATGCAGTTTTAGCTTCATGTGCCTTCACCTTCAAAGACCAACAGAAGGTTGGAATGTTTTCATACAACGACTCCACAATATTTGTAGACTACTGTATAAAGGTTAAATTGTTGCAATCTGATAGCAGGTCTGATAGTTTGTTCTTGTAAGGGCAAGGCATTTTTCCCCTCTGTAAATGGCACCTGTTTAGGAGAAATTTAAATTTTTACTGGACGATTTCAAGGGGCACCAAGGCAATGACCAGTCCCAGAGGCATGGACGCAATTCCCTCTGTGGGTCCTCAATCCTTGTACAATACAGGGCTCGAATTTGGGGGGGGGGGGGAAATCCACAAGAATGCAGGGCTTGTAGCTCAACAAAACCGTGCATTTCATGGAGATTGCACTGTACGATTTTTATTTTAACTTCTGATATGAAGAAAGGAGGCACATCTCAAAGCTTGTGCAGCTGTTGTTTTTTTGACTCTTGAATTTATGTGGTAGATATGATTCAAATTGTAAAATTATCCATATGACCAGTGTAGTATCTTGCCTGCCAGGAAATGCCCTGGAATGTACAAGGTCACTCTTTTTGTAACCAAGGTTACATGGTCCGTAGGTATCTTCAGGTCTACAAGCTACAATGCTAGTCGCTTTTGGATTTGTTTTAGGATCCCTTGGTTTCATTACCAGAAACTGAATAAATAAGCAGTCCGGTTTTGATCACTTTTCACAGGTTGATGTCAGTCTGCACTGAGATCAGTAAAATTCTTATCAAAACATCAGGAGAGAGTTGGGCTTAAATGAGAAGCCAGAGGAGTTTGTTGATATAACAAGACCAGGGCACAAGCTAAGCGTATCAGGATATTGTGGGCCTATTAGTGCAAATTGCAGCCAATACGGACAAAAAAGAAGAAACAAAATTTTTTGTTTTTACTGCAGATCAAATTCACAAAAAGCATAAAGATAAAACCATGTAGATTGTCCAAGATTGCACAGTAGGGCTTTTAAAGCCAAATATAAACACCAAGTATAAAATGTTCCAAGGACCTCGTGCTCAGGCCAATTTTCAAAAGTTTGAGTTCAGAGTGCTCCCCAGTTTTGAAAAAAATCCTGGGGAGAACCCTGAAGACCAGAAATCACATAAGGTACACAGTGCACTGGTTACTCCAACAAAACACACATGTTCAAAAATGGCAATTAAGTGAGAGAAATAATCTTGAAGAATAGGCCTATTGGGTACTACAACTTGTGTGTAGAGGTCATTCATGTCAGTTTTGAAAGAAAACTGTGTTGATAGCCACTTTTGGTAACTGTACCTCACTCACACTCTAAACTGCACATTTATTGTGACCTTTGTGACCTACTTTCCTTTTAAAATGAAAGTCATTTGCAATGTTTCTGACCAAAAATAGAAGAGGTGGGTCATGCATCTTTAAGGGACTCCACCTACCTGAAACTGAAAAGTTGTTTAAGACTTTTTGTTCGCACTCAGAACGAGTCACAGGCTTATCTTTGTAGCCCAGAAAGTTCCCATTGGACATCAGCCGGAAGTACCTCGGCCTCCAGTTTCTTATGTACTCCCCTGCAAAGAAACCAGAAAAGGTTAGCACAAAAAATCTGTGAGAGAATTTACAAGGAACCGCATAGAACAGATGGTGGTCCCTAGAAAGATTTCTGAAATTGTGAAAAATAACAGTTACAGAAGAAAATTTGTGACTTCATTTGACAGGATCCATTGACAGTAGATTGGTCTTTTTTCAAGCAGTTCATATTGCTATGAAGTCGTAAGAAATGTAATACAGACGTCTCAAATGGTTTGGACATGTACTACGGCTCCCATGTAAAGTCCCAGCCAAGCAAGTCTTGATATTAGCTACTACATCACTATAGAAAATTGGGGAGGGGGGACAGAAACAAAATGTCATAAATGAACAAAAAGCTAAAATCAGTAAACCTGACCATTAAGTCCGGATACAGAGGCAATTGCATGTGATAGAATGAGCTTGAGGGAATGTAATTGGGCATGTCATGTCTGAAGGATGACACATTGACGACGAATAAAGTGGGATTGTGCATCTCATCTGCGTTTATTTTTCTAAATGGTTAAACAGAACTTGTGACTTCTGTTGAACCGTTTAATCGTTTCTACTTATTCCAATCCAAATTGGGAATCGGAACTATGGTGCAGGGTAATGTGATCACTGGTGTCAGCACTCTATTTTCTGTATGTATTGGGAGCCGACTTGTAAAAGAGGAGAAGATGTCAAAACACTTTCCAGGATTAAAAATAAAACACTATGCCTGGTCTTAATTGTCACAAAACCACAGTATGGTGGCACATCCTTTGTGCTGGTGTAGTGTTTTCTTTTCGCAGCCCTATCCTTGTCCTAAAACAATTCCGTAGAACAAATCATTTTAAAAAAAACATTTTTTACAAACTCAAACCCATAGGCCAATCATAATTTTAAAAAAGACAGGCAGTCAATGTTTAAAACGAGTCACAAACACCCACCCATAATTTATCAAATTCTGTCTCAATATTAGTATCTTTTCATTTTCCAATGTTTTGTCTCACATAGGACAAAGTGATGTGCTGTATATGAGAACAAATCCGTTTAAGTTTCTTCTCGGCAGAAATAACGATGGAAACCTCATAGTCTCTAGTAGACCTTGCATCCGGTGCCCATCGTCTGCAGTAGCAATCTGTGCAGTGATTCTCATCGATGACAAAGGGGGCAGACCATTTGTCCTCCCTGCCTCATTCTGGTTACACTGATTTCAAGTGGAAAACAAACAAGAGATGGCTGCCCTATGATAAAAACAAAAAATCTTCACAAATACTAACCTCGTTTGCTGACCCATCCTTCTTTAACAACCGTGTGATTACTGATTGAATCCTCACCATCCGCCGCTGGAGACAGGTTGGAGGCTAGCATCCTGGATCACTAAACTGAAACGAGGAGAAGTAACAAACCAAAAAGAATTACTGTATAATGTAACGACATCTAATGTTTAATTTACCACTTGAAGGATGTCAAGCTATAGCTGTTATTGGAGTACATGTTCGCTCTAGCACAGTGAAATCAGTTTCTTTTGATTGATAACTCATAGCATGGTTCACGGATGGATTTGTGCAAATAATGTTTTTATTCAATGCTCTTATCTTTGACAATCTCTCCCCCTTATGCACAAATATGAAACCCTTGCATTTTATGGTGATACTAGAATGCTTTTATCCTCCCACATATTGAACTTGACGTTTCTTTGGTTTTTCATTGAAAATTGTTCACATCGTAGCAAGGCTAAAGTCCGAGTAAGTATTCTAAATAAACACATAGGACATTTATAATTTTCCTTGACGTCCTGGATTAGTTTCTTAAATTCACATTCCATCAACGTCCAACCCTAAGCAAAGATGAAACCCAAGAACAATTATAGAGACATTAGCTATGATTTAGACTCTGAGCTATTTACCGCTTGTTACTCTCACTCACTATTCCTGTCTGTAATCCCTTTTCTCCCGGTATCTTAGATCAAAAACCTCCCCCATAATTCTAAAAGTCTGCACTTTGTGCAAGATCAAGGCGAATGTGTGGGCTGGCTAGCCGCCGGCGAATCTTAAGACATCCAAGTGCGGTACAAACTCAAGGGCGAACAAAAACCTTACAGCATTTGTGTGCACATGACTATGGGTAGGCCCAATTATATGGATCATTATCCTTCGGACTAAAGGAGTATGTCAACTCTTAGACCTTAATAGCTGGAGAAGGACTGACAACAAGGAAAACAACAGTGATGGGGGTGTAGTTTATGAAACTGTATTACTTATCCTTCCATTTTCATGCAAGGACTTGAAACATGGACGGAGCTTAGCATTTAGGCATATTATGGGGTGGCTAAGTGCACGTGTATAATGGCAACATGTGATGCACATAATAATACCAGAGTCTTATATAGCGCATGTATCTACTAATAGGATGTCAAGGCGCTTGAACAATGAGAAACAGGGGTTTTTTTTATTTGAAATTTGAAACCGATTTATGGAACACCTTTTGTCTACAAGGTGCTGCGGGCGCATTCAGCAGCCACTGCCAGAAGCACAGGGGCAAACCCCTCCTCTTAGCGATAAGTGTAAATGTAGGTTCTTTCACATGCATTACACAATGCACGGGACCTAAGGCTTTACGTCCGATCCGAAAGGATGAAGCAATAACGGTTAAATGTCTTGCTTAAGGACACAAGTGTCAAGAGCGGGACTCGAACCCACACTCTGCAAATCAGAAACACCAGAGCTTGAGTCCAGTGCGATTGACCACTCGGCCATGACATGTCACTTAACACAATACATGTACCTACTGGGGCAACATACTTAAGTTTACTGGCAGCTGCTCTAAAGACTCCTTGAACGCCTTAGAAAACATAAACAAACCTTAATGTAAGCCAGTTGCAGTGCCCTGGCAGTTTGCACACACCAGATAAAAGGAATACAGAGGCAGACAACTGTTTAATTTTTTATGGAAACCAGTTGATGCATGCTGACGTTAAGAAGCCATCACTTTCCCGGCATCTCCATATAGAAGATATTGTAAGTTTGAATGAGCATTAAAAACACAGCAAATGCACATGAACTTAATGAATGGCAGAACAATCTAAAGACCTGGCAAAGAGCAGCTGGAGGTAATTTGAGTAATTGTAGTTTTTGGGATTCTTTCCTAGTGAAATTAATTACCAGCCCAACATGCATCCAAAATCCACGATGTGATTACAGTTCAGCAATCAATATGGTAGGTAACACAAGCCTCTGATCGGTGTTTAATTAAAACAGATTAGATCCAAATGGTAAACACCAAGTGGTCTAAAAAAAAATGGTGAAACAAAGATTATTGCGATGATAATATCATGTGAATTGGGTCAATATCCAACTTTGTGACACGATATAACTTTCGAAACTTCATGTTTGGTTATCTTGCCCAACCAAACACTTACAAGAAAAAGCCACTAATGAGGACCATCCCACTTGTGTAAAATTTATAAAAGTATATTTCATTCTGGAAAAATATTGAATCCGACCATCACTTTTTTCTCTCATTATGACCAAAAGCATAATTTACGATACTACATCATGAATGAAAAAGTGGCAGTCAGATATTTGCAATCAATTTATGGGTTATCCACTAAAAATCCCAATCAAAAGTACACGCTTGGACTATCCTGGACCATTGGACCTACAAAATGTTGGGATGATCCATTAAGTAGTTGATTTACTGCAAGCCTACAGTAGTAGCTTTCAACCATAATTTGAGGAAATATTTTACATTTAAAAAAATCAAGACAAATTTACTTGGGCTGTGAAGTATGACTATGAATGATATAGGTTAGCAGATTAAAAGCTTTAAAAACAACTCAATAGGCAAGGTTATAACCAAGAATACTTTGGGAATCAAGTCAGTGTATTGTGGTTCTAGTAATTTGGGCTATAGCAAGATCAATGCTGTGTGTGGGGGAAAGAGACAAATCAAAATGACCTCTGCTGTGTTCATTGCTATGTCATGTGAACATTTTCTCTTTACTTATTGTGTGAAATTTGTACAAATTGACAAGGAAAGCTGTAACACGGCTAAACATTAACATGTAGAGTGTGGACTACCCTTTTCATTTATCAAGAACGCAGAATTTGACAAATACAATAGAATCAGCACGAATTTCAAGTTGATAACGAACGGCCACAGTGTTACACCTGAGACCTCACACGGTGACCAGTTACGGGAAAACCACAGTCATGGACAGTCGCAATCGAATCATAGACCACCCGGACTTTGTTACTTACCACAGCTTCAAAGTTTGGTCCTCGTACAACACTTCCACGGTTTATGTTGCTCTTCGAGACATGAAATAACTCTTTATAGCTACAGTACATCAAAAATCAGCTAAACTTTCCACTGAAATAACTTACTTTCAAAGGCTGCCAGAGCCTTGTTTGTTAAGATCCCTTCCGCTCTTAACCTCTTCCTTGTTGACGATTTGCACATGAATGACGTCACTTACGGGGAGCTATTGCGTTTTAATGGCTGGATCAGTGGTTCCACATTATATTCGTTCGTGTACACAGTCTTTTACCGAGTACCAGTGACTCCTGCTGACACGGGAAACCTAGGTTTAGGTTCTGGGTGTGCAGTCTGCGCGTATTCAAAATGAGCCGATGCGTGGGTTCCACGTTATGTTTTCTCTTCACTTTATTAGCATAATTTATATACGTTGCAAAATATACGTAACTCTGGAAAGATTAGTAAAGCACAATGTATTAAATCATTGTTGACAGGACAGATTATTTTGACGCAAACAAATAATTGTTTGCAAAAAGTTAGACCTGTTTTGCTGAGAGGGCCCAAAAGTTATTGAAAAATAATAACGATAATGAAAAGGCTTATGATTTCAATACGTAACAAATTGTAAAGGCGCATTAGATAGTAGATACCTTAAACTTTAAAGCATCTAAAACTTGTTCGCATGTTGGCTTTCAGCTCAATGCAACGGATAAGTAATTATTCCTTCACTGGATTGGCCTAACACATGAGGGCGCTATGCTGCTCTGAAGTAGACTCTATAGGGTGCACCATGGAACTAGCTCTCCATATGACCACACTAAATAAACTCACATAGCAACCAACGCTAAGTACTAAATATTCAAAAATACTCAAACAATATTTCAAAGTCTCTCAGCCTCTTAAAAACCAATCAGATATATTTCCAGACAACTACCCCAGAAGAATAAAAACAAATTTTAAAATGTGCTTTTTCACAAACCGACTTGCTGCCAGTTTTCATCTAGGCACTCCTCTAATTCCAAAGCCAAATAGGACCAACTTTAACGCCTAAATTTATCAAATCTCCTCAAAAATTGAAGCACAGAGCCATCAGGTTCTGGTAGATTGTTATAATTACACAGTCTATTAATTGCATGACCCAAAAACGTTATAATTCAAAAGAGTTTGAGGGCATATAGTACAAATTATGATAATCAGCTTGGCGCATAAATTTTGGCATATTTAGTGTGTTGCACCCTATAGCATATGCCCAATTCATCGTGGTTGTGGCATCAGACGTATGAAGCCACAACCACGCCCGTTTACATGGTTGTGGTTATGAGGGTTCCTCCACGGTGAGTGGGAGGGGATGGAGTGTTCATCACCCTCACCCTCCCCATCACCACAATTGTCAATCCTTACCCTAAACCCAGCCCCTAACCCTAACCCTAACCCTATCCTTACCCCTACCCCTAACCCTACCCCTACCTCTACCCCTACACCTACCCCTACCCCCTCCCCTCCCCTATCCTAACCCTCACCCAACCCCTCACCCTCACCCTCACCCCTCCCCCTCCTAACCCTCACCGTCACCGTCACGTGGTTCTGGCTTCACGTCTGATGCCACAACCACGCAAACGTGGCGTGGTTGTGGGTTCATACATATGCAGCCACAACCACAGCCGTTGCAATGTGCGTGGTTGTGGCAAGGAATTGGGCTTCGTACGTCTGTTCGTGCGTGCAGGGTGCACCACACTAAAAAAAACTCACAGAGCAACCAACGCTAAATGCTAAATATTCAAAAATACTCAAACAATATTTCAAAGTCTCTCAGCCTCTTGAAAACCAATCAGATATATTTCCAGACAATTGAAGTTAAGATTTCTTTTCAATTTTTGGCAGGTCAGCCGTTTGAAATCTTAGTTAATTACCGGTAGGCCTACCCCAAAAGAAAAAACACACCAAAATGTGCTCTTTCACAAACAGACTTGCTGCCAGTTTTCATCGAGGCACTCCACTAATTCCTAAGCCAAACAGGACCAACTTTAACGCCTAAATGTATCAATGACCCCCAAAAGGTTATTATTCAAAAGATTTTGAGGGCCTACAACAGACGTATGAAGCCCAATTCCACGTGCATGGTTGTGGCATCAGATGTATGCCACAACCACAGCCGTTGCAATGTGCGTGGTTGTGGCAAGGAATTGGGCTTCATATATACGTCTGTTTGTGCGTGCAGGGTGCACCACACTAAATAAACTCACACAGCAACCAACGCTAAATGCTAAATATTCAAAAATACTCAACAAATATTTCAAGGTCTCTCAGCCTCTTGAAAACCAATCAGATATATTTCCAGACAACTAAACTTCAGATTTCTTTTCAATTTTTGGCAGGTCAGCCGTTGGGAATTTTTGATAATTACGCTAGAAGAAAGAAAAAAAAAACTAGAAATTCAGTTTTTGTGACATCACAAAAACAGGGTGTTCGGTAGACCTGTTGAAATTAGCATAGCTGGTGAAATGAAAAGTATGTAGCAATAATAATTCTTCAGATATGGATTTTTTTAAATATTAAACGTTGATTAAATGTTGTGACGTCATTGATGACGTCATCATACCGAAAAAATGTGGGTGTCATCTACACACTAAGATCTAAGTACGTGGTAAATTTCAAGACTGCAACCTTCTTAGTTAATGAGATATGAACTTTTGAATTATGAAATTTGAACTTCCGTTTTCGACCGGAAGTAAAGGTCATATAGGGTCACACTTTGTACGTGAATTGTAGAGGACGGCAAGGGCTTTTATATGGTGCAAATATCTTACATGAAGCAATTACGGTTCTTTAAATATGTTTTTTTTTAATATTAAACGTTGATTTATTGTTATGACGTCATCGATGACATCATCAAACCGAAATACACACATTTATATTTAAACACAAAGATCTAATTACTTAGTAAGTTTTAAGTCTCAAACATTTATAGTTCATGAGATATGACGAGTTTTCGTTATGAAAGAAAATTCAACTTCCGGTTTCGACCAGAAGTAAAGATCATATGGGGTCACACCTAATGAAAGATTTGTAGAACTGTTCAAGGGCCTTCAGATGATTTAATGATTAAATGTGTAGCATCTTTAGTTTATAAGATATAACGTTTCTTCAAAAAAAACCTTCAACGTCCGGTTTCAACCGGAAGTAAAGGTCACATGGGGTCACATTCTCTGTAAGAGTTGTAAAAGGAATGTTGAACTTACATATGAAGTAAAGCTCTTGTCTTTATGATTTATGGTTCTCTAGATATGACGATTTACAATATTTCTCGTTATTTTTCATTTTTGATGTTATGACGTCATCGATGACGTCATCATCCCGAAAATGTTCCTGTTTCGTCTATACACTAAGGTCTAAGTACATGACAAGTTTCAAGTCTCTACGAGTTATACTTTTTCTGAAATCCTGCCGAGAAGGTACGGTGGGAAGAAGAAGACACGGAAAAAAAAACAGTACAATAACAATAGGTTTTCGGCCGTTAGCCGAACACCTAAAAATGTGTTTTTTCACAAACCGACTTGCTGCCAGTTTTCATCGAGGCACTCCTCTAACTCCCACGCCAAACAGGACCAACTTTAACACCTAAATTTATCAAATCTCCTCAAAAGTTGAAGCACAGAGCCCCCAGGTTCTGGTAGATTGTTATAATTACACAGTCTATTAATTGCATGACCCCCAAAACGTTATTATTCCAATGATTTTGGCCTATTCAGTGTGGTGCACCCAGACGTATGAAGCCCAATTCCTCGTGCATGGTTGTGGCATCAGATGTATGAAGCCACAACCATGCACAGCCGTTGCAATGTGCGTGGTTGTGGCAAGGAATTTGGCTTCATACGTCTGTCCGTGCGTGCAGGGTGCACCACACTAAATAAACTCACATAGCCACCAACGCTAAATACTAAATATTCAAAAATACTCAACAAATATTTCAAAGTCTCTCAGCCTCTTGAAAACCAATCAGATATATTTCCAGACAAGTAAACTTGAGATTTCTTTTCAATGTTTGACAGGTCAGCCGTTTGGAATTTTTGATAAATACGCTAGAAGAAGAAAAAAAAGAGAGTGTTTTTTCACAAACTGACTTGCTGCCAGTTTTCATCGAGGCACTCCTCTAATTCCAAAGCCAAATAGGACCAACTTTAACTCCTAAATTTATCAAATCTCCTCAAAAGTTGAAGCACAGAGCCCCCAGGTTCTGGTAGATTGTTATAATTACACAGTCTATTAATTGCATGACCCCCAAAACGTTATTATTCCAATGATTTTGGCCTATTTAGTGTGGTGCACCCAGACGTATGAAGCCCAATTCCTCGTGCATGGTTGTGGCATCAGATAAATGAAGCCACAACCATGCACAGCCGTTGCAATGTGCGTGGTTGTGGCAAGGAATTGGGCTTCATGCGTCTGTCCGTGCGTGCAGGGTGCACCACACTAAATAAACTCACATAGCAACCAACGCTAAATGCTAAATATTCAAAAATACTCAAAAAATATTTCAAAGTCTCTCAACCTCTTGAAACCCAATCAGATATATTTCCAGACAACTAAACTTAAGATTTCTTTTCAAGGAATTTTTGATAATTACGCTAGAAGAAAAAAAAACAGAGTGTTTTTTCACAAACTGACTTGCTGCCAGTTTTCATCGAGGCACTCCTCTAATTCCCAAGCCAAATAGGACCAACTTTAACGCCTAAATTTATCAAATCTCCTCAAAAGTTGAAGCACAGAGCCCCCAGGTTCTGGTAGATTGTTATAATTACACAGTCTATTAATTGCATGACCTCCAAAACGTTATTATTCCAATGATTTTGGCCTATTTAGTGTGGTGCACCCAGACGTATGAAGCCCAATTCCTCGTGCATGGTTGTGGCATCAATGTATGAAGCCACAACCATGCACAGCCGTTGCAATGTCTGTGGTTGTGGCAACGCCTAAATTTATCAAATCTCCTCAAAAGTTGAAGCACAGAGCCCCCAGGTTCTGGTAGATTGTTATAATTACACAGTCTATTAATTTCATGACCCCCAAAACGTTATTATTCCAATGATTTTGGCCTATTTAGTGTGGTGCACCCAGACGTATGAAGCCCAATTCCTCGTGCATGGTTGTGGCATCAGATGTATGAAGCCACAACCATGCACAGTCGTTGCAATGTGCGTGGTTGTGGCAAGGAATTGGGCTTCATACGTCTGTCCGTGCGTGCAGGGTGCACCATACTAAATAAACTCACTTAGCAACCAACGCTAAATGCTGAATATTCAAAAAAACTCAAAAAATATTTCAAAGTCTCTCAGCCTCTGAAACCCAATCAGATATATTTCCAGACAACTAAACTTAAGATTTCTTTTCAATTTTTGCCAGGTTAGCCGTCTGGAATTTTTGATAATTACGCTAGAAGAAAAAAAGAAAAAAGTGTTTTTTCACAAACCGACTTGCTGCCAGCTTTCATCGAGGCACTCCTCTAATTCCCAAGCCAAATAGGACCAACTTTAACGCCTAAATTTATCAAATCTCCTCAAAAGTTGAAGCACAGAGCCCCCAGGTTCTGGTAGATTGTTATTATTACACAGTCTATTAATGACATGACCCCCAAAACGTTATTATTCCAATGATTTTGGCCTATTTAGTGTGGTGCACCCAGACGTATGAAGCCCAATTCCTCGTGCATGGTTGTGGCATCAGATGTATGAAGCCACAACCATGCACAGCCGTTGCAATGTGCGTGGTTGTGGCAAGGAATTGGGCTTGATACGTCTGTCCGCGTGTGCCGGGTGCACCACACTAAATAAACTCACATAGCAACCAACGCTAATTGCTAAATATTCAAAAATACTCAAAAAATATTTCAAAGTCTCTCAGCCTCTTGAAAACTAATCAGATATATTTCCAGACAGCTAAACTTAAGATTTCTTTTCAATTTTTGCCAGGTCAGCCGTTTGGAATTTTTGATAATTACGCTAGAAGAAAATAAGAAGAAAAAACGTGATTTTTCACAAACCGACTTGCTGCCAGTTTTCATCGAGGCACTCCTCTAATTCCCAAGCCAAATAGGACCAACTTTAACGCCTAAATTTATCAAATCTCCCCAAAAGTTGAAGCACAGAGCCCCCAGGTCCTGGTAGATTGTTATAATTACACAGTCTATTAATTGCATGACCCCCAAAACGTTATTATTCCAATGATTTTGGCCTATTTAGTGTGGTGCACCCAGACGTATGAAGCCCAATTCCTCGTGCATGGTTGTGGCATCAGATAAATGAAGCCACAACCATGCACAGCCGTTGCAATGTGCGTGGTTGTGGCAAGGAATTTGGCTTCATGCGTCTGTCCGTGCGTGCAGGGTGCACCACACTAAATAAACTCACATAGCAACCAACGCTAAATGCTAAATATTCAAAAATACTCAAAAATATTTCAAAGTCTCTCAACCTCTTGAAACCCAATCAGATATATTTCCAGACAACTAAACTTAAGATTTCTTTTCAAGGAATTTTTGATAATTACGCTAGAAGAAAAAAAAAAGAGTGTTTTTCTCAAACTGACTTGCTGCCAGTTTTCATCGAGGCACTCCTCTAATTCCCAAGCCAAATAGGACCAACTTTAACGCCTAAATTTATCAAATCTCCTCAAAAGTTGAAGCACAGAGCCCCCAGGTTCTGGTAGATTGTTATAATTACACAGTCTATTAATTGCATGACCTCCAAAACGTTATTATTCCAATGATTTTGGCCTATTTAGTGTGGTGCACCCAGACGTATGAAGCCCAATTCCTCGTGCATGGTTGTGGCATCAGATGTATGAAGCCACAACCATGCACAGCCGTTGCAATGTCCGTGGTTGTGGCAACGCCTAAATTTATCAAATCTCCTCAAAAGTTGAAGCACAGAGCCCCAGGTTCTGGTAGATTGTTATCATTACACAGTCTATTAATTTCATGACCCCCAAATGTTATTATTCCAATGATTTTGGCCTATTTAGTGTGGTGCACCCAGACGTATGAAGCCCAATTCCTCGTGCATGGTTGTGGCATCAGATGTATGAAGCCACAACCATGCACAGCCGTTGCAATGTGCGTGGTTGTGGCAAGGAATTGGGCTTCATACGTCTGTCCGTGCGTGCAGGGTGCACCATACTAAATAAACTCACATAGCAACCAACGCTAAATGCTGAATATTCAAAAATACTCAAAAATATTTCAAAGTCTCTCAGCCTCTTGAAAACCAATCAGATATATTTCCAGACAACTAAACTTAAGATTTCTTTTCAATTGTTGCCAGGTTAGCCGTCTGGAATTTTTGATAATTACGCTAGAAGAAAAAAAGAAAAAAGTGTTTTTTCACAAACCGACTTGCTGCCAGCTTTCATCGAGGCACTCCTCTAATTCCCAAGCCAAATAGGACCAACTTTAACGCGTAAATTTATCAAATCTCCTCAAAAGTTGAAGCACAGAGCCCCAGGTTCTGGTAGATTGTTATAATTACACAGTCTATTAATTGCATGACCCCCAAAACGTTATTATTCCAATGATTTTGGCCTATTTAGTGTGGTGCACCCAGACGTATGAAGCCCAATTCCTCGTGCATGGTTGTGGCATCAGATAAATGAAGCCACAACCATGCACAGCCGTTGCAATGTGCGTGGTTGTGGCAAGGAATTTGGCTTCATACGTCTGTCCGTGCGTGCAGGGTGCACCACACTAAATAAACTCACATAGCCACCAACGCTAAATACTAAATATTCAAAAATACTCAACAAATATCTCAAAGTCTCTCAACCTCTTGAAACCCAATCAGATATATTTCCAGACAACTAAACTTAAGATTTCTTTTCAAGGAATTTTTGATAATTACGCTAGAAGAAAAAAAAAGAGTGTTTTTTCACAAACTGACTTGCTGCCAGTTTTCATCGAGGCACTCCTCTAACTCCCAAGCCAAACAGGACCAACTTTAACACCTAAATTTATCAAATCTCCTCAAAAGTTGAAGCACAGAGCCCCCAGGTTCTGGTAGATTGTTATAATTACACAGTCTATTAATTGCATGACCCCCAAAACGTTATTATTCCAATGATTTTGGCCTATTTAGTGTGGTGCACCCAGACGTATGAAGCCCAATTCCTCGTGCATGGTTGTGGCATCAGATGTATGAAGCCACAACCATGCACAGCCGTTGCAATGTGCGTGGTTGTGGCCAAGAATTTGGCTTCATACGTCTGTCCGTGCGTGCAGGGTGCACCACACTAAATAAACTCACATAGCAACCAACGCTAAATACTAAATATTCAAAAATACTCAACAAATATTTCAAAGTCTCTCAGCCTCTTGAAAACCAATCAGATATATTTCCAGACAAGTAAACTTGAGATTTCTTTTCAATGTTTGACAGGTCAGCCGTTTGGAATTTTTGATAAATACGCTAGAAGAAGAAAAAAAGAAAAAAGTGTTTTTTCACAAACCGACTTGCTGCCAGCTTTCATCGAGGCACTCCTCTAATTCCCAAGCCAAATAGGACCAACTTTAACTCCTAAATTTATCAAATCTCCTCAAAAGTTGAAGCACAGAGCCCCAGGTTCTGGTAGATTGTTATAATTACACAGTCTATTAATGGCATGACCCCCAAAAAACGTTATTATTCCAATGATTTTGGCCTATTTAGTGTGGTGCACCCAGACGTATGAAGCCCAATTCCTCGTGCATGGTTGTGGCATCAGATGTATGAAGCCACAACCATGCACAGCCGTTGCAATGTGCGTGGTTGTGGCAAGGAATTTGGCTTCATACGTCTGTCCGTGCGTGCAGGGTGCACCACACTAAATAAACTCACATAGCAACCAACGCTAAATGCTAAATATTCAAAAATACTCAAAAAATATTTCAAAGTCTCTCAACCTCTTGAAACCCAATCAGATATATTTCCAGACAACTAAACTTAAGATTTCTTTTCAAGGAATTTTTGATAATTACGCTAGAAGAAAAAAAACAGAGTGTTTTTTCACAAACTGACTTGCTGCCAGTTTTCATCGAGGCACTCCTCTAACTCCCAAGCCAAACAGGACCAACTTTAACACCTAAATTTATCAAATCTCCTCAAAAGTTGAAGCACAGAGCCCCCAGGTTCTGGTAGATTGTTATAATTACACAGTCTATTAATTGCATGACCCCCAAAACGTTATTATTCCAATGATTTTGGCCTATTTAGTGTGGTGCACCCAGACGTATGAAGCCCAATTCCTCGTGCATGGTTGTGGCATCAGATGTATGAAGCCACAACCATGCACAGCCGTTGCAATGTGCGTGGTTGTGGCCAAGAATTTGGCTTCATACGTCTGTCCGTGCGTGCAGGGTGCACCACACTAAATAAACTCACATAGCAACCAACGCTAAATACTAAATATTCAAAAATACTCAACAAATATTTCAAAGTCTCTCAGCCTCTTGAAAACCAATCAGATATATTTCCAGACAAGTAAACTTGAGATTTCTTTTCAATGTTTGACAGGTCAGCCGTTTGGAATTTTTGATAAATACGCTAGAAGAAGAAAAAAAAACAGAGTGTTTTTTCACAAACTGACTTGCTGCCAGTTTTCATCGAGGCACTCCTCTAATTCCAAAGCCAAATAGGACCAACTTTAACTCCTAAATTTATCAAATCTCCTCAAAAGTTGAAGCACAGAGCCCCCAGGTTCTGGTAGATTGTTATAATTACACAGTCTATTAATTGCATGACCCCCAAAACGTTATTATTCCAATGATTTTGGCCTATTTAGTGTGGTGCACCCAGACGTATGAAGCCCAATTCCTCGTGCATGGTTGTGGCATCAGATAAATGAAGCCACAACCATGCACAGCCGTTGCAATGTGCGTGGTTGTGGCAAGGAATTGGGCTTCATACGTCTGTCCGTGCGTGCAGGGTGCACCACACTAAATAAACTCACATAGCAACCAACGCTAAATGCTAAATATTCAAAAATACTCAAAAAATATTTCAAAGTCTCTCAACCTCTTGAAACCCAATCAGATATATTTCCAGACAACTAAACTTAAGATTTCTTTTCAAGGAATTTTTGATAATTACGCTAGAAGAAAAAAAAACAGAGTGTTTTTTCACAAACTGACTTGCTGCCAGTTTTCATCGAGGCACTCCTCTAACTCCCAAGCCAAACAGGACCAACTTTAACACCTAAATTTATCAAATCTCCTCAAAAGTTGAAGCACAGAGCCCCCAGGTTCTGGTAGATTGTTATAATTACACAGTCTATTAATTGCATGACCCCCAAAACGTTATTATTCCAATGATTTTGGCCTATTCAGTGTGGTGCACCCAGACGTATGAAGCCCAATTCCTCGTGCATGGTTGTGGCATCAGATGTATGAAGCCACAACCATGCACAGCCGTTGCAATGTGCGTGGTTGTGGCCAAGAATTTGGCTTCATACGTCTGTCCGTGCGTGCAGGGTGCACCACACTAAATAAACTCACATAGCAACCAACGCTAAATACTAAATATTCAAAAATACTCAACAAATATTTCAAAGTCTCTCAGCCTCTTGAAAACCAATCAGATATATTTCCAGACAAGTAAACTTGAGATTTCTTTTCAATGTTTGACAGGTCAGCCGTTTGGAATTTTTGATAAATACGCTAGAAGAAGAAAAAAAAACAGAGTGTTTTTTCACAAACTGACTTGCTGCCAGTTTTCATCGAGGCACTCCTCTAACTCCCAAGCCAAACAGGACCAACTTTAACACCTAAATTTATCAAATCTCCTCAAAAGTTGAAGCACAGAGCCCCCAGGTTCTGGTAGATTGTTATAATTACACAGTCTATTAATTGCATGACCCCCAAAACGTTATTATTCCAATGATTTTGGCCTATTCAGTGTGGTGCACCCAGACGTATGAAGCCCAATTCCTCGTGCATGGTTGTGGCATCAGATGTATGAAGCCACAACCATGCACAGCCGTTGCAATGTGTGTGGTTGTGGCAAGGAATTTGGCTTCATACGTCTGTCCGTGCGTGCAGGGTGCACCACACTAAATAAACTCACATAGCCACCAACGCTAAATACTAAATATTCAAAAATACTCAACAAATATCTCAAAGTCTCTCAGCCTCTTGAAAACCAATCAGATATATTTCCAGACAAGTAAACTTGAGATTTCTTTTCAATGTTTGACAGGTCAGCCGTTTGGAATTTTTGATAATTACGCTAGAAGAAGAAAAAAAAAGAGAGTGTTTTTTCACAAACTGACTTGCTGCCAGTTTTCATCGAGGCACTCCTCTAATTCCAAAGCCAAATAGGACCAACTTTAACTCCTAAATTTATCAAATCTCCTCAAAAGTTGAAGCACAGAGCCCCCAGGTTCTGGTAGATTGTTATAATTACACAGTCTATTAATTGCATGACCCCCAAAACGTTATTATTCCAATGATTTTGGCCTATTTAGTGTGGTGCACCCAGACGTATGAAGCCCAATTCCTCGTGCATGGTTGTGGCATCAGATAAATGAAGCCACAACCATGCACAGCCGTTGCAATGTGCGTGGTTGTGGCAAGGAATTTGGCTTCATGCGTCTGTCCGTGCGTGCAGGGTGCACCACACTAAATAAACTCACATAGCAACCAACGCTAAATGCTAAATATTCAAAAATACTCAAAAAATATTTCAAAGTCTCTCAACCTCTTGAAACCCAATCAGATATATTTCCAGACAACTAAACTTAAGATTTCTTTTCAAGGAATTTTTGATAATTACGCTAGAAGAAAAAAAAAGAGAGTGTTTTTTCTCAAACTGACTTGCTGCCAGTTTTCATCGAGGCACTCCTCTAATTCCCAAGCCAAATAGGACCAACTTTAACGCCAAAATTTATCAAATCTCCTCAAAAGTTGAAGCACAGAGCCCCCAGGTTCTGGTAGATTGTTATAATTACACAGTCTATTAATTGCATGACCTCCAAAACGTTATTATTCCAATGATTTTGGCCTATTTAGTGTGGTGCACCCAGACGTATGAAGCCCAATTCCTCGTGCATGGTTGTGGCATCAGATGTATGAAGCCACAACCATGCACAGCCGTTGCAATGTCCGTGGTTGTGGCAACGCCTAAATTTATCAAATCTCCTCAAAAGTTGAAGCACAGAGCCCCCAGGTTCTGGTAGATTGTTATAATTACACAGTCTATTAATTTCATGACCCCCAAATGTTATTATTCCAATGATTTTGGCCTATTTAGTGTGGTGCACCCAGACGTATGAAGCCCAATTCCTCGTGCATGGTTGTGGCATCAGATGTATGAAGCCACAACCATGCACAGCCGTTGCAATGTGCGTGGTTGTGGCAAGGAATTGGGCTTCATACGTCTGTCCGTGCGTGCAGGGTGCACCATACTAAATAAACTCACATAGCAACCAACGCTAAATGCTGAATATTCAAAAATACTCAAAAAATATTTCAAAGTCTCTCAGCCTCTTGAAAACCAATCAGATATATTTCCAGACAACTAAACTTAAGATTTCTTTTCAATTGTTGCCAGGTTAGCCGTCTGAAATTTTTGATAATTACGCTAGCAGAAAAAAAGAAAAAAGTGTTTTTTCACAAACCGACTTGCTGCCAGCTTTCATCGAGGCACTCCTCTAATTCCCAAGCCAAATAGGACCAACTTTAACGCGTAAATTTATCAAATCTCCTCAAAAGTTGAAGCACAGAGCCCCAGGTTCTGGTAGATTGTTATAATTACACAGTCTATTAATGGCATGACCCCCAAAAAACGTTATTATTCCAATGACTTTGGCCTATTTAGTGTGGTGCACCCAGACGTATGAAGCCCAATTCCTCGTGCATGGTTGTGGCATCAGATGTATGAAGCCACAACCATGCACAGCCGTTGCAATGTGCGTGGTTGTGGCAAGGAATTTGGCTTCATACGTCTGTCCGTGCGTGCAGGGTGCACCACACTAAATAAACTCACATAGCCACCAACGCTAAATACTAAATATTCAAAAATACTCAACAAATATCTCAAAGTCTCTCAGCCTCTTGAAAACCAATCAGATATATTTCCAGACAAGTAAACTTGAGATTTCTTTTCAATGTTTGACAGGTCAGCCGTTTGGAATTTTTGATAATTACGCTAGAAGAAGAAAAAAAAAGAGAGTGTTTTTTCACAAACTGACTTGCTGCCAGTTTTCATCGAGGCACTCCTCTAATTCCAAAGCCAAATAGGACCAACTTTAACGCCTAAATTTATCATATCTCCTCAAAAGTTGAAGCACAGAGCCCCAGGTTCTGGTAGATTGTTATAATTACACAGTCTATTAATTGCATGACCCCCAAAACGTTATTATTCCAATGATTTTGGCCTATTTAGTGTGGTGCACCCAGACGTATGAAGCCCAATTCCTCGTGCATGGTTGTGGCATCAGATAAATGAAGCCACAACCATGCACAGCCGTTGCAATGTGCGTGGTTGTGGCAAGGAATTTGGCTTCATGCGTCTGTCCGTGCGTGCAGGGTGCACCACACTAAATAAACTCACATAGCAACCAACGCTAAATGCTAAATATTCAAAAATACTCAAAAAATATTTCAAAGTCTCTCAACCTCTTGAAACCCAATCAGATATATTTCCAGACAACTAAACTTAAGATTTCTTTTCAAGGAATTTTGATAATTACGCTAGAAGAAAAAAAAAGAGAGTGTTTTTTCTCAAACTGACTTGCTGCCAGTTTTCATCGAGGCACTCCTCTAATTCCCAAGCCAAATAGGACCAACTTTAACGCCAAAATTTATCAAATCTCCTCAAAAGTTGAAGCACAGAGCCCCCAGGTTCTGGTAGATTGTTATAATTACACAGTCTATTAATTGCATGACCTCCAAAACGTTATTATTCCAATGATTTTGGCCTATTTAGTGTGGTGCACCCAGACGTATGAAGCCCAATTCCTCGTGCATGGTTGTGGCATCAGATGTATGAAGCCACAACCATGCACAGCCGTTGCAATGTCCGTGGTTGTGGCAACGCCTAAATTTATCAAATCTCCTCAAAAGTTGAAGCACAGAGCCCCAGGGTCTGGTAGATTGTTATAATTACACAGTCTATTAATTTCATGACCCCCAAATGTTATTATTCCAATGATTTTGGCCTATTTAGTGTGGTGCACCCAGACGTATGAAGCCCAATTCCTCGTGCATGGTTGTGGCATCAGATGTATGAAGCCACAACCATGCACAGCCGTTGCAATGTGCGTGGTTGTGGCAAGGAATTGGGCTTCATACGTCTGTCCGTGCGTGCAGGGTGCACCATACTAAATAAACTCACATAGCAACCAACGCTAAATGCTGAATATTCAAAAATACTCAAAAAATATTTCAAAGTCTCTCAGCCTCTTGAAAACCAATCAGATATATTTCCAGACAACTAAACTTAAGATTTCTTTTCAATTGTTGCCAGGTTAGCCGTCTGAAATTTTTGATAATTACGCTAGCAGAAAAAAAGAAAAAAGTGTTTTTTCACAAACCGACTTGCTGCCAGCTTTCATCGAGGCACTCCTCTAATTCCCAAGCCAAATAGGACCAACTTTAACGCGTAAATTTATCAAATCTCCTCAAAAGTTGAAGCACAGAGCCCCAGGTTCTGGTAGATTGTTATAATTACACAGTCTATTAATGGCATGACCCCCAAAAAACGTTATTATTCCAATGACTTTGGCCTATTTAGTGTGGTGCACCCAGACGTATGAAGCCCAATTCCTCGTGCATGGTTGTGGCATCAGATGTATGAAGCCACAACCATGCACAGCCGTTGCAATGTGCGTGGTTGTGGCAAGGAATTTGGCTTCATACGTCTGTCCGTGCGTGCAGGGTGCACCACACTAAATAAACTCACATAGCAACCAACGTTAAATGCTAAATATTCAAAAATACTCAAAAAATATTTCAAAGTCTCTCAGCCTCTTGAAAACCAATCAGATATATTTCCAGACAACTAAACTTAAGATTTCTTTTCAATGTTTGGCAGGTCAGCCGTTTATAATTTTTGATAATTACGCTAGAAGAAGAAAAAAAAGAGAGTGTTTTTTCACAAACTGACTTGCTGCCAGTTTTCATCGAGGCACTCCTCTAATTCCAAAGCCAAATAGGACCAACTTTAACTCCTAAATTTATCAAATCTCCTCAAAAGTTGAAGCACAGAGCCCCCAGGTTCTGGTAGATTGTTATAATTACACAGTCTATTAATTGCATGACCCCCAAAACGTTATTATTCCAATGATTTTGGCCTATTTAGTGTGGTGCACCCAGACGTATAAAGCCCAATTCCTCGTGCATGGTTGTGGCATCAGATAAATGAAGCCACAACCATGCACAGCCGTTGCAATGTGCGTGGTTGTGGCAACGCCTAAATTTATCAAATCTCCTCAAAGGTTGAAGCACAGAGCCCCAGGTTCTGGTAGATTGTTATAATTACACAGTCTGTTAATCGCATGACCCCCAAAACGTTATTATTCCAATGATTTTGGCCTATTTAGTGTGGTGCACCCAGACGTATGAAGCCCAATTCCTCGTGCATGGTTGTGGCATCAGATGTATGAAGCCACAACCATGCACAGCCGTTGCAATGTCCGTGGTTGTGGCAACGCCTAAATTTATCAAATCTCCTCAAAAGTTGAAGCACAGAGCCCCAGGTTCTGGTAGATTGTTATAATTACACAGTCTATTAGTTGTATGACCCCCAAAACGTTATTATTCCAATGATTTTGGCCTATTTAGTGTGGTGCACCCAGACGTATGAAGCCCAATTCCTCGTGCATGGTTGTGGCATCAGATGTATGAAGCCACAACCATGCACAGCCGTTGCAATGTGCGTGGTTGTGGCAAGGAATTTGGCTTCATACGTCTGTCCGTGCGTGCAGGGTGCACCACACTAAATAAACTCACATAGCAACCAACGCTAATTGCTAAATATTCAAAAATACTCCAAAAATATTTCAAAGTCTCTCAGCCTCTTGAAAACTAATCAGATATATTTCCAGACAGCTAAACTTAAGATTTCTTTTCAATTGTTGCCAGGTCAGCCGTTTGGAATTTTTGATAATTACGCTAGAAGAAAATAAGAAGAAAAAACGTGATTTTTCACAAACCGACTTGCTGCCAGTTTTCATCGAGGCACTCCTCTAATTCCCAAGCCAAATAGGACCAACTTTAACGCCTAAATTTATCAAATCTCTCCAAAAGTTGAAGCACAGAGCCCCCAGGTTCTGGTAGATTGTTATAATTACACAGTCTATTAATTGCATGACCCCCAAAACGTTATTATTCCAATGATTTTGGCCTATTTAGTGTGGTGCACCCAGACGTATGAAGCCCAATTCCTCGTGCATGGTTGTGGCATCAGATTGAAGCCACAACCATGCACAGCCGTTGCAATGTGCGTGGTTGTGGCAAGGAATTGGACTTCATACGTCTGTCCGTGCGTGCAGGGTGCACCACACTAAATAAACTCACAAAGAAACCAACGCTGAATGCTGAATATTCAAAAATACTCACAAAATATTTCAAAGTTTCTCAGCCTCTTGAAAACCAATCAGATGTATTTCCAGACAACTAAACTTAAGATTTCTTTTCAATTGTTGCCAGGTCAGCCGTTTGGAATTGTTGATAATTACGCTAGAGGAAAAAAAGAAAAAAATGTGTTTTTTCACAAACCGACTTGCTACCAGTTTTCATCGAGGCACTCCTCTAATTCCCGAGCCAAATAGGACCAACTTTAACGCCTAAATTTATCAAATCTCCCCAAAAGTTGAAGCACAGAGCCCCCAGGTTCTGGTAGATTGTTATAATTATACACAGTTTATTAATTGCATGACCCCCAAAACGTTATTATTCCAATGATTTTGGCCTATTTAGTGTGGTGCACCCAGACGTATGAAGCCCAATTCCTCGTGCATGGTTGTGGCATCAGATGTATGAAGCCGCAACCATGCACAGCCGTTGCAATGTGTGTGGTTGTGGCAAGGAATTGGGCTTCATACGTCTGTCCGTGCGTGCAGGGTGCACCACACTAAATAAACTCACAAAGAAACCAACGCTGAATGCTGAATATTCAAAAATACTCACAAAATATTTCAAAGTCTCTCAGCCTCTTGAAAACCAATCAGATATATTTCCAGACAACTAAACTTAAGATTTCTTTTCAATTGTTGCCAGGTCAGCCGTTTGGAATTGTTGATAATTACGCTAGAAGAAAAAAAGAAAAAAATGTGGATTTTCACAAACCGACTTGCTGCCAGTTTTCATCGAGGCACTCCTCTAATTCCCAAGCCAAATAGGACCAACTTTAACGCCTAAATTTATCAAATCTCCTCAAAAGTTGAAGCACATAGCCTCCAGGTTCTGGTAGATTGTTATAATTACACAGTCTATTAATTGCATGACCCCCAAAACGTTATTATTCCAATGATTTTGGCCTATTTAGTGTGGCGCACCCAGACGTATGAAGCCCAATTCCTCGTGCATGGTTGTGGCATCAGATGTATGAAGCCACAACCATGCACAGCCGTTGCAATGTCCGTGGTTGTGGCAACGCCTAAATTTATCAAATCTCCTCAAAAGTTGAAGCACAGAGCCCCCAGGTTCTGGTAGATTGTTATAATTTCACAGTCTATTAATTTCATGACCCCCAAATGTTATTATTCCAATGATTTTGGCCTATTTAGTGTGGTGCACCCAGACGTATGAAGCCAAATTCCTCGTGCATGGTTGTGGCATCAGATGTATGAAGCCACAACCATGCACAGCCGTTGCAATGTGCGTGGTTGTGGCAAGGAATTGGGCTTCATACGTCTGTCCGTGCGTGCAGGGTGCACCATACTAAATAAACTCACATAGCAACCAACGCTAAATGCTGAATATTCAAAAATACTCAAAAAATATTTCAAAGTCTCTCAGCCTCTTGAAAACCAATCAGATATATTTCCAGACAACTAAACTTAAGATTTTTTTCAATTTTTGCCAGGTTAGCCGTCTGGAATTTTTGATAATAACGCTAGAAGAAAAAAACAAAAAAGTGTTTTTTCACAAACCGACTTGCTGCCAGCTTTCATCGAGGCACTCCTCTAATTCCCAAGCCAAATAGGACCAACTTTAACGCCTAAATTTATCAAATCTCCTCAAAAGTTGAAGCACAGAGCCCCAGGTTCTGGTAGATTGTTATAATTACACAGTCTATTAATTGTATGACCCCCAAAACGTTATTATTCCAATGATTTTGGCCTATTTAGTGTGGTGCACCCAGACGTATGAAGCCCAATTCCTCGTGCATGGTTGTGGCATCAGATGTATGAAGCCACAACCATGCACAGCCGTTGCAATGTCCGTGGTTGTGGCAACGCCTAAATTTATCAAATCTCCTCAAAAGTTGAAGCACAGAGCCCCAGGTTCTGGTAGATTGTTATATTACACAGTATATTAATTGTATGACCCCCAAAACGTTATTATTCCAATGACTTTGGCCTATTTAGTGTGGTGCACGCAGACGTATGAAGCCCAATTCCTCGTGCATGGTTGTGGCATCAGATGTATGAAGCCACAACCATGCACAGCCGTTGCAATGTGCGTGGTTGTGGCAAGGAATTGGGCTTCATACGTCTGTCCGTGCGTGCAGGGTGCACCACACTAAATAAACTCACATAGCAACCAACGCTAAATGCTAAATATTCAAAAATACTCAAAAAATATTTCAAAGTCTCTCAGCCTCTTGAAAACCAATCAGATATATTTCCAGACAACTAAACTTAAGATTTCTTTTCAATTTTTGCCAGGTCAGCCGTTTCGAATTTTTAATTTTTGATAAATACGCTAGAAGAAAATAAGAAAAAAACGTTTTTTTCACAAACCGACTTGCTGCCTGTTTTCATCGAGGCACTCCTCTAATTCCCAAGCCAAATAGGACCAACTTTAACGCCTAAATTTATCAAATCTCCCCAAAAGTTGAAGCACAGAGCCCCCAGGTTCTGGTAGATTGTTATAATTACACAGTCTATTAATTGCATGACCCCCAAAACGTTATTATTCCAATGATTTTGGCCTATTTAGTGTGGTGCACCCAGACGTATGAAGCCCAATTCCTCGTGCATGGTTGTGGCATCAGATGTATGAAGCCACAACCATGCACAGCCGTTGCAATGTGTGTGGTTGTGGCAAGGAATTGGGCTTCATACGTCTGTCCATGCGTGCAGGGTGCAACACACTAAATAAACTCACAAAGAAACCAACGCTGAATGCTGAATATTCAAAATTACTCAAAAAATATTTCAAAGTCTCTCAGCCTCTTGAAAACCAATCAGATATATTTCCAGACAACTAAACTTAAGATTTCTTTTCAATTGTTGCCAGGTCAGCCGTTTGGAATTGTTGATAATTACGCTGGAAGAAAAAAAGAAAAAAAATGTGTTTTTTTCACAAACCGACTTGCTGCCAGTTTTCATCGAGGCACTCCTCTAATTCCCAAGCCAAATAGGACCAACTTTAACGCCTAAATTTATCAAATCTCCTCAAAAGTTGAAGCACAGAGCCCCAGGTTCTGGTAGATTCTTATCATTACACAGTCTATTAATTGCATGACCCCCAAAACGTTATTATTCCAATGATTTTGGCCTATTTAGTGTGGTGCACCCAGACGTATGAAGCCCAATTCCTCGTGCATGGTTGTGGCATCAGATGTATGAAGCCGCAACCATGCACAGCCGTTGCAATGTGTGTGGTTGTGGCAAGGAATTGGGCTTGATACGTCTGTCCGTGCGTGCAGGGTGCACCACACTAAATAAACTCACAAAGAAACCAACGCTGAATGCTGAATATTCAAAAATACTCACAAAATATTTCAAAGTCTCTCAGCCTCTTGAAAACCAATCAGATATATTTCCAGACAACTAAACTTAAGATTTCTTTTCAATTGTTGCCAGGTCAGCCGTTTGGAATTGTTGATAATTACGCTAGAAGAAAAAAGAAAAAATGTGGATTTTCACAAACCGACTTGCTGCCAGTTTTCATCGAGGCACTCCTCTAATTCCCAAGCCAAATAGGACCAACTTTAACGCCTAAATTTATCAAATCTCCTCAAAAGTTGAAGCACATAGCCTCCAGGTTCTGGTAGATTGTTATAATTACACAGTCTATTAATTGCATGACCCCCAAAACGTTATTATTCCAATGATTTTGGCCTATTTAGTGTGGCGCACCCAGACGTATGAAGCCCAATTCCTCGTGCATGGTTGTGGCATCAGATGTATGAAGCCACAACCATGCACAGCCGTTGCAATGTCCGTGGTTGAGGCAACGCCTAAATTTATCAAATCTCCTCAAAAGTTGAAGCACAGAGTCCCCAGGTTCTGGTAGATTGTTATTATTACACAGTCTATTAATTTCATGACCCCCAAATGTTATTATTCCAATGATTTTGGCCTATTTAGTGTGGTGCACCCAGACGTATGAAGCCAAATTCCTCGTGCATGGTTGTGGCATCAGATGTATGAAGCCACAACCATGCACAGCCGTTGCAATGTGCGTGGTTGTGGCAAGGAATTGGGCTTCATACGTCTGTCCGTGCGTGCAGGGTGCACCATACTAAATAAACTCACATAGCAACCAACGCTAAATGCTGAATATTCAAAAATACTCAAAAAATATTTCAAAGTCTCTCAGCCTCTTGAAAACCAATCAGATATATTTCCAGACAACTAAACTTAAGATTTTTTTCAATTTTTGCCAGGTTAGCCGTCTGGAATTTTTGATAATAACGCTAGAAGAAAAAAACAAAAAAGTGTTTTTTCACAAACCGACTTGCTGCCAGCTTTCATCGAGGCACTCCTCTAATTCCCAAGCCAAATAGGACCAACTTTAACGCCTAAATTTATCAAATCTCCTCAAAAGTTGAAGCACAGAGCCCCAGGTTCTGGTAGATTGTTATAATTACACAGTCTATTAATTGTATGACCCCCAAAACGTTATTATTCCAATGATTTTGGCCTATTTAGTGTGGTGCACCCAGACGTATGAAGCCCAATTCCTCGTGCATGGTTGTGGCATCAGATGTATGAAGCCACAACCATGCACAGCCGTTGCAATGTCCGTGGTTGTGGCAACGCCTAAATTTATCAAATCTCCTCAAAAGTTGAAGCACAGAGCCCCCAGGTTCTGGTAGATTGTTATAATTACACAGTCTATTAATGGCATGACCCCAAAAAACGTTATTATTCCAATGACTTTGGCCTATTTAGTGTGGTGCACGCAGACGTATGAAGCCCAATTCCTCGTGCATGGTTGTGGCATCAGATGTATGAAGCCACAACCATGCACAGCCGTTGCAATGTGCGTGGTTGTGGCAAGGAATTGGGCTTCATACGTCTGTCCGTGCGTGCAGGGTGCACCACACTAAATAAACTCACATAGCAACCAACGCTAAATGCTAAATATTCATAATACTCAAAAAATATTTCAAAGTCTCTCAGCCTCTTGAAAACCAATCAGATATATTTCCAGACAACTAAACTTAAGATTTCTTTTCAATTTTTGCCAGGTCAGCCGTTTCGAATTTTTAATTTTTGATAAATACGCTAGAAGAAAAGAAAAAAAAAATTTTTTTTTTCACAAACCGACTTGCTGCCTGTTTTCATCGAGGCACTCCTCTAATTCCCAAGCCAAATAGGACCAACTTTAACGCCTAAATTTATCAAATCTCCCCAAAAGTTGAAGCACAGAGCCCCCAGGTTCTGGTAGATTGTTATAATTACACAGTCTATTAATTGCATGACCCCCAAAACGTTATTATTCCAATGATTTTGGCCTATTTAGTGTGGTGCACCCAGACGTATGAAGCCCAATTCCTCGTGCATGGTTGTGGCATCAGATGTATGAAGCCACAACCATGCACAGCCGTTGCAATGTGTGTGGTTGTGGCAAGGAATTGGGCTTCATACGTCTGTCCATGCGTGCAGGGTGCAACACACTAAATAAACTCACAAAGAAACCAACGCTGTATATTCAAAATTACTCAAAAAATATTTCAAAGTCTCTCAGCCTCTTGAAAACCAATCAGATATATTTCCAGACAACTAAACTTAAGATTTTTTTCAATTTTTGCCAGGTTAGCCGTCTGGAATTTTTGATAATAACGCTAGAAGAAAAAACAAAAAATGTGTTTTTCACAAACCGACTTGCTGCCAGCTTTCATCGAGGCACTCCTCTAATTCCCAAGCCAAATAGGACCAACTTTAACGCCTAAATTTATCAAATCTCCTCAAAAGTTGAAGCACAGAGCCCCAGGTTCTGGTAGATTTGTTCATTACACAGTCTCTATTAATTTGACCCCCCCTGTTATTATATTATTCAATGATTTTGGCTATTTGTGTTGTGGCATCAGATGTATGAAGCCACAACCATGCACAAGTTTGCAATGTGTGTGTGGTTGTTGCAAGGAATTGGCATACGTCTCTGTCGTGTGCGTGCAGGGGTGCACATAAAAAAAACTCACATAGCAACCAACGCTAAATGCTGAAATATTCAAAAATAAAAAAAATATTTCAAAGTCTCTCAGCTCTTTCAAAAAAATCAGATAGATATATTTCCAGAACACTTAACTTTTTTTTTTTTTTTTTTTTAGGTTAGGGTGGAAATTTTTTATTTAATAAAGAAAAAAAAAAAAAAAAAAAAAGTTTTTTTTCACAAACCGACTGCCCAGCTTCTATCTCCTCAATTCCCCATCTCCATAGGACCAACTTTAACGCCTAAATTTATCAAATCTCCTCAAAAGTTGAAGCACAGAGCCCCAGGTTCTGGTAGATTGTTATAATTACACAGTCTATTAATTGTATGACCCCCAAAACGTTATTATTCCAATGATTTTGGCCTATTTAGTGTGGTGCACCCAGACGTATGAAGCCCAATTCCTCGTGCATGGTTGTGGCATCAGATGTATGAAGCCACAACCATGCACAGCCGTTGCAATGTCCGTGGTTGTGGCAACGCCTAAATTTATCAAATCTCCTCAAAAGTTGAAGCACAGAGCCCCCAGGTTCTGGTAGATTGTTATAATTACACAGTCTATTAATGGCATGACCCCCAAAAAACGTTATTATTCCAATGACTTTGGCCTATTTAGTGTGGTGCACGCAGACGTATGAAGCCCAATTCCTCGTGCATGGTTGTGGCATCAGATGTATGAAGCCACAACCATGCACAGCCGTTGCAATGTGCGTGGTTGTGGCAAGGAATTGGGCTTCATACGTCTGTCCGTGCGTGCAGGGTGCACCACACTAAATAAACTCACATAGCAACCAACGCTAAATGCTAAATATTCAAAAATACTCAAAAAATATTTCAAAGTCTCTCAGCCTCTTGAAAACCAATCAGATATATTTCCAGACAACTAAACTTAAGATTTCTTTTCAATTTTTGCCAGGTCAGCCGTTTCGAATTTTTAATTTTTGATAAATACGCTAGAAGAAAAGAAAAAAAAAATTTTTTTTTTCACAAACCGACTTGCTGCCTGTTTTCATCGAGGCACTCCTCTAATTCCCAAGCCAAATAGGACCAACTTTAACGCCTAAATTTATCAAATCTCCCCAAAAGTTGAAGCACAGAGCCCCCAGGTTCTGGTAGATTGTTATAATTACACAGTCTATTAATTGCATGACCCCCAAAACGTTATTATTCCAATGATTTTGGCCTATTTAGTGTGGTGCACCCAGACGTATGAAGCCCAATTCCTCGTGCATGGTTGTGGCATCAGATGTATGAAGCCACAACCATGCACAGCCGTTGCAATGTGTGTGGTTGTGGCAAGGAATTGGGCTTCATACGTCTGTCCATGCGTGCAGGGTGCAACACACTAAATAAACTCACAAAGAAACCAACGCTGTATATTCAAAATTACTCAAAAAATATTTCAAAGTCTCTCAGCCTCTTGAAAACCAATCAGATATATTTCCAGACAACTAAACTTAAGATTTCTTTTCAATTGTTGCCAGGTCAGCCGTTTGGAATTGTTGATAATTACGCTGGAAGAAAAAAAGAAAAAAAATGTGTTTTTTTCACAAACCGACTTGCTGCCAGTTTTCATCGAGGCACTCCTCTAATTCCCAAGCCAAATAGGACCAACTTTAACGCCTAAATTTATCAAATCTCCTCAAAAGTTGAAGCACAGAGCCCCAGGTTCTGGTAGATTGTTATCATTACACAGTCTATTAATTGCATGACCCCCAAAACGTTATTATTCCAATGATTTTGAGGGCCTACAAATCATGATAATCAGCTTGGCGCATGAATTTTGGCCTATTTAGTGTGGTGCATCCCTCATCAGAGATAGCGAAGAGCTTCGTAGTGCACACTTATAAGTGACGGTGGCTACGAGAATAGGGTGCACCTGCACCAGTACACAACTAAAACTTGACCCGGATTCCGGACCCCAGGGCGGGGGGGGGGGGTTGGGGCTGACACATTTCCGGGAACTGGTTTTTAAAAATGGGATTTTAACTCAGATTCTGCGTCATTTTGACCCAATTCTGGATCATTTTGACACATAGATTCCGGGTCATACTGACCCAGAAATGAGTCAGGCCCCCCGGACCCGGGCGTCAATTCTAACCCGGGCGTGTTCGAGTGTATACGCACGTGGATGAAACTCCATAATATCGTACATGAGTTATTATTAGAAAGGATGTATGGGAAACATCAATGTTTTTCTTTTTTCTTTTGAGATTTCTACAATTTCCTGTCTTTTTCATACTTACTGTTCTTGTCAACTTGGGTATACGCGCCTATACGGTTACCTTGTATTTTTTTGAACAGTTGCGTTGGACGCCTAGGGATCAGGCGCGGATCCAGGGGGGGCGTGGGGGGCGCACGCCCCCCCAATTTAATATAAAAAAAAATAAAAGAGGGAGAAAAGAAAAAAAGAGGGAGAGAGAGAGAGAAGGGGAGGGAGAAATGGGGCAACAAACTTCATTTATCATTTTGCTGCTTGGAATATTTTCACGCCCCCCCGTTTGGAAAATCCTGGATCCGCCCCTGGGGATGGTGTAGTAAGGTTTTGTGTTGTGTTGTTATGGCTCTCTTTTTAACATCGGTATAGGTTTTTTATTCGTCATTTTCAAAACAACATATCTGGCGAAATAATCGTTTGGGAAGCCCCATCATGTATCATAGTAATTCCACAAATGTAAGGAATATGGTGAAGTACGTATGAGCAGTATTAAAGTGGTAGGCATACAACTTGCTGTTCTTACTTTGAAAACATTTTAGAAGTGGTTAGAGGGTGGGCTGTATAATGGTGACCCTATGTCCGATGTTAAAAAGAGAGCCATATTATAACAGCTCAACAACGTAGGCAAGGTTGTTTATTTCAGAGATCCCGGTCAGCCTCCTTCGGTAGTAGTCTCCGTCATAACGTAATCTTTGAGTCGGCTTGTATCAGTTCGTAACCTTTAAGACAAATCTGTAGATTTCTAACCTTGATACTTCATAACTTTAAAAAGATGTTGTGGTTGTGTGCAATTTGCTAAAAGTGAAGTTTTGAAGGAGAATCATAACACAGTGGTTTGGTATGTCAGTTATTTTTTACTTTGTTCTATTTTTGTGTGAATTTTTTATCATTGCAAGACTATACAAATTTGTTCATCTTTATTTTTGTTTATTTGTCAATGTTAACAGCATTGAAAATGTAAAAGCGACCAGCTTTGATAGCAAAATTGTTAAGAAATTACAGAAGGATGAGAAAAATTTCTGGATTGCACAAGTACAAACGACTATGAGCAGTTTCTCTAAACTATACATTTTAATTAAACAATTCATTGTGTCCAACGCTGTTTATGAACATTATTTGAAACACGCCCTCTGTAGCCGAAGCGTGTCATACACGCACAAGTACATGTTGGGTAAGGGCACACTTCGGTGCACAGCACTAATTGTACCATGGAGGTAGGCCTACCTCCATGATTGTACTAAGAAATCAGAGCCGTTGTGGCAGGAGATTCTGTCCCCCCATGCGGCGAACTGTGTTCAAACTTCTTCTGATAGCGCCCTCTTTTGAATCCTCCTCCTCCAGCCCATGTATTTCCCGTATGCGGACAGAATCTCCGGGGGACAGATTTCCCTGGGACACCGTAATCAAAGATTTGAAGGTCATGGCTTGAATATTGTTGAAAATGGTATAATTCTGTGCCCCTGGGGTTGTTGACTTTCAACTTGGGACATATTTTGTACACTAGCCTTAAAGTAACCATATGTTTTGCTGACAATTGCCTTGTTCTCTTATCCAAGATGGAGTAGTGCCAAACCATGTATACCAGACCGAATAAACAGTTGAGAATAAATTGTATAGAATTTGCTATCAATTAGGGGTAGAAACTTTTACAAAAAATTAGTTAATGACTGTAGCATATTATAATTGCTTCATTGGGTGATGACGTAATGGTTTTATTTTACACACAAGTAAATACATAAATTATGCAGCAGATGTGCTACAATGGTTCACACAATGTTCATGAACAAAGTATACGAACATTTCTAAGGTCAAACAAACAAGTCACATGCTTTTTGGGTGTGCATACAATGTGTATAGTGTGTACCGGTGTGGACGGAGATTCTGTCCCTCCGGTGAATCTGTCCCCCCGGACAACTTTACCTGGTTTTTTAGGGTACAACGTCCCCCGAGACAGTATCTCCTAGGATAAACTGTCTCTCGTTAGGTTATTCTGTCCGCCGTGCTCAACGGAGATTATGTCCTCCAACGGAGAATATGTCCCCCAGGCACGAGCGTCCACCGACGGAAATAAATCAATAAACTTGCTTTATTCACCTGGCTTTGCTGGTTTATAATAGAAGTATTATCTTATTGTTACTTATTTTAGTCAATAATTTTAAGCAAAGGAACATTTTTGTGTGTGGAGACTTTGAAAAAAAAAGTCTACTGACAACGTTTCACCATGGAGGTAGAATTCTACCTCCATGGTTTCACTGAGTGCGGCGCTGACGCCTGGGTCACTTTGCCCAAATTACGGACATTGCCCAGAATCCGGATAATATGCATTTTTAACGTTGGAATTTTCCGATTTATTTTTCGTACGATGGATTTCCGGTTTTTGTCATCATCGCCCATTCTCATGCTTGATTTTATATAGTTAAAAAGATTTCAATTGTCGCACAGAGGCAAACAAGGGAACAAATGTGAGAGGGGGGACAAATTCCCCTGGCGGACAGAAAACCCTGGGCGGGGGACACATTTCCCTAGGATTCTGTCCCCCCGGACCGCTGTGCGGGGGACAGAATTCCATGTGACACCGGTACACATCATGCAGAACACGCATGTGGACGCACACACACGCGAGCAAGGCATTTTGGGAAAGAAAAACAACACGGCGCAGCGAGATCGTACACCACTGGGAACGAGGTTGCTATAGACCCCTTGCATAATGATGTCACACGCCGCCTCCCTCACTGAGATGATGCCGAAGGAGGCAAATCATTGGACGATAGCTGTTCTTTGTTTGTAAAAACGTGCGCGTGACCTCAGCGTCCCTGTAGCGTTTCGCGTTATGCATTGACGTCATCCAGCTGCCATCTTAGAGTCGACTTAGACTTGGTTCCAAGCATTGATCTCTACTATATAAAAGAGATCAATGGTTCCAACACTGTGATCGTGGTTTTTACTAGTCTACCTGATAGCCGGCATTACATTATTGCCTGAAATAGCGCCCTCTTGTGGATTAACCTCTGTCATTAACCTGCGAGTTGAGTCGTGTGATAGCTAATCTGTGGGGGCATTTTGCGCGGCTGGTGTAGAGAAATAACCGCGATCTCAGGCTTGAAATTAAGTCTAGAGTCGACAAGACTTAACCATGCTCCGGAGCTAAATTTCTACACAATGGGGGTGCACCACAATAAATGAGCTCCACATAGCAGCAAATGCTAGATGCTAATATTCAAAAATACTCATAAAAATATTTAAAAGTTTCTCAGCCTCTTGAAAACAAATCATATTTTCTTACAACTAAACTTACTGTGCCATTTTTAGAGGGCTATAGTGTACCCCCAAATGCTCCAGGTTAAAAGTCGACAACCCCAGCGGCAAAATATTAGAAAAAATTTCAACAATCGATAAGAATCGTGACCTTCAAATCAGTAATCTTTGATTTACAGAAACAGTTGTGTGTTTACATTTTATCAATGAGGCTCCGTGCACGAGTTTTTCTCTAGTAGTGTGGTTCACCCAACGGGGACAGAAATCTCCAGAATCTCCCGCCACACCGGCGTGTGACCGTGGAGCACTGAGATGAACAAACAGCCAATCACATCATCAGAGATTGTACTCTCCACCCATCCCATCCAATGGAGCACAATGATTGGCCTAAACTGATATTGATCGTAATGTCCCACAAAAATGATTGGCTGCTCAAAACCAAGCTTGAGATCCAAGTCTACACCCCGTTTGCACCATACGAAAGAGGAAGTTTGACATTTTTGTGGTTTTTTCCAATTAAAAAGAGAGTGTATGATTTTTGGGAGGAATAAATTAACCGACATCCTCAAGTTTTCAATGAACACGCTGATACCAACCTGCATGTTGTAACGAACACGCTCTCCACCCTGCTTTGACAATTTCATTAAATTCGTTCATTCGGTTGTCACGTCAGGGGTTTTGTGAATGTCGATTGTTTCAATCTAAGTAAGTGATCTGGGGTCTTTAATTTAATTGTTTTCTATTTTATGCATAACTTTGTCAATGGCCTCACGCAGAGTCTTTCTCAAAGGTTATTTAATCGACTTTTTGACTAGTCTTGATTTGCGACGCTAGTTTTTGTATTAGTCGCCGGTAGAGGGCGCAACATCGACTTGCTCTTGCGATTGATTTCGATATCGGCCAGTTCAATAACAAAACGAACGTCGCCAAGCAATACTACTTTTTGAACAGCCTAGGTTCCCAGTCCCTCCTTAGTGCTGGTTGCCGAAATATCAAAATGGCTCAATTCTAGCAACAGAGGGCGTCCAAGGGTTGCTATTGGCCGTGTCGGAATTGGCGGCTAAGACTACGGCTACGGCTGGAACGCCGCGTCATCATGCGATAGGACGTGGCTCTCTTTATTTTATTAAATGCTTTATTTATACTGGGTAAAATCAGCTCAGCATGAAAGCTGTTTTCCACGGATGCCCAGTCAATCAAAAACAATCCTTAGCAACACGCTTAGCAACAGTCGCAGCCGTAGCTGAACCGCCAATTCTTCGGATATGGCCTGATACACAAACGGACCCCATAATGCAGCGATTCGTTTAGTAACAACGAAATCCGTGATTTGGACCAAGACTACTTTTTGACAATATTCCAGACGGAAGATTTATAATCAGTGAGCTGTCAGATTTAAAATAATAAATTTTGTTTTCAATAATTACAAAACCTGTAGGCTAGGCAAAACTAAGTTTTGTGCTGGACATTATTGTTTGGTGATCATACAGTCTTAGGCATTACTAACATCGTTCTGTCAGTATCAGTTGTAGGAAACCATGAGAGGGATTTTTTTTTTAATTAAGCAATGAGTATACACATCAATCATGCTCAAGTAGGGGTAAACCGGGGGCAGGGGCGTTAGGCGGGAACCCACCACCCCGGTGTCATACACCAAAAGACACCCAGTTATATCTCTTTGCTCTCGCGTGCCCCATACCCCCCTTATCCCTACAGTACCCACCCCATCCCACCCCACCCCAATTGATGTCTGTAAGACACCCACTGTGCAAAAAGACGCGTAGGCCTACCCGGACCTGCATCCACTAGCAGGGTTTTTTTTAGCCCATAATGTGTTTTTGTAAGGTACATTGTAACAATGTTTTGTCTATAATACAACTCAACTTTTTTGTGTTCCAACACTTTCATTGTAGAGATTCGGCTCGGCAAGTCTCGGACTTATTCGTGTAATTTTGTGGGGAAACTTGAGTTCCCGCGTCAGTGCTATAGCCCCACCCCACCCAGACCCCACCCCTACCCCTATGTGAATGGGAGATCATTTGAAAACGTGAAATATATATATATATATTAGCAATAGCATAAAAACTGAATTGGTAACAAGCAACAGAGAGCTGTTGATAGTATAAAACATTGTGAGAAACGACTCCCTCTGAAGTAACGTAGTTTTTGAGAAAGAGGTAATTTCTCACTAAAATAATAAAATACTTCTTGCAAGAAGCCTTTTATTCCTATCTGGAAGCACACAAATTTGTACAACAAGGGTGTTTTTTCTTTCATCATTTTCTTGCAACTTCGATGACCAATTGAGCCCAAATTTTCACAGGCTTGTTTGTTATGCACATGTTGGGATACACCAAGTGATAACACTGGTCTTTGACAATTACCAAACGTGTTCAGTGCATTTAAGTAACGTAAAAAGTATCTTGCCTGACTGACCTATTGGGCCACGAACGAGATAAATCTTATTTCAAAAGTTCCGTGCAAGGAGGTCGTCGTGCTCACGCTGTAAAAGGTTATTTTTGCAAGTCTCATGGGGACTCATTATATTTTGTTTCAGTATTTGAAGTAACCCCATGAGCATCCACGCGTGATTGTTGAAACAACGGCATTGGGTGGTGTCCAGACGTCATTATGAGAAGCTGATGACATGAGGCAGTCGATGATACGCCAGACCGACCCATTCGGTGACCGTATCGGCACGGTCTTGCATCACAGAGCGTACGGAATGCAGTGTAAAACATCAGTTTGCGGAGAACGCGCACTTTTGTCCTGTAGTAACAACCCTAAGGCATCGAATTAATTTTTGAATAAACCAAGTAGGTTTTACTCTTTGGGTACATTTTGTAAGGTTATTGGGCTTACCATTGTATAAATTATATATTTGTTTATTTTATACAAAATTAAATCGTTGTCAGTAGGCCTACTTGTAATTCCATTTATCTATATAATGGGGCAGATTTGAGGAATTTGTTTTCTTCGAACTGTGCCTTTGATGATACAAGCATAAGCCATTTTAAGATGGTGGACACATTACTATAACACCACTTTGGGTAAATTATTCTGTACACACCCAAACCACACAGTGCACTCCTATAGCGTCCACCATATCTCAAAAAGGCTAATGGAATTAGCTATGTCATGAGAAAGATATCTAGCTACGGGGCCATCGCAGATTTTATCCTTTGAAAAATATAGGAAGAGCTACAATCTGCGATGTCCATAGCTAAATATCTTTTTCATGACATAGGCTACTCTGACTGTGTGCCAAAGTCCATGCTTGTATCATCAAAGGCACAGTCCCATCTTTTGGAATTTTTAATCTCTGGGAATTATCCGTTAAAAATCATTATTAGACTTTGCAATATGTTCATGAAGTTGAAACCCTTTGGTGAATACTGCATTCCCTCCTTTCCTACTCGAGCCATACAAATGTCCACATGGCAAACTAATTTCAAACTACCGTGGAAACCTTGAACTTGGCCGCTATCTTGCCCAAGATAATCTAGCTATGTCCGGGAGTGCAGCCCCTTCAATGAACAACAAAGATAAATCATGGAATTAGAGAGGATCTTCTGCAATTTCTTCTGCAAACCTCGTCATTATACTGACAATTATTATCACGTGGGTGGAAGATGTACATGATGGATGCATGTGAACTTAAAACGAGTCTAAAAGGAAAACTATTCGGGTATATTTGTTTTTGTGAGAATGAGAACGACTTGAATTTAAGGAATTACACAAAGGTAGCAAAAACAAGATAAATGACAGCCTGTCAGTTATAGGATATCCTTTAGAGGGATTGTATACGTTTGGTAATTGGAACCCACTGTTTGTTTCAATCCTATATAGTTGTAGACAAAAATACCATAAAAATAACCTGTGAAATTTCATTTCAAAAGGTGGTGGCATTTTGAGATATTGCCGAAGATCAGGAGCGGTTATGTCCACGCAGGAAGAATAATCTGCAACTGGAATACACAATCTGAGAAACGTTACTGTCAGTATCGCTTCTCAGATTCAAATTTGTTGGGATAAAAAGTGATATCTTTTTCCATAACCGCAGTACTTCTAAGTGAAAAGTTTCTCAAAATGCATTATACTATCCAAAGCTGCTGTGCTTTTTACCAAGTAAGTTTGTATTGCCATTAATTGTCAGAGTCATTACCAAACGTATACAGACCCTTTAACTTATGTTGCACTGCCAATCTAGTGTCATGTCAGTTAATATGTTATCCATAATTAAACAAATAATACTAACAACAATTTTGTGGGGGCCTGGAAGTTTATAATTGAACTCATTTATAGCTAATAAGCCAACAATGGCAAAATATTAAGCCATCCTCCACCGTGAATCGAGTACACTTCTTAATAATTGTAATCAATGTGATTTTGTACATCAAAAGTGAACATTGCATATTTCCTTTAAATTCAACCAGCGGCTGATGTTCCTGGAAATGTCTTCATCAAACCATCAAACAAAACTGTCATGACTTCCGAGAAAGAGATAGTGTCCTCTCAGAAATTCGATGAATATTTGATGGGATAGAAGCATAGAGATAATGACCTTGCTCTATACGGTTAAAGAGATGTTTCCGATTCATAGCGTTTTGAGCACTCAAATTGGCCAAGCACAATTGCCTGTAATAACAAAAACAGGTGCAGAATAGACTGATGACGGGTGTTTTATATTGTTTTGGACTGAATCTGCATTCAATCTTAATAAGATTCTTGATAGGGCCTATATAAAACTTGAAAGTATTTTTGTTTTACCTCAGAAAGCAGCTTTCTCATTGGACCTAGACCAAACAAGAGTTGGGCTGCTACCACGGAATTATGCACTTTTACCACCACTTTCCTCTCTCTGTGATTTTTAGCGCCAAATTTCTGCGCTAGGTGTGTGCATGCTTACCGTGACGCACGCACACGCACAAGCAAAAAATTCCTTGGCTACGGCTACCGTTCGCTTACTGCAGAAGATCAATAAAAAAAAGCTGTGCCCTGATAAGCAACACATGCTAAGCATTCCAATGATAGGCCTATTATATATTTGCTCGTCAAGAGACTTACTCAGGTAACATTTTTCCGCGAAGCAAGTCTTTTTCTTTGTTTTTGAATTATTAGCCCTTTTTTTTACCAGCGAGGCAAAATATTGTTTTATGTACATCGACTGATTGCTAACGTAATCCTGCCAAATTAAGTAAACTAATTTGTTCAGTAGCAGGCCAAGAGTCGGTGTATACATTCCAAATATTAAATATTTCAGCGATCTTGTTTTCGTATTCTTCATCAGCAATTAAAAAATCCTGCTACGTTTTCTCATATTGACAGAGGGGTGTTTAGACCAGCAGGTCTGTAGGTCTACAGGATAACTAAATATGGATATAGGGCAGTTTTAAATAAAGAGACACTTCTTCAATTCAAAACATTCGAACAATTATTCCGCTATGCAAAATATTATCCTAATGGAGCATGCGCATTTGCCCAGGGGACGAGATGCTGGCCAGTATGGCCTTGCATACCTACCCTGGGTGCATTCTGTCTGTCGGTGACTAGAGGGGTTTACTACACACAACAAATAACTGACCAAATAAACATACCGAGTTTGAAAGGCTTCACTAGAATTATTCATTTCATGCCTTTGCCTTCTGCTTCTGCGAGAGGTCAAAGAGAGATGTTCGGGCAAATTTGATTTATTTTACCACTTAACATACTTGAGTCGGGTGTACTTAGTTAGGGTGCAACGACTTTTGGCGCGGGGAAGATTCAATCGTGAAAATGTATTTAGATCTTAGACTCAAAGGGGGATTTCTCAGCCGTCGAGTTTTCAAAAATGTTTCGAGAAATTCAAATCTGTAAACTATTTATTAAGCAACAAGAGATGGTTGTGTTTTCATCAACAATATTCGAGCAGCTTGCAGTGTTTACATTATGGTGTTTAGCGACGTTTATCTTTGGACTTGCTACTTTTTTTCAGGAACAAAATGCGTTCTTCAGACTACCGACACTTTCAATAGTGTATCGTTTAAGTTGGTGTGTGTAGAGTGCTGTAAATTGTTCCCACCAGTCGCTTCATACAGTAGGCCTGCTAGCGATGCCTTACGGAATTCTTCTTTACAAACTACAAGTACAACTGCACCGAAGTCCATGTCCACCAAACTCCTGCTTTACAATTTTGAGTAAACACTCCCTATAAATCCTTTGTGACACACAACCGCAATCAATTGAAATTTAAATGATATCCATGTAAGACATCGTCGGAATATTTGTTTGTTTTGTGTTCCCCTTTGATGGGCAATTTTGTGTAAACACCCAAAGCATGCACCCTTCAATGAAACTGAAATGGCCGTTAATAATCCAATACCCACGTGACTAAAAGGACGATGAAGAGGCGCTGCTTTATCTTAGAGTCCCTCGGGCAAAATTAAAAATGTATATGTATATTTATGTATGTATAATACATATACACACACGCATAAATTTCTGCACTCATGTCGAGAGCCACTAGAGTAAACGAAGCTAATGCAGTTTTTATCAATTCGTTGATAAATGATCAGATTAGGTTTTTGATACAGACGTACGTAGTATCATCGGGAGCTAGAGAAAGGTCCATGCGGTCAATTGGGAGCGTTTTTCGTGATCATTGAACTAGCTGGAATTGGAAAGGCACACTGGTGCGGTGCGTTGAGGAAAACGCTACATAGCGTGCTCAAACTTCCATGACTATATTATCAAGTTGGTTTGATGGGATGAGGATGACTTCGGTTATTCTAGACGTCCTGGATATCCGCGTGGTGCTCCTCTGCTCAGCGGCTTTCCTCTTGTTGTCGTGGGTCATGCGCCGGCGCTCCGTTAGCAACCTCCCTCCTGGCCCCTGGGGTTGGCCCCTAGTAGGGAGCTTGCCTTCCCTGGCCTTGGCTACCGGTGAGCCTCACGAAGTGTTCATGCGAATGGCCGGCAAGTATGGGCCGGTGTTTAGTCTCAACATCTTGGGTCAGAGAATGGTGGTTATCCACGGCTACAAGGCAATACGTGAGGCCTTCAACAACCCAAACCTCAACGATAGACCGGAGCTACATATTCTGAAGAATCTGTTTAATGGAGCAAAAGGTTTGTAGAAACTTTATTATTTGAATTGCATGATACCCTAAGCTAGCCTCAGCCTGTGCAATTTCAATGTTCGTCCAACTCGGTGGAATTTTTTGTAGCCACATGTAGGCTACCGGTAGCTTAACAACAACAAGACGGTCATTTATGAGCGGCATTTAGTGACTATTTTGCACTAAATATCGTAGTCTTTGAATTGAGGTATGCCGACCTTTCAATCAAGCAGTGTAACTTTCACAACGTTGAAAGTATGGTGCGGTGTCGTATAAATTTGAAGAATGATCGCATAGAGGTATTGAAAGCAAAGTATTAAGCCCTTAATTGTAACTGTAACTAAATTGTGTTGGTTTACACAAATATTTTACTGAACAAACATTTCAAATTGTAAAGAGCCTTTAAAAGCAATCGAAGCAGGCAGCTGCATGAACAGGTGACGATAGCCGATCGTTGTTCCAGGGTAACTGCGCCAGAAAATAACCCCATTGTTCCTGCTTTGTTCGCTGAACAGGCGCGGCTGTCCTTGCTGCATTGTGGAAAGCGTTCTCTGAAACTTTCCACGACAGCTACCGATTGAATACTTTCAATACAGAGGCATGCGGAGCTATTGTAAAACGAGTGGATTTATCCTCAGAATGATTTATTTTCATACGATACATTGTATATAAAGTAAAAGTTCACGAGGCGACCCGTAGGGTCATTTTTGAACAAACTACTGTGTACTATTTACAAGGTTAATGACACACACGTGTTGTTAAGTGAGAAGTTCGAAAGAGAAAAGCATCGTGTATCGTGCAGGACCGTTTGGACAGCAGACAACGCGACAGCTCGCTCTCTCCTTTGTATCTGCTGTGGATTTATTATTATGGATCTTTAGGTTTGATATTGTATGTTTATTGTGTGTTGTTACAACGTGTTTTGTTCATTGTTAATTTTACAAAGATGTCTGTATTCGTGACGCTATGCATTGTGTGTTACAATCAGCCTGCCACGTGAGCGTAATAGTTAACATGCTCGAGGCGGCCATCTCAGCAAAACCGATTTGAAAGAGAGTCACGTGCAGAGAAGTGACCAATCAACGTTGGGATCTTTTCCGTCTCACAAGTGAACAACTCGAGAAACATAACAATAAATCTATGGAACGGGGATACATTTTTAAGATTTGGAATGGGAACGCAACGAGTTGGCCTGTATGGGCTGCATTATTCGCAGTTTAATCTCACACTTGAGGGCCGAAACATGTATACATTTACATGTACACTATCGGTTTCCATAATCTATGAAACATGTCGTTCTTATAAACGCTTTATGACTTTCACGTATTTCCCTTTTTACCGTGTTTGCAATTTTATTATTGGGTTCATGCGTTCAAAATGGCGCCACCTAGGTCACCGCAAACGTCCCATTAAAACTAAACTGTTATTCTAACTTTTTTAACACATGGACATACACTGTGCCTTGCGTTGTTAAAGTCTGATATTAAATACATCATGTATACAAACTGCAGGCTATAATGTGACGTGCGTAATCCATTTTGTGGAAGTCCGATGGTTAACCACCATATGAATTATCGCGTTGACAATTGAATAAGGCATGTAGCGGTTTACGGAAATCACCCTTGAGGATGTGCGTACAATGTTACAGGCTCGGGTACCAGTTGGTATCTATAGCCATGTGTTATAGTGGATTGGAATCCCACATGACAGCATGATCCAGTGTCAATCTTTCAGGAAATAATAATAATAATTCTCAAGCAGCGGGTGAAGGGCTTGTGTGTAAATAGTAATACATAAGTCCAATACCAAGAAGGGTTTGGTTATCTTGCACCTTCCCCACAGACGGCAATTTTCGGCGGGGGTTTTGTGTTTTTTCTTTCAATGTTTCACATCAATTTAAGCGACTGCAAAGATGAAAGTCAGATAAAAGGCCTACAGTTCACGTTAACGTTTCTGTACAAAATACACGCCATGTGTAGCAACTTCACTTGCGATGGTATTGGGGGCTGCAGGGGCATTTCACGTGCAAAAACTTGCCTTGGATTGCCACCGCCCCCCCTCCCTTTAGAATGTTATCGTATACATGGAACATTTTATGGACCAAGTTTTTGCACTACACTTTAAAAGCTCCCATATCAGAATTGACCTGGATCCGGGTCCCGTGGGTCCTGACCCAATCCTGGGTCATTATGACCCATAATCTGTTTTAAAATGACCCAGAAATTAGTCGAATTGACGCGGAATCTGGGTCAAAATCCCATTTTTGACCAGTTTCCAAGTCAGCCTGACCCAGAAATGGGTCAGGCCCCCTGGGACCTGGAATCCGGACTATTAGGCCGTATCCGAATTGGCGGCTACAGCTACGGCTACAGCTGTTGCTAAGGGTGTTGCTAAGGACGTCCTTTACTTAATGCATGATGACGCGGAAATCTAGCCGTAGCCGTAGCTCTACCCGGCATTTCGGACACGGCCTTTTTCTGACCCAGGAGTTTTTAGAGTGTAGTTATTCATTGTAATTTTCATCACCGTGCAATCCAAGAGGGGGTAGGCACTCGCTCCCTCCGTTTTAGTTCTACACTCCACAAGGAAGTCAACTTCTCAGCCTCATGAGCTGATTTCTTCGTTTTAGTTCTGTGCCATAGAATTCTGAAACACATGACAAAGTGTTCTATCGAAATCGTGAAGGTCTTGCACCAAGATTATTACACCATTGGCTTTTTGTCGTTGGCTTCTGCAAATCTTGCACACAGGTCTATACGTGAACGTCTTGAAATACATTACCAGGGTGTCAGCTTGACTGAGACGTAACAGACGAATTATTTTAACCCGTCACAGCTGCCACAAAATGAACGTGAGAGTTTAATGGCGTTTATTTTAACATCTGCCATCAGAATATTGGCCCTCTATGTATTCGTAGTGTCCATGACACGGTTTAAAAGGCAAGTGAAAGTTCAGGTTAGGAAAATAAAGAGCCGTGGGTTGGCCCAAGTTGCAGAGTGATCGCCGGTGTGGCAGGAGATTCTGCCCCCCCCCGGAGATTCTGTTCCCCCCCCCCCCTCCCCACACGGCGAACTGTGTACAAATTTCTTCTGATAGCGCCCTCTTTTGAATCAACCTCCTTCAGCCCAGGTTAATTTCCCATACGGGGAACAGAATCTCCGGACTCAAACTCTGTGTTTCTGATCAGCAGAGTGTGGGTGCGAGTCCCGGTCTTGACACATCTGTCTTTAGGCAAGACAATTAACCATTATTTCATTATTGCTTATTCCGTTCGGATGGGAAGTAAAGCCGTATAGGTGCCGTTTGTTGTGTAATGCACGGAAAAGAACCCAATTACTAAGAGAAGGGGTTAACCCGTGTTTCTGGCAGTGGCTGCTGAAAGCACCACATCACATTGTAAACCTTTGAAAGGTGCAACATAAAATGGTTCTCATAATTCAAAAAAATTCAAAACAAAGTGTGGAAATATTTTCCACGTGTTTTTAAACCGAGATGGTCAGAATGACAATCTCATGGATTCTCAATCACGTTCGGTGTCTGATACGTTGTCGTCACGATTGTGAATCACGCCGAAGAGAATTGTAGCTTGAAGTATCTGTCGCCAGGGAACATTCCAAACCGAACTACAAGAAAGTGTTTTCACATTCAGTTCGTTCGAATTCTAATCAGGTTATATAAATAAGCGTATAATGGAATGTAACTTTTGTTTACATCAGTGGTAAACGAGGTTGAGGGTTGTCATTTCCCATCTGGTCCATGCAGTTGATACACGACCTAATTTTATGTGCGAACTTGAGAAGCAAATTATACATAATTTTGACAGTTATGTCGGTCTTCAACTCCCTTGAGTATTTCATGAAGTTTTGTGCATGTACATCAAATTTAACGAACGTTCCATTTTTTTTATAGGCATTCAATATTTCACCTGGTGCTTATGCGATCTCTGGAATGGGAAAATAAAACTTTCCATGTAGGTCAAACAAGGAATTAATGTTCTATATTTTAATGTGTTAATGTTTTATCACGTAACCCCAAAAGAACGAGTGAACTATAGTAAAACAGAACTGAGGCAATTACCAATTGGGCTTTTAATTCTAAAATGGATGTGAGGCTTTGTGTGTGCAGGGGACCATTCATGATGTCGCTATAATGGCGTTAGCGAAGGGGGAAAACCAGGGAATTCGCAATTCTCCACCCCTTCCATTGGCATTCCTAAGGTGTTTGCACCTGGGTGTGGAACTGGGCAGCTTTCCCATCATTGGGCATCTGGGCCTATTTTCATCATAATAATAATAATAGTGGCTTCTAAGGTTACCAGCTAAAATAACCTGTCACGTGTAATATCTGTAACTGGTATCCTGCTTATTTTTGCTAAGCATAACTTTGTTAAGCAATATTTTCTACTAAAGCAGCTCTATGAAATTGGGCCTATAGTTTCTCCTCAATGTAAAGATGAGTCCCGTGCAGTAGGCAGAATGATAACAGCACCCTATACACAGGAAATCTACCTCGCACAGTGATAGGTTTTAAAAGCTCTGGACAATATTGTGAACAAAGATCTTTTAACTCTGTGAACCCAAAACAAACAAGTTTAATTCAACTTCATATTCTAATGTTCATTGTTTCTTTGGAACAGGTATAGCTACGGCATCGGGAGAGACATGGAAGGAACAGAGAAAATTGTCTCTTAACATCTTCAAGAACTTTGGTGTTGGTCGAGCACGCTTTGAAGACCAGATAGCCACGGAGGCCGATCATCTCGTGGAGGAGATGAAACAGCTAAAGGGAGACGCCTTCAACCCCGTGCACCTGTTTGACAATGCTGTGGCCAACGTCATCTCCTCCGTGGTGCTGGGTAAACGGTACGAGTACGACGACAAGAAATTCCAGCGTGTCCTCGCCTCAATGGACCGCAGCATGGAGCTCATCGGCGCAGGAGCAGCGATGCAGTTTCTCCCGTTCGTCAACAACCTTTGGTTCCTGCCGTCAATCAAGGAGATGACGGCAACTATGAAATATGTGCTGGATTTCGTCATGGAGGTTGTGGAGGAACATCAGAAGGATTGTCACGAAGGAGAATCTCGCGACTTGATGGACGTCTACCTCAGGGAGATGGAAAACAAGAAGACTAATAATATCCAGACGAACCTCAGCGTGCTGAATCTCGTCATCCTAGTCTCCGATCTATTCGTTGCGGGAACTGAAACCACGGCGAGCACCCTACGGTGGGGATTGCTTTTCATGATGCTACACCCAGAGATCCAGACTAGAGTCCAACAGGAACTAGATGCCGTTGTTGGACGGGAGAGACTCCCACAGATGTCTGACAGACTAAATCTCCCGTACACAGAGGCCGTCATCCTTGAACTCCAAAGACTTGGCAACATTGTCCCCCTGGGATTGCCGCACAAGGCTGCCGAGGAAACGGAGCTCATGGGTTACACTGTACCAAAGGGATGCTTGATTATTGCTAACCATTGGGCTCTGAACATTGACCCAGGTTTATTCCCTGATCCTGACCAATTTAACCCGGAGAGATTCATAAACGACGCAGGGGAAGTGACAAAACCCGAAGAGTTGATTCCGTTTAGTACGGGTATGTTTTTATTTTCAGAGACATCCTTTAACCATTTTTTTTCAGCGCATCTCTGAACTACCTCAGTGTTTCCACTCGGGTCTGTTTGTCCTCCATTAAACAAGTGTTTAAGCGTTACATACGAAGTGTGGACTCGAGAACAAAAGAGGTCCCACAGTTTAGAGACTTGAAACACTGTGTGTGCGTGTCTGTGTGGGCGTGATCAGGCGCGGATCCAGGGGGCGTGGGGGGCGCACGCCCCCCTTTTTCATATAAAAAAAAAAAAAAAAAAGAGGGAGAAAAGAAAAAAAGAGTGAGAGAGAGAAGGGGAGGGAGAAATGGGGAAGCTTTGTATTACGCAGGCGCAACAAACTTCATTTATCATTTTGCTGCTTGGTATATTTTCACGCCCCCCCCCCCCCCGTTTGGAAAATCCTGGATCCGCCCCTGGCGTTTCTTTGTCTTTAAAAAAACCCAAAACCAGTTCCTCATGAGTTTTTTTAATTATTGGAGTTTAGGCCTACCGTACTCGGTATTGTTTTAGAATGCAGTCTTTGTTTTCTTTTTAAAGTTTTGTTTTGACGAAGAATGTCCGATGATGTGAAAATGCGAAATGCACTGCAGGGACGAGGGGGCCTTCTCATTAAAATCGACAAAATTAAGAGTGATTTTGGGTGCATTATTAATGACGTAACTGAGTTTCATTAAGTTTGAAGCTCGAAACTAAACTGGGAATGGTGAAGATGTGCATGATTGTACACAGCATAGACAGTTGAGGCTTTTACATCTTGAGGTGTTCACAGCCATCTTCCATTTTTCCCATTCAAACTAATACAACCGGATTGAGGCTATAAAATAAAAAAACAGTCCAGTAACTTTTTTTTGGGGGGGGGGGTTGGAGTTATGATAGTGTTTACTAAGAAAGTGACTAATAATGTGGCAAAAGAATGAGGTCGTGTCCGAATTGACGGCTACCGCTACGGCTACGGCTAGATTTCTGCTTCATCGTCATGCGTTGAAGTATAGTACATTCTTGTCAATGCGCTCAGCAACAGCCGTAGCCGTAGCTGTAGCTGTAGCCGCCAATTCGGATACGGTTTATAATGTACAGCTGCGGTTTCATTGGCAATTTTTAATCTACTAATGTGGGGTTTTTCATTTCAGGACGGCGCATCTGCTTGGGAGAGCAACTTGCCAAGATGGAGCTTTTTATCTTCTTTACTTACCTCTTACATCAGTTCACCTTCACGAAGCCACCGGAGGAACCAGCGCTCAGCCTCAGGGGTCATCTAGGGATCACACTAGCACCCACGCCGTTCAAAGTGTGTGCTTCACCGCGATGATTTTACTGAGGTGCATGCGCCAGGACTGCTGCCTATGCTCAACTCAAAGAGCAAAGCGTCTTGAACAGAATGTACGAACAAAAATGTGTATAGTTGCCGTTGCCATAGGGGTATTCTGTCCTCCCTTCAAAACGGTCCGGCCGGACAGAATAAGCCTAACTATATAGGATTCTGTCCTCTGTTTCTTCAAAACAACCAACAAACAATGTTTCGTATTGGTCATAAATTTTGACCAGTCGTACTTTGAATTGATATTCCGTTCCGTTTGACTTTTAATATTTTGCTTCGTTTCAAACAGATCAAAGACCAACATGTTTATGCGTATAGGATACGCCCGCTTGCCTCTACTGCGGAATTATTCACTTTACAATCATCCCTTAACTCTAACACAGTTGTCCAGCACAAACATTCTACATACGTGAGCGAAGAACGTTTTACCGAGGATATGTAGCTACTTTTATAATTCGGTTAAATCAAAAATCTGCAATTTCCTCGCTACTCGGCGAAACACTCAACGTTAAAGGCACTGAACACTTGGAAATTGTCAAAGACCAGTGTTCTCACTTGGTGTATTTTTTATTATTTTAATGAGAAATTACCTCTTTCTCAAAAACTACGTTACTTCAGAGGGAGTCGTTTCCTACAATGTTTTATACTATCAACAGCTCTCCGTTGCTTGTTACCAAGTAAGTTTTTATGCTAATATTTGTTTTGAGTCATATGGATTCAAGGGAATATATTCAGGGAATAACATCTGGGTGACAGAATCTCCTGCCACACCGTCCTTATGCGAAAATAAAATCTGCATTTGAGTTCGATTGCTTCTACAAGTTATTTTTAGGAGACGGTGTTGCATAATTTGTTTTTACTAATAGTATACGATTGTGTATTATTGTATTAAAGGCACTGAACACGTTTGGTAATTGTCAAAGACCAGTGTTCTCACTTGGTGTATCCCAAAATATGCATAAAATAACAAGCCTGTGAAAATTTGGGCTCAACTGGTCATCAAAGTTACAAGAAAATGATGAAAGAAAAAAACACCCTTGTTGTACAAATTTGTATGCTTTCAGATAGGAATAAAAGGCTTCAGGCCTGAAGTCTTTTATTATTTTAGTGAGAAATTAACTCTTTTTCAAAAACTACATTACTTCAGAGGGAGTCGTTTCTCACAATGTTTTATACTATCAACAGCTCTCTGTTGCTCGTTACCAAGTCAGTTTTTATGCTAATATATATTTTGAGGAATTACCAAACGTGTACAGTGCCTGTAACATAAGAACTTTATGCCTTAACATTGAAGCCGACAAGGATGTTATGATGCCACTATTCGACGAAAAACTCTTCAATTGGCCTGTGTATTCCTTTTGCACTCTATGTTTCCCTGGTCATTTGCGTTCTACATTTGTTGTCATTCCTACAGCGAACAATACAAATTAAAAGTCAGATTATTTTACACACAAAGCGCCCTCTGTTGGACTGTTCTGCGAAGGTTATTTTGCGTACTAATGACGAAACGGCTGCATGCGCGCCTGTTATCGATAAGGCCTTTTTAATTCATTCCGTTATTGTATAAATGTAGATGTAATATGAGGGTAGCAGCAGGCAATGTTAATATTATTTTCATGTCATTGTAAATGAATACAAAGTTTGCCAGTGATATACTGAGCAATGAACGAGTTATTTATAGCAAGTATCGTTGGATAATACCTGGATGATAGAAAACAAGGTTAAAGAAATGTGTTCTATTTTTAAACCAATTGATTTGTGGTTTGGCCGAAGGATTTGACTGGCTACTAAAAGTCACGAGTTCCGTTAACACAGAAAGTGTAATGAACTTAGGTTATGCATGCTTGACTTATAGTTATAATTATAATTGGTTTATTTTTTAATTGGGTAAGTTGAGGGCAAATTAAATCAATTAGTGAGCATTCGCTTAAGGCACGGAACTTTCCCCATTGGGGACTAGGCCCTAATAGTGAACAACACTACCGTCAATCGTGTCTTTGGGTCCCATCATTAGAGGTTTTACCGACCTGGTATATACTTTCATTAAAGGTGAAGCCATTTTAATTTTTCCTCTACCTAAATGTATCAAACCCGAAGATTGAAGTGGAAAAACCAACGATTTGGGTGGGATGGGTGGTTAGTGCGTAAAGCGCCTCCCTCTAACCACTCTTCTCTCCTATTTCACGAGGGGTTTTTTTCTGGGTCCCCCGGTTTTCCTCCTTCCGGGAAACTCAAACACTCGATCACTGGCTGTGCTCCGTGATGGTCATTATTATGGGTCAATGTGGCTGGCTAGAGCCGTATATTGAGAGAGTTGCGACAACTTGCGATTAGAAGCCATTTTGTCTCCAAAAAATGCATTGGCGAATACAGGGTGCCAGACTAGTCTGCCCATTGGGTTGTGCTGCATTTGGAACAAAATGGCGTCCAGCAACCACGTGACCGGAGAAAGCTGGTCCCTCCATGTCGCAACTCTCTCAATACACAGCTCTGTGGCTGGCTGCCAAAAGGCGCCCTCGCGTGCCTGCTTCTCGAACACGTTTTAGCCGCGTCCTTCGCAATTCAGCTTCTCACCAGGGCCCAATTTCATTGTGCTGCTAACGGCCAATTTTGTGCTTACTGAGCGAGTTTTCATTTCATAGCGCTGCTTACCGTGAGCACACGAAAAGGCATGCTAACCTTCCTGTGCTTACTGTATGAAAATGAATGACGTAACAATGGTGAACGCGCAAGATGGCCGCCTAATTTCTTGAACCTGTGAAATACGCTTATGAGCAAGCAAATTTTTCTGCTACAGTTGGCACGAAAATTTGCTTACCGTTAAGCAGCGCTATGAAATTGGGCCCTGTTGCGAGTGAGGATCATGCCGAGTCCGAATCAAGCGACTTTGGTTACGGTGTGGCAGGAGATTCTGTCCCACCATACGGCGAACTGTGTACAAACTACTTTTGATAGCGCCCTCTTTTGAATCATCCTCCTCCAGCCCATGTTAATTTCCCGTATGGGGACAGAAACCCCGGGGGGACAGATTACCCTGGGACAACGGCTATGGCTGTTGGCTGCAACGACAACGTTGAAGAATAGCACTTTTATTCCTGGTAGCCACTGCCGAAGCCATTAATTCGGACATGGCCTTAGCCTCACTACTTATTATTATCAAAATAGTCGGGTACCTTTTTTATTTATTGCAGTACTGGCACTGCTTGCATGAAGTGTAACAATGATGAAAGCTTTTATATATATCTACCCCATTTGATAATCATCGATTTATTGTTTCTAATAAAAATACTTATTTATCGTAAATACATACTTTTTTGAATTGATGCAATTTAAGTCGTGTTTAGTAATACAAATTTTAATGGACATTGAGAATTTGAGTCTGGTGAATTTAATTCGTACATCTTTCAATGGGGATGAGAAATCATGTGTACTGGTGTCATGTTGGATCGATGCCATGTTTTTACGCATAGCCCATTTGAAGTGTTGGAAACCTGACGAAATGAAATCAAATTTGAAAGGTAAAACTGTATAACATCTTTATGTTTTGGAAGGGCTAGTCTCAACAGATTTCAACAAACACACCACCCAGGACAATTTTCACAAAATTAAAGAGGAAGGGAAATGTCAAATTCAAATTTGTGATTTAGGCCTACTCATTTTCCGATTGATAGAGTCCTCATGCGAGTGGGGAAAAATTACAAGTCTCTAAAAACCTCACGTTGAAATGGTCTAAATAGCCATTGCATAAACGATACCCTTGCGGGGCAAAATTTTTCATTATCCAAAAAAAAACAGGGCTGAAAGAAGGTGAAATAATGTCAAATTTTTTTTGTGACTACTCATTTTAAATAGAGTCCTCATGTCATGTGAGTGGGAAAAAAAACTAGTCTCTCTCCTCAAAAAAAAAAAAAAAAAAAATGCCCATTGTATTCGATACTTGAATGTTGTCAACATCCAAAAAATCCAATGACATTATTCTGAGAAAAATGGGTCTGTACATTTTTGGACGGGGACGTTTTGGTTCATTCCTGACGTTCAATGATATTTAATCAAAACAGCCTTGAGTTTGACATTTTGTCTGACGACTCCTTGGAATGTAAAGACCCATTAGTTGTTGAAATCCAATGATGTCATGTTTCAAATTTCGCTCTGAAAAGGTCAGGAATTAACCAAAACCTCCCCGTACAAAAATGTACAGATCCATTTTTCTCAGAATAATGTCATCGGATGTTTTGGATGTTGACAACATTTGCACTGGAAGAGTATCGAATACAATGGCAATTTTGACCATTTTAACGTGAGGTTAGAGACTTGTAATTTTTTCCCACTCACATGAGGACTCTAATTATTGGAAAATGAGTAGTCACAAAAATGAATTTGACATTTCACTTCCTCTTCAGCCTGCTCGTTTTTTAGTGCCAAGAACGAATACAGGGTTCTGTTTTGTCTAGTCTTGATTGGCGACGCTATAGTTTTTTGTATTAGTCACCGAGAGGGCCCAAATCACGAGTCACCGACTGGCTCATTGATCTCCAATATATCTTCAGTGTAATGAAGATCAATGGAATGGATCGGAGGGACTGGGAAAGTTTACGAATCTGGATCAAAACACTGGATCAAAAGTTTTGATCCAAATGTTTGTTTGATAAAAAAATATCTCTTCTACAGTAATTCGTATTGCGATATCGGAGACTGCGTTAATATCAAAACGAACGTCGCCAATCAAGACTATGTTTTGTCAGGATTTTCGGGTAAATTATGGTTCGTTATAGCATGGTGTTTACTTCGCTTACGGCAATCAGAATAAGCATTATTTTGTACTATGGGGTCGCCAGATGCTATTTTGTCAACTTTAACAGTATTTTAGACGGTATTATCTCTGGAGGATTGGAACTGTTATGACCTTATATAATCAGAGAGCTTTCAGATTAAAATTAAAATCCAAAAACAAAATTTCGAAAATTATCAAATAATTTGTACCTTGCCACTATTACTGCATGATACATCATGGAACTGAATAAGTTTTGGTCCTTTCGTTTCCGAAAAGAAGATACAGAAGAATAAGAAGAGGGAACACCCCCAACCCCACCCACACACAAATACAACCAACTTCTTTTAATTTTTAATACGGTGTTCACACATTTTTTTAAGGGCATTGTGGCCCTTGAGGGACACACAAAACCTACACATTGACGTCAAATTTTAGAAATTTCACAACTTATCTCCGAAATCACGAAGTTTTACGTTAAATTTTACGGTCTCCGACCGGGTTTTACCAAAAAGTCGCGGAATTTGACGTCAAATTTCTCAAATTTCATGTAGGCGAGTTTCTTCCCGAGTCGCGATATTGACGGAAATGTATGTCTGCGACCTTTCCCCAAGTCACAAAATTTGACGTCAAAGTTTGCGATCAGGGAAAAGTCGTATGACATTTGACGTAAAATTTGGGGTCAAAATTGCGACCGGGGAAATGTCGTGATTTTTGTTTCAATTAATTTTTACCAAAATTTTGCAACTTGGGGGAATTAAAGTCATGAAATATTCCATGAAATTTAACGTCAATATTTAGGTCTTGTGTCTCTCAAAGGCTACCGTAAATGCATCCCTGTGGAGACTTCTCTTGTTCTTTCCTTTGTCCCTGTACTTAATCCTCCCATAGACCTTGTACACAAAATTCCTTGTGGAACTTCCCTCTCTTTAGAATTCCACTGTGAAGACCTCTTTGTTCGTAGTATCTTTGGTCTCCATAAAGGTACCGCCGTAGTCAATATAAAACACATTAATGGCCTATAGACCATGTGACCTGTGACATCACAGAGCCTTGACTTCATGCAGGCACATTTGTACACAGCTCAATGGAAGAATACAACAAATCTTATGTTTTATGAAGATTGAACCGTCTGATTTGTCTCAACCTTTGATGTGAAGAAAAGGGGGACATCTCAAAAGCTGTATACCGCTGTTGCTTTTGTAAATTTAGAATTTATGTGAAAATTATGACGCAAAATGTAAAACTTCCAATATAGCCTGTGTAGTATCTTGCCCCTCAGGAAATGCATTATAATGTACAAGGTCACTACTCTGCAAACAAAGTTAACATGGTCTATGTTTTGTGCACTTTCATTTTGTGTTTGTCTTGGAATGACGAAATCATGTGTTTTGGGGACAGCTTTCTCTGTCGCATGTCATTATTTCTCACGAAATGTTGCAGACCTACTGTTTATAATCACTCATTGAACAAAATTTCATCCATAACCAATGTGTATCATGGTACCGTATCTTTAAAGAATGCTGGGTAACGGTTTCCAACTATAACTGCCTCGGGAAATATGAAGTAAATTGCCAGCATGTGCCCAGGCCACCAGAGACCACACAACCATATTTTCTTAGTGGAACGGAGGAGAGGATAATTATTTGATGATTAAGCTCATACAAAATTATTGTGAGCATTGCTACTCCATCATGAATTTTACATCAAGGTAACCATTAGGCTTGCCTCGTTGACTTTTGATGAAGAGTACTTGTACACAGTACATGTGTATTCGTTTTTCCGTACAGTACCGTACACCACAACCATCATGTGGGCATTTCATCAAACTTCGTCAACGTTTTTAAAGCACTGAATGACGGTTTGGGGGTTTTGGGGGGAAATTGTGAGTAAGACTTCTACATACCGAGGACCCGAGAAAAGTGCCGTATCTGTCTCATGTAGGGTCTTGAGACAATGTGGCCTTTTGTTTGTTGGGGTGTTTGTTTGTTTGTTTGTTTTGTGGTTTGTTTACTTCCACGATCACAACTAGCAGTCTGTTAATACATGAATTAGATTCAAAATGGTGACAATAAGGAAGGGCACCAGGAAAAGGCCAAACACAGAACGTGGTGCCTTTATATAATAAGTCAGTGAATTAATAGAAATTTAGGAATTAACAATAATAATTGAGAGCTTTGAATTTGTCAGTTGGAACCACCCACCGTGGTTGTGTGACAAAGAAGTGTACCGTATACATTATAGAAAACAACAATTCGTTTAGTGACCTAGCTTCTATACTTACAGTTTAAAAACTAATAGAACTATTTATACAGAATAGAATGATTGCGTGACAAAAACGAAAAAGTGAGGGAAAACAAGAATATTTAGTTAATTAGGCCCTATTGGATTAGGTCTTATACTTCAAAAACGAAACTCTGCAAACCTTACAGGGAAAAATGCTGAGCGCTTTGATACGTCCATCGGGTGTTATAAAGCGCTGCATAAGAACTCAGTAATATTATTATTGATTACTTACACATGTCCACACACACAATGTCATGGTTATTGGACCCAGCACATCGATGACTTCTCTTAAAAGTTGCATGGCTCGATTTTCGCCAACAGAATTTTTGTTTTAAATTTTTTTTTCTGTACGAATTTTGCCAGATGATGCTGTTTTAAAACGAACAAAATAAAACATAAAACATACAAAAAGGCTGTCGCATAATTATGCCAAGGACAATGCACAAAATGCATTTAACATGCAACATTATTTGTCATGGCTGATAGACGTGAGAACTACAAGCGACTCCTAATTACTACAACAAAACTCGTAAGTGCCATGACCATATTTGGAAGTGACTTGGAACCCAACCCCTCCCACGACAAGATGTTCGGGCTATGACTGGGGCAGAGTAATTGGTATGTAGACTGCCTGTTGAGGGACAGACTGACTTATCAGCATAAAAACCATAGATCGTACAGTGCTGCACTGTGCAAGATGATCAACTGGAGCTCTATTGTTAGAACGAATGGTATGGGCGCCATTTCAGTGAACAAGTTGTTTGTCATAGCGTTGATAGCGATGCTAATTGTCTGCACTGATCCATTGTTGCATCAAAAGATCTGCTATACTGAAACGGTCCCCAGCGCTTGCAGCCCGAGTTGCGCATCTTGGGCCTGCTGAGCTATACGATCTTTGCTAAACCGTGACGTAATAATTCCCTGTTCTTCGCACTTGACTGAGCAAGTTTGTGTGCTTCAAAAATACACACAGTGTAGGCCGATATCAATTGTTCATACAGGTACCCTGGAATGATTCGTAATACAAGACAATGTGAAATTCAAACAGAGACTTTACACAGTCAACTTGTGAATTGTAATCAAAGTGTCATCATCTATTCTTCCGTATAAACAAATCAATTTGGACCCATGGTTGTCAGGAGGACTACCACTACGACAACGCCGAACCATTCATCAGGTCTACTTGTGCGTCATAGTGGTATGAGAGGTAAGTTTTTTTAGTCGATCACTACAACATGGAGGATTCCTCCATGACTACAACGAGCTCTCTCTACCATGGACATTATGGAGCACATGGGGGTGACTGAAGCTTCTCACACCGTTCGTCTTGCAATACTCGGCATTATCTCTGTTCTGATCATCTTGAGTAACATCTTCTGTTTGGTTGTCCTCCGACGTGCCACATCAAGCATTAAGACAGTGACTCGCATCTTCCTGACCTCGCTCACTCTTGCCGATTTGGGAATCGGTATTTTAGCCATCCCGTTGAAGATGCTGATTCTCGTTGTACAGGATAAAACTCTCCAGCAATCACTGTGTGTGACTGACATCTTCTTTCATGGATTATTCGCCTTGGCATCACTCGAGTCTGTTATAGGGATCGCCATTGAACGATACTTGGCCATCGAGTTGCCATTCTGGCACAGGTCCAACGTGACAAACAGACGAGCTTACGTAGCCATTTCTTGTGTTTGGCTCACGAGCTTGGCTCCCGCAATCTACGGTGGAACAATCGCTGCAAACGGTGGTTTTTCTCGTGACAACAACGGCTGGTGTACTTACACAGCGGGCTTTGGCAGAACATTTTTCGTCTGGGTTGATATCGTCGTTTACATCGCGTTGCCTTTCGCCATACTCATCTCCATTTACATTCGGATTGTGATTCTGGTGAGACGCTACCTTGCTCGCCTTAACGTTACCAACAAGCTGTACATGGAAGACAGAATCGTACATCGGTCCAACAAGCTCCGTAAAGCTGCGTCTCTCGCCAAGAATAGAAAATCTCTTTACACATTTCTCCTGGTGGTTTCCACCTTCATGTTGATTTACCTTCCGACTGGTGTCGTCTCTGTACTGGGACTTACAGGAACTTATGTACCCAATGTTATAATTGATGTCTCACGATTTGCATTTTTCTGTAATGGCTGGGCGAATAATGTGGTGTATGCAATGAGGCATAATATTTTCAGGAAAACTGCTCAGTCGATGGTTAATGACTTGAGACAATGCTTATCAAGAATTTAAATGAAGTTAAAATAAACAAAAACATGGGTTTCCCCACAAGCAACGTATACGTTATTTTTAATTTATAACCCAATAAGTAGCTTTGAACGAACCAGTCGCGAAGAATTTGGCAACGGATCAAAACTCCTTTAAATGTAAAGAGATATGTTTGGAAATTTTGTTAGCGGCCTCCATTTTATTTTGTATAAAAAGCCCCAGTGCCTCCACTTCCCATCCAACCGTGGAGGCCCAACTTATTAGAGAGTATTATTGTGTAGACTGTGGACGCGTCCGAATTCACCCTTAAAGCCACTGAACACGTTTGGTAATTGTCAAAGACCAGTGTTCTCACTTGGTGTATCCCAAAATATGCATAAAATAACAAGCCTGTGAAAATTTGGGCTCAAGTCTTCCTCAGATTCAAATATTTTAGTGAGAAATTACCTCTTTGTTGTACAAATTTGTGTGCTTCCAGATAGGAATAAAAGGCTTCTTGCAAGAAGTCTTTTATTATTTTAGTGAGAAATTACCTCTTTCTCAAAAACTACGTTACTTCAGAGGGAGTCGTTTCTCACAATGTTTTATACTATCAACAGCTCTCTGTTGCTCGTTACTAAGTCAGTTTTTACGCTAATATATATTTTGAGTCATTACCAAACGTGTACAGTCCCTTAAACTGCGGGAACTCCATAGACTATACTTAAATCCTTGAAGGGATCAATGGATCATACCACACCATCCAATATATATTAAAAATGTTTTCTGTGCATTTCCGAGGATATTTTACATATAAGAGACCTCTTTACATGCCCAGCAATTGTCTAGAATTATTTGAGTTCATTAATTACCCAGTAATTGAATAATTTTCCCTAATTAGCTAACCTTTTAGGGGCGTGGAAACACCCATCCCCACTTTATCCCGAGGGACAAAATGGCCAATATTACTAAATATTAATAAATAATTTATGTGCATTTCCAACTAATTTTTACATCTAAGTGTCTTCTCTACATGCCTAGCTATTGTTTAATACTATTTTAGTCATTAGCAATCAGTAATTGGTATATTTCTCTCATTATCTAAGTTCTCAATGGCATGGCAATGCCCTTATTTACTACCACACCATCCAATATTTTTCTTGAAAAAATCCTGTAAAAAAAAACAAATTGGGGGCCTGACCCCCCTCTTAAATATGGAATGGTCCATTCTAGGATATCAAGGAATTTGACTCCCCCAGTCATTAGACTTTGGATAAATTACTTAATTAGTGATGGTGTGGAATGATTCATTGGCCCCCTCCCCTCAGTTAAGGGTTCGAATTAATAGTTTCGGTATTGACTACAGCCGCTGTCCTAGGGAAATCTGTCCCCGGAGATTCTGTCCCCAAAACGCATGGCATCGTATTGTAATTATTATTATATTCATTTGGTTCTCTTTTTGTCAGTTTGGTTAAAGGCACTGAACACGTTTGGTGTATCCCAGCAAATTTTCTCTACTCATTTATTTCGGCAACAGTGTGACTGTGAGGAGCCGGTCTTCACTCTGTGGTAATGACCGGGTTGTTGGTGTGGCTGGCCGCAGTGAAGACCGGCTCCCCTCGCCCTCACACTCTCGTTGACTCATTTATAAAATGCCTCAGAGAGTTTATACACTCTGATTGGTCGAAGCTAGTCGCGTGGGGGTGTTTTAACACGCGTGAACTGAAGCCGTGTTCACATTGGACTCTTTTTTGGGGGGCGTAATCCATGCGTAAACTAACCGAGCAAACGGGTAACTTGACCAACAATGCGAACAGCCCAGGAAAAAGATGCATAATTATGACTTTATGCTAAGTCATTATGAGATATAATTCATAATTATGACTTATGCTAATTCATAATTATGAGATATAAATCTTGACCTTTACTGTATTAAGTCATAATTGACATTCATTTAATTTTTTTTAATGTCCCTTTTGCGCTTCCTTGATTTCCCGTTGTTGGGAGTGTTTTTTCAATGATTTTTTTTCTTCTTTTCTCAGTGAACCTTAAAGGGCATGTTGCCTTGGATCGGACGAGTTGGTCTGAAAAAAGCGTTTGTAACCGTTTGTTATAAAACGCATATGGTTAGGAAGACGTTTTAAAAGTAGAATACAATGATCCACACAAAATATGCCTCGAAATTGCGTGTTTTTCTTTTACTTTGCGAACTAACACGGTCGGCCATTTTGTGGAGTCAACATTTTGACTCCACAAAATGGCCGACCGTGTTAGTTCACGATGTCAAAGGAAAACCACGCAATTTCGAGACATATTTGTGTGGATCATTGTATTTTACTTTTAAAACATCTTTCTAACAATATGCATTTTATAACAAACGGTTACAAATGATTTTTATTAACCAACTTGCCCGATCCAAGGCAACGTGTCCCTTTAAACGAAATCGTATCAATTTTAACCTTGGGAATTTCAGGAAAAACTAAATGAAAAGTCTAATAAGGCCTACCTCGATTTTACGCAGTTTTACACAGTACGATGAACATTCAAAGTACATTGTACACTAAAAAGTACGATGACTATTAAAGGCACTGAACACGTTTGGAAATTGCCAAAGACCATTTGGTGTATCCCAACATATGCAGAAAAGCTACGTTAACTTCAGTGGGAGTCGTTTCCTACAGTGTTTTATACTATCAACAGCTCTCCGTTGCTTGTTACCAAGTACGTTTTATGCTAATATTTGTTTTGAGTCATTACCAAACGTGTATTTTCTTTTTATTTGTTTGTTTGAGTTTCCATTGCCACTCCCATTAAACTGTATTTATTCAACCTTTTTTGTTTGATTTTATATGTATATTCTTTGGCTGCGTACCATCTATTCTGCTTTGATCAGCATTGCTTTAGTCTACCTAAAAACTGTTTTCCTCTGCATATTATTTTGAACTTTTCAAAATATTTAGTTAGTTCTTTGTTTTTATTCACTTAGTTAATTATTTACTTGTCTAATCGTTTATTTATGTTCATTTTTAATTTATTTTCTGCGCTCTATGTAATTTGAAGTATTATAAGTTATCACACAAGCGCGAGTTGAATACGGAAAAATATAGCTCTTCTGCGTCCCATATCCAACTTGGCCGAAGGCCGAGTTGGATATGGGACGCAGACGCGCTATATTTTTTCCGTATTCCACGAGCTAAATATTAAAAAATATTTAAACAATATTTAAAAGTCTCTCATTATCTTGAAAATATCTTTATTGTATTTTATATTCTTGGTAGCTTAGCCGTTTAGCTTTGGAGCTGGGCTCATCTAAAATAAAAACAAAAACGCCCTTAACGAGTAAACTGGCCAAACTCCTTCCTGGAGTTATTAGCTTATTAAGCAAAATTTGGCAATTTTCAGAGGGCTAGTTTACCTAAAATGCTTCAGGTTGAAAGTCAACATCCCAAGGGGCACAATGTTGGACCATTTCCAACAGGCCATAACAGAATTGACCTTCAAATCCGTGATTTACAGAAACAATTGTGGGTTTACATTAAGAGGTTCCTTGCATGAGTTTATTTAGTGTGGTGCACCCTTTTTAGTGGCGGGGCCGCGGGGCACATTGAACCCTTTACATGGTTGTAATGAGCTGCAGCTAACTTTGGCCAGTTAACTCATACCAACTATTTCAAAGAGGGATCAGACTATTTCTGCCTCCCAGCCTCGGTTTCGATTTAATTTTTCCGAATAGGCAAAAACACTAATATATGAAGGGAAAAATTGCCGTAACGGGTTTAAAAAATCGCATCCCTTTGTTCCATAAAACAAGGGCCCAATTTCATAGAGCTGCAAAGCAACAATTATCAGGATGCAAGTCACAAAATGTCAATGTGACATCGTATTTTGGCTGGTAACCTTAGTCTGGTTAGCATTATTAGTTTGTGCTTAGCTACCTTTCTGTGCCTAAGCAGTTCTATGAAACTGGGCCGATATCTGATGGAATTTGTTAGACAAGAGACAATCAAATGTTAAAGTGGGAAACAATAATTGTATTAACACAAAATTGACATGTATAGTCTTCGAGTACCTCAACTTTATCAGACATTTTCAGGGTGCGGCTGTACGAAAAGTGATCATCATTAAACATTCAACTTAATACTGAATAGTTCAATTGAAACACTTACTTTTTATCAAACTTTGCGAATATTTTTCTTTTCTTTTCAGATTACTTGTTCAGATTTTCAATGAGGGTTTCAAGAAAATCAGTCCAACATTAAACTAAGAGCAGGGGCAAAGTTTACCCTCCTTCAAAAAAACACCACCACCCTATCGCCCTACCACCCGCGCTATCAAAAGAAGTTTGTACACAGTTCGCCGTATGGGGGGGGGGGGACAAAAAGTTCGTAGGAAAAAAATCTCGCCTCCCGGAGCTCCAAATAAAGAATTATCCATTGAAACCTATACCTTTCTTCATTGGACTTGTAACCACGCGGAGACAAATAAACACCACTCGTCACAAAAGATCTATTTTTACAATTTTATTTACAATATTTACAAGTTCCAGTGAACTACAAACGCGTAGGTTTTTGTTTCAATTTTTAAACGGCTTCAATTATTTTGTTTTTTTCCCAGGTAATTATTATTAAAACCCCAGAATTTCTTTATGACAATTGGCTTGTTAACTTATTCGGTTGGTTGAGAAGATTTACTAGTTTGTAATGTGAAAACAAATCCCCATGAGCTTAATTTAAATTGTTCTTTGCTGTATTTTTCAACGTTTTTAACATAATTAATATGCATAATTGTACTTTTTATTCCCGAGAAATGAAATAAATATAAATAAATATAAATATAAATTTAGTCAAAGTTATTATTATCTTTCTTCAGACGTTTTGCAGTTTACGAAATTTATTCAAAATCGACTTCATTCAGTAGCGTTTCAAAGAGTATGACTATTAAATAATTATTTCTATTAATACATCTCATTTTGTCCGGTTTGTGAGATGAAATTGAATAATCTAGAATTGTTACTTTTCAAAAGGATGAAAACAATATTTCTGTATAAACTTTCTCATTTTGTCCAGTTGTGAAATGAAATTGAAAAGATTAAAATGACTTTTTAAAAAGATAAAAACATAATTCCAAGGGCAGCCCATCTATCGGACCAAAACACCTTTGTCGTTGCCGGTGCTGTCTTGAAATCCTCAGTTTCTTAGATCGGAATAATTGCCTGCAATCTTCGACTACAGTTAGAGGGAACACAACTAAAATATTCCAAAATGGTTTTGAATTTGGAACACATCACAATTGTAATTGCCTCCAACAATAAGCTTTGGATTCGCCGTTCGTCTCCTTAAAGGTGCTATCTGATCGCTTTTCACTGAAAACATCGATGCATCAAATTTTCGCCTTTGACCCGAACTTTACAGAATTAGCTGCATTAGATAATGAACTCTAAAAAATTGAGAGGTGGCGCTCCCCCCTCACCAGCCTAATCTTAAGCGGGGTCAAAGTTGAGCAATTCAATGCACCAATTCGTCACTGGATAGCACCTTTAAACATAAGAGCCGCAAAGAAGGGTTGTCCGATATGATCATTTACCAAGTCGCAGCCATCTTGTTTTCCCAAATTCGTAGCAATGTAACCAAACCGAGGCTGGAAGGGAGAAAAGTCTGACCCCCTTGTTTGATATGATACGAATCGGGATGTTATTGTCGCTTTCGGTAACATGGATTACGACAATGAGAGCAGCTTGATAAAGGTCAGTATCAAACCAATGTGTCCGGTTGATTTGCGTGTTCACGCCATGTTTAAAAAGAAAATGCTGGTGTGGAGCTTTGTTAAAGGAAAGGGTCGTTGTGAGTTAGTGAACTAGCGTCGTGTCTAAATTGTCATTCATTCAAGATTTTGGTTAGTTGACTGTTGGTTTATACTCTGCTGCTGTATGGTGTTACATAGAGGACAGCCTCAGTCGGACCTTCACACAACTACGACGGACCAACTCACAACTACGACGGACCAACTCACAATTACGACGGATCGACCAACTCACAACTACGACGGACCTATACTCACTACTATACGACGGACCAACTCACAACTACGACGGACCAACTCACAACTACGACGGACCTTCACACAACTACGCCGGACCAACTCACAACTACGACGGACCAACTCACAACTACGACGGACCAACTCACAACTAGGACGGACGAACTCACAACTACGACGGACCAACTCACAACTACGACGGACCAACTCACAACTACGACGGACCTTCACACAACTACGACGGACCAACTCACAACTAGGACGGACCAACTCACAACTACGACGGACCAACTCACAACTAGGACGGACCAACTCACAACTACGACGGACCAACTCACAACTACGACGGACCAACTCACAACTAGGACGGACCAACTCACAACTACGACGGACCAACTCACAACTACGACGGACCAACTCATAACTACGACAGACCAACTCACAACTATACGACGGACCAACTCACAACTACTACGGACCAACTCACAACTACGACGGACCAACTCACACACGTGTGTAAACACCGGCAATCGTGGACCCTCCTTTGTTCAACTCTTTGTGTTAGCAACCGTGGACCACAATGATTTCCTTTGTGATAGCAACCGTGGACCTATTATCCCTTTTGTTATAGGTCCACGGTTTGAATGTGGATACTACCCACAATTACGATAGACCAACTCACAACTACGACGGACCAACTCACAACTACTACGACGGACCAACTCACAATTACGATAGACCAACTCACAACTACGACGGACCAACTCACAACTACTACGACGGACCAACTCACAACTACGACGGACCAACTCACAACTACGACGGACCAACTCACAACTACTACGACGGACCAACTCTGTACTCTATGGAACACCATACATTGTTGACTTAGTGGTTGTTAATTTGTATGCGTGTGTAACGTCTGGAATGTGTAATGTAAGATTGTTAATAATTGTTATAAACATTATGTTGCTCGTGTGGACTATAATGTGCTAGTTAATTTGTTCATAATTTTGAAGAGCGCGTGCGGATCAAATAATTTTTGATTAATTGTGGTTTGTGTTTAATATTTAGGCCCTAATTTGATTTTCTGTTTGATATGTCTGTTTTAGGCGTCTATTTCCTTATTTGTGATTACGTGTATAAACCTTTGTTGAGTTGTATTCTTTGAGTTGTGAAAACAGTTGTCGAATGTACGCTTTGAGTGTCCGAGAACGTTAGTCTTTTTAAGAGTAATTTAAATTTGTTGTTGTGTATAAATCAAGGTGTCATTTGCCGTGGCATTCCTCTATATTTTGTACGGATGGAATAAGTAAGCAGTTTCCAACACTTTGAACCTGAGATTGTGAATGTGTGTCATCCTAACTTGCCTCCACACCAGCATTTCTTCACAAAGTAGGCTGTATAAGTTTCCACACTGCTCCAAAACCACCCGAAGCAAGTCGCTTCTATTCGGTCACCCTAGCAAGGGAATCAGTTTCATAGTTGGCCTATTGTACCAATACGTGTGACGTTAAACTTCTTATTCTAACGCAAAGCTTATTAATGGAGGCAATTTCTCTGTGGGACTGGTTCTTCAACTTCAAACTCGTATTCTCCTCTCGACCTTCTTCACAGTACCTCGACCCGGCTTTACCTCGGTGGCTATTTTGTGTACGTGAGATAAGCCAACGGTTGGTGATCTAATTAGATATTTGTAAAGAGTTCCTCCTCATCGGCCGTGAACACGAGATTCCAATCTCCTTCCAAACTCTTGCTAACATTTTGTCAACAAAGTTCTTTACAACAAAATCAACAAGATGTTTTTCTTTCTGAACTGCTCCACGAACTCCTCAACAATGGTAAGTGCACCTTTATCATTGCCCAAGGAAATTTTACTACTTAATTTAAATAAGTTTGTGTACGTTTTCATTGTTTTTGTTTTTGTAAGCGACTCATCTAGATGAGCCACTGCAACTCAGGCTCGAAGAAATTGTCCTCTTCTTCGCTGTATTGAGCTGTCTCGATCTCGTAGACCATGTCGACCTCCGCCTGTTCTTCCTGCTCGGCGATGCGTCGAGCCAGAGCCTTGCGGATGTTTTCACGATGGCGCTGATTCAGCAACACCCTGGGCGTGGTACAACGGTTCATATTTCTTGTTATTCTCTTAACTAAGGTGTACTTTTTCTGTGTCTGTAAATTCCAACTTGGACCTATAAACCTTTTTTTTGTTTACAAACACTGACCACAATTTTGTATGGAAGGCCTTGTGTAGAAAAAAAATGTATAAACTGGCTCGGAAAAAATGTGCCCTTTTTAGCAAGACATTACACTTTATTTATGCTGTACAAGTTTACCTTTTGTTTTGGATAGTAAATATTATTATCATTAATAATGCTATTAATGTGATATTATTATTGGTCAAATAAGAAACTGTTGTGCTTGTTTGCAGTGAAGGCCGCCCGTACTTTTGCCAACCAAGGTTGGCAAAACTCACGGCTCTGACGTTGCAAAAGAAAGGTCTACACACATGAGTATTAGGAAAATGTTGATATCCTACCTTTGTGTGCGAAAGCGATCGCGGCGTTCAATGTTGGATTCAACAGCGTTCTGTTTCAGGGCCACGGTCTCGGCAGCTTTCTCCTGGCTCTCCTTGATCAAACCGTCTGCGACCTGGAACACAAACAAACAAAGTTAAACAAACAAACAAAAACCCCAACGCCCCAACAAACAAACACCACAACAACCGTTATCTCCTGGGTTTTTTTCTTGGTATCATTATAACCATCACCACCACCACCACAATCCTCTGCGTGTCCGAAAGAAGGTCATATAGTGAAAGTTATCGGAGAAAGTGCGCATTGCAATAATGTGAAAGTGTGTAAAAGTGTGTTTCAAGTTTGATTGGTTATCTGCCATTCATAAATCAATATAGGAAGGTTAAATTCTGCATGGGAATTGGGAAACATGTATTGAGGGTAATTCTGGCAACAAATATGTGACAGTAATGCAATATATATATTGTCAGGAGCCATGTTATTGCTCGAGACCGTCTGTTACTGGAAAAAGTACTTTGTGTGCATCATGAGCATCAAACTTGTTATACCAACCATTTCTCATCTCACCCCTCTCCCTCACCAGCCCCCAACCTCTTTCCCATCCACCAGACCTGCAGTCTAATTTTAAAAACATGTATTCATTGTCTCACCTCTTTTGCATGTTCCTCCATGCGAGACTTTGCTCTGATGCGATCCATTCTCTCAGCCTCCCGTTGTTGCATGTGGGCCTCGAACCGGATCTGCTTCTTGGCGATGGCATCGGCAGCTTTCTCCTTGACTATCTTCCCAACTTCCTTCACGTACTCCTGGGCGTGATCAGCGGCCCGTGACTGGGCCCTGGTTCTCTCGAGGCGAGCCTCTCGTTGCTTGTTCAAGTTGTCCTGGAAGGCTGCCTCCTTGGAGGCAATCTTATCGGCGGCCTTCTGCTTCAGTGCACGCTCAGCCTCGGCTGCCATTTTCTGATGATGCATGCCGAGGCGGGAATGAGCACGTAGTCGCTCTCTCAGGGCTTCCTGCTTGCGCTGCGTGAGTACCGGTGAAAAAGGGATCGTCGAGACCGAAATGCAATTACTTTTGAAGGGTTATGCAGCAAAGTATTAGCTTACAATAAAAATTGTAATATTGCATAAGTTTGCATCGGGATAAAGAATATTATTGTTTTACCCATACACCGATGTGTATTAAGCACTACTCAGTACTTTCCCACGACATCAGGGACCAATTGCATGGAGCTGCTTAAGCAACAAAAGGTGCAGCTAAGCACAATGAAGTTATGCTTATACCGGAATAAGGTTACCAGCCAAAATACCATCAAACACCATCTGTGACTGCGTATCCTGCTTATTTATGTTGTGCTTAGTAGATAGTTGTTAGGTAACATTTGCTGCATAAGCAGCTTTATGAAACTGGGCCCTGCTCTAGAATGGCAAAGGTCGTGGGTTCGAATCTTACCCGAGTAATATGCCTATAGATTTTGTCCACATGACTCTGGAAAAGTACTGCGTATACAGTGCTTAACACACATCGGTGTAAAGGTACCATAAAATATGCTTAACAATAAGTACAATGAAAGAAAGGACCTTGAGAATGTTACTTAATTTCTGTGACTTTAATCCTCAGCAAAAGGACGTTGGAAGTTCAACCAAGTTTGAAATGAACCACGTGCATACAAAGAGATGTTTCTAAAACCTGTGCATTATCTTGCCGCAACTTGTTTTTATACCTTGCGTCTTTCCGCAGCAGCTTTCATATCTGTCTCCAATTTGTCTGCTTTCTCTGAGTCCGGCACAGCCGGGACATTGTCCAATCTAGCGAGACGAGCTGGAAGCCGGCGTGGAGGCAGAGTCCCTTCATTCTCGGCCTGTTCGACCACAGAGAAGGAGATAGCGCCGGATGCTGAGGAATGGAAGTTGACGATACCCAATTCTTGCAGTTCAAGAAGGATTTTGGCCTCGACCTGGTTACTTTCTGTTAAGAAAGAAACATCCACTATGACTGGAACCCAATTAATGAAAACCTTAATTCATACGAATTTTGCACCAGCATCTATTATCTTGTTTTTCATTTTACATTCAAACTCGATCTAGACTTGTAGCAAATCAAGTGTAGCAAATCTCTTCAATCTGCTGCCTATAAATCCTTTTTCCTGGCCGTTCCGGGACTGTGAAACAACCTTCCCAACCTTCACCAAACGCACCTCAAATTTGCTGCCAAATTTCAATAAAGCACTTTTAAAATATCATTTTTTTTCCACCATAGTTGCTTTAACAAGAATTGTGTTCAATTTGTTGAATTATTTGCAATGCTATTTATTGTTTGTTTGCTAATGCACTGTGGTCTGAATGAAATGGCGCCTTATGAAAGCCCAGTGGCCAATTTAACACGAGAGCACCAAGATTCATCTTAAGATGAGTTGTCAATATTGCCTTAGAAATTAATGTTGATTTGCAGATAAGATCATCTTAGCTCTTTGTGAAAACGAGCGCAGTGCATGACATTGAACGAAAAGAAGAATTGAAGAAAAAAAAATTGAGAATTTTACCTCCCCAAGCTTTCTTAATAGCTCTCTGGCCTTTAGTCAATTCCATACCATTGGGCGGTTTGTTATCGGTATACAGCACACTGTCTGGCTGCTGAGGTACTCCAGCCTCGTACGCTGGACTGTCACCTCCTCCAAGATGATGGTTAGTTGGCCCAACCTATGGTTTGCGTTCAGAAAAAATAGGCTTGACAGAGAAAATAATTTACTGGTGTAACTTTTTGAAAATATTGTTTAGTCGAAGTAACTAAATTTGAAAACAAAAGTAATTATAGGCGCCTGATTATGAAACAAAATTATCTGGTAAAATATGATAAGACTTGTGATTATTTTCAAATTATCATGGGTTGAACAAGAAAATTTTACAATAGCGTGACTTGAACCTGCGACCTCCGTGTTAACGGATGTTCTTATATAACACTCATATATTGGGTCGGTACACGCTATTCTGAATTACGGTAAATGTCTTTAATTCATATCTATGTAATGAAGACAGTGGTGGAATAGAATTATGGGAGCGCGTGGAAACTTGACGTGGAGGGCGCTCGATTTAATTCGGATATTAAAAGAACTGACAGGGAAGTTTATACAAACAGAACATTTGCAGGGGGGCATGTTTATACCGGTCACATGCTATTAAATTGTTTAAATAAAATTAAACAACGGGTGAATTCTGATATTTGACTTCTGCTGTCCCAAAATTACTCTCACGAGAAGGCCGTTTATAAGAGCGGTGTCGGGGGCTGACTCGGACTTGACCCAGGTTAACGTCGGGGAGCTATATTCGAACGCACCCAATTATTACAATTTAAAAGATGAACTAAACAATAGTCAAAACAAAAATGTTTGTTCGCACAGTATAACTGAAGTCCAAATGTTGAGCGATTTTTAAAAGTCTAACCCATCTCGTTGATGCTGTGGCAATATCGTGTAAGCCATGTTAATACCTAATTAAACAGTTAATAAATACAGTATACTAACGTTGTGATTGAAAGCATCTACATGATGTGTTCTCAGCCAGAAACAAGAATAAACTCATAAGAATATATAACAAGATACATACGCAAATGGCATCATTTTATTAGACAGTAATATAGCAGCAAATACATTTGTTTTTCTTGTTTTGTTTTTGTTCAGGGGTTTTTTCTCGACTGACCCCCGTGTGAAATATGGAAACCATCGAAATAAAAGGGGGTGCCCTTTTTCTTATTTTATTTGTGCATAAATATTGAATCAAGAAAACAAAAGGACCAGAGCACCTAGACTTGACTCAAGTCCCAATCCTGTGCCATGCCAGAAAGCTATTGTTTTGTGATGGTCTGCATTCCCCAACCTGTTCCACATTTTGACGGCGAGCGCGCACTGTACGGCTTGTTTGCTAGTTGGCGCGATATGCTTGGGATCTCGCACGAGAACGGGACTTGAATCAAGTCTACAGAGCACCCGACTCCAGGGACCTCCTTTCTTATTATTCAAATTTTAATTACTTTTCAGTAGTTTTTATATGTGAGCTATAAATTCAGTGTTTTTAATGAATGTGTAATGTTTTTTCTCTGTAACCTTTATTCTTTTATTTTAATTGCATTTTTGTAGTTTTTATGTAAGCTGGGAACAGTGGGAGATCAGTGTGTTTTTCTTAATGAATAGATCACCCAGGTTAAATAAGAAATTAATTCATTAATTCATTAATTAATTAATAGGCCTTGGTGTATAGGATTGGTTACAAAGAATTTTGTTGAAGGTGAACCATTTTCAGAACGTGAATCCAACACAACACTGATATCACAATGTATTCTTCCTAGAGGATGTGGGATAAATCACATAGTGGAATGGAAAAACGAAATCTGGTACCACATAACTTGTATTTTATATATTCATTTATTTGATTATTTACACATCCAAAAGCGTTGCCTGGCTTGGAAATCGAAAGCATATTTCGATGGTAGGATGTAGGATGGTGGATGATTAGGAAACGAGAAGAAATTTTAAGATTTAGATGAGGGAAGGAAAACCTATACGCAATCGGGTAGAGACTGAAAACCAAATCCACATGCAAGGCTCGGGTCTGAGGTGCGATTTGAGCCGGGGTCCTCAGAGGTGAAAGGCGGGCAAAGATACCATTGAGCCAAACTGATCCCCTTTTGAGAAGCGAGTTGGATCTTATCTTTACTGAAATGACTCACCCTAAAATCAGTTCTACTGTAATGATTACACTGTCTCATTATTATGCAGGTATTATTATAATAATAATAATTCAATAATTACTGGATACAAAAAAAGGTAAAGTTTCCCTAAAATATATTTAGTTGCCTGGCTTGGAAATGAAAAACAGTTTCCGGACTTCTATGTTATTAAAATCTGGGTCAACTTCCACCACGATGCATCGCTGATGAAAGTGGAAGTTCAATACATGTGTGTAACTTTTATTTAACCCCAAAAGTACCTGAATTCAAGTTATCAACTTCAGTCAGCGGATAAAGAAGACATTCCTATATGAACTACCTGTACAATAACTCTTCCATCATTTCAAATAATTTGACATTTTTTTACCTTCACTTGACGAAATCGCACCATGCGTTTCCAAACGCTTTGGCGCGTTTGTTGAACGCAAGATTTGCCACATTTGCTTTTCTTTCCAGGCGGCATTGCAGGTCCAACGCGAACAGCAGATTTGTTGCAACCCATGTTCTTGTTAATTCAGTTTGTCTAATTAATTTTGATGAGATTAATGCACTTTTCTTTTTCTTTCGGTCAAAGCACAGGGTTTTTTTCCAGTCATTCATCAAATAACAATAACGTTATTGTGTGAACTCGGCTGCTTTTGTTGTGCGTGTTGTCAGTGAACTTTGTACGCGCTGACAAAGTTTGGGTTTCTATGCATAACTATAAACGTCACAAAAAGGAACGGGCGCGGCGCAGTTCCCGTACCGCCCTCTTTTGGGCGTGCGTGCCATTGTTTTAAAACAATAGCACACTTATGCATAATGAGAAGCCAGTTGAATATTGTGTGCTAAGCAAAGCATAGGCCTACAGTGTTATTCCCAATCTTAAGACTCTTGTTTATGATGGCTGAGTGACATAAAACTGAAAAGTGCATGGTTTCAAACAATTGTTATTTTCCAGTTTATAAAAACAATTGGGACAAAGCAAATGTGATTGAAATAAATTGTTGATTTTCAAATTTTTTGTATAGTTCTACTCCTAAAAGAAAGACTGCCAGCAGGGCTATGATGGGCCCAATTTTTAATTTCAGAGAGCGCAGCGTATAAGCACAAAAAGTAGGTCTACCTAAGCACAACAAAGATATGCTAACCAAAATAAGGTTACCTTCCCAAATACCATGTCTTATGTAGGCATACCATGTGTGACTGGTGTCCATTCTTATTTTAGTTAAGCAGTTTACAGTTAAGCACTGTAAGTTTTAGTTTACAGTTAAGGCACTGTATTATCTGCTTACATTGTTCTTTATGAAAATGGGCTCGTGGACGTAAGCCATGCCACGAACTTCACCCTTTTTAAATCCTGATTTTTGTCCTGAATTTTAACTTGTTAAGACTTAATTATGCATTTCTCTCAGAGCCTTTTACAAAAGAAATTAAAAGTTCATCATAAACATGAATATTTGTTATTGTAAAGAGAAGCACGAAATCACAAAATGAAACTATTCTTTGCAATTGTATTCCGAATGAGTTAGGCCTACCACTGTGGCAGATTTAGGGGTGGGCGCAGCAGGTGTGCCCAATTCCTTGTTTCCGCCGACTGAGAAAAAAATTAACCGAACGGCAAATAATTAATTTCCTAATTTTAAAACGGATGAAAAATTACTTGTAAAATGGTTCTGAATTGTCCTAGACCACACCAGACAGCAAGTTGTAAAGTTTCAAACATTTTACCGGGCCCTAAAAGCGGGCCTGGACCCCACGCCGTGATAAACTTTCCATCAAAACAACAACAGGATTACTGAAAATTTTCATAATCATAATCTGAAAATCCTGGATCCGCCCCTGGTAATTACATTTTAATGCCATTTTTAGTTGTGCTAGTTTCGCCTGCGGTTTTGCTGAGTTTTAGGGTCGTAAATTGTGACAACGCCCTCTTGTGTAATGTTTATTTCAAGCACCCGTTTGCTAACGGCTGTTTTAGGAGATATGCTATTTTCATAGAACATTCAGTCAAAATTAAATTGACATGCAGTTTGAATGGTTTTTATTTACTTGGTGTTAACATTGTGCGAATGTTTTTAAAAACGACCCTTGTTCATTCTAATTTAAAAAGTAGTAACCTCCTTCTTTTCAAGTGATATGATTAACTTCTCGGGGACAAAACCCTTAAACAGCAATCAGCCGTAGTTATACAACAAACAAACTGCTTGTCTCCCCCGGAAGTAAACTAAATGTAATTGAATGGTCCTTCGCTCTATACTACATAGCACCCGACTGAAGGCAAGGGGCATCTCCGTTCTGCAATCGTCAGAAACTCTGAACAGTTTTGATGTCTTCCCTACGTCTATTAGAATAACTAAGCAGCAGGATAAATAGGTATTTTAAAACTACTTTTGTGTACTCTTGGGCATAATTTTGTGTGTTCTGTGAGTGAGGCCGAAATGATCGACTGTGTGACCTTCCAAAATTAAAACTAAGTCGGTGATAACTTGCAACAATGTTTTGTCAGCGCACAGGCGCCCATCTACTACAGTACAGTCCATCAGAAATGAAAGTAATTTCGGTTTCATCGCTGCAGTGATTGTTTGTAGATTCATCGGACCTTGGTACGTATTGCCGATTGTGTGGCAGACTTTCAACTATTTCCCTGTCAATATTCTTCCCTTATTCTTTTTTAGAAAGGTAAATAATTAACGTGTTTGCTGTTTACAATGGTTTTAAAGGCCTACCACTTGACCACCAGTTGCTGGAAAGGATATTTAAAGGCATCGTACACGTTTGGTAATTGTCAAAGACCAGTGTTCTCATTTGGTGTATCCCAACATATGCATAAAATAACAAGCCTGTGAAAATTTGGGCTCAATTGGTCATCAAAGTTGCAAGAAAATGATGAAAGAAAAAACACCCTTGTTGTACACATGGTGTGCTTTCTCAAAAACTACGTTACTTCAGAGGGAGTCATTTCTCACAATGTTTTATACTATCAACAGCTCTCTGTTGCTCGTTACCAAGTCAGTTTTTATGCTAATATATATTTTGAGTAATTACCAAACGTGTACGATGCCTTTAAAGGGAAATTAAGTCCAACATTCATCAAAGAGAAGAATCGCACAAGCAACCTTAAAAAGTGGAGGTCGGCTACCGCAATGTAAAATAAAACTAAACTGTATGTGCACTGAACATGAACTGTTGCCAAATTAGTTTCTATTTTTCAAATGATTTCCTCATCCATCCGGAATTTATACAAACAAGTTTGTGTTTTGTTGTAACGAGCGAAAAAGTTATGGTCGGGTATGGCATCTTTTCGTCTTGCACATACAAAAATGACAAAACTTGTTTGTTAAGTTTTTTGATGATCTACCCAACAAGAGAACTTGGCAAAGCTCCCACCACAAGGGGGGTACAAATGCCAAGCTGGCAACAGCCAGTCTCCTTTTCTCATACAAACATTGGTTTAACGTCTATGATTATGAACTGCACAATTCGATAAATTGTGATTCAGTAACTAGACGAGATACCCCTTATTCTAGTCATTGTGAAATCAGCAACTTAGATTTAACATGATTGTGAACTGCACAAATCAATCTTTGTACAGTAACTCAATTCTGTCTTTCATGTTTGGAAGACATAATTTGTTGTTTAAATCTAGCTAGGCATCATGAAAATGTAGTAGTTTGCATGAATCCAACCTAGATCCAAGTATTGTTGTGATTGCAAGTCTTGTAGTGTATCAACTATCAATTATTGACAGAGTTGTGTGAACATTAGTGTTGATGAAGGTGATGAAGATTGTTCACATTTACATACACACTGTACATCGTTTCAGTGTTGGGACTGTTGGGTGCAAAGAAGAAACCTGCTCAAAATTAAAACTTGCCCGCGCAAGTTTTTAAATGGCATGGATTCCTACTTCAGTATCTTGTGTGGGTTTCTTATTATCAGTCTTGTTTTTCTGTAGCTCACTCGTAGAAACCTCTTATACCTACAGCTAGTCAATTTAATTAAATTCCTCTCATATATTTCCAACAAACATTTCTAAACAATAGGCCTACATTAAACAAAAATTTAATTTAAGTAACTACAAATCCAGTTTTAGGAGACAGAAAGCAAAATAAGTATAGAGGCATATAAACAGCATCGAGAACGTATGGAAAAACAAGTTGAAAAAAGTCAGAAATGATGAAAAGATGATAATATATTTTAAAAGTAGAATTATGTAAAGGAGAATATTTGCTCATAGTGAAAATAAATAGTGAGAAAAAACTACCTGGAGAGTAGAGCTCTTTTATAAGCAAAAAATAGTTAATGGCCTGACGTTTCGACCCTAGCAGAGTCTTTCTCGAAGGCTAAATGACAAGACAACACACATGAACAGGTATATAAGTGTAACAAAAGCATTCAAGTGGAAATACATGAATAGAGGCAGAGAGCAAACAGACATGGCAAGGGGTAAACAGTAAATAGGGAGACAGAGGGGGGGGGGTGGAGGGAGGGAGCTGGTCTGACCACAAGAAGTTGGAAACACAAAGAACAGGATCAAAGGTGGGAAGAGGGAGAACAAGTAATTAATTAGTACATGAAGCAGGCTAAAAAAGGGGGATATCTGTGGGGAAAAGGAGAAGGCAAAGACAAAAGGTTATTAGTAATTTCCTTCTTGGATGTTCAGACCATGGGGTTGAATGGTTTGAAGGCGCCTTATCCACAGTTTCTCCCTACTCAGACGAACAGTCTCTCTGTGGTTACCTAGTGCCCTGTAAAATCATGTCAGAAATGGAGTGATTTATAAGCGTCAATCATAAAAAATAGAGCTCTGATCACGACAACTATATACCTTAAGAAGTTACAGTTTTTGTTTTTTCATGTTTATCGAAAATCATGCCATGTCTGGGGTTGGTCCTTCCATATTTTCTAAATCTATGAAGTTTGTAGAACAATCTTTGAATCACAAAAATAAATATCCCATTTTAAACACCCTTTAGAGACCATATTGGCCACAAGCAGCTTGTACCAAATAATACATAGCGGCCGGAAATGGCCGCAAGGTTTGACCTACTTCCATTCACATAAAGAGGTCAAAGTAAAGGTCAAAGTATAGGTCATATCCGGATATGAAATTTTCTAATGTAGTATATTAACATAATATCGCAAATTCTAAACACAAAACTAAATTTTCTGTTTCATGTTATTTCTGTTGACATTCTTACTGACAATGTGATTAAAAAAATGAACAAGCATTGTTTGGGCATTTTGTGATGATATACAGAAATGAATGGTCTCTTAAGGGTTAATAGTGGGTTAAAAAAAAAAAGTTTTTTAATTTAACCAGATTATTGCTATCCTTTATTCTTGCAGCATCAAAACCGAAAGTGGATATTACAGTTGAGCCGAATTTGAAAGGAAAACAACAAGTCATCGGATATTTGTAAATGTTTCAAGAAGTGAACGGAATACCACTTCTTGAATTCGTCATAACTTTTCGAGGAGAGTGAATAAGATTTTTCTTTTCCTTTGTTTCATCGCCATCCTGATATATCTTGAAGAAGAAATGGAGAGGATTGAGTAATCATAAGAGTACTTCTTCCAAACTAATCGAAAAGGATTACATTGTAGAAAACATTTATGCAACATTTGTAGATGAAAATGACGGATATTATAGAAGACCTTTTGCTGTCAAAGGTTCAGCTATGGGGAACGCTGTGGAAGAAACCCTTTGGAACGTCGACCAATTCTGGAAAATGGCAAAAAAGGTTTGTTTTAATCTAATTACAAGATGATTTGTCACAGTATTTCCTGCCAGTTGATTTTAAAACTAAGCCTGCTGGTAAAAGAGATTGCAATAAGCCATATTTACGAGTTTGATTTGAATAATGTCTGGTAAAATACTTGCTTAGTCACAAGTTACTGCTTAACTTTGAATTCCTTAGACTGTAGAGACAGTTGCTATGCTACATCGTTCGAGGCAAGCTTTTGTATAGCAACCTCCAGATGGGCTAACCATTGTACCATTGTGCCATACACATTCATTCAAAATTGTGTATGGGTGTTCGCTGTCTCTTAAAAACCACTAAAAGTGAGTGTCACTGTTTAATAGCAGCAATACAAATTAGGAAAATTACAGACATGAGAGATAGCCATGTATTGGTACTTGATGTACAGGTAACCTTACACAAAAGCTTGCCCCAATCATGTGACATAGGAACTGTCTCTATAGTCTGGGAATTTACATTGAAGCGGTTACCTTGTGACAAAGTAAGTCATGGTACCAGACATTCAAATCTTACTCGCAAATGGCTTATTTATACTGCGAGCAAAACTGAAATGCATTTTAGTGAATTCTTTCAAAACAACATTATGAGGACACAACGATAAAGGAAAGACCAACATAGTATCACAAAATAAACTTTTCCTGAATTGCCTCTTTTTTCTATCAAAGTTATCATACTGAGGTGATGATTTTGATGAAAATGAAAGATGCATCCACTGAAAGTAGCTTTAGGTATTTGACTGGCCGTGAATACTGATTCATAAAAATACCCCAGACAGTTCTGATTGGTCAAGAGGAGATCACATGGTCATGTATAAATGTGTAGTAGAGACATGTTAAAAAGTGTTCAAACATATATGTGCTGGTGCGCAAGCTCACAAAGGCGCTAATTTACGCGTAATGCAATCAATACATGTAATATGTATTAGTACGCGCGTGTACGCACAACCGTTGAGCTTTGCATGCAATTTGGTCTGTCGCGAAAACGGAGCCCGAGTACAAGACAGGAATTGAAAATTTACGAAATAGAAACATTTTTACAGGTTTTCCTATGTCATAATGCTTTTTAACCAAAAGGGCATTTATAAATGGGAATAAAAAAGTTGTGACTCAGTCTTAAACGGCTGTTTTAAACCTTGCAGGGTCATGGCCATGCAGTGAAGGACTGACCTTCAACTTGGTCCTTTTATCACACGGCCACGACCCTGCCAGTTTTAAACAGCTGTTTAAAGGCACTGTACACGTTTGGTAATTACTCAAAATATATATTAGCATAAAAACTTACTTGGTAACGAGCAACGGAGAGCTGTTGATAGTATAAAACATTGTGAGAAACGACTCCCTCTGAAGGAATGTAGTTTTTGAGAAAGAGTTAATTTCTCACTAAAATAATAAAAACTTCTTGCAAGAAGTGTTTATTCCTATCTGAAAGCACACAAATTTGTACAACAATGGTGTTTTTTCTTTCATCATTTTCTTGCAACTTTGATGACCAATTGAGCCCAAATTTTCACAGGTTTGTTATTTTATGCATATGTTGGGATACACCAAGTGAGAACACTGGTCTTTGACAATTACCAAATGTGTTCAGTGCCTTTAAGGTCTTGTCACCCCTCTTTTATTTCCTTATTTAAGCACAATTCTTTTGGAGTTCCATTACTCTTGTTTTCTATTAAACTTGTTTCTTGTACCACTTTTTTCTCTTGCTAATTATATAATTTACTGTCTAATTTGACCTCCAGGTTCTTTGTTATCAAAGAGGGCTACCTTCTTTACTATGCGGAGAATGAAAAGAAAGACTTCGATCGTAAACGATACTTCAACATGCATCCCAAGGTAAGGACCTTTGTTGCATAACACTTTGTAACGTAGGAGTTTGGGTTGTTTTTCGATGGTGCTTTTGTTGCAGAAATATCAAGACTTGTTTCCCACAGGGTAAAAGTCTTCAGCATGCAGATTTATAGTTCGTTTATTCATTATAAGTTTTGGTTGGTAATTATTTTGTAGACAGATAATGGTGCGCTTAGAAACAATTGTATTAAGCGCCTAATAAATGTTGTGTGTTATTATTATTTCCATGGTTTGTACTTAAAAATGCTTGATGGATTTGTTGCTTCGTTTGACAATAAGAACAATACAGGTAGGTATTAATTTGTGCATTTTGAAATTATGTTTTCTGTAGCTCCAATGAGGTGATATCGGTCATGAAAATTCCTGGCAATGCACAATAACCATGTGCTGTAACATGACAAACATTGGTAATTGTCAAAGACCAGTATTGACCTTTATCACACTGCCGCCATCTTGGTCATGTTCTCTTCATCCAATAATAGTAATGAATGCTAATATTCATTGTACAAAAAGGAACCAGACTATTTTTCCATTCAAGACTAAGTTTTTTTACATTGGTTTAAAGGGGAGAAAATCAAGATGGCCGCACCGTGATAAAGGTCTATGACCGTTAATTGACAACTTGTCAAACACCTTTATTGAAAATCAACAGTGGTGTAACTATAAGGTGGGGGGGATTGATGTCCATGCCCCCCTGGGTGCCCCTATTTGAAATCTGCACCTCTGAAATGTAAAATTACTGGAATAACCTAATGTTACATTTTATGTTTTACATGTATGTAGTGATTTTAATGTTTAATTTTTTTTTCTATTTACACACAGACAATGAATTTTCTTTTTACTTCCATGTCAGAATTTCTTGTAAAAAATAATAAATGGTATAAGAAGAGTGCTGAAAAGAGGCTTGCTTAAGAAAAATGCAAAATGCAAACTGGCCAGAAGTGCCCCCTGGAGTTTGTTTCACATCCTCTCGTGCTCCCCCAAAAATGTTTTTTGTAATTTCACCCCTGATTGCCAAAGAACTTTTTATGTTAAAGGGAGGGTATACCTTTGGTAATTACTCAAAAAATGTATGACCATAAGAACTTACTTGGTAAGAAACACTTCAGCTGTTGATAATGTTAAACATTGTGAGAAATTGTTCCCTTCTATGAAGGAATGTGGTTTTAGAAAAAGGGATTCAAACAAATTTCAATCTGAGAATTGTCTCATGCATGAAACGTTTCTCAGATTATGTATTCTAATTAGGAATTGTTCTTCCTGCGTGGACATAACCGCTCCAGATTTTTGGCGATATCTCAAAAACGCTACCATCTATTTATGCGTAATTTTCACAGGTTAGTTTTATTGTATATATTTACATTTATATAGGATTAAAACAATCAAACGGTTAAAAAACCCAAAGGTATACTTTGCCCTTAAAACAAGTTTTGGGAAGCCTAATTTTTGGTACAAAATTTTGCAGAAAGTCTAAAAGTGTCTGATGAAGCAATATCCTTTGGTTGTCTTAGTAACTGATTGAAACCACCTACTTGACCAAAGTCTATTTCTGAACCAAATAAAATACCTCAAGAGCAATGAATTTCTAAAAATACAGCTCGAGTCCTTGTGTTTCACTCAGTAAGGCTCATCAAATAGTTAGTGTAGTTTCTCATAACTTCTATGTGGATTTTTAGCTCTTGCTTGAACTCAATTATTAAACATTTCTAATTTAGATTTTGTTTTCTTAGGGGGTTAGGGTGTGGGGTTGAATTACTAAAAACACAATGGAGGTACAGTGATCTCAACATAGCGTACATCAGCTCTATTGTGCATCATTTGTGGTTTAGTAGGCCTATTGTACACGCACAAATCGTTGTATACTTCTTGATATAACAATTAGGTTGATTGTAATGTGTGTGTAGCAAAGTAGGCTTGTTTGTTACAGTTATTGTTATAATTATAAATTTCTGTTAATGAAACCAAGGATACCTCATAAGTAAACTTATACTGTACCTCGCAAGCCTGAGGAAACCTGTAAACAAGGGTGCTTGCTAGGCCTATGTGAACCAGAAACTACGGGGTTAAAGTTTTAAACCCTATTTTTCTTTGATAAGTGTTCTGGGTTCTTTTACGTGCACTACCAATCCTAGTACATGGGACCTTTGGCTTAATGTCCCATCCGAAGGACAAAGCAACTACATGTATGGTAAAGTATGTTGCTCAAAGACACAAGGACTCAAACCCACCCTCTTCTGATCAGAAGAAACACCAGAGGTTGAGTTTGGTATTTTGTATGCTAGTAGACTCGCTTGACCTTTTAAGTGTTTATCTCATATAAAGCCCGAATGTGATGCGTCTACGTATGCGAATGCGAAGGCGAAGCCAATTTGACATCACAACTCTATGATCGAAGCGAATGTTTTGCAAGCGTTTAGTACATTTCAAACTTGAGCAAACTGTTTGTTACAAATTTGTTACATCAAATTTGCTTTGCATTCTCATGAAGTATGAACTGGGCTTAACTCTGAGTGGTCCTTATGGATGAGGTCAAGTGGGGTCGTTGCTACTGGTTGCCTACTAGTTACTCTTTAGAGTCTATACAGTGTACTGTATTGCACAGACTCACTGACTCAGTGCTTGGTATAATATTACCAAATAACATGATGTATTTCTAGATAATATTAATAGTTGAGAAAGCTACACCAGGAATCAACCAAGTACAGGGATTTGTTTTCATAAAAAAAAATTATTTATGCAATTTTTTGTTATAGCTTCAAAGAAGGTTAAAAGCTACTCACAATATTAATGGGGATTGAGAAGAAAACATTTTAGATGAAAATAATTCAGGGGAGCTGAGGGTAGGAATTGATAGGCCTATTCCTCTTAAAACAGTCTAGATTGTAGGATGGAAACATACATCAGGCAAGGAGTTCCAAAGAGATGCAGTACATGCAATCAAGCTGTTGGAATGGCTCCTTGTTCTACATCTCAGCAAAGCGAGAGTGTATTAGAACAAGCAGAAAGCCTGGTTTCACACTCAAACATCCTAATAGGAAGAACCAGGTCAGACACACTGGTGGCACATTTTAGCATGAAAATATCTGTATAAAAGACAGAGGCTGGCTACAGACATACACATATGGTGGGAAAGAGGCACCGTCAATCCCAACTCATCACCAACAAGATTAACAATACATGTGACGTCTGCACTCTATCTAATAAAGACAAATGAGAGGCAGAAGCTCCGAAGCCCAAATGTGACAACAGAAGGCCTATTTCATTGGGTAGCTCATGGTACAACTGGGCCCTAGTTCCTGGCTCTGCTAATACTTTGAAGTGTGAACAATTTGTGCTTACAGTAGCAGGAAAACCAATGCTCCAATAAACATGCTGAGCATTCTTTGCTTACACAGCTAGTGCAGATATTGGGCACTAACCCTGTTAAGTGCAGAATACTGACCGGAAGTGCATTCCATAAGCAGAGCGGTAAAATTTGACCCTGGTGTGAGCAACTGGGAAATATATGGACTCACAAGTGGAATGAAATTACGCGGCTTTTCTTCTGATGAATTATTTACCAAAAATTGCTGTTTTGAGAAGTATTGTTACTCTGTACCCAAAGGTCTGTAGTTCTCCGCTAATTAAGGCTGAATGCTTACAAGTGCTTTTCAAAGAGATTGACAAATTCTTTCAAACCACTTGGCTATTGTTGTTGGGTTTGTTTCACAAAAGATTGATGAGTTATTCAAAAACAAATACTGATTACCAACTGTTATTTAACAAAAGAGTCAATAATAGCTCTCAGATAGATAAGATATGAAATATAGTGATAAGTTTACAATTTTAATGAACAACCAGGCCTGGAATTTCGTAATTTTTAGGGCATGGCCACTTTGTCCTTCGATAGGCGGAAATTTTGAAGGGCGCCAAAGGAAAGGGCACCAAGGCCAAATTTAAAATGACAAAAGGGCACAGAGGCAAGGAAAAATACAAAAACACGTGTAACTGTCCATTTCACAGAAAATTAGTTTTTTGTTGAGGTAAAAAACAATTGTTTACAAGACCGTGCAGGATACTCAATTTGAGCAATCACCCTGCCAAAAAAAAACCCCAAAGAAAAACAAATCTTACATGTATTATGCATGTTGTACGAGTAGACACCTGACATACTGAGCTATATTTAGCCCCTGGGTACTGTATGTATACAAAAGACGGGCCCAGGGGCCTCTGTCCGATTTGTCATTGTGTTTATAAAATCGTCAAAGAACATTTAATGGTGAACTGCAATCACTATCATTTGTAACTTCAGTGTTAAGATCGGTTTCACAATTTGAAATAAAGTTAATATAACTGACAAGCAGTTTGTGGTAATGAAAAAAAAAATAGCAACTAATTTCCTGACTGAATGCAGAACGAAAAGATAATTGAGCAATCGCGTACATTTAACAAAAGTGCTATAAATCTAAAGCCGGTTTCGCACAGTGTCGCTAGGTGATTAATTAGTAAGTGAGAGCTACACATGATGACGGTTCTGGTAGATTGATTTGACATGGTGTAGTATGACAAATAACAATCTGTCCAAAGATCGTACACATCTTTCATTGTTTCCTAAAACCTGCTTAAAGGTACACTGTAGTGTATACTTTTGGTAATTGTCAAAGACCAGTATTCTCACTTAGTGTATCCCAATATATGCATAAAATAACAAACCTGTGAAAATTTGGGCTCAGTTGGTCATCGAGGTTGCAAGAAAATAATGAAAGAAAAAACACCCTTGTTGTACAAATTTGTGTGCTTTCAGATGCCTGAGAAAGTCTTCAGGCCTGAAGTGTTTCTCAGATTCAAATATTTTTAGTGAGAAATTACCTCTATCTCAAAAAATATGTTACTTCATAGGGAGTCCTTTCTCACAATGTTTTATTATCCACAGCTCTCCGCTGCTCATTACCAAGGAAGTTTTTATGCAAATATATATTTTGAGTAATTACCAAACGTGTACAGTGCCTTTAAGTTTGTCTACTTTCTAAAAAATGAAACAATTGGATATAGTGGGTTACACCGTGTTACTTACAATGTAATGTAATACATAAACTACATGTAGTTACTATTGTAGGCCTAACAAAGTTCACACTTGAATGAAACTGAAAGACAACAATGGTAAAGTGATGGTACATGTAGAAACCTCCTGGTAATCTTACATGTATATTGCACATGACATGCTGACATTTGAGAGGAAACCTGAAGGGAATGTGAAATCTGAAATTGATCCAAGTCTGAGAAATTTGGTAACGTGACAGTTTTAGGAATGTGCTATTTGAAAATGTACAGTGGGGGTTTTTTTCTTGAAAAAGATGTAGAAGACTTTCTGGTTGTTTAATAAAATGTGCCCCCCTTTTCAGGCCCTGCCTGACAACAACAGATTTACAGTTTCAGGTTTCCATAAAACAAAACAAAATTTTGCACTGAAACGATGTAAATATTATGTAAATCAAGGGGGGGGGGCTGGAATTATAGAAGCCGAACAGGCCATGGCCTCTGTACCCCTGGGCTCAAATTCATACAACTGCTTTATAGCAAAAAAATATTTCTTAAAAATGGTACGTTAAGTAAAACTAATTAGGGTTGAACAAGGAAAAATTGACTAGAGCAGGATTTGAACAAAACAACCTGCGGTTTAACGTGCCGGCGCTCTACCAACTGAGCTATCTAGCCCTAAGCAGGATACCAGTCTCAGATGGTACATGTGACATGGTATTTTGGCTGGTAACCTGATTCTGATAAGCATAATTTGGTTGTGCATAGCTATGTTTTGTGCTGAAATTAGTCCTCAAGAGTTGCTGATTTTCTAGTGATTGTGTGAAGGTACATGTAGCCAATTCCTAGTGTTGGAGCTAAGAGCGACATCATGAAGTAATTTCTCTGTGTCAAGCAAGGCCTACTCTTACCCCCCCCATTGTAATGTCAAGAGAATGCCTTTCCATTGTGATATCCAGTGAAAGTGTATTGTCCTTGTTATAAGCACTTGGTTAAAGGTATCGTACACGTTTGGTAATGACTCATAACAAATATTAGCATAAAAACTTACTTGGTAACAAGCAACGGAGAGCTGTTGATAGTATAAAACATTGTAGGAAATGATTCCCTCTGAAGTAACGTAGTTTTTAAGAAAGAGGCAATTTCTCACTAAAATAAACAAAAACTTCTTGCAAGAAGGTTTTATTCCTAATCTGAAAGCACACAATTTTGTTGAGTTTGTTGAATTTTTTGAATTTGTTCATCATTTTCTTGCAACTTCGATGACCAATTGAGCCCAAATTTTCACAGGCTTGTTATTTTATGCATATGTTGGGATACACCAAGTGAGAACAGTGGTCTTTGACAATTTCCAAACATGTACGATGCCTTTAAACCCTTTCATGCACCATTTATTTTAGTGATTAATTGATCATATAGACAAATTAATTGTTTACTCGGTTTTTTTGCAAATGGTGACCCCCCCAAAAAAATGGTCACAATAGCACTCTCAAGAGTCCTCCTCCCCATTCTGAAAACTGTGTGGTCGTGCGATCTTTATTTTTCGTTTTACAACTATTTTTCTGAAGGGATTTAAACCGGTCGCTAGTAACCGGTCGGTGCATGAAAGAGTTAAATTTGGATGGGTGGATATCTGTGTGCATGCATACTCTTTTGTTTGCAGTATGTAAATTCTGGATCTTATTTACAAATATTTTGCAAGAGGTTAACGCTTCTTTCACATTCTTTTGTCATCGGTCGTGGAATATAAGTCACACGTAGCTGTGATTCACCCTTCAGAACACCTGTCTAGCTATCAATGGACCAATGAATACAGTGACATTTCAAAGAAGTGTAATTTCTCACTCTTCCTCCTTGGAGAAGGAAGTTCTTTATTTTGACAAGCTGATCTGTGTGCGCTGGTTTCACTCATTAAAAAAAGAGTGGGGGTGGCGGCTGTTGATGTAGTTTGACAGGTATTCCGTTGTCTGTACTCATAGAACTGTGTCGCAGAGGTTGAGGGTTGTTGGGAAGGGATGTTTTTTCGTTGATGGATATAGAATTATGTACATGTAGTTGAATGAACTCGTAGGATGCAGTTGTTGGGTGGGGGGAGGGGCTGCAGTGTTTTGTTTTGGACAATTGCATTGGGTGCGTTTGATTAGCTTGCCTGGGTGTGCTTGTCAAGATAAACACCCGACGAGATATTTGAACGCCAACTTCCCCTGGCATTCATACCAATGCGTAGTGGAACAGCCGACCAGTGTCCTAGGGAGATTCTGTCCTCCAAATTAACATGGGCTGGAGTAGGTTGATTGAAAAGAAGGCGCTATCAGAAGATATTAGTACATAGTTCGCCGTATGGGGGGACAGAATATCCGGGGGGGGGGGGGGGGATGGACAGAATCTCCTGCCACACCGGAACTACTTTTATTATGTGCATTGCATCTGAAACCCTTCAGGAATTAATGGAAAGTTTATTCTCATGGTAAAACTGCATCGTTAAATTATCTAACAAAATACAAAAGTACATGTCTTCTAATAAAAAAATACTTAATGCTCACAAAGTTGCTGTTTTTAGGGTGAAAATGTGTGTCAAAATTCCTGATAATGTTACTAACAAATGGCAGCCATTGAGGAAGAGGAAGTTTTTCATCTTGCACCCAGGGTTAGACCCATGTAACTCTGCTCCATTAGCAGGTTACTTGTGTCTGACCCAGGTGAGCCACGACAATGACGTCAAACTACTCAAACGCAATGGGTTTACACCTGGGTCGAACGGGGGAAGCTAATCAAACGCAACCGTTGAGTGAAAACAAAAATTGTACCATGTCTCTAATTGACTGAAATTCTGATCCAGATACAACATTTGCATTCCTGTCTATTTTGCTTACTGATTTCCGATGGTTATTTAAACTCATCTGTTGTAAACAGGTTTGAATAAAACCACTCCACTCCAAACTCCAAACAATTTTACTCCTTCCTTAATGGAAAGAAATAATTTGTCTACATGGCAGCCTGGATGTTTTTTGCAACAGTTCCAGAACGTCAAAAACCAATACATTTCACATTTTGCTCTACATCAACACTAAGCGAATTCTACTCCGCGGCAGTAGAATAAATAGCAAGACAACCTAGATTGGGAAGGATGTGATTTCTGAATGATCTATATATTGTTTTTAACACAATCCTGTCTCCCTTTAAAAGGGAATCTTTGGAGTTGGCTCAAAACAAAAGCTAGTTTTCTTATTATAACTTAAATTACACAGCTCGGTACAGGAAACGACTAAGTATTCTTAGACTCTGCGTCATGTTCCAGTTAGAATGCTAGGGCACGTAATGTTCTTTGTACTCACTGGTTGCACACAAATGATCTTTCCTAATCCTCGGAATACTTCTGTGTCTGTAACTCCATGACTGACTAATGTGGTATTGAATGTGTGCTGTGAACGTGTCATTGAACGCCAAATAATTTTTTTATTTATTGAGACTCCAAAATGGCAGTCTGGCATTCCTGAGTGTGTGGCATTAAAACCAAAAATGTGTTCATAACGAAACAATTGGAAAGGAGGCGTATGTAGGAAGTACGTAACTATTGAGCTCATGCGACTCTATGCTGTTTAGTAAGATGAACGAACATGAATTGAATTGGACTTGTTTGGAATCTCCCTTTCATAGAACTGATGTAATGAAACTCTGCCAATTCTGTTGGTTTTGAGTTTTATATTGAGAGCATCAGATTCCATTCAGCATCTTGTAACCAACATGTGCAGTAAGTTTGTTTTTGAAGCACACTTGGTTTTATCTGACCAGGTTTCATTATCATTTTCATTCGGTAATAGTATCATAACTTTTTTAGTTAGTACTGTAACGTACAGGACCTTGCCCAAATTATGATGCTTTAAAACAGAAAATTATGCTTTAAAACTTTCTTCTTAGCAGAACTAAGCAGGTTACCAGTCACAGTTAGACTGTGCTATGGTATTTTGGCTGGTAACCATATCCTGGTAAGCATAATTTTGTTGTGCTTAGTTACTTTTTGTGCTTAATAGCATCTCAATGAACATGGGCCCTGCAGACAGTTAAAGACTTCCAACTTCTCTTTGGTTGAATTGATTTCAAGGGCTTCGCAGTCACATTGTACCTGGCCCCAATGCTTACTAGATTATGGTTACCAGTCAAAATACCATGTCACATGTACCATCTGTGACTGGTATCCTGCTCTTTTTTGCAGCTCCATGAAGTCGGGCCTTCCACAAGCTGTATATTTAGAGAGTTGAAATGTGTGTAATCCATGAGAAATGACCTCATCTCATGCGCATACATAATAATAATAATAATAATAAAGAGCCATTTATAAAGCGTAAACAGTTGCAGATTGGCTCTGCCTCAAGGCGCTGAATACAAGCAAATGGATTAAACAAAATAAATAAAAAACAACGGTAATTGAAAATTTTATAAAAATTACGTCTGGACCAGTCAAATACACAGTAAGCTAAAAAAGATGAACTAGTTAAAAATAGTTGTAGAAATTTAATAATAGATAAAAACTTTCAATAAGTTATCATAAGTTACAATGTTACAAAAATACTTTTTGAAAAGATGAGTCTTAAGGCGAGACTTGAACAGCTTGATGGTTGTTGATTCCCTGATGATCGGTGGCAGGCTGTTCCAAAGTGAAGGAGCTACAATGCTGAATGCTCTACCACAAGTCCTTGGAGGAGGGGAAGGTTGATGCAGAAAATTGACGGATGAAGACCGCAGGTGTCGAGTAGGCCTATGTAGTTGAACGAGCTCCTGGAGGTATGACGGTGCTAGCCCGAACACTGATTTGAAAGTGAGGACAAGTGTTTTGAAGATTATTCGATGTGAGACGTGTAGCCAGTGAAGAGATTGTAGGATTGGGGTTATGTGTTTGTTTCTCTTACAGTGACAAACCAATCTGGCAGCGCCAGTGTTTGTCTTCTGTCAAGAAGTACATAGAGTGCAGAGCTGCCAGCTCTCCCTGTTCTGCAGAAAGTTCACTGAAAGTAAAGCAATCTTGTAATGTTATAATGAACAAATTTGAATATCTCCCTGATTATGGAAACTTTTCCCTCGTTATTTGAATGTAATTCTAATTATCTCCCTGATTGTTGTACAAAATCTCCCTGATTGCAAGATGCAAATGTTGGCAGCTCTGAGAGCATACTGTAAGCTGTATGTTTATAGGATTTGAGGCATTGCATGGTGAGGTATCAATATTTTTATTTGGTTTGCGGTAACACCATGTGTGTATCTACTTGCCAGGTAGAGTTTGTTCTTAGAGAACTGTCTTGCTTAATTCTACTAAGCTGTATGTTGTCTCCCTGTTAATGTTCAGACTTAAGTGTTTGTTGAAGGATGTTGTCAAACTATAGTTAAACAAACATACTGGTAGGTCTGAAACAAGGAAACAGATGATTTAATTATAATAATTATGATATACACAGACTATGTATGTATGAGTTTTCTTTTTTTTCTCCTCTCTGAATTTGTTGATTTCAATTTTAAGGTAGGGTCATAGATTGGTGAATACTCCAAAAATTAAGGACCATAAGAACTTACTTGGTAAGAACACTGTACCTGTTGATAGTATTAAGTTGTACGGTTTGGATAATTTTTCACCCAAAAACATTTGAATCTGAGTAGCGATTCATGCATGAATCGTTTCTCAGATTTCTGAGGGTTGGTGCCCGTTTGTGAATGCTGCGGCAAGAAATGCGGTTGGTACCCACTGTCACCTCGCTATGGATGGATTCGATGTTCTTGATGAAAATACAAAGACAGTTTGTTGCTGTTTTCTCAACAAGTAAACACTGTATTTGGCTAAAACTTTCACATGTGACTTTTATTGTATCTTTTTTGATAACTTGGCCTATAAATCAGCATTATGTTAAAAAACACCAATCTATGACCCTACCTCTAAAAAAACCGTGGGCTGAACCGTGTTTAAGTGCATGCATGCATGCATTCCCACTCAAGTGTAATCCCAGGATGTTCTGAATCAAGTTAAGGGTCACAGTAATGCTGCAAGTCAAGTATTGACGATTATCGGACTGCTTTCAAAGGAGGCACTACTGTGAGAAATGCAGGTATTGTAGTGTGCACATCATGCACAGCCTGAAGCAATGTCGTATCAAAAGACTTTCAAGGTGCATGCTGTCAATGGATTTTCCATAGTAAATGATCAAGAAAGCATATTGGACAAAGTGCCAATTCAACTTTTATTAGTTTTTCCCAGGAGTTAAAGGTGCAGGAAAGTGTACCAAGTTGAACTTAAAGCAACCAAAGGAATAATATGGCAAAACGTAATCTGTGGCATTCAGGTTGGGTTGTTGTATTGGCCCTGCCTTTTACCTCTGTGAGCCCCGGTTCGAATCCCGCATTGGACCGAACCCTTGCATGCAGATTGGGTTTTCAGTCACCTCCTGATTGTGTAGGTTCCTTATTTTGGTGGTCCCCCCCCCCCCAGATCTAGAACTAAGGTTTCTTCAATATTTCTCGTTACATTACCAGATAGTAATCATAATAATTTGGACAACATGCTTTTCAAAATGTTTGATGTTCTACCTTCGCGTATTGAGTTATTTTAAGTTGCACGAAGATAAATTTTGTTATCACACAGGCGCTCATGGAATACGGAAAAAGAAGTGCCTCTCTGTCCCATATATCACAGCCTTCAGCCTTGTTGGATATTGGACGCAGAAGCACTATATTTTTCTGTATTCCACTCGCGCTTGTGTGCTAGCTAATAATGCTCACATCCTGTTCACAATGTCAACCATAGTATTATGCACTTAGCATCAGGATACATAGATTTGAATCTGTTTACAGTACTTATCAAATCATTTAAGTAAATAAATCTACTATTTTGTTCCTGTACATTATATCCAAGTAATTGGTTGTATAACTCATTACTTAGCCTCCCCCCCAAAAAAAAAAGAAGAAGAAGAAGGTTGAAGTGCATGGATTACTGTAATGCTACAAAGTTTGTTTTGTAATGTGCCACAGGTTACATTCATTGTGTTACTATAAATGTACTGCATCAACCCACAACTTTTAGGCTAAGGGCAGTACTACGTACTCCATGAGCATACTTGCATGTGTGCTGAATGCGAATTCTGAATTGCGCACACGACATACATTGTAAGCACAAACCAGTCAACAGTTCCTTCCTAGCCCATGACCCATTGTAAATATCAGCCCGGTATTTCCTCCATCGACAAGCCCTATAATAAATACAGTTAAATGTATGTTGGCAGAAGTCCATTAGCATGATGTTGCCTGCCACATTGTTTATTTTCCTCATTTCAAATCAAGTAGTCGGGCCCTCTTTTTGTTTAAAAGGCAGTAGTCATGGTTGCCATGGTAAACATGGGACGTGACCAAGATGATGGAAACTTAAGATAGGTCTACAGTTATTTAAAATGGAATTATTTTATCTTTTTTTTCCTTATTAGAAATTTTACCAGAGGTTAGTCTGAAATAGTGGCATTTTCAGACAGTTTATGGAACAGCTAAAGAATCCCTTTAAAATTGCTGTTTTATACTTAAATACATCAAAATACATAAAACACATAAAATGGTAGTCAACAGTGTAATTTTGGATTTAACCTTACAAGTCCTGCCAGGGAAAAAAAAACAGTCTACCGGGTAGGATTTGAACCCACAATCCTTGCATTCTAGGGCAGATGTCACTGCTAGTCGTCCGCTAGACCACCGAGCATGCCCGGTATTTAGAGGCCAGTTCAAATCCTGTAAAGCACTAAGTATAGACTTTTATCATGCAGCAGCCATCTTTTTTCCCCTTCCATTGAAACCAATGTAACCAAAATGAGGCTGGAAGGAAAATAGTCTGGTCCCTTTTTATAAATTGAGAATTAAAACCATCAGTGTCATTGTGTATACAGGGAATCTGACAGAAATGGCTGCATGATGAAGGTTTATACGGCGCTTATCACACAAATAATGTTCTTGTCCCTGACGCAGTAATTACACCAATTGAATCTTAACATTGATTTTTCAGACATCTTTTCCCCTTGGTTTTTACATTGTTAAAGGGTTTGCATAACATTGGTAAGAGTAAAAATATAGTTGTTCACAGATTTGCACACAACTTACATGGTGTAAAGATGGTCATGATGGGAAACTCCCTTTGAAATAAATTTGCTTGAAATGCAATAGTTTTTGAGAAATGAGTAAAACAATTAGTTTTGATCTTGCAAGTCCAAAACTCAATGTTTGAAAACAGTGAAAACATTTAAGGTTTTTCCCCACTTTTTTCTTGTGACTCCAATGACCGATTGAGCTTAAACTTTCACAAGTTTGTTATTTCATGTAAATGTTGGGTCACATCAAGTGCGGATACTGGTCTTTGCCGATTACTTGTGTTACACATGTCCTTTAATGTAAACATAAAGTCTTTTTCTCTTTCCCTGTGTAGGGTGTTATTCCGTTGGGCGGAGCACTGGTGTCGCCATCTACTGACCCAATCAAGATGTGGGCGATAAGTGTAGATCATGATGAGCTACAGGTAGGTGTACATGTAACAATAAAATCAACCAATCAGAAATAATTGTAAGTCACCAAAGGAACCTGAAATAATTGATGACGACTGAAGTGAACAAAAATCCAAAACTTACACAAACTTAAAGGCCCTGTACATTATTGGTAAGATCGAAAAACACAAATGTTTACAGATTCACACATAACTTACATGATTTAAAGTAAGTAATGGTAGAAAGGGTTCCTTAAAATATTTCTGCCTAAAATGCTATTGTTTCTGAGAAATGAGTAAAACAATAGTCTTTATCACGCGTGATAAAAACTTGATGTTCGAAAAAACAGAAAACACGTAAGGTCTCTTTCCACTATTTTTTCGTGACCTCGATGACCAACTGAGCTCAAACTTTCACAGGTTTGTTTGTTCATGCATTTGTTGAATCACACAAAATTTGCACACTGATTTTGAGCTGTTACCAAAAGTGTACAATACCTTTAAACAAATATTGATGACAATGTAAAATATAATTATTTCAACATACTCTTTTAACTTAAACCTTCCTGCTCCTGCTCTTTGAAACCATTCAACTCGTTGGGTTGTGTATGGTGGAACAACTGTGCACAGAACTATCTGTGTACTGTGTTGATACATTCACCACATGATGTCATTATGCAGGCTGACCTAGTTTTGCTTTCATTTAAAATCACAGTGGGTGATATTGAATGGTCGGATAGTAGGAGGGTTGACTTTGTACTGTGTAGAGGCATTCACCATCATATTGCAGGCTGGTATGGTGCATATCATTCACAACCACAGTGGATGATATTAAATGGTCAGACAGTAGGAGGGTTGACTTTGTATTGTGTACAGGCATTCACCATAGTTTCACTTAATAAAATAGTGGGTGGTATTGAATGGTCATTTGTCGAAGAAGAAAGTACGGTAGTTTACATATTCTTAGCAAGATTAAAAAACAAGGGACCATCAAGCTGCATTTTTAGGTTAATGTTAGTGTCATACATTTACCAATTTTGGAGTGGTCGATATAATAAATCAAGGATACTAAGTTGGATTTTGAGGTTTAATGTGTTTTACAGACCCATCAATTGCATTTTGCATTACAACGTGTATAAAATGAATATTGAATTGTCATCTGTAGTATTTAGGGGTCAAGTGGGATCAAACTTTTTTCCATGTTTCCGCATCATATTTTGACCAATGTTAATGTTACATGCCACAACTATCGTTCAGTTCCATAATGTTGAGATGTGTTAGTATATTGGTATTATTTATTGACAAAAAAGACAAAAAGAAAACACACAAAAAACCTAAACTCCAACACTAAAAATATTTAATTACACTAGTTTGTATTCTACCACTTGTTTGTACATGTATTCTGCCACTCTCATCTGCACTCTACCAGGAAAGAGTGAAAATTACACCGTTAGTAAAAAGAAAAGTTCTAAGGTGAGAGTTTAGAGATTAAAACAAAGTCAGAGTTAAATGAAGTAGCTGCTTAATATATTCCCTTCATAATCGAGGCCTAGTTTATGGCCATAGTTGCCCTGGAATTCTGCGCTTACTGTCATTATTTTCCTCTCGCAGCATTATCGCCAAATTTCTGCACTAGCCTAAGCTCTCTATGCAAATCTTGTTCAGTAATGGTGAAGTACGTGTACTAGAAGGAAAAATTGTGCTAACTTTTGGAACATGCTCTTATTCCGCACAGAAAAGCCCTGGAATGTACAAGGTCACTCTTCTTGTAAACAAAGGTTACATGGTCTACATGTATAATATTATTAAAGAATTTGTGGTAATATTGTCTGTTTACGTTAACTTTGCAAAGTCCATGTATTAGCTCAAAGTGGTGTGTGAATCACGTGTACTATTCAAGTACAGGGTTCCCCAAATAACTTGCAAAAGATCAGGCAGTTCACAAATAAATTTACAGGCACAAAATTGCCAATTTAATTAATATGACAAGGTCCAGGATAAGCCATAAGGCTTTTTATGGCATGCCTTTTGTTCGCTCTATCCATCAAAATTCAATTTTATGTGTCAGCATACACAAGAATTAGCCATGTGTGTCACCATCATATCAGGAACATGTAATGCACAGTGTATATTTTTACCGGTGTTTTTAGTACACACTTTCCAGGGATAAATTTTATAAGAAGTTGGAAATGATTACATTTATTACGATTCTCAATAATGCTCTAGTATTTGTTCATTCGTTTCAATCCTCAACTTTTCAAGACATATATTTATTATAACTTCCTCTGAAAAAGGGAAAACAATCTTGAGACTAAGACCGAGACCATGAAGGTCCGAGACCAAGACCGAGACCAATGAATAAAAGGAGTCAAGCAAAGTTGTTAAACTGTTTGAGTGATTGTATGCACAATTTTATTCTCATGAAAACAAGTAAACAACATGTGAAAAGAATTGCAAAAACCAAGCTGCTAAACGAGAAACAAGGGATGTATTCCCGACTCCTCATCATTATAGAAACTGCATTGAAGGATGTCAAGGCTTCTATTTATTTATTTGTTTTCTCGCAGTGCTTTTTTACATTTTTGTAAAAATTAGCCATCACATTCTCAGAGATGAGTTCACAAAAACCAAAATAAATTTCTCAAGATGATTTGGTAAAGTTAATACCACTTTCTCTTATTCCTGAACTTTGTCAATTGTGACGTCAAGTCATTATTTGTTGGGCTGTTTTTCATTTTACTGTGTGTTGCACTAGCAGTTGTTTGGTATCTAAAGTACAGCTCAAACAGACCTCAAAATTTACACTGGATCACAGGCCTGAGGCCAGTGATTTTAGTGGCAGGCCAGTAAACTCATGTGGGGCTTTTGTGTTTTTTAAATGAATAACAATACCTCACTGTGTAATATCTTTAATTAAAAGATTTTCAATACGTTGACTTGAGTTTTCAATACGTTGACTTGAATCTGTTCCAATGTAGAAGTATACTCACTCATAAGAAAAAATAAACATTTCTTCTCTCAGTGCTAGTTAATTTTTTTTTTAAATAAACTTAACATTAAAAACTTTGAGCCACAAGCCCTACGGTCTTGTGCATTTTCCACAAAAATTTGATCCCTGTCAAACGATAGATTGTCAATGACTCATGTAAAGCTGAAATATGTTGTGTACAATTACAATATGGTTGAGTTGGAAGTTGGGTTTCCTGTTCACATGGAAATCCTTCGCCGGAAAGTGTGCAATTTCCAATATGGCTGACTAACATTTGAAAAAGGTATGATCATCGTTTCTTGATAATTTCATTTCTTTTAGGACTAAATTGCAGAAAAGAGGATAATTAGAACAGCAGAAAAGGGGAGGGGGTGCAAGGGGATGTTTCTTATCCATGACATAGCTGATTATGTGGGGTTTTTTTTCTTCACTTTCTCTATTCCAGGGGCCCATATTCATCGCCCTGGATTCAGAAAATGAGCGGGAAAAATGGATGGAGGTAATGAAGAAGTCAAGCAGAGTGTAAGTAAATAAATCCATGTCATCCAATCAGGCGTGGAGTTGTTTTTTTACATTACAAAACAAAAAGTAGCGACATATTTTTAGTAGTATCATCACAAACAGAGGCCGTGTCTGAATTGGCGACTATGGCTGCTGCTGTTGCTAAGGATGTTTGCTACGGGCCTCCTATGCTTCAATGTGTGTTCACATGATGATTAAGTTGCAACCGCTAATTTGGACATGGTCTTTGTGTTCATATTGGGTCAATAGAACTAGGCTTTCATACACTTTACAAACTGAATTGGCTAAGGATGTAGTTCATATTGTCTTTAGTGTCTTCAGATCTATGCATTTTTGTTTATCTTGTCTATACGTCTATATTGACAGCACAAAAAGTAGCTAAGCAAAAAATAATTTGTACTGACCAGAATAAGGTTACCAGGCAAATTACCGTGTCACATGAAACAATTGTGATTGGTATCCTGCTCTTTTTTCCTTAGCAGAAAATTGTCAATCAAAATTTCCTGCTTAAAGCAGCTCTATGAAGTTAGGCCCAGGGTGTTTGCAAATAATGTTCAAATGTGTTCAAAGTGAATCGTTATTGAATGATACAAAAATCAAATACTTGCGGAAGTTAACTGAGTGCGGATACAAATGAATAATTTTGGTTGCAATATATGTTTTCTGTTGACTCAGGCCCTAGTGATGGTAGATCCCATACTGGAAAGTGCATTCACCGGTGCATTATGTGTTGCACGCATCCACAATGCATCCAGTATGCGTATTACCTAGTCTGCAAGCAGAAATAATGGGGATGTGCCTCTGTGTTTAGACGATAATTTATCTAGAAACCTTGGGAAAAGAACGAAGTGGAATAAGGCAATGAGTAGATATCCTCGTTAGTACTGTACTCAGCACTTATTTACTCAGGGACTTTATTCTTGGATTACGTGTAGGTAATAAATATAAAAACGAGCTGCTTTAATCAGAAAATTTATCTCTCATCTGAAAAAGGTCCAAGATTACAGAACGAAATAGTTGCTCCCAATGCACAGTTTCCTTCCAAACTCTGTAGATATCTATCTGTGACATGGATATTCCCTCATAGACTAACAAATAATTGTGCATACTATTCACTGCAAAATGAGTAAAATGAGAAAAGCTGACCGTGAACTTTGCTTTTGAAGGGGTGGAGAATTTTCCCATTTGAAAATCTAGGAGGAAACTGTACCCACAACCTTTGCCATGCTAGAGCAGATGTCTTACCACTGAACCAGCGAGCTTGCCCCGGTAGCTATAGGGGCAGTTTGAATCTTTTCACAGGACTTGGGAAAGTGAGGAGTATAGGCCCTATAGTGCTTAACTCACATCAGTTCATGGATACAAAACATCAGTATATTCTTTATTCCTGATTCAAATTTAACATTAAACAATCTAAATGTAAGAATTTATTGGTTTTTAACAGTTTGGGTTGTGTTACCTCAATGCTTTAACAATATTAACAGTTGATCCTCATCCGTATAATGAAACTTTCTCATAAGCCAGGTTGCTGTCTGGTGCCAGAAATTACAGACTAAAAATTGAAACCCCTCCATAAGGCTCAAAAGACCACCTGCTTGATCAGCCATCCACTCTTGTATCAGAAACCTTTGGTGTGATATAGTGCAGGGCATTGCAGATCTATGAGTGTGTGTAGTGTTTGAGCATTGAGCGAATCCACTAATCTTATTAGAGTGGTTTTTATTTTATTTGTGGCTAGTCATTCGTGTCAACTCAAAAAGTACTCCAACCTAGATGGTTGCATTTTTGGGGGTAATGGCATTGGATTGCTTAAGGTAGTTTAAAATTTCATATATGATTTCAGAATGTATAAATTTGCATGAGCTGAATTTTGAGAAAAACCTGCATAGTGTACTATGTAATTAACCAATAGAGCTAGCAACTTTTTTGTGCCCGGAGAATATTTAATATTTTATACATAACACGCTATATAGTGTGGTTACAGGGCCCGATTTCACAAAGAACTAGGATTCATTTTAAAGTGCGAATCATTATTAATTGCTAAGAAAAGTGTGATGTCACAACACAAATCACCATGGTGATTTTGACAACTAATCTTTAGTCGAATCTTTGTGCTTTGTGAAATCATAGAGAAAGGACAGCTTTTCTCACTGGTGAAATCAAGCCCTGCGGCTGATATGGCAGTTTGGGAACTTGAAAATGGCTGACATGAATGTGAAGAAAAAACAACGTTCATCAGCCTCATAAACAAAACAACATGTTATGCCAGAAACACAGCAGATACAACCTTGCTGCTGTATAAAAAAATGCATGAAATTCTTCCTACTTTAGTCTGATTTCTGATACTTTGCCCTTGGAAATTGTATTTCTATTTGTATTAAACAGCCTGAAGAAGAGTCTATAAAAGCCTACACCCTGTGTACATGTTGGTCAGCCCTTGTCATAATTAAAATTGTCCCACTTTTTTCCTAAGGACCAAATATCATGCCTGATAAAGGAAGTATCACTCTAGTCACCTGTATTGTCTTGTTGTTGGCTTCATGCAAACCACGAATGAAATTAAACATGTGGGGTTGCATGGCAGGCGCTGTGCGATGACTAAAACTTTGTCGACCATTTTCCCATGATACTATGTGAAGATGGCTTCTCCTGGGCCCAATTTCATGGCTCTGCTTACCGCCGAATTCTGCGCTTGCATGGTAACGTGGAGTACGCACCAGCACAAATGAACATTCCCTGCTAACCTGTGAAATACGCTTGACATAAGCGCGAAATTCCCTGCTTTCGTAAGCATTGATTCTTTGCTTAGGGTAAGCAGAGCCATGAAATTGGGTCCTGATCAAACTGTAGTTGGTACTCCGTATTTAGAATTGCCCGTATTGCAAGACAATTTCCATTTGATGAATTCTGATTGACTTTGTGAATAACAGAACGTGGAGAAATGCAGAATTGGGTGAAACCATGATCCAGACGTTGGAGCAACAGAGCCTTGAGCTAGCGCGGGACAGTCAGAAGTACAGAGAACAATGGCATCTAGAAGCTTTGGCACTACGAGATGAGATGGACAAGAATGAGGTCAGATTGATATGCGCTGTGACGCACAATTTCATAGTGCTGCTTATAAGCACAGAAGTTAGCAAAGCACAAAAACAATTATGCTTACTAGATAAAGGTTACCGGCCAATAGACGATGTCATATGTATCATTTAATGGTTTCCTACATATATTTGCTAAGCAGAAAACTGTTTAAAAGCTTTAGCAGCTCTATAATATTGAATTTCGCTTATTAGATAAAGGTTACCGGCCAAAAGATGATGTCATATGTATCATTAAATGGTTTCCTACCTATATTTGCTTAGCAGAAAACTGTTTAAAAGCTTTAGCAGCTCTATAATATTGGGCCAATGTCTCATCACTATTTTCCCATACTGAAATGAGATGGACAAGGAGTAGGTAAAATAAATGAAAAACGTATGTTGTTTTTCTGAGATTTTGATGATATTGTACAGGTGAACCACGCCCTTCTATCTCCTCCATCTTATACCCCTTTCTACTTAATCTTAGTTCTGAATTCTGATGAACAAGAGGAAACATTGGAGTACACCCTTCTTAATCCCTTACCCCCAATCTCTCCCCTTCTCTTTTTCAATGAACAAAAATGAACAAAAATGAGATGAGACGATCTCGCTTCGTGATCCTTCTCCACTTGTCACTTTCAAGAATTTGGAGTGAGATGAATTAGATTGGCAAAAATTATGTATATCGTCACAATTTTTAAGAAGTGACGAATTAGTCCCCGCAGCCCAAAATATGTCTTAAATTTTTTTTATTTTATGCTGAACCTTTTTTTGTAACCATTGTTTAGGTTTGTCACTTTGTAAAAGTGCTAAATGAACGGACGCATCACTTAATAAAAGCGCAAAAGTCAAACCACGCCTGTTTCGGTGCAGTGCCTTTGCTATGTAAATCAATGGATAAAGTGGCTGAATTTTATTTGTCACTTCAAAAAAATACAAAATGGAAAATATATTATTCAACGGTTATGCTACTTATAGTTTTATTACAAAACTACTATGTATTAGGTACTGAAGCTTTGTGGTAAAAAACATGGTAAATACATCACTTTTAACTTGCAAAAAAAAAAACGATTTGCAAAAATTTGAGATTTTGGACACATTTTTCAATTTTTTAAAAGAGAAGATTGATATGTAGTGATTGTAGTACACTTGTTTCTTCACATCTCCTCACAGAGGTGAAAAGGACCACACCTGTTCTCATCCATGTCTTCCCATCTTTTATAATGTGTCTCCTCCTCAATATTAGACAACTTTATTGCAGACACACATATTTTTTAGGTAATGCATATTTTGTCATCTAAGGACCTCCACATGTTTAGTACGATGTAATGCAGAGAGCTGAAAGGACCATTGCACATTCATGTAGTCACAGCATAGCTTGAAGAAAAACCCCATAATGTTTGCTCCAGTGATGTGAATCTGAAATTATTAATACCAGTTGTGATCGTTGACCATGCGTGTCAAAACATTTCCGTTGTTCTATGCTAAGTTAGGTTTGTCCTTGTCCAGTTGCAGAGACAAGACGCAGTGCAGTGCTACATTCCCTAGACCTAGACATTTACTTAGACAGGCATGCGAGAAGAAGAAGGGGCTAATTCTATGGAACTGTTTCATATTTTCCAGCGCAGACTGATCCTGCCAAAATGCCAAGGCCCAATTTTAAAAGGACAATGCAAAGAAAAAACTTGCTTAGCAGGGAAAAGGTTACCAGCCAAAATACCATGTGATGTATATTGTTTGTAACTGGTTCCCTGCTGTTGGTTAGCTGAACAAAATTCCTCAGCACCATTTTTGGCTGAGCAACTTTATGACAATTTATGACTGGTCTGAAAATAGTAGCAGTACACTGGGTTGTATTCTTCTACTTGAAGGTAACAATATTTTGCTTTTTGTTTATCAACTCAGAAAATGTTTTGATACAGATACGTTTTGGGTTTTTTGGGAAAATTGCGATGCCAAAATTGTTGTAACAAATTTATCACTTTAATCATTTTATCAAATGATTGCTGAACAGCCCTCAAAAGGAATTTTCATGGTTATTATTTTTAAAAAATGTCAATATTTGATTCATGGTGCAAACATGTTCCCGAAGCTGATATGATGTTTATAAACTACTGAGAAGTTGGTTCAAGATAAGAAATACAAGTGTAGGGGGGGGGGATTAGCTGTTGCAAACTGCTTCACCAACCAAAATGATTTGTGGTGTAAATGCAGAAAAATGTTAATGGCCGACGTTTTGACCCTAGTGAGTCTTTCTAAAAGGCTTAAATGACAACACAACACACACATACAATTAATGTAACAGAAGCGGTCAGGTGGAAAATTAGTAAAAAGAAGGAGCAGATTGCAGTCAGAAGAAATACAAGATGAACCAAGAAAAGTGTGTAACAATAATTCGCAATGTGTAACATTGGTAAACAATCAGTACCATTGATGGGGTGTTTTTCTTAAAGTTGAGACATGCAGTATATATAGGATTAACCAACATGCAAAAAATGACATCTAATTTTATTTTGTTTGAATGAAAAGAAGTGAACATTATTTTTGTTGCAAGGAATTTATGCTTGAAGTTCATGCCAAGTTTCAGAATTTTTTTAAGCATTGTTGTCTGCTTAAAGGCACTGGACACGTTTGGTAATTACTCAAAAAATATATTAGCATAAAAACTTTTTCTTTCATTACTTTCTTGCAACTTCGATGACCAACTAAGCCCAAATTTTTCACAGGTTTGTTATTTTTTGCATTTGTTGGGATACACCAAGTGAGAATACTAGTCTTTGACAATTACCAAACGTGTCCAGTGCCTTTAAGCAGCTCAATTAAATTGGTCCCATGCATTTGCTGCTGTTGTTAACAGAACAGCATTTTAGCCAAAGTCTGGTAGTGTAACCAGCGCTGTACAACACATTTACACGGTGTCTCACTTAAAATTTCTCCTGGATGGATTGAAATGTCATCTCTGTAGACTCCCACATACTTTTTCTATGTCCATGAGTGAGTGGGGATTCCTCATTGGCCTGAAGGTAGCAATATTCCTGCGACTTTCTTGTCAATGGCCAGGATGTCTGGTGGTCTCTGAGGCATTCAAGATGGCTGCGAGGATGAAGGATGGCTCAGATAAATAAAACTGTTGTGTTTCAAGTTGACCTTTACAATATTCCTTATCAATGTTCAATCATGGCGTCTTGTACACAGCACATGAGCATTCTGATCGCTGACTGACCAAATGATTGCCATAAGCGTGGCTATTACATTGTGGGTGTACGCTCCTGACATTTAGTTCCTGTCACAAACACATAGCAAGTTTGTTTACTAGCAAGTTTGACATACATAAAAAACAAGCAGGCATATGTGATTAAAAAGTTTTCATAGTTCAGCATCTGTTATCATACTACCGTAGCAAATTTTATAAACACAAAATATCATAGATGGTATTAAGTATCTTCAAATCCATCAAAAACAAATTATTTTGTGAAAAACAGTTAGTTAACCAAAATTTGTAACCATATATTAAAAATGTGGAAATTTAAAATGTTTAATTTATGCTTTTGTTGTTGTAAGTTTTAAGATGTAATTTTTTAAATTTTAATTCATTCTTTCATGCTTTCTTTTAAAGATTGCATGAAAAAAATCTTATTTTTTACTGAAATTAATTACTCCAAGACATACCTCTTATTTGTAACGTTACTAGTAACATAAACTTTTTATGATGTGGCCTTGTAAGCCAGAGATAATGCTGAGTGCTTGATTCAGATGATAATGGTCATCCCTATCTGATCAATCTACCACTTAACCACTTCATGTTGGGCAAAACATGCGGTAGATTTCCGCTGTCTTGATGTATATACCTACAACCCCCTCCAGCCTCGATGCCACATTGTCATTTCCTGTATCAAGACTCAGAGGAGCAAACATGTACATGTACATCGCAAAATTGATTTTTTATTATTTTATATACCATCTTTTGATACCAGTATAAGTAAATACTTATCTATCTCCTATGAATGCAAAATGCGCTAATTCTGAAAAGACCCAGGCCCACTTAACATGGCATTCTCTACGTGTATTGATCCTTTCCTAAAAAAGTCTCGGCCTTGTCTTAAAAAATGGCTTTGGCTAAGGCTTTGGCTTGAGCACTGCATCTGCTGACAGGTCATCATTCCAAAATGTGCTCCTCAGCAAACAGCCGCAGTTGAAAGCTAGAGTTAATCAGGTTAAACATGGCGCCAGTCCCATTATTTTTGAGCTGCATTTTTCTTGCTTTGTATGGAGGGTATCCTGAATAGGCAAAACATCTTGTTAAAACAAAAAACGATTTGGAGTTGTCTTGGCAATTTTTTACTTTCGAGGACATATATGCATATGAAATTATGGATAATATTTTATCATTTATCTGAAGATAGCAACAACATCTAATCAACATTTGATTAATACACCCCCCCAAAAAACAAAAAAAAAAGAAGAAGAAAAAAAAGAAGAGTTGTATTCACCTCCTTAGATACATTTTTACTCAACCAAAATAAAAAAAAATGTATTTTGATCTTGTGCTTTTTTAAATTTTTGATTAGGATTTGGAGAGATTGACAGCTGAGTTGGAGGAGGAGAAGCAGAAGATTGAAGAGACGGCAAGAGAGCTTCTTGAAGAGCACGAGAGAACCAAAAAGTAAGAGAGCGTCATTCAAATATTTGCATTTTCTGTTCGCAGAGTTCAGCACTGCATTTTCTTCTGAAGAGTGTACACCATTTGTTTACTTGGAAATTCCATTATGTACTTGACCCAATTTTATAAAGCTGCTTTAGCGCTAAAACTTTCCTGCTTAGCAAAACTAAGCAGCACACCAGTCACAGACAGTACAGGTGACATGGAATTTTAGCTGGTTTCCTTTTTCTAGGAAGCAAAATTGTTTTGTGCACAAATTTTGCCCTGCCTTTTACAGAAATTACTCAAAATTTCCTTCAGGCACCTCGTCACTCATAGAAAGCAACAATTGTAAAACAGAAATAATTTCAAATCAACCATTTTATTTGAAAAATAAACCTCTCCTTTGTTTTGGAAATGTTATGTGTAGAGTAGCATCACCCTTTGAAAGATGATCTTGTTTACAAGGCGGGATTGAAAAACAAACTCTTCTTCAACGAATGTCTCGACTGATTTTTGTTATTACCCCTCTAGGGAGCTGGAGGAGACCATGTACGCAATGCAACAGGTCGCTAAAGACCAAGAACAACTGAGCAGAGCTTCCTTTGATTTCAAGTCAGACCTGGAGGTAAGTCTTGGCTGTTGAGTGTTTCCTTATTTAGGGCATCTTGGATTTTTGTTCAGAGAAAATACCATGTTGAGCGCTTTCTCAGTGTTAGTGTAGAACCTCTGAGACTGATAGTACTGAAAATAGTTGAGTGACACTAAAAATAGTTTAGCATTAAGAAATCAGTTTGCGGTTTTTTTTGGTGGTTTTTTCCCCCCTTTCAAATGAAAGTATTTCTGTATTGTATTGACTCGCGATCTTTTTCAATTGAGTCAGTTGACTCTGCTGTCATGTAAGAACTGTCACCAAACTGCAGCATTTAAATCAGTTGATGTGACTTTACAATTTAGATCAATTTTATTTCAGTGTTTCTTTACCAAAATGATGTTGCTTGAATACCTGGGTTCAGTTTCAAAGATCTGTTAGATATTGCTAAACAATTTTGTTTTGTTATTTAGTGAAAATAAGCAAATGGAAAACAGTACATTGTATTTTGGCTGGTTCCTCATTTGCGTTAAGCAAAATTGTGATTTTTAATTGAGTTGATTTGAAATAGATAAGTCAGAATAAAAATGTACTTTTAATATGTTTATTTTTATTTTGGATATGCAAGTTCGCCCCAAACAAGGCTCAAAGCCACTCTTGGTAAGGGGCTACAAGAACAAAATAAAAAAGAAGAAAATAATTCAAGGGAGCTGAAGGTAGGAATTGACATTCCTGGATACTGGTCTTTGACAATTACCTATGTTTTCCATGTGCTTTAAGGAGCTCTATGAAACTGGATCGAAGGCCCAATTTCACAGAGCTAGTGGCCAAAAATAGCATTTATCGAATTCGATCGCTATTTAGGCCTAAGCGTGGAATCAGACTCGGGTGAAATGACATGGCATTTGTGCTGGGAAGTCATGTCTGCTGATTAACGCTTTTATGCAATTTAAAAGTATGTCTCCTTGCTTCAAATTATCCTTCCAGTGTTGTCATTATTTTGTTTTTCATGCAGATCAAAAAAAAAAAACACTTTATTTCCGGCCATGAGTGACATATGTTTTGCTCACTGAAGTGGCAGATAACCTGATTAATTCCCAACTCAAATCTCTGTTCTTTTTACCCACTCTGGGGGGAAAGGAAGGGGAAAAAATCGACATCGTCTGGCCATCGGACACAAAACGTCAGTTCACTGTCCCATGGGAGACGCTTGCACACGAATTCACTTCAATCAGACAAGAAGCACGTTGAGGAAAAACATGTAGTGGGGAATAATTGAGCGTTGCTGTGTGGAAAACATCGTCCAGGGAGGCTGGGGTAATTGGGTAGAACTTTGTTTAGTCTAGGGAAGAGATGGATGCACTGTTATTGTCTGAATACTTGAATACGTGAATGCTTCCAATGTTGTTGTTGTTGTTGTTGTTTTGGGGGTGGGTTTTTTTGTTTTTTGGGGGAGAGGGGGGGTTATGTGAAACTTTTGATATTACTTGTTAAAAAGTGTGAAAATGTAGATGGTGTATAGAAACCATAGTAATTTAAAAGCATATCACATATTAGACTGGTCCCCTGCTTTATCTGCAAGGATAAAGACAGGCACTGGTCTTACACGCCCAATGATTTCAGTAGATAAACTTGCAGTGATGTAGGCTTTCAATTTCTGTGTTATGATTGGTCTGCTCCAAAGTGACGTTTTTGTCAGCTCCACCACCAGAACGTACTTTTCGATTGTCTGCTGCTGCGTCTGGGTTTTTTTTGTGCATAATTTTTGTATGTAATGTTGTTTTATTCACAATGTAATGTGTGTACACGTGTGTGTGTGTATATACTACGAATCTCCATCGTGTGAATTGGGATGCAAGGTCAAAGGTACATCTGGCAGGTGGGCAAGGCCGGTATCTGGTATTATTCATGAGCCTCGAAGTGTAACATCAGATGTTCAGGCTAATCATACAGTCGATGTCAATTTTGTAATGAAGAATTCAGACTCCTGAAAATGACTGGAGCAAGCCAGTCGAAACATTGAGAACAAACCAAACGTCTGGCTCTTCTCAGAGCCAACACTCCTTTCTCAAAGGAGATTTTATACATGGTTGTACCTGCAAGAATTACAAGGAGTAAGAATTCAATCTTAGCCACTACAATGGTTCGATATTATTATTTTGCATCTTTGTGATTCTCACATTACTTTATCATCTCAGAGTGACAATCTCTCAGTTTCGATACATTTTTACTGCGACATCATTTTTGTTCAAAAGCAGTTTATGAAAAGTAGTTCTCATTTTGCATATGAACTAAAAGAGATCAGACCAGGCGCGTAGCAACGGGATGATCAGTTTCCATGGCCGGCCACCCCACTTTTTGCTTGTGTTTGGCAGATTCAAGAATTCACACATAATGAACATTTTTTACTAAAATAGCCCAAACCAAGTAGCAGTGGTGAGTCTGGATCTTCTTAAATCTTCTTTAAAAGTATATTTTAGCCAATGAGATCTGTCAAGAAATGTAGGTAGAGATGGAAAATTTCATTAGTTACGCAAGCCTACAGTGGAATTCTCATGCTACATGTATACGGTGCCTGCACATCGCTGGACAGGATTCATACCAACAAGTAGAACTAATATTGTCGGAAACCATTTTTCTTTGGAAGGGGTGATATACCCCTCCTCAACTACTGCCACAGTTGATGGATACTGTTGTCAAGATTGTTATAAGGATTAGCACCACACTGCTTGCAGGGATTGTAACTAAATGGCCACCCCACTTTTAAACACCTTGCTATGCGCCTGGATCAGACTATAGCCTGCCCTGCGTTACTTTGATTACAAAGCTTGATTAAATGGGGGGATTAGGATGACTGCAATATGTTAAAGGTCTGTTGTTGCTGCATCAAATTAAAAACAGATTTTATGAAGTAGAATTCAGGGCAATGCATAGTGGAGATAGATGTTATTGTAATCCTTTCAGGGATACTGTGATGGTTCTGAAAAGAACTGGTTTGTTCTCAGCGTTTTTGACTTGTGTTCGAGCACACTAGTCAAAATGTTGATATAACAGCTTGAGCCACAAGCTCTTTCTAGAAGAGACAATATTGGATGCATATGAGTACAATATAGTTGAATATAATCATGAGGTGAATGATAAATCATGAATCAGAATATAATCGTCACTGTTTCACAAAGTGAAACCGAGTGAGATGGAATACTTTTCAACGAGTGATTATATTCTGCTATATTGTATGAACAAAATGCATCTTATATTTGTTTTATAGGCCTATACCTCATACATAGATCCTTGTCATTTGATATTATTGTTATAATTCATAATTTATTTCAACAACAAGGTATTTTAAACAGCTAATAAAGATGTAGCTGGAACTGTTAAAGACCGGTTGGCTAAAGCACATAATGCATCACTACATATGGTACTCAATGTAAAATGTAATAGTACGCATGAAGGTTAGCTGCAAAGTGTCCCAAGTGTCCTATATTTATCAATATAGGACTCCTATATTGAATTTTGGAGTAACAGAACAGTACACATGGCAAAATAAAGTAAGACCCATGATGCATGTTCAACCAATCAAATGACAAGGATCTATAAGTGTGGTATATAACTATGAACAAATACTATTAGGTTTGTGATTGTTTTGGCACCTTTTTATGATTTTCTACTAATTGATTCTAGAAAGGATGAATAATATTGAAGTTAACTACCAGGTGTGACCATCAGATGCCCCTAGATATTTGTGACTCACATTGACCCATCAGCCAAAATTGTGTTAAACAGGAATTGTCTAGGTGCCACTGATGGGATGCACAATCTATGAATAGACCTTGGGAGAAACGCAATGAGTGATGACTGAATAGCTCGTACAATTTGTCCATGGTTATTATTTACTAGATGTCATGGGATGGTGAATTTATATCAAACTGATAGATTGATCAATTTATTTTATTGATTGAAAAAAGGGAAACAGATTTGTTTTGTTACGAGCTAATGGTGGGAAGCTGTCAATAATAGGAAGGGATTAATAATATAGAAGTATCCCACGAGTTAGAAACAAATTTGAAACTCCACACAGATTTTAGTATCGAATTGAACAAGATTATATAACGATGTTTAACAGATGTTAAATTTGCATCAGGATAAAGAATTTTATTTGTTTTTGTACCCATACACCGATGTGTGTAAAGCACTATATACTCAGTACTTTCCTGATTCCGGTGATTTTTTTTTACACGGATCCACGATAATTTTAATTTGCAATGAAAAACAGTATTTTAACAATCCTTCTGGTCCAAATTTTAAAAAAAAAGGCTGCCAGAAATTTGATAAACAGAAAAATTTCAAATTTGACAACAAACTTATTAAAACATCATTTAAATACAGATGCAAATGTGCGTTTGCTTGTATTATTTGTTAATGCCTTGCATGGTAATAGACTGTGCAAGTCTTGCGTGTATTCGAACATGGGCCCGTTGAAGTGCGCGAGTTTGATTCCTTCGAGCGCTAAAGCAATGTACGTGGGACCAAAGTGGCCCCAAAATGTTTGAATCTGCACGAGACTTGCACGGTCTAAAGGCTATTAGATTAATGGTATGGAAAGACTACTGGAGGAGAATAAATTTGTTAATGCCATTTTCATGCCAAATGAGCTTTTACAGGGAAAATATATTTTATTTTATTTTTATTTTTATTTTATTATTATTGTTATTTTGTTTTGGGGGAAGGGAAGAAGAAATAAATTAATGTCCTCTACTTGTCATTGAGTTCACCATCCACCATCCCACCAACCAGTGAAAGTTTCAGTTGGCAGTCCCATTTCAGTGAAAACAATGAAATATAGACTTATGCTTTGTCAAGAATTTTTTGCCATTCATATCTGGCTTATTTTGATTGCAGCTACCAAAATAAGCAACACTAATTGGGTGAATCTTCAAATCCTATTTTCTTGACTTTGACAGTATTTCAAATGGTCAGTTCAGGATAAAATTGTGTGCGTATAATTACAAAGTAGGATCTGCAGTATCCAATGAATTCATATGTAATTGCCTAGTTACAATGGAATTTATTAAAAACCCAAGGAGATCCTTGTCATGTGGCGTGTGGCCGAGCGAATAAGAACACCAGACTCAAGCTCTGGTGTTTCTGATCAGCAGAGTGTGGGTTTGAGTCCCGGTCGTGACATTTGTGTCCTTAAGCAAGACACTTAACCATTATTGCTGTGTCCTTCGGATGGGACATAGGTCCCGTGTGTTGTGTAATGCACGTAAAAGAACTCAGTGCACTTATCGTAAAGAGAAGGGTTTGTTTGGCAGCATATTGCGCCACGGCACCGTGTAAACCATGACACGGTGCTATGTAAAGGAAAGGATTCCATACTTCAAAAACGTAGCTCCGCATACCTTGCAGGAAAAACTCTCTGTCTGTTCAAGCGCCTTGAGTACCTTATTGTGTGCGCTATATAAAACTATATTATTATTTGATTAGAGGATTGTTGGTCACACAGCATTCATTAATCAAACCATTACATGGCCATACGTCATAAACCGTGTATTTTGGTGCTATTCAGCATCCATTTTCATTCCATTCTTTTTATTATTGCACGCTAGACGACACCATACTTTTGCACACATAATACACAGCTGTACAAAGCGCGTTCGTAGAGTGGATGCCAGAACAAAATCTGGTACATTTTGTTGATATTTCTTTCCTCCCAATGACAAAGGATAAAACAAAAAAAGTGAATGTTTTGCATTTGTGTAATGGTTAGAATATTTTCATTCATTGAAAGATGGCATGTTCCATTCAACTTGGCTTTGTCACGTTGAATTTAAAATTTGGGCGGTCCTTTTGGCATTTGTGATATCTTTCCTTGCCTTCCATTTGTGACCCAGGTTCAAACCCGCCGGGGGCACTATGTGGATTGGGTTTTCAGTCCCTACCTGATTGCATGGGTTTTCCTTGGAATAATTCTCTGGGGTTTTCCTCCCAACCTCTAAAACTGAAAAGTCCTTTCTTGTCTTCTCTCCACAGGGATTCTTGGCTAGTATAGTGATTAAGTTCGCTTTTCCTTGGCTTTACAACCAGTATTCATGAAATGAAACTCATAAATATATTCTCCCCATTGCACTCATAAACATTCATTATTTGTATACCAGTTACTCCATGGTATGGGAGATGCAAGAGGGTGTGAGAGTTATCTATGATTTGAACGACCAGTCAGGATTAGGAGCCGTCAAACCCATTCCATCCCCAAACCCCAGTCAAGTCAATTTAAGATTGCCTCAAAATCGTTTTTAAAAAAAAGTTGACTTCTTTGACATGACTGACTAGACTGTTGTAGTTTTTTTATTAAATTCTCGTGGACAGCCAGGTTTTTAAAAGCGTTTGTTTTGGGGGCATTTCAAATAAATATTTCAAATTTATTACAAATGTAAAAGGTGAAAATAATCATTTTGCAGATGATGGGTATCTCTTGAAAGGTGGTGGTCACGGTATCTGGAAGGGGATGCACACAGTTAGACTGCAGGGATTTTGTTCCTAGAGGGACGACCATGTTGATTTAATGGATCTTACTAGTTGGTATTGGAGAGGAAATAGTTCTTTAAAGGTCACGGTTGGGAGGGGGATATGGGCTTAATCACTACCTCCTTCCTGATCCACGTAATGCTTTACATAAGATCTTCTTTAATCCCGTCGAGACGGTCGCCTCAAATCCTCTCAGGCTTTCACCCTGTCCCTGCTCTTGAGCCGTTATTTCCTAAGTGTCACTCTGAATAAAATAAATAATTCTGATTAATTGGATAGATTTGATCATCGATATGTTTTGTATTGGTTGACGATAACTTCAAAGCATTTTGGAGCTTTTTTTTATTATTGAGATTCAGTTTTGCCAGAGTGTAACTTGAAAAAAATATATTTTTAACTTAACATCAATTCGTCAGATGAATTGGTATTTGATTACTAAATAAATTTATTTTGTATCGTTTTAGTTGTTCTTCAGTGATTACGAGCTGTTATAGACTATAATTCTTGCACATATTGAAAATAAGGAAACAACTTGAACAAAGACTATATTTTCCTATGAAATCAAATCTTGTTTAAAAATTCTATTTGTACACAATTCTTGAAAATAAAAATACCCATAGCAGTTTGTTATAAATACAGTTTCAATTTTGATTTAATACAAATGATTTGTTAAAATCAGTATTGAAACAAAATTAAAACTTAGAACGAGGATGCTTATGTTTTAGAAACGCCATTTGCCTGAATCTGAAGGTCAAGTCTTATATTTGGGTTGTCTTTGTTGATTTCTTAAATTTATTTTACTTTCATATAATTATTTCATGGCTAAATTTTACTTTCCTAATAATATGATATAACCTTTATAGCCATAAACTATGTTTAACTAAAGTATTTGAAGAAACAGAATTGCGGACACCTCAAACTCAATTACGGTTGGGACCAACTTGGTTTGAATACAAGCGAGACGTGCAAAGTCTATTGTGGACAATTTGTTGTTGTCATAGTAGTACTTTTCTAATTTACTTTCAACTTTTTGGACCTTGTTTGTTTAAACTCAAGGTTTGGGGTGGAACTCAAGTCATGTGCCAATATCTGGATTGGGGATTAGTATCTGGATTAGGGATTCAAATCCAATGTCAATCTTTGAGATTATTTCTCCAAGATAATGCACTGTATGGTTTCATCGCTACTTAGGGTGTAGTGGCCGAGCGGGTAAGAGCATCGAATTCAAGTTCTGGTGGTTAAGTCAACAGGTTGTGGGTTCGAATCCCGGCCATGGCACTTGTGTCCTTGAGCAAGACACTTGACTATAATTGCTTCTCTTCACCCAGGGGTATAAATGGGTACCTGCGAGGGTAGAGGTTGATATTTTGTTTGAAAAAGCCTTCGGAGCGACACGGTTGCCCAGGGCTGTATACTCCCCAGGGAGCTGAGAGAGGTTAAAGGAATGTTAATGGCCCAATGACCAGGGCACTAATGTAAAGCGCATTGAGACGTTTGTTGTAAATTGCGCTATATAAGAACTTGTTATTATTATTATTATTATTACTTCTGAAACTTGCTTCTTCCGCCTTGGAGAATATTTAAAATAAGTCTGTCGATGATGCGACTGTGAGATTATTTTCAGTATGTCTTCAGTGGGTGGACTTGCTCTGTTGTTTCTTTGACTCGGATCCTTGGGCTTTCCTGGAACGGAGAAAACGAATCAATAATTGTGTGACACCTTACGGACGGAGTTAATTAAAACATTCCCAATTTCCCACAAGTACGAAGAAGATGTCAGTTTTGGTGTAACTGGAATACTCATGTGTGATTGAACACACACACAAAATGTTTATTCATGTTGCCCTGACTCCACATTCTTAACATGTGCCTTGTATTTTTTTGTTTTCACTTAATTCAAGTGAGAGAAATGTTGATGTTTGAGAGAGAGAGGACAAAAAACAGTTTATGTTCTGTCAGGGATTTTGTGCACCTTCATATCAGGCTTTTTTTTATTGCCACAAAAAATGGACAGAAATATCTCTATGTAGTTGGTGTTTCCATGGTTAATTCCATGATTAAAAAATTCACTTTCCTGAACGCCTTTTGTGACACAACATGTTGAAATTTGCCGTAAAGTTTAACAGTGAACCCTAAATGAACCCTAAATATCATTCTTGAAAATTAGATTTGTAATTTTTGTGTTCAACTAAATGCAAGTATCTGTGGAATTGACCATGTTTTTTATAGCAAACAATGAGCGCTTTGAGACACCCTTGGGTGTAATAAAGCGCTATATAAGTAGTGCTTACTATTATTATTATTATTATTCAGAGAACTGTTCTGATTGAAGTATTTTCTTGTTGAAGAAAATAGCATTTAGAAGATCCTCCTAATCACTGTTACTTATTTTGATTGCTTCAATCTAAATAAGCCTGATATGAATGTGCACAAAATCCCTGCCAAAACATCAATTGTATTTCATTGTTTTTAGTAAAGAAAATAATAAAAAATGACCACAGGTTTGTTGGTTGGTTTGTTGGATTGTGTGTTTACTGAAAACAAGAGGATGGAAATGGCTTCAATCTCTTAAAAACTGAAGATGTCTCATCCCTTTTGCATCTTTTCAGATCCTGGCCCAAGAGCGGGAGAGGACAGTCTCAGAGTTGAAGAAGAGAGAGGACACCATGGAGAAACTGGAGAATGAGAACCAGTCATTATCCACGGAGACGGTCACCTTGAAGGACAACTTGAAGATGATCAACGATAAGACTTCTGAACTGCATAAAGAACTCCAACAGATCAATGAAAGGTTATCTTTTAAACTAGTTTGATACCTTAGGAATTATGATTCGTAAAAAAGTATCGGCTGATTGTCTTGATAACTGAGTAACCATTCATAAATACCTTGGAGAGTTTATGCATTCTGATTGGTCGAAACATGATCATGTGTTAGTGCCTCACCGGTCTTTAATCACCGATAAAAATATGGTAGGAGTTGTTTAAGATCGGTTGGCTAATGCGCAGTGGGTGCTTATAGCCATTATGCGTGTTGGTGTCCAAGCTAACGCAACCACTGTAATTTCCATTAGTATGTGTGCATGCGCACAATCATTGAGCGTCGCTTGCAATTTGACCCCTCATGAAACGGAATGGTATTCATAAATACCCAGGACAGTTTATCTACTCTGATTGGTCGAGAGGAGATCACATGGCCATGTATAAATGAATTGAAAAACTAAGACAGAAATGAGTTTTACCGATTTTCCTATATTATTACACTTTTCAACAAAAAGAATGTTTATTAATGGGGTTTAATGATTGGTCGAGAGAAGACCACATGGCCGTGTTTAAACGTGTGATAATTTACGCAGAATGGAATCAATACACATCGTTTGTTACTCAATCTAAAATCTGTTAGTATGCGCGCGTACGCACAAAACAAATTTACAGAAAAGTTTTACAGATTTTCCAATATTATAACGCTTTTTAACAAAAAAGTGCATTTATGATTGGGAATAAAGAGTTATGTCTTGGTCTTAACCGGCCGTTTAAAACCTTGCAGGGTCGTGGCTGTGCGATAAAAGGACCTCCCCTTCGGCTCAGTCTTATATCGCAAGGCCGCGACCCTATCGGTTTTAAACGGCCGGTTAAGACCTTGCCGCCACTTTTATTTCCTTAATAAAAGAGTAATGACTCGGTCTTAAACGGCCATTTTAAACCGGCAGGGTCGTGGCCATTCGATAAAGGACCGAGCCTGTGGCTCGATCCTTTATTGCACGGCCAGTCTTAAACTACCATTTAAGACCTTGTCATATATTCCCTTATTATTAATCTCACGTGGTGTGTAGAGGGAATAATTGTCAATTGCATTCGCTTTGGCGCGAAGTATGAATTACGAACACTGTTTTGTATACGTGGTGTTACCACAAACTTACCTCTTATGATAACAATTATCATCATCAAAAGTTTGTTCTCTTTAATCATAGATTGTTAGACAAAGAGAAGGAGGCAGCTGTACTGGCTGAGGAGAAGAAGTCCTTCAGTATACAGGCGCAGGAGTTAGAGTCATCGTTACATGTTAGTGGGTTTATAGATATAACATTGTATGACACGATAGGTGCTACACTCCATAAGGTTTATCGCGATTAGCAAAATACCAAGAGAGGGCGCTGTTTTGCCAAGCATGTCGGGTGTAGTAAAAGGGGGCAACCCGGGAAATCGGTAGCCTGGGCGTTGTTTATAAAATTGTTGCGACGTTCAAATCATACGCTTGTTTACTTTTTTAGTTTGCGCAGGGCCTAGGCCATGCGTGCAAACATCGTGTACCGCGGTATGCATTTGCCCCCTATGCCCTCCCATGATGCATTGCGGTTCTGAATCGCGATAAACCTTATTGGTTAGACCTTGAAATATTTCATTTTTAGTTAAAGGAACATTCACAATTATCAAACAAAATTTAACTTCAGGGTTTTTTGGGGTGTTTTTTTTTGAGGGGGGGGGGGAGTTCGGAAAATGTTACATTTTCATTGAATGTGCATGACACAAGGCTACCAAGCATTGCCGATCTGAAGGTTGCTTGATACAAATGGCTGACTCACAGAAAATGTAACTTGTAAAAAGTTTATTTGTCACAACCTGGGCCCAATTCATATAGAGCTGCTTAAGCACTAAAAGTAGCTATGGTTACCGGCTAAAACTCTATGCCAATTGTACCACTTGTGACTGGTGTCCTGCTAATTTTTGCTTAGAAGCAATATTTTCTGCTGAAGTAAGCAGAGCTATGAAATCGGGCCCAGCACTGAAATAGGAGAGTTGAAAGTTTCAGAATTTGATATTTATTTGTGAAATGTCGTCCACAGGATCTCACTGTTCAGAAAGAAATGACTGAGTCAGAGCTACGAGAAGAAATTATCGCCCGTCATGACGCAGAGAGGAGGCTGAAAAAAGCTGAAGACTCTCTGGCGAGGTTAGACAATGCGCTGAAGGAGAGTAGACCTGAACCTGTCACAAAACAAGAGAAAGCTCTCGATGTGGAAATCTTTGCTAATGTGGCACATCTCAAGAGTAAGTTGCAAAAAGTTATTAGTTTGAAGCTGAGAACGAAGAGGGTTTTACAAACAATATTGAAAGAACCCAAAAGACTGTTATCACGCTGCTAGAATAGTTGTCTTGTACCCAGTAAGGGGGGCCATTCACAATTATCAACTTGTTTATGAGCGTACAAACTGTTGGCGGGGGAGAGGGTCTGCGGCCAGTGTATGCTTTTCAAAATAAAATCTAATGTTGATTTTGTCAAATTGTATCTGGCCAGTAATCAATTGCTAATCTCACAGTGAGATCATTTAATTTGTACAAATCTTTTGCGGATTAGAATTGAGTGCCGGCTCTACCTCACTCCCAGCCATCATATATCACACATCATACAGCAAGCTTCTCATGCATTAATCGATGGCGGCTAGACTAATCGACTAGACTTGAAATCAGCTGGGCCCAATTCATGGCTCTGCTTACCGAAACACAAAATAGCAAGAAAGAATTCAACATTTTCTTTTGCACACTTTTAGGTTGGGGTGGGTGGGGGGTCCTGAAAAAAAGTATGGTTTTCACGCTTGTGATAATGTCGCTAATTGTGAATGGTCCATAAGAGTTATGAATAATGACTCATTTTGACCCCCTGATCAGCAAATAGTGGTACCTTTGTGCCATATATTTATAAGAAAATGTGTATGGGTGTTCGCTGTCTCTTGTGTAACAATGTAACAGCTTGCCATAAACCAAGTGATATAGCAACATTAGATTAAGTCTAAGGATTTCACATTGAGCATTCATATGTGACCAAGCAAGGCATTGCACCATTAGACATTTTATATTTATTTCATTTCTTGGGCAAGTACACAAGAGTTCAATCACATAAAAAAAGCAAACGTAAAATCAACAAGGAAATAGCTAGAGCCCAACAGATTGCCTTAAAGAAACAAAGTTTCTGTCAAGGAGATTCTCCTCTCTAGCTGGAACACAAACAAATAATTAGCATAAATTATGACAGCGATTATGCAGCCCTTAATAAAGTCAATTTTGCCCTGGAAAGTTTGACAACTTGTAATTCTGTTATGACAAATGAGGTTTAACAAAATTCTTAGTAACTCATATTGGAAAAATAGTTTGATGGCATTTAATCAAAAAATTATATTCAGATTGTTTTCATATTTTTCTCCAGAATTCTTTGAGGACATTGCGATGGAGGCTAAAATAGACGCCGATAAGCCACTGATTATGAAGAACGCTCTCCATGCGCGTAAATCCTTCGTCAGAAAAACGAAAAGCTTCAAGTTTCGCAAGGATCGGGACAGAGGTGTTAATCGTCACAGTAAGTTCTTTTATTCATTCCACCCTGCTGCTTGATAGAGAATTTGTATCTATAGATATATCTTGCATCATTTGATGGATTTGGTGCTTCAAATATCATGCCTACAACCAGTTTAGATTTGTTTTTATGAATAACGATGGACACTCATTGCAATTTATTTATTTATTTGTTTATGATCGATCAATCATGTTGATTGAGATTACAAATGTTGTATATTGGCTTTAAGGGTTTCTTCAGGAATACGCTTAAAGAATTTGTAAAACAGAAATACAAAACTAAAAGATGTCGTTCCGTTTGCATTTTGGATGTGTATCTACATGTATACAACTGGATTCATGTGATTTGTGGCTGCAAACATCTCTGTATGGCTTACACTCTTTTCATTGCAACCATCTTCTGTCATATTTAATTTTTGAACTTGAATTGTTTATGTCCCACTGATAAGATATTGAGATCAGTACAAAGTTCCTACATTTCTACCCATTTCTTCTTTCTTTTCACACCGAATGTGCGAATTATGCAGGCACTTAAAGATTTAAGTACATTGGCACGTTAGTGTTTGCAAATAGCAATAAGACCCAGTCTTAACTCTGGAATCTCTGTTAACACTTTCATGCACCATTTATTTTAGTGATAAATTGATCATATGGACACATTTATTGTTCACTTCTTTTTTGCGACCACCCCCCCCAAAAAAAAAACCAAACCCAAATCCAGGTCAAAATAGCACCCTCAAGAGTCCTCTTTCCCATTCTGAAAACTGTGTGGCTATCTGATCTTTATTTTTCCTTTTACAACTATTTTTCTGAAGGGATTTAAACCGTTCGCCAGCGACCGGTCGGCGCGTGAAAGAGTTAACAAATCAAAAGCCTCTTCATTTACTCCTAGAGCACTTCCTCCCACACTGATGACCCTATATTATGATCTTCTTTCCCGATCTTTTCTGCTCTGACTTTCTTTGCCTTTCCACCTGTCATGCCCTTAATTCCCCCTCTTCATTACCCCCCCCCCCAACCCGCTCCAGTTCTATGTGATGTGGCTTTAGATCCCATTCAGCCCCCTCCCTCCTGTTATATGTGATGTGTCTTCATGGCTCAACATTTACACTGGACTGCAGGCCCTGAGGCCAGCGAGGCCGGTATTAACTCATGACTGGACAAGTCCAACGGTTTTGTGTTTTTGTTCAAATAGTGACTTTCAGTCTGATAAAAAACTTTCAATTCTGTTTGAGTATACTTATCCATGATACAAATGAGATTTAAATCTTCTCTTAATGCTTATTCAAATCAAAACAGTTAAAAAGTTAAACTGTGTAGGTATTTTTTTTCAATTCAATTCTGGTATTGTAAAAAAAAAAATCTGGTCCATTAAACATTTTGAGCTTGTGGATTTTCCCTCCAAATTCGAGCCCTGGTCTTCTCCATCCATACCATGTCCATTCTTATTCCACTTCAAGTTTTACTTTTCACTCTAAACTTCCCCAGCCATTTTGTTATCTTATCCAGCCGACTTTTCATGTCTACTCTGTCTTTTGTCATTTCCACCCTCTCCCTGTTGTTGTCAGCGTCCGTCTTGGCTTCTGCTTCCCGTTGTTGGTTGTTCCCCATTTCACTGTCTTATCTTCAAATCCCATCTTACTATGACTTCTTTTTCTTCGCATGCCCACGTAATTGACTTTTTACTTTCTTCTCATCTTGATTGCCCCGAAAAAACTAAAAAATATAATGAAAACGTAATTGTTGTAGACACATAACTTTCCCTGTCATCTTACTTTCTTGAACTGAATATGAACATGAATATTCTATGCTTTGTATCTTCAAACGTTCCCCCCTCTCCTCAATGTTTTGTCAACCCTCCCCCAAACCCTATCAGAACGTGGGAACAGTTTTGCCGAACCACTTGACGATCAACCTCAGAAACCCAACTCTGCCGATGTAGCCAATCCCAAACCTGTCCCGAAACCACAGTATCCGTGGCAACGGTACATTGCTAGATTTGCCAAAAGAAATGAGGTAGACAAAAGCAGTAATAATAACAATGGCATTGTAGACACAACGTCTTCCTCAAGGGGGGAATACAGTTCACCCCCGATCGGGGGCACGGTTCCCAAAATACAGGTCACATCCGCCGGCGTTTCCAGCAACTCAGGAGGCAGCGGGAAACCAAGGTCTATGTCTACTGTCATCTAGAGGAGGTTAACAGGTGCAGTGTTTTACCATGCCATGTAATCGAATTCACATCGTAGTGACATCGCAGCACCTCCAAATCCACTTCCCTGTTTAGGTCTTGACTTAGAAGCATGCATGAATTCCTGAATAGAGCATGGGATGACCAGTGTGGATAGACACAGACGACGCTTTTAAACAAATAGTAAAAAGTATTGAAAACTGATGCAGTGACTTTAACCCATTGCTTGATGCATAAAGTTTGTTGTACTGTGCAGTCACTGGCATTCACCTAAAGGCAGCAAAGTGTTAATAAACACCTGAAAACTTCTCCTAACAATTTTTACTGTTCAACTGTTGTGATTGAACTCAAAACAACCCTCTTTTTCATCATTTTAAAGTAAATACGTACATTGAGCCAACTTTTAATGTTCCTCCAGACAGTTTAACTGATTATACACTAATATCAGTGCTCCCCAAAATATTGGTATTGTAGGTAGTTTTCTCCGTCTTTCCATTCCGGTCATTCATTGATTCAAAATGCATGATGCATGGCAGCTTGGTTTAAGTGCAACATTTTTCCATTTCTCAGATGAATTCATAATTTCACTCGGTTCAGCTCTTCTCAGTGGTACACCACTTCAATTTTGATGTTAAACTGAGTTGAAAATAGATGATAATGAACTCAGTGGTACTAAGAGTGGGTAGGCCTACACTTCTCTATAACTTGTGTTTGTTCAGGACTGTTCTCACATTGTCATCGTAACACCTGGTCGCGGTGACTGCATGTTCTTCTGTTCTAGTTTCTTCGGAAGCTAATATTGTGGTTTACACTGACCTGATGCATCCATTGGGGATGGCAACTAAATTATAGATAATAATTTTACTGAGTATTATTTTGTCCACAGAGACTCGGCCCTGTCCTGGTGTTTTTTAGCCCTGTGAGGTTTTCGCAGTCACTTTTGTGAAATTGTCCTTGTACAGATTGTTGTAATCTGGTGTTGCTTCACTTGAGAGTGTAGGTGGAACATGTAGTGTCTCACTTTATATAAATGGTTATGTTAATATACAACTAAACATGGCTGACAGTTGCATGTTGGCGATATTGCTGTATAGAAAGTTGACAGACTACTTCCTAAAGTGGAGCCATCTTGCATGTATCCAGTGACATGCCTCTTCCTTCCTTCCAATGTGAACTACAGGAATTAAATGACCAGAGTGCTTCAGCTCTGATATTTTGACAAGTCGAGCAGCTGACATCTCATGTCACAAGAATTGGTGTTTTTTTCCTTCTGCAGGTACAAGTGTTGCCGACTTACAACGGGCTCGTCAAAATGTAGCAGCAAAGAGGGGTATGCAGGGTGTATGGTGTGCTAACTCAGCCGTCTAATTCATCATTAACCCTCCTACTGTCTGACCATTCAATAACATCTACTGTGGTTTTAAATGAAAGATAAACTATGCCAGCCTGCAATGTGATATCATGTGATGAATGAATGCGTCTTTACAGTTCGCAGTCAACCCTCCTACTGTTTGACCATTCAATATCATCTGTGGTTGTGAATGATAGATAAACTATGCCAGCCTGCAGTATGATATCATGTGATGACTGAATGCATCCTTACAGTACACAGTCAACCCTCCTACTGTCTGACCATTCAATGTCATCTACTGTGGTTTTAAAGGATAGATAAACTATGCCAGCCTGCAGTATGATATCATGTGGTGAATGCATCTATACAATACACAGTCAACCTTTCTACTGTCAAATTGATGATTGTCTGGTCCACATATTTCATTTTCTTCCCAATCACCTTTTGGATCACGGTGTTATTTATTGTTTCGTTTTGGTTGATGTTGGTGAAGGCACTTTAAAACAATTTTAACACTGAATTTCTAACCAAAAGATGTTTTAATTAATGCATTTTCTTTCAGATGTATCGTAGAAGTCTTCAAAGTAATATATTAATGTGGCGTTAACGAGTCACTGTGTAAAATCAGTTGACTGTTACTCCTTGCATAAACTGAAAATGCCAACAAAGTACACTGAGCAAAGGCTTGCCTGCAGCAGAGCTTCAAACTTTCAACCGCCGACTAAAAAACTCTTAGGAACGGGTTTACCCAATAAGACATTGTGAGTTAGATTTGAATAAGGTCTGGTACAATGACTTTTTTAGTTGCAAGTTAACGCTTAAATTTGATTTCCTCAGACTATAGAGACATTCTCTATGTCACATGATTCGGGGAAAGCTTTTGCGCAGTGATGCAAGAGGCGGTGAACACCCATACACAATTTTGAATGAATGTGTATGGCACAATGGTACCAGGATTTACTCATTCTGGAGGTTTCTATACAAAAGCTCGCCCGAACCATTTGACATAGCAGCTGTTTCTACAGCCTGGGGACTTTAAATTTAAACTTGTGAAGGAGCAAGTCAAAGTACCAGACATTATTCAAATCCAAATTCAAATGGCTTATTCAGTCAGTTGAGAACTATCTTGTGATAAATCAACTGAATGTAGTGTTGTGAAATATGCCAGCAGGTGAAGCTGGGCACCTTACAAGTAACTGCCTGGCAGTTTGGAAATACGCTGTGAGATTAAACACCCTCAAGCTCTCAAATATACTTGGTAGAAGTAATGATAAAAACTACACACTAATATCATTGCAAAGTGAAAGGCATTTTGAAATTGGCATCTGGCAGTCAATTGCCTTGTATGACAGACGTCTCTGGTAACTGTGTAGGTAAAAATGATCAGCATACAGCACACACAGCTCTGTTTTGCATACATTAACACTCTGTGGACATTCCTTTGTTGTGTGCACTTAAGAAAAAACATATTCTTCAACACTTTAAAAAAACACTGTGTGGACATGTGGAAGTCCACATAATATTTCAAGTCCCTACATTATGTGGACTCCTTTTATTCTCAGGTCCACACGCAAAGCTCAAACACAGTGCCTCATGACAATGATTTCAATGTCTGCAGCATTTTGCAAGGAACACTATCGTTAAACATCAGTATCAGTCAGCTTTGTTCCATCAGCATCAGTTGTGCTTGGTGCTTGCATTCTGCCAAAGTCACAGCTAGGATTCATCCAGCATCGGAAATATTTGAAATGCCCTGTGTCATATTATGACAATTCCCCAGCCACTTTTCATTTGGAAATTGTGATCTTCGGTGACATTGCTGTAAATCCCGGCCCTGAAGCTGAAAATAACTCAAACTCAGCAGAAGCTAGTCCAAACTCTACAAATTCCTACTCACGTAACAAGCTTCTCAGTCTCCGTTATGCCCCATCCACACGTGCATCAACTCTGCCTTCCTGTAAATTTACATTGCAGAATCTTGGCCTTTTTGTAAATCCCAGCACTGTTTACCGACCTACACATCGTGGTAAAAAAGCTGGTCGCCGTAGAACTGTTCATAAACTCCCTATACCTGAAGTTACACCCCCATCTGTTCTAGCACCAGTGACTCCTGCCAAATCTCAACTCAGCCTTTGTGTTCTGAACACACAGTCCATCTGTAACAAGTATGACGATTTTGCTGATTTTGTTCTGCAAAAGATCTGGACCTTGTTGCCGTTTCAGAAACATGGCTTAGACCAGATGACAACTTAACATGTCGTCAGTGTACCCCTGCTGGCTACTACTTTCATCACATCCCAAGACCTCACAAGACCGGTGGAGGAGTTGCAATACTGTACAGATCTACTTTATCTGTCTCTGTGAAAAGTAATGACGTCCAATACACAACTTTTGAATCTCTTCATGCTGAGGTTTCCGGAAACTCTAAATCTGTTCGCCTTGTCATTGTATACAGACCTGAAAGAGATTCTAATGGCCAACATGTGACTTTCTCAAGTTTTCTTAAGGAATTTGAGAATTTGATTTTAGAATATCTCCTTCATCCATCGGAAATCATCATCACTGGTGACTTTAACATTCATGTTGATGACATCCACAACACCAATGCAAACCAGTTTAAGCATCTACTTCAGGCTTTCGGTCTTACCCAGCATATCAAGGAGCCGACTCATCGTCTCGGTCATTGCCTGGACCTTGTCATAACTCGTGACATCACCCCACCCATTGTCTCAAACTTTGTTATTCTACCTGGATTCTCAGACCATTATGCAGTCATGTGTAACTTGAGTCTGTGCAAGCCCAAAGTCCCAACCGTCACTATAAAGAGCCGACAGTGGAAACATGTGAATTCTCCTGAAGTGTTCCGCGACATAGGAACTCATTTAGCAAAGCTGGAAATTGATCATGACTGCTTGGATTCCTATGTCAGCCAATATGAGAGTACTATCAGTGACATCTTGGATAAATACGCACCTTGGAAAACAAGATCAGTCAAGATCCGAACTGAAGTTTCCTGGTTCAATGATGATATTCGTACAGCAAGAAAGATCTGTCGTCAACTTGAGCGGAAATGGCGGAAAAATGGCAAGTTGGAAATACAACGACAAGAATATCGCAACCAATGTAAGGTAGTCAGGAATTTGATCAACCAGGCAAAGATCACCCATTATTCATCCCAAGTACAAGAATCCTCAGGAGATCAAAAGAAGCTCTTCAAGATAATTGGTAAGTTGTTGCTCAAACCCAAAACCCCTGTCCTTCCATCCACTTACAATGATCAGGACTTGGCAAATGAATTCCAGAAATTCTTTGTCACCAAGATTTCAGACATCCGCTCATCTTTTTCATCAGTCCCTTACAACGTGCCGCAGACATTGCCACATCTTCAACCAGAGTGTAGACTATCTGTGTTTGAGCCTGCCACTGTTGCTTAGATTCAAAGGGTTATTATGAAATCTCCTTCAAAATCCTGTGAGCTGGATCCAGTGTCAACATCCATGATGAAGCAAAACATTGATATATTTTTACCCTACATCACTAATCTTGTAAACGAATCTCTCAGTTCCGGTTGTTTCCCCGATAGCCTCAAAGTTTCCTACATCAGGCCGCTCATCAAGAAACCAAACCTGGACAAGGAGATATTCAAAAACTACAGACCGGTTGCAAACTTAAAATATCTTGGAAAAGTCATCGAACTAGTAGTTTCATCACGCATTTCTGATCACATTCATAATTTTAACCTGTCCGACGTGTTCCAGTCAGCATACAAGCCTTTCCATGGGACAGAAGCTGCACTAGTCCGTGTGAGCAACGATATTCTTTCTGCAATGGACAATGGTAACCTAACAGCACTAGTCCTGCTAGACTTGAGTGCTGCCTTTGACACTGTTGATCACAACATCCTTCTCTCTCGGCTCCAGAATCACCTTGGCATAGAGGACACAGCCCTAGCATGGTGCAAATCGTATCTCTACAATAGAACTCAGCATGTATGTATTGGCACCGCAATATCAGACCCTGTTGTTTTGAACTACTCTGTGCCACAGGGGTCGGTACTGGGCCCGCAGTGGTTTACGCTGTACACTTTACCAATTCGTGACATCATCCTGAAATTTAATCTGAATTACCATGTGTACGCAGACGACACTCAGCTATACATCACGTTTAAATCTTCTCAAGAAAACGCCAATGCATCTATTGCAAGACTTGAGAAATGCATCCAAGAGATTCGACGTTGGACACAACAAAACTTCCTGAAGTTAAATGATGATAAGACAGAGTTCCTTCTATTTGGGTCACGTCAACAGTTAACAAAGGTTTCAGTGCCATACATTTCCATCGGTGATGCTCGGATAGCTCCCTCGCTGCAAGCTCGGAACTTAGGGGTTATTTTTGATTCATCGATGACACTTCAACCACACATCAACAACATCGTTCGTCTGTCATCATATCACATCAGGAATATTGGTAAGATTCGCAAGTACTTGGACAAAAGTGCCACTGAAAAGGTCATTCATGCATTTGTTACTTCTCGTCTTGACAACGGCAATGCTCTTCTATACAGTCTTCCTAACAACCAGATTTCCCGTCTTCAACGCCTCCAAAATACCGCTGCCCGCATTGTGACACTGTCTAGAAAATCCTGTTCTATCACCCCCATTCTGAAACAACTACATTGGCTCCCTATCTCTCAACGAATCATCTTCAAGCTGATGCTCATTGTCCACAAAGCACTTAATGGCAAGGCTCCCCACTATATTTCTGAACTACTTCAAGTTTACACTCCATCAAGGAATCTTCGATCAAGTTCCATGCTTCTCCTCGTTGAACCCAAGTCTCAACACTCATGGGGTGACAGGTCTTTTTCTTCAGCTGCGCCACGCATCTGGAACTCTCTACCGCTTAATATTAGATCTTGTCTTTGTACCACAAAATTCAAATCTCTTCTCAAAACTTATCTTATGTCACAGGTTTTCAAGGACTAATTTTGTTGTGTCTGTTTTGTCTTTGTTTTGTTTTGTTTTATTTTTGGGTTTTTTTTTTTTACTGCGCCTTGAACACCCAGCAGGGTGGATATGTGCGCATTACAAGTCTTATTATTATTATTATTATTATTGTATACCAACTGACCTGCGTCACTGACCATCTCTCACAGACACCCAACAAACCTCATGAAGCACAAACCACAGCAGTCCCTGCCCACAACAAGATTGCCCGACTCAAGATGATTAGCTGCTGTAGCCGTTAGAGCTTACTACTAAAAGTGTTTAGAATAACTAACCGGCTCTTTAGAGCAACCTCCTTTTCCAAAAGCCCATTGTAGGCCTGGAATTACATCATTTGGAGGGCAAAGCCATTTTCATTTTGCAAAAGGCACTTCCATTGGAAAGTCTTAAAGCGTATGGAATTTTTTTAAAGGGGCAGCAAGGCCATGACCAGGGCAATGGAGGCCACGGCCTCCATGGCTTCTGTTTAATCCCAGGCCTGCAATGTTCCATGCCCTTCATAGTTATCAATGCTTCTTGCATCAAGACACATGAATTGCCAACATAAGATCTGTGATTTGTCAGGATTTTTTGGTTGATCATCATTTGAATGAATCCACCAGATTCCTTCAGTATGTGGAAACACAATGTGTAAACCTGTGGACTCTGATACGACTGGTATGCCTATTGACCCAATACACCTGACGTCATCATCACCATGCCATTTTGAGAGTCAATGTCCCCGCATGTAATATGTAGTGTGGTGCGCATGTTAGGCGATGCGGCGTTTACACACTTACCGTAATGTTTTAACATGCAATTTGACTCCCAAAATGGCGAGTGTGGCAGACAGTAGCCGCAGGTGATGTTGGTGCAAGGGGCTACATGCTAAGCATGGTTGGTTTATCAATGTACTTACTGAATCAACCCCAAGCTTAGGTCAATCTAGAAGATGGACGAGAAATAATTTCTGGATAGCTTCAATAATTGTGTGCTATGTTCATTGTCATTGTGTGTGATGTTGAAGTTTAATTCTGTTTAATTGCAACACCTATATTAGTACTCCTACCCATACTTGCTGTTTTCTAACATCATAATAATGTAAAACATAATACACTTCTAGTTCTAGTGCACGCTTTGTGGGTTTATCTTTATGCAGCTTATAAAGTGAATGTTCCACCTCACCCCACCTCCCGAAACCTTTGACAATGAGTATCGTAACTTGATGTAACATTGATAGAGTTGCTGTCTAAACTTGCATGAAGCTTTGTGTCTGCAAATCATCGGTTTAAGGTTGTGTTGGTCCTCATCAAGAACATTTTTGAATGGAAAATATCATTTTAAAAGAAACAGACTCTCAATGATTTTTAAAAAGTTTTTAAAGCGTTAATCATTGTTCATACCTATCTCATGTTTCCATCTAGGAATTGGAAACTTTTTTAAGTAACCCGCTGTAAGTTCATTTTGTGATGTTCTGTTGCATGGCCGCTGCACAAATTGCCTGACATCGTTTGTTATTTGGTAATGGGCAAGATTAATTGTCATCGGATATGTGCAGCTTGGGTTGAAGGATCAAGATTTGCCCTGATGTTTCTCAAACTAACCTCTCAGACACATTACATTGCTACTTTGTCTGCTACTTTGGGAGTCAATTATTCAAATGATATGATGGCCCTTACCAACATTTCAATTTCAATTTTCTTTTAAATTGGAACCATCTGGATTCTATTTGAATTTTTTACAAGAATGTGAATTGGCACAGAACTAGTCGCACACAATTGGGCACAATGGACTATCAAGTTAAATTAGGTATAAAATGAGTTGGAGAGCGTCCAACTGATTTTTCTCCCCTGGTTGGACCCAGGTGGACCCAATTGAAGTTTTTCCAGTGGGAAAACGTTGGTTCTAATTGGACTATTGTCAACTAAACTAGACCCAATTATTAATTTGGGATGTGAAATTCCAATAATCCAACTTTTCCCATCTCACTTCAATCCAACTGGATTTCCAATTGGACTGAGGAGGTCAAAGATTCTTTCCAAATTAGAAAATTCCGTATTCCAATAGAAACCATCTCACGTCAACTCTAGGAGGTCAAAAGTTCTTAGGACGATTGGGGCGGTAAGGAGGATTGAGCCACTCCTCATCCATGAAATGTCCCATATGATCAGCGACTCAAACAGCCTCTCCTAATTCAAACTCCTACTGCCCGGCTTCACGTGCCGATCCCCGTTTAGAACTGAGGCGGGTTTCTGGTATTTTGGCTGGGTTACCTTATTCTGCTCAGCACAATTTTCTTGTGCTTAGTTTCTTTTGTGCTTAAGCAGCTCTAGTGGGCCCAGTTTTCGGCCTTATTGGAACTGAAATCTACATGTAACAAGAAATGCACACATGTTGTGCCTTCTTTTGACCTCAATGAGGGCGCTGTTTGAGTTTGTGACATAAATTCGAAGGGGCCTAGAGCTTGAAATAGGTGCAAACAATTCATGCAGACCATGTTTATTTGACTCCCATAGTGCTGCAATAGTTAATAATGATGTAGCTTGATGGGTCGTTTGCTTATTAAGTTAGCTCACACCATGGCTTATCCATGGAAATAAATTTGAAGTAACACTGAATCAGTAAATCTGTTCTTTTGGGGGCAAAAATAAAAAGAACGTATCATTTGAAAGTAATTTTTATGATTATCTCTTTTTTAAACCGATTTTGATTTGATAAACCCAGGGGTAATCAAAAACATATATTTTTGAATTGTAACATTTTGTATCGATAACACTAAGTAATTGTTTTCCGTTCCTCACAGGTTTTGGGTCTTTCCATACAGTCCCTCATGTTCCCGAACGCCAACAGATACGGAATTCCGTAGCATTGGGGAACCTTCCTTATCTCGTTCTTGAAGATGATGATGATACTGACCACCCCGAACTGCCGTCGTTCCAACAGCTCAGCGCGATGGGCCTTTCTAATAGACGGGCACCCCCTGCACCATTACATATCCCGGATTTCACTGGTATGATACCCACCCCTGCTATTACCTCAGCGAGCTCGGTCAGCACGTTGACGGAAGGCAGCACGGGGTACGACAGCTCCTCAAATGACAGCCAAGGAGGCTCTAAGAGTACAGATGATTCTGGCGACTTCATCGAGGATTTACAAATTGCCTTTGAGGACAAAGTTTGATCATAATTTCTGATAATTGTTTAAAAGAAGTGTAACAGACTTTTCACGAGCTCCAGTCATTTTTGTCTGATTCTGCGTAAGTGGATTCATCTGCAGTGTTCACCCTTGATACATAAATTAAATGAGCCAGAATTTGTTGTTTAAAGGTATCGTACACATTTGATAATGACTCAAAACAAATATTAGCATAAAAACTTACTTGGTAACAAGCAACGGAGAGCTGTTGATAGTATAAAACATTGTAGGAAACGACTCCCTCTGAAGTAACGTAGTTTTGAGAAACAGGTAATTTCTCACTAAAATAATAAAAAACTTCTTGCAAGAAGTTTTTATTCCTATCTGAAAGCACACAATTGTACAACAAGCGTATTTTTCTTTCATCATTTTCTTGCAACTTCGATGACCAATTGAGCCCAAATTTTCACAGGCTTGTTATTTTATGCCTATGTTGGGATACACCAAGTGAGAACACTGGTCTTTGACAATTTCCAAACGTGTTCAGTGCCTTTAAATGAAAAAAATAAGAAGAAAATGATCAACATCGGTACGTACGTTGCTGATCAGCCATCTTGGTTTTTTTGTTATGACAGTTTTATGAAATTTCATAAGCAGGAAGAGTCATGTCTATTCCTTCCTGCCTTCCTGAGAAGTGCAGCCTAACGTGTGTGAGGATAAGATGCACTGCGTGTTGCGCATAAGTTGAAGTAAAAATAGCAGGAAGGCTATCAAGTGCGGAAATATGTACTGATGATGCTTCAGCAGTCAAGACAGTGTGGAACTTAACATCATGTAGTTACAATAATTCATCTCATGGACCCCTTGCACCAATGTCACACACCGCTACTGTCTGCCACGCTCACCATTTTGGGAGTCAAATTGCAGGTCAAATTTATGGTAAGCGTGTAAACACTACATCACCTAAAACAAGCACTACACTGTATAACATAGGGATATTGAATCCTAAAATGGCGCAACCAAGATTATTGTTATGATGAAATCTGGGCCCAATTTCATGGCTCTGCTTACCGCGGAATTCTGCGCTGACGCCCAGCTGCGCCCTATAGAAATACACACGTTACCATGCGCGTAAGCGCCGAATTATTTGGTAAGCAGTGCCATGAAATTGGGCCCAGGTGAATTGGGTCTATAGTCTGTTCCATAATAGAAAATACAAAGTGGTTCATTTACGATATGTGGTAATAAAAAAAGTTCCTGCAGAAAATACCTATAGTAATTGAGAATTTGGCAAACATGGCTGGAGCATTTTTGATGTGTACTTTCAACCAATGGTACCTCAAATATAGTTTTTTGTTTAAAGATAATTTGGGGAAATTATCAGTAACCCTTCATGATATGACCTTTACTTTTATCTTTTTGTTACAAACCGCTTGCTACGGCAAGTGTCTCTATACAAAACAGCTATTTTATGGATGTAATAATCAAGTTATTATTGTTTGAGTGGCAGACGTTTTGTTGTCTGCTCGTAAAGTTGTTTTTGTACAATGCATCATTTTTCATACTTGTGATGTGTAAAAAGGTTTCTTTGATTTGTTTATATTTTTATGTTACAGTTCACTTTCAAGAGTCATATGTCACAGCTTGCATTCGTGTTTTAACTGAGGATGTGTTTTTTTCAAGACGTTCTCAGTTGCGTTAGGTCATGTCACACATTACAATTTACAGGCAATCTCATATAGGAAAAAGCATTGCCAAGTTATTGTTAACGTATTACTTTCTTGGGTGTTGTTGGACATTGTTAGAAAAGTAACCCATGTGCTATACAGGCCTGCGAAATCTCCGCTTTAAAGCGGATATCCGCTTTTTTTTTTTTTTTTTTTTTTTTTTTTTTTTTTTTTTTTTTTTTTTTTTTTTTTTTTTTTTTTTTTTTTTATTATATATTATAGTAGCAACAGTAATGTACAACTACAAATAAGCCTAGTATAAGCCTATACTGGATCAATGGGGGGTGCAATGCGTAAAGCAGCGTATGCGTGATTTTTGGCATTCCATCATCATTCACAATCATTCTTTTTTCTCTTTTTTTTTTTTTTTTTTCACCTCACTGGGGGCTATAAAAGTGTTCATTTTGCATGCTGTGCAAGTTGGTTGCCTGCAAAAGTTGACTCATTTGACAGGGCCCTTGGATTTGGTATCTCGTTCTTAATTTGTTTATTGTTTTTTTTTCTCTTAGTTTTTCCTGAGAATCTGATCATCAAGTAAATTTTAATGTGTGCTAGGGTCATGAGCTATGTACATGAACTTTTGTCAATCAAAAACTTCAAGCACTGCATGTTCTATATGGTTTACTCCAACAAAATGTATATATATATATATATTTCTTTTTACTGAAGCGCACATGCCCTGCAAGGTCCAAAATGTGACATATCAAACAGGCGTGAGTGAAAGGTGAAACATTTCTTCTTAAATTGACCCCAAATTAAAACACGTTTTCAACATATATATTAGGTCCACTTTCTTTGAGACTTTGTAAAATGATAGGGTGTAGGTGAGACCAACTGTGTGACTTGTGTTTTTGTTTTTTTTTGTTTTTTTGGGTGGCCAAAGGACCAATGCTGGTTGCAAATCTGTGACCATTGCAGGCCTGGGGTTTCATCTTGGAGAGGGCAAGGCCATTTTAATTGCACAAAGGGCACCTCCGTAAGGCCAAGATGAGGGCGACAGATGCCATTGCCTCCGTGGCCTATGTGTAATTTCAGGCCTGCCCTTTGGGGTCATTGATGGATAGTCACTAACTTAACCTCAACTTGTCACAATGGATTTCAAGGGTTTCTAAGGTCACTAGACCATCTTAAGTCTGAACAAAAACAAAGTTGTAAAAGTCTGAAGAATGTGGGATCTTAAGATGAAATCTGTGAAAAGTTGTCAAGAAGAAAAAATTGACAATATTCCAAGCCATTCTCCCTTCTGAGATTTTCTGGAAATTTATTTTTGTATACAACTGAAGAGGCGATTATTTATGACTATATAGATGTATTCTGTTAGAGAGAGCTTGTAAATTTTATACAGATGTTCAGAAAGGGTTGCAGAGCATTTTTTTCAAACAGGTTTCTAAGTTCAGCATTCCTTATATCTAGTGTGTGATGCATTCAGATTGCCTTCACGTATGAAACTAAAGACATTTCGTCCCATAATAGTGACAGTGTTTTAAACATTCCTGCTTGAAAGATTTGGACATTTATAAACTTCACTGAAGAGTAAATTTCAGATATCCGATACTGCTAAGAAGATTGTTTGTTGCTTAACATGGAAATGGAAAGTTCTGACCCTCTCACAGTTTGTTAAAGCTGGTCAATGATTAGACTCCTACCGATGGACCATTTGGAATGATTGATAAACTACCATCATTGTCATCATCATCTAGAGGTTGCAACCGAGATCCCATTCACAACGTCATGCCAGGACTCTAGCAGTCGCAACTAAGATCCTGTTCACATCGTCACAGCAGGAGTCTTTATCCCTCATTACGTTAGGAAAGTCCTCAATTTCAAATTCTGTGTCTCTACCGATCACATCAATATAGTTACAAGGTCTACGTCCTCTATTAGGGCATGGAAATCTCCAACGTAATACATTGTGTATGACCTGGGCCCAATTTCATAGAGCTGCTTAAGCAGTAAATTTTGCTTAACAATTTTCTGCTAAGCAAAAAGGAGCGGGATACCAGTCATAAATTGTACATGTAACATGGTATTTTGGCTGGTAACCTTATTCTGGTAAGCATAATTTTTTTGTGCTTAGCTACTTGTTGTGCTTAAGCAGCTTTATGAAATTGGGCCCTGGTCTTCTGAATGTACGCAAAGCGTACTCTAGGTTAAGCAACAATAGCAGAGACTGGTGGAATGTCTCTGTAAATCTGTTCTTTTGTCTTATGCTCACGCCATAAGATTTTCAGCACCCTCATAAGAAGCCTGGTGTATGGATCATTACGGCGATCTTTGAGCGCTTACTTAATGATGAACTATGCCAGCCTGCAATCATGGTGAATGCATCTACAGTGTACATAGCTGTGTGCACAGTTGTGCCACCACACGCAACCTGTGAACAGTTTCCAATGGTCGTAGACCCACTAGAACAGATTCCCAAGATTAGGTGAGATAAGAAAACAATTGAAATCACTCAAGCAGGAGTGTAGTATAAAACTGGTTCACACTTCACTCAAATTGCAAAAGCAAAGACAATTCTTTGCATCGCAATTGGGAAAACGGTGTGAGTCCATCGTTTGCGATGACGAAAATTTGCTTTCGCATGAAGTATGATCCTTAAGACTTATAATCCAAATGCCAGCAAAATGACGAAAATCCTGGCAAGCTATTTCAAATTTTAAAATGTACTTACACATACTTGGGAAGTATGAAGATAACTGCCATATGTAATAAATAATTAAGACGAAGTCAGGACAACATATAACTAATAAAAAAAAGGCCTACGGTACTTATGTATTTGTATTTGGAGTCGTTATACCATGAAGTGCTGCTGACTTAACAGTAGAAATGTAAATATTGGCCATGGCAAATCTCACAGTAAATTACCATGGGTGAAACTACCAAAGGATAATTTGCACCGGCGGCGGAACCGGGGGGGCCGAGGGGGCCGTTGCCCCCCCACTTTTGAAAATGTAGTCATTTTGCCCCCCCACTTTTTATCAAGCTATTGAAACCAAATTATGGTTCACTGACAACCCCGTTTGTAATATTATACACACCTTTACATTTCTCAAAATAATCTTATTCATATAATAAAAGACAGCAATTAATGCCAAACGTAGGCGAGTTGCCATCCCGGACAATAGATTATAGTTAATAGTAATGGCCCACGATGCACATTTCACCAGTCCTGCAGTGCGAGTCACCGCTGGTGTGCGAGTAGCACACACGAGACTAGCGATCGGGTGTAAAAATAGGCTGACTTTATAGCGGGCTGGTTCCGGAATCCCGGCTGCGCCACAACGTGTCTCCGTTAGCATGCACCAGCCGCAGTTACAACCTTAGCCGCAATGTAGTGTCAGATGTTTTTTTAAATGTAGTCTCCCATTTTAATAAGGCTCACCATATACATATGATAATAACCCCGGTGGTCATCTTTATTAGGCCCCGAAAATATTTATAGTTTATTTAGTTAAGCAGCTCATGTTTTACCGGCAATGGTAAAATGATGCAAAACGACCCCACCCTCCCCCTGTTGACGCGAACACGACTACATGATTATTTTGTTTGTGACATTATATATAGTATTTTAAAACCTAACTTTATCATTCCCACGTAGCCCAGCGGACTACGCTAGTGCCTCTCGAGTGCAATGTTGCGCGATCGAGTGACTGTTAATTTGGGTTTTCTTCAAGTTTCTTTTTTTATCCCCCCCAAACAAAACATTTTTCTTGTTTTATTATTAAAGTTTGATTCCTATAGTTAAATCGATAGTGTTACCTTTTCTTTTTCTAGTTTGTGGTTCTCGATTATTTTTTCAAGGGGAATTTTTGCTGATTCGTATAAACGCCGATGATAATGACAACTGTGTTTTTGAAAACAAGTTTCACCGTCCATGAACATGACCACCACGTAGGCTCTATAATCACTATTCACTTTGCAAATTAGGTTTCTCAAAGGTTTACTCAGGACTGGTGCGATGGTCCATTAGTTTTAATAGCACGCCTGAACATGATGGCGCATATTACCGCGAAAGTGTTTATTTTTTCAAATTCATTGTGCTGGGTCTCGACATTGGAGGTTCCTTGATTTGCACTGAATCACTGATGTGTGCTAGCTCATCACCAGGCGCGGATCCAGGGGGGCGGCGCCGCACGCCCCCTATAAAAAAAAAAAAAAAAAAAAAAAAAAAAAAAAAAGAAAAGAGAGAGAGAGAGGGAGAGGGAGAAAGAACAAAATTATTTATCATTGCTGCTTTTTTTGCCCCCGTTTGCTTTTCAGCCGTTTGGAATCCTGATCCTCCGCCCTGATCGCTTCCCTCCCCCCCCCCACCCACGATGTTATAAAGAAAATTTCTATAATTCTAGAAGATTTATATGGATCTTGATAAAAAAAAAGTGTGTTCTTTTCTTTTTTTTTAAATTAATTATAAAAATCACATCTCTTCATCATGAAGGGAGTAAGGATCTCCTCTTTTTTTGTTCCCGATTAAATATTTTTTTAACTTTTTTTTCTTTTTTTTTTCAGAATTTCTCAGGATGGATGATCCCAAGAAAAAGGATGTTTAAAGAATGATTTTGCTAAAACAAAATTGGTTAAAAATTGGTTAAAGTGTCAAACTGTTTTGGAGCATTTAAGCGGGCCCGATCCATGCCCCGTTAGCTTCTTCGTTCTGCTCTCTCTCGCCACCACAAATTGCATTCATTTGCTGCTGCTTGGTACATTTTTCCCCCCCCCAAAAAATCCTGGATCACACCCATAAATGGTTTAAAATCCATCTTAAAAACAAGTCAACACTGTCATGTCCTTCTTTGAAGTGCAAGGTAGAATGTAGCTCTGAGTACCGGGTGGTGTGGGTCGCTGCCCTGTACATATCTGAAAGTGAAACGTGTATAGTTTGGTGCAATATTGTGACCTTGTTTTGTCCTGTTTTGATTTCTGTAAAAGGTAGGATGAACAACACACCCACTGAAACACCACCATAATTTATTTACATTAAAAATCAACAACTCTCATAAACCATTTTCTGCGCTGTCTTCAGGTCAATAGTCAAGATTTTATTTTAATAGTCATGTGGTCTCAATACTCCAAGCAACCCTGGTTGAAATTGGTTCAGTAATACACTTTTTAGATCGCTGAAAGTAAAATTAACTCCAAAGATCTTGTGATTTATCTGCGTAAAAGAATTGGTTCAGATAAATCATATGAACTTAGTTATTTGAAAATGCTCGATAACGGCTTTCTTTTAGGGATTGGTCTACTCTACTCCTGGAAGACCGTCAGAGTCATGTGTGGGTCTATTTTGTACCCCCAAAATAGCCCAACATAGCCGGTGTGTGCCAACATACCTATGTTGTGCAAATGGAAATAAAATACATATGCAAAACAAAGGCCCCCCCACTTTTAAAAGCGTTCCGCCGCCGCTGATAATTTGTATGCTGTAAGCTTCACTTGTTCGTCATCATGTAATGATCAATGCATTTTTGTATAAAGATATTATGTGGAAACAATTTGTTTAGCAGGATAAACTGCAGTGAGTTATTTGGTGAGGCTGAATCTCTGAAAATTCAATACAAAATTAATTTCCTGATGTTTACCGGGCTGTGTGAAATGGGTTATTTACTAGACCCTTCCTCACTCTAAAAAAAAGTTCCACAACCACTTAAGTTTTGGACACTGTTTAATAGCTGGTTTGCTTGGCCCCGTGCTAAGCATATCTGTTTGGTAATGCAGTTTACTCTGGTTAGATGGTTTGCTTGGCCCCGTGCTAAGCATATTCAGTTTGGTAATGCAGTTTACTCTGGTTAGGTGGTTTGCTTGGCCCCGTGCTAAGCATATTCAGTTTGGTAATGCAGTTTTCTCTGGTTAGGTGGTTTGCTTGGCCCTGTGCTAAGCATAATCAGTTTGGTAATGCATTTTACTCTGATAAGGTGGAGTGCTTGGGCCCGTGCTAAGCATAATTAGTTCAGTAAGGCAATCTTCTCTGGTTAGGTGGTTTGCTTGGCCCCGTGCTAAGCATAATCAGTTTGGTAATGCAATTTTTCTGGTTGGGTGGTTTGCTTGGCCCCGTTCTAAGCATGATCAGCTTGGTAATGCAGGTTTCATGTTTACTTTTGTTGAGTTTTGTTGAGTTAAGGTTAAAAAGTAGAAGGTATGTAATTTAGGGCTGATATGGAACTAAATAAGCTTGATTTTGGTAAAACGTTGTTAAATATGGTGGAGATTGGACAGAATATTTTACTGAAAACGACTTGGGTTTGTCTCTGTTGATGGGTGGAAGTCGCACATGTAAATAATCTTCATTAAGATCAATATGTTGGTGTTAATTTTGGGATAATGGAAATTTTCACAGTTACATTAGTTTATGCATGGTACTCTTAAAACATGGAAGACATACTTATTATTCAGGAAAATTTGTACATTGTAAAATACAAATAACTTTTGTACATTAGTGTTGTATTATTTAAACAGAAATTACCACATACGTCTAGTTTGTGTATCACCGCTGATATTCAGAACATGGCATGTATTTTTATTAATCTAAAACGATTTATTTTTTTCGACTACTTAATGGTCAGTGAGACTTATTTAGTTGTATATTTAAGATGACAAGATGTTATATGCTGGCTGTAATATTTGCATAATTTTTGCAAAGTTAATGAATAAATTGAGAAATGGTTTGTAAGTTGCTTCAGTAAACTTTGATCTTTTTAAATTTTTTATTTGCTGATGATGAAAGTTGAGTTTTTACGGAAGTCAACTAGTAGGGTTTAAAAAAACAAATTATTTTATAATGTTTTATATACCACGCACACAGATCCTTGTCATTTGATTGTGGACATTCTCATTCTTTTTTTAGCCATATATTACTGCCGCAACGCTTCAAAATTTAATACTGGAGTCCATTATTGATTATTATTGGACGCTTCGCACTGTCATTTCCAAAATAATCATTCCCGTTTGTTTGTCCAAACAAGGCAAAATCAGTGTTTACATGCAGTTGTTTATAAGTTTTTTGTTAGAATTTTTATAGTGTGGGGTGGAAGAATTTCCGTGTCTTTTTTGTGTGTTTTTTGTGGCTTATTGTCAAATGATTTCAAATGACAAGGATCTGTGTGTGATTTGTATAAAACAAATATTGAATGCATTTCGTTCGTGCATTGTAGCAGAATATAATCACTCGGTGAAATCTGGCTTTTCCGTTTGACTTTGCTTCGCCTCATGAAATAGTCCAGATTTCACCTCATGATTATAATCTGCTACAATGCACTCAAATGCATCCAGTGTTTGTATATTATCAGAAAATAATATATTATTCTGAAATGCCCATGAGTCAGTAGGAAAATAGGAGACGTTGGGATTCTATGCGACGGTAAATTTCTCCTTGACGTAAATCTGGGCATGCTCACATTGCCAGGCAAGTCTGCCGCAACCATAGAAATAGAACTAGTAGAACGCTGAGCTCCACCACGGGACAAGAGTGTTTGGCAAAATTATAGGATATGACACATTTATATAGCAATGGCGGTGCGCAATGAGCATTTTTTCTTGTTTTTCTTGGTCAATCTGTGTGGCAAATTTGCCACATGAAGAGTTTTTGTCATTTGCTCATCATAAAATAGCCACCAGCATCCATGAAATGATCCCACACTAAGTCACATGGATCATTATCCTCGCTCAGCATTTTCCTAGCATTTCAAAAAGTCTCTAATTGGATTCAAGCAACATGGTATTGGTTCTGATTATACATCCAGGGATAATGAAAGAATATACTACCTTGTTGCAGCTTAGAAAACAAACTGACTGCAACAAGATATTCTTGTAACTCTCAGACCTTTGCGTATCAACATGATGAAATAGGAAACTATGGGTCGTTAGGTGGCAGGAGGGATACCAGGACCACTTGCTAAGCACATACAAATTTTGCTCAGAAGAATTGGGTAACCAACCAGTATTTCATAAAGTTTACCATGTTGCTACTCGTTTTTTGCTTCGCAATGAAATTTGCTAAGCATTTATTTCCCCTGCTAAACAGCTTTACGGAATTAGGCCAGGTCATTTTCAAGTGTTTATTTTAAATAACAATGGATTTACCTGGTCAGTCTGCTGCCACCAAGAGTCAGCTAGGTAATGACTAATGATATCATCTAGGTAATGACTAATGATATCTTATTTGAACCAATTGCACAACTCAAAACTTTAACAACAAAATTGCAAACTCCCAGCAGTATCCTTAGAAACTTATTTACCTGGTTTTGAGCGACCCAAAGTCTTTGGCGAGAGACCCTTATCAGCCGAAATGCTCCTCTCTAGTGTATGGTAACTCAACGCCCAAACTAATGGACTTGGATAAGATTGGTATGCAAGTTCCAATGAAGGTACTGCACAAAAATATCTGCCAATAATAAATGCTAGTTTAAACAAAAATAAAAATATTGTCGGGTTCCATCCGCTATGTACAAACAATTTTACACATGTTTTGTGCATTGTCCGTGGCATATATGCAAAAGTTTTTGTATGTTTTTCCTTTCAAAATAGCATCATCTGTCAAAATTTATTTAAAGAAAAAATCTTTAAAAAAACAATTATAACTATTATTTCGGCAAAAAACAGACCAAGCAACTTTAATTCAACTTCAAAAAAGTATGTGTCATTAAAAATGCTACTACAATAACCAAGGTTGTACCTGTCCTATTAATTGAGGTTTAAACAATTTTAAAGAGAGTTTTCAAGATATAATAAAGCTGCTAATTTCTTGGTGCTTTTAGTTGTAAAGTCAACTACTTATCTTTGCTTTTTTAAATTGCCTTAATATCCTGGACTCTGTCTAGTCCAAACCAACCAACTGGACCCAACCCTCTGGGCATGGTGTTTATATATTTTAAGTGGTGCTGAATCTATGTTTGCATTAAATGGTAGCAAAGGACATCACACAAGCGCGAGTTGTATACGGAAAAATATAGCGCTTCTGCGTCACATATCATCGAGGCCGAAGGCCGAGTTGGATATGGGACGCAGACGCGCTATATTTTCCCGTATTCCACGAGCGTGTGTGTGATAACGTATTTATCTTCAAGCAAACTTGATGTGCAGTTAGAACACACAATACGCAGGGTGTGATATGGGCCGTGCAATAATTATAAGTTTATATCACACTCCTTGTTGCTATGGATCGACCAATCAGAATCGAGTATTCAGGCCTGCTTGAAGATAAATCGTCTTGCAGTGGTTTGACCATTTGAACTTTGTTGAGTTAAAGGCACTGTACACGTTTGGTAATGACTCAAAATATATATTAGCATAAAAACTGACTTGGTATTAATGAGCAACAGAGAGCTGTTGATATTATAAAACATTGTGAGAAACGACTCCCTCTGAAGTAACGTAGTTTTTGAGAAAGAGGTAATTTCTCACTAAAATAATAAAAACTTCTTGCAAGAACTTTTTATTCCTATCTGAAAGCACACAAATTTGTACAACAAGGGTGTTTTTTCTTTCATCATTTTCTTGCAACTTCGATGACCAATTGAGCCCAAATTTTCACAGGCTTGTTATTTTATGCATATGTTGGGATACACCAAATGAGAACACTGGTCTTTGACAATTACCAAATGTGTACGATGCCTTTAACCAAAGTTTGCAGTAAAAGTTGTTCTCTCTGTGTTAATTGTTCATCGGAGAGTCACCAAATCTTCATTGCTTCCAAACCCAATGCCCTCCTTGTGTCACAAACCTTGATGTGTTGTTCTTTATTCATTTAATTTTGAGTTTCCTTTGAATAAATTACTTTTTAAAAATTTTTCTATTGCAAGTGTCAAAATGAGACAATGGAATGTAAAATGTACTTAAAATATTGATTTGGAGTTTATTGATTTGGAGTTATGTTTTGTATTATTTTGTTCTTCTTTTTCTTCCTTGTTTTAGAGTTGTTGAAGAACTTCTTTGTTGTTGATCAGCATTAGGTGTTGATCTGTAATACATCTGAACAACTGTATAAAAAAAACATGGCCAACTTTGTCATTATTAACCCTTCAATAGGTGTGTACTGAAAGATGCCTCCAAATCTCCCATATGCTATCCACGTAATGGTGAAGTAACCCATGCCACACTTGCCTGTCATTGCATACACAAATGGCCACCACAGAAATTTGAATCTAAGGCGATCTTTGGAGATTCATATTGTTCAACATACTTTTTATTGATTTCTTATCAAAAGAGGCACTTACATTTCAGAGGAAATAATTTCACAAGATGCTTACTACCATTACCATCTTTATAACAAGTAGGCTTTCGATAAAACGTAAACAATTATTTCTGGGGTCATTACCAAAGTATGACCAAGCATTTAAAGATACCATACATGTGCTTGTATGTGTACATTTTTCATTGTTTAACAAGGGTAACAATTAGTTCAGGTTCATATACCTACCATGAACTTGCTCCATAACAGAGTCATGGTACTCGTACCAAACTCCTTTTTTTCTGTACTGGTACTTAAACTTGAATAACACTTCGCACTAATGCTAAAAACAGAAGCCCAGTACACAGAATCAGACAACAAGTCAAAATTCACTAACGAACGCTCGCATACATGTCCAAGCTTTATGTTTACTCGCGTGTACTGACTACTATTACTGCAGTCTGGCACGCTGATGCGGTGATCGCTTGAGTGGTGGAATGTTTGTCTGACATCCAGGTATTTTGAGCAAAAGTGATATCATTAGCGCTGAGTGCTATTAATTAGAAAGACTTGGACTTGAGTACCCTTTTTCAGTACTCCTACTCGTAGTAATGTATTATACTCGTAATCATGTTGAAAAAGTCTTGTACTCGGTAACTGTCTTACTCCTCATACACAAGAGTACTCAAATTGGTACTGGGTACTCATTGAGTAGTTCTCAACAGCCCATATGCACGTCCCAATGCGCATGATCGGCGCACAAAGAATTCTTGGTGAAATCCGAGTCCAAGCAACACCAGCAACCATCACTGCGCACTGATGTTGAAGCAATGCCATACACAACTGTAAAACCTGGCATAGTTACATGTAAACTACAGCATGGCGTCCATCTTGGCAGCTTGATTTATTTTTTAACTGTACTCGGTTGCCCAAGATTTATTGCAGTGTATTTTTAAGATGGCATGTGTGCATATGGCCTACTACAATGCTGCTTCATGCACAGCACTGCATGTGTAATAACAGAAAGACGCCCTCTGTTGATCAGGAGTATTTAGTTTTACATTTGTCTTTGATGGCTACCCACACCACATTGCCACAAAGCTTTTGTGTTCTCAGAGCTCCAACATCGTGGGGACTTGGGTGGTAATCCAACCCAGGACTCGCTGCATGCTACAGCTCATGTTTCACGGCATTATCATGTAAGACTTACTAAAGCTGCAAATCCTACAAAGTGTACAAAATTAAACTTTGAAATAAATCATGTCGTGGGTCACGATGGCATATTTTGTGTCAAACCCCATTCCAGATATGGTGAGAGATAAGCTGAGAGATACTGTGCCGTGAATCCCATTAAAACCAGACTGCTTGCCTGCACTGTGGTTGCATTCAGCATCACTGCAAATGAGCAAATAGAAATGATCAGAAATTAGAGTCAAATCATAACCCTAACCACCACACAACCCATCAAAATCTAACAGCGTGTTTTGTTTCATTCTGTTGGAGTGAGGACTGCACAATTAAACCGATTCTGTTTTACAATACTTGGTAAAATTAACATTCTTTACAGCTAATCTTTTCTCTCATGGGATTGAAAAAATAAATATATATTTTCCATTTAACTCACGTGTAGGGTGTTCATCAGCTTGATTCTTATTGCATGTTTGAAAAGCAAGTTAAATTTAATATCAAAGTATTTTACCAGCACTAAATTCTGTCTTAGGTTCTCTTTGGTATAACAAAGTTGTATCAGTCGAAATTCCTTTTCACTTGATTTGTAATGTTGAAGTTCACACAAGAAAGGCTCTGTAGAAATTGCTATAATCTCAGTACCATGGAACGTGTCTACTCGTTGAAACCAAGAACTTTAACAGAAGGGATCCGGGTGTTTTAACAGAGCGAGGACGTTTTTGCTTCGCTTTTGTGTACAAAACCAATGGGGAAGTCGCTAAAACAAAAAGTCCAAGCAATGGGAGAACAAAATAAAGTCCTTGATTTACCGGGTTGGCAAACATGTGTTTGGTTTTTGTGTGTATCCGTTTTATTTTCAGCGAGAAAAGTGTTGCAATTTCAAACATGCCCATCACATGTTGCAATTTCAAACATGCCTGTCACATACAGGGCTATGTTAGCGATGTGACATTTTTGCATCGAAACAACGAATAAAGCTAACCTCTGAAGGCTTGGACAGCTGCTGTGAAGATAAACAAGTGCGTCATCCACAGGCAGGTCATGATGTCTGTCTGACCCCAGATGACCGCTGGAACAATGAACAGCTTCCCCACACAGCACAGCAGGAGGGCACGTAAGAGCTGAGAATGACTGTCATTGAAAAGGAAAAGTAACAACAAGATTTCAAATTCGCTGACATGATATTGAAGTGATCAGTTGGTAGGAGGATGGAGAGTTTCTGTTGTACAAGCAGTGATCGTCTCAAAGTACATTGAGTGGATTGTTGTGGTAAAGCGGTCTAGTGCACCACACCAAAGTTCTGGTGTTGTCAGAGTGTGGGTTTGGGTCTCGGTCATGGCACTTGTGTCCTTAAAGGGATTGCATACGTTTGATAATTGAAACCTACTGTTTGTTTCAATCCTACATGGTTGTAGATACACCTTAAAACTAACCTGTGGAACTTTCTTTTCAAAAGATGGTAGCGTTTTTGAGATATGCCGAAAATTTGGAGCGGTTATGTCCACGCAGGAAGAATAATCTGCAACTGGAATACACAATCTGAGAAACGTTACTGTCAGTAAGGCTTCTCAGATTCAAATTTTTTGGGATAAAAAGTGATGTCCTTTCCATAACCGCAGTACTTCAAAGTGAAAAGTTTCTCAAAATGCATTTTAACATCCAAAGCTGCTGTACTTCTTACCAAGTAACATTGTTATTGCCTTTAATTTTCAGAGTCATTACCAAATGTATACAGACCCTTTAAGCAAGACACTTAACCAAAATTGCTTCGTCCTTTCAATGGGACAGAAAGCCTCATGTCCAGTGCGTTGTGTGTTTTGCTCGTTGAACCCAGTACACTTATCATTAAGAAAAGAGGTTTGCGCTGGTGTTTCTGGCATGATTGGCTGCAGATGTGCCGCAGCACCTTGCAAACCCTGACAAGATGCTGACAAGCCCTGCATAACTGCCTTTTAAAAAATTGGGCTACAAATAAAGTGCTATATAAAAGAACTGTGCTTTATCATAAAAAAACAAACCATTTGGGTTAAAAAAAACACAATTGACCAGAGCGGGATTTGAACCTGCGACCTCCGGATTAACAAGCCGGCACTAACCCAACTGAGCCATCAAGCCTTAAGGTGATCTCTCTCCTGCCGCTTCCCAGGTTGTATCGTAAACTTGGGTGTGATCCCTGGCTATACGGCAGTTACAGGTTGAATGGCTTCTGACTGGCACCCCCGAACAAAAATATTGACAAAATAGGGAGACCGCCAACATTAGGGCTAAATGGTTCAGTTGGTGGAGTGCCAACATGTTAATCCGGAGGTCGCAGGTTCAAATCCTGCTATAGTTAAGTTTTCTTCTCAATCCAAATTGGTCCATCCCCACTGTTCTGTTTTGCTATATATTTTTTACTCTGTCAATAGAATATTTAGATAGATTTTAAATAAATGTTCAATAAAATGTTAACAAAGGATGGCATTCTTTTAAACTATACTTACCACACATATTTGGCTTTTGTGATTTCTGTGTATAGTAAAGCTGGTATAATGACGCCACACAGAAAAGCAGTGAGCTCTAGACAGAAAAAGATTAATTTCATTGGTTTAGTTACACGCAAAGAATTGTCATGCACAATTATCATGCAACATGCTTAAGTGATGTTGTTTACGTTTTTAACTTTTCTTCTTTATCCATGTTAAGATAATTTTGTTTTACATTCACTTTTCTGTTTATGACTTTTCTTAATAAGACTGTGTAAGTCTCGCACATATTGGAACATTGATACCAGTTAAAGTGTGCGAGTTTTTTTCCTTCATGCATTGAAGACATGTAAGTGGGACCAAAGCAGTCCCACAATGTTTGAATACGCGCGAGTCTTGCACAGTCTATTGCTCTGTATTTTACTCTTTTTCTTTTTAATGTTTGTGTACAGGGCCCTTAGGGATAGCAGTTGTAATACTGATAAGGCTACCCTGTCTAAATAAAACTAAAACTAAATAAAATAAGAATGTATAAATAAAATTTGAAAAAAAAGAGACAAACAAAGTGCATTTTAACAACTGTAAAAAACATTACAGCTCATGTAATGTCAAGTTGTCAGCTGATTTCTAAAGGGTTGTTTCTCAAACAATCTTTTAAAATATGTGAATGGATTTTTTTGTTTAAAACAATAAAAAAGTCATACCAAGACCAGCCACCAGAAACATTACATAGAAATGCCACTGTAGTGCAAAGAAGAGGAAATATCTATCTGAGGGATGAGTGGCGGAGGAGCCAGTGTCGGAGCGAAGGGCCCACTTGGTGTAAGCATCACAGAGTAAGCTCAAGATGATCAGCTTCCAATGTATCTGTGTGAAATCAACAAAGACAACTTGATACGAATCTGCTGAGTGGAAACAAATTGTTTAGAAGCAGACAGAGTTTTGTGACAGGTTCACTTCAAATTTGTACCTCTGAAAAATTCAGCAACACCTTCTGCTTCAGCAGTGCTGTGAAAAATTGAACCAAGGAAATACAACTGAGAATATGGGTTTAAGAACAATGATGTAGATAGCTGGTGAATATGCCAATTGCAAGTTAGAATAATGTTAGGTACAATGACTTGTTTAGTCACATGTGACCACTTAAAGCACGCAGACAAACATTGGTAAGTGTTCAAAGACCGGTATCCGCACTTTATGCAACCCAACATACATGGTCATGGAAATAACAAACCTGTGAAAGTTATGCTTAATCCGTCATCGTGGTCACAAGAAAATAGTGAAAACCCCCTAAATATGTTTTCACTGTTTTCCAACATTGGGTTTTAGACTCACAAGATTAAAACTAATTGTTTTTAACTCATTTCTCAAACTCCATAGCATTTCAAGCAAAAACATTTCAAGTGAAGTTTTCCATCGTTACACAATGTAAGTTATGTGCGAATCCGTGAACATTATTGTGCACACCCTAATCTGAATTCCTCAGACTAGAGACTTTGCTATGTCTCATGGTTCAGGGCAAGCTTTTGCGTAGTTATGTAAGAGAGGGTGACCACCCATACACAATTCTGAATGGATGTGTACAGCACAATGGTACATGAAGGTTGTTATGTACATAGACTTGCCCTGACCATGTGACGTAGCACTAGCCACATTGTCTTTAGTCTGGGGGAATCCCGTTGAGTATTCACTTGTGACCAATCAAGTCATTGTACCAGACATTATTCCAAATCTAACTTGCAAATGACTTATTGTCTTAAGATGCATACATGTACAATAATTAATGTCACAACAAAAACCCCAAAACATAATACAGAAGAAAACCCCTCACACATTGGACCTGTCCTCTGGAATAAACTACCCGATTCTATCCAAAACATTGTTTCTCTGGAACCTTTCAAAACAGACACTGCTCTTTACACAAGCATACTGTGTCCAGTTTCTTAGCATTGAGTTTTCGCAATGTTTAATTATTGTACATCTACATCTATTTTCATCTTGCTGAAGCCATGAGTAATGTGTTTCAGGATGTGCGCTTTATAAATTCATATCTAATTTATTATTATTATTATTTCAGCAAATAAGTATGATCCTCATTTCTTTTGACGCACGGCATACTACCCATTTTCATAAACTCACGTTACTGTTGGTGTTGAAGAGGATGTGCCTGTAAGCCTGTGGCTTGTACAGCAAGGCATCCAGCACAACAATCACTGGATCAAACTCCACATACTTATCCACAACGCCTTTACAGTATCCCTGGACAAACAACAAACATGGAAATAAACCTTCAATATAATAACAAGTTCATCACATCAAGCGCTGTGATTTAGTTTACTAAGCAGAGGGTCTTTAAAGACAGGATGTACTTGTGTACTCCACAAGTTAATGACCATAATAATAATAATAGTGGCTTCTTATATAGCGCACATATCCGTCACTCAGTGACGCTCAAGGCGCTTTTTTAACGCATTTTATTTTCTTGCAAGGTATGTTAGCTACGTTTTTTTTGTTTGATGTCCTTCCTTTACATAGCACCATGTAATGGTTTACAAGGTGCTGTGGCGCAATATGCTGCCCAAAAAACCAGGAGACACGCGAACCCCCTTCTCTTTTTTAAGTGTGCTGGGTTCTTTTTTCTTATTACACAACACACACACCGCCTACGCCTTGCCTCCCTATCGGACGAAGCATGTGGTTAAGTGTCTTGCTTTAAGGACACACACAAGTGTCACTGGGATTCGAACTCACACTCTGATGCACCAGAGACCAGAGAAGCTGGTTTCGTGTTCTTATCTTATCACGCCATAACAAACTTACTTGGTAAAGAGTACTGAAGAGAAGTTGATATTATAATACATTGTTAAAAATGACCCCCTTTGAAGTAATGTAGTTTTAGAGAAAGAGGTAATTGTTCACCTAAACAAATTGAAATTGAGAAAGGCTTTATACGTGAAGCCTTTCTCAGGCATCTGAAAGTACATAATTCTATGCAACAAGGGCGTTTTTTTCTTTCGTTATTTTCTTTCAACTTCGATGACCAATTGAGCCAAAATGTTCACAGGTTTGTTATTTTATTCATATTGGAATACACCAAGTGAGGATACTGGTCTTTGACAATTACCAAAAGTAAACCCTGCCTTTAAATACCGATCCTTTTTATTATTGTTATTATTATTATTGTGGATAAGAATTTGCAGAATTTTAAAAATGATTGCAACCGTTTTATTTATTTCTACAATTCACACACAGAAAAAAATAGCTCACAAAATAGTTCACAAATTTGTTCATAAAATTAGGAAACTATTCCAACAAATTCTAACAAGCAGAAAGTCTGGATGTATTGTAGCCCACCTTGTTGAGCTGTAATGGCTCTCTTTCAATATCGGTCTCATAACACTCAATGAGACCGGTGTTAAAAGAGAGCCATTACAGCTCAACAATGTGGGCTAGATGTATTGTATAGTAATAATAACACTCCATCGGCAAGTTTTCCTTGACCTTATCATCAGGTTGAACTACAGATTCTGGATCTAGATCTGGATGTATATGAGAGATAGATAAATAGTTTATTTATTATTTCAAAATACAAAAAAGACATCACAATCAGAAGACTGAATTACGTCCAAGTTTACATTAATTCAATTAAAAATTCATTAGAAAATTACAACAACAACAAACTTAAACAATACAAAGCAGGGCCTGGTGGGCATATACGAACCAGATGCCAGAAACACCAGGTTGAACCCCTTCTCTTAAATTTTGCGTTAAGTGTACTTTGGTACTGCTGAGTTCCTTTACTTTTACGTGCACCACATGGGACATACGACGTCTTTACTTCCAATCCAAAGGCTGAAGCACTGGTTAAGCATAGACCTAGTATAGTATTGTAGTAATCTGTCATTAGACAGTGCATACTGTGCATACATTGTGATTCGGCTATTTGCTATGATTTTCCAAACACCCAGCTACAAAAAATTGCCGACTGGCTTCTCGATTCCCGGACTGGAGCCTTGCATTTGTATGTGGATTTTTTGTTCCACGTCTAAAAACCTGAAATTTTGTTGTTGTCTTCTTTACAAAAGTTGATGTGATGTTTTTATAGGACGTTTTGCCAACTATACAATTCAGATTCAGATTCAGATTCAGACCGTGACGTGCAGTAGAAATCTGCACGGGATAGCCCAACCATACTTGCGTTTGTGCAGTATAGTCAAGCCTCCTATTACCGTGGGTCTCCTAATACCGTGGTAGCAGAAAATTCACTTTTTTCGTTGTCAAAACGTCATCTATAGACGACTTTCATATGATGAATCGATAGCCAAGAACCCTTTACCGATCTGGTAAAAACAAAAAAAATGAGCTGTTGCGGAAATGTTTTAAATTTAAATAATTTTGAAAAAAACGCAGCTTTACCGACTGGACAAATTTTCGCTGACCATGTCTGTCAAAAGTGCCATTATATCATTAACATTTTTACCTTAAATGTTGTTCTGTGCATTGAAATATCAGTGCCCAGATCCTGTTCCACGGTAAAAAAAAGATTGACATCGAAAGTACGTATTTTCACCTCAAAAACGTAAACCAATGTCTGCCGTCCAAATAAGGATAGAAAACTAAAAAGGCTAAAAAATTCAGCACCTTTGCAAAGGGCGCCCTCAATATGTAAGTTTAACACACAAAGTAAAAAACTCGCTCAAATTACAGACATGCTTGCACAAGTACAATACCTGTAGCAGGCGAATGCACGCAATTTCCAAACTTGCGCAGTTACGTTTTAACTTGCGCGGATTACTACTTTGTGCTTGAAATCTACGTCTTCGGATTGATCCAAAATTGAGCGCAGGGGTGACTTTAGGAAATTGTCGGTACTCGGTAATTAAAATGCCTAAAAGTTAAAAAAAACTCCATCTGATGGGAAGTTAAACATCGTAATCCCAGTATTAGGTAAATATTTGAATATTATCTTTGGATTTAGCTCCTTTAATGTAGAGATAGTTCATTTAAAAAAATTATTTCTGATTACCACGATAATAGGAGGCTCACCTCCAGAATCACTCCGGGCGCATGCACACTTTTAGAGACTTCGTGGATGAATTTAATCAGACAAACGATGTATGATTTTTATGTCAAAGTGGAAAGTAATACTTCAACAATAATAATAACTGGACACTTTTTATAGGTTGCTGGTTTTTTTAAAATTCTAATCGAAAAACGTCCTAACCACCACGGTAATAGGGTAACCCATCCAATACGAACAAGTATGTCCGGAAACTAGGCAAAAATACTAACTTACACAATGCGCAATTTTGATCATTCCTCCACTGTAACTCTTATACAACTCCAATGCCTCTTTTCCACAGTCTATACACACATATCTATTGACTCCATCGTGCATAGAAGATTCTCCATTCTCATCAAGTTTGTCCGTTTTGTTATTCCACTTTTCCTTCCCCAAGGGCGCCGCCATCTTGAATCTTTCTTTCTGCTGTCGTAAGTGGCGCTGTTGTAACGAGAAGAAGGCGAACATAAAAAGTAGTCTGGTCATTGGAACATTTTCGTCTTGACTATTTGCTTTGAATACGGTGGGGGACTCGACCACCGAAAAATAATAATCTTTCCATGCATTGCATGTGTTTTGTGTACATTTCATACAGTGCAGTTTCGTAGCGCAGTTCGGTGAAGTACTGCGAAAGGTCTCCTTATTTTGTTTGTAGCGTGGAAGACTCACTTGTGACCTAGCTTTTGGATCGATTCAAGGCTGTGTGATTGCCAATGCTTGTAAGCAAACTCGGTGAAGACCATTTTGGACGGTGAGTATGTAGGAATGCAGCATTTTACCGTCGAGCAGTTTCCAAACAATGGAACTGATGACAACTTCATTTTTCATTTTACAGTTATAATTACGGTCGATTGATTATCAATAATCAATAAAGAGATTACCTGTAATTGGTATGGTAAGACATAACTTACTGTCAGCTGGTCAGTGTCAGACGTCCGACTCTCTCATACATCATCTGACATAAGCAGACTTGTCAATGCTTGAGTATTAGAGAGCTTTAACCTTGGTTTTATTAACGTGGATGAGCAAAAATAATAATTAATATGTTCATCCATCCATGAATGGATTTAGACATGTACACGTACTATGTATGTAGAAATGTAGCTAAAAATAATAGGGCGTACTGATTTAGCCTAAAATAGTTAAACTATCTGTTGGATCTGTTGGGCACGTTTGTACGTGTTTGGTCCATCTGTGCAATCGGTCAATCATGTTGTGCAATCAATGGGTCGGTTATGTAGGAAATGAATATGATCGACCGATAGCATAGCGCAATGGACCGATTGTGACCATCAGATAAATTGCTGGCACTCTATAAGTTTGACTTAATGCTATTTTTAAAGCTGGTAAATATTTAGCGCCCTCTTTGACGTGTATGTAACTAGTCGACATGATGTAAAATATTAAATTCTAACATTTCGTAGCTCAGTGGACTACCTCCCGCTTTTCAACCAACGCGCCATCATTTCCAAAAATAAGAATACATCGTATTTTTTTTAGCAGTTTACTCCATCATTTTAATGGGCAGAATTACCTTTTCTTTGTCTGATTTGTGGCTCCCGAGAATTGTTTTTATTAAGGGAAATAAAGTCAGAAATTCATAAATGGTCCCAGTTTCTAAAACGATCACTGGGCATGTTCAGTGCTGGCACAATACACTGCCTTAAATTAATAATTTACTATAAAACCACTAACAGTTGTAAATGTTTGAGTTATCCTTCTCTGTTTTCTGTAACTTTATTTTCAATTATTGCACTCTTGTATTTTAGAACATTTGTTCATGTTAGAGTGCGCGATTCCAAGTGTCCCACAAGTGTTCACGTGACACACATCACAGTGTGTTTACATTCAGCTTCAACATTTAGTTTAGTCTACAAATTTGGTAATCTTAGCTCTCGGGCCCAGTTTCATAAATCTACTTAGGCAGAAAATATTTTTCCGCTTAGCAAAAGCAGCTAAGCAGGATACCAGTCACAGATTGTACATTTGACATCGAATTGTGTTGTGCTTAACTACTTTTTTGCGCTTAAGCAGCTCTATGAAATTGGGCCCAGGTCGCGTGCCATAGACCTAAGAGAAACGATGGACCAACTTGGCAAGTTATTTTGACCCTATGAGGAGTCAGTCTAGTATACTGAATCACCCATATTATACGTGAAATAGGATCAGTCCCATCAGCTGGACAAAGAGTAGGCCTATATGCAGGCACTACGTTCAAATCGCTTGGATAGAACCGCAAGATTTGAATGGTCAAAAGTATGTACTTTTCCCTTTTTTTAAACTTTATTTAAATTTTGGGATATTAAAATTAGGATTTATTGAACATTAAGTATGAAACACAACTTGTGTGATAATGGTGGTGCAATTGGGTACATTTAAAATGTTGTAACATTTAAAATGTCGCAACTCTCCAGTCTATGAGTGTCGGAGGGTCAACAAGGCTCAAATTTTGATGGGGGGGGGGAAATCCATACGACTGCAGGGCTTGTACCTCAAAATGTTTACTTGACCAAAAATGTTTTTACACGACCAGAATAAAAAAACTTCCTGACACAGTTTATCATGTATTTAAGTGTTGTTTTTATTTGCACAAGCACTAGTAGATTTTGCAGATTGAACAAGCAGATTGAACTTAAAGCAGATTGTTGTTAAGGGTATTATACTTCATTGTATTAATAATAATAATAACAGTTATAATAAAACACTTAATACAGTGCCCAATGTGGAAGGCCTCTGAGCGACTACTTATTATTCCACAAAATATTACTCAACAGAATTGAACGGTAGCCCATTTATCAGACTCAAAGTCAACATTTGACATTTGTTTTTGTTCAAGATATAACACAGCGAGATATTTTTATACAATTGAAAAATATCACTAGCCTCGGGCCTGCAATCCAGTGTAAAATTCAAGCCCTGTTCAGCGGTTATGATTATTGCATCTATGTAAATGTAGTCTAGACAAGTTGCAAATGACTTGTGCAATTGAATGTGGAGAACCAGCAGTTTTGAGTTGTTATGCTTGCTTAGACTATAGACAAAGCTGCTGCTGTTTGCTGCACTTGTGGATTTAGGGGGCGATCATTGACAAGGTTTTAAACAAAAGATGCCATCCAATGTTGAAATTACCGAAGATACAAATGTGGATACATTGAAATGGCATCCAATGTAAATAAAACACCTGGGTCATCAGTGTTCAGGGAGCCTGGTACGGCAGAGTTGTCAAATGTTGTCAAATCGAATGATTTAAACAATTTATTAGCTAGTTTGAAATCGCAAACTGTGACCAGAGGGTCAACTTGTTGGGGGAGGGGGGGGGGGGGAACAAGTCAACTACATTATCTGTAGGGCATAGAAATAGTAACAACAAGTAAACAACAAAATCAGCCCTGTGTTTTTCTAATGACTCTCCCTAGTTTCAAAACTTTAAAAATGTGCCCTTTTCTTTGAAAATTGAGGTAGTCACCAAGTGAAAATAAAATGAATTTGCACATAGTCAATGCTGTAATCTTGATCTTGTAGAAAGTACTAAACAGGAGAAGGAGAATCTTCAGGGGATCATTGGTTTCACCTGCTGCTCAGGCCATCTCTCAATGTTTAAGATACTGCACTTTCCAATTCCTCAGGGGAAAAAATCCATCTAGGCTACTGGGTTGGGATTCGAACCAAGGACCCCCGCATTCGAGAGAAGAGTCCAATTTCATGGCTCTGATTACCCGTGAATGTTGTGCTTTCGAATTTCGACCCCTTGCAACCCATAGAGTCACATTTTTTACAGGGCGCAGTAAGTGTTGAATTAGGGCCCCGATGGCTAATAACGAAAATAAATATTGTCCGAGCAATAACTTGAGAAGGACTTGGCATATCAACTCCAAACTTGGTGTGTTGATTCGTTTTGGGATCTCCCGGAGGCCATTTCTTTTTGACCCCCTGGTTCAAATGTCAAGGTCGTTTTGGCTACAACAAAAGAAATGTTGTCTAAGCGATAACTCGAGAAGGACTTGGCATATAAACTCCAATTTTGGTGCATGGATTGGTCTTGGGATCCCCCAGAAATCTATTGTTGTTCGATCCCCTAGGTCAAATGTGAGGGTCACTGTGGATAAAACAAAAGAAAATTTGTCCAAGAGATAACTCACGAAGGACTTGGCATATCAACTCCAAACAGAATCCTACTGATTTGGACCCCCCTAGGTCAAATCTCAAGATTATTATGGCTAAAACAAAAGGAATGTTGTCCAAGCAATAACTCAAGAAGAATGAGATTAATCTCAGCGGGGAATTTGTGTTTGTCAACACACCATTCTTGTTTAGATTTTTTTCTTTGAAAGAATTTTGACAGATGATGCTGTTTCAAAGCGAAAAAACATACACAAAATTTCGCATATAATAATAATAATAATAATAATAATAACTAGTTTTTATAACACGCTTTATCTACGGGCGTCTCAAAGCGCTTATCATCATTTATTTCCAGACAATGCAAAAAATACGTGTAACATGCAAAAATGTTTGTATAATGGACATGAATTAAAGTCGGGTTCCTAACAACTATTATTATTTTCAAATTAGTTACCACTTAGCATTGGCAGATTTTTTTGTGTGCAGCACCTTAACAGAAAGCTTATATAACTTTTCACAAATCTAAATAAAAAATTGCTATTTGCAAAAAATAGTTAGTGGCCTCACTGGCCTGACATTTCGACCCAAGCAGAAGTCTTTCTCTTTTAGCCTTCGAGAAAGAATCTGCTAGGGTCAAAAACGTCAGGCCACTAACTAATTTTATTTTGCATTTTTACCATAGGTCCTTAATGGTTGGTAAGCAGTTTGCAACAGCTAATTATATTTTCCTATTTAAAATATAATTCTAAAATTTTGGTTCAAATCTGCCAAAAAACGGACCTAGCATCTTTAAAATCGATCGAAAATGAGACCTGTTAGCAAAAATAAAATGCCATTTAATGGTATTCTTCCACATTAATCAGTTGGTTTAAATCTTCAAGTATCAAAATAAAATGCTGGAGGAATGGTGTCTAGTGCAATATTACACTGATATTGGATACAACCCGAGCCCAAGTTGTTCAACTGATAGCCCCTCTGCAATAGAGGGTCAATCTCACCAGCTGCAAGGATCATTACGAGCTTTCATTTCCGGGCACCCCAGTTATTTCTGATCCTTGAAAAGTCATGAAATATTTATCAGTTTTTTGGATCGCTGTGGACTGGAAAACATCATGGAAAGTAATAAAGTAGAGGATCCAGTTCATTCAGGAAATCATACTCTAATGAGAGTGGATTATTTTACTGATTTTATTGTCACCAGATAATACTGTATTATTTTTTTTCTTTTCATTTTTTTTTTTTTTTTAAAGATAGTTAACAGACCCCAGATTTTTTTGAGTTTTCCTGGTGATTAAAAATCTGGATCGGAATTGAGGCAACAGTTTTCCAGCAGTTAGTTGGGGTTTGATGAACTCACATTTTTATTTATTTATTTTTTTATTTATTTCAACATCTTTATACAGGATAAAAAGATCAGCAAAAGCTGTTTTACATCAATGTCCTGCTAAAGATAAATGGTCAACATAAACAACAGACTAGAATAAAGACAAATAAAAAGTAAAACTACTTAAAGGGTGTGTACAACATTGGTAATTGCCAAAGACCTGTATTCAAACTCGATGTGACCCAACATACACATGAAATAACAAACCTATGAAAGTTTAAGCTAAATCGGTCTTCAGAGTCATGAGAAAACAGTGAGCAACCCCCTTATGTGTTTTAACTTTTTTTCAAACATCGGAATTTATCCTGCAGGATAATATATGATTTTACTAATTTCGTAAAAACTATGGCATTTCAAGCAAAACTATTTCAAGGGAAGTTTTCTACCATGACCATCTTTATACCATGTGAGTTATGTACAAATCTGTGAGCATTTTTATTTTCATTCTTACCAATGTTGTACACACCCTTTAAAGTACAGTTTCTGATATAAGGCCAAACAAAATAAATGTTCTGTTTCCGGTAACCCGACCTACCCTAACTTTATGCCGTGATTTCCGCGACCTTAAACTTTTTATTCGGCTTGAAAAATAAATAAAATAAATAAATAAAACAAATTGTTCCATGGACAAAATGTCTGCCTTGTTTTACACAAAACTGAAATAAAAACCACAAGACATCAAGTCAAATTTACCGATATCTCCGTAATTTGAGTCGACGATTTTGCGATCTATGGATGTCGCGTCATGTGCGTTGCATAGCGCAATCACAGAGCGCAATATACAGAGCGCAAACTACAAATTGCGCACGCTGTTGCTTGATCGGTAGATTAGGCTGCAAATTCTGCAGAGCTCAAACTACAAATTGCGCACAATTTTGTCAAATTCGTTGCGCAAATCCGTTGAATGCGCTCAACAGATGAAGGAACGTCAACAGAAGTTGCGAGCAGACAATTTAGACATCGTTTTAGCCGAAAAATCATCTTTTTTAGAAATACTTTCGACACAATCGAACCTCCATATTAACCAGCAACATCTCCTGCGTACTCCATGTGAGTTTAAAGTATACTAAAGAGGTCTTTCATAGATTTTAGAGCAGTTTTTTGTCACTCACTGTTGTTTTTGTTGAATTGAATCGGGGAAGTAAGGAATTTTTACACACTTGCCAAACGTATCAGAATAATAAAAACAATGTTAAAAAAAAGAAATCCCGACCCACCTACCCTATTTCAGGATGGCATGTAATCGGAAACAGAACATTTATTTTGTTTGGCCTAAGCATTTAAAAATTGCAGTGGAGGAGGAACTTGGAATGGAGGAAGGATCATTGTTTTAAACTTTGGCACCGGCAAACTTAAAGGATTGTTTAAAACATGTGACGTTCAGTTTAGGGACAACAACATTAAGAGAGTCTGCATTTCTTGTATTTACAGTATACCATGCCTATCGAAGTACATTTCACATCATTGCATAGTCGACTTGGAGCAAGTCCATGAACACATTTATAAAATAGACAGGCTAAATGAAAAAACCTTCTTTGTTCTAGGGTTTGCCAAGTTAATTGATTAACAATGTCTTCACCACAAAAGTTTATGTAATCAAAATTGTTGGAGACAACCCGTGCAGCTCTTTTTTGCAGTCTGAGAAGTGCCCTTTTACTATTCATTGAACAATTTCCCCAAACAGAACAGGCATAATCGAAGCAGGGTTGAATGGTCGTCTTGCAAAGCGTGTCAAGTAAACGACTGTTAGTTGTATGCCTAATCCTACTTAAAGAATACACCTTGTAGGCAATAGATTTACAAAGATTACTGACAAGCAATTCCCAGGTGAGGTTATTGTCAACTTCTTCTTCTTAGGTAACGAACATTGTTAACTTGTTCAAGTTGAGTGCCCTCAAGATGAACATTAAGTTTGTCGGCAGTGTCAGAATGACGAGATTTTAAAAGCATGATTTTAGTCTTATTTGGATTTATATGAAGTCTATTTTTTTTCCTGGAGATATTATTAATATTACATTGTAACACTTGGTTGACATCATCAATATCATTACCTGTCGTGAAAATAACAACATCATCAGCGAATATATTGCAGGAACTGGAATTAACGCTTTGGGTAATGTCGTTAATGAAAATAATGAATAGCACAGGACCTAGAACACTTCCTTGTGGTAAGCCAACAGTAAATATGATTAGGTTTGGAAACTTTTCCATGGCAGTTAACGACTTGTCTCCTATTAGTAATATAGTTCTTACTTGTGTGCATTGCTTAATACACCATACTTACTTAATTTAAACAGTAAAAGATCATGGTCTATGGTATCAAAGCATTTAGAAATATCAAGAAAACAGGAGCCAACAATTTCATGTTCATTGAATGCCTCATGAAAATCATCTAGATGTGTCGAATGATACTTTTAAAGAAAAGCAAATTGATCAACGTTGATCATATGATCAGTGAGATAGTCCAGAAATTGCGTCTGAACAATCTTTTCAATGATTTTAGCTATGTGACAGACAACCGAAATATGTTTGTAGATCCCTTTGGGTTTTTTGCAACCTTTTCCTTTATAGATTGGTGTAGTTCGAGCAAACTTCCAATCATCTGACAAAAATCCAGTCATGAGTGACATATTACCAAGAGATTTATGAATGAAAGGGGAGCCCAACCTAAGTAATTTGGTATCAATATCTAAAATATCAAGACTGCTGTCATTGCTGAGATGAGATAAAAGCTTTGAAAATTGTCTCATTGGGTAAAATATTAAAGGTAAGCTTATGTGTGCACTCGGTATTCTTCCAATTTAAAGGATTTTTAGGAAAATAATCTGATATTTCTCTGCCAATACAACTAAAATAATCATTCATATCATCACAATTTTCTGGGTGGATATTGTTTACATACTTATTGTTGCCAGTCAATTTGTGTATTTCCTTCCATAACTTCTTAGGATCTTTTTTTTACTTAGTAGAAACCTGATCAAAATAATCCCGTTTGGATTTCCTTGTTAACGATGTGACAAGATTTCTAGTTTTCCTGTACTCTGTTAAGTAATCATGACAATTATTCTGAATAGAAAGAGCTTTTAAATGGTCCCTTTAATACATACGTTTGACAATATTACATTTCAAATATATGGTTTGTACATTTTTGTGCAGAAAATTTGGAATTCATTCCTGAATTCTGATGATATTCAATCAAAACGGCATTGAATTTGACCTTTTGAAAGCTCAAAAAAATTCCTCCTTGGAATGTACAGGCCCATTTGTTTTTGATGTCCAGTGACATCATGTTTCAAAAATGACATATTACATCATTTTAACATGAGGTTACAGACTTTCAATCATGAGGACTGTATCTACTGGATAATGAGTGCATCAAAAAAATGAATTTGACCTTGAAGCCCTCTTTAAAATGAAAACTTGTACCTCTAGGTATGTTACACTGCATGTGATGTGACTTTGTTTTCTTCTGGAATTGCTAAATCTTAACCACTCCCAACTCATCTCAATCCAAGAATCCAGTATGTTTTGTTTGATTCTGTTGGACTGTGGAGTCAGGACTGCAGTTTGCAAATTGAAATGCTTTACATGGGATCAGGCACGTACTGCCATAACCAGAGTCCAACAGTTTGAGTGTTGTGTTACCATTAATGGTGTTGGATTTTGTTGGAGTGACAGGCCTTTGTGCTTAAGCTGTTTGAAAGTAGCCCACCGGGCTCGTAAACTTTGCTTTTTTACTTGCCCCTAGGAACTTTATAAGCCAAGATTTTGAACATGTACTGTCATCAACCATTAGGTAGTGATCAAACCGGTTTATTGGTCAGATCATTCACACACTCAAAAGAAATCTAAAATATTTGTTTGTATTATTCACATCTAAAAGAACATTTTAAACAGATCTGTATGGCGTACACTTTTTAGTAGCCCACAGGGCAAGTTGAGAAGTGGTGTTTACTAGCCCACCACAGGCTAGTGTTTAAAGCCCTGTTCGCATTGGACTTAATTTGGGTAAACTAACCAAGCAAATGGGTAACTTACCCATTTTAAGTCCAATGCGAACAGCCCAGGAAGTTTTCCTCCCAGGTAACTCAACTGACCCGAATGGGTAGTTTAACCGACCCACGTCTGCCCGGTTAAATTGACCAGGTCAGTTTAACCGAGCCAAAAAGTCCAGTGCGAACGCGATCAAAGGCATCGTAAAATCGTTACACGTAGAAAACTGATTAAACTTTCACGCTCAGTTTTCTTGAAGCACAATTCCAATACATTAATTGCTTACGCCTTTTTTTCAGGAAAAAATTATGTTACAGGCACACGACAAACTTAAGTTGCAAGTAATGAAAACTAATAGCAGTAACCGCAAAACTTAAGTTAATAATGTTTAGCCCAGATAGTTTTGCTCAGCCCGATTCTCCACAATACTTCAAATGTACACTGATACAGTGTGTTAAACTAATGTTATTTTAGACAGCCTTTAAAAAAATCTATTGAGTGCACAGAAATCACATTTCCAAACTTTGCCCAAGTTGTTAACAGTGTGCTTGCGTGTGCAGAACATGTGCCAATGTGCACACGTGCACGTACATGCACACGCGTGTATGTAGGTCAATTATTGGTACAGCAAGCTTACACACATTATGCGAACATGTAATTTAGATGAAGTCAAGCGTGTTTTGTCCATGCGCCATGGATGTGGCTCAGATGGTGGTCAAGGGATGCCAGGTAATCTGACGTTGAAGAGAAAGGATACGGTCTTCAAATATTCGCTTCTGTTGGAAACTATCAACTAAAGCGAGTACTACCCTGTGATAGTTTTGGACGATTTGAAAATAACAAAGACTTTAACTTTTCACTTATGTTTAATCTGTTTAAAATCTTTGTGTTAATGAAACCAAGGAATCCTCAAAAGTGTAGGCCTTAAGATACCTGTGTAGACGATCAAGAAATGTTTATTTTTTGGACTCGAGAGGAAAACTCGCCAAATAGGGAAAACCCACACAATCAGCGCCCAATTTTATAAAGCTGCTTTATAAGCAGAAAATGTTGCTTGACAATTATCTGCTCAGCAGAAATGAGCAGGATACCAGTCACAAATTGTACATGGGACATGGTAGCTTGGCTGGTAACCCTATTCTGGTAAGCATAATTTTGTTGTGCTAAGGTACTTTTTGTGCTAAAGCAGCTCTATGAAATTGGGTCCTGGTAGGGACTGAAAACCCACTCCACATGCAAGGCTCCACAGTCCAAGGCGGGATGCGAACCAGGTCCATAAAGGTTAAAAGCAGGGCAAGATAGCACTAAGCCAACCTGATACCCATTTATGATCAACTTGTAAATATTGTTAATGTTCCATTCCTTTGCTTCATAAAGATGATGATGATGATTCTGCTGGACTATTGCTAAGACATGATTAGTTACATTTCACGTCGGTTGTATTGTAATAGGGCTGTTAAATTTCCAATGGTATTTTGAAGCCTCACATTTTTCAAGGCACTGATGAAAGTGAGAAGGTGAGAATTGTTGCCAGTGCCTCTGTAAGAAAGTTCAAGGCCAGACATGTCCAGCCCATAGTCATGCATTTGTCATGTTCCAGTCTGTGAAATCTTCAAGACATAATTGAAATGTACATACATTGTTATATGAAGAAAATGTTTAGCGTTTTACATTGTGATGGGCTTGATTTGTACCGAGACAGATAGCAAGGGATAGACAGAGAGCCCGTGGAATAAAAAACATATAAACATCATGGTGTCACTGACCTCAAGTCGGCACTAGACAATTCATTCCCAAAGCGCTCTGGTAAATTATGGAAATTATATTGTTTGCACGAACAAAAAAGGTCTCAGATGGGATATGCCCTGGGCAAAGAGCCTTCTCACCATGGGGGGTTCTCATGTTTGGTTAAAGCAGAATCAAGTGAAGTGTTTCAAATCTGTACAGATATTAGTAGGACTGGCTTGATGTTTGTACGCTGTCAGTGCATACATTCAGATTTGCCAGTACAGTCATAACATTGCTGTTTTATGGAATGGCTTAGAGCCCTATGAAGACATGGATGAGGGTGCTGACAGTGACAATGGTACATGGATACATTGTACCTATTGTACAAGATTGACATTGATTGTATCCACAGATTGAAATTGTCAAAAGGAGTTGACGTCTTGGGTGTACTCTTTGACCATAGAGCTACGTAATACATCAATAAGGATTTTTGGCCATGAATAATCCACCTAAAGTTTCAACAACACATTCCAGTGTGGCTGCCATTGGAATGAACACAACAAATAATTCAGTCTCTACTGTAAATCAAGCACTGTATTTTCTTCCCCGTGTTGTGGTGTAGACAATGTGTTGATTCTGTGGCCATCATAGAGAGAATTGCCTGGGCTAGAGATTGGGCATTGTAACTGTACCTGCGTTGTGCGTTTATAAACATCTTGCCATTTCCTTCATTGGATAGTGTTCCAAAGGTACGATGTACTTGAGTTTCAAAGTACAGTCTGTATAAGTTCAGCCTGCTATGGTGAAGGTTAACATACTATGTACATGGTATCTTTACACATACAGTACATGGACAGTTGAAATTGCAGAACTGCATCTGATATTAAATGTAGAAAACCACAAATTCCATTTTAGATTTAGTTATTGGACTCCAATTTTTATTAGAGCAGTGGATCAAAGATAAACCTGAAAATTACTGAATGGTTAAGATTTGGGTTGGGAGCGTGCCACAGGCGTCTGCAGGATTTTGACCAGAAACAGATTGGAGTCTAACCTACCCCTCTGTTTTCACATGTGATGTATTGTGGGATGGTACTGTTATTATTACAAAGGAATGTGTATAATATAATGTTTTTGGACTTTCTTGAAGGAATGAAATCAACTGGTCTGGTATGAAATGTTGTGGTTGAAATTCCTTCGTTTCCTACACCCAAACAAAAGATGTTTAGTTTCTTTGATTTCGGGAATAGTTGTATGCTCTTAGTCTTGGGGTATCAAATCACGCACTCCTTTTACCAACATTAAGTTGAGTGAACTTTGGTTTTGATTCAAGTGCATCTCAGCGGTTGATTCCCAAGTGGTGTTCCAGGGAAATCCACAAATGTCATTTCCGGACGCCCTCTTAAAATTTCTTTGACACTGTGGATGTTTGGATATGATTTTATGCACCTGTTTTGGTCCTGCAGCAGTGCACGCTAAATCTCCACTTTTTGTTTGTACATCGCCGATTGAATTGCTCCTTTAATTAATCTCGCTGAAGACGTGGGTGCATTGGGCTGTTGGGATCTTCTTTTAAGTGCGTTCAATTGAAATGTCCCCAAGGATGAAGAAAGTGTGAAACAAAATGTACTCCGCCAGTCGAGCTAAGCTTGACAATATCAGTACACAACATTATTAACAATCATACCCTAAAAAATTACTGATTTCATGAAGGGGTTTATTATATAAACTGTATATTTAGCATAAATTATGCAAGAAAATCTTTCAGTGATGCTCACTGTTACAGTACAGTGAATTGTTATTAGGCTGAATATACATGAAGGATATATATGAACGGAAAATTAACTATAAATGTTTTGCAGCATTTTTTTTTGGATCGTTTTTCGGAGAATACAGAAACTGTCAACATCCAACAGTTGTTTGTTTGTGGTAGAAATGGATCCCAGCTTGATGATTTATTTCAGATTATTTTCTGAAAATTTTTAACAAATTTAACAAGGTCCTAAAAAATGTTTTCCCTGTATGCAAATATACTCATGGTTTACACTCTTAAATTTCGGCCGTAAGATATGCAGCGTGGAGCTAGCTACATATATCAACAACCGTGTAATTCAAATCTTGTATATATAGATACGTACACGTACATGTAGGTAACACAGGGTTCTGCCCAGGATTTCTTTAGTGCCGGAAAAAAGTTTTTCCAAGTACGGTCAAGTCAATTTCCTTCGATTGTGCACGGAGTGGTTACACACATGCGCCCTGCAGCTGTGCCTTGAATGTAGGCCTCCATAGTGCGCGCACGCTTTTACCGCCATGGGAAAACAATTTACAGCATCTATAGCATGGTGCTTACTCTGCAGTTCATTTTCCATTGTATTAAACGCTATAGAATAGGGTACGCACTGTGATGAAACTGGTATCATGTTTTTCCAAGCGTAAAGCTCTAATCAGCGTAACTGGAAACCATTGCGAAATCAATGTGAGTCGTTGGATATAATGTACATCGTACAGGCGGGAGGGATGCTCGATCCTGGATCATTAAAATAGACTCAAACCAAAGAAGTAGGCTACTCGAAACTTTGGATGAAGCTTTTTAATGGTAAATAATTTTTTTACGCGATGTTCAAAATATTTTGAAGGAAATGGGCAAAAAACGAAAGGAAACTGTGTGGTGGTCGGAAAACGAAAAAATTCTGCTAGTGGTGGTCGGGGAATCCTGAGTGCCGGGCGGGTTTTCCGGCACCGACCACCGTGGGCAGAACCCTGGTAACATACGTGTTCTTCGCCCTTGGGTTTTGTATGTGGAGCTTTGACGCGTCGCGACAGTCAAATGAGATTATTGTCAACGTAGGTGGCGCATTGGTGGCGTTACCCCTTTCACCCCCCCCTCCCGGTCTACTTGTTGAGAAAACATCTAAAAACTCAGTATTTTCATCAAGAATGTCATATCCATCCATGTTTAGCGAGGTGCCAAGCACATCTCTGGCCGTAGCATTCACAAAGGGACACCACACAAATTTGAATCTCCAAGGTGATCGCCTTTAGGTGATCTTTGGATGATTCAAACTTTACGACATTTGAACTGATTTTCTAATCAACAGGGGAGCTTCAGATGAAATAACTTACCAGGATGCTTACAACCATGGCCATGTATAAAACAAGTACATGTAGGCTTTTGGGGAATGAAATTGCACATTTCTTTCGTCAGGGTCATTAACAAAGTATGACTCTCCCTTTAAAGCTCAGAACAAAGTCTCCATTCAGTGTTTTTTTTCAGTTCTAGTGAAGGTGAACAACCGATACTTGTACATCAGTCACTCCAGGCCTATCCAGTTATCATAAATTCAAACCCCTTGGGCCTTGGGCTGGGGGGGATGATATGCAATGATCAGCATCAGGAGTGTCAGTGACAGATCTCTTGTCATAAGGTGCTGACAGATTTGGGGAAGGTCGAGGCCTTGTCAAGTGTCAAACCGTTGGCGTGGACATCCCTTGTTTACCTGTGCCAGGCCGATTGTAACCCAGGCAACTCCCTCCTGGCGATCATGAGTGTCTACAGCCTAGTCTCTACCTGTACACATGTCAGTGGAGTCAGTCCGGGTGATTGCATACTATCCAAGATGGGCGAAATTAGATTAGCAGTAAAAGCTCCGCAAGCATTTTGAGTGTGAAGCTAATCATGAATTTTATAACTACACTAAAGCACATGTATTTTCCACTCTGTCCGTGTACCGTCTGTGTACATGTACAAGCATGGAGGAAAAATGGTACAAGGGAAAGCACAATGTCCTGGTTGTTGAGCACAGTATTCACCTAGCCCCAGGTATTCTTTATGGTGTTTTAGTTATTTACAAAACTTTGAAGTGTCTTCTTTTAATCAGGTCACCGAACTGGCACAGTAATTGTCAGAGAGTAATGAGCCTATTGACAAACTGATTATAGTGGACACTGGCAGCAGTGGATAAGTCCTTGTGTAATTGATTTCATTATGATGACAAGGATGCAGTGGCCATTAACTTTCTATTTGATGAAACCTTTTGAAGTTGGTTTTATCATGGGGGAAGGCCATCCTCCATGGTTTTATGCAGCAGTTGTTGATGGCTGTGTGTGACCATGGTGTGACATAGTCTTGGCCCAAGACGTCAGTGATCGAAAGCGGATAGTGTACTTCGCTCGTTGTAAATCATTATAGCGTGCCCTCGTATGGCAGGATTTAACCAACTTGACTTGAGAGCCAGTCAAGTTGGTTAAATCCTGCCGTAAGAGGGCGCGCTATAATGATTTACAGCGAGTGCAGTACACTATCCGCTATCGATCACTGACGTCTTGGGCCAAGACTAGGTGTGACATTGCTGTAAGGTCAAACTCAGCCAAACCAGGGGAAGGATTTTCATAAGATTTGGGATGTCTGGGTTGAACTGATAGAAGAATCTTTCTTAACTGTTTTTAGTGTATAGACTCTGCTTTATCATCTTGCAGCCATATTGTTTTTAATCCTATTCAAATCAATGTAACTAAACCGAGGCTGGAACCTAAATAGTCTGGCCCCTTGTGATATGATCAGAATCAGTGTTCAGGAGATGACAGAAATGGAAACAGCACGATAGAGGCATTATATACCATATTCGGTTGACTGAGGCTAAAAGCCATTTATACCAGTTAATAAAAGTGGTAACCATAGCCCCACAATCTTTGGCAACTTTACACAGTGGGTTTTGAGGCATTGCATGGTAAGGTATCAATGTACATGTACATGTATATTCAGTTTGTGGTAACACCGTGTGTGTATATCTACTTTGCTGTGTAGATTTGTTCTAAAGAACTTATCTTGCTATTTATTCTACTGCCTCGGAGTAGATTTCAAAATTCAGGAGACTACTTAGTTCTGAAAAGAACTGTCCTGCTTATTAAGTACTACCTGGGAGGTTGGAAATCGGCCGGGACTACTTCTTTCGCTTAGTAGATCAAAGGGACTTCTCGTTATTAACTGCCGCGGAGTGAAGTTCTTATTGTTATGGTCTCAATGTTTCGACAAGCCTGCTTTAGTCATCGTCAACTTTACACAGATGGTTTATTTAGCTTTGAATCCAAAGAATTGAAAAGAGAGACAATTCAATCTGTCCTTTGTGCAGAAATGAATGAAACCTTCATATTTTGTAGAAGAGTACAATTTTCTTTTACTGTTCGGATATTTTGATGTCCAATTGAATTAATAATGGTAATTATCAAGGAATCCATCCGTCCCAGGATTCGTCATTGTAAGGAAATAATTTCCAAATGAATTTTACACTCAAGGAAACATGTCAGATTGTATATAGGCCTACATGTATGTTGATTTATGTTAAAATTTCTTGATTTGCAAGAAGAAAAAAGAAGGGGCCTCAACTGATTTTTGCAAAGAGTACACTGTAGGTGCCTTGATTTACTCTTTCTCAAAAGATATCCAGTCACCATTTTTATATCTCAAATCTGTTAAATGTAGCTGATAACAGATCAAATATTTTAAGACGAATGATCAGATATCCGTCCAAGCTACTGAATGCAGATCAAGTTACAGCCATATTTTGTTTCCAAAATGCCAATGAATTTCCTGTGTAGTAGGAATACACCCAGGCTGTACTTTTTTTTCTTCCTTGCTATGCTGGGCTAAATTCATAGAGCATTGCATTATCTTTGGCATGAGATCCTTGAGTCGGCAAACAAATCATCCAGACATGGTCTCCCATTCCATATCTGAAGGGCCACCAGGGCCTCTTGACAAGTCAAGTGGAGTTGGATGCTCATGCAAAGGGTGTCTTGTATTACATATCTGTGCTTGTTGGACTCTACGCCTTACAAGTCACTACGTTATGTGAGATCTCTGTACGGGAAGAGCGTTCTTGTCTTTAGAAATCGTTCTCGCCATGTGTCAGTTTATATTCTTAATAAGACAGGACTCTTATCTTAGATAACAAACAAGATACCCTCTTCAACCACATTTCCTGTTCAGTTTGGAAAGGGCTTCAATTGGAAGAGGAGAAAGAGCCGTTTTTTTCAAGAGCCAATTCCAGACAGGAACCCGTCGTTTACCCTGTGTTATTTGAAGAGGTTAAGCCAAACCACCTTCCAGCCTGTGTCCATTGTAGGGGGTTACGGAAGAAGTATAATTGTTCCTCTGATGCTAAGGTATGGCCGAGTGTTGACAAACTTCATACAGCTCTTTATTGTCATGCTCACTGGAAGTCAGTCACAGATTCCGAGTCGGTCAACATTTCTCGGCTTACCTGACTCTTGCGGTTTCTATCGGAGGGTCGGCCGGCTGAAGGGCTCTCCAGCTCTTCTTGAAGGTGGGTGGAGGGTGCTTGAAGGGATTCAAGACAATCCCCCCGATGCATGGCTGATATGATCGGGAGGGGGTGGGGACTGTAAAGAACTTACGGAACCCACTCAGTGATCTTGTCTTAAGACAGTTTGGGACTACTCTTGTTATGTACACATACAGACAATTAGAAAAAAGATATGAAGTACTTATTACTAATCCATGTTTACAAAAACTGTGTATTTGTCGAGGGGATTAAAATCATTTCGGACTGGAGTGGTAAAAGTTCTTCCACTGAGTTTTAAGAGAGAACAAACATGTCTACAAAGCCAACTGACAAAACCTCTTGTGCAGTAACTTTTTGACTCTAGTGTGGGACAGTTGTCGTGGTTAATGGCTCCCTTCACTGTCAATAAAGAAAATAATGTAACTTATTGTTAACCTTTGTTCCGCTAGAAAGCAAAGGATTTTGTTTCATTGTATTCTATTTCACTATCGCCAACCAACAGCAGTAAACCACCAATAACAGAAAGGGATTCAAAATGTTATCAGCACTTTACAAAAAGATTATACAAATTCTTAACAATTTTACCAACAACAACTAATATTAATAAATGAATGAAGCCCTGGATTCCTAAAACCCGAGTGAAATGCAAGTTTGCAAGCATTACAATAAATAACTTAAATACACTTAAGTGTAGACTGAAAAGGAAGTGTGAACAAAATAAATAAAATTTCACCAATATGCTACTTCTGTAAACACTGAATAATAGTTAAAGGTATCGTACACGTTTGGTAATGACTCAAAACAAATATTAGCATAAAAACTTACTTGGTAACAAGCAACGGAGAGCTGTTGATAGTATAAAACATTGTAGGAAACGACTCCCTCTGAAGTAACGTAGTTTTTGAGAAAGAGGTAGTTTCTCACTAAAATAATAAAAAAATTCTTGCAAGAAGTTTTTATTCCTATCTGAAAGCACACAAATTTGTACATCAAGGGTGTTTTTTCTTTCATCATTTTCTTGCAACTTCGATGACCAATTGAGCCCGAATTTTCACAGGCTTGTTATTTTATGCATATGTTGGGATACACCAAGTGAGAACACTGGTCTTTGACAATTTCCAAACGTGTTCAGTGCCTATAAAAGCCTAACTATCAAGTACCAGGAAACATCTACTGATGCCCAAAACACATCACATCACCTAGGGATAGTATACTAATCATGCATTTTCACATGCAATTAGTATAGTTTTGATACAAAGAACCAATCGCAGTCTGAGTACTACTGGAGGGTTATACCTCCTCTGGATGTTACCTCCATTTGTAACTTATTACATATTCATTAACAAGTATAACTGTTGTTATTTAATATTTGTTCAAGTTTGTTGTGCAGATGGAAATAAACCAAACAAACAAGCAAACAAACATCATGGAGCATGAACCCACGCTTTGTGGGACGGTTCCATGGGACGTTTATAGCACATGTGTAACATTGGTAATTGGCAAAGACCAGTATCCACACTAGAGATGACCTAACATTTACATGAAATGACAAACCTGTGAAAATTTAAGCTCAATCGGTCTTTGGAGTCACAAGAAAAAAGTGGGGAAAAAACATAAGTGTTTTCAATTTTTTTCACTGTTTTCAATCATTGAGTTTTGGACTTCCAAGATCAAAACTAATGGTTTTACTATTTTCTCAAAAACTATTGCATTTCAAGCAAAAAGAATTCCCACCATGACCATTTTTAAACCTCGTACGTTGTGTGCAAATCTGTGAACATTTATATTTTTACTCTAACCAATGTTATGCACACCTTTTATGCACCAACTGTTTGATTGTTTTAATCCTATATAAATGTAGATATATACAATAAAGGTGACCTGTTGGAAATTTCAAGAGGTGGTTACGTTTTTGAGATATCGCTGAAAAACTTGAGCGGTTATGTCCAAACAGGAAGAATAAATTGTAATTGGAATACAACATCTGAGAAATGGTTCTTGCATGAAACGTTTCTCAGATTGAATTTTTTTTTAATCCCTCTCTCTAAAACCACATTCCTTAGAAGGAAATTGTTTCTCAAAATGTTATAGATTATCAACAGCTGCAGTGCTACTTACCAAGTAAATTTTTATGGTCTTTAATTTTTGGAGTAATTACCAAAGGTACGGTATAACATCCCTTTAAAGTACGTGAACATCAACTGGTAATTGTTAATTTACCATTTTTGAGATGCTTTCATCAGGGAATGTCTTGCATCACAATTACAGTTTCATCTTATTTTAATTGCCTGTATGTAGTTTTTTTGCATCATTGACGAAAACCATCAACATAATATTAACAGAAACAAAATATAAAAAAATGATTGTTTACTTGTTTTTCATCTTGTGAAATTGGTCCAGATACACCGTCACTCAGTCAAAAATACAGCAAATTCATTAATTCATTCATTCTTTTTTATTAAAAAAATCAACTGGCAGCACAAAGTTGAATTATAAGGTAAGAAATATGAGTTACAAATTGTACAGATAAAAATATAAAATAGCAACACCAAAATACAGGGGTACATAAAAACGTCATTACAAAAAAGATGACAAAAATAGAAATTTCAATTTGGTAAAACAACAAAATGACAAAATGACATAGAGTATCGTGGAACCCTCCTATACATTGAAAAACCTCTGTGAAATAAAACCCCCTTTGACATAAGAACCCCTTACAATGAAAAATTACACCCCCACCCCCCCCCCCCACCCCTTACACACAGTACCAGTATCCACACATTATGGCCCTTTTTAGAAATCACTTTGGCTTGGGCTTAAGTTTAGGCTCCGCAGTTTTTTTGAAAACGTGTGTTTTCTGTATGGGGCTCAAGTTAATACAGGTAAGTGGAGCCATAGTCGAAGCCGTAGTTTTAAAAAGGGCCTATGTGACCCGACAAATGAAATAACAAACCTGTGAAGGTCTTGGCTTAGTCGGTCATGGGAGTCACAAGAAAATTGTTTTAAAAAAATCCCCTTGTTTTCATTGTTTGAAAACATCAGGTTTTGGACGCGCAGATCAAAAGTAATTGTTTTCTCAGAAACTATAGCATTTCAATGAAAAATATTTCAAGGGAACTTTTCTACCATTGACCATCTGTATATTCTGTAAGTTATGTGCAAAACTGTGAACATTTATATTTTCAATCTTATCAATGTTGTGCACACCCTAGGATGTGTACAGAGGAACATACAAGCTGAAAGGATTAGCATACAAATGTTTTAATAAAAATGAACGAATGGTTGTTAATAGTCCTTCTCAGATGAAGAGTTGGAAGAGTTGACGTTTGACTTTGTACAAAACAAAATGGAACGAATATTCAGTTTCCTAAATTTTGAAAATCTTATCCTAACTCAAATACAGATGTCATGCTTTTACAAGATTCATATTGTGTGTGTGTACATTACAAAAAAATTAATACTTGAGCAACATCCATATTACATTATTTATCCAAACAAAAAAGGTAGTGGCACTTCAAAAGTGAAAAAGCCTATATATTCAAACACCATTTTTTTTAACTTTCAGAGCATATTATAATTATTGCAATCCACTTGTTTTCAAAGCCACTAGAAAATTTCAATTTAAGGCAATGGGAGGCATCTAAAGTATGAAGAAAATAGTTGTTTTAAAGCAATATTCCATACATTAAAGTGGATACAAGTATACGTTGCAGCAGTATTTGTATCTTCCTCTTTTGCCCCACCTCCTTCCAAGTATCTTAGAGTATAATATATCATCCTCCCTACTCCCCCTTTTTCCTTATCTACCCATCTGTTTTCTTTTCATTCTTAACACACACGATCGAAGGTCTCGTCTTGAAATTAAACATGCAGGTCCCGTCTTCGGGACCGAGGGAGAGAGTGAGAAAGCGAGAGATTTCCTGTGCCTTTGCCTCGTACTGTGTATCTTCACGTACGTGTACACCAGGTCACGGTTTGCCTTTCTCCCCTGTCCTGCCCTAGCGGGACTCGTTTGAATGCAAACAACATCGCAGAGAAACCACTTAAGCCACGCTCACTCCCCTCGCACACGACCTTGAAAGCGAATACACAGAGATGCATGTCCACACATTAAAGACCTGGCCTACTTTCTGTAAGTGTTGAACCACTTTTTCCCTCTGCTCTATTCTGTTTCCTTGAATTGACTTTTTTCTCCTTCTCTGAGCACAGCTTCAACCACTTCCTCCTGTCTTGAGACTGTGGGCCATTAGCATTGCCGCTGATTATTTGCATTGCGGAGGGACGGGATAATTCTTGGCTGTATGCCGTGGTCTGGTGGAGAGGGTCTACCTTAGAGGGAGGTTATGTACAGCGTGTTTAGTGGCACAATGACTGTTTAGATTCAACTTCAGGAGCGATGCAAAGAAGGGGGTTCAGGATTTGCCCATAACTTTTTCAGTGACTGGCCTGCAGGACCAGTTCGCTTGTTATTTCACTAGTCTGTCATTAAATAGGGATGCTTTTCAACACTGAACTGGACTACTTAGAGTGAAGTTTGACTGGTCTTCAGGTGTTTTAACTGGCATTTGGCCAGCGGTCAAGTGTTAAGCCGGCCTCAGGTCGACCTACGATTTTCTTGCGCACGCACGATGTCCCAAATACTCACAGGTCGACTGCGATTGGTTCCCGACCGTCGGGATCATGTCGTACAAGTTGAAATTGTTCTACTCTTGCGACTGTTAATTTTTTCTAGCGGAGACTGTTTCCAATTGTCTTAAAATCATCGCAGTTACGCTCAGGTCATAAATAATCGCCAACTGAAAAGTTCCCGATGGTCTTAGCTCAGGCGCAGTGTGATCCTGAAAAGTCAGTCGCCGACTGTTTTTTGTTGACGCAAGGTCGACCTGAGGCCGGCTTTAAGGGAAAATGCTGGGGTTGTAGGGGTTCTTTGTGTACAGTGTAGGTCTTTTGCATAACTAACAACGTCTCTGAATATGTCTGACAATATCCTTTCTATCAAATCTAAACTTTTCAATCTTAACCAGAGTATACTGGTCGAAACGTCAAGTTATAACAGGCTCTTCTCAGAGCCACCACTACTCAACAGAGATTTGTTTACATGGTTTCACAACAAAACCTACCTTCATTGACCATTCTAATTAATTTGTTTATCCAATACATTTTGGAATGAATCACCTTTCTCATTTCAATTTCAATGCTCTTTCGAAAGATGCTGTTCAGAAAAATCTTTTGGAAGTTCCAGCAATGCTGTTTGTTATCTAGATGAAAACATCCAAAGATTAGGTGGGCACTTTATAATTGCCTGCAAAAATATGACGGTTGGTAACCTCTTTGGTGGCAGTGGAGGCAACATCAAAGTTAACATTCCTTTTAACTACTTTGGATCGGTTTTCCAAAATATTTTCGGGGACTCTTATTTTTCGGAACTTTTTGGAGCTCCTTGAGTTATCATTTTCCTTTGAAAATATTGTTGTCACAATGAAACCCTGATTTGACAAAAGTAAGATAACAAAGGTTTTCATAATAAGCACCGGGATTTGTTGTTCTCTTGTGAGAAAATATGAATATGCGTTCACTGTGAATTGCAAAACCTTGGTCGTAAGCCATGGCCGATAATCTGCCATGGTAGGCTGGAATCTTGGAACACTCGGACTTACTTCCATTGAGCTGATAAATAGTGGTGGCAGCCTGTCCATTCTTGTATTAGCCACATTCATATAACAAAAGGATAAAGGTCTGGAATTGGGGATTGCACAATAACCCCGGAAAAAGGGAGGCTACGAGTATGAATTCCAGTACATTCTGCCCCTCTTTTGTGCGGATGAAATGAAGCATAGCACGGTAGGTGCATCCCTGTGAAAGCTACATAATGGAATGTTCATGTTAATATACACGTCTGCTGTCTGACTGATTGCACAACATTGAGGGTGCTCTGAAGCTTAGAGTGTTAACAAAACATGCGCTATAAGCCAGTTTAGAAAAATGTAGCATGTATACACATCATCCGACTTGAAGTGGTTACAAAAAATAATGTCAGTGTTTGATTGCACAGGATGTGCTGAAAATTTCAACATTCAAGCTATTTTAAGAAACAAAATGCACTGGTTTGACTTCTTTCTGACTCCCAAACTTTCACTGAAAGAGTAAAAGTGGTTCACAGATGTTTTAGTAATGTGACCGACTTGTTACATTTCTGAGTAACCCAGTTTAAGCCGCAATGTCAGCCTGTCACATCTGCAAACTCTTCCATGGTCCAATTCGGATGCCTTTGGCCTTTTACACAACATCGGGGAATGCATGCAGTTATGTTCGATCCTCGTCAATTAATTAGATGAAGCAATGATGGTGTACCAACTCAGCACCTGTGGCTGTGAAACTCAAGATTAGTCCTGTCAAAATATAATTGGGAAATAAGTTCACCTGTGAAATTTATATGTGGCTTTATTTTCAGAGTTCCAGAGTGGGTTGTAACACTGAATTAGAAAAGTGTACTTGTTAACATGTTGTTTGGTATAGTGCTTACTTCATGAATAATTCAATGTTGGTCGTTAACATGTTGGTTGGTAGTGCTTACTTCATGAATAATTCATGTTAGTCTTAGTTCCTGGCTGTGATCTCACATTTTTGTAATTGATTTACCAGTATCTTTGGTTCAATGTAGTGTACAATCCATTCTTTTGGGTACATCTTCGTTACACTTAAACAGTGAAACTTACTCATTGTCGATTTTCTAAAATTTCAGGCATTTTTTTTACAAAGTAAACCACAAGGGAAACTGACTGGGTAAATTTTATTTAGTTTTGGGTTGAACAAAGAAACATTGACCAGAGCGAGACTTGAACCTGCAACCTGTGGACTAATGTGCTGGTGCTCTACCAACTGGACTATCTAGCCTTAATGTTGGCAGTCTCCCTATTTTGTCAATATCTTTGTTGGGGGCAGGGGGTGCTGGTCAGAAGCCATAACCTGTAACTGCTGTATAACCAAGGATCACACCCAAGTTTCAATACAACCAGGGAAGCAGCAGGAGAGGGATCACCTTAAGGGGATGCGACTTTATAATTCTGATATCAAGTAATAAACCACAAGGGAGAATGAGTGGGTAAGTTTTAATTAACTTTGGGTTGAACAGAGAACAATTTACTAGAGCAGAACTTGAACCTGTGACCTCTGGATTAACTTGTGGTTTTGTTTTTTTAAAGTGGGTGGGTGGGTCAAATGAAATAAGTGAAAAATCTAAATTGGATTCTCGATAAATAATCAGGGAAAAACATAGGAAAAACATTTCCGAAATAATAAGAAATTGGTTAGTGGAAGGGTAAACAAAACAAGCATTGAAATTTAAAAACATTGATAACTCTGCATGACCTTTAAGACAGAAACACCCTGCTTTATTGGCGAGCTGCGAAGCAGAGTGCACCTGTGTAATGCAAATTTTCTTCCGTCTGTCGGTCCGTCCGTCTAGCCATTCACATTCAGTGTGAATGTTAAAGTTTTAGCATTAAGCTTTGAATTGTATATGTTTGATAATTGGAACCCACTGTTTATTTCAATCCCATATAGTTGTAGATATACACTATAAAACTAACCTGTGAAAATTTCATTTCAAAAGGTGGTAAAGTTTTTGAGATATTGCCGAAAATCTGAAGCAGTTATGTCCACGCAGGAAGAATAATCTGCAATTGGAATACACTATCTGAGAAACGTTACTGTCAGTAACGCTTCTCAGATTAAAATTTTGGGGGATAAAAAGTGATATCTTTTTCCATAGTTGCAGTATTCTAAGTGAAAAGTTTCTAAAATGCATTATACTATCCAAAGCTGCTGTAGTTCTTACCAAGTAAGTTTTTATTGCCATTAATTTTCAGAGTCATTACCATATGTATACATACAGATCCTTTAAGTGTTGAGTTGTTTCAAGGAATCTAAAATCCCCAAGTGAGATCAGTATACAGTGACAGTCATGTGTTGTGGTTCTTAACAATGTTTCTAGGGAAATGTTGAAGTTTTGGGGAATAAAAAAGTGCTTGGCTAAACATTGCCCCCTGGATTTTAAAGAGACAAAGTCAGAGTAAATGTTGACATTTTTAAAACTGACTTATGACTTTAACTTACAACCAGGCAACATTACAAGAGACATGCACATATTGCACAGTCACACTAAGAATAAAACCCATGATTGTTTTATCGGTTCCAGATGAGTGAGTTGAAATAATGAAAAACTTGAGTGGCTATAACCCCTTATTGCAATGATGTATTAAATTGAAGCTTATATCAATTTTTTGCCACTGACATGTAGATGTTTTCCTATAAAAGAATAAAACTCATAAATATTACATACATATCAGTTGAGTGAGCAAAAACAATGAAAACCTTTAATGTCCATAACTCCTAATTGCAATAATGTATCAATTTGAAACTTGTAATAAATATTGCCACTGATATGCAGATTCATATCAAAAGAATATAACTCATGATTATGACAATGGTTCCAGTTGAATGAGCTAAAACAACAACAAATGTAAAAAGGTTTTAGAACATGGACGGTTCCAAAAGTGCAAATGTTTTAAATTTATAATTATCTTAACTTGTGTTTTCATCTTTGTAAAATATCGGGCAAATCAACCCCTTGCCCCCTTAACCAATGAGTCCCCCAATCACCCAAGCCTATATTTGTTTCTCTTCCCAGTCAGCCCTCACCCATCCTGAGCCCCTCTGTCACTCCCATTTTTAATCAATCAGGCAGTGGTCAAAGGCATACTTGTTAATCTCCCCACCCCTTACATCAGTTGATCAAATGATTTGTTTTTCTATTAGTCATTGTTTTTCTATCGGGCGATCAGCAGCTCGCCATGGCAGCTTCGCTGTTCTAGTTATAAAAAAAAGGCTTCTTGCCAAAATTGTTATATTGGGTTCTCTGCTAATATTTTCACGGCAAAGTTTTGTTTGGTTTAGCAACCTTTTCTTCCCATTAACAGCTTTAGTAAATGGAGTCCTTGCTGTATGGTTTTCCAATAACACCCGCATCCCTTCCATATCTGGTGGTCCATTGACCCAATTTCCCAGTCACTAGCCTTGCTGAAGTGCTGGGGGCATTCCCAATTGGGACTATTTATATCGCAAAGTCCCAGGGTTCTCCTTGGGCCGGTGTTGTGTTCCTCCTATGAGAAGTCAAGTTCATTACCCAGACGGATGCTTGTGGTGCTTTTGGTGTTCGGCAAAGGGTCTTGGATTGGTCGAGGACTGGTGTTGACTTCGTGTTTATAATTTGTTTGTGTCTCGGGTTCCTTGAACTTAGAAACTGGAATTGTTTTACGTAAGCTTCGGATCGCAAGTTTCATCAAGAAAATTGCGACAGAATCTGGCTTTAAGTGCCTACAAGGATAGAGAAATAAGAGAAGAACTACGTTTAAAAACACAACAAAACACGTAACATAAACCTCGTTTTCTAGAAAAGGTGAACGGCAATTTCAGTGAAATTTGCACAGGCTATTTTCTCAACAGTGAGATGAATTAAAGGGATGAAGTCTTTAAGTAAATCAATGATGCCATTTTCTGTAAAAGGTACCATTTGTGATTGTGCTTTTAAAGGGAGGACCATATATTATTTTTTGTTAATGTCATGCTGATTTATAGGCAAAATTTAAAAACAAGTTTTAATAAAAGTCACATGTGAAAGTTTCAGCTGAATACAGTGTCTACTTGCTGAGAAAGCAGCAATTTCTCAGATTGACGATCTTTCTAATCCCTTTCTCTAAAACCGCATTCCTTAGAAGGGAATCGTTTCTCAAAATGTCACACATTTTCAACAACTGCAGTGCTTCTTACCAAGTAAGTTTTTATGGTCATTAATTTTTGGAGTAGTTGCTAAATGTATACCCTCCCTTTAATGTCCAAAGAGGAAACATCGGTGCCTCTTGTTGTTGCTCCTGAAAAATTGTCCTCAATGATGTATCCTTTTATCATCCCTTGGTACTTGGTATATGTAACTCCTAAATACATGTACTCCACGAGGAAGTTTAACTAGGAGGCCTTAAGCAACACAGTTTAACGTCTAGAAACATGACTTTGATGAAAGATCGAATCAAACATCTAAAGGAGTGATGCTATAAAACATGCAGATATCTTAAAAGAAAACGTCTAAAGTATGTTTTATAGTGTAAACCATCTGTACAAAACAGCTTATCAACTGCAACTCATCCATCCATTATTGAACATATTGTTACTGATATTCTAAAAACAGTGTACTGTGAAAAACCCATTTCATACCTTTGGGGATATACATGTATCTTCCTTGAACATCAGTAAGTCTGTGGAAGGTCATTTGTAAGGGACACTGAGGCCAAGTCCAGCTGCCCCCCAAAACCACTGTGCTGATCCCCGTCTGCCACATTACTGAATTTTTCCACAACTTCGCCTTGGACATATTTGGAGGAAGTATGGATGTTTTTACAGACTTGTTTTACAAATTTGTGTGCTAGAACCTCCAGGTGGAATTCTAGCAAAGATTTTAACCAACCAGGCTTGCCCCGAAGCCAACCATGGACAGCTGAACATCTCCAGAAATATAACGCTTAGAGTGATGAATTAGTTTGGATGTTAAAAAGAGTTCCTTGACTTGACGGAGTGGACCCCTTCCTTCACCTCCGACAGTGCAGCGTCGTGGTTGGGGCGTCTTGCAAGGTTAACCATCATCGTCCAGAAAGCATACCCACCTTATCATGCGCTGGAATGATTCATGGTTGGAATGTTAAAGATAAGATGCACACTTCAATTATTAGTCTGTAGGAAATCAATTGTGAATATTTAACTTTTTTTTAAAGTGATTTATCTTTTGACGGTACATGTCAGTAATTCGTGCGAAGGAACAAGATTTTTTGAAGTGCTGTCTTCACAAAAAAGATATGTATTATTTTATAGACAGGTTGAATAGTTTCTTATTTGATTTAAGGAATTTCTCTCTTAATTCCCTTAAAGATTGCATGTTTACACATGTTACAAAATGTATTTGAATTTGGAGAGATTAGCGCCAGAATCTGCTATTAATTATTTACAATTTCTTGGCCAGGTAATTTATCAGTATACGGGGGATTACGGGCACAATATTCGTCATACTTTAATTTGAATTCTGATTTGGTTCACCCTCACAAAAAACAGTAAAATCAGAAAAAGTCTATAAAAGCATATACTAGGTCACAATAACTTTTCCTACTTTTTTTCCAAGGGCCGAAGATCATGCCTGAGTATAAGAGACATACCAAACAGAAGAACAAATATATGAAACCATTGAATGGTTTTTGGTTTTTTTATTTTTTATTTGTTTCTTGAGGATTGGAAGGAATACTGTCCCCTATGAAAACTAGTGGTTTACCGTTCCTTTAAAAGCTGTAAGAACAACCGTGAACAAAAAGATACTCAGTCACATCTCAGGCAGGTTGGAAGCACGATCAAGCATCAAAATCAAAACAAAACACTAGTGCACTGCCTTCCCCCTTGAAACAGAAAAACAGAATCTTACATGGGGTTGATTTCTGTGCTGCCCCCTGGATCCGATTCGGCAGTACTGTAACACGACTACTCAGGAAATACGGGGCCAGTATATACCTCACGGCCCGGGCCGGTTGGACCACGACATAATTATATGGGTTGTGGTAGCCCCAAGCCCTGCCTGATAAAGGGGAGTTAAACTTGTGCTAATAGCCAATTTTACCCTGGTTTAACCCAATAGCTAGACCTGTCATTGCATTGGGTTGAATAACCTTAGTGGTGCAGTTGTTGAGTGGAAGTTACGAAAGGTTATCCCATGTGGAACTTAAATAAATAAGTAGAATTACTGTAACATTTACAATGTTGTTGTTTGTGTTTTTGATGCACCATGATGTGATTAGATTGTGGCAGTCTTGCATCTTGTATTTGAATATTTGAACCAGATAAAGGGAGTGGTGTTGTTTCCATCACACGTTAAAGCAATGTATATTGGACTCGACACTTCCACAGTCTATCAAGATTGACCCCTTGCACTACGCGAAACGCACCTCCGCACAATGCGCATCTACCATTTCCCGCCATTTTGGGAGTCCTTTGTGTACATTTTTATTTCCAAAATGGCGGACAGGATAAGGGGCATGTAAGTGCACTACTGCGCGTCCTGAAATGGGTCAATACTCCCATATGCTAAGGAGCTAAATAAAAATGAACTTTTTAGTAATTTTGACTTTTGCAATCTGCAGTATCTAGTGATTTCGACCCCTGGCAAGCACTCTTTAATGGCAACATCTAAACCTTGGGGATGTTTATGTCATCGGGCCTGTGCATTCATTTTGGTGATCATTGAGTAGAGTAGTATTAATCAAGTGGAAGTGTGCAATGCAAGACATCAACTTCTGAAAATCACTCTTTGAAGAAGTGTATTTTCTTTCACTCTTACGTATGCATGGATTTTTGTGTTACTCATCTATCAGTGCCTCACATGTTTGTAATTATTTCCAAATAAAAGTAACGTGTCATGGCTGAGCGGTCAAGCGAACCGGACTCAAGCTCTGGTGTTTTTGATTAGCAGAGTGTGGGTTCGAGTCCCATCTTCCCTTACAAAAAAGTCCTATCTATAGGCTAAATTCTTATAGAATCCAATAGGATTTAAAAAGGATTACTATAGGATTCTTATAGATTTTTCATCACTTCCTCAATTCCTATAAGATTCTTATAGGTGTTTTTTGTAAGGGTTGATGCTTGTGTCCTTAAGATTATTGCTTCGTCCTTTGGATGGGACGCAAAACCGTAGGTCCTTTGTGTTTTGTAATGCACGTTAAAGAACCCAGTAGGCTACACTTGTAAAACCTATACAAGGTGCTATATAAATGGGTCTCACAACTCAAAAACTTACCATACCTGTCTGAAACAGAATGAGCTGTTTTAGACGTCTGTAGATGTAGAGCTACAGTGTACATGTATTTAGAAGCAGATTATAATATAAAGAACATCATTGTTTTTTTGAAGTGTAGAATTCCCATTTTTAGATTTTCAATAAACACCCCATGCAACCAGCCTGTGAAATTTTTATCAAATCTCATGAACAGGTTTTTAGTAAAAATGACCACAAACAGTGGTTTAAGTTTTCTGGGGATTTTGTGCTTGTTCATATCAGGTTTATTTCAATGGTGACAATTGAAATAAGCTCAGTGATTTGTAGTCCCCTCTTCAAATGCTATATGTTTTACCTTAAATGTGACAGCATTGTAAAAACAGACGGCAACATTTCTCTGGAGGAAAATCAGTGAGCTTTAAATTAACCAATTTTCTTTTAAATAATTAGAATTCCTGTCTTTATAATAGCACTCTGTTGGACTAGACATAACAACTGTTACACATAATTAAAATATATAGTAAAACCCTTAGAAACAAATATGCTCAAACAAGATCATACCAAGGAAATAATAAAATGTAAACCTGAAGTTATGTTTTGAGTTGATGACAAAAAGGGTTGTCCATTAAAGGCACTGAACACGTTTGGTAATTGTCAAAGACCAGTGTTCTCACTTGGTGTATCCCAACATATGCATAAAATAACAAGCCTGTGAAAATTTGGGCTCAATTGGTCATCGAAGTTGCAAGAAAATGATGAAAGAAAAAACACCCTTGTTGTGCAAATTTGTGTGCTTTCAGATAGGAATAAAAACATTGCAAAAAGTTTTTATTATTTTAGTGAGAAATTACCTCTTTCTCAAAAACTACGTTACTTCAGAGGGAGTCGTTTCCTACAATGTTTTATACTATCAACAGCTCTCCGTTGCTTGTTACCAAGTAAGTTTTTATGCTAATATTTGTTTTGAGTCATTACCAAACGTGTACGATACCTTTAAGAACATGGTCTTGTAAATGGATTATACTGCCCTCTAGTGATGTCAACTCACTCTTCCTGTGCATTTAACTCCAGGATTGAATACAATGTTTCTTTGATTGTTTCTATAGCTACGATCCTTGCTAATGTGCATTGTGTGAACAAAACCTCAAATACACTAAAAAAGGCACCTTGACATTTTAATAAAAACTTATATTTAGGTCATTTTGTTTATATAATTTGCAGTTTTAGACATGTTTTGATAGTAAAAGGAACATTTGATTTTCCAATTCAAATCTCTTAACCCATGTTGCAACTCATCTGCCCCCCCCCCAGTACATCAGAGTATTGTGCGAACAATAAACTTACGTCAAGGTGGAATTCCTTGTTAGATCTCAGTGGGCACCAATTAAATTGTCTCCATATTGCCGAATGATTAATTTTTGTCCCCTCCCCAGAATTGATTTAATAATGCCTCTCCATATCCCGGGCAGTCTCGCATCTCACCCAAGGCTCAAAGCGGAACTAGTGCGAGGAAAATACGAACGAGGGATGAAAACGTAAAGAGGAAGGCGAAAGAAAAAAAATCAAGGGAAAGAAAAAAAACCATAAAGCCATTGAATATTGTAGCTCTGCATTCGACAAATTGTTTCAGATAGCATACTAGCCTCTTGGCTGTGGTCGTCTTGTCACGTTTAATTTTGTCTGCCTGGCCTGGTTTCAGGCAGTGTTGGTTTATTCTTTGCCTGACTGCCACTGCATCTGCAGAACTGAATGAAATATCAACGTCAACTCAACTAACAGACATTTTGTTGTTTAGACAGTTCCATGTACATATTGAACTGTTTTCTGGTTGGTTTGATATTGAATTTTAGGCTAGTGAGGAATGTCTTAATAACGTCGGAAAAATAATGGAGTTCCGTTTTAACTTGCTTGGTCAACTGTGAAAAATAAGCAGAGAAAAAAAAGGGAAATGGTATGACAATCGAGTTAATACATTGTACATGTATAGTTGTGGATGCTTTTGGTTGAAGTATACTACCTTTTCATTTGATAACATGTATGAGTAATGTTCTTGAGCAAGATGGGCACTTTAGACACCTTATTTTCAGATCTTTGAGAACACCCTGACGAGAACGGAAAATTGGGCGTTATTTGCTTGCAATCTTTAAAGTAACTAAAGTGCTGTCATTATTGAGATAATTTAGCAAATTTTGCAAAGTTTTCTACAGTTTTGGGGTTTTTAAAAATGAATTGTAAGCACTTATTTCAGCGATATTCTTACATGATGATTTTGAAATTTTTCTTGAATTCGAGAGGATTGGAGACTTGTCCGAAAAACTTAAACATTCATTTATAATAATTCTTTAGAGATGTAGGATGAATGGAAACCATTGATGTAAAGTGTACATTATACTGTTCCGTTGTGTTTGTTTCTGTGAATGAATGTCAGGGCTCAAATTTAACACTGGACCGCAGGCCAAAGGCCAGTGATTCTAGTGTCGGGCCAGTAAACTCACCACCGCTGGTGGTCTTGTGTTTTTCAGTTGAATAATAGGCCACCTTATTGTGTAATATCTTTGTGAAAAAATCTGAAAATATCTTTAAATTCTCTTGAGTATCAAAGTATTCTTACACACAAGACAAATGAGATCTACATGTATCTAGATCTTCTTCTATTAGCGCTTGTTCAAGTCATTTTGATTGTGGTCTTGTAAAATAAATTCTGGTCTAGTAAACATTGTGAGCTACTAGCCCTGCAGTCTTGTGTTCCCCCGCCCCACCCCACCAATTCGAGCCCTAAATGTAGTCAAATATTGATGGTGTACCTCCCTCATCACCCCAACCCATCAAAATCCAACTGTATGTTTTGTTTGATTCTGTTGGACTGAAGTGTGCACTACTAGTTAACTGATCATGCTTCACATGGGATCAGGCATACATGTTCCACCATAATCAGAGTCCAACAGGTGCTGAGTTACAGCTGTAGATGGTGTTGAATATTGTTAGAGGGAGGAAGGATCCTAGTAAATCACCCCAGGGGGTAAGGGTTGATATAATTCCTGAAACGAGAGGTTTGGAATAATTGTAGTATTCCAGAAATCCAATAATTTATTTTGTACACCACACACACAGATCCTTGTTATTTGATTGGTGGATCACGCGTCATGTGTCATCCTTTATTTTGTCATGTATACTCCAAAATTTAATATAGGAGTCCTGTGTGGATAATTATAGGCGATTGGCAGTGTCGTTTTGGCATTCATTGTTCCCCGCCCGTTTGTCTAAATGAGGCAAGGTCGTGTCATGGCGGACAAGGTTGACGTTTATATGTGAGTTTATAAAAAAAATATTGAATGCATTTCGTTCGTGCATTATAGCGGAATATAATCACTCGGTGAAATCTGGCTCGTCCATTTTCAATCGGCTTCCGAAATGGAATAGTCCAGATTTCAGGTCGTGATGGTATTCGGCGACAGTGCACTCAAATGCATCCAATATTTGTATACACTTGTATAGTACATTTTATCTTTTGTTTGTACATATATACGTACATCAATAGAAGATAACTACTGTTTTTGTGAGGTTTACATATTTTATTTGTATGATGTGTTCCTTTTTCCAAACATATACTTTCATTCCTATCACTTCAATGTAAACAAATTAAGAAGAATGAAAACAAAAAAAACCACCCTCTGGTGAATGAGCTGGATTCAGTCAAACACCATTATCTGAAGGAGAAACCCGGCGCGTACATTTTAAAGAAACTAGAACAACTTTAATAACATTTGTCTCCGTGTCTGTTTAAGTTCTCATCCAGTGTTGCCAAATTGCTGGCGAGATTTCATTTGATGGAGAAGCACTTCATCAGCGGAGCTCGGCAGACGTAATATAACCCAGTGCAAACAATCACATGGTCGTATCGTTTGCGCTCAGAGTAGAAAATTCCCTGGTTTGCTGTTTGCATTGTGTGGCATTTTCAATTCACGAATGTAATTGGATGCATTTTCGTTTTTAATTTGTTTTTTGTGTTTTTGTGTGCATTTTTTTCACCCGCTGATGTTCACGAATGTGCTTTGAAATTTTACGGCAACAAACGTGTTTGGCTGATTAGTCTCAGTGATCCGAGTGGTAAATCTCATGCATGCTAATGGCCGTATTCATCATTGCCAGATTTTTGAAACTAATATTTGCAGTATTGCCACAGTACATTTGTATGTGTATAAAGAAAAAAAAGGGCATGTACTTAATTAAGTCTTGTTGGTTTGGGCCCAATTTCATGGTACAGCTTACCAAGGAATTCTGCGATTACAGCCCATAGACTTTACAGGAATTTCATGGTCATGATGGAGGTAAGCAATGCCCTGAAATTGGGCCCAGGGTCCAATTTCATAAAGCAGTTTAGCAGAAAATAATGCTTAGCAAATTTCTTTGCTAAGCAAAAAATGAGTGGGGCACCAGTTGAACAATGTAAACTTTTTGGAATATTGGCTGGTAGGCAGTTGCTGCTAAGCAAGATTTGTCTGTGCTTAGCAAGTTTCTGTGCTTATGGGCTTTATGATATTGGGCCCAGGTTGGTAGAAAAAACAAGATGGCCACTGATTTTTAGTAAGTGGGTATTTTATGGAGTTAACCGGGAAACCGAGTACAGTTTAAAAATAAATCAAGCTGCCAATATGGATGCTATGCTGTTGTTTACACGCTAATATACCAGGTTTTATAGTTATGTACTGCATTATTTCAATACTAGTGCGCCATGATGGTGCCGGTGTTGCTTGGAGTCAGATTTCATCATGAATCCTTTGCGCGCCAATCGTGGGCATTGGGACATGCATATGGGCTATTGGATGGGATTTTTCTGTTTTGAGAAGAAGAAAAAACAAGTTTGGCTTTACAGTGGTTAAATATGAAAAGGTGGTGGTTGTCTGTTGCCGGTACCGGTATCTCTCCTCGCCTTCCACCTCTAGGACCCCGGTTCGAATAATGCCGGGGGCACTATGTGGACTTGGTTTTCAGTCCCTACCTGACTGCTTTGGTTTTCCCTGGAATAATTCTCTGGGGTTTTCCTCCCAGATCTAAAACTGAAACTTCCTTCCTTGTCTTCTCTCCATTGGGTTCGTGGCTAGTACAGTGATTAAGTTCGCTTTTTGGAGAGTCCTTTGCTTTACAACCAGATTAAATGAAATGAAAATGAAATAAGCTGTTTGTGAGTTACATGTAGAATTGAATAATATTTGGTACAATAACTTGCTTTATGTTCCAAGTTACCGCTTAAATTTGAATTCCGCAGAGTATAGAGACAGTTGCTATGTCAAATGGTTCGGGGCAAGCTTCTGTATAGCAACCTCCAGATGAGCAAACCCTGGTACTTTTGTGCCATACACATTCATTCAAAATTGTGTGTTCACATGATGGGTGTTCTCTGTGTCTTATGTAACTACGCAAAGGCTTGCCTCAAATCATGTAACATAGCGACTGCCTCTTCAGTCTGAGGAATTCAAATTTAAGCAGGAACTTGTGACTAAGCAAGTTATTGTACCAAATATTATTCAAATCTATTACTCGCAAATGGCTTATTACATGTACGTCTTGCCTCAAAAGTTGTCCAAATGTTACAAATACCATTATAAAAATCATCCTAACTGGTTTCAATTCATCTTAAGAAATCCCCTCAGGACGCAGAAGAAAATAAATTGGGTCAACGTCCTCGTTAAAAATCCCTTGCATCACTGGGATTGTTCTAGTTACATATTTATTATGCCTAGATGGTCTTTTCTCTCTATTTGACCCTCGTCTTAAGAGTTGAACCGTCTTACAGGAATATGTAGACTGCTCAGTTTGTTTTTTAATTACTAACATCAGTGTGCATTGTACTGTGAATTCATTTGTTATTGGATATTCAACGAAAAATAAAAAACCTGTTTATTGCAATTCTTCCATATGAAAATCTGTCAAATGTAAGAAAACTAAAGGTCCAGTGTGAAGTTTGTTTGAAATTCTAGAATGGAAACAGATTTAAGAAAGCATTTTTACAAATGTTCCTTGCGAGTGAAACGCCGTTGTAAAGTTGTGACAGTGAAGTGATTGGACAAGTAATATTGTGGAAGCAGTCCAGTTGAACCATTTTTGCGGTGATGACAATTTTTTAATATCAATTAAATTCCAGCATCTTTTCAAAAAGGTGATTTGTGGGCTTTGCTTGTAAAAACGAAAAGGTCAGTGATTTTTTTATTAGTGACTGATAAAGAGTTATTTGGCACAGGTGGTTTGTAAACATGTGCAGTAGTGTTAAAAAATGTAAGCTATAATAATAGTGATAGAACAGAACTTTTATGGCGCCTTACTTGTAAAGCATAAACCCCCAGAGCGCTAAAAATAGGAAAAAACGATGGAGTAATTAAAATTTAAAAATGACTAAAAGCTCAAGCACTGTACACTAAGAAGCACTACATTTAAAATCATGGAATTAAAAACAGAATATACGACAACAGCTAAAACTTTTGTACAAACTTAGAAACAGTTACAGAAACAGACTCAGTTTGTGAATTGTTTCAAATTTTAATTATTTGTTTAGGATTCCAAGTGTTGATACTCAGCCAGATCTATGTAGTTCTAGTTGAGTGAAATCTCATGGTGTTTCGAGATTGTAATGTAGCTGAAATACTGTTACCAAAATTATTCAATATTCATTGCAATTATTGAACCCCCTGGGGTTTTCTTTGTGGTTGTAGGAGGGCGTCGGTATATATCAAGAAAGGGGGATTGGGGCAGTGTTTGCAATCAGGAATCAAACTAAATCCACCTAACTTACATATAGTTCAAAATAATAATTGGTAATTGAAGGGGGCATGGGCTGAGGGGGGTAGGGGCTTCCTTCAACATGCTGCCAGCACCTACATGCATTTGAAAGAAGTAAACATTTGCATCAGAACTTGAACATTATAGACTGCACTTCATTGCACTAAATAAATTGGCCAATGTGAATAAACTTGAAATTGAAATAGCCCCCTCTATTGGTAGGATAAAATTTGAAATTAATTCTTTTTAGTGTCATTGGTTAGTATCTTAATAACATTCAGTTCAATCTGTAAAATTGCAAGACTGACATGCAACAACAATGTAACTTTTAAATAGTGTTGTGGTTTATTTCTTTATAAAACAAATTGAAATAGAAATCTTGTATTATTCACAAATTATCACTTATTTCAGGGAAGGCTTTTAAAGGGATTGTAAATGTTTGTTAATTTGAACCCACTGTTTGTTTCAATCCTATATAGTTGTAGATATATACCATAATTCTAACCTGTGAAAATTTCAATTCAAAAGGTGGTAGCATTTTTGAGATATTGCCGAATATCTGGAACGGTTTTGTCCACGCAGGAAGAATAATCTGCAATCAGAATACACAATCTGAGAAACATTACTGCAGTAACGCTTCTCAGATTAAAATATTTGGGGTATAAAAAGTGATATCTTTTTCTAAAACCACAGCACTTCGGTGTGAAAAGTTTTTCAAAATGCATTATCTCTTTATAAGTAGCCGAATGGTGTCTGTGTGTGTGTGTGTATGTTATTGGATCTCCTCCCTGGATACCACATCAAACCTCGCCAAATTTACACGGAAGAAAGGAGTTGACTTCGTCTTGACACTCATCTATTTTTGAACAAAATCCGTTCAGAATTGACCGATTTATGAGCAAAAAAACACCAAAATGCATGGGTTTTTGCGCGCCGTTTTCACTGTTGCTATGGGCAGCGCGTGCGTACAGTGCAAGCAAAGAACTGTTGCTATGGGCTGCACGCGCGTACAGTGCAAGCAAAGAATAATGCCAATGCACGGGATCACGGGAAACGGAGGCAGGCACGGAGGCGCGGGTTAGAGCACGTGTATGCGACGGGGAGAGGAAGGGGCAGGGGGACGGGGGAACGGCACCTTTTATTTTTTACGGAGGGACGAGGGCATCCCCTCCCCCAACACGCATCCCTCGCGGCATCTACTCCTCTTTTGTTAACCCCCCCCCCTCCCCTATACACACAAATTTCTTTGTAATTCAGAAATGCCAGGAAGCAAATTATGACAAACTGAATAAAACACGCCTTGGAAATGCCAGGAAGCAAATAATATGTGAAAACTGAATAAAACACACCTGAAAAATTACGATAACACGTTTGATGAGATAAAACACAAACACAACATTTCAATTTCAAACTGTATTTTATTATTACGCTAGCACGTTTAACCATGCAAATGGGTTTTTAATTTCTTAAAGTCTATGGCTTTTTTTCAATTTCAAACTGGGTTTTTTATTATTAAGCTAGCATGTTTAACCAGATGGGTTTTAAATTTCTAAAAGTCTTTGGCTTATTGGCTTATTATTTAAGTTTCAACATTAACGATATTTTGACACTTCCGCAGTTACTTTCATTGGCGAAACATTGACGATTTCAAATAAAACAATTTGATGGGTGTTTCCGGAATACAAATTTTTTTTGATTTATAAAAGTGACAGTTGACAGTAAAACTAACACTAACACTGATGTCTTGATGTGATCTGATGATGTCATCGCAACTTTACTGTCGTCACGTGGTCATTGTGTAACGCACCACCACCTTGCACTATGATCAGATCATCAACAGTGCACATTGGTATGCGTAGCAGGTATTCAGGTGTGCTAACTGCAGTTTACCTGTCTAGCGGGACCCGCAGTACAAGAGTTTGCACAGAACAAAAAACATTGCAAAAACGCGTATACAAGTGCGCAAACGGGGGATAATGAACGGGACGGGAACGAAATTAATTTGACTGACAAATAATACAAAACGGGAAAAACGGGACGAGAAAATAATAAACAGGACGGACAAAATTAACGGGGCTGGGGAAATAATACGGGAAAGGAAACCTCGCAAAATTTACACGGAAGAAAGGAGTTGACTTCGTCTTGACACTCATCTATTTTTGAACAAAATCCGTTCAGAATTGACAGATTTATGAGCAAAAAAACACCAAATGTATAAATAATACAAAACGGGGAAAAAACGGGACGAGAAAATAATGAACAGGACGGAAAAAATTAACGGGGCTGGGACAGAGTAATTTGTATTGTGACATCACACTTTGCTTAGCAATTGAGATTGATACAAAAGTAAGATCAATCTTAGTGCTTTGTGAAATCAGAACAGCGCAGAACTCTAGCGGGACCCGCGCGTAGCGCAGGTTTCCCGCTAGTTTTTATAACAACATATATTTTTATATTCATTTTTATATTACCTCAAAATTTAACACCTATTAAATATAATTTTAGTGCGAAAAATAGTTAATGGCCTATTGGCCTGACTCTTTAACCCTTAGGGCCCTGTCAAATGAGGCAACATTTACAGACAACCAACTACAGTGCACCATACCGGACCACTTTGGTAGCACATGATTAATTTTTCAGTGTCTTACGATCCCCAAGAAAAATATGTGAGCATTCAAATGTGAATGCCCTTTCTTCATGGAGATTACCTGAAACTGGTTGCCTGTAAATTGCCTTGTGTGACATGGGCCTTATAATAACATTGTGTATTAGGCATTAATATTCACATAAATAGTTACACATTGGGTTCATTGAAGTGGGAAAAACCCAATATTTTTTAATAGTGGTAGACTTCCCTTTTTTAACCAATTATTATGAAATTTATTAAGGTAATGTTATGAGGTTTAATTCTTACTAATATTTTTCACACATTTCAGTAAACCTATGAAAAGATTGAAAACCAAAATTGTTCCCCTAAAATTACAAACCTAACTCCTTGTTTCCTAAATAAATGTTTCTATTTCTTCCACTACTATCACCCCGGAATACATATTTAAAAAAAATCATAAACAGGTTTCAATTATTCCATTTATTCCCCCTCATAAAATACCTTCATATTTTTTTGAAAAGCACTAAGCAGAAAGTGCTTCCTTGTGCATTGGTTAAGGGCACTGAACACGTTTGGTAATTGTCAAAGACCAGTGTTCTCACTTGGTGTATCCCAACATATCGTCACCGTTTTCACGAAGAGCCACACATGTCCAAACGCTTGATTGAGATTTACATTTTACACTGTGCTTGGCTTAAAACTGCAATATCTGCAATACTAAAGCCACGGTTTGCATTCTGTATAAGTTTAACATCCCTATTGACTTATTAATGTAGCGGCTCCACCCTCCAGTAGTCAAGGTGGTGTGGTTATCGATTTCTTAATAATTGTGTTTAAGAAATGAGGCTCCAAACACTCTGATGAAATCTTCAAATGTTCATTCGTTTAATTATTATGTCACCGTTGATTCACATTCAATTATAAAGTGTAGCACAACTCGATGTGGGACATTGAAGATCGAGGAGATGTATTAAAGGAAAGAAAAACCCTGTATGACAAAACAGGAGCACAAATTATTATAGTCCACAACCAGTCTGCCTTACATCAAATGTTATATGCTTCTGAACTAGTGTCAGATTTCATACTAATATTGTAGCATAGCTATAGCATAGATATTTGAAAATACACATTAAAACATATTTTAAATCAAATGAATAAAGAGTCCTTACCCTGTCGTTCTACCAATATAGATACAACACTATGACTGAGTATGACATCAACTTCTGTTGGCACTCTAGTTTTAAGCTAAGTCAGAAACAGACACGAAATACATGTAGATATACTATCAAATGTATTACACATCTTGCATCACATTAATACACACTCTAAAATAAGGTTTGCAGGTTAACCCCGGCAAAGTTTGAGTATTTAGCAAAACAACAACACTTAAAATCACTGTGCATTAAAACAACGCGTACTCATGTTATACTGTCACTAACAGTACAATGCCCTATACAACGCATACAAACGACATACCCCCGGTAACTTGAATACACAATACTATGTGTAGTACTGTCGCCATTTTACACAACAGACCCTTGAAACTCTGTGGAAGTTTGTGACCTAAAGTTCTGTTTAGTTACAAGAATAATCATATGCTATAAACTCACCAATACTTCTTTAATGTCTAAGGGTGTTGTTAGTTCTGGTCCAGCTTGCTGGGACGCCCAAAAATGGATCAAACAATACTCAACTTTACAGCACCAAAATCAATGAAGAACTGTACTTTCACAAGTAATCTCGCAAGGGCAACACAAGTCTCAGCTTAGAAAAGTACTCCATTAACACATGATCCAATACAATATAAGTGAAACACAAACTGTAATCTGTGTGGGGAAAAACCCAGTCTCTCTACCGGGAGACGCACAACAGACCACAACATATACTCCAGCTTCACTGCAATTAAGTCTTTTTCCAAACCAGGATTTCTTTTATACCTCTACAGTATTTAATCATACCCTCTGGATTCAAATGGCAACCATCAACCAAATATTTCTGATAGTGTATACGTCTCTGTATGTAAACACTTGCAGAAGGATAACCTGATTCCAATGCTCGATGAAGGAGTCCATTGTAACGTCTTACACGGTGATTGAAGTTTGTCACCGACACTTGGCCGGGCCTATTAATTACCGATCGTGGAATTACAGAGAAAATAACGATATGCCGAGGTCTGATACCTTCACTGTCTAACACATCTAAAAACTTAGTAGCCTGCTGCACCACAACTGCTGGTGTATTGTCAGGACTACATAAGTCATTTGTACCGATATCAATACATAAAATATCAACAGACCTAGACTTAAGTTTCCTCAAATAAAAATCTTTATTAGAGAATAATCTGTCAAACGTTAGTCCCGAATGACCATCGACGTATAAACTTATGTCTTCTAGACCAATCAAGTCCTCAATCGATCTATGCTGCCTATGAGCTTCTCTTAGTAGTCTCTTTGGAAAAGAGTGACCAAACAAACAGGCGGAAGTTCTTTCAGCCATTAGGAGAGATGTTGCAATGTCAAACTTCTTTAACTTTATCGCAACAGTAAACCCCGATAACAATTAGCTAAAGAACAACTGAAAAATCTAAACTGAAACTTTGCTCAAGTTAAACACATCATCAAAGGCAAAAGGTAGTACAGGAGTGGAAAAACCACGTCTTACTACACCGTCAGGTGAGCAAGCTTCTCCTGGCATCTACCCAGATAAATTATAAATATTTCACTAAGTTACTTCATTCGGCCAGAGTCCCAAACACCGCTTCTTCTTAAGTCGTTCAGAACGTCTGGGCGTTTTTGACAATTCCGGAGAAATGTCCACTGTTGGTTGAGGCTGAGCGGGAAGAAGTGGATCCCCGACTTTTACATCTGGTGGGTCTGGACACTTAAACAAAACCCACTCCTCGGAAGAGCTCTCAGAATCAGACTCATGATCTGAAATTGAAGTATTGACATTATCAGGTGATGGACATGAATCCAGCATCATCTCACCCCTGGGGTCAAGCATCAAACATTTTCTGTTCAACCACTTTTCTGCACCACCAAAGGCTGGTCTTACAGCATACAGATTGCGATCAGGATTGCTTCTTACCACAACATATTGATCAGAGCCAAAATGATCGACCAACTTATGGCGTTCGGTGAAACCAGTCTTCTTTACCAAAACCCTACTCCCCACGGGCAACGGACAGGCCTTAGCATATTTATCATAGCGTCTCTTGTTCGCCTCGGCTGTTCGATTCATGCGATTCTTTGCTATGGTGTGTGCTTTTCGCAAAAGCCTAGCTTGGTGTTCAACTGTGTTATCACTCCAAGCATTGGTTGAGCAACTAAGCAAATGATCAATCGGTACCCTTGGTTTTCGACCAAACATGAGAGTATAAGGTGCATACCCCGTGACACTATGAGGAGTTGAGTTGTATACGAAAACGAGATGTGGAAGCAACTCGGGCCACCTATGTCTATCTTTCTGCTGCACCGACTTAATCAAACCACAAAGAGTTCTGTTGAATCGTTCAGTCTGTCCGTTACCCTGTGGGTGATGAGGGCTAGTTCTGGTCTTTTTGATCCCATAGAGATCACAGAATTCCTTAACAAGTCTACCTTCGAAATTTTTCCCTTGGTCGGAATGTATCCTTGTAGGAACCCCATAGTGGACAAACCAATTTCTGTGCAGAGCTCGGGCTACCTGTGGTGCGGTCTGATCCCTACATGGGACAGCCATCGCAAATTTTGTGAAAGCGTCTGTCATTACCAACACATCTTCCAAATTCCCAATTCCTCGATCTAGCTTCACAAAATCAATTGCCAGACACTCCAGTGGTTGGAAGACCAATAAGTGTCTCATGGGTGGGCGTACCACCGGTGTTGGAGTTTTGGCCACGACACAAGAGAAACAACTGCGAATATATACTTATTAGTTCTGTCTGGTCGATACCTAATATCCAATTCGAAAGGGGCAAGCTGGGCTACCCAACGCTGTTCGGTAGCACCAAGTTTAGCATTAAGTAAGTGAGCTAACGGATTATTGTCGGTCCACACCACGGTCCGACGACCCATAAGATAATCGCGGAATTTTTCCGACACTGCCCATTTTAGGGCGAGAAGTTCCAACTTGAAACTTGAAAGGTCTGGGTAATTCTTTTCGGCACCCCGAAGCCCGCGACTAGCATAGGCAACAGGATGCAAGTTTCCAGAGTCATCGTATTGCGATAAACACGCCCCAAGACCTTTTAGGGATGCGTCAACCTCCAGAACAAAGTCTTGATCAAACTTGGGGAATGCCAGAACCGGAGCCTTACTAAGTGCCATCTTCAGTTCCCCAAAAGCGGAGTCCTCTTTCGTTGACCAGTCAAAAGGCTCAGGTGGCTTCCCTGCTTTTTTTCTTGCCTTGCCAGTCAATGCATGCAGAGGGCCAGCAATCTTGGAGAAATCCCTAACGTATCGCCTGTAATAGGAAGCCATTCCTAAAAATGACCGAACATGTTCAACACTTGTAGGGGTTGGCCACTGCTTGATGCGTTCTATCTTGTCTAGGTCCACTGATATACCCTTATCGCTGACGACATGACCCAAATGTTTAACCGACCTCTGGAAGAACTTGCATTTACCTCCATTTAGCTTAAGGCCATTCTCAACTAACCTACTAAATACAGTAGAAAGTCTGTCCAAGTGATCTTCGGAGGTTTTCGAGAACACTAGGACGTCATCAAGATATAAGACAAGCTTAGAAAGGTTTAAGTCACCAAATATTGCCTCCATTATGCGTTGAAATGTACTAGGGCTATTTATAAGACCCTGTGGTAGCCGCAGGAATTCATATAAACCCCAAGGTACTCTAAATGCTGTCTTGGATACAGATTCAGGATGGACTGACACCTGAAAATAGCCATGGGCTAGATCCATAGACGAAAATAATTTGGCCCCATCAAGAGAGTCTAGCGTCTCTTCTATTCTAGGTAAAGGGAACGAGTCCTTGGTAGTTTTCTCATTAATTTTCCTATAATCAACGCACAGACGAAGCTGACCACTCTTTTTCTTCACCAGCACAATGGGACTTGCGTATGGGCTTACAGACTTCCTAATAACTTGGCGATCCAGGAGATCCTGTAGCATTTGCTTGACTTCTTTCATCTGATTCGGAATAACCCGTCTGTAGGGCAAATTCACTGGTTTCTCATCCGAGAGCTTTATCTCGCGTGGGATCAAGTCACAACAGCCTAGATCATATGGACCCATTGAAAATGCACCTTCATGCTTCTTAATCAAAGTTACGGCTGACGACGCAGTACCGCTGTCGAGGTCCTTAACGCTGACACCTGGGGGCAGTAAATACGTTGAGCCATCAGAGAATTTAAAAATCTCCCGTTCCTGCCCATTCGCCCCTTGGGCCTCATTCACTAAACACAAATCGTCAAAATCAGATTCAGACTCCCCAAGGTCATCAGAAACCACCTTCTGTAGAGTTACAAGTATTTGCCCATCATGAAAATCAGTTACGATTTCGTCCTTGGCATGAACAGCTGACGCAATAGCTAGTTTCGTGAGAGCCGGAATAGTCAGGTGTTCTGGGCCCGAATTTGCGACTAAGACAGAAACAGAAGTATCATTCATTTCCTGAATGCCCTCAATCATGGACCAACAACCCCGGGTTGCTTCTTCTAGAAGATCGTCACTGCCACCGGCATCCGATGGATGAGGTTTTAGCAAAATAGGGTTTTCCCCAAACCGCTCACAGGTTGCGCTAATAGCGCAAGGTATTAACTTGACACTGTCGGGCGGCAATGTTTCACATTTCTGCGTCCACACTTCAGCAATATGGGGGTTTGAGACAATGGTCTCGTTTGTCTGATGGCAATCTGAATCCACCGACAAGAACCGCCGCAGAGCTAAATCCCAATCCGGACTTAGTTTGCACAACTTAAGTTTGCTTAATCCAGCTGATAGTTTACGCAATACATTACAACCCAACAGAATAGGAAAATCCTCTTTTCTACCTAAAGGTGCCGGAGATTCCTCCTTAGAAACCAAGAAGCATGCGTTAAACTCATACCCCATAACCTTAACCGGCGCCTCAAGAAAACCTTCAACCGGTATACCGAGTCCATTGGCGCCCACCAGTTTAAGAAAAGCACCCACCTGATCCAGACTCCCAACCTTTGATGCCAAGTATTTATGATAAAACCTTGAGGAAATGAGGGACGTTTCTGCACCAGTGTCTAGCACACAATTTGCTGAAACTCCATGAATAAGAATTTTGGCAGTCGGGCTGCCTGCAAGGAGTTTCTCACTGTCGTCCTTCGTCATCATCCTATCAACATCCAAGTGTGTATCTTCTAACTTGTCAGAAACATCATTATTTAAAATTGGTTTCGGGGGCCCCTGTTTGGCAGGCACAACTATATCCTCCGCCATGGTGCCCTCTATGGCGGAGGCACCGGGTTTCCCGACGGCCGAGTCGGATTGATTGCGGTTGCTTGTTTCTTTTCGGCGTCGTTCCTTTTCTTGTAGCACTGCTCCTCTGTGTGTCCCCGCTTGCTACAGTAAGTGCACGCAAGATCATTGCGGTAGGACCTACTTTTGCTGCGATTCGAACCCACTGTAGAGAGAGACTGCAATGAGGTTGCCACATCCTGCAGCTGTGTGCCCATATTTGTCTGCTGTTTGACAAGCAGTTCTAAAGCCGCCTGAAGTTGCTTTTGACCCTCGACTAATTCTGTTAACAGCTTCTCGTTATCTGCGCTCGCGGGTTTTGTTTTGGGAACTTCACTGCGTTTTTTGGTAACTGCACACACTTCAGCACCCAGACATTCTTCATCGGCTAACAATTCAAGTGCTAGCTCACGCAATTGATAGAAAGACATTTCTGGATGATCTATGGCCAATCTACGAAGTTCTCGTTTGGCAGAGACGTCATTCACCCCCTTGATGAACTGTTCCCTAAGAGCCTTCTCTTTGAGCTGCAAAAGTGCATCTCTTTCATCAGACTCATCGGCGGCTGCCTCCATTCGATCATAGAGGCGCATGATAGCTCTGCTATACTCTGTCAAAGATTCTTCATCCTTCTGTGCACGACCATGGAATGAGGCATTAAGTGATTGAACTGACTCCGGAGAGCCGAATCTACGTTTCAACAACGCCGTGAGACACTCAAAATCCTCCCTTTCTTTTGGAGGGGAACACAAAACCTCTTCCCTGGCATCACTTCCCAAATGATCAATCGCTGTGCTGACCAACTCTCCTCCAGAGAGACCAAGTTGCCTGGCATATGTGTCTAAGTCATTTAACCATTCTTGTAACGTGGGATCACCTGTCTTACAAGGTACTCCGTTGAATTTTGGCAATTTGACAGTTGGGGCCCGTTGATATCTTAAGTTTTGAAAAGCATTAGCTAGCGTTTCGGCCAGAGCTTGATTCGACTGGGCCATAACCTCCGCAAACCCCTCAGGTAACGCCATGTTAGTAGGCTATCTTATGGCTTTTCTCAACAAATGAAAGTGTCAGACCCTGGTTGTTGTTTTTTTGTTTTTGTTTTTTTTGGGGGGGGGGGATTATGGTACACGCGAGACAACTGATTTTGCCTAAAAGTTATGTCAAGATAGGTTACTGGCCGATCAATGAATTTGGGCTCCTTCCTAATTAAGCATTGGGAGTAAACCAAGGAGGCATACAGCTTAACCCCTAACTCAACATGATATACGAAAATAAAACATACAGTGCCACCTAGAATGGTACATCACACCACTGACTCAACATCATGGGTACATCTTTAAAAGTGACCGCAAGTGCACGCTTATTTGTTTCACTTGACTCTGGATGATGTTGTACACACTGCCCTCACACACAAATGTGATGTGAAAACTATTCCACTTGGAAGTGCAGAGATTTTAATTTTAGCCAATTAGCAGGGTTATCAATGGCAGACCTGCCAACCTGTACGCATTTTGCGTGTCATGTACGCATTTTCACATCTGGGTACGGCGGTACGAGATTTATGCAGAAAATACGCAAAAGACGCAAAATCTAAATCGCGGTGTTTTTAAACTGCAGCACGAACGGACAATTTTGTTCTCAATTTCTTCAACTGTCATTCGTTCGACCCCAAGTGCAAAAACAACCGAACAAAGACACCCTGCATCTGAGTGATCATTATGTGCTTCGATAAAAAAGAGGTTGTGCTTAGAACTACATTATATTTTAAATTCTTACTCCCGCTGGAATACTTATAAACCAATGCGTAACAAAGGGGGTGGGAATGGCGCAATCCAGTTTCGGTCAATCTGGTACAGTACATTGTTTAGCCGTATGCATGGATGTACGTGCACACAACGCACGTGTTCGGCATCGCCGTGTGATTATACTTGAGTGTACAACATGGACGCCGATCGAAGTGTCAGATTAATCATGGAGGAAGGAAATACATCATTTCTGTTAGTTTTACTTTTATTAGGGGAGAATAGTGGGAATTTCATGGCCTGTGATCTTTGTATAAGAGAAACAAATGATGAATTGAAGTGGAACTGGACAATTCTACGATAGGCTTTCGTTTGTCCGTTTACTGGACAACCAAAGATTGAACCTTTCTCATTATTATTGCAGGCGTCGAAATAACCCGGCGCCTCGGCGCTATTAGCGCTTGGTCCCCAATAAAAAGCCCCTTGACCCTCTATTTCTACAACGCTTCCGGCGCTTAAAAAAACCCTTGGTCCCATTCTTACATGAACAGTTATAAACAATAACTTTACACCCACACGGTTTGACAAGAAAAATTGTTTGACAAGTCTTGATAATTGCTAGATTTAATGTGGCCGCGATCGCGATTGCGATCGTTTATTTCCACACGCATGCATTATTATTAGTATTAGTCTGGCTCTCATCTCCATGTTCCGTACAATAATATGAAGGCGAGAAGGGAAACACACAACTTGAATTTCCAGGGGCAAAAGACGCGCGGTGGAGTCTAATTTTAACCTCGTTCCTGTAATATTTCTTGCAAAATGTTAACCTCGTACTCATAAACACATCGCTCTCGCCACACAATTTTCCCAATGTGCGTTGTCGATCGATCTTAAATCACGAAGATTTCAGTGCAAAAAAGTTCTATAAAACCGATCGTCAAATTACGAAACCATGCAAATTGCTGTTGATGAAAACAGTATTATTAAGGGCAGAAATTAGGGGAAAAGATCGTCCCAAAACGCAATTTTACAAACTTCACTTCCGTGTGTTTTTTTTGTGTGTGTTTTTTTCAACACTTGGAAAATTGTGTGCTTCTAAAAAAACTTGCAGGCGACCCAAAACGTTGGTTGATTTAACATGCTGGTAGTTTTCGTGATTTTTGTGGGTGCCGGGGCCGGGCTGAAACAGTGCAATATTGAATTATAAAATTAGTTAGGGAAAAGCCCTTAGTCCCAGGAGGATAGCTCCTGGGCCGGTCCTTTTTTTGCTAACCCAGGGGCTAAAGTTGGCCCCGGTATGTCGGATGTCTATTTCTACCCCTGTTATTGTCAAGTTATTTGCATGCCGAGTAAGTTACTAATAATTTAGGAACATTGTTGAACAGTGCTTTTCATATAAATTAATATATGTAATTGGAATAGAAATCAGTCAAAATGGGCTCACCGCCCGTAGGGAAACCCCTGGCCAATTTTTGGTGAAAAGTACATTTTGTACATTATTGAATTGTGTTTTTCATTGAGATTTATACATGATAGTGGAACAGAAATCAGTCAAAATGGGCTTACCGCCCGTAGGGGAACCCCTGGCCAATTTTTTTTTTTTTTTTTGCCCTAACAATTTGTTTGCCCCTTGAGTGACATCTATGATCTAGGCAATTGGAACATACAGTGCCAACAGTACATGTACATGTAGTTGGGCTTCTGGGTTATGTCGCCGTGCACAGGCTTCTGGTTTTAATGCCGCTGCGCTAATGTGGTACTCAATTTTTTTTTACAAGGTTGGCAGGTCTGCAATGGTGTTGATCTACCATCCATAAGCATGGAAAATGGAATTTACATTACACAATAATTTTATCTTTAAGTTGAAGTACACAATGGCATTGGTAACAAATATTATTAATAACCAAATATTGCAATAGTATAGTCAACATGCATGGCAAGAAAATATATTGTGACAGGGGTCTTTTCTGGAGTCACTATCCTGTCTACGACGCCAATTTTCTGTAGCGGCTCCACCCTCCAGTAGTCAAGGTGGTGTGGTTATCGATTTCTTAATAATTGTGTTTAAGAAATGAGGCTCCAAACACTCTGATGAAATCTTCAAATGTTCATTCATTTAATTATTATGTCACCGTTGATTCACATTCAATTATAAAGTGTAGCACAACTCGATGTGGGACATTGAAGATCGAGGAGATGTATTAAAGGAAAGAAAAACCCTGTATGACAAAACAGGAGCACAAATTATTATAGTCCACAACCAGTCTGCCTTACATCAAATGTTATATGCTTCTGAACTAGTGTCAGATTTCATACTAATATTGTAGCATAGCTATAGCATAGATATTTGAAAATACACATTAAAACATATTTTAAATCAAATGAATAAAGAGTCCTTACCCTGTCGTTCTACCAATATAGATACAACACTATGACTGAGTATGACATCAACTTCTGTTGGCACTCTAGTTTTAAGCTAAGTCAGAAACAGACACGAAATACATGTAGATATACTATCAAATGTATTACACATCTTGCATCACATTAATACACACTCTAAAATAAGGTTTGCAGGTTAACCCCGGCAAAGTTTGAGTATTTAGCAAAACAACAACACTTAAAATCACTGTGCAGTACAATGCCCTATACAACGCATACAAACGACATACCCCCGGTAACTTGAATACACAATACTATGTGTAGTACTGTCGCCATTTTACACAACAGACCCTTGAAACTCTGTGGAAGTTTGTGACCTAAAGTTCTGTTTAGTTACAAGAATAATCATATGCTATAAACTCACCAATACTTCTTTAATGTCTAAGGGTGTTGTTAGTTCTGGTCCAGCTTGCTGGGACGCCCAAAAATGGATCAAACAATACTCAACTTTACAGCACCAAAATCAATGAAGAACTGTACTTTCACAAGTAATCTCGCAAGGGCAACACAAGTCGCACGCACATGTGTGCGTGTCTGCAGAGCAACGTTGCCGTGTCACAATAAACCATTAAATATATCATCCGCTGCCCTACAACACAATTATGACATGGATTTTACTATGAATTATCTTAAAATTAAACTGAATACAAAATGATTTAAGGAAAACATGTTTTATGCAAAGGTTTCAAAATAAAAGATAGAAAGATTTAAACAACAATCTAATGACTGGGCACTACTTTGTTTCAGCGCAATGTTCAAAGAAGTGTAAAATGCCTAGCACAGGCAGGGATAATATTTAAAGGGAAAAACTTTATCCTCAAAGTGCGTTCTCCTACATTAATTTCGTTAAATATATTGGCTGATTGCCATAGTAATTAGTCAAAGATACGTGGCTCTTCGTGAAACCGAAAAAGTGAGTTGTCCTACTTAAACGCCCAACTGGTTAACGTGTTTTTACATAGGAAGGAAAGGGGCGCGTATGTCACGTGATCACGCACGCGCTGACATAAGTGGCTCTTCGTGAAAACGGAAAAACGATTTGACCTACATTTGTTGCAATGTATTACAATGCGTTTTTGGGCCGATGGCTGTTCGTGAAAATGCAAAAATGCATTCATTGAGATAAAGGCCCCTTTTTGTAATAATCTATATTTGTCATTTTAACATATGTGGCTCTTCGTTAAAACGGTGACGATATGCATAAAATAACAAGCCTGTGAAAATTTGGGCTCAATTGGTCATCGAAGTTGCAAGAAAATGTTGAAAGAAAAAACACCCTTGTTGTACAAATTTGTGTGCTTTCATATAGGAATAAAAGGCTTCTTGCAAGAAGTCTTTTATTATTTTAGTGAGAAATTACCTCTTTCTCAAAAACTACGTTACTTCAGAGGGAGTCGTTTCCCACAATTACTATCAACAGCTCTCCGTTGCTCGTTACCAAGTCAGTTTTTATGTTAATATATAATTTGAGTAATTACCAAACGTGTACAGTGCCTTTAAGGGCAAAGACTAACAGCATATTTTCACTTTTTTCCCTATTCTAATTATTACAGAGTGTCCTTTCGGAGCCTGGACAGAACTTATGCATTTGTTTTATTGGATGGAGTCATCTGTTGATGAGACTAAGTTTTACATTTCTTGAGAGCGGGCTGTAGCAAGGTTTTCAAAGCCCTAAGGATTTTTGGTAAGTGGTTTTTTCAATTGTTTAAACTTATTTTAATTCCTGATTTGTTATTTTTTCCCTCCCTCCCCTTCTTTTAAAGGGGCACATTGCCTTCGGATAAGCCACTTTGGGCTGTAAAAAGCGTTTACTCTTAAATATTTTTAAATAGGCAGACTGAAAATGTTTCTTACGTCCTTCTCCCAAAAGAGATTTTACACATGGTTGTACCTGCAAGTTTACTAGTCATAGTCATTTCTATTTTGCTTACGGGGACAAAAATGTCCTCCATAGTCGAGCCTTTTCCACATTTGCATTCACTTGTATTTATATCACTTATTCTTGCTCCTTGTGAATTTTTGTTGGTGAATTGAGGAGAGAAATAAAATAATATCAATAATAATAATTGTCTCGATGTGTTTAAGCTTGAATTGTGTGCGAAAATAAAAATTCACTAAATATTTGTTGGCATTTTACTACGATCCTCAGGTTATTAAACACCACTAGGTAACTCTGTGTGTGTGGGTGGGGGGTGGGGGGCTTAAAATCCATAACCCACATTATTCAACCTACATGTACAAACAACAGTTGATTAGTATTTTGCCTGTCTGTATTGTACTCTATAAGTACCCCTAAGGGCATTGGACTGCAGGCCCGGGCCAGTGATTTTAGCGTCTGGCCAATGATGGCCCTACAAGTTCAGCAGTCATGTGTTTTTCAATTGAATTTAAATACTTCACTGTGTAATATCGTCAACAAATGCAAATTGTGTTTCTGTGTGTGGAGGAGAAGTACACGGTGACGTCATATGCAATGATACTGCAGTGCAACGGCTGTTACATGTTTATTGTTTTTGTTGCAGCGATCAGTCAGTGAGTCAGTGCATTTTGTTTTTAGAAATTGCCAACTCCGGAACTGAATCGGCCGTTGATTTAAAAAAATAATTTACGATCTTTTTCAGCAGTGCATCATACAAAAGTTATGTTTGTAATCGATTCCCTGTGTATTAACAGCCTTTTATCTATTAAAGAACATGAAACGGAATTTATTTTGTCTGAAACGGAATTCATGTTTTTTAAAAACGGAATCCGCACTTTTCTGATGAAACGGAAAATCATTGGCCCTACATTGGTTAAGTATAAGGTTATCTAATAACAAAACCTACGGACTTTGGCCATAAAGAAAAACAAAATAATAAACAAAAATTCTCAAAAACAAGAATAAGGTCTTTATGATGTACACTACTGTTTTAACAGCATTCATCTACTGCAATGGGTACAAAATGTTGCTCTACCAGAATCTTACCACTGTCCCCTAAATTGGGACCCGGATTTTATGCATATTCATGTATGACAATGGATATTCATGAGGTGCTTGCCCGACCTGGCCGTACCTACTCCGTGGGAAGTTTACCATTCCAGTTTAATATCACCTTTGCTCCATGAGTACTTGCCACCTCGTTTCAGAAACATCTGCTCGTCAAAGCCACTGAACTTCAGAGCTTCTGCAACACCCACATCCAGTATCGACTTGGAAGGTTTCTTTGTACCTTCGGTACAGTCTAGAAATCGCATCTGGCAATAGAAAGATACAAACAATAAAATATGGTACTGCTCAAGTTTTTAAGTGCCTTTGGGTTTGATTTTGAGAGAAGTTGAAATAAATAAATGAAAACTGTATTCAAGCATTTTCTGTGAGACTCAGTGATCATGTAGTATGAGGACTTGGACTGGTTGGGCAGGGTAGGAGGGTCAGTGGGTCGGTAAAACATTCAGTGATGCACAGCTACTTCAAAAAAGGCCATACATTGCACAGTTATTCAAGGTGTCTCTGTGTCTGTTGGGAGAATATGTCAGTCAGTGTCTTGAGAACTTCTGTGCAGCCTTTGATACATGTAGTTCTCATAGATTTCCAGGGCACTTTGAAAGGCAAGGATGGATTAGCGGGTAGAACGTTCAGCACAGTGAGGCTACTGATGTTTGAAAATTGGAAACTGTGGAGAAGGTCTTTGTTTTTTTGTGTTTTTTGGTGGGTTTTTAAAAAGTTTTTTTAGGGATAGTTCCAGACTCTCTGCAGATACGCTAATATTGTGCATAAAATCAAATACAAGTTAGAGTGACGAAGTACCTTTTTTTGTCAGAAATATATACATTTAGATGTCTAGATTTCCAATAACACATTTTTAGACTTACGTCTAAAACTGAAAATTAATCCAAACAAATATTTTGTTTATATAGATATACATATATTTTATGCCTCTGACAAAGGTCAAAAGCTAAGGACATCGCCCCTACTAGTTTTGTATATAGATATAGATATTTAGTTGTTTTTATGGGGGAATCTACCTAATCAAGTGGAATTCGAACCCATGGTCAATCTAGAGCAGATTTTTTAACTGCTAGACCATTGAGCATGCCTGTAAAATAATATTGTTTATCCCTGATGTAATTATTGCATCTATCTGGTGGAAAAACAAAACAAACAAACACTTATCAATTTTCTCCTTTTGTCAGACTATGTACATGTACATTTCTTTATTGTCCGTGTATTTTCAAAGAACTTACGTATTCGTCAAGGATAAGGTATGAGTTCAGCATCTGGTGTAGGAAATGAAGATAAAACACAATTATTGCAAGCAATTAACCGGGTTGGTGTTCATTGCTCACGTTGAAGGATTTAAGGTGCTACACTAGACAGCAAGGTTTCAAATCTGACATTTCACACAATAGAACTTGGAATTAATTTTTAAAATACGCAGCACTAAGTCTGAGATGGGGAAGTGGAAACTTTATGAAATCTTCATTGTTTGCATCAAATGGCTCGTTTATAAAGAAGTAGATGGTGGGAATATTTAAGTACATAGATCATGTACTTGAGTCTGAAAATCATCCCATCAAAGGCATCGTACACGTTTGGTAATGACTCTGATAATTAATGGCAATAAAAACTTACTTGGTAAGAAGTACAGCAGCTTTGGATAGTATAATGCATTTTGAGAAACTTTTCACTTCGAAGTACTGCGGTTATGTAAAAATATATCACTTTTTATCTCCCAAATCATTTGAATCTGAGAAGCGTTACGCGTAACACTTATCAGAGTGTGTATTCCAATGCAGATTATTCTTCCTGCATGGACATTTTCGGCAATATCCAGATTTTCGGCAATATCTCAAAAACGCTACCACCTTTTGAAATGAAATTTTCACAGGTTAGTTTTATGGTATATATTTTTTAATTAATTAATTGTGTATTGGTGTTGCAAAAGTCAGTCAAATGACATTGCTATTTTTCTGATAACTGGTGCTCTCTGCACTGTGCTTTTAAAAACAGCTATTGGTAACCAGCGATGTAACCAACCTCGATAAGCTTGTTTGCGAATTGATGACTAGATTTGTCCAACCATCGTTGACTAGCCTGCGTTTGATCTGAGATACTCTAACTATGGTTGACTGAGCTGGCTCATTACTTTAGTTCCTCACCCTCCAAAGCACACGTTTTTTTGTACGGTATTGAACATTATAATAATATTAATAATACTAATCAACTTTATTTCTAGAGCGTACATCTCCTGTGCTCATGGTCTTTTTCAAATATACAAATAAATTAGAAATAAGGTGATCTAAGCAATTTACAATACAATTCTTTATGTCAAGTGGTGTCCAAAGATTCTCAACATTTCCAAAACATCATGTTACAAGCTACCTTTTCATTGGACTCTGGGACCAAGCATTTAACATCTTTGTGTCTTTGTAGAAACGCTTTGAACTCCTCTTCGCTGATGACGTAAGATTCAGCATTACGCAGGGCATCCTCTCCACTGTTTTCACCCCCGATTAACAGACATTGAAAAACCTGTCAGGAAAACAAACAACAAAACAAACATATTGTCTTCATTCTAAGTGGCGTAAAAAATAGGTTAAATATTCTGATTGTTTGCTCTTCAAGATAATTTTTTTCTGTTACAAGGACAAAGTATAGGTGGTTATAAAAAAAAAGGATGTTTGAAGTTTTGCATGGTGTGGATAATAGGAAGTGACTAAGTTTCTCATCTTAGCTAAATGAAGGAAAAGGTTTTTTTGCACTGTCTTGTTTATTTTTCTACAAAAATATTTTCTAGTTTATCGTCAGCAATATCACAAAGTGCCTTAAAGTCTCCTGCAGCCAAACCTTTAAGGTTTGGAAAATAATGTGTTTAAAATTACATGTAAGCTAATTTTGAAATCACTGGTTCGTAGACTGTTCAGCATTTAATCTTTTAAATTTTACATATTAGGGAATTCAATTCAATTCAATTCAATTTATTACAAACGTCATGTTCAAAGTAACATGAAAATTAATTTCCAGTGTCCATCTTACAATAAAAACACTAAGAGATATTTTGTAAAGTTACATAGAAGTAGAAATCTTTAATCATACAAATCTGTTTTAATATTGTCCATAATAATTAATGAGTAATTATTTCATTAACAAGATTTTCTCTTCATGAAAACGGTTGGTCAAAGTTTTTACGCGCTTTGTGGTTGTTGCTGACAATATGATGACGGCAGCATAAGTATTGCCATTGCACTGCTGAACGTTGTTGGACCATTTGGATGTATATTATGGCGTACGTACGGGTTACATTTATAGGCATAGTATGGCTTATTAAGGCGTACGTACAGGTTTCATAAGGCGTACAAGACTTCCACATTCTATTGTCTCTGAAGGGTTAGTGGACCCACTGGTAGTGATACTCATCACTATCATTGCATTAGATGGAGAACACTGCATACATACCTTCCAACGGCATGGGTTAAGATCCATGATGCACTCTGCCATATCCTCATCCTTGTTGTAAGTGTTGATAACACTGTTGATCTTAAAAGCAACCTGTGAAAATAAAAGAACAATTCAGCTAGTTTGAGCATTAAGGTTGGCTCCTTGGTTTCTTCCTTGCCTTTCACCTCTGTGGACCCTGGTTCGAATCCCGAACTGCAGCCTTGCAAGTGGATTGGGTTTCCAATTTGATTGCATGGGTTTCCCTATTTGGCAACATGTTGGGTCTCCCACATCTAAAACCGACATTTCCCCCATCATTTTCTCTACACAGGTATCTTCAGGCCTGTGCTAGTCGCTTTTGAGGGTCCCTTTGGAGAGACCCTTGGTTTCATTACCAGATAAATATATTTTTTAAAAAAATAAAAAATTAAAGGAAGTTGTGTTCAACTTCTTCTGTACCTTGTATTTGTGGCAGTAATCCCTCACAGAGTGCAAACTATTCAGGTGGTCTTTCCTCCCTTGTTGCCGTCCGATCTTTTCATTGACAGCTGGGTCAAAACTATCACAGGAAATAGCCAAGATATCCAGATGCTCACCTGTGAAGGTAACAATTGTCATGCATGAAACAGCAGTTGCTAACTAGGATAATTACATCTTTGATATATTGTTATAATTAATTTTGGGTTGAACAAAGAAAAATTTCAAATATCAAGTACTAAACCGCAAGGGAAACTGATTGGGTGAGTTTTATATAATTTTTGGTTGAACAAAGAAAACTTGACTAGACTTGAATCTGCGACCTCCGGAAATTTACCCAGTAAGTTTTCCTTGTGGTTTATTACTTGATATGAAAAGTCGCACCCCCTTAAAAGGTGATCCCTCTGCTGCCGCTTCCCAGGTTGTATCGTAAACTTGGGTGTGATCCCTTTACAGCATTTACAGGTTGAATGGCTTCTGAATGGCTGCTTCAATTTTGTTTTTGAAAAACAATTTCTGGTCCAGTAAACATTTTGTGCTGCAAGACCTGCGGTCTTGTGGATTTCCCCCAAAATTTGAGTCCAGGTTGTTACTTTTTACCATGCTAAGACTCACCATAATCTTGGAACCATTTTTCACTGATGAGACTACCATTGCTGACAATAGTAACACTTGGCAACTCTAACTCCTCCTTGCAGTAGCGAACGAGTTCTCCCACAAACTTCCCCCGCTTGACAATGAACGGTTCACCTCCAGAAAAGTTGACTTTTTCCATTCCTGTCATAAATATCCCAGGTAGAATGATCTTATTCATGGATATTTGAAATAAAGGTGATCCCTCTCCTGCCGCTTCCCAGGTTGTATCCTAAACTTAAGTGTGTGATCCCTGATTCTAACGGTTGTATAGCTTCTGACTGGCACTCGGAACAAAGATATTGACAAAATAGGGAGACCGCTAACCTTGATAAGCAAATTGTAAACAAATCACAACGATACAAGAAATTAATACTAATAGCATTAGTCTTGACAAAGTACTAGAAAGAAATCCCATATGGTAGAAATTTGCCATACTATCTTTACAAGTATATATACATTTTTCCATGGGGTAGTAATTCTTAAGGGTTTTTTTGGGGGGGGGAGTTAAAAGAGACGGTGTATTCTTGGTCATTTTCTTTTTATAATTATGTAGACAGCAAATTAATAGAATAAGGTTTAAACCGCTTTACACTTGAAGTAGGTTTTACACACAAAAAAAAGCTTCATTGTCTGGGATAATGTAAAGACTTGTTTTATCCTTTATCCTTTCTCTATTTTAATAGACAAATAAAATTATAGTTTGTAATCATCCTTTGCAATACCTTACGTTGACCTGCAAATAATAAAAAGAGCAGAAACATGTATACAAATTGATGCCAACCTCCATTGGATTGTTCAAAATGCCGAACGCATATTCTCTCCTGTAGGAATGTTCCCATAGTTCGGCACAATTGTGGTCCAGCAGAATGTTCTGGCGTTGCAATGGATTTTGGGCGTGTGCTTATGGGAACGTTCTTAATGGCCCTACACACCTTGACGTTTTAGCCAGCATATGCCGACGTATGAAAAATTTGGCGAATACGCTGGCGTACGTCGAATAAGTTATGGGTAAGTTTAGCAAAAGTTAAGAGCATACTGAAGCACGCTGGTGTATGTCGTAGTACGGCGAGGTCGTCAAAAAATGTTGTGCATGCACAAAATTGTTGACGTATGCCAGCGTATGGCCCATACGTCCTGCACATACGCGGGCCATAAGTTGTAGGTAAGTTATGCGATCGTTGACACACGTTCACACACGTTACTTGTAAGTTACTCATAAGTCGTAATACGTCGAGATAACGTCTAGGGTACCCAAAACTTATTTCTAACCTATGAGTAACGTGCTTTGAACTTATTTCCAACGCATATTGACGTGTTTCGGATGACCACAGAACTTACTGAACGTGTTTCTAATTTACATTCGTTGGTATAAGTTATCTATAAGTTATGGAAACCTTCTATGTAAGTTACTACCACGATATGTATAAGTCCAACTCGTTATGAATACACTATGTATACGCCCAAAATTGAAAAACAAACATCGATAGTTCAGCGTATGCCAGCGTTTTAGAGAAATTTTGATACGTCAGCATACGCTGGCTAAAACGTGTTAAGGTGTGACAGGGCCATATTAGCACCTAGAACAAGCCAGACTTTTGAGACGCTCCTTTAAGACAGTACAAAAAACCAAGCCTAGAGTTGTGACAATTAATAAACACATAAAAAAGATAGTTTATAATAAGGAAATATGTTATGATGGCGTTGTAACTTTAGCTTAATAAATAAGAAGTTTATAACTTTATAAGGAGTTATGTTTTTCAAGCATATAAGTTCAAACTCCAAATCATGAAGAATGAACTTGACTTCCTCTGACCACACCACCTATGTCTGCATCCTTAAACCCAACCCATCAGTCCTCTGTTAGTATGAAAGTGTACTCACCCGCTTCCTTGAGCATGCGGAGTCCCTTTTTGGCCTCTTCGATTGGTAGCACGTCGGATGTCTTGGCAGTGTGGAAGCAGAATCCACAGGAATAGTTGCATTGTCTAGTGAAATGGTAGTTAACGCTCTGTGGTAGTATAGGGGAAGACCCTCCTGCCCCTTCCTGGGTGACTCTACTCTCTTTTTTACCCATGTCGCCGTCTTGCTTCATCTCATCATTGGTCTTGAACTTTGCCCGTAAGAAAACCACAATAAAAACTGCAACGATGGCAATGCAAATAACTATTTGTGCATTTGTTTGGTCCTCAGACCAAATTCCTTCATTAAGTGCCTCAATAGACATTCCTGATCTGTGTTCATTCACTTAAAACATTGATGTTCGTGAGAAAATAGAATTAGCATTTATGTCTAAACGGTTTTTTATCATTAGGGGAATCCCCAATTTATTGCGCAATGTGCATGGGAAATTCCCTAAGTTTAGTCTTTAGGCAGACCCCACGGGTGATTGGGAGATATCTGCGGGGTTGGCAGATAGTTGTGCCAAAAGGGCATCTCCTTAGCGCAGACCCTAGAGCTTTTTTGGACGACGGCGCTCCCAGATTTACCAAAAACTTGTGGAAGAGCTTAAAGCTCTTAAAGGTATTAAGTTTCAGCTGGCAGGAACTACCATAGAGGTTTTCCCCTCTGTCTAATGTCAGTTGAAATATTTTTGTCAAAATACTAGAGAGTTGATGACTACACGACCGTCAAATCAACAACATAGTCTGTCAGCTTAAAGAGTCCATATGCATTTTTGTATACAATCTTTGAAACTTTCAGAATCATCTATCTACACATCAACAAATCCAAATCCACTTGATGCCTAATTTTCCTATCACCCCTAGGCTATTTTGGGCATATTTAGCACATGTTTTGTGCATATGAGCACATTAAATATGATTGAATTTACAAAGATCTTTATTTTCCAAACTTGTATTAAGTATTATTCCATTTTTTAATACTTCCAATACTTTGATGTGTTTCAGCGGCCATTTTGAATTTCAAAATGGCCAGCGGCCATTTTGAATTTCAAAATGGCCGCCATTAGTGGTAATACATGTACACGTATTAAATATACATTTTTGTTTCAATGTTTCACTTTTTAATTTGTTTGCTAAGCACAGTTGGCCAATTTTAAGAATGACAGTTGGTGTTAACATTTCTGGTAAAATACCGAGATGAGATGCTTTGAAGGTCATGTGGCTGCCATTCGTGGTAATACATACATACAGCGTTGTCACTACGCCGGTCGGTGCCGGTCGGGCCTGCCGGCACTCGGAGAGGCACTTTTCCTTGCTAACAGCTTTACCGACCGGCACTATTTCGACCGGCAATGCTGAATATTTCATTACTTTGTCATCAGAAGCCAACAATAAATTCCAGTATTTATGACAAAATACATCGCGTTTCGTTTTAATATCCATTCCTGACAGTCCCTGACAATTTCTGACAAATACTCACCATAACTTCTCATTTTCGTGCGTGCTAATTTATTTTGTCCCGGTCTGGTTGTACCGTATCAACTACCGTGCAAATATGCAGCAATGTGCTACGTAACGTCTACCTTATTCGCGGGACTGCAACTTTTCGCGTGTAGTAGTTCCGCCCCAACTTGACAATCGCCCAACTATAGTTGGGATCGCAGTATCTCATTGCAGTGAGGTTACCGTCAGAGCTCTATGGGCGATCCCAACTATAGTTGCGGCTCCCCAACTGTATCACAAGGTGCTATAGTTTGGGCGATTGCCAAGTTTGGCAGTGACGGATCATTCATAGTGATTTTCCCTTTGCCTGCACGTGCAATTCCACTGGCGCTTGTGTATGATCTACTGTATTATTGTGGACAGCTGATTGTGGACAAGCCTATTAATTTGTTGTTTATACAATATAAAAGTTTTGAGTTCATCATTTGCTCGTAATCATGCCGCTATCGCAGCGAAGTATTAACAGTTTCTTTAGAATCTTCAATAAATCGGACAAACTTGGCAGCATGGGGTAAACTTACCTATTGAATAATAGAATAATCCTGTAACTGTACAATGAATGAACGAAGCTTGGCAGGCTCAACACGCTATCGCCGTGTTGCCTCGATCTTGTTGTCAGCTGCTTGTTGTATTTTCTGTATCTCCATGGTTCGTTCATCCATGGTTCGTTTGGCGCCTTAAGTTTTAAGGCATAAGGTAGGGGTGGTGGTGGTGCCATTTCGTTAAGTAAATATTTTGTTAAAAATTTGATAGAAATTATAGCAATTGTCATTGTCTGCTATGATGTATTGTTTCATCAAAAGAGATGCTTACTGCAATGGCGTCCATTGCAACGCTCACTTCACATTTTTAGCGTGAATTTTACCATCTTGAAAAAAAAATTCCGACCGGCACTAAATTTGGGCTAGTGACAACACTGCATACATACTCGTTTTAAATATACGTTTTCGTCTCAATTGTTTACTTTTAATTTTTTTGTTAAGCACAGTTAGCCTATTACCCACTGATCATCTCTATTTAACAATGACAGTAGGTGTTAACATTTCTGGAAAAATACCGAGATGAGATTGCATCTCATTTTGAAATTCAAAATGGCCGCCATTTATGGTAGTACATGTACACGATATATACATTTTCGTATAAATGTTTTACTTTTACTTTTTTTTTCTTTTTTTAGCACAGTTAACATATTAGCCACTGATCATCTCTAGTGACTTATTTAACAAATGACAGTTGGTGTTAACATTTCTGAAAAAATACAGAGATGGGATTGCATCTTAAGAGCTTTTTCTGCCCAAAAGAATTTTTTTACAGCCAGTCAAAGAGAGGCACCTTCAGGTTAAGACAACATATTCAAAGAAAGACTGGATACCCCAAAACTCTTCCAATGGACATGTCAAACCTTCCGGAAATCCACAGATCACAACTTTGCTGAGCAAAAATTACGATAAACACTTCTAGGATATAACTTAATGATGTTGCAGAGCATCCCTTTGGGCATATCTGTCATTGTATTATTAAAAGGATAGCCTCTGGACTGGAACAAAGAGACCTTAATTTTGTTTTAACGAGAGCTTTGTGATTAATTAACAATGATAATATACAACATTTATTAGGCGCTTAACACGGATATTTCTATTAGCGCACCATTGTTTTGACTGCAAATTTTCCCTGCAAGGTATGTGGAGTTGCGTGTTGAAGTATGAGACCTATTCCTTTGCATAGAATGGTTTAAAAGGTGCTGTGGCGCAATATATGCTGCCGATCAGACCAGGAACACCGGGGCAAACCCCTTCTCTTTACGATAAGTGCACTGGGTTCTTTTACGTGCATTACACAACACACGGGACCAACGGCTTTACGTCCCATCCGAAGGACAAAGCATGTGGTTAAGTGTCTTGCTTAAGGACCGCTCGGCCACGACACGCCACAATTTGGGATCTTCTTCCAAATACAAATGCCTTGAATAACCTATCTGACTTCAATAAACAGTGGCCTATGTACCTTTAAAGAGGAAGGGAAATTTCAAATTCATTTTTGTGATGTACTCATTTTCCAATAAAGAGAGTCTTCACGTGAGTCGGGAAAAAATTACTAGTCTCTAACATCACGTTAAAATGGTGTTAATTGCCATTGTTTTCAATACCCTTCCAGTGCAAAATTTGTCGACATCCAAAACATCCGATGAAATCATTCTGAGAAAAATGGGTCTGTACTTTTTCGTACGGGATGTTTTGGTTAATTACTGACGTTTTCGGAGCAAAATTTGAAACATGACATCATTGCATTTCAACAACTAATTGGTCTTTACATCCCCAGGAGGACTATTTCGTCAGACAAAATGTCAAATTCTGGGCCGTTTTGAATGAATATCATTGAAAGTCAGGATCGGACTGAACAAAAACATTCTTGTACAAAAATGTACAGACCCATTTTTCTCAAATGATGTCATCGGAAATTTGGATGTTGACAAATTTTGCCCCGTAAGGTTATCAAGGGACCCTGTAAATGTCCATAACTTTTCATGTACATTGGAAACAATTTGCCTGATTATTTTATAATACTTGAAGATAATATTTACATCAGCTCTTATGTCTCGCTAATCTGTAGCTAAGTCTAGTTCTTCACGGCCTGCTTGTTTAGAATGTTACACGTCTGGTAAGTTTCCCCTATGTTGCGATATGACAATATTTGGTACATTCTCTGAGATCTTAGCTATTAATGCTCTGCGTGATATGGTTGTATTGATGACATGTTTTTTCTATTATCTCCTTATACAAATTTTCTCCCTGAATTGTGGTTATGTAGTCTCCAGAGTCAATGTTTTCCTGCAGAAACAAAATCAATCTCTGCAATGAACTGTCTCGTGTTGTGAACGTTTTTGTAAGTTGTGCATTTTTTTAGGCCAATTAACTTATTTGGGCAAATATTTGAGCTAGCAACTATTGTGGTACACAATGTCCCTTGTAAGTAGGCCATCCTCTTCTATTACATCAGCGAGTTGTAATTTCCACAAATCATTGTCACTTTTTTCAACAATCTCTTTATTGATCTTCCACGGTTGACACTTTGTTGGCAAGCATGTTTGGTTTCATCTTTTTTTGGTAGTATCCTATTGTGATGGAATTGCATGAGTTGAATTCGTCATGTGACGTCGCACGTGATATGTGAACGACGTCATCAGTCATGTGTTCAGCTTGCACCAATAGGGTTGGTGCAAGATGCAAGTTCCCGCCACGAGAAGTCAGGTGAACTCTGATTGGTGCGGTAGTTGTAGTTCAGTTGGGCTAGTTGCCCGTAACTTTTAAGAAGTTAGTTGAGTTTATGTAAGATATTGTGCGCTGTTGGGCGTGCACATGGCTTTCAGGAAAGCGTGATAAAAAGCTGCTGTTTTGGGTTGCAGGGAGGGACTTGTTCCAGAAATTTGAGTGCAGCAAGTATAGTAAGTATATGAGAGTTATTCATTACTTTGTGTAAATTGGGAGTAATATTGAGGGTAAAAGGAGCCTGTGGGGAAGAAGATTAGAACAGAGACGTGAGTGTGTTATTTTCTGTGTGAATTTTGGCGGTATTTGTGCATTTTAGGCAGCGTTATTTAAGGCTGTGCGCGTGCAGGCGATCGTCGTGATAAATACACAAGACGATCAGCCGGAGCTAGCTGTACTGCGGTGTAGTTGAACTGGGTTAAGTGCAACGACCCAATGGTTGCCGTCGCTGTGTGCGAGGCAGACAACTACTGGATTCTGGGAGGGCTGTGTAGCGGAGCGGGTCGTGTGTTGTTGCCGGGACCGAGCTGTGTGCTCAAGGCCCAAGGCAGCTGGTGTTGCGCTGGGCTAGGCGTGCAACCGCGGCGTGGTGCTCTGTGTATGTGTTGCCTTTCACTGGTATTGAGTATTGCTAGGTAGTTGTTTACATGACTTGTAGATAATTTGGGGTCTCACATTCTAAGTGCTTACAGGCTAGGTTATTTTGCCCAACTTCTGGAGTTGAAGGTGAATGTCAATAAATTACTTTTGAGGTCAAGGTCATTGTTAAACTGTGTCCTATTTGTGTGATTATTTTAGGGAACTGTGTGTACTCTGACAGAGAGGTGTACAATCTTTTATAATCGGGCGGTATACTTCCTCCCAAACGAATCTCGTCACTCAGCCTTAAGTCCGCTTAGTGACTTTAACTTGAGCTAGCAAGGGAAAGGGTCCGAGTTAATAATCATAGACTGGATAACGGTCTGTGCCCGCCACACTATCCTTGACAAAAGAAACACTCCTGAGGATTAAAATGCTCAGCAGTAGATCTTGTAAATTTTCCTGATTTCATACAAGGGGGTGCAGAAAATCGACCTTTTAGATTTTGTAGTGGGTCAATATTGTTGGAACCACTTTTCATCTCTTTCATTTCATTTCTAGTTTTTGAAGTTGTATCACCAAAGCACATGCGATGCCACTGTGCACCTTTCTCAAGGAGTTCATCCCCTGTTGTTCCACGCAGTCTTTGTGAAATATTTAGGAAATCAGGATTGCCTAATTTACACCTCTATATGCCACCCTAAAAACACAACGATGCCTTGGGGCGGTCGCACTAAATACCGACAACAAACGACGCCTGACGACAACTAACGACAACAAATTTGTAAGGCCCTTTAAAACAACGTTTGAGCATAAATAAACCATTACGTATACGTAGGAGAGTCATATGTATCTATTTAACCTTCATTCTGTTGAAAAAATTGTATTTTTAACTGTTCAAAAAAGGTTTTTTTACCCTGAAGTATTAACTTCGCCGTGTTGTCTTTCAACCGTACTTGGACGATACCATTATGCAATAGGTAAGTTCTTTGGGGATAGTTGCTTATGTACTGCATAGTTGTTTATGTACTGCTGTTTTTTATGAATTTTTTTAAAAGTTCTTTTAATATTTGAAAGACTAGATATTAAGTGGCTGTCATAAATAATCTAATACTATAAGGTCATGTTGATACAAATGGAAATGTTCTTCCAAAATAATACGATCACAAATACAAAACTATGACTTATAATAGAGTCATAACAATGAGCTTATTCGTTTAATATTAAATTCAACTGCCGTTGAAATTGTAGAACTGATGCCAACTGATGATGTCAACACACGAACAGGTCGCTCGGTACCATGATAATTTTGCAAAGGCTACTTGTGGTTTTCGATCCCTGCAGTACAATGGTATCGCCCAGGCACGTTCCAAAGTCAACATGGCGGACACTACTGGTTGTTACTACTTCCGGGTAAAAAAACCCCTTTTTTTCCAGTTAAAAATAATTTTTTTTTCAACAGAATGAAGGTTATTTAGATACATATGACTCTCCTACGTATACGTAATGGTTTATTTATGCTCAAACGTTGATGTAAAGGGCCTTTAAAATTTGTTGTCGTTAGTTGTCGTCAGGCGTCGTTTGTTGTCGGTATTTAGTGCGACCCCCTTGGGGCTGTTGTGTTAGCATGGTTTGTGTTAATATGAAAACTGCAGTTCAGTTAGGCTTGATCTTAGCGATGTAAATACTCAAGGACTGTCAATAAAAGTGATAGACAGTTTCTAGTATTATTTATACGTCAGGATATCTATTTACATACACATTTTAGTTGAGATTTGAATAACGTAGTGCCCCCCAAAAATGACAAAAATTATCGACACAGACCTGCCAACCTTAAAAAAAAATTGAGTACCACATTAGCGCAGCGGCATTAAAACCAGAAGCCTGTGCACGGCGACATAACCCAGAAGCCCAACTACATGTACATGTACTGTTGGCACTGTATGTTCCAATTGCCTAGATCATAGATGTCACTCAAGGGGCAAACAAATTGTGAGGAAAAAGAAAAAAGAAAAAAATTGGCCAGGGGTTCCCCTACGGGCGGTAAGCCCATTTTGACTGATTTCTGTTCCACTATCATGTATAAATCTCAATGAAAAACACAATTCAATAATGTACAAAATGTACTTTTCACCAAAAATTGGCCAGGGGTTTCCCTACGGGCGGTGAGCCCATTTTGACTGATTTCTATTCCAATTACATATATTAATTTATATGAAAAGCACTGTTCAACAATGTTCCTAAATTATTAGTAACTTACTCGGCATGCAAATAACTTGACAATAACAGGGGTAGAAATAGACATCCGACATACCGGGGCCAACTTTAGCCCCTGGGTTAGCAAAAAAAGGACCGGCCCAGGAGCTATCCTCCTGGGACTAAGGGCTTTTCCCTAACTAATTTTATAATTCAATATTGCACTGTTTCAGCCCGGCCCCGGCACCCACAAAAATCACGAAAACTACCAGCATGTTAAATCAACCAACGTTTTGGGTCGCCTGCAAGTTTTTTTAGAAGCACACAATTTTCCAAGTGTTGAAAAAAACACAAAAAAAAAAAACACGGAAGTGAAGTTTGTAAAATTGCGTTTTGGGACGATCTTTTCCCCTAATTTCTGCCCTTAATAATACTGTTTTCATCAACAGCAATTTGCATGGTTTCGTAATTTGACGATCGGTTTTATAGAACTTTTTTGCACTGAAATCTTCGTGATTTAAGATCGATCGACAACGCACATTGGGAAAATTGTGTGGCGAGAGCGATGTGTTTATGAGTACGAGGTTAACATTTTGCAAGAAATATTACAGGAACGAGGTTAAAATTAGACTCCACCGCGCGTCTTTTGCCCCTGGAAATTCAAGTTGTGTGTTTCCCTTCTCGCCTTCATATTATTGTACGGAACATGGAGATGAGAGCCAGACTAATAATAATGCATGCGTGTGGAAATAAACGATCGCAATCGCGATCGCGGCCACATTAAATCTAGCAATTATCAAGACTTGTCAAACAATTTTTCTTGTCAAACCGTGTGGGTGTAAAGTTATTGTTTATAACTGTTCATGTAAGAATGGGACCAAGGGTTTTTTTAAGCGCCGGAAGCGTTGTAGAAATAGAGGGTCAAGGGGCTTTTTATTGGGGACCAAGCGCTAATAGCGCCGAGGCGCCGGGTTATTTCGACGCCTGCAATAATAATGAGAAAGGTTCAATCTTTGGTTGTCCAGTAAACGGACAAACGAAAGCCTATCGTAGAATTGTCCAGTTCCACTTCAATTCATCATTTGTTTCTCTTATACAAAGATCACAGGCCATGAAATTCCCACTATTCTCCCCTAATAAAAGTAAAACTAACAGAAATGATGTATTTCCTTCCTCCATGATTAATCTGACACTTCGATCGGCGTCCATGTTGTACACTCAAGTATAATCACACGGCGATGCCGAACACGTGCGTTGTGTGCACGTACATCCATGCATACGGCTAAACAATGTACTGTACCAGATTGACCGAAACTGGATTGCGCCATTCCCACCCCCTTTGTTACGCATTGGTTTATAAGTATTCCAGCGGGAGTAAGAATTTAAAATATAATGTAGTTCTAAGCACAACCTCTTTTTTATCGAAGCACATAATGATCACTCAGATGCAGGGTGTCTTTGTTCGGTTGTTTTTGCACTTGGGGTCGAACGAATGACAGTTGAAGAAATTGAGAACAAAATTGTCCGTTCGTGCTGCAGTTTAAAAACACCGCGATTTAGATTTTGCGTCTTTTGCGTATTTTCTGCATAAATCTCGTACCGCCGTACCCAGATGTGAAAATGCGTACACGATACGCAAAATGCGTACAGGTTGGCAGGTCTGTCGACACAACAATAATACGGGCCTAATATCAGTCGTGTACCCTGTCTCACACTGAAGAGAATATATAATAAATACCATAGGGCGCCAGACTAATTTCACCACGTTGAGGAGTGTGAAGTAGCAGCTGTCAAACTCAAACCACGGAGGAAGACAGAAAAGTGATATTCCTGAAGGTGTTTGTGGCTACTTTCTTTTCTGTGTTATATATCTGGTAACATTACTGCATTTCTCAGTATTCACAAGATTATTTTGGCCAAAAACAGCACACTGAAGGGACTAGTTTCGATAGTGAAATCCTGCCGTAAGTTCAATACGTCGTCAGGTACGGTGCACGCAGTCAATGTTTTGGTGACTTTCGGATACCTTTGCATGCATGCGTATACGTCGTGGTATTCCGTTTGAGAAACCCGCCCAATCAGAATCATATTACACGGCAGTAATTGGACGGATTCCGAATAATGCAAGGATCGTCATTTGGGCACAAATTGTAAAATCACATATCGTATATCCTCCCGTGTCCTGTTTTCGATGTACTATGCCTTTTTCTTTGAATTGAAAAAAAAAAAATGATGCCATATATCAACTGATGCCCTAATTACCTTCCTTTGTTTATAAGAAGTATGTAAAAATATATTAAAACTTGATAGACATTGAAACTTTCACACCACGCACCGATCTTCGATGTTCTAGCCATACGCAGAAGAAACATCTGCAGTGACTTCAAGTGTTCTGTGAGACGTTGTGTATGACTCTATAGTCAGCAGTTGTCTTCATTTTATTCAAAATATTTTTTATTTCATTTTAAAAATTACGATGGTAATTTGCAAAAACTATAAAATAAAAATTTTTAAAAAAAAGTGTCAATAAGTCTTGGCTTTCAAATCTGATTTTTTTTAAAGTTTTGAATCTTTTTATGTTTCTTAACATTTATAATAAAGCATATAAACAGTGATATTTGAATCACCAAGCCAATGTTTAAATTTTAGTGTTATTAATAATAAATGATATGAGGGTTTAAAAAAAATTCTCCAGACTGTTAGAAAATGATATAAGGCACATGGCTTCTTTAAAGCCTCTGTATTTTTCCCCAGAATGCTCAGCAGAATTTTAAGTCACATGATTTTATCATCGTGAATTGTGAATTGAAAAATTGTTCGATGAAACTTTTTCGGCGGGCAAATTTTTTTTATGGCCCCGACAGTATGACATATTTTTGTACCTTGTAGAAATGCCTAAAATACCACAAATTTTTGCAGTACAAGTGCAACTTGCCAGTGGAGCCTCACATAATTCTAAGTTTTGGTCAAAGGAGAGGAGACTCTTTGCTTGGCAAGTCAAACCACAAAAATTGTATCTAGGGACTGTTTACATCGCGCGCAGAGAGGTAAAAGATTTGCATCGATTTCAGGGACGCCCTGAAAACAGGACCTCCTACGGTAGTTTAGTCGTCTGGATTTTAGCTCGGAAAAAGCCTTCAAAAACATCTTTCCGGGCATAGGAAAAATGGGCATCAAGTGGATTTGTATTCTTTAGTGTTTCAGGAGTAATCCCTGAAATTTTCAAAGATTGTATACAAAATTACATATGGGGGAAGTTTTTCGACCATAAGCCCACTGACTAACAGAAGTTGTTCAGTTCATTAGCAAAGTCACTGTTGCATTAAAGTGATTGTTTCTAAATTGTCATTTATGCTGTAAACCCTACGTTTTTGTCATTTTATTAAATTTAAACCTACACCGTACACCCGTTGTGTAATTTTATCAAGCTTTGACAAAATTTACGGAAGAACGAAGTCACTGGCCATGGTGCTTCCCACAATAATAATAATACCGGCTCGAACCAGCAAGGCCGCACATGGCTACAGCGCACACACCAGTGACATCCTAGTCTTTTTTGATCAAGTGGTTCTTCTATGTTATTGTGTAATGCACCGTTAGATTTTGCCAACAGAGGGCCTACATTCCTATAGTGAAAGCGTTGTTGTGAAAGTGCCCTCTAGCATTCGGTAGTTCTTGCATGTATTGTATCATGCAAAAAAGCCAGAAAGCAAAAACTAGCAGCCTTTTCACTGGGAAACGTTGGGACAATGTGTGTATATGTGTGCGCTCGTTGTGTTAAAAGATAAATCATAGAGAAATATTTTAAGAAAAAATCTTTAAAACGAAAATGAAATTTTTGTTTAAATAAAAATAAAAAACTGAAGCGATGTTTCACTCATGCAGATAGTGATGAACAAAATATTATGATCCCATTACATTATGACAAGTGTCATTATACCAACACAGTGACCCCTGTATGTGGTGATGTACCAACTGTGAATGGGACCTGGCGAGCCTCCTTTTTTCCAGTCATGTTGCGTCTCATACGGCGTTGCACCTTATACATTAACACTTGAATCTTGTTTCGGTGATCTTGGCGCCTTATTCATAGGAAATTACGGTACTGCAGTAGGTTTTGATCGTTTCAGGGCTTGCTTGTACAATGGCACCAATTGGATAATGTTGTGGTCCGAGTTACCTAGTTTCGGACACACCCTCTCTTTATATGCAGATATGCGATGTTTCCATAGCATCAGTCAAAGACTGCATCCCCTCTGGAGCTCATTGGTTTGTTAACAAACTGATGATATGAGGGTAACACCTGATGGAGTCTGCAATGGTTAAAATCTCCCAACACGAATTTAGCAGAGTCAGGGGAGGTACTTTCCAGTCTTTGAATTCTTGAAGCAAATGTCTCACTTGCAACTTGAGAGATGACTCTGAGTTGAATAAAGGTGACCATAATAGCAGTTTGGTTAAAATCTAGAAATAAATAAATACAGACCATTAATAGTACAGAAATAACGTACATTAACAGCTAGAAACTTATAACAACTTGCATCAGTGCCCTTTAAAATTTCCATCCAAAGAAACCCGTGGATTGCTTAGGCTTACGTCAGTTTGGTCCACGCAAGTCTTGACAAATCAAAACACCAGTAACATTTCCGTATCCGACTGCAATTTTTTCAGTCAATATGAAATAGAATAGCATTTTATTTACTCATATCAGATTAGTAACCGTATGAGTGAAAAGGTGGCAGTCGTAAACAGAAATTTTTCCCAAATACCTACATGTCAGCCAAACACGTATTTGCCAGGATAATATTATTCCTCCCTCCATTCTAAATTTCAAACCCCGGCCGTGCAAACACCCAAAATCATGCTTCGTAAATAACATGGCTTTGGAGAAAAGGGACGAGAAGGATGCTGGTATGAGACTGGACCCCACTCAACACCTTCTGCGCTCAAAATGTTTTTATCATAAGACAAAACATGGCCCTTTACCAAAACCATTCTACAAAATTATCACCCCTGAATGCCTCCTCCATTACCCCTTACCCCACATTATATTTTAAACATTTTGTGCGCCCGAATCACATCGCGCCCACCTGATTACAGTTGTACATAGTTTATGGCAATTGATAAAATGAATAAAGTAGAAGCCTTTGCATCAACAGAGGGCAGCATTTAGTGTAGCTGTCCAAATAATCCATGGCAACTTGAGTTATGGTTTGTCATTCATTGACTTGCTTAGAATAACTCTCAGTGTAAATTTTTGAATAAAATAAACAATTGGGGGGAGTCACCACTCACAAGGCCCTTAAAACAGGCCACTCAAAATGAGGGTTAAAAATATAAGAGAAGGGGATAAAAGAAGAGGATATCAAAAAGTAGAAAGATGACCATTGATAATTGAAAAATCAAAGTTTCCACCTAGGTTGTAACTTTTGAAAAAAACATTTGTCTGAAAGCTTGGGGACCAATGTAAAAGCTGGGGACCAGTGTAAAAGCTGGGGGACCAGTGAAAAGCTGGGGAACCGTTGTAAAAGCTAGGGGACCAGTGAAACCACAGACTAATTTGTCCACTGGCTAGTCACTGAAAAGTTAAAGTCAAACCCTTCTGGATATATATTCCATGCCTGGTACTTTGTTTTAAAGAGAAAAACACAATGTTTTTGCAAAGGACACCTCTGTGAGGAATTTTGTTTGTTGTAAAAGGCATCGTACATGTTTGGTAATTGGAGCCTGTTGGTTTTTCTTTCGAACCTATATAGTTATAGAAATATACCATAAAACTAACCTGTGAAAATATCATTTCAAAAGATGGTAGCGATTTTGAGATATTGCAAAAAATCTGGAGCGGTTATGTCCACGCAGGAAGAATAATCTGCATTGGAATACGCACTCTGAGAAGCGTAACGCGTAACTCTTCTCAAATTCAAACGTTTTGGGGAATGAAAAGTGATATATTTTTCCAACCGCAGTACCTCGAAGTGAAAAGTTTCTCAAAATGAATTATACTATCCAAAGCTGCTGTACTTCTTACCAAGTAAGTAGTTATTGCCATTAATTACCAGAGTCATTACCAAACGTGTACAATGCCTTTAATGGAACGTTTAACAGGATGCTAGGAAGCTAAAAAACGGTGGAAAGCACCTCTGTTGTCTGGTTTAAAGTGTCGGGTTAAAACAAGGGAAAAGATTAATGTTTACTCACTACTGTACTATGTACTTCTATACAATAATGTGTATATTAATTGGTGCACTTGATATTGCATTTTCGTAAACTTGTTGGTAAATACTGGTGAATGGAGTCACGTTTCCCTTTACTTAGAATTTGTGCAGATTTCTGATCTTACAGTCTGAACTTCTGTCATCTTTAATTACATGCAGGCCAGTTGATGTCTGCCTTGATTCTCCATGTTGTACCGTACAGTGAATCTAGGGTGCTAACCACATTCCCAGTGCCTCACTCACGGTGTCAATGGTGATCACTCTTCTGTTGGAACATTCAATGTGGGAATAAAATGAGCCACGTTTTCCTTTTCCCCCCCCACCCCGTGCAAAGAATTACTGAACCTTCTGCTCATCTCGCTTGATGGAATCTAAGTCCATTTAAAATTGTGTCGCACTGTGCTTCCTGCATGGCCACCTTTATCATGGCCATCCCTCCAAAACCCCACTACAAGCCCTGCAGTCAAAGTCAATGTCTAGCACTAGGCGACCTTGAATATTCCATACCCCCCCATACTCGGCGACAGCATGATTGCACATACTCTTGCAGGGTGTATACTTACGTATGTACCACCCCATCCCCCCCCCCAACGAGTATGTGCACAGCATCGTATTCATGTCTTAAGCATCTGGAGATAGATACGGATACGCTCCACTGAACGAGGTTGATGCATTTGCCTGTGATTTTCACTCAGCCCTTCTCTTGATTAAGGCCCTTCATCATCGGCTGTCATCTCTCATTTCGTTGGGTCGCCAAGGAATACGAAAAAAGAAGAAAAAAAAACTAGAAAAAAACCACAAGAAAAACCACAGTATATATATACTTGACTTAGATCCGAATCTACGAACGTCGTCATTGAAGGGACGTATTTTGTTGTGATGAAGTTAGCGACGTCTTTCCAGGTCGGGGCAGCTAGACAACCTTGACGAGGGCTGCTGCAATTGTTTGTGCTCCAGTTTCTCCTGGAGTGATTTAATGATCTAGTCGTTGGTAAATTCTGAGTACACGAACACTTATGCTGTAAGTTTCCCCTTGGCCTAGCTCGTAATTAAACCTTTTGAGATGTGTGTTTTTTAGTGATGGTGTTCTAGTTTGTGTTCCTCGTTTTTCAACATGGAAGGACATGCTCAAATTTGTTTTGTTTTGATTTGATTTCAAGGGTGTGGAGTAATTGGTGTTAAGTGTTGGTACGTAAAATTGAAGTTTGTACGTTTGCGGGTCTGATAATTTTGGGCGGGTAGTTAGCGATAGGGATGGCGGATACAAAACATTGCCTGCCAAATATTTTCTTGCTAGATGTTGTTTATACCACATGTATGTACTTGTGTTCTACAAAAACCTTTTAGATGACAAATCTCATTATCACAAGCATCATGCAGCTATCTGTGCAACGGTGTGATTGTCTACAATGTATATGTTCAACAGGAGAGTCCGGTTTTATTTGAATAGCAAGTGTTGGGACATAATGCAATGTATGTGCATTCAGCACCTTGTAAGATTCCATCCAAGTGTACTCTATCTGATGAATGTACATGTACATTTATTCACTGTATTGCCCGCAGTGTTGCAGGCAAAGTGGTGCATCACTACGTGCTTAAGTATACATGTATTCTTAAGGGAGCTTGTGCAAAGGGACAGATTTCCTATCACATTTTATTATTCTTTTCGCTCTTTCTGTCCAGGATTTCTTTCGGATATTCTGAAATGGGAGGGGCTAAGGGCCTTAGGAGGGGATTCAAAACTCCTCCCATTAAACAAATTATATTTGGGGGTGTTTGGCTCACCATATACTCACTGGAAGTTCAAGACAATTTTATGAAACAAGAAAGCATTTACTTGAGGGGAAAAGGGCTTTCTTGTACATTTTAATAAACGATTTTCCTTATAGTCTTTACAGGAATTGTTGTTTCTTTTAAAGTTGAATTGCAGATTGACTGAAGAGAATGGTTTTTAATTTTAACGATGATGAAAATTTACTTTATTAGTCTTGGGTCATTTAAAATAAATTTGTCATATGTAGGGGTGAACAGACTACAAATGAGTTGATCCTTCTCATACCTGCTAAGAAGTTAAAGCTTATCATACCTGCTAAGCAGTTAATGATTCCTACTAATTGACTAGCTGTGCAAACATTTGCTTGAAACTATTGACAAGCAATGTCCTAAACAAATGCTGATTTAGGCAAAATCTTAAAGATATATACAATATTTACAAAAGTCACATGTGAAAGTCTCAGCTGAATACTTGATGAGAAAACAGAAGAAAAAACCTGTAGTGGTATTTTCACAAGAACATCAAATTTATTAGCGAGGTGACAGCAGGTACCAACCGCATCTCTGGCCGCAGCGTTCGCGAATGGACACCACATTAATTTGAGTTTTCAGTCAACCCTCAGTCTCAGATTCAAATGTTTTAGGGTGAACAATTATCAAAACCATTTTTACTTCGAAGGGAATCCCTTCTCAAAATAGTTTATACTATCAACAGCTGCAGTGCTTCTTACCAAGCAAATATTTCATGGTTAACATTTTTTTAAATTTTTTTTTTAAGATTGAACGTTTGTTTTAACATCATTTTTTTTCAAGGATAACCTTTTCAAGGCTTACAAGATGTTTAAGATTGTAGTATATAAAAGCAAAAATGCCCCTTCTTATTAGTAAGAAAGTGTTCAGACATGAATCTCTCATAACTTAGGTCAAACCAAATTTATGCAGTTTGGCCACCGGAACTAATGCCATAAATCTGTGAATAATCCAGGCTGACTTAGATTCCAGTTGGAGCCATGATGTTTCACAGGAATGAATTTTTTAACATTGTATCATCAATTCATTGATGTAAGAAATACATGTCCAGATTAATTATTTGGTGAACTGTTTAACTTAGGGCGTGCCTTAAGCCCCTGTATCTATTTTTATAAAAACAACAACCAGATGCATACTAATTAGTAAAAACTGCATATGCTTTCCTTTGATTTCTAGATTCAGTCTTCTAGGTCATTAACTAATTGGGGTGTCATGTGGCCGAGTGGTTTAGAGCATCGAATTCAAGTTCAAATGGTTAAGTCATTGGGGTATGGGTTCGAATCCCGGTCATGACACTTGTATCCTTGAGCAAGATAGTTCACTATAATTGTTCTCTTCACCCAGTGGTATAAATGGGTACCTGCGAGGGTAGAGGTGGATATTGTGTTTAAAAAAAAGTCTTAGGAGCGCCACGGCAGCTCAGGGCTGTATAATCCCCGGGGAGCTGAGAAAGATTACAGGAATGTTATTGGCCCAATGACCAGGGCACTAGTGTAAAGGGCATTGAGACGTTATTGTGAAATGCGCTATATAAGAACTAGTTATTATTATTATTATTAATTTACTTTTCAGTACATTTTTAGAGTCTATGGACCTTTTTGAAAGCCATGACTCTAGCTTGGACTCTGAATTAGGGTCAGTCCGCCTGTACCGAAAGCACATGTTTAAACAAATTAACCGACGGACCCTAAGCCGGATCCCAAGTGCCAAGGTTTGAAAAGGGCCTATATAGACCCTGGAGATATTTGGTGTTGGAATAGTACTTAATGACTCGAAGTAAAATGCTTACCCAATGCCAAAGCAATAGGCCCAATATGTCGCCATGCTTTTTCCCCATGTAATTCCAACCAGAATATTTCAAGTTGCAGTGGGACATGCCCGTGCATATATTTTGTTGAGGCCTCCTGGGTTGGATTTCAATCCACGGGCAAAATAGAATAACAGTTTGTGTAAAGTTTAGACCCAGCGATACCCTAATCTTGTATCAGGAATTACCAAATGCCTGTGCCCTGTATCAAATGGTATTCTCCACTGTAGAGTTGTTGTTGATTTACGACTGAGTTGACGTTTCAAGGAAATAGATATCGCTCAGTTTTAATGAGTTTCCGCCATTTCTAGAGCCAACAGTTTGAGCAAATTGTTTTCACGAAGATTGAGCGGGTACTCGACAATAAATTTGTTCCCGGGAGTCAAGCCTTTTGGGAATTTTTTTTCTGATATATTTACCAACATACCGATGTCAGGGGAACAGCTTTGGGTTCTAAATATCAAGACCGTGTGACTGTGTTGTGTTTCAAAAAGGTTTTGTTTATCGCGGGGGAAAAGTAACACTTGGAACAACACCCCACACAGAAAGACATTTTTAAAATGAAACAATTCAGGTTTAAGCGTCATGAAATAATAAGTCACAAATAGCTGAAGATTTACAAGAAAGTGTTATCTGAAAATTTAACAAAATTAAAAACAATAACTAACAATTCACATAAACTAAACTGAGATGCTTTGAAAATATAAGGACAGTTTAACTTGAATAGCGCCCTCTTGTGACAGTTTCATGCCCTGATCTGAATAAAAAGAGAAAAACATGTCAGTGCCAATTTCATGGAGTTGTTGAGCTCAAAGCTTGACCTAGCACAAACAAAATGTTTCACCTGCAGATGCAGGTTACAGACTAAAATGCTATTTTATTGATAATAATAAATATGATTGAATTGGCTCCTCAGTAAGGTTGCCCAAACAACTTTTGAATTTTGCTGTGGAATAACATGAAAAAGGATGGGATTAATTCAAACAATGAGAGATACACATTGAAACAAGTAACATGCAAGATGGATTCCTGGGAAGTCTATGGTTTGACATAAAATGAAATTTACTTAGATAATTTCACATTTTTAATAACAAGACTTATAAAAACAAAGCATATAATTATTTTAACTGTCTGAAAAGATTAAATAAAGTTGTGCAGATTACTATATTTAACTTCGTTTTGTATGCTGTTTAATCAACAATTATTTTAACCACAATTAGTTCAACAATATCAACTAGCTAGAAACCTACGCTCCGAAAACAAATTTCTTCTGTCAGCCCTGGCAATTATATCTACTGTACATCCTAGGGTTCATGCTCATTTCAAAGTGCTGCTGTACAACTTTGGAAGAGTTTACCACCAAATGTTAAACTGGCTGAAACTATTGATCAATCTAAGACTAGGGTTAAAACACATCTTAGTTTTTTTCTGCCTTTTCAGCTTCTTTTATTCTCTCATTTTTCAGTGGTTTATTTTAATTTGTTACTTTTGACTGTGTGGAGAAGACTTGAAATACAAACTTCTTTTCTCCTTTCTTGTCTTTCTTTCTCTTTTTTCTCAAGCGCATAGAGACCTTATGGTGATATGCCTTAAGATGGGGCAACTTTGGCACCCTGGGTAACTTAAGCAGGATTGCATTAATGTTTTTAACCGGGGGTAAAATCGCGATGCGCAGCTTCTATGGTATTATGTTTAGGAAAACAAGTAACCTTTTTGTAATTAATCTACATTTTCAGAGTAAATAATAATATGTATATATATATGTTTTTATGTATGTATGTTTTTTAAGTATATGTATCATTTATTAACAAAACATTTTGAATGAGGCTGGTTTTTTTAATCACTGTGCGTGACATCAATGTAAAGAAAACATACCGTTTACGTCTACACCAAGCCTTAAACAATTTTTTTTTCTCTATTTAACACAAAACATGTAAGCTGCTAAAGTTGCCCCAAACTCGGGGTAACTTTGGCAGCACATTAATGGACCCCCAGGGGTTTAATGGAATTTCTTTCTTCTAATTTTTCATGATCACTAGGGTATAGGATGTCCCTAATGTCACATAGAAGTTAAAATAAGCATCCAGCTACAACCATGGAAAAATATTACTGCACCATTCATACAAAAACATGCCAAAGTTACCCCATTTTACGGTGCGCTATTTAAGAATCGTCTCTTATTATTATTATTATTATTATTCCTAGAATGTTTCCATGGTATTTGCACCGTCTGTAAAACCATGTTTCTGTAATATGTATTAATCCTTGTGTGTTTCCTTTTGCCATCATTTTTTCCCCCTGTTGATCACCAGCAATTTTTGTCATCAGAAGAATTTTGATTCAATAACTCACTGCAAAATAACCCCCTTGTTCAACTCTTCCATGGTTTTCCACTCATAATTCAGGAGGTTTACCCACTTCTGGTTTTCGCATACCGGTGACCCAATTGTGTTTATATGCATTTCAAATCGTCCAACTTTAATTCTCGTTGAGGTTTTGTGCTTTCATTCCTCTCTGGTTTTTAAATCTTAAACATCGGGAGTTTTAGTCATTAGTGACAACCTTGATACTTCATTTTTTACAGAGGTATGAGAATGATCCTGTGAAAAAAATTAACTTCCATTTCCATTAAAATCAGAAAATGTTTCCAGTTTGGTGTAAGTCCACTATCAGCCAGGCCCACAGTCTGGCTCCAGTGATTATGAGAAGACCATATAGGAAATGCATTGAGCAAGTTTTCCTTTTAGGGCTTACTTAAAGGTAGGCCTATTGTACACTTTTGGTAACAGCTCAAAATCAGTGTCCACATTTTATGTGATTCAACATATGCACGAACAAACAAACCTGTGAAAGTTTGAGCTCAATTTGTCATCGAGGTCACGAGAAAATAGTGAAAAGAGACCTTATGTGTTTTCAGTTTTTTCATAATATCGCGCGTGATATAAACTATTGTTTTACTCATTTCTCAGAAATGATTGCATTTTAGGCAGAAATATTTTAAGGAACCCTTTCAACCATTAGTTACTTTAAATCATGTAAGTTGTGTGTGAATCTGTGAACATTTGTGTTTTTCGGTATTACCAATAGTGTACAGGGCCTTTAAGTTTTTATGACACTCTAGTCTTCCCTTTTCACATATGTGTTTTGGTATCATTAAAATGTTCATTTGTGTATAAGAGTTGACTTTAAATGGTGAAACCAGGGAATTGAATTTATACTTCAATGTATGGCAGCTTTGAAAATGAACGTTGTGAAAAAAACTCAGTGTGTGACCTGTGTGCACTCGCACGACATGTTGACTTTCAAACAGTTGGGATATTAAGGGTCATCAAGGCCTGGACCAGGGTCATCAATGCCTGGACCAGGGGCATCAAGGCCTGGACCAGGGGCATCAAGGCCTGGACCAGGGGCATCAAGGCCTGGACCAGGGGCATCAAGGCCTGGACCAGGGTCATCAAGGCCTGGACATGGGGCATCAAGGCCTGGACCAGGGTCATCAAGGCCTGGACCAGGGGCATCAAGGCCTGGACCAGGGGCATCAAGGCCTGGACCAAGGGCATCAAGGCCTGGACTAGGGGCATCAAGGCCTGGACCAGGGGCATCAAGGCCTGGACCAGGGGCATCAAGGCCTGGACCAGGGGCATCAAGGCCTGGACCAGGGTCATCAAGGCCTGGACCAGGGGCATCAAGGCCTGGACCAGGGGCATCAAGGCCTGGACAAGGGGCATCAAGGCCTGGACCAGGGGCATCAAGGCCTGGACCAGGGGCATCAAGGCCTGGACCAGGGTCATCAAGGCCTGGACCAGGGGCATCAAGGCCTGGACCAGGGGCATCAAGGCCTGGACTAGGGGCATCAAGGCCTGGACCAGGGGCATCAAGGCCTGGACCAGGGTCATCAAGGCCTGGACCAGGGGCATCAAGGCCTGGACCAGGGTCATCAAGGCCTGGACCAGGGGCATCAAGGACTGGACCAGGGTCATCAAGGCCTGGACCAGGGGCATCAAGGCCTGGACCAGGGTCATCAAGGCCTGGACCAGGGGCATCAAGGCCTGGACCAGGGGGCATCAAGGCCTGGACCGGGGCATCAAGGCCTGGACCGGGGCATCAAGGCCTGGACTAGGGGCATCAAGGCCTGGACCAGGGGCATCAAGGCCTGGACTAGGGGCATCAAGGCCTGGACCGGGGCATCAAGGCCTGGACTAGGGGCATCAAGGCCTGGACCAGGGGCATCAAGGCCTGGACCAAGGGCATCAAGGCCTGGACTAGGGGCATCAAGGCCTGGACCAGGGGCATCAAGGCCTGGACCAGGGGCATCAAGGCCTGGACCAGGGGCATCAAGGCCTGGACCAGGGTCATCAAGGCCTGGACCAGGGGCATCAAGGCCTGGACCAGGGTCATCAAGGCCTGGACCAGGGGCATCAAGGCCTGGACCAGGGTCATCAAGGCCTGGACCAGGGGCATCAAGGCCTGGACCAGGGGGCATCAAGGCCTGGACCGGGGCATCAAGGCCTGGACCGGGGGCATCAAGGCCTGGACCAGGGTCATCAAGGCCTGGACCAGGGGCATCAAGGCCTGGACCAGGGTCATCAAGGCCTGGACCAGGGGCATCAAGGCCTGGACCAGGGTCATCAAGGCCTGGACCAGGGGCATCAAGGCCTGGACTAGGGGCATCAAGGCCTGGACCAGGGGCATCAAGGCCTGGACCAGGGGCATCAAGGCCTGGACCAGGGGCATCAAGGCCTGGACCAGGGGCATCAAGGCCGGGACCAGGGGCATCAAGGCCTGGACCAGGGTCATCAAGGCCTGGACCGGGGCATCAAGGCCTGGACTAGGGGCATCAAGGCCTGGACCAGGGTCATCAAGGCCTGGACCAGGGGCATCATAAGCAATGGCCTCCGTGGCATAGACCTATAAAATTCCAGCCCTGCATCAATGAGGATCATTTAAGAACTGAGTAGGTTTATGAGTAACAACCAGGCCTGTTCTCTTTGAGAAGGCGAGGCCATCTTCATTTAAAAGAGGGCACTTCCATTGGGAAAAACATGAAAAGAAGTCTATGGGAAACTTGTTAAGGAACTCCAAGCCAAGACCAGGGCCCAATTTCATAGAGCTGCTTAAAAGCACAAAAAGTAGCTAAGCAAAACAAGATTATGCTTACCAGAATAAGGTTACCAGTTAAACTACCATGTCACATGTACAATTTGTGACTGGTATCCTGCTCATATCTACATTGTACTAAGCAAACGAATGTTAAGCAATATTTTCTGCTTAAGCAGCTCTATGAAATTGGGCCCTGGGCAACAGAGGCTATGGCCTCCGTGGCTTCCATGTGGCCTGAACAACCCATGTGAATAAGATCTGTCTGGGGAGAAGGGTGGGTTCTGAAAAGGACTAGGGATTGTAGGGGCTTAGGTAGAGTTTCAAAATTTTAAACAGTCTGCTCTGCTCGACTTTATAGGAGAATAATTGAGGAGAAAATTTACATGTATGTTTATTCCGCCAAATTAACATTAGAAGCCCCCACTTGCTGTAGAAAATGAGAATGGATTTTGGAAGACAGGTTTGTCCTTCATACAGAAAGTCAGGTCTGGAATTACGCAATAGCCACAAAGGTCGAGGCCTCTGTTGCCTTGGCCTTGGTGCCATATCAACAAAAATTCCCATAGGTTTTATGATTTTCCAATGTAAATGACCTCCGCAAAATGGAACAGGCCTTGCCCTTTCTAAGCTGAAATTTCAAGCCTGAAAAGTGAGTACGTTAATGCGACAGTTTAACCCGCACAAGCGTTTAACTTGGCTGAATTTTAACACAGCAATGAAGATTAAAAGTCAAGATAATTGACAAAGACTCGTTGGATAATTGCCAATGGAAAAACCTGGCTGAAACAATCAAAGGATTCTAGACGAAGCCAACCTTTTTGTCCTGCGTGGTGAGGATTTAATTACCCAAGTGATAGGGTTACAAGTTGACTAATCTGTAAGCCATGTGGGCATTTTGATTTATTAATTATCATTTTTGCTCTGGTTTTTTTTCTTTTTTTCTTTTGGACGAATTGGATGAAAAAATGTATACAATTACATCCCGTTAGTGCATGACATGTACATTTGGATTATCCCTATAAAAGTGAAGTGTACAATATTGGATTTTGAGGTCGCACTCATGCTGTTTACGTACTGTTTGGAACTGGAAATGGGTTTTTAATGACATAAGCTGAGAAATTTTGATTGGCATAGAGAACCCCAGTGCAATGGCTGTGTCTGAGAATACATGTATGATGAGGATGATAATATATAGCGCACATATCTACCAATAAGGTACTCAAGGCGCTTGAACAAGCAGCAACATTTTAAGACAGTTTTTGACTTTTTTAAAATTTAGAGGCCGATTTATGTAGCACCTTTACCCAGTCAGTTTCCCTTGTGGTTTATAACCTGATACCATAATAATGGTTTACAAGGTGCTTTGGCGCATTCAGCAGCCACTGCCAGAAACACAGGGGCAAACCCCTTCTCTTAGCGATAAGTGTAACTTTGTTTTGTTTATGTGCATTACACAACACACGGAACCTACGGCTTTACGTCCCATCAGAAGGACAAAGCCACGCTCTTCTGGTCAGAAACACCAGAGCTTGAGTCTGGTGCTCTTAACTACTCGGCTACGACACGCCGATGGTATGCTTAGCTTTTGGCCATATGGTTTTTTGTTATCATCAATCTGTTCATGCAAACTTAATGTTTGGGAAAAATGTATGTAAATGTAAGCTGTTCAAAAACCAATAAGGTTTATTAATTGTTACATTTTTTTTTAAAGAAACTACTGGTATGCAACTTCTTGGTTGATCAGCTCATTTCCTAGAAAACTTAAAAATACTGCGACAAATTTTTTAAATTTAATTTTTGGGTTGTTTGGGTCTTTGTTTTTTTTGGTTTTTTTATGGTTGCAATTACAAAGTTGCATGTCTGAAGCTTTCAATTGGTGCTTTTCTGTGGTTCTTATTCTCATACGCACATCGAGATATCAGCAGAAGGACATAAGGCTGTGCGACCTTCTATCAGGTAACGCAAAGTACAAAATGTTGTCCCAGCAGTAGGTCATAGTATGACGTCATTGAAACTTGTTCCCACAAGGAATTTAACTTTCTCATGATGACTTAAGAATGGTAGAAAAACGATCAAACTTTCACATTCAGTTTGCACATTGTATATTGCTTATGACATTCTGCCCAGCACACTTTCATTTCGTTCGTCTGCCGGGTGTACACAACAATTTATTTTACAACCATATCATCTCTCTCACAACTCTGAAAGTATGAAGTTGAAATATTATCAAAATGAAAAGCCATCTTGCATTAGTGATGTGATGGTCAATGAGGACAAATGATAAGATAATTCTACAATTCTACAGATGAGTACAAATAATAAAGTCATTCAATTTTAAGATCAAGCTTTTAGTTGATTTTGTTTTTTGTTTTTTTCCTGGAAAAGGAAGGATCACCAAGGAACCGTCGTTGATGTGACTTTTAGTGGGAGCCATCGCTCAATAGAATCCCAAACAGCAGGAGCTTAAGTTGGCTGTAAAGTCATCAAGTTTGGACTCGACTGGGCAGTGGGTATGTATGATCGTAAAACAGATTGAATATTGTTAATTGTTATTATTATTATTATTATATATTTCTGGGGGGTTTTTTAAACTCATAAGTGAACTTAATCACTGTAGCTCGCAAGCCTGAGGAAACCTGTAAACAAGGGTGCTTAAATGTTTTTTTCTTGCAGCCCCTTACCATGAATTGGGCAAAAGCTATGGCCATTGGCTGTAGTGTCAACATTGCAAATAAGACTATTTTAGAGATTATAGCCTCTGCTGTAACCGCCAGACACCTCAGAAATGGCTTGAGTTTCTCTGGAAAAGGGATAATTCTCTCAAAATTATGAGGCTTTCTCAAATTATTGACTAAGTATGACAATTTACCATCCTGCCTGCCATACATTATTTTAAGCGTGGAACACTAATAAAAAGCAAATTATGTGTATTGCAATAATTTTCTAGCTTTCAAATAGACTAAATTTTACCCTCTTTCCACAACTCCCTCTTCATCTGTTCACAGCGGTACAGTAAATGAAGAGTTAGCAGATTCCATTAAAAAGACTGAACTTCAAATTATTGCCAAATATACTGTATCAATTCCCCTGAAGTAAAATATGCTGGCGCTTATTAGTTGAAAAGCGAAAAGGAGGTCAGTCCATTTTTCTTGCCTGCCTCAGTTCAGTTACATTGAGTACCGGATAACACAGGTTGCACCATGGTGTTGGTCTGTACTCCAGCTCGCAAGAAACAAACACAATGAAAATATGTGGACATTTGTGACAATCAGCGTGTATTGTTCCTAAAATACAGCTATAAAACAACATATGATAGTTATACACGATAAACTGTACGTACTGTGTGGATTAGGTAAATTTACACTAAAAGTTGACATTGTTTTTCAAGAGTAATCAATAACATATGGAATCAACCATGTTGTTTTTAAAGCATCGTCGTCTAAACAAAAATTTGAATTTTGTTTCAGGGGCCCGTCCTTGGCTTCGTAAATAACTCTTTCTTACCCTGGAAGAGGAAAATCCATCAAAATGTTTGAAATTGGAAGCCCAGATTTCAATCTGAGAGTAGAAAAAAATATACATTAAACTAAAAGTGGGAAAAAGTGGTAAACATTGCCAGAAAAGGAACAAGTGTGTCACTCAAGTTTGAGTTCCGCCTCGGTGATGGTTTGCCCAGCTGACTCAAGAACTTTCAGAAATTCTTTAAATTAATGGAAAATCATCAATCTTGTTTTGAAAATAAGGTTTAAGCAAATTGGTCTCCATGTAGACCCCTTGCATTGGCCGCCATTGCTGAGGTTAAACAATGGAAATGTGCACGAGGTCGCGTGCAACCCACAACTCTCCGCCAATGATAGGTCTACCACTTATACCACTTATATCAGTTGAAAGGCATTATAAAGTTATCATTTTTTTAGTTTACGCGTTCAAGCTCATTAATTTGAATAACTAGGAGGTTCAGAATGCCACTAATATTATGCACGCAAATTTATTATTCAGAAACTTGTATACCTTTAGTATACTTACAAATAATTTACACATTTTGTAATATCAGCTCATCATTATTTCACACCAATACAGGCCGCTATAAAATAGTAACATCATGGCAGACTCCATGTTATATTTTTATTTTATTTTAAAATCCATTTCCAGTCACTTCACCTGGTTGAAGGTCATTTATTGATTTCCAATAGAACCGGTACTCTATAATTGATAACTTCAAATTAACAGTGTCAGTCCTAGTGATCTGGCAGATACCTGTAGCAGATAAAGTGGTTGCAATTGACACATTCATTGGCAGTGGGGAAACACACTGAAATTGACTAAGTATAGGGCAGCGCAGGGACTGTAACATCATACCTGCTTTTCACCTACAAGTGACGGGATTTGCATTGCGTTATGCAGGCTGGGGCATATCAAATTCAGTATACTACTGGGACAGAGTTAAAATCATAATTGATTGGTGTGTCGGGCTGTTGATTTAGTCCAGATTCCCATGAACGGATGAAACCTTTCTGTCACAGACTTCATCATTTTTTTAGGTGGAATGGTGTTAATGGAGGTTTTTTTCCCAAATGTAAAATACAAGGAAGGATTACATTAGTAATAACATGATTGCTTAAATGATGGAAGGACATGAAACTTCCACATACAGACACTTCGGTGTCTCATGGGGGAAAACATGTACAGGGTTGTGATGTTACACAAATGCACCCATTCATGGGTTTTATTATAGTTTCCACTTTTTGGACCAAATTACAGAAACCTTCGTCCTGTTGAACTCTGCACGAAAAGGAACCTTTTACATTTGAAAACTATAAGGAAGCCTTTACTGTGGCGACAAAATGCTTTCAGTTTGGATCTTAGAAAGTTGCGTTACTTGACACACAATGTTCATGCACTTAAAATAATCAAAATGCTATATACAGGCATGTAACTTTTTAGCTGGTCGGCCATAGAAACTAAAAAATCACTGTACAAAGTTTAGGGTGCTCAGCCATTTCTGCTGTTTTGATTTGGGGGGGGGTTTTCATAACAAAGTTGTTCATCTGTATCTTTATGTAATTCAATGCATGTCACACATCAAATTTGTTAAACAATTTCATAAATTTGCTGTCAGAAGTAAAGCTAACAAACCAGCCTATCCGTATGATTTTTTCTAAATCGAATACCCTTTTAAAGAAATAAGATCTTTTTTTACTAAAAATGAATAAACTAACTGTTTTGTAATTCAGCCAGCGGGATGCAATGAGCTTTTGTGTTTAATAAACCACCATAATAATAATAATAAACATAATAGTTAACATATTCACAATTAAACAATAGTTGAAACATTCACATTCTGACTTCCTGTATTTATAAAATATCTAAAGTTTTCATGATCTGTTCCTGGTTAACTGCATTCCTGGATTATTTCTCCAAGTAATCATTAATAAACACATGATATCAAATATTATATAAATATTTAATTTACAGAACATTAATCAGAGTAACTTATATTCCTCCACAGCTGGCCAGGTTCCTAAACTAAGTGTATTTAATTTGAGATTGTTCAGTGTTTCTGCTGAGAAGTGTCTTATTGTTCATATTGGGAATTTTACTTTTCTCACTTGTTTGAAATGTAGGTCGGTTTTTCAGCGGTAATATTTTGTAACTAAAAGCGATCGGATAACTGTTAAAGTTTATCCTCGAGTATATAATTAAGTATCCCTTAATTGGGAACAGTGTACGCAAATTGCTGATGTGTGTAAAGAAAATTAAAACACTGTTGTAGCCTACCCATGTGAATATACCCATTACATTTTGGCTACAGTATAAAGTAATTTACTATTTTGTTTTCCCTTTGCTGTAATCTTGTAAGTGCTTCCGTTAATTAGAAATTATTCACTTCATCGCCCCCCCCCCCTGACAGTCGCAAGAACCTGTACATACACAGAAATCTGCCTCTCTTAAAATTAAAAAAAAATTGTACGCATCTTTCACGCATCATCCCCAGAAACCGCGTGAGTCGCCCGTGATCCAGATCTGTCGCTGAGATGTCCTGGCGTCATGTTTCCTCGTCGGCAATCATACGCTCGGCCGGGTTTGCCTTGCATGGGGCCTGTGCCAGCATTCAGGCGCAAGGTGCCTTTAAGCTCCCAGTGCAAACAAACTCCCGGCAAAGGCTGGAAAGCCTGAAGAGGGTTGGCCTTGGCTTACATTTGTGCTTGGTTGAGTTCAAGTGCATGTCTTGAATGGACCCCGCGCCGTGGGAGTGAACCAAGCCTAGATATTATTCAAGTACTCCAGAAAGTCCACATGTTCTGTGTGAGATTTCAATTGTGTGTGACACAGTGTATGGGGATAGATTTAACCACAAGGGTTAATACATCAGATATTCCACAGATTCATTCGTCGTCGTGGACAGAAAAGGAAAAATCATGGGAAAAACTGCAGGAGAATTTTTCTCATGAATGTTTGAGATCTCTCTGATCTTCTGTTCTGATAGACGTAAATTATTCATGTAGAATTTCTAGCCTAATCTTACTCGCAGACCCAATATTTCTTTCGTGTTCTTGAGGCTGTTTGTACAATGTAGTGCGTCAAGTCAAATCTGTGTTGGGCACTCTGAACCATCAACTTTAAAACTAACTCTTGCCGCAATCCCTGTATTCAATATCAGAACGAATTTGTGATGCTTTCAAAAACATACACAAACTTTTGCATATGCCACTGACAAACAATGCACAAAATACATGTAGCATGCAAAATTGTTTGTACGTAAGCTAATGGACGTGAGATAATGTCACAATCCCAAAAATAATTATTTATTATTTGTTAATTAACTACCACTTACCATTGTGATTTTTCATGCAATACCTTTAATGAAAGCTTATAACTCTCTGAAATCTTTACAAAAAGCAATTTAAAATTTAAAATCTTAATTTTTGGGTCATAATCGGCCAAACATTGGGGACCTAGCATCTTTAATTAATATTATTACTTCATAAACACTCAAAAACCGTCAGGAATGTTTCGTTCAAACAGAGATTAGTCCATCATCAGAAAGAAGACTTGTGTATTAAGTGTCACCAATCAAGTCTGGAAAAGTAACAAAGTAAAATCTGTATTAGTTGCTCAAAATGAAGTTGTTTATTTCATAGCTTCCAGAATAATTCAATTCATGAAGTGAAATTAACACTGCTTTGTTCCACATATTCATATCTACTAAACAGATAAATACACAGCACAAATTGATAATTTTTCAATTTTTGTTATCACTGTGTGCGTGATGTGCAGTGCTTGTTCACATTTTGGTTAACGCCTTTGACCACATCATAACTTTATAGCATTTAAGATATTTCATATACAACACAAGACCTGTGAATGTCTGAGCACAGTCTATTTAAGACTAATTGATGTTTTTTCTGGGGTTTTTTTCAGTTTCCCAGTAAGTTTCCCTTGTGATTTATTTCTTGATATTTGATGTTTTTCATTACAATGATGAAGGTGATTTCTAGGAGAAGATAATGTATTACTTCACAAGTACATTATCCATGTAAATGTCATCTCTCAGAGAAATGTAATACCCTTTTTTCACTTCTAATAATAAATAAGAATTTTCTAGAAATACTTCACATGTATCTTGAGTGTACATGTACACACATACCCTCTTTAAACCAATGTGTAGTTGTTACAGCGCCCTCGTGTGGTCTAATATAAAGGCTATTCAGCTGAGGAGAAACAATTGTCTGCCCATTATTGTCAGGGATGAGAAATTTCAGACTTTTATCTGAATACAACTTTTTTTTTTATACCTGCCAGGTGAACAAAATAACTTTTTACTTTCTCCTGATATAAAGAATTGAGGCTCTTTGATCTACTAGCACTGAGGATACTGTTTCTAGAAGCTGCTTGAAATCTATAACTCCAGGGGTTTTATCAAAAGGTTTGAAATGCCTTCATTTCAACATATCTCCAAAAACTCAGATCCCAGTTTAAGACCCTTTTGTCGGCAATGATTCTCCCCCCCCCCTGTTTGTTGAAAGTGAGTTACAGGTATGCTAAAATACCTCTCTGCATTCTTCATGAAAAACAAATCTGTACAGAAAGCAATCAGGGATTGGTTTAGGTTATGAATAATGTGTGTTGGATGACTTAGTTTCGGGGGATAGAAATGAAGAATCCATGTGTGATTGTATTCTAAATGGATTTGTAAGTTGTCCAATTGGTGATGGACCTTTATCATGCTGAAGGCTTGTTGGCTTCCCTGCGTGTAATATATAACAGCAACAACTTTATTTATTGATGGTTGCCTCGTCACTTTTATAGATTTCAGTATCCTCAATGCTAGAGCTAGTGGATCAAAGAGCTGTATTTCAATGATTTTCAATGAGCCATCATTAACAATTCATTAAATAAATACGTTGAAATTGACAGATACAATTTCGTGAGGTCCTGGTTAAGTTTAAAATACAGTAAACATTAAAGTAAATAACTAAAGACATAGGAGGCTTAGGTTGTGCACATAATTTGTAAGATTGAAAATATCAATGTTCCCAGATTTGCACACAACTTATATGTTATAAAGATGATCATGTTAGAAAATTTCCCTTGAAATATTTTTGCTTGAAATGCTGTAGTTTTTCCACTAATTTCTTTCGACTCGGGTGACAAAATGAGCTTAAATTTTCACAGATTGGTTATTTCATTTCTGTGTTCGTTCACACACAAGTGTGGATACAGGGCCCAATTTCATAAAGCAGCTTAAGCAGAAAATACTGCTTAAAAAATCCCTGCTCGGCAATAATGAGCAGGATACCAGTTACAAATTGAACATGTGACATGGTATTTTGGCTGGTAACCTTAATCTGGTTAGCATAATTTTGTTTTGCTTAGCTTATTTTTGTGCTTAAGCAGCTCTATGAAATTGGACCCTGGTCTTTGACAATAACCAATGTAGAACATGTACACCTGCTTTAAAATACAAAACCACAAACAAGTAAATAATCAAAGATTCAAGGCTAAAATTCAATGCTGGAAGAGACCCAGACCAATCCAGACACCTGGAACATGCAGACCCAAAAAGACAGTTAGACAAAAGGACTGTGTAAATTTCATCTCAAAAGATGGTAGCGTTTTTGTGATATTGATGAAAATCTGGAGCGGTTATGTCCACGCAGGAAGAATAATCTGCAATTGGAATACACAATCTTAGAAACGTTACTGTCTCAGATTTAAAACATTTGGGATAAAGAGTGATATTTTTCCATAACCGCAGTACTTCTAGGTGAAAAGTTTCTCAAAATGCATTTTTTTTTATCCAAAGCTGCTGTACTTCTTACCAAGTAAGTTTTTATTGCCACTAATTTTCAGAGTCATTACCAAACGTCAAAGTAACAACACCCAAGACCTTTAAAAATTGAGGACTATAAAACCGTGAAGATCATAAAACCCTGGAGAAAAAAATACATTAGACAATCAACTACTGCCAATAGAAACAGATGCAGATTTTACTTTGTTACTTTCCAGAGTGGGTTGGTGACACTCACCCATGTCCAATGGACTGATCTCTGTTTGAAAAGAACATTCTTGATGTTTTTTAAGTGTTCATGAAGTAATAATATTAATTAAAGATGCTAGGTTACTCGATGTTTTGGCCGATATGACCCAAAAATTTAGATTTAAATTTAAAATTGCTATCTTTGTAGATTTTAGAGAAAAATCCACCAATGAGAAGTGGTACCGGTAGTTATTTTAAAACTCATAAAGAAGTATTGTCACGATCCTGACATAATCTCACATCCATCAGCCTTTGTACAAACAATTTTGCATGTTTTTTTTTATTTGTGCATTTTTCGTGGCGTATGCAAAAGATTTTGTATGGTTTAAAACAGCATCACAAATTCTGCAGAGAATCAATTCTAGCAAAAAACATTTGTTTTGTCAAAAATCGGGCCATGCAACTTTGAGGAATTCTAATGTTCATTATTTATAAAGGTACCTGACTATTTGTCCCTACCTACCTCAAGCCTCATGTTGGTGACATTGTTGTGAGTGGAAGGAAAACAAAATGGCTGCATGATGATAAACAGCTATGGTTGAAAGGATTAACAATACGAGATGTATTTCTGCATACGTTCAGAAGAATTCATTCATTCCAATCCTCTAGTTTCAAGAAAGATCCTTAAAGGGAGGTTATATCTTTGGTAATTACTCCAAATATTAATGACCATAAAAACGTGATTGGTAAGAAGCACTTGCAGCTGTTGATAATCTATAACATTTTGAGAAACAATTCCCTTCTAAGGAATGTGGTTTTAGAGAGAGGGATTCAAAAAATTGTCAATCTGAGAATCATTTCATGCATGAAACGTCTCTTAGATTGTGTATTCCAATTACGGATTATTCTTCCTGCATGGACATACATGTAACCTCTCCAGACTCTCGACGATATCTCAAAAACGCTACCACCTTTTGAAAAGTCATTTTCACAGGTTAGTTTTATTGTATATATCTATATTTATTTTGGATTAAAACAATTGAATGGTTCCAAAAACCAAAGGTATACTTTGCCTTTAACACATCCCCTAGAAAATTAATTCAGAGAAAAAAGTTGCAAACGTTTCAAAATGCACATTATTTGGAATTTCTATACATGCTCATTTAAACACAATTTCCTAAGATGTCTGCATTTCCGAGGATGATCGTTACCAATAATAACTCATTTTTCAAGTGAGGTTTCAGATGAAGAATTGGCAATTTATATTTTCTGCTGATTGCCAATTCTAGGTCTTCTATCAAATGTCAGTATGTCTGGCAGAATAATTCCTCAACATAATTTTGTTTCATCATTTTTTGCTCATTAAGAGAGAAAAAAACAAAAATTTTATGACGATGTTTGTAAGGTCAGTTATTAGAAAAATAGGCGGACAACTTTAAGGCTTGTATTTGATTGGCAGGTGAGGTGGTCGGAACCAGGCTAAGTGTAGATGAGAACGTGAGGTTGCCTTAGTCAAGTAGTAATGTAAGTTTCCCATACTTCATCATGCAACGATCATTCCATTATTTGCCTTCCTCTATGTATCTTACTGCACCCCCTCCCCCAGAGCTACTTTTGAACCCCTCCCCCTCCCCCTCAACTCACAGGCAATTAACACACCACACACTTACTGTCAACACCGTGAATGGTCTGTAACTTGGAAAATCTCTGATGGACAGGCGACGTTGATTGATTGATCGGTTCTAGCTGATAAGTGATTGATCACTTCCGTAAGGTTTGACTGACTGGGACGCCGATAGTGAGCGCCAGGGAACAAACCTTTGGACTGATATCCTATTCTGAAAGGCTGCGAGCACTCATGGTACTCATGTTTAGCTTGTAGATGATCAGGTCATATTCAAGTACAAGTACTAGCTTTAAACACTGATAACAAACCAATGATTTAAAGATATGGGTTCAGTTGTGGTTTCCACATTAAAACAAATATGGAAATACAGGGGTTGCGGCGAGAGTTGGTTTTAAAGTTGATGGTTCAGACAAAGTGCTTTCCAAACAGTTTTGGAAATGTTAAAGTCGATTTTAAAACTGAAAGAAGCATCAGTGACATCTTGACCAGGTCATATCGGGGATTGAAAATCCTTTTCCCATTACCTGTGCGGGATTATTTTCAGTCAGAAAGCGACTTTTTATTCTAGCCACTAATAAATGAATGAACACCCATAACTATACGTTTTCTCAATGACATCTGCAGATTTTAATTGCAGATTTTGCAGGCACAAATCCATCCAATTTGTTCATTGTTTGCAGTGCCTTTGACCGGTGCCACCGAACAGTGACCACAGAAACTCTGTGAAACAGTTGCCTGTGTACGCGCAAACCTCCGCAGTGCCTCACCTTGATCATGTGGTGTGTTGACACGACTACATGCAAAACACGCACAGAACCTCAAATGGCAGTTTATAAGACCACCGCAGCGTGTCGCATAAGACTTTTATGGCGTTATGGTGTCCTCCAGAGTGGACTGGTTAAATGCTGACAATGTTCTGAACAGAAGTACCATTTTCCAAACATCCCAATAGACTGTGTACTAGAATGAGAATGCAGGTGTGCTCTTATTAATAAATCTATTCTTTCACAGGTTGTTTGCTATAATGCAAAGCTGTAGCACAGACCATCACAAGTAGTTTTGTGAACAATGTGGTAGATTTTGTTTTCTTTTATTTCAAAATCTTTTACCACTCCTGTCTGTTTTTAAGCTGTTTTACGTTTACCTGTGTACCTTCACATGTGAATTTTTTAATTGTCCTGAAGGTCAATTCTGTGACACTTTGCCCACTCCTTTAAAGGCACTGTACACGTTTGGTAATTACTCAAAATATATATTAGCATACAAAATTACTTGCAATGGAGAGCTATTGATAGTATAAAACATTGTGAGAACGACTCCCTCTGAAGTAACGTAGTTTTTGAGACAGAGGTAATTTCTCACTAAAATATTAAAAGACTTCTGGCCTTTTTCAGGCATCTGAAAGCACACAAATTTGTACAACAAGGGTGTTTTTTCTTTCATCATTTTCTTGCAACTTTGATGACCAATATTGAGCCCAAACTTTCACAGGCTTGATATTTTATGCATATGTTGGGATACACCAAGTGAGAATACTGGTCTTTGACAATTACCAAACGTGCCCAGTGCCTTTAAATCTTTGTAAATGGTTTTAAAAGCAGTCGCCTGGTGCTTTCAGTTTTGTATTTTATGATTTTACTTTGAAGATTGTTTTTCCAACTATGCAAAGTTTCAGAGCCTACTTAAATCTTTTCTAAGGTGAATTTCTTTCCCCTTAATTATGAAGCATTGGAGTCAAAAACTTCACAAAGCTTTTTTGACGATTGAATGTGCAAAAGAGAATTCCCCTTCAAGATGTTTCATAGACACACACAATTTCCATTAACTGTTGCGTGGAAACAACAAAAATCGCAATTAAAAAACCACTTTTGAACCACTGCATTGAAGTGTCAGATGGTAACCTGCCATGATAGTCTTCCTATTTTAATCTGATTTCTGATTTTTTGCCCTCAGAAAAATCAGAAAAATTGTTATTAATATAGCCTAAAAAGTCCGTAAAAGCCTATACCAATAGTAGGTGAGCCCTTGAACTCAAAATGCCTACTTTTGTCCAAGGGACCATCATGCCTGGAGTTAGCAAATGTCCTGCTTCTTTGACCCTACAGTATAATTTTTCCATTCTTGACAAGAGGCGACATGAATCCATATTTTATACCATTCCTGTTGGGACTCTATCTGTTGCTCTGTTATGTTTCTTTACATGCAAGTCATAAAGCAACATCCAGATAAATCATGTCAAGATGTAATTGACCAAGACTAGGGAGAGGGAGCCATTAGCTGAATAAATTAATTACGGAAACGGCATGGTCAATTTGGTCTCAGTTTATTTCAATTTCCGCAAATAGAATGCATTTCCAATGGAGTTAAAAAAAGAGGAATTCTACAGAAAGCTCTATCAATCACCCACATTGCGTAACCGAAAAATTTGAAATGATAATTTCACCCATCTGGATATGTTTGAATATTAAAACAAATCTGTCTTTTAAATATGAAAGCAGTTATCAGACTGTTCTTTGCTTTATAAAGAAATTGAATAAATTAAAATCTTAATTCAGTTGATTATTATTAGTCGTTCTCCCAGTTGAAAATGACAAACTGTAATGAGAATAATTTTGCAGACACCTTTAATTTAATTCTGCCGGTGGAGAGTTACCACACCAACATTTATCACCAAAAGGGGGTAGAAATTTGTTTGATTTGAAATCGGAGGATTGTGCTGGTCCGTCCAGCCACTCTGTTGAAATACTACGGTCGTCCGTCCCAAGCAACCGGCCGTGACTGATGTCACAAACCCCTCCAAAGACAGCTGGGGAAATAGAGCCACAAGAAAGTCAAGTCGTTGGGATCGTGTGAGTGTGCGTGGCCTATATTAAACAGAAACCGCCAGCGCGTTGTTTCACCAGTGCGAATATTAGCAGATGGTAAGTGTACATAGACCACCATGTGATGTTTGTTGAGAAGACAGAGAAAAAGCAATGCCACACACATATATTAGAGCAAGGTTAATCAAATAAACCTCTCAAGATGGGCAAATTGAGGTTTTGTTTTGTTTTTTTTCTCAGGGGTAGGGTAATTTTTTTTTCTCTTTTAGGCCTTTGATTTGTGATGGATATTTTGTAATTGCAGTGTCTTTTCACGGCTTTTCCTTGACTTCAAACTGTCCTGAATGATGTGAACTTCCCATTTAATGATGAAAGATAAGATTTAACTGAGACTTATCCTCTATAGGTTTCCATTTGTGGTGATGTAAAGTGTCTTGAACATCCTCTATAATGTAAACACTCAGTAACTTCAAGAGTTTCATTGCAAGACTACTACGCGTTTGTCTGGGTTTTTTTGTTTTCTACCCTGTGCAGTTCTTCCCCCCTCGTTATTTTGAAATCTTCATAGACTTTCTATTGTGAATATCATGTTTAAATCCATAGTTTTACATAAATGTTGAGTAAATGTGAGGATGAATATATCATTGGAAAATGACTCCACTGTCTATTGCAACATTTTGGAAGTGAAAAACACAGTCTGTCTGTTCATTACGATAATGTGTAGTTCTTAATACCACCAATCTGGGTCCAATATTCGTAGAGCTGCTTAAGCAGGAAATATTGCTTCACAATTTTCTGCGAAGCAAAAAAAGGCCGTGGATCAGTCACATATTGTACATATGACAAGGTATTTTGGCTGGTAACCATTTTATGGTAAGTATAACTTATGTTGTGCTGAGCTACTTTTTGTGCCCTGGGCCCAATTTCATTTGACTGTTGGTGCCAATTAGAGTCACCATCGTTCAAAGGTTATATTTCCCCCCATATTTTTTAACATGAATTTACAAATATTTTCTTTGACCCACCTACTAGCATTTTCGAAAATCACACTTTTAAAACATTGGTACTTTGAAATGGGCCCAAAAGACATACATCAGTAGTTGTGTGTTGTAAGGATGTAATTGGGAACTTAATTTTGTATCGGCATGGGGAAGAAAATCAGGGTTTTTTATCCTCTTGTGGCACGGTGGTTGTTCCAACGCTAGAAGCTCTTTGTATGTATCGTTGACACTTCTAAACTGTAACTGTCCATAAAACATGAACTATGTTTGTACTCGGCCAGTTTCTTCCAAGGCATTTCTGTGGAATCCCTTACTCATATCCTATTATCTGGCTTAGAATTCAACATCTACAATTATCTTTATTGTCTACATTTTAATCCTTCTCTTTATATGGCTTTCTATTGAATGGCTGTCAGTAAAAAGGGGGAAAATTGAAAAGGTGTAAACCATAATGTATGCTAGAAGAGAATCATAGATGGCTTTACACCTTTCCCTTCATGCTTTGTAAACCGTGCAAATCTCTGGATCTTAATGAAATTAAAAAAAGTCATATTTCTTGACCGCGTAAAACAAAAAAGCCCAGATTTTATAGACTTTTTAAGTATTTTTTTATTGAAGTTCCATGGCCTGATGTTTCGCTGAAATAATTTTTGTTTAAAGAATTTTTTCTCTGAACGAATTTTGGTGGATGTTGTTGTTACAGAAATTTTGCATATACCCTGCACAATGCACAAATTGGCAAAAAATTTGAGTCAAATTGGCAAAAATTAACCAGCCTTAACATCTTTAAATTTACACAATTAAATATAATCTGATACTTAGATCAGGTTAATTTATGTCCATATCTTTAGGTTGTTATTGTGTAATTGATGCAGTTGCAGATGTGGCACTTTCTGGCTTTGATTACATAATCACTGGTGCCTAATTTTTGGTTTACACTCATTTAAGGCAAATAAATTAGTTGAAAATTCTCTACTCACTGAAAATTTATTTGTTTTATGGAAGATTGCGCTTCTGCCTCCCACATGCGTTGAGACCAAAGGCCAAGTTGCATATGGAACGCAGACGCGCTATATTTTTCCATATTCCTTGAATGCGCTTGGAATGAAAAATTCATATCCCAGCAGGATGATCGACACAAAGCAAAAACGGTTCGGCTTCAATATTCTCAAGGTTTTAACCTCATTCATGTGTTTTTTTAATTGTCTCTGAAGGTTTGCACAAATAGCAACATTCTAAATTGACTTAAATTTCAGAATATTCTATCCTTGAATTCGTCTCGTGGACGACTGTGCTGATAAACATCGCCATTATTAAAGTTCTTGATTTTACAACCCATAAACCCATTGCAGTAAGGGTGTATTATGTTCAAAACACAGATTGTAATAATAGGATTTGGGAGTGGGGTCCGAGGGCTGTAGACCAATCAGAAGCGAGGATTATAGTGTACAAGAGGATACACTGCAAATACTTGGGTGTTAAAATTGACACCATGGGTGCTTTGAAATATATAGATACCAAAACAAGAATCAAAATTTACACCATGTGGCGTGAAAATAATGCTAATTTCTGCAAAAAACAATTACATTGGTGTTATTTTAACACTCTAAGATGTTACGTTTGATTCTTCGGTATCTATATGTGACAACACCCATGGTGTCAATTTAAACACCCCCCGTTTTTGCAGTGTAGTATTTTAAAGTGTAGCTGGTGCATGTGTGTGTACACTGGATTTTTTTCAAATTTATTTATCTTATTTATTATATTTCTTTATCCATGGTGTGGCCAAAACTGGTTTCCATTGGGGGCCCTGTGCACATATTAGTTTAATACTTACTACGTGCGTATTTTAATAAAGTTATAAGGTAAATTCACTTCAAACAAGAATAACATACACTATGATACCGAGGAGTGCGTCGTGCAGCAACAAAGACATGCGGCAACCCAACCCTTAAAGGGTCTGTGTACGTTTGGTTTTGACTTTTATTAATGGCAATAAAAACTTACTTGGTAAGAAGTACAGCAGCTTTGGATAGTATAATGCTTTTTGAGAAACTTTGCACTTAGAAGTACTGCGGTTATGGAAAAAGAGATCACTTTTTATCCCCCAAAATTTGAATCTGAGAAGCGTTACTGACAGTACTGTTTCTCAGATTGTGTATTCCAATTGCAGATTATTCTTCCTGCGTGGACAGAACTTCTCCAGATTTTCGGCAATATCTCAAAAACGCTACCACCTTTTGAAATGAATTTTCACATGTTAGTTTTATGGTATATTCCGCAACTGAATAAGATTGGAACAAACAGTGGGTTCCAATTACCAAACGTATACAATCCCTTTAAGAGGCACTGCTGCAGGTTGGCACACCCTACCCTTAAAAAATCTGTATACGTTTGGTAATGACTCTGAAAATTTAATGGCAATAAAAACTTACTTGGAAAGAAGTACAGCAGCTTTGGATAGTATAATGCATTTTGGGAAACTTTTCACTTCGAAGTACTGCGGTTATGGAAAAAGATATCACTTTTTATCCCCAAAATTTGAATCTGAGAAGCGTTACTGACAGTAACGTTTCTCAGATTGTGTATTCCAATTGCAGATTATTCATCCTGCATTGACAGAACCGCTCCAGATTTTCGGCAATATCTCAAAAACGCTAGCACCTTTTGAAATGAAATTTTGACAGGTTAGTTTTATGGTATATATCTGCAACTAAATGAGATTGAAACAAACAGTGGGTTCCAATTACAATCCTTTTAAAAGGCACTGCTGCAGGTTGGCACACCCCTGAAATGTTGACTAATCTTCAAAAACAATTCAATCAATATACAACAGATATTAAGAATCATACTCGCCTGACACCTTTTATGAAGCAATCACGAAGAATAACTACGGATATATGATTTGCATTAGCTAGTGCAGAAATGTGGTGATCATAAAGAATGTGACCAACTGGAAAGAAATGCCACAATTAGACCCAGAGCTCCAGAAAAGGTTCAGTATAAAGCTAGTAGAAAGAACACAAATCATGAAAGGCAATTGGTCCTTCTTTATTTCTTTAATAATTGCCAAGGATTTAGTAAGTGAAAATTTGAAACATAAAGCATACTTTTGAAAAAAGAAACTAGACTACAACTTTATAGGTTTGATTGCATAAACTTCAAACATAATCATACTTTAAACAAAATTAACTAGACTGTAACTTTATATGTTTGATAGTAGGATATATAGATCACAAACTTCAAACATAATTATAATTTTGAAAAAGGAACTAGACCACAATCACATTTCTTTTTTGAAAGATGGATTTACTTTTTTATGTGGAATGTGTTTTGTACAATATTCTGCGATCTGTCAATCATTATTTAATGACATCGCTACCTTGAAGTGACAGTATGTTTTAGGAAGACTAACTCTCTGATGGGCTATGCATAATTAAACACAGAAATAGTCGCTTATGTTCCATCTGTTTAATCTGTTTCTTTGAGGACTCTCGCATCGTTGGTATAGTTTTTAGTTACATTGCGTGTATAAATGGAGATCAAATCATTTGCAATTGAACTTCTAATGACTTCAAATTGGGATGGCAGCAATTTCCATAGAGTCATTCAAAATCACTGACGGGTATCTGACTAATGCGTATACATGCATTCACCCCTGTCTATACGTCTGGCACCAAACGGTCCAGTGACGGCATTGTAGGTTGAGTGATAGCCCATCACTTTGCTGAAACTCTTTAGAATAATTTGCACCCTCTGTGATTGTGATTTTCACTCTTAATGATGTATGTCACACTCTATGTGTCTTGGAACCAGTTGATGCGGGGCCAGTGAATGTTTACTACTCTCAGTCAATTGTTATGTTTTTTCATTCCCACGGGGCTCATTTTACCCCCAAAGAATCGGCAAAAGCTCAGAGCAAACTTTCATGAAATACATTTTTATTTAGAGCAATTATTTATGAACCAGAGTGTTTTTGTATTTTGCCCATCGGCAAGGTCAGGTTGGCGTAGTATTTTTCCTCACATTCCACCTATAGGACCCCTGTTCAAACCCCGCCGGGGGCACTATGAGAATTGGGTTTTCAGTCCTTAAGATTTTGCGTGGAATAATTCTCTGGGGTTTCCTCCCACATCTAAAACTGAAACTTACTTCCTTGTCTTCTCTCTATGGGGTTCTTGGCTAGTATTAAGTTTGATTTTCTGAGAATCCATGGCTTCACCTCCAGAATTAATAAATAAATAAATATAGTAAATACTTGTACAACTTTTTTTGTATTAAACTGACACCATTTATTGAACATTAGTGTACAGGGAACACAAATCCAACTCAACCATGAAGATGTTGAAAGGTTAACTCTAATTGGTTGAGTTCGGCATGAAGTCCTTTAATCTTATCCCTTTCAACTGATAACATTTGCAAGTTAGATTTAAATTATGTCTGGTACAGTGTCTTGTTCGGTCACAGGTGAATGCTAAATTTGAATTCCTCAGACTACATCCAGTGTTGATATGTCACATGGTTAAGGGCAAGCTTTTTCTAAGGTACATACGAGACGACAAACACCCTTATACAACTTTCAATGAAATGTGTGTTACAAGGAAACCACTCTTTGCTGATCTGGAGGTAGCAATGCAACAGCTCACCCCAAACCATGTGACTTCATAGCAACACTGGATGTAGTCTGAAGAATTCAAATTGAGCATGTACTTGCTCAAATCTAACTCACAAAGAATGACCCCATCTTCCCACATTGTATGAGACCAGGGCTCAATTTCATGGCTCTGCTTACCGTAAGCAAAGAATCGGCGCTTACGGAAGCAGGGAATTCTGCGCTTATGTCAAGTGTATTTCACGTGTTAGCATGGAATTTTTGCTTGTGCACTTGCGTGCTCCACGTTACTAGGCATTCTTCGCTTACACAGCTAGTGCAGAAATTCGGCGCTGCACAGTAAGCGGAGAGTAGTGATCGTAAGCACAGAATTCGGCGGTAAGCAGAGCCATGAAATTGGGCCCTGGTAGCATCAATTGACTCTTGAATAAAGAATGACAATAAAAGATATTTGAAGAAACGAAAAACTTGGCATGACAATTTTGCTATGATCTGATGAGACTTAAAATATTGATGCATAGGGGGCCTATTGAGAGCAATAATTTGTAAGACTTTGAGCTTTCGGATTTTACTTTTCTTTCAACAAATAAAAATGGAAGCACCACAGGGATAAGCTGATTTAGGTTGTAGAACTTTATAATACACATTGGTAAAATGTTGAGAATCAACATATTTTTCAGATTACATACAATTTTTGCCAAGTCAAGGTGGATTTTTTTTTTTAATGAATCCCCAAAAAGTTTCAGTGAAACGAGGGCACCTGTTTTTCTTTTGAACTATACAACAACTGCCTCCTTCCTGCCCTAGGCTTAGCCTTAAAAAAAAGGGATCAAAAATATGTGAGAAAAAAAATATGAAAATTGTATGCTCATAAATTAAGGGAGATTGCATGGTCACTTTGCCCACGTTAAGGTTAGTAACAGAAGAGCTTGTCCTTGACACTGTATTTTATTGCAATTGTCTTTTTTGACACATGTTGAGATATGCATTTCAACCTACAAGGTTTGGAAATATTGTATAATTTTGCCACCAGTTATTAATTATGCTCAGTGATGCATGACTTGCACTTCCTCCAATTTGGTCGCAGTTTATTGTAGAAAGGTTATTTAGATTGCCCTAAAATGTACCCTAGAAAACGATTGTTGGATAGCAATCTGTACTAAGGGTTAAGGGGAGTAAACGCCACCGACTACTAACGCAGTGGAATGACTGAAAATGCTGGCTGCATTGGCAGCCTTTTTTCACCAAACGCCATATTTACAAATCCCCTTCTACCCCCAAGCTAGTCAGCGACTCCCACCTCAACGCCTCACTGCCTCCAACAACGGATAAAACAGCTTTAATTGCCAACTACGGGGTCAAAACCATCCACTGAAACGATTAAGGGCAAAATCGGATGCCTTACAAATTTGGGCTGCCTCGAGATGCATTTAATCGGCCATTCACCTCGGAATTGGTGGTAGCTAAAGGCGGGGGAAATTCCAAACCTGGTAGTCAAATTGTACCCAATAGTTCCTGGATTTGGTGGACAAAAGAGTCCAGACTACAGTCTATATTTGTCAGACGGTTTGGAAATGATTTTTTTTCCCCCATAAGTGATGAAGAATAGAATGGATTTTATACGAGAGTGAATGGCATTGGAAAGCACAACTTAATAATGATTGCTCTGTTTGTGCATGAATAGGATTCCAAAGCTGATAGAAAACGACCTTAAATGATAATGCTTTTTTTGACAACCAACAATTTTGGAATAACAAGCCAACAAAAAAGGTGGTTAAAGTCTTTGGGAGGATTTGAATGCCACAAACATCTTCCTATGATTTTTTTTTTTTTTTACAGTCTGGCATTCTGTTCTGGTTGGTATGTTCCTTGCATGGTTGGTCACTCTTCAAGGGAGAAAGCTCACGCTCCTGTGATAGCAGGCGATTTTATGAGAATGGGGATCATTTGAAGGGGTATTGTTGGACGAGGGTCAATTAAGGTATTAGCCTTTGCTTTAGTGTTTGCTTAAAAAAAAACATTGTGCAATTAAACAAAACCATAGACATGAAAACAATGAAAACAATTACTACATGCATGAGAAACAAAAGCAAAAACCCCTCAGCCAACAACACTCATCAGGCAATCAATGGTGAAATCTGCTGGCGAAATGGACCGTACTGTAACAACACGGGTGGACTTATTTGTTATTTCTACAAATAATGCTCTTGTGACGAACATTTTGGGTAAATGAGATTTGTTTTAGAGGCTCACTCAAAACAATGCGGGCCTTTAAGAAAATTGGAAAACCCCATCATACAAATAAAAGGGAACCTGTAGAGAACTCGTACAGCTATCTAGTGACCCAATGGAGCATAGCATAACTCATCATGATGGAGCCATCTACTTGGAAAAGCACCCCACAAACAAGAAACCTGGGGGAAATTATTACCCAGGCGTTAAAAATTAGGCCAAGAGTAATATTAGCACTACCTACAGATCCAAGCAGGGAGAGAGAAGAAGTGACTGATTTTAATTTCGAGGATGTAAGCCTCGGCAGAGGTTATGAAAATGGCATCTTGTTTTCCATCAAGACTTCAAGGATTTTCAGCTCGTCTGTTCGGCAAGGTTATTCGGAGTTTAAGAAGTTGGAGCGTCCAAATTGAGATGGAAATGGGTTTTTCTTTTTTGTGTGAGCGTATGTGTGTGTGTGTTGCGTGGTATAATAATGCAGGATGAAAGCTTGGACTGTTTTTGTAAAGGAGTGGGCAGTTTGAGCAGTGAGGAGGAAGATCATTTGTTAATGGGAGGGGGGACCGTGCAAGGTTTTAAAAACAGTAGTTTGACCTCGGATTGACCTTCAATGCTCTTTTCACATGGCTGAACAACAAATTCAGCATCCTCTTTTGTGCAGAATATTCTTGTCTGGTATTTTGTGGAAATTGGGCGCCTGTTGTTATGTAATGTAAGCCAGAGAGTGCCACATCTGCAATGGATCAATTAGTCAATAACACTCTAAAGATTGCAACAGCATAATTGAGTGTGTTGTTTTGAAATTAAAATGTCAAACTTAACCAGTTTCTAAATTGTTAAACTCATGGCTGCTCACAAAACTTTTTGTAAAATATGACTTTCCTTATGTCATGTCTCATTGAGCGGTGAAGAGCAGCGAATTTAAGTTCTGGTGGTTAAAGGCATCGTACACGTTTGGTAATTACTCAAAACATATATTAGCATAAAAACTGACTTGGTAACGAGCAACGGAGAGCTGTTGATAGTATAAAACATTGTAAGAAACGACTCCCTCTGAAGTAACGTAGTTTTTGAGAAAGAGGTAATTTCTCACTAAAATAATAAAAACTTCTTTCAAGAAGTTTTTATTCCTAACTGAAAGCACACAATACAACAAGGGTGTATTTTCTTTCATCATTTTCTTGCAACTTCGATGACCAATTGAGCCCAAATTTTCACAGGCTTGTTATTTTATGCATATGTTGGGATACACAAAATGAGAACACTGGTCTTTGACAATTACCAAACGTGTACGATGTCTTTAAGTCATCAGGGTGTGGGTTCGATTCCTGGTCATGACACTTGTGTTCTTGAGCAAGGTACTATAATTCACTTCTCTTCACCCAGGGGTATAGTGTGTTTGAAAAAGCCTTCGGAGCGCCACGGCAGCCCAAGGCTGTAAACTCCCCAGGGAGCTGAGAAAGATTAAAGGAATGTTATTAGCCCATTAACCAGGGCACTAATGTAAAGAGCATTGATACATTATTGTAAATCACATTTTCCCCCCTCTTTTTGAATAATGAAAGCCCTCGGATCAATACGAGTCTGTGTTGTATAGCTTATCAGTGTTGAAGATACAGTGAAATAAGGGTTTGACTATTTTCATCACATGGAATAGGGAAAATTTGGCATTCAATCTATCAATCAAAACAATTTATATTGCGCCAGTATATCCATAACATAAATATGTTCAAAGGTCGCTTTACATACAAAATGCTTTTGAGAAGAATGAGTTTTGAGTCTCTTCTTGAAAATGTTCACATTTTGGGAAGTTTTGATGTCTATAGATAGTCACACTGTGTAAAGTGGGCCATCTTTACAGACAAATCAAATTAAAAAAAAAAAAAATGTGCTGCACAGGGGAGTGTTTTATCAAATTCTGTGCATGTTTTGCTCAGTGAACCACTTGGCTGCGTAAAAAAAGTTAGAATGCATGATGCAGCTCAAAGCCAAAACTCAAGTTGCCCCGTGAATATGGCATCTTTTGGGAACTAGCCTATCTACAGGAAGATCGTTCCATAACATTGGTGGCAAACTGGAAAATGCATGGCGACCATATGAATTAAGTTTCCAATTGGGAATATGGAAAAGAAGTTGATTTGATGACTGAAGTGGTATGAGATCAGTGGTGTATTGTGGAGCAAGGCCATCGATGGCTTTGTAAGTAATATAGGAGCAGTTTGAAATGAATGTGATACTAATCTGGCAACCAGTGTAGACTTTGAAGAACTAGAGTAATGTGATTGAATTTCTTGGTCCGGGTGATAATTCTTGCAGCAGTGTTTTGAGCACGCTGGAGAAGAAATAGACCTTTATCATGGTGCAGCCATCTTGATTTTCTCTCATTCAAATTGATGTAACCAAACCGAGGCTGGAAGGAGAAACGGTCTGGTTCCTTTTTGTACAATATCATTGCTGGTATTGGATGGAACAAGACCAAGCTGGTGGCAGCATGATAAAGGTCTATAGTCACATATGAGGGAGTCCAAACGGAAGACCATCGCAGTAATTAATGAACATGTACTGTCATTGTACAATTCTCTTTTTTATAGGTAAAATTGCCCTATTTGGCAAGATGATCAATCATGACGAGACACAAACCTACTTGTGATATTGCCATGAACTCAATGTTTGATTGGGTTAATGACCGCATACAATGCACGTTAAACCGGAAATTGGTCACACTACACTTATTATCAGCTAAAAAAACAACAATAGCCCGTATTCATATCCCAATGAGCATGATCGACGCGCAAAGTATTCAGGGTCTAAACAACACCGTCAACTCTCATGGCGCATTCATTTTTTAGCAATGCAGTACATAACTAGAAAACATGCCATAGTTACATGTAAACTACAGCCGGTGTCTTGGAAGCTTGATTTATTTTTTAACTGTACTCGGTTTCCCAAGATGCATTGTGGTATATTTTTAAGATTGCGCCTGTGCATTAAATTTTGGTCTATTCACCCTTTGCACGGTCAGCCATTTGCGTGTAGAGTCTCGACTTGGAGACAGCAGTGAATAGACCTTTGTCATGCTGCCACCATCTTGGTCATGTTCCCTGTATCCAGTAATAGTAATGAATGCTGATATTCATCGCACAAAAAGGAACCAGACTCTTTTTCCTTCCAGCCTCGCTTTGATTACATTGAGTTGAATGGGAGAATATCAAGATGGCCGCACAATGATAAAGGTCTATAGAAGCATTATATAACTCTGTATTGTCATGGTAATGACACCTTCATCCAAACAGATGCATAAATATAGTACAAATGCAGCATGAAGTCGAGGCTCTACACGCGCATGGCGGATCCGTGCAAAGGGCAAATTGTTAAAGCTTTTTTAATCATCCCTGTGTGGTGCTATCGACTATGGGCCAATTTGATAAATATGTTTACCGGTAAGCAAATTTGTTTGCTTATTATAGCAGAAAATTGTGCATTAGCATCAGTGTATGCTACAAACGTTTGAGAAGATGTCAAGGTGTGTGTGCGCATTCACAAAGAGTTTGCATTTTTGCTTGCTTAGCATGCTTCTTGTTATGCTTATGGTAAGCAGTGGTTATAAAATACAAATTCTGCTTCGCTCTGTAAGGGGCCGTTCAGAATAATCAATGTTTAATCAATTTTTTTCTCTCTCTCTCTCGGAATTGTGGGTGGATGGGTCAAAAGAAATAATTGGAAATCAAAATTAAGTTTTCAATTAAAATATAAGAAAAATAGATTGAAGGGGAAAACAAATAGCCAGCGGTCTCTAACCAGATCGTTTGTCATGTCTGTCATGTAGGCCTATATGCAGTGCCATTGTTATCGGTCAACCTTGTTTCGATAGACGACCTCTTTGCCCGATGGTCGGATGGTGTGAATTTCCTGGCTTCCATCTTCAGCTATTAAGTTGCATGCTGGAAGCCGGGAAAAACCATTGAAAACTCTTGAGCTGGGAGAACATTGATCTTAAATATCTGCTTCATTTGAGGCATTTCTTTGTTCTTCAGTCTAAAGGGCATATTGAATAGTCAATATTACAAAATTGAAATTTGGGTTGAGTGGGTGGTTCAAAACAGTTTTAAAAAAGATTGAATTTAAATTTTTTAAACAGTGGTCATTCTGAATGACCCCTTAGCAGAAAACCTCTGCTGAAAAGGCATTACCTGGGCCCAATTTCATAGAGCTGCTAAGCACAACAATTTGCTTAGCATGAAATTTCTTCCTTGATAAAAACAGGATTACCAACCAAATTTCCATGTGTTGCATATTGCTTGTTACTGGTATTCAGCTGTTGTTTGCTTATCCTAAAAATCACGAGGAAATTTGGTTGGTAATCCTGTTTTTATCAAGGAAGAAATTTCATGCTAAGTAAATTGTTGTGCTTAGCAGCTCTATGAAATTGGGCCCTGGAAAACAGATAAATACACAGCTCATGTGAGAAATGTTTACATTTTGTGTCATAATTACCACATAAAATGAAGTTTTGTAACAGCTGTACAACTTTTGAGATGTGCCTCAACTTTCTTCATATTAAAAGCAATTTTTTTTTAAATCTAAAATGCAATCTCCATAAAATGTAAGATTTTATCCTTTTCTTCCATTGAGTTGTGTACATGCCTGCAGGAAGTCCAGGCTGTGTGGGTCTTTTGTAAACATGGGATGTCACAGGTTACATGGTCTATATATAATGTATGCCTCGACCCAATTCCTACAAGTTTATAACTCCCTCAAAACGGTATCCCTCCGACCATGTCTGATGCTGCTTTCCCAATCATGCTTGATGCTGAAGCTGTGAAGAAGGGGGTCATTCTCCGCTCTTTACCTGTGGGGAATTTTTCAGGTCGGCATTTGGAGAAAACAAACCTCTCCCATACTCTGATAGACAGGTTGCTCTCATTCATAAGTTTATCAGCCCAAAACAAGTTCCTCAATCATTTAAAAGTTTCAGGAGTAGAAATTGTTGCTGACTGAGATTAGCTAAAAACATCCTGCTTGTGACAGTTGCCCGATTTGACTGAACTGTTTGTTTCAATTCAGTGTAAAAACAAAACAAGTTTCATAAAAAAAGAATAAGGTATTTTAGTTTTGACCTGAGGTACAGCTTCCACTTATTGATAAAAAAGGGTTTCGTAGGTACCGACGACGGGAAAACTTGAACGCATGTCCTGAGCCGTCACAACTGTATTTTGGAGTTATAAATATTTCCAAGATATTATGTTGTATTGTGCAGTTTCGCCTTGACTGTTTGGAATTGTCTTCAATGACAAATCCCTTTGTACGATAGGCATAGGCTTCATGCGTTAAACGACATAGAGAAAATTAAGGCCTCCGCGTCTCTCCTCCTGTAGTCTCTATCTTGTCTCTACTTGAAATATTCCAGTAGATTTGCCTCCTAGAGGTGTTCTGTCTCATCATGAGTGAAGTTCAAGGCCACGATGCTTGTTGAGGTTTTAAAGGTAGGGTCATACTTTGGTAATGACCCCGGGGAAAAAAAGGTGTAATTTCTGTCCGAAAGCTTACTTGTTATAAAGATGGTAGGCCTAATGGTAGTAACCATCCTGCGAAATTATTTCGTCTGAAATGCCCCCCCGTTGATTAGAAATCAATAAAAACATCTGAATCTGAGAAACGATTCATGCATGAAATGTATCTCAGATTTCTGAGGGTTGGTGTCCTTTCTTAAATGCTGCAGCCAGAGATGCAGTTGGTACCCACTGTCACCTTGCTAAACTTGGATCGATTCAACGTTTTGTGAAAATACTGTTTCCTGTTTTCTCAACAAGTAGACTCTGTATTCAGCTGAAACTTTCACATGTGACTTTTATTGTATCTTTGTTGATAATTTTGCCAATAAAATATCGTTACCGGTACCTTGATAAAAACCAATCTATGACCCTATCTTCAACGGCGCACCCAAGGGGGGGGGGGGTTCGGGGGGCTTGAGCCCCCCCAAGAGGGTCCCTGAAAAAAAAATGGGGGGGGAGGAAAGAAAGGAGAGGGAAGGGAGAGGGAGAAAAGTCGTAGTGTGCAATGTGTAGTTATTGGGTTTTGAATTTCCGGTGGCAGGATTTTCTTTTCATTCTATGCTATTCGCAATTTTTTTCTTTCTGCCAAAATTACTCTTTTATATGAGAGATTCAATAACGCGAGGTGCGTCATGTAAGATGACAGATATTGAACACCATACTTTTATGATATCTATCTCACTTTTTGGATTTGCCACAAAAACATATTAAGCATTTTATTTTAACGGGTCACTTTGTCCAGGATAAAATATGTTTCACGTTGGTCTCAAGTCATTCCGGCATTCAATGTTTTCCCCCTTAAGGATTGCCTGTAGTACTACACTTGAATTTTAGAAACACCTGATAGTAATTTTTTTAACCCACAAAGTTTGTAATGAATATGCATTAAACCGGATATCGACCAGATCCTAAACGAACGTCATCACACGTTGCTCCCTTTCCACATGTTTCTTCAAGTCGGCTATGTGCAGAGAATAAAAAGGCCTGCAATCCTACCCTTTCCAAATTACACATCACATTTATTCCCAGGTTAAACTTTTAATTAACATTAATCTGTTATAAATTATAATTATCTAACAGTTAAACACCACTTTCGCAAAACAAAGGATTATCTGTAGGATCTGGATTTTCCGCCCACGTATTCATAGAATTTGCCGCCCAGTGATGAAAAGTAGGTAGCACCGCCCACTTGAACGTTCTTTTCCACAACGTCCGCAGCATTATTATTTAAAACAAAAACTGTTGCCGACAATGTACAGCGTTCAAAACATTCTGGGGACTCCATGCTGGCATTATCTGCCTGAACCAGTTGAGTGGCAATAAGTTCTAACAAGAGGGAGGCCGAACATCACTGAAAACTTGCAATCCAGACTCCAGAGATGTCAGCACGAGATTGGCTCTCGCAAGCTTGGCGTTTATTAGACTTTTCAGATAAAAATTAAAGATGTAGGCCGATATGATCAGAAGTGCTTAAAAAGTGTGTCTATTTTTCAAATTTTAAGCATAAAGAGGCTTGATTTTTCACCCCAAAAACGCCACAAGCCCAGAGCTTACGGGGTTCGCTCCCTGGACCCCCACCGGGGCTTTGCCCCTGGACCCCACAAGGGGCCGTCAGGCCGGCCCCTGGATCCCACTCGTTAAATTTATTTGAGCCCCCCTAAGACATAATCCTGGGTGCGCCGTTGCCTATCTTTAAAGACAAAGTGCCATTTTATTGGCATGTTTCATTTGAGATGCAAGCAGTATTGTGAGTTTCGGATTGTCGGCTGGTTATTGGCCAGTTCATATGCTCCTTGAACTTTCCCAAAGTTATTTTCTCCCCTTACTGTTCAGATAAGTCTATATTTATCCTCAGTGAGGACCCTTTGTTAATTGTTGTAGTTTAAAAAATTATTCATAATATAATACATTTTTCACTTTTTTTCACAAACCGATGAATGTGTAAAAATCAAAACATTTCGTATATCGATTCTTGTACAAATTCTTGACACTCTCATTGCTGAATTTTATAATCCTAGGAGCATCCACAGAAATAATTCCCAAGAGGTTTTGTAAAATTCAATAGACTGTGCAAGTCTCGCGCATATTTGAACTTCCGGGACCATTGTGGTCCCAACCATATGGGGATTTACGTGGGCAAAATTTTGTCTTGTCAATTATTTTACTTTAACGTGGTTTATGACCATGAAAAATATATATGTTGTTGGGAATGTTATACTTAGTGATAACAAATAGGAAAGTAAAATCAATTCAACAATACAACAAAGAAAACCCGAGAATTAAACTTGACCTCAGCTTCCGGTTGCTGCAAAAAGTTAAGAATTTTGTGCTCACCTCCGATCACAAAACGTATGTAAACGCTTGTTTTGGATGCGCTATGATAATCGCCAGATGCTGTAATTGCAACGTTAAACCTTTTCGTAGCAGTCTATGGTTGTTGATGCGTCATTATCCTCTATAAACTGCGTCAAGCGTTAATTTTACGCCCGCGTGACCATCGCGAATCTGCGAAAGTGGTTTCTGAAAAGTTAAGACCAAATAAGCATCCTTGTCCCAGAGTTTTAATTTTGCTTCAATAATAATTAACACATTATTTTTGTATTTATTATAAAAACGAAAACTGATTTTATAAATATGTAATGAGTATTTTTGTTGTTCAGATTTTATCATTAAATATAATTTAAAACAAAGATTTGATTTCAGAGAAAAAAATGTTCTTCGTTTGACGTTTTTTCTCGTTCCGATACGCGCGAGACTTGCACAGTCTATAGAGAAATTATCTTTTGTTGATACTTCATGAAATTCAGTAACATCGGGGACATTTTTGAGGATCTCACTGAGAAACACTGCAAGTTTTCTTGCAAGATGGAGTTGGCTCTCATCATAACTCCCTTTCACACTATTGAAGGTGGCGTAAATGAAAGAAGGTGATCTTAGAAAGGTTTGATATCATTAGAAGATCCTTCACTAGATTTGATCTATTATTAAGGCTACCTTATGGACAGAGAAAAGATGGGAAATTAAGGTTTTTTTAGAGGGGGTGAACAAAAAGTGGATTATGTAATTCATGGACCAGAAATAATTTGAAATTCCTGTGGTACAAAAATAAAGATGTTTCAAACTTAAATGTTTAAGGGGTTAAAAAAGGGAAGATGTTTTGGCATAATGTTGGAATTTCTCTTGGTATGTGTGCAGCCATCTTGGCTTTCTGTCATTCAATGAAACTTTGAAATTTGATTAAAAAAGGGAAAATAGTTAGGTCCTTCCTGTTCGGCAGGATGAACACCGGAAATCATTTGATGAATTTGTTCATAAAATATTAACATGCTAGTTAATGGTCAAATTTGATGACACAATATTAGATTAATTAAATATGAATCAAAGGGTCATACCTAGTGATCTGATATTAATTGAAAGGAAAGAAAGTGGAAAACCACTTTTGATCAATAAAACAGGAACATCCATCACCAATGTTTTAAGGTCAGTAGGCCAGGCGTTTATCATAAATATCTTAAACGTGGTGAAAATATCAGGAAAGTGGAGCGTTATCGTTGAAGGTGGCATAAATGAAAGAAGGTGATCAAAAGGATAATTTCACATGGTTGATTGTGTGTTTATCTGCTGATTCATGCTAAGCATCAAGATGCATTTGTTAACATGTTCAGAATGCAAACATGTGTAATGTTTACATCTGGGCCTTATTTCAAGGGTACCAAACAAAAATGGTACATGTGACGTAGTATTTCGGCTGGTAACCTTATTCCACAGTGGCGTAAACAGGGGAGGAGGAGGGGGGGCAGCCCCTGTTCAGAACCCTTCCCCACCCCCCAATGAGATCGAAAAAATGCACAACTGAATGGTTCAGTAGACTTAATAACCCCCCTAAATGATTTCTTTGCCCCTGCGTGCCTCCTCCCCCATTGGAAATGTCTTGTTATGCCACTATTGTTCTGGTAAGCAAAATTGTTTTGTGCTAAGTTAATTTTGTGTGCTTAAGCAGCTGTATGAAATTTGGCCAGAAATTCAGTCACATCGGGGATATTTTTGAGGATCTCGCTGATAAACACTGCAAGTTTTCTTGGCTCTCACCATAACTCCCTTTCACACTAAACAGATTTCCAGAGAAATTCCTGGGAAATTTGATTGACCTTTTCACACTTGAATTACTAACCCTTGCAAACTCCTGGGGAACAGCCGTTTCCCTGGAAATGGCTACCCATGCTTTGGAGTAGGGGTAAGCCAGATAACCGCGGCTGGGGTTATTTTACTGATTGCTCATTTCCCAGGAAAACTGAATCAAGTGTGAAATGAACAATAAATTTGGCAGTGGGGTTCAAACTCTCCTGGAATAACTTGGGCTTTTAATTTTTTACACGAATCTGTGGATCTTTTTAAACTTCGTGATTGTTGTCTTTTTATGAAAGTTTCCCTTTTTTTAGATTTCTTGTAATTTATGTGCGTGTGAATTGTGGAATATTTTTGGTTTGTGCTTCTTTTTATGTAAAGCGCTCAGAGGCCTGCGGGCATTGGGCGCTGTTTTCAGTGTTTTGTTATTATTATTAATAATTCATGGGAGATAGCTCAGTAGTGTAAAAAGGGCTACAGAGAAACGCAAAGTAGTGAACAAAACAAAGAAAAACCCCAATAATAAGATAAAACAAAAGCTTAAGTACTGTAATTGCAGGAAACTTCATGCTGTGTACACACCAGGTATTCTTAGAAAGGTTTGATATCATTAGAAGAGCCTTCACTAGATTTGATCTATTATTAAGGCTACCTTATGGACAAGTAAAAGAAGGGAAATAAAGGTTTTTTTAGAGGGGGTGAACAAAAAGTGGATTATGTAATTCATGGACCAGAAATAATTTGAAATCCCTGGGGGGAAAAAATAAATAAAGATGTTTCAAACTTGAATGTTTAAGGGGTTAAAAAAGGGAAGATGTTTTGGCATAATGTTGGAATTTCTCTTCGCTTGTGTGCAGCCATCTTGGCTTTCTGTCGTTCAATGAAACTTTGAAATTTGATTAAAAAAGGAAAATAGTTATAGGTCCTTCCTGTTCGGCAGGATGAACACCGGAATTCATTTGATGAATTTGTTCATAAATATATTAACATGCTAGTTAATGGTCTAATTTGATGGACACAATATTAGATTAATTAAATATGAATCAAAGGGTCATACCTAATGATCTGATATTAATTGAAAGGAAAGAAAGTGGAAGACCACTTTTGATCAATAAAACAGGAACATCCATCACCAATGTTTTAAGGTCAGTAGGCCAGGCGTTTATCATAAATATCTTAAACGTGGTGAAAATATCAGGAAAGTGGAGCGTTATCATTGAAGGTGGCGTAAATGAAAGAGGGTGATCAAAAGGATAATTTCACATGGTTGATTCTGCGTTTATCTGCTGATTCATGCTAAGCATCAAGATGCATTTGTTAACATGTTCAGAATGCAAACACTTCAATAAACCTCAGTGTAATTTCTACATCTGGGCCCAATTCCAAGGGCACCGAACAAAAATGGTACATGTGACGTAGTATTTCGGCTGGTAACCTTATTTTGCAGTGGCGTAAACAGGGGAGGAGGAGGGGAGGGGCAGCCCCTGTTCAGAACCCTTGCCCCCCCCAAAAAAAAAAAAAATGAGAGAGAAAAAAATTAAAACCAAAAAAATTACGTCTTTTCCCCCCGCATTCAAATACAATATCCATATTCAAAAATAATAATAATAATAAATCAATGGACCTACCGACCCTACCTTTTTAGGACCCTCTATGGACAAACAAAATATTTGTTTTTGCCTCATCAACTCACAGATAAAGCTGTAGCCGCTTATTCGGTGTGGGGTGCTCATAGCAACATCCTTAACAACAGCCGTAGCTGTAGCCACCAATTTGGACACAACCTTATTTGAATACATCTCTATTCCGTTGCAGATTCTTTTATAGACAATCATACCAAAGGAGTTTTTAACTTGAAATCGATCATGGTCCATAATCAAACCACTTTCTGTATAGAGACTTATTACTTGTGCGACATTTTATACTTTGCTTTACCGTAACTCTATACCATCAACAGGGCTCTGAATTGCTTGGGAAAGAAAGGCAGGAAAAGAAACTCCAAATAAAAGAGTTCCTGATTGTGAAATCAACCCATTGTACACACTGAAAGCGTTTCAAGTTCGTTTTTGCGTTCATTCTGTTTTTGTTTCTTCTCGAAGCACCCTCATACTTGAGAAAGGGATAACGTGATATGCAAATCTGAAAAAGACAACATTTGGATATGATGTGTGAACATTTTTTAAATAAATTAAAACTGGATTTATAGGCCTAATGGAGTTTTCTCAAAAAACATGAGGACCTCTTTTCATTTTCAGATTTTACTTGTTATCTTTAACAGGCAAACAGGCATAATATTTTTCCTACTAAAGTCTGATTTCTGAATTGTTTTTTGGCCCTCAGAAAAATCAGCAAAATTGTTATTTAATAGCCTGAAAAGTCTATAAAATGTAGGTCAGCCCTTGGACACAATAGAATTGTCCTTTGTTGTTCTCAAGGGCTCAGTACCATGCCTGAAGCACCAGTCAACATTGGTAATTGTCAAAGACTAGTATTTAATAATAATAATAATACGCAGTTCTTATATAGCGCTTTATACTCCCAATGGGTGTCTCAAAGCGCTCAGTATTTTTCTACAAGGTAAGTGGAGTTACCCGTTGAAGTATGAGACCTATTCCTTTGTATAGCACCATGTAATGGTTTACAAGGCGCTGTGGCGCAATATGCAGCCAATCAAACCAGGAACACCGGGGCGAGCCCCTTCTCTTTACGATAAGTGCACTGGGTTCTTTTACGTGCATTACACAACACACGGGACCAATGGCTTTACGTCTCATCCGAAGGACGAAGCTTGTGGTTAAGTGTCTTGCTTAAGGACACAAGAGTCATGACTGGGATTCGAACCCACACTCTGCTGAACGGAAACACCAGAGCTTGAGTTCGGTGTTCTTATCTGCTCGGCCACGACACACCATTTGCACTTCTTGTGGCCCAAGGTATACATGAAAAACAAACCTGTGAAAGTTTAAGCTCGATCGGCCATCAGAGTCGCAAGAAAATACTGTTTTCAACACTGATTGTTTTTTGCTCAAAAACTATAGCATTTTGAGAAAAAGTATTTTAAGGGAGTTTTCTCATGGTGCCCATCTTTATACCATATAAGTTATGTGCAAATCATTGAACATGTATATTTTCAATCTTGCCAATGTTGTACACACCCTTTAAAATCAAAAGGATTGAACTGAATCTATCAAGAACAAAGTGTCTATCATCCCCTTTATCTCTTAACCTTAAAAAACACCAACAACAACAACAACAACAACAACTGTACTAAGTTTCTTGTCCATTTCCTCTTTTTTTGTGTGATAACGAAGTGGCATGTCCGATTAAGATGAACAATTTAGTAAAAGTACGTTGAAATTCAAATTATTAAATGCGCAGACTTTTGTTTTCTTTCAAATTTTGAGTCCCAACGTTAAGTTTTAGGGGCAAGCTTTGAAATTGTCTTCAGATAATTTGAGTGAATAAAAGAATATTATTTACTGTCTGATAAAATTGTCAAGAACGAAATAGAGTAAATTTTGTTCTTTCTTTTTTGGAAGGGGGGGGCGGAATGGATTGAAGTAATTGGTTTAATCGCATCACCTGGCAGTCTGTATCTGCAGTCAGCCTACCACACATCACACCGTCGGTACGACTAGCAAACCATTGAATGCATTCTCTCATAACACCTCCCCTCAAATTTGTTTCCAGTGTCCTGCACGTGTAGCGGCGTTGCCGTGGCCAAGTTACCAAGGTTGCGCCATGTTCCCAAGGACGCAGTCTCCACTCACTCGTACGCGCTCGCCGAGCGCGGCTCGGGGAAATTGGATTTTTTCACTCCATTTTCCAGGCCCATCTGGTTGGGGACCCCAAGTGTTCGCCCAGCCTGCTGTTCTCCTGGCTGGCTTTTTTGTGCCCGGGCATCGGGGTCTGATTAATCGCAGTCCACTGGCGATTACGCCAACCGATCAAGCAACCTGGGAATAAAATAGTGATCAATACCGAATCCGAGCAAGGGCACGCTTTTGACTCGGGATTTTCCATGTAATATTGATGAGGGAGCTTTTACCTCTTATGGTTTCCCCTCTTGTTCAAGACCGTTGAATTCTTATCGCATGGCCGTTCAAGTCTGTGTGCATTCCTCCCTCACTGTCTGTCTTGTGTTTCCTCAATGGGATGTTGTAGACTTGTCTCCGGCATACAACAATCTGTTTGGTTTGCCACCCCCCCCCCACCCCGACTTTCTCTTTGTTTATATGCTGTGATCTTATACTCCCACGGCAATAAAATTAAAAAAACACCTGTTCTGTAATCATAAATAACCAATGAAAATACGTTTCTTTTTTTCACCCTGATGTCGGTGGAACATGTATCATATCAGGTGACATTCTCCTGAGGGTCGACACCAACTTCTTGTAATCTTAGCTTGTAATATCTTTCAAAAGGTGTAAATGATATAATTCCGAGCTATGTACATTGTATATTTAGGCATTGTGTGTAGGGGACACTCCAGGGAAATCAGCCATCTTCAGAATGGAGAAAGCAAACTCTTTGTGGAACTTCTACAAATATTCTTTCACTTTCTTTGATTGAATTCATACTGATTACCATGTCAGATCATAAATTATCATTTATGAGACAAAAATCTGCCTCTGGAAAATTCTGTAGTTGTGATAAACTAAAAGTGTTTTTTAATAGGTTTGAGCTTTGTCGGTAAGGAACATAACTCGTCTTCCAGGCCCCCAAGGCTAATAGGGAGTAAGATTAATTTCTTCCCATCTATGAATCTATTTACCTTCACACATCTGCTCTGTGTTTCTTCACACATCTGCTCTGTGATTGTATGCAATTAAAGATTTCTTAAAATTTTATTCTCCCTTTTTTGTTTCTTCAAAAATGGGAACCCACATGGCTTTTGTTAGAAACCATAGATTGAACTCAAACTAGTCGTATTCTATGTAATGATATTGTAACAAGTCAAGTTAAGTGGTTTTGTTTGAGGTATGGTGTGCTCTGAGAATGGAACAAGTTTGTGTTGTCCCTCGCCAAAAATCAGGTAGTTCTTGGGAAAAAGGGAAATGAAATGTAACGTAAAAGCAACCAAAACATAAACTATGATATCTATGTGATGTGATGTCCGAAGTGACGGTCCACGTGTTGAGAAATACTTACTTTATTGATTCTCTTTAGGTGTTTTTTATTTGAAAGCTTTCCTTCTCAGCTATTTGATAAGCAAATAAACCCATTTTTTTTTAGTTCGGGCAGGAAGTGCCTTGTCTGAAGCATGGAGCATCACATTTCATTATATTACAAAGTCAGGGCAGATAGATCATGCCATGACATTAATATTAAAAAACCAGTCAGTAATTAATTCTGTAAGCGTAACGTTCGTCAAACTGGATAAATATTGTGAGCAAAAAAAGTTTATATTTCATGGTTTTATGTGAAATTTTGATATTGAGATTTTTGATGTCACGGTAGGGAACTCAATTAAACGAGTCTTATCAATTAAATCCTAGTGTATGTATTACTTATTTGTTTGCCATCTGACATGGTTGGGCTGATCGCATTAGTGTTGCTCAATGCCCTCTTTCAAATAGTAAGAATTTTGGATGATCCGTCCTCTCTTTGTCAAACTCATTGTTGTCCACTCCTCCCCCGGACGTAATCTGCTGAGAAACTTGATGGCGCCTTGAGTCACAAAGAGGAGTCTTGAGTCTGGGCGGGAAGTCTTTGTAGGAGGAGTAGCGTACATTGGGCCCAGCTCGGGGGAGACCAGAGGTGTGGGGAACAACAGCTAGAGTGTAGCCCCAAGTGACTGGATGACAAATGGCCAATGATGCGCCAACAGACACCATTGTGCTATAATTAACCTAGTCTGTCATTCTGAGAAGCACCCCCCCTATTCTCTCTCTCTTTCGGACAGCATATACAGAGGAGTGGTTCTGGCAGACGGAGAGAGCACACACAGCAGATGTCAAAAGCATGAGCTATCTTTTGTTCTCCCTTGCGCCATTCACTGTGTCAGCACCATCGAGAAAAATATGACAAATGAACTGAATAGCCTAAATAAATTATATTGCCACTGTGTTTTTTTCTTTCTTTTGTAAAGGGACATGTGTGGATGACCTTGCCAAGGGAGTCCATACTGGTTGGATTCTCCCCCTGGTCACATGTCATTGTTTACTCACAAGAAATTGAAGAGATTTATGTATGGTGTGGGGGATGTATTGTTGCAATCACGAAAATGTCTCTGTTGTATGGGGGGAATTGCCTTGAAAATTTCCTTCTTTATGTTACATTGACGGCGTATTTAAATGGGTTAATGGGCCTTTATTGAAGCTAAACTCTGTATAGATCCTGCATTTCTTCATTCCGGTATTTCTTCAGCCTAGACAAGGTCAAAGAAGAATTACTGAGATGATGTTGTTTACAAAAGAAAAAAGAAATAACAATGCTTATGAAAGAAGGAAGCCAACCGTTTCTGATCAAAATGTGTTTTTTAGGCCGTTTCCGTATTGGCGGCTGCGGCTTTAGCTACAGCTGGATTGCCGTGTCATCATGCGTTAAGTAGAGGGCTTCTCTAGAAACACCCTTAGCAACAGTCTTAGCCGTAGCCGGACACGGCCAATTATTTTGATCAAAATGACCTCACTTTAGAATCTCATTGATAGCCAAATCATAATATTGGTCAGCCTATATACTGAAAAATATGTGAGTTTTTATTTTCCCGCTCAATATATTACATTGAATGAAGCTGTCTCACACTTCATTTGTTTTGATAAAGACTTGTGTTTGTGTTTAAAGATATTGAGTGGAGTACTTTACAACAATATTGTTTGTCTTTATAATCCTGGTGTGGCCATCTTGCCTTCTCCCATTGAACCAAATGTAACCAAACCGAGGCTGGATGGAGAAAAAATATACCACAACATAAAGTGCATAATGGAACATAGTACATGAGAAGCGCTCAAATAATGATGCACTGTGTGTGTGTTCATGTTGTTTCAAGGGCTCCTTGAAATGGAATATGCTTCCCCCTCAGAAATCAAGTTGTGTTGTTAGGGAGTTGAGGGATAGTACCTCCTCTGGGTTATTAATACCCCATTGTAGAACCCAGAGATACACTTACTCCACCATACCTGCTCTAACAAGAATTATGTAATGCTTACTTTATTTATTTTAGCATGATTAAGTCTTTACTTCATTTTTACACATTTGGCTTTTTGTAACATTTTAATGTTTGAGCTTTTAATGTGGGTTGTCTTGTAAAATATTTGGGGGTTTTGCTCTTTTTATGCTTGTTAATAATGAATGTTTGCTTGTAAACAAGGTTATTTGAGCCACCCAGGTGGCTGCCAACCATGTATTTGTTTTTAATAATGAACCAGAGTAATAATAGTAATAACAATGTGTATGTCATGGGGTTGCCTAAAGATGGAAAGGCCATTATTTTAACATACCGGTTACCTCCAAGAATTTGGATCTTAGTTTCAGACCTTTCTGTCAAGCAAAGACTCTCACCCAGAGAGAAAAAAGGAAGATAATAAGTGGGAATAACTGATGACAGATTTGAAGACAAGAACTCTGTTTTGATTAATTGAATTTTGATGTGACTGAAGAAACTTGATTAGCATCCCCAAACAAAGATATTGATAGGAAGACCACCAACATAGGGCTAGCTCAGTTGGTAGAGCACCCGACCAATATATCTGGAGGTTGCAGGTTTGAATTCTGTTCTAGTCAATTTCTCTTTGTTAACTCCAAAATTGATTTACGATTACCCTGCCAGTTTCCCTTGTGGTTTATTACTTAATCATAATTTAAGAAAGAAGTACGTATACCAGATTTTTATAAACCTGTCTTGCCGTTGTAAAATTCCAAAAAAGTTATGTTTAAATTTCAAAAACTTCTAAGGTATGAGATGAGTGCAAGATCGTCAGTTAATTGTCTTCTGTTTTTATCCCTCCACTCTCAGACAAGGGACTGAAGTTGCTGCTTCTTGTCTTCATAGTCCATCCAAGGTAAGTCAGTACAAAGTCATCTTGTTATCTTATCTCATTCAACCAAGGCGGAGCGACGTGGACGAGCGGTCTAGTGCACCGAATACAAGTTCTGTCATTGATAGAGTGTGGGTTCGAATCCCGGCCTGGCTGGTCATGATGCATGGTCTTTGAGCAAGATACTTTATCATTATTGCGTTGTTCTTCAGATGGGATGTAAAACCGTAGGTTCCATGTGCTAGGATAGGTTGTGCATGTAAAAGAACCCAGAACACTTATCGTGGAAGAGTAGGGGTTTTACCTTGGTGTTTCTGGTTCATTACAAGAAACTTTGTCTCAAAGTTTCCTCAGGCTTACAAGTTACAGAGATTATGTTTGGTGTCGAGGTATCGTTGGTTTATTTACCAGAATTAGAAATAATAAAAAAACTTCACCAGCTTTGGAGTTAATTGGAAGTGGAGGATGGGGGGGGGCTTTTCAAGAATTTTATTATTAAGCTCATTCCTCTTTTATTTAGTTCTATCCTTAGCTCAAAGAAATTGTAGGAATATCTCCTTAATCCTTGATCTTTCTCTCTTTTTGTAAAAGTGCAACACAATCTTATCAGAAAACAACAAAGGAATGATTTCAATATAGGCCTATATAATCTTAAGAAGCAAAATTTAGTACTATTTGTATTAAAAACATCTCTGAAATCTATGTGAAAAATTAATTGAGGAATTCGCATCTTATTCCTAAATATTCGTGGTAAAACCTTAATAAAATATGTCATTGATGTTTACTCTTGTTTATAGAGCTGAACACACAATGTACAGAATATGTTTATATTAGCAAAAGAAGAAAAAAAATTACCAACTAAAAATACTAAACTACAAGGGATACTGACTGGGTAAATTTTACTTAATTTTGGGTTGAAAAAAGAACAATTGATGAGAGTGGGACTAGAGGCTGCGACCTCATGATTACCGTGCTGGCACTCTACCAACTGAACCATCTTGCCCTAACGTTGGCGGTCTCCCTATTTTGTCAATATCTTTGTTTCGGGGTGCCAGTCAGAAGCCATTCAACCTGTCTCTGCCGTTTAACCAGGGATCACACCCAAGTTTAAACGATACAACCTGGGAGGTGGCAAGAGAGGGATCATACTGTACCTTAAAAGAATACAACTTTTTATTTCAAACAGGGCCTATAAAATAATAAACCTAAAAATACTAATTTTTTGGCAAAGCAGGGCACAATTGCACAAAGCTTATAAGCACAAAAAAATAAGCTAAGCTTTAAAACAAACTCCAGCTAATGAAGAAAGAAAATGCATAAATAAGATTCTTCTGTTGAATGCTTCACATAACATAAATTACAATCTCTTAGTAGTGCCGTTCTCTTTACGATGCTGTGATTTAAGGGCGGCACCTTTTCCTCGTTCATCAACATCAACAATGCGGCAGCCTTTTCCCTTAAAACCCCCAGCTCAATAACAGCATTATTTGTTCAACAGAACAAATAATCAAATTCATGTTCAGCCATTTGAAATTACAAGAAAGCAACCCCCGAAAAAATACAAAAGTAATCAACTAACTGAATCCGGATATAAAGAAAAGACAGAAATAAGTAAAAAAAGATACAGAATCCATCTCTTTTAACAGAATTTTCCCCCGTGGTATAGAAATAGTGATCCAAGGCTGATTGAAATGCTTTCATTGCTCATAGTTGACCCTTTTTAACAAAAGATTTTTCTTACGATACAGTTTTATTTTTACGAACAAGGACGTCGACAAAACAAGACAGGGGCCTTGACATTTCCATTTAGTCTTTGTGGGAATTTTATTTCTAAATGTATTTCAATTAAACTTTTATCTTGGCATCCTGGTTGCCTTGCTACAGTCAGACACGATACAAAGGATTTTTGACAAGGGCCCTTTTTCGTTGTTAAGTGGTGCATCCAAACCAAAGAGATGACAAAACATTGAAGACATGCCCACTGTTTTTTTCTCCTTGCGATCCTCTGTGATCTAGAGAGATAAATCGGGGCCTTGTGGATGCAAGTGATAGGGCTTGATGTGCGTTTGAATATACATGGCCTTACCATATAGTTTTAAAGAGTCTGGATAAAAAACCTCATTTAAAAAGCATGGCTGGCTGTCTCCAATGATCTACTGTGGAAGGATTTACCCTTTGTCTGTGTTTATTTAAATGAAAACCAATCAGTAAATTTTCACCTTTTTCATTTTTTTTAAATACATATTTGTTTGTTTTTTATTATAAAAAGCTCATTTGTTTGTTTTAGGGGTTCTCTTTGTCTATTTGTTTCCCTTTTTTTCCTCTCTAAAAATATGTAAGTTGGGGCCGCCATGAACACCCAACTAACATCAAAGATAGAAGAAAGTCATGCTGAAAACTATAAGACGGTATAGACCCCTTGCATATGCCGCCATTGCTCAGGTCAAACAATGGAAATGCGCAAGCGCCACGCACATCATTCAGCCAATGATAGGCCTTCCTTTGATCTCAGTGAGGGCGCTGTGTGAGCTTGTGACGTCATTCCACATTGAGCTGCAGATGTACATGTACCACTCCAGGTCAACTGATAAGGGGAAAACAGCAATCTTGGATCCGCCCGATAGCATTGTCCCTCCAATATCTTCTTATATTTTTATCGTTGTTAAAGGCATCGTACACATTTGGTAATTGTCAAAGACCAGTGTTCTCATTTGGTGTATCCCAACATACGCATAAATAACAAGCCTGTGAAAATTTGGGCTCAATTGGTCATCGAAGTTGCAAGAAAATGATGAAAGAAAAAACACCCTTGTTGTAAAAATTTGTGTGCTTTCAGATAGGAATAAAAACTTCTTGCAAGAAGTTTTTATTATTTTAGTGAGAAATTACGTCTTTCTCAAAAACTACGTTACTTCAGAGGGAGTCGTTTCTCACAATATTTTATACTATCAACAGCTCTCTGTTGCTCGTTACCAAGCTAGTTTTTATGCTAATATATATTTTGAGTAATTACCAAACGTGTACAGTGCCTTTAAGTGACCCTTTCAGCTAAAGGTCTTGGTGATTTTGTCTTTGAATACCAATAAATAAAGAAACAAAACATAATTTAAAATCAAATGTTCAACTTTGCTATCAGCATAGTGCTGTTACAAAGATGCTTAAAATGGCCCAAAGGGTGGCATTGACAGCCAAACTATCCCAATTGGGATATGCTGTTACCTTGATTGAAACCCTTATCCCCCAAGTAGAACATCGTTTTCTTTAATCAAAACCACCCGCCCCCTATTTTCTCTGAAAGTCTTTTCTCAATTGCGCAGTTGAGTAGGAGTTAGTGAAAATACGACCCAACATCCCAACAGGAGTTCCCACCCCACACCCCAATTGCTTGGAGTTAATTCTACGTTAACTGTTTAAACCAATTTCGTAAGTTTTGGAGAGGAGTGCGAATATTTGAAATGTCACCAAGTTACCCACAACTACAAAAAAATTACAAAACGGTGTACCTACAACTTTTGCTGTGCGTGAAGTCACTGAAAACTTCATGGGCCAATTTGTTGTTTCATCAAATCGTCGCCGTTTTTACGAAGCGACGATTTAGCCCTGCAGCAAGAAATACGGGTTTTTAGAAAATCGCGTTTGAAGTTGAACTATTTTCAAAACTATTGTTTAGGACACTACTTAATATTTTTTCTTTGAAAGTTTACTATCAAAAAAGAGCTGAATACTTCATTCATTCAGAACTGTTAGCATTTTTCAATTCTGCGACTGTTTTGATGAGTAATTAATTCCTAAACACATTTGTCACTTCGTAAAACCCCCAAAACAGACCTGCCTGCAGAGCACTGTGTACAAAACAATGCGTATTTAGGTTTGTCACTTCGTAAAAACAGTAATGAAATGTTTTGTTACTTCGTAAAAACCCAAATGTTAAACCACGCCTATTTTGGCACCGTGCCCGCGCAATGTAGTTCAATGGACTTCAGTGGCGAATTTTTTTGTCACTTCGTAAAAACAAAACATGTAAAATACATTATTCGTCGATTATTCTAATTAGTGTAATTACGAAAATATGACGTATTCGGTCCTGAAACTTTGTGAAAATGTTAACAGCATTGGACACATCAATAATTTACAAAAAAACCGATGTGCTAAATTGTATGATTTTTGACACATTTGCCACTTCGTAAAAACAACGACGAAATGTAAGCCCTTTGTTATATATACATAATGATAAATAATAATAATACTGGGTTCTTATATAGCGCTTCATCACACCCCGAGGGGCTTATCTAAGCACTTATTATTTATTTTTCAACAAGATAAGTAGAGCTATGTTTTGAAATATGAGACCCATTTATGTAGCACCTTCTAATGGTTTAAAAGGTGCTGCGGCGCATTCAGCAGTCACTGCCAGAAACACCGGGCAAACCCCTTCCCTTAGTGATAAGTGTAACCAGGTTCTTTTACGTGCATTGCGCAACACACAGGACCTACGGCTTTACGTCCCATCCGAAGGATGAAGCAACAATGGTAAAGTGTCTTGTTAAGGACACAAGTGTCAAGACCTGGACTCGAACCCACACTCTGCTGATCAGAAACACCAGCGCTTGAGTCCAGTGTACTTGACCGCTCGGCCACGATATGCTATATGTACATTTCTATTTTCAATGTGAGTTGTCTTTATCTGTAGTGCAGCCAGTACCAATGTGGACTTGAAGCGATGATAAGGGTACAATGGAACACAAGTGTTTTTGAAGAGGTACATGGACGCTTTGTTTGGAACGAGCCGCTTGGAAACGCTGATATGTGTTGCTATATAACTTGTTTTCATGACGCGGCCATTTTTATTGGATTCCCTGTATAGGCCAGTATATCATTGAACCAATAATCAAAGGGCAAGGGGGTAGACTATAATCAACTTCAATTTGCTGCTATATTAACCTTCGGTCATGTCTAAACTGACAGCTTCAGCAGTGGATATGGCTGAAAAGGCCCAATTTGCACTGTTATCGCTGTAGCCAAAGGTGATAGCCATAGCCACAGTAGCTTGATTTGGACACACAGCTTTTTTTTTGTAAAATCACAACCATAATTTTGTTTTGCCAACCATAATTTTTTGCCAACCAGCAAAGGGCAAATGTTGAGCAGACATCAGTGCCAACAAATAAATAATGTTAAGTATTTTGGGGAGAAAATAAACAAACAAACAAACAAAAAATGACACAATATTAATTAAGTGATTTTGAGCACTTTCAATTTAGAAGAGTCTACCGAAGGAAATCATGAGGATGAATTTCTCTTAAATTTTAAGTGCGTACAATTATAATTTGCGGCAAAATAAGGCGTCAGATTTTGTGTGTGATCCTTTTGCTGCTAAAACAAAAGTTTCAGACAATTATTCTTGGTTTGATTCTCTCTGATCATTTGTTTAAGGATTCTTTGATTTACATAACTCATTCAGCATGTCATCAGAAACTTTCCGGAATCAACTGATTTATCAATATTCAAGGCTGACTTGGCTGATGTCAAGTTTTGGGCCATGTGTGTGTGATTTCAAGTATTCAATCCTTCAAATACCCACGAATTCACACTATGGATGTGTTTGTGTGACTGTTGAGAAGTCAAACTTTATGAAACTTGCACCTGATCATGACATAGCAACAAATTCCAATTAATGCATAGTCATAGTTCCGTTTTGGAGTGAATTACACCTTCGTAAAACTATTAAATTCTCAAATAGTGCACCTCTTAACAGCCTCTGGACTATCTTCAGTTCCCTAGAGTTTAAGACCCAGAAGGATATACAAAAAAAGGCCCTTCCTCTACAGGTGCTGAAAGGAGCTGTCATGCGTGTCATTTGAACTCATTGTCTGCGTGTCTGTACTTCCCTAACAAGACTGGCTCTTTATGTCCATTGTTGATATACATCTTAACCTTCTCTGGGTACAAAGTACTTCACCAGGGATCATCTCTTCATCGTTTTACGTTCGAGTATTCACACCCACTTTTTAAGGGGGATTTGGTCGGGTTTACACAATCCAGGCTGTGTTGACTTGGCCGAGAATTCACAAAGCCAGTCCCCTCTTCAGAAGTTAGAAGTCAAATGTTTGATTTGTCATAAAGGATGTTCATTTTTTTAATTTTTTTTCTCTTTTTTTCTAGCTTCCTTTTCATCCTTGTGGAGGGCTTTTTTGTTTGGGGTTCCTTCTCCTCTTGTGGGTTAGCGTTCAACACCTGCACTTTTTGCTGCTTGTGTTTTTTGACAAGCAGCTGTCTGTCATCAGAAATGGACTCCGTCCACTTATAGATTGAAGACCCACACTTGCCCTTTCCTTCGGATCAAAAATTCACTGTAATAGATTAAGTTACTGCTGCCCTCTTGTGATCATAAAGGAATAAGCCATAGATTTGAAAAGTGTCTGGTACAATGACTTGCTTAGTCACAAAATCTCGCTTAAATTTGAATTCCTCAGACTGAAGAGGCAGTTGCTATGTTACATGATTCGGGCAAGCATTTGTGTAGTTATGTACATGTAAGCAATGACAAACACCCATGCACAATTCTGAGTGAATGTGTATGGGACAATGTTACCAGGGTTTGCTCATCTGGAGGTTGCTATATTGCTTTACAAAAGCTTGCCTCGAACCATTTGACATAGCAATTGTCTCTATAGTCTGAGGAATTCAAATTTAAGCGGGAAGTTGCGACTAAGCAAGCCGTTGTACCAGATATTCTTCAATGATTTTGGGTGAACAAAGAAAACATGACTAGAGCGGGATTTGAACCTGCGACCTCTGGATTGACATGCCAGCGCTCTACCAACTGAGCTATCTAGCCCTAATGTTGGTGGTCTCCCTATGTTGTCATTATCTCTGTTTTGAGTGTTATTATTATTCAAATCTAACTCGCAAATGGCTTAATATTATGGCTTAATTTTGCCGTGTCTCATACCTATAACTATACTTTAGATTATATGACGTCATTGGTTTTTGGATGAGTCAATATTCATCCCCATCTTCTAGTTTCCAATAAACACACTATCCAAATTAACCCTTGGACATTTCATTAAAATTAGGTGTTCTCGTTTTGATGAAATTGTTTGTATTTTGTTAGGCACTTTGTGCATGTTCATATACATGCTTATTTTGATTGCAGCTATTGAAATAAGCAATCCGGGTGTCTTTAAAGGCACTGTACACGTTTGGTAATTGTCAAAGACCAGTGTTCTCACTTGGTGTATCCCAACATATGCATAAAATAACAAGCCTGTGAAAATTTGGGCTCAATTGGTCATCGAAGTTGCAAGAAAATGATGAAAGAAAAAACACCCTTGTTGTACAAATTTGTGTGCTTTCAGATAGGAATAAAAACTTCTTGCAAGAAGTTTTTATTATTTTAGTGAGAAATTACCTCTTTCTCAAAAACTACGTTACTTCAGAGGGAGTCGTTTCCTACAATGTTTTATACTATCAACAGCTCTCCGTTGATTGTTACCAAGTAAGTTTTTATGCTAATATTTGTTTTTGAGTCATTACCAAACGTGTACGATACCTTTAAATGCTATTTTTTTTGACTGGCAGTATTCAGATAGATATATTTCTCAGGAGGATTGGTTCTAGCCTTGGTATGAGCTTTCAGATTGATTATTAAAAATAAAAAAATTCAATGCTGTATTTTGTCTTTGATGGGAATATCACAGATATTTTCTTTGTTTGTGGGTATACACTTCAAACTGAAATAAGTAGCAGTTCTTCTATTGAACTCCGGATCTTCCAAGCGCCTATAAATTGATTGCACACATACTTAGTAGTGAGTCAATAGATCCTCAAGGATGCATGTACAAAGCAACAAGAATCGTCAGCTCCTTCCATTCTTCTTCCTCCTATTATTATTATATCTTTCTGGTAATGCAACCAAAGGGATCCTCAAAAATGACTATAGCACTCACAGAACCAACACTCCATCGAAAGAGTTTTTTTCACATGGTTGTACCTGCAAGTTTTATTTGAAATAGCAGGGTTCTTCCTTATGCACAAGCTAGCGTATCTGGCTGATACGCGTGATTTGCGTGCAGATACGTGCAAATTTTAGCCGATGCACCAAACAAACAAAACACATTAGGAGAAAACCATATAGAATGCTCCAGATTGCGTAGTAAGGCTTTTAAAACCAAGATAAACACCAAGTAGAAAACATTCTGGAGACCTTGTTTCAATTCAGAGGGCTTCGGCCAAACTTATTAATATTGGGTCCAGAATGCCCCACAGTTTTGAAAAAACCTGGGGAGAACCCTGAATAGTTACTTCTTATAGCACTGTAACCCATAGGCCTGAAGACACCTGTGTAGAGAAGATGCTGAAGAAATGTCGTCAGTTTTAGTTCTAGGTGGAAAACCCAATGGGGGAAAACACACACAATCAAGAAGGGACTGAAAAACCCAATCCACATGCAAGGCTCCAGTCTGGGATTCGAACCAGGGTTTATAAGTAACCAGGGTGGCTTAAGATTTTTTTTTTTTTTTGCTGGTAAACTTTTTCTACTGAGCCATTCTTTCTATCCACGTTCGCCTGCAAATACAATTAGCAACTTCAAGAAATAGATTTAGCTGTTGCAAACTGCTTACCAAACAAATTGACCTATGGTATAAATCTTAAAACTGGTAATGGCCCGACTATTCTACCCTAGCATATATAATCTTTCTCAAAGGCTAAATGGAAACACAACACACACATACAAGTATACTGGTGTAATAGAAGCATTCAGGTGGAAAGAAGTGAAATGAGAGGAGCAGAATGAAGTCGGAAAAACATTTGGGAAACACTACTAGTACTAATGTGCTGGGCTTTGGGGGAAAATCCACAGGGCGGCAGGGCTTTTAGCAAAATTGTTACAAGACATAAAATTTAAATTAGAAAAAAACTATCTATACACAGTTTTAAAAACTGGTTTTATTTGGACAAACACAAAGAGAAGATTTATCTCATTTGTTTTATGGGTAATACTTCAAAACTTAACAGACTTTAGATATATTTATCTGACTCAAAGTCAATATTTGAACATAATTTTTTTTAGTTAGAGATACACAGTGAGGTATTGCTGGACTTACTGGCCCAACGCTACAATCACTGGCCTCGGGCTTGTGGTCAAGTAATAATAATAATAATAATAATAATAGTGGCTTCTTATATAGCGCACATATCCGTCACTCAGTGACGCTCAAGGCGCTTTTAACGTTCATTATTTTCCCTTAAGGTATTGTGGAGAGTATGAGACCAAGTCCTTTACATAGCACCATACAATGGTTTACAAGGTGCTGTGGCGCAATATGCTGCCGATCAAACCAGGAACACCGGGCGAACCCCTTCTCTTCGAATATGCACTGGGTTCTTTAACGTGCATTACACAACACACGGGACCTACGGCTTAACGTCCCATCCGAAGGACGAAGCATGTGGTTAAGTATCTTGCTTAAGGACACAAGTGTCACGACTGGGATTCGAACCCACACTCTGCTGATCAGAAACACCAGAGCTTGAGTTCGGTGTTCTTATCCGCTCGGCCACGACACGCCACAGTGTAATATAGTGAGCTGTGGGTGTGTAGTGTTCATTAGGTGTTGATGTCTCCACAGCATTAACTAGGATAGAAAAGTCTGATTTTCCACAGGTTAGTTTGATGGTAGTTTTGGAGATTTAGAATTGGAATGAGCAACTACTTCCCAAAACTACAGTTGTTACCTTTCCATTGATAATACTGATGTCCTTTTGAGGGAACACATAATGGCTTTTGTACACATAGCTGACCTGATGGGGACATCGCTGTTTACCCATTAGATTAGTCTGCTCTCAAGGTCACTAAATGCCACTCAGAATGCTCTGGGTCTATCCCGACCATGTAGTAAACATGGCTGGATACCCTTAGCAGACTGGGATGGCTAGCCTCCCTCTCTCTCTCCCTCTCTCTTTTTTGTATTGATATCCAGAGGGTTTAATGTTTGCTTTAGGGATTTGAACTCTTTGCGTCAGATTGCCCTGGTTGCCCCGTGGAGGTATTCACTTTTTTCCTTGATCGCAGCAAGGTCTTTATATATATATTTTGGTATTATTTGATTGCATGAGAATAAGTCTGATCCAAGTGGTGATTGTTAAAGTCACGTTTGATTGGGGATCTGTTGTGGGCTGAGACTTTCTGCAGTGTTTTTTTTGTGTGGTTTTTTTTTGATAGTGTGCTATTTCTCCAACTGACGATCTCACTGGATAATTATTGTTTTTGGGCGCCATCAATCAGGGCATCATGGATGTCGGGAACATGCTTCATACTCATGAATCACTCTTGTGTAAAACGCAAAACTATATATGCAGGAAATGTTGACTTGCGTATGCTGCAAACACGTGGGCGGCTTGAATGGCAAACCGTTTGTGACTAAATGTTGGAGTGGGTTTTTTTTTCTTTCTTCTTTTCAGTCCTGCCCTCTTTAGATTACAATCTTTAATTTATGTGACTTACAAAAACACACAATTAAAAATGGAACCCAACTGGTACCCTGGGAATGTAGGCCTTATGCCACAGTAGTAAATAGTCAGTGTTTTTCCCTTTGATTAATCCCAATATGCACCGAGCGTACGCAACAATTAGGTGAAATTCAAATCATTACTGTGTCTCCATAAAAAGTGGGCTAAAATGTCATCTTCTATTGATATTGTTGTCTGTTTTATTTGTATTTGTAGCAGCTTGGAGATATCCCCTTTTCATGTATTGGAACCAATCCCAAAATAAAAGAGTATTTTTCCAAATTTGTCAAAATGAAGATTGCCAGTCACAAGGTCTGGAGAAATCCTCTCGAAAAATGAGGACTGAAAAGTGTTCATAAAGATATTTATCAATTAAGTAGTTATCAATTAGTAATCTAAATGCAGTTTATCTTTGCATTTTATATAGTAGACAGTGCTCCTTAGCAACAAGCACAGAAATAATTCACTGATATTCCTTTAGGGCTCCCTCATGAGGCCATGAACTGAGTTGATTAGTTGCGCCATTATTGAAAAAAATACATGCAATTTTTGTAATTAATCTAACTGTCCATGCGTATGTGCTTCTAAAATTGACCACAAGATACTGATATATCTTTTCATTCAAGTTGTCAATAACTTTTGTGTCGTATGTTTTCAGCAAAGCCATGTTTTGTTTGCAATTTGTCCAAAGTTTTGAACAAAAGAGCAAAAGAAGTCAAGATAATATAGCAGTGTCTTAGGTAAACCATGCAATTATAGTTTTAAATTGCCTCGGTTTTGAATGTCATCCTTAAAAAGTTGGCGAGTTAGAGTCAAGTGTCCTGAAAATTCTCAATGTCAAAATGTTCAGGTCGGAATCAAGAAATCTGGTCCTTAAAGCAAGTCCTTGATGCAGAAAAACCTTGGATATAGAAAAATAAAAGAATGGGGAGAGAATGAGGAAAGGGGAAAAAAAAGTAGAATTGGGTCACGTTTCCAGCGTGAGACAAAACGATGTTTGTCAAGGTTTTTTGGCCAGGGAGAGTCGCAGCCTAATCTGTTGTCAGTGTAAATAGTCCGCACAGCGAGCCGTCCCTAGTGGGGAATCTAATGTGGCATGCTGGGTCTAAACCTTGACCTTTAGGCTGAGCAGCACGCGCTTCTGTACCTGCTGGGTATCGATCCCGAGATGGCTGTTCCATCATCGATACCGGATATATTTGGGGGATTTTAATCAGTTGTTAGAAAGGTTTGACATTTCACACAATAGAAACCTTTCTTTTGTCGGTCCACTTTGGTAGTTTACTTTCTTTTTATTGTTTGTATCCATGCATGCTTTTATCATACTGTGTCTTTTACCTTATCCCAATTTTACTTTATAACCAGTTTGAAAAAATCAGATTTCCTAGCAGATAATATCTTTGCTCAGCAGTGTTGACAAAACCCAATGATTTAGTCAAATTTTTACTTTTGAAAATTGTCTTATTGCTGCAGCTTTAAAATACACCCTAATATTAGTCTAAAGTAAGTTATTTCCATGGCGAATTTGATGGACCCATATGTTCAATTGGGTCTCATCAATATCTATAGAATAAAATATTATACATTTTAGTTGAAACACAAACAAAAAATGTCAGTGTGAATGCTGACATATTACTTGGCTTGGTTAAAAGCACCATTTCTAAATCAACATCAGCGACAACTATCGATATATTCATGCATGCAGTACACCAGCGGTACCTGCCTACTCCCTCATTTGTGCACAGTTTTTAATAGAGATGCGAGTTTTTGATCTAATTGGTCCGGGGGGCCCCTGGCCGACCCGCCAAGGTTACTCGACCGACGTAACGGATTATAACGTGCCGATTATTGCGTTAGGCCCATCCAGCGGGCTAGTCGGCCATGCAGAGATTGAATGGAGTAAATGGAATTGGAAACAAGGGTGGGTGGATGGAAGTAAAGCCCGCACACACCGACGGCTGATTGTCTCCAGGATCAAATGCGCCTGGTCGAGTTTCAATAGCGGTGTGGCCCAACCCTTTCACTAACCGATACTGATCCAATTAGCTCCGAAAAAAGCAATAGTTGCCAGCTAGTAACTGGAATACTCTTATATTGTGTCCTGTACATTGTGGGCAGGTCAGGTTTACTAAATGGCTTTATCGGTTTTAATAGAATTGTTGAAATTGATCTCTCCTCTTAATTGGGAGAAATTGTAGTCCATAGTAACAGGATTTGTACTTCAATTTCTGTCATACAGTCTTTTAGAAAGGTTTTCTTTGTACGGTTAAACACTGAAAGCTTCTTTTACTTCTTCGATTTTCTTTTGATTGCATCGTTTGGATGGATTTAGTGTTCATTTTTGTTTTTCCCAAAGGAAATAGACTAAATAGATCAAGTTAATCGATGCCCTAAATGCATTAGTGTACATATGAGGAGTTAATCCCCTTTTACACAGTCTCAAATTAAAAACGCATCAATAATGCTGGACTTCTTTACTTAAAGAAATGTTATTTTATGATAGTTTAAAGACTTTCTAATTATGAGGGTGAGCCTGCTTAACATTGGAGTGGCCTCTGCCCATCAGTGGGAAAGTCAAGAGACATTGTTGGCAAGCTTCTCCGAGGAATAAGACACAAAATGAGAGAGAAGCCAAACTGTAAGTGTTGTTTGAAGCTTTGCATGGTGTGGATAGTAGAATTGTGGGTACAGCCATGTGTAAATCTCTTTTGGGAGGAGTGTTGGCTCTGAACCAAGCGCTAGGGTCTCTGTGTTGATTTCATCTGATTGTGTTGATTTCATCTTTCCTTATACTTGATTATTTTCCTCCAGAGCCCCTCCACAAGGGTATATGTAACCAGGAGGTGAAACACCTTGCAAGGGATACAGGGGAGGTGGTGCATATTGACGCCGGACCATTTCAGAAACACAGTCAGCCTTGTCTCTTTAAAGTGTTTTTTTATTATTTTTATGTGCATTAACCACTACCCTGGCCAGATCTTCATGTCCAATCCGAAGGACAGAGCAATTATTGATAAGTGTCTTGCTCAAGGGTACAAGTGCCATGACCAGGACCTGAACCCACATTCTGACAACACCAGAACTTAAGTCCGGTGCGCTAGAACTCTCGGCCATGACCCTTTGGGTGAACTGAAATTGATCCAACGTAGTAATGATAGTAATACTATTCGTAACCAGCAAGAATCTCTCTAGTGAGGCACACTGTACGTGTATGTCTAGAAATAAAAGCAGACTGTGAAAATGTTGGTTCATAAAGCAGTGTGAAAGTGAAAGGGCTTTCATATGTCATCGACACTTGCGACAAAATCCATGTGTCCGTTGTGCGTTATGTGTTTTGCGTTATGCGCAATCCTTTAAAACAAAAACACAAGCCAAGCAGGGCACATAATTTTTACGGATAACGCAGCCGGCAATCTTGATACATGGAATTAAGTTCGTTGTTTGGCGTGTATTTACGCATTGCGCACTATGCATTACGCACTAAACATTACACACAACGCATGGCGGACACATGGATTTCCAGCCTATGCCCACACCTCCGTATCACCAAGCTCTATTGAAACTTGAGAAAGTCAATTATTTCACCTTTTGTACTTTTCTTTGAGCATTCTTGTATGGACCTTCTTGGGATGTGGGTGGGACTAAAGTCAGACTTGTTTCATTTATTTTCGCGTGTAATGCATCATGTTGCAGCTATAGGTCATTAGCTCAAACATTCAGTCATATCCGACTACTCTCTTGGATACAAGCTGGAACTTAATGCTCAGCATTTTGGAAACGGGTCAAAAATGTGTCCCTCGGGTAAAGACAATGCGATTGACTGATCATGCCTATTCGTTAGTTTACATTGTATTACACAAGAAGACACAAAAAACATGTCAATTAGATCCCCACCCCACATAATTCGGAAATGTAGTTTGCCAGCCCACCCCAATACCCATGGGTTCATTCTACATGCAATTTGCTGTTTCCATTTGGTGGCCGTATGGCAGACGATGAGCATTAGACATTGGTATGGTATAGGAAGTACATAAAAACAGCTTGTGCAACATGTACACATTTAATGGGTGTGTTTATACGCTAGCCGTAATTACCGGAAATGTGTTTTGCAAATTACCGCCTGAGTTCTGCTGGGGGTGAAAGATGTTACTGTACATCCCGAGAAGTTATTTCATTTGACGTGTTTCTCACAATGTATTTACTGTAGAATCGGAACTGGATCACCAGCTGGGGGATTCGTTTCAATGTTGGCAGGTTAGGACCAGAGTTTAGACGCTGTCTTCCTGAACACATTGCCTAATAATCCAAAAATTTTGTAAGGTGATCGTCTGGCCGTGATTCCTTTGAGCTATAGACTCTTTTTTACGAGGCATTGTTGCTTTAAAACGTACTTTAGGACAAACCCTCATGATCAACTGATTATAAAATTACTGGAATTTATCTGGAAAGTTCATTGTGTACTTAAAGGCAGGGTAGGCTTATAGTTTGGTAATTACTCCAAAAATTAATGATTTAACAAAATTAAAATGCACTGCAGCTGTTGATAATGTCTTACACTTTGAAAAAAAAAGGTTCCCTTCTAAGGAATGTGGTTTTAGAGAAAGGGATTCAAACAAATTTCAATCTGAGAAACTGCATGAAACTTTTTTCAAATTGTGTATTCGAATTACGGATTATTCTTCCTACCTGGACATAACCTCTCCAGATTTTCGGTGATAATTCAAAAATGCTACCACCTTTTGAACTGAAATTTTTACAGGTTAGTTTTCTTGTACATAATTATCTACATTTATAGAGGATAAAACAGTCGAACGGTTCCAAAAACCAAAGGTATACTTTGCCTTTAAGTTACAGGGTAAGAAATTGCTCTGGGAAAAAATTCCAACTGAGAGTTGGAAAGAAATTAATTGTTATTTTTTATAGAAACATGTAACATTTCATGGGCTCACTTGTCTTTGGTTGGTTGGTGCTTTGTTGTATTTTTCAGTAAGAGAACAAAATGGCAGTGTGGCTTTTAAAGGCACTGTACATGTTGTTTGGTAATTACTCAAAATATATATTAGCATAAAAACTTACTTGGTAACGAGCAACAGAGAGCTGTTGATAGTATAAAACATTTTGAGAAACGACTCCCTCTGAAGTAACATAGTTTTTGAGAAAGAGGTAATTTCTCACTAAAATAATAAAATACTTCAGGCCTGAAGCCTTTTATTCCTATCTGAAAGCACACAAATTTGTACAACAAGGGTGTTTTTTCTTTCATCATTTTCACAGGCTTGTTATTTTATGCCTGTTCAGCGCCTTTAAGGGACTAATTTGGGTTGGATTTCTTTAAAAAAGGGAAACCTTGGAGTACATGAAAAAACAGTGTTTTTCTTACTCTTTCAAATTCTATCTTTGAGCTTATATTGGGACAGTTGTGGCACAAGGACGCAGTAGCCTTATTTTCAATGGATATTGTCCATAAAATCATTCCGGTTGAGTCCCTGATGTTGTTTTGTTTTGGAACAGATCTTGCCCTTGATGGTTTTATTTACACTAGTTCCCTGCCATGGATAAGTCAACAAATAAAAACTTGTTTTGCATAACGCATAAAAATCATCCTGTGGGTATTCATCATCAGCTGTATACCCAAATATCAAATTCCTTTCTTGTAGTTTTTGCAGGTACATGTTGAGCAACACTAAATTTATTGTAAACTTTATGTAACCCGATGCAAAAAGCTGTATAAACGGGTTGTCTGCTCACAAAAAACAAGTACATGTGTACATAAGTGCCTTGAGCACTTTTGTTAGGTGGACACTGTTGCTATATGAATGCCCATTATTATTTTTCAGTAGGCAAAACCGAAGATCTGCGGGTTGAAATATTAGGGCCAACATTTCATGAATGGGACCCACTTCCTATGGGTGAAGTACAGCTGAACAAATACCTAATGTTTCCTTCAATCGAATGTGTCTTTTTGTTATGGTTTTGTTACTAAATCCAAGTACATTCTCTTCAAAAAGATTCAGTAACTTAAAAATATATACCAGGATTTTGAGCTGATGTCTTGCTTTTTCCTCTTTTGTCCAATGTAAAACTTTCTTTGTAATTGTTTATTGCTTTGTCCGACAACATTTGAATAAATAGAAACAGGTGCAGGAAATAAAGCAAAAACTGTTCGCAATAAAAGCCTTCATGTGTATATTTTTAATGATTGACAATTATATATATCAAAGTGTGTGATGAATTCCATTTTATGCGGTGCAGCAGAAGAAAACCTTGAAACAATACATAGAGTGTCTGATCATTGACCTAGTGTTAATATCTAATATCCCTCAATAATTGTCCAGTTTCCGTCCGGTTTGGCAGGTATGGGAATCATTGACATGACAAACTTACAAAAAAAAGTCAAATCATCAAAGGAAACTGTCATGTCACACCTTACAGCAATTTTGGAGTTTGGAGTGCAATTCCTGGAGGTGTCTTACACATTTTGGACTTGATACTCTTTCCAAATATGCGGTATGCCAGAATGATTAAAGGGAATATGAAGATGGAAAAACTGCTTTATTTCAGTCTCTCAATTTTGAGGCTACATAGACCTTCATAATTGTGATTCAATTTTCATGATTGATGTGCAAAAAGAGAACAAAGATTCTTTTGTCATGATTCTATTGCGATGATTCTGTTGTTGTGATTGTAATGCATGAAGGGAACATGACCAAGATTACAATGTCATGAATTCTTTTGTCATGATTGATATGCAGCCATCTTTTGTTCTCTCCTATGATCAAATCGGTTTAACCAAACTTAGGGTTGAAGGGGGAATAGTCTGGCTTCTTTGTTTGTTTCACAATAGTCTATTGTCATGATTCTATTGTCATGATTCTATTGTCATGATTGATGTGCAAAATGGGAACATGACCAAGATTGTCATGAATCTTTTGTCATGATTGATATGCAGCCATCTTTTGTTCTCTATTATGATCGAATCAGTTTAACCAAACTTAGGCTTGAAGGAAAAAATAGTCTGGCTTCTTTGTTTGTTTCACAAGATTATATTGTCATGATTGATGTGCAAAAAAAGAACATGACCAAGATTCTATTGTCATGATTCTATTGTCATGATTGACATGCAAAAAGAGAACAAGACCAAGATTCTATTGTCGTGATTCTATTGTCATGATTCTACCTTCACAATTCTATTGTCATGGTTCTATTGTCATTATTGAAGTGCATAAAGAGATCATGACCAAGATTTTATTTTCTTGATTGATGTGCAAAAAGAAACTGACAACATGACCAAGATTCTATTGTTACGATGTTATTGTCATGATTGACATGCAAAAAGAGAACAAGACCAAGATTCTATTGTAACAATTCTTTTGTCCAGATTCTATTGTCACAATTCTATGGTCACAATTCTGTTGTCACAATTCTGTTGTCACAATTCTATTGCCCAGATTCTATTGTCACGATTCTTTTGTTATGGTTGATGTGCAAAAAGTGAACAGGACCAAAATAGTGTCAAAATGATCAGGGTTTATGGACTAGTACACAGTTTAACTTTGGCATGCAACTTTTCAGCTGGTCAGCTAATTTCCTTGATTTTTGTTTCTCAGCTGCGCCATTGAAAATTCAAAAACACACAAAGTCTTGCTGTGCCTTAAGCTCTGTTCTGTTAATGACAAACTGCTGTTGCATGCCTGTTTACTATGTAGTGCTATATCTCGAAACCTAGTGGATTTGAGGTGCATAAACTTCAAAAATAACCATGGTAGAGGCTCCGAAAATGTAGTTCACATTCTTTCTTCTGTTGAAATGATTTCTATTCCGTTGACAAATATATATGGCCAATATTGTTTAACATGAACGAGCAATGTCATACCGCCTTAAATGGATCTTCAGAGACAATGATGGATTTGAGCGTTAGAAAAAAGCATCCAAGTGTGCTGTTCTTGGAAATGGTATAATGAAATAATCTGAAACTTCCACACTTCTGTGGCTGTGTTTGGACCCATGTCAAGTAAATTAATGCACAAGCATTTTTATTTTCAGTGTATGATTCTCAGCAAACTATCAAAATGAAATAATGTTCTATTGAGCTTGAACGAGAAGGAGAAAGTTCAACAAAACGTGGTCGGAACCAAAATGCAGCCTTAGTATTGTAAACCAGATGACTTACATATGTAAAGGAGGGGGGGGTTCTAACATTCTATTTAAGACTATCAATGTCTGTAATTAAAACCCCTTGTTGTTGTAAACATTTTTTGAGACATATTTTGAGTCACAAAAGGGGATACGAGAATCAAAATTGATGAATCGATAATCACGCAAGCCAGGCACGTAACCGTAGCCAAGTTCCTCCGCCCTAAGTCTATCCTCCCCCCTTACGTTAATATCAAAAGCAAGTCAATCAAGTGCACGTAATTAAATTCCCTCCCTGTTCACTAATTTGATCATAAGATTTCATGTGAAGCTGAAAATGGTTTGCATTGTGGTAGCAGGTACCCTTAAGGATTCAGAACCCCTGCAGGCACGTCTGAAATCCCTAATGGCCGCAGGCATTTCAGTTCCTGTTTTCGCTGCTGTTTGTTGCAAACACATATTCAATATTGTGGCTATTTTTTCCCTGTCTTTAATAGGGGGTAATTTTCAGGTTTCCTACTCTGCTGACCCCGAGTAATTAGAGCAACATTGGTTCACGAGTTCACTTGAGTGAGAAACAGACGTTACTTTTTGTCCTTTTCTTTTTTAATTCTGCGAACAACAGTTTGCTTAATTCATCCATTCTTGAGTCATTTGTTATGGCAAAGTGGCAGGATGTGAAAGCTCGAAGCAAGGGTCAATATGTGTGGAATTAAATTCGCTATTGTCAAAGGAATTGTATAAACTTGGCGTAGAGAAGAGTGCATTGGTTTAAATTGTCTAATTTTTCAGGGACTTTTTCATGTTTAACTCAACCTGTGGTAATTTAACTGAAAAGAAGAGTTTGATACTGAGGGAAAATAGGTGTGTTTGTTTGTGTGTTTGGTTGTTTACAAAGTTATTCATGAGCATGGTTGTTATCAGAGTAAACTGTACACCAAGGATTTTTTGTGTGTGTATAATTCCTCAATAGACCGTGCAAGTCTCGCGCGTATTCGAACATTTTTGGGACCATTTTTGGGACCACTTTGGTCCCACGTACGATCCTTTAATGCGTGACGGAAACAAACTCACGCGCTTTAACGGGTCCCAATGTTCAAATACGCACGAGACTTGCACAGTCTATTGACTTTTTGTCTTCTTATGGTATCACGGTATGTTACCTTGGTGTCAAAAGAGCTGTTTGTCGCATGCATACTGTGGATCAAACCTGTATAGTACGTGCATCTCGGGATGAACACTTCAAACAAAACCTTGCATACTTGACACAAACTATTTGGGGTGAGCAGAACAGGAAGTTTCTAATGTTATTCTTAGAACCTTTTTGCATGGAGGAGTGTTGCTAAAGTTTACGTACGGTTCTGTACAAGAGCTTGTGGTGATATACCTTCTTTCTGTTTTGTTTTTTTAAACCTGTTCGGTTTCTATTTATGAATATCATAAAGAGTGGGTTGGTTTCTGAGCTTTGATGACATAAACAAAGGAATGACAATGATCTGGGAATGAGATAAGAAAATGTTTGTCCATTGATGCATCTGACATGTTTTTAAAAGATCTTCCCCCTTTTTTGTTTTCACTCATCGGTTCAGAGCTGGTCAGAAACATGTACATGCACTTAATCGCTACAATGTCATTTTTGCCATCTGCTTTCTGACAGACTAAAACATATCAAAAAGAACTGCCTAGCTCATTAATTACAGTTGAGATGACAGATAATATTGCATGATCAAGTTTCTGGATATTCCTTCGCAATGGTTCCCTGACTGGTTTTTTTTATTATTATTTGTCTGTCCTCCCTCTTTTTCTACTTCTGGGTTTCCTTCATACTCATTCTCACACAACTGGTTTGGTCATTATTACAACCCATTCAGTTGAAATGGAGCAAATCCAACGCAAAACAAAGCTAGTAAAGTGACTCCCTACACCTATTGTTAGTGTGACACAATTGCCCAAGGCCATGCCATCTCTAAACTAGGTCATCCACCCTCAACCTACTCTTTTGTATGGCGCAGGTTTCTCTCTTGCTCTCGCTCTCTCTCACATTGAACCTCCCCTTCTGGTTTGAAGGCAGTGGTATGGCCCAGTTTAATGTCATTTCCATCTAGCTGTGTGCAGTCCCTATAAATATGCAAATCAGTCATGCTGGAGTGGTTACATTAAGCCTGGGGAGGGTTCACCAGAGAGTTAGCGACTCGCACAACACGCACATGTACACACAACACATACGTACACTGTGTATAAAATTATACACCCGGGCAAGTTGTGTGGATGAGCTGACCTGAATTGAACTTGGGAAATTTAGGCCATAGTCATTATGCATTACCTGTGAGCTGTAATTGGGTTTGACAATAATAAACAGCACTGCCTGACTATTGGGTGGATCCCCACAGTGTGGTGTGTGGTGTGACATGCACAGGCAGCTGAATGTAGCACTCCAGTCTGAGCCTGGATCTGTGGGTGAAGTCGGTCCATGTCTCTCGGTCTAAGTCCAGCGGACGGACAAGTAGATCATAGTCTTACAATTTTCCATGAGTGTCGCATTGGGACAGAACAGACTCTGACTCTCAGGACCAATTATTATACAGTGTGATCAGGGAGGGAAGGTTAGGTTTTGTTACCCTTAATGCACAGTCAAAAAGTCCCATGTGTTGTGTAGAATTTAGTTATGAAATAAACACCACAGTTTAAAAGCAGTTTGGACACAGCATCTTAATAGTTTATCGGCCCACAGTTTTCACTCCTTGATAGAGCAGTACTGTGATTTGAACAAACAAAATAGTAATAACTTAATTAGTGATTAGACAGTGTTTTCTAACTTAAGATCCCAACACCGTGATTGAATGTACCCCAATCCAATTCTCTCTTGATGACCCAATCGGTGTCTTTTTATAGATGTTTATCTGTGAGACTGTGACTACCCTGATCAGGGTCTTTATCTTGCTTGGTGCCCAGTTCAGTCGGTTGCTCCACATATCCTAATTGGGGCTCTGTGTCTATGAATTGTGTACAGCAATTGTTTGCCTTGCACTTCTGAACATAAAGAAAAAACATGTTTGTCTGAACAGGATAAGCAAAATCACACACTCCCTAAACTGAGCCTGACAAACGCTTCAACACCTGGACATATTTTGTGTGTAAAGCATCCTACAAACTTTTGGACAGGAACGAGTGAGTGTGTGTACGTGTGTGCACACAGTCAGTGTTACTGCATAGAGCTGGTAGTACCTAGTATTATATACAAGCATTATGACATCTCTCAGCTGATTCAGTCACCGTGCTGTCACACAGCGGCTGGTTTCCTCTACCCCCCTAGCCCGGCGGACAACAACACATAACACACCCCACCAATCTCTACCAAGTTGTTGCTGGAATCTGCCCCCGTAAGCCCCGTTCTGGAACCAGGGAAGCTTTTTGTATGGCCTTTCTGATCTCCAATCCCCATCCAAGGTTTTTTCTCCAGCTCCGATACAAAAGGTTGATACTCAGTGAGGATTGTTCAACAGCGGAACTTCTACTATATGTAGCTACTGGCTACGTGCTGTGCTTGGAATCCCATTGGGGAGTGCATTAAATAGGCTGGCCATTCGCCGCACTGGAGATATTTGTATTGTGGTTTTTTTCCTCTCTTTTTTTTCGACTGTCTTTTTTTTTCTCCCTTTTTTTTTATGCTCGTGTGGCCACAGGCGGTCGGCTGGTCGGCCCAATTCGTTGTGTAGACTCCTCGGGACTTACCTTTGTGTATTCACTGAGTGTGCGTGTACATGTACATGCATGTTGAGTTGCATCTGGATGTGAGTTCATAACACACGGGGTGCGCACACCGTCACAGGGTATGCGTATTTACACCGAGACTGCAGTGTACTGCTACTTCTAGCTGTGTTTTTTAAACAGATCTCCCGTTACGACTTTGGTGTGTCATCAGACAAGATTAGCACAGGTTTGATACCCTCTTTCCCTGGTGTGAGTTTACATTCTGCAAGAGGGAATCTTCCGATGCTTGTGTCTACTGCCACTCCACTGATGCAGGACACGGTTCCCTCATGATGAAGAAACATTATATGGTGATTGTAATTCAGTTGGATATCCTAAAGTAACACCCAAATTCCCCGCTGAATTAAAAACAGCTGTTGTAGGTGATGTTTGACAGTGGACTATTTCACAGGTTCCTCCTATCTTGATCAATGTGTGAGATATTTCATTTCAAACAGGAGCTCTCCCCAGAGCACGGCAACAACAATTTGTGAACATCAGTTTTAACTGTATCATTTCCCCCTGCCTTCCACTCATCAAGGGATTGGATCACTGTAGCCTCTTTGACTACACACAGACGGATATTACCGTTCATATCATGCAAAGCTCTCTGTCAATGTGAAATAAGATTCGACGTTCTCGACCTAGCCTGCACCTGCACACATTTGCCATTGGGTCTGCAAGTCATAAGACTTCTTCAGAGTTTGCACAATATCCACACTATTATGCGTTTTTGTGTTGGGGATCCTGTGCACAGGTCGTCGTTTCCTGTGAAAGCCTAGTCTCACTAGACCGTCAACCAAGCACCTACTTCAGTAGCAGGAATCAATGTAGAAACTTGATCTTCAGTGTTAGAAAATACGAATCAGAGATTACTGTACAGTCGTTGTGCTGGATGTTAGAAGAAGACAAAAAGAGCAGCCGTTATCATCTTGAGATTGTCGCTGCTCGCTGGGACCGCTCGGTCTTGTTCCCTGTATCTTAAATGTATGAAGCAGCTCGTTTAACAAGGGTCACCATGCCTATAGATGCGAGTCCAGTTTTATCTACGCGCTCCTCTCAGGATAGTGAGTATCCATCCCTCGATTCTGAAGGAACACCGCCCCCAGCAAAACGATCAAGGTAAGAAGTCGCATTTCTTTGCGCTGTGTTCGAAATTTATCCCAACATCAACTGCATCCATTTTTGTGCCAGTCACAAGAGAGATTTAACATGAATTTTGTTTTTAGTTACCTATTCATTGTGCTGCTATTCACAAATATAAGGAATAAGGAATAAGCAACAGGCATAAGGAATAGCAACCACCCCCATGTCATCAGACTGCTACTGCTCCTATTCAAATACTGTTACAGTGGGAAAATGACAACAGTGTATGTAAAAATGTTGGCAAGAAAATGGTATGTTAAGTTTGTTTATCAAGAAGTAAATGTGTCTTACGGATTTTAAAATATCAGTTGATATAGTTTGTTAAGTTTTGGGATTTGTGCACACGTACGTCTACGTAGTTCAAAAATCTAGATGTATGAAGTGAAAATAATAAGTTGTTGCGACTCTTGCAAACTTCTTAATGTAACGGCTCCAACATGGACCGTCTCTGCATATGAACTATCACATTTGAGACAATTTCCTACTGTCATTTGTTAGTGAGAAAATTCAACCACAACTTTTGTGACGGTTTGACAGGATAGTGACCGTTAAAGATCTTGGTGTCCCCCAAAAATGCCTCCCTCCAAGTTTAACCACAGAATTCATATTATGTTGCATGGCATAGCCATTTAAGAAACACACTCTTTCTTCATCAGCTTTCAGGGAGTTTAAGAGATTCACAATAATAATAATTATCATAATAATAATAATAATAACAATAACTGTTTTTCAGGCAAAAAATGTACATGTACAAACATTAAAACATACATTTAAAAACAGTGGGTTGCCCAGGATTGCATACAAAGTTTACAAATTTAACTGTCGACGAAAGGCATATGTCTCCCAATTCCCATAAACAGGAAGAAAATACCCCAAAAAACCCAAAATTTACCTTCAGATAGGCCATATTAAAACATGCATTTGGAGAACTTTTTGTAAGTGTTTGATGTGCACATTGAAATTTGACTTTGTTAATACTACTTTTGTAATGCTAGTTTTGTAATATGGCTGTACCACCCCACCTCTTTATTCCAATGAGAGAGAATCTGGGTATACTCAGCATATTCTCCTGTGATTTTTTAGAGATGTAACGGTTTCCTAAGTTTTGCCCAATTAATATAACCTGCCTCCTTAAAGACCGAATTGCTACCTCATGAAATTTTTCATGAAGGAACTTCTTGATTTATCTTAGAGGTGAAAGACATTTTGTTCTTTTCAATTCTTGGATAAGGGTGTAATTCCTTTAAAAAAACATTTTTGACAGCACATTTGTGGAAAATCTTGTGTTGGGTTTTTCTTTTAAGATCTTGGATAAGTCTGTAATTTTTTTTAAAATTTTAGACAACATCTGGTTTACATGTGGACATATTTTTTATCAAATTTTGGATCAGCTTGTAATGTTGTTTAGATTGGTAATAGAGTAGTTACGGAACACCGTTTTTCTTTTCAAATCTTTTAGTTAACTGTTAAGGTTTTGCAACATACTGCCTGCTATAAGTTTTCAAAGGAACAATTTTTTTAATCAACTTTTTGTTGCTAAAATCCCAAAGGATGACCATGCTCACCTAGAGGGCAGATTTGTACAGCTTGGACCCATTACAAAGACAGACAGAACACGGACCATTTGTCATTACACATGATAGGAATTAGTAACCAACACAACTGATATTGTTCGCTGTGAGATTTTAGTCGGGACAGAAAAAGATGTAAATTTACAAACATCAAAACCCAATTTCCACTCTGACTAAAAATTCAATATGCCGGCCTAGAAAGAACAGCTTATTAACGAAGACTGGCTTAAATCAATAGGGTTACCTAGAAAAAAAACAGAACCAATATTAGCTTAACCGCTTTACATGTTAGCTGATGACCTAAACATTTGTGTTTAGATTAATTTATTTAAAGCTTTTGGGCTAATTGATAAGGTTTTTACAATGATAGAATCATGTGACAATATCACTCTGACACCCCACCCTTCAACTACTTATCTAGATACCAAATAAACATTGAAATACTATCCCAAAATTACCTGAAATGCACTTCTGTTTCATATTATTTACTATCAAATCTGTCTTTGACTAAATTTACCCTGTTACAAAAATGCACATACTATTTGATTTCACAAAATCATACAATAAAGACTTTTTTGGTGTTTAAATATTTATACTCGGCAATGAAGCTCGGGGCATTTGTTAAAACACATGACATTGTCGCACGGCAGGTCACTTTTGTGTAAAGTGGCCGGCACTTTATATATATTTTTTCCTGATTGAATACTGGACTGGTTCTTTTTTAGTAAAGAAATTCAAAATGGCGGAAACCCCCTTTCTTAGATTCAGAACTCGCAACGAATCAGGTTATAAAATCTACCATTGTATGGTCAATTTCACAATTGCGGGTCTTGAGTCATTTTTCAGATCAGTTCTCATTGTATTAATTGTATGTCTTTGCATTGCTCTTAAAGTCATTTCAGGCCATTTATGAATGTACGCTATTGTATAAAAATAGTGGGCTTCAAACCACAAATGTAAGCCCTTTTGAGTTTTCTATCCTTAAACCCTGCATGTCTAACCGCAGACTCTACTGTGTAGCAAGGGGTGGTACCCGGTAACTGAAGAGCACACTAGTCTCCCCAAAGGCGTACCCTTAAAGGCAGGGTATACTTTTGGTAATTGTTAAAGACCAGTATCCTCACTTGGTGTATCCCAACATATGCGTAAAATAACAAACCTGTGAACATTTGGGCTCAATTGGTCATTGAAGTTGCAAGAAAATAATGAAAGAAAAAACACTCTTGTTGCATAGAATTGTGTGCTTTCAGATGCCTGAGAAAGGCTTCATTCTCAGATTCAAATTTGGGGTGAAAAATGACATCTTTCTGTAAAACTACATTACTTCAAAGAGTGTCGTTTCTAACAATGCTTTAAAATATCAACAGCTTTCCAGTGCTCTTTACCAAGTAAGTTTTTATGGTCATAATTTTGTGGAGTAATTATCAAAGGTATCTTTGAAGGGATAGAACCATTGTTTTCTTCTTGTAGAAAATATAACAGCAATATTAAAGATAATACAGGGTCTGTAATTATCAACAATTTGTTGATTATGAAGTTCATGTAGGCCTAAGTAGCTAAGTAGCAGTCCTTTGGGAGAAATGCTGTCAAAGTTGAGGGGAAAACATTTGAAATCCTCGCAAATCACCATTGCTTGTTTCGATCGCCACAATCAAAGAAACACTCCTACGAACACTCACATAACCTTTTTCATGCTGTTTTCACTAAAAACGTGACTGATTAGATAAAATTATCACAGGTTAGATGTACATGATGTACTTATTTGATAATGAGAGGGTGGGAATAATTCGACTCTTTTGAGAACAATGGTTTACATTCCCTTTTAGACCCTTTTGAATTACTCGTCTTCTCATATTATACACTGTACTATGGGTAGTTCAGTCGAATCAGAATTCTAAGTGATTTTTTTCCCTTTCTTTTTGTTCAACAGTTTGCTAAATGCGGCGGGTGTTCAATTACCTGATGACAGTGTTGTTTGTTTGATTGATTATTTATTTCAAGCTTGTCAGGTTTCATTTGTACTTTCTGCTTTTTAATGTTCATTTTAGGGTTTTAAAACTAAAATAATTTCGGGTGAAAAGAGCAAAAGGTGAGCTTGGTCACTGTTCAAATGCTGTTGGGAATGAGATATCAAGCCCGTACTTGTCATTTTCCCTGGTGAACCAGAAATTGGTTGACATCGTACCTACAAGTTATGTGTTCTTCTTACAAACCTTTACGAGGTAATGAAATATTCTCATAATGTAGAAATCAAGAAAAGTCTGCGATTCGAAGACGGGAAAACTCAATTTGGAACATCTTGCAGTAATAAATGTAAGGTGAAGCATTGGTTATGAAATTGTCAAGATCTAATGAAAAACTTACTTAATTTATCAATCTTCCTTAGAAATAGTTTGTCCGAAGTTCTGAACTTTTGAATAAAAGCCAAAGACTTTCCCATTGGATTTTGACACTTGGAAATTCCATGTAAGTAGGATTGTGTTTCATTAAAACAACATGGTGGTCTGTAATAACAAACCAAACAAACAAACAAATACCCCAACCAGATGTAGAATATTAAATAAAAAATGGCCTTTAATGTACTTAAATAGCAGTTTTAAACTTACATATTTGTTGTTTTTTCCTTTAATAACCACTGCTGTACGCTATTTTAAATTGTAAATCCTAAATATTTGTTGAGAAGAAAAAAGAAAGAAAATACAAAAACATTTTGTGCATCTTTCTCAAATGAGCTGAGCGCACCATGCACCACATAAATGAGATGTTCAGACATATATTGTTTCTCTTTTTTGGGGGGTGATGTTTTGATTGTGGACTCTGTGCCACAATCCAATGTATATTAGTGGTTTCTGGGGTAGAGACCATTTTTTTGTTCTGCAAATTTATTTTGTCATTTACGACATTCCCTCCATCAACAACGTAATTGTTTCAGGGAATGTACATGTACATCATTGTTCTAGTGCCATTTTCAAAACTACGGCTTAGGCTTTGGCTCTGGCTTAGGCTTTGGCTCTGGCTTAGGCACCGTCCATCTGTTTGAAGTCAAGTATCGAAAGTGTTTCATTTTTCAAAATTACTGATGGAGCAAAAGCCGAAACTTTGGTTTTGAAAATAACCTTAAGTCAATTCCCCATCCTCCCTTTCAATAAAATCACCATAAAACCAACCTGTGAAAGTTTTGTCAAATTCAGTAATACAGGTTACAGGTGGGCTTCTGGCGGCCCCCCCCCCCTCCACCCCCTGAACAAAGATATTGACAAAATAGGGAGACGGCCAACATTTAGAGCCATATGGCTCAGTTGGTAGAGTGCGGGCATGTTAATCCGGAGGTCGCAGGTTCAAATCCCGCTCATAGTAATTTTTTCTTTGTTCAACCCCAAAGTTAAAGAAAATTCAGTAGTCGCCTTTTTATTTATTTTTTATAACAAAAAGCTGTTTATGTTTCCAGAAATTTTGTGCTCGTTCATAGTTGTGATTAAGGAAGTCTTCAAATACTATTTTCTCAAGTTTGCGAGTAATTCAGATCAAAACATTTTCAGATCAAATTATATCTCTGGAGGTTTGTTACTGGTATACTCTTTATAACAAGCAAGCTGATGGAGTGTTACTAATGTATATATTTTTGTCAAGTACCAATCCCATATTTTTTTATGAAGGTTTTTTGGTTGAAATTTTCAGTCTGACAATGCACAGGCCTTGACCAACTTGACGTGCAATTACATTATCGTCATTAGTCTAGATTTTGTTTCCCCGCTTGCTCGTAATCATTTACAGTTCACTGTATAAATAAATTCCAACTTTTCATGTGTGGGTTATGATAAATTCAATAAATTAACAAGAGTTGATTTCATTGTGCGGTGAATGTGGGAAGTGTAGCTATCAGGTACTGAGTAAATCTATCAAAATTAGGAAGTATAATTGTCCAGAACAAAAAGTAAAATCGGACTCTACATGAGGTGTCCATTGCAGACATTTCTCACAATTGAAAATGTTTGATATCAAATCGAGATTTTGAAAAGAAGAAAAAAAATTGTTGGAAGGGAAAGTTTATATAGAATCAAACATTCCCACCAGCATGCTTAAAGGCATCGTACACGTTTGGTAATTGTCAAAGACCAGTGTTCTCACTTGGTGTATCCCAACATATGCATAAAATAACAAGCCTGTGAAAATTTGGGCGCAATGGTCATCGAAGCTGCAAGAAAATGATGAAAGAAAAAACACCCTTGTTGTACAAATTTGTGTGCTTTCAGATATAGGAATAAAAACTTCTTGCAAGAAGTTTTTATTATTTTAGTGAGAAATTACCTCTTTCTCGAAAACTACGTTACTTCAGAGGGAGTCGTTTCCTACAATGTTTTATACTATCAACAGCTCTCCGTTGATTGTTACCAAGTAAGTTTTTATGCTAATATTTGTTTTGAGTCATTACCAAACCTGTACGATACCTTTAAAAGGTGCATTTTGTTATCATTCATGTTGGAGACTTGAATAACTTGTTGTAATGCAATGTTATTACCTCCAAACCATGATTGTTAGCATAGCTTCTCCTAATCCAACAAGCGTTACAATATGAAGTATAAGCTGAACTATAAAGGCTTACTTTGCTCTTTTTTCCCCTTCAAAATAGCTCTTGCTATAGCAAACACATCTAATCATTTCTTCATGTGACACCAACCTATAGAGTATTTGCCAGATGATTATAAGCGTCCTTCTGCTGTCAAAACATGCATGACAACGTCATTTATATAAAACCCCATGCAACTTTTTCAGAAAAGTCTCTACCAAGCCCACATAAAGCAATTTTCTATAAAGGGTTCAAGTGGAAAGGTTGTCGGCAATTGTGATGACTACCGACACCTTTTACTGCCCCGGAATCGGGGGATAAGCGACTGGTATTGCTGGCTCTGTGTGTCTTTCCACGGTCCACTAGTATCGTATATACATGTATGTAAATGGGAACCGTCTTTTTTTTTTTTCCTTTCTTTCTCCTACTCATTGGAAAATACTGCAAACTGTGTAGAGCTTTAAAAACAGGCTGTAGTGTTTGATTTGTAACAATAATGGGAGAAATGTTCCTGTGAATATTGTGGTGATCTGTACGTTCATGTAGATCTACATGTAGATGTGGTTTGTTGTGGTGGTAAAGATGCACCATGTGGACTGCAGTGGGCGGTTTAGAGTTTCACTCACTGTGGAAAGGAAATCCATGTGGTGTTGAGTATATGAATGTGTTTATACTTGACATGATGAAATGAGATAATATATAATGGTGTTACCACAAACTGAAACCATGTTGATACTCCTCCATGAAATGTTTCATATAACTTGTGATGGGTTTGTTTGTTAAAATTCACAAAAGGGATTTATTATTTGTACCTTGTTACAATCAAATAAGTGTTGCATGTAAAGTAAAATATAAGTAATTTGAAGGATCAGGAACTACAGTAATCTTCAGTGGCAGATTAAAACCAAATACATTTTGAATTTTTAAATTTCACTCCCTAGAAAAGTTTGAGTCAGTAGCTTGTATACGTTTTGAATTCCTTCCTTTGTGAGAGCAGTTAACCAGAGTTAAAACACTTCCACGACAAACGCCAGAGAAACTGGGTCACTAGATCATAGTATGGCTGGGTCCAATACTGTACCAGCTATCGCCCTTTTGAACAGGAAGCTTCAGAGTTCAATTACAGAACTAGCTTCAAACATATGATATAGGAATGCAGTTGTACGAACTTATGCATTGTTATTCTTTCAAAAGCGGTGAACCTCAACTTTTTCTCTTTATACACATGTTTTGGCCATAGTTATGTTTTTTTAAATATATAGTCTGTGCATTTAAGGAAATTTATGTAAAATTTATTGTTTTTGTCTTCAATTTTCTTGTTTAATGAAATAACTTGTTATCTTTTCAACAAAACAAGAGGATTTATTCACAGGTTCACAGGATTTGTTTATTTTGTTTTACATTTGCATCCAAACGTTTCTTTAATTCATTCAATTAAAATGTTTATTTCCATATTCATAAACTGCAATGGAAAATAGAAACACAATTTACAAGGAACAGAAATGAAGTTGGAAGTGAAGATTCGTTTAAATATACATTTCCTACTTTGTGGTAGCAATACCGTGTCAGCCAAAAGAGGTATTGCATACGTGTTGTGCCGGTTTTTGTTTTGTTTTGGCAGTGTTTGTTGCAAAACTGGGGCAATGAAGTTCAGAGAACCTTACAAACAGTGGATGTTCATGGCATTATGAATGTTGTCTTCAACAACAGTTCTCCTGTAGGGCAAAGATCTAGGGTACCGTTAGTTTAGAAACGGAAGAGTTTAATGGAGTTAAAGCATGATCACATACTTGTTTATGATTTAACATATTTATAGCTTCTGGATTGGAGAAAAACTAGAAGATAATGTGTATTTATTTAGAAAGTAGATCCTATTCAATTTAACTTCTTTTGGTGAGCGGGATTTATTGTAAAATATTCATAAAATGTAAAATGTCTTTTTTTATACTTGTGCACAGAAATTGTGTGGCACAGGTGTACCAACGTTTATAACTACCTCCATGGTTTAACATTCATTTATAAAGAAGTAATGCTCATAGAGAAAAAATGCATACAGTGGTTCATTTGTAAAATGTTCAGGAGCCTCAGAAAAAAAAGGGAAAAATTATCTGTTGAGAATGTTTGAAAAGAATGAGCTGTGAAAAGGCGATAATTTGAGAGCCATTTTGTATCACCATTCAGTCTTCCCCCTCGTCTTTTCTGATCGCTGCAATAAAACGTGCAGCGTCTTTGTTGAGTATAATGGTGGGGTTTTTCTCTCTTTTTATCCCAGTTATTTCCAAACGGACTAACTTTTTGTGAGATGGACACTTTTCTTCTCTCTGGCCGTCATGACATTGTGGCTGCACAGGGAGAAATGCCATTGAGGTAGCACGTAGGAAAAATCAGCGAGAAGAAAGGGCATTTGTATGCAATAAGGGGGCACTTTGTGTGAAACCTGCGTCTGTGTTGAATGTGGGTTTTGAGTAAATAAGAAAAAATACTAATGATAATACATTGATGGGCGTGAACTGATTTAATTAACCTTGATATGCTTGATGAAATATGATATCTCCAACCGATATGCAGACATGATCTTATGTATGAAATCAAATGAGTACTTTAACATTTTGAATTGGCACAACGTGGCTTATCAATGCTTCATTTTCCCCCTTTTTTTTTCCTTGCTGTGCCTTTTCACTCTTGGGGGAATGGTGTTCAGTGGGTTTACTCAATTATATACAAACGTTTTTTGTCTCTGTGAAAAAAAAGTACATGCAAGTTCAATTCCTGGGTTCGAATCCCACCTGAATAGTATGTGCTGTGGATTTTGTTCTCCCCCCCCCCCGAAGACTCAGGAAGCACTGATCATATACAGTGCACAGTGCCCACCACACATCGGTTTTAGGGGGGGGGGCGATATAAAATGATAATCTTTATCCCTGTTGTGATTATTACATCTATTGTTTCAGTATGCTCTGATTCTACTGTAAGTTCATTGTTTTTACAGCTTGAAATAGACACCCTGTAGTGTGTGTAATTTTCATCTGGCTCATTTTTGTGCTCACATTGTCACAAAAAAGCATAATTTTAGTTGACTTTTATTATCAAAAAAATGGTGTAATACGCTGTATATGTCCAAGCCTGGCAGTTGCAAGCGCACACAAGCCCGGCTGCTAACAGCAGCACATGGCCTGTACCAAATTGTTGGTTAACTTAAAGGCACCTATTTGCTGAGACTTTAGTGTACCATGCGCCCAAACCTACAGTAACTTTTACCATTTGTTATCGGTACCTTCCTAGACGCAAAGCCTGGTAATATCCAACCACTGCAGAAATATATCAAACTTTTATACAATTTGTTATAACCCATTCCTAGGTATTTTCAAAACTTATACACAACGTCAGATTTAAACATAACTTTGACCATAATATTTGCCAACAATTAAGTAGTTTAGTTTGCCCAAGAAATAATTTACTCATCATTCTAGGTACTTCAAAGCTTATACTCAACGTCAGATTTAAACATAACTTTGACCATAATATTTACCAACAATTAAGTAGTTTAGTTTTCCCACAAAATAATTTACTCATCATTCTTACAGTGTAGAGGGTAAGCGTCTGTGACGCTCCTTGCCAAAACCCAAGCAGTTCCTGCCAGAACTCAAAACTGGGTTTATTTGCTCATCAAATAGATGAGAATAAGAGCTTTCAAATAACACCTAATTAGGGCCTACAAGGTCAGTGTTTCTCTACTTATAGAATGTTTAAGATGTCACATCACATTGATATCAAGGCTGATGTTTCAGTCTTCATTTTGAATGTCAATTCACTATTTCTGAGAACTGCCTGATTTTGGCGTGCCACGTCACATGTGTGTCCCCACTCATTTATTCAATCATTGATAACTCCACAAATCATGTTTAAAATCAGACTTTTGAGAAGTGGATTTTTCTCCCTTCCTTCACCATGTCAAACTGGAATGTACGTTCTGCAGATGGTGAATTTCATTCCTTGAGGGTGGAGACATTTTGTTTTGACTTGGTGAAGGAAACATTCTTTGGATTAGCAAAAGGTCGCTGGGAACGTTTCAAGGCGCTTGATAGGCAGTGTCCATTAAGGCAGCCTTGATACTTCTGATGTCTTCATGAAGCTCAAAGTCATTGTTAATCCTTTTCAAGACATGGTCAAGTATTTTTTTTTTTTTTAACAACCTAATTCTAAAATTACTCCAAAAGGCCGTTCAAGGACCAGTCACCCTGAGAAATGTATACTTACACACAAAAATGATGATAAATTACATACCAATTGTGTGCAGAAATTTTTAGTAATATATATTTTTTTAATCTAAGGTGTTTCCAACAGCTAATTCAATTTTTTTTTCTCGAAAAAGCTCCGTATAACAATATAGCAAATAGCAATTAATAGCAAAACCCTTGTTAATGTTTTCCCCATAACTGTCCATGTATAATGCTCCTATATAGGCCTATATATGTGTATTTTATCCGTGGTGGCTTTGTAGGGGGTAGGGGGTAAATCACCAACCTGAATAGATCAGGAGGGGTTAGTATGAGCGTAGACTGCTGATTGTTCCCCAGTACCCCCTGTCTCCCTTTCACTGAAACTCAAATTCACCGGACAGGAGGGGGTCAATGAGAGTTGAATGCTTGGTACAGCTCTGTACCAAATAGGAAATCCGCTCATGGCTCAACAAGCGTTTTGTTTCATTTCCTGATCTACCAAATACTAAGATTAATATCCGTATTTGAACAACACGCTGCGGGAGATTCATTGTAAAATTCCTGACCCTCTGCATTGATACCCTCCCCTGAACCTTTTAAGGCAGAGTTTGAGGAGTTATTTAATATTGCGTGTTCAGTGGTTTTATATGACACACTCCCATGTGTAACCTTGACCTTGGGCACGGGCAAATTAAAAAATTCGCAAATTTCTTTACTAAGCAACCATAGCTGGGCACCAGGCATAGACAATAAACCTGACATGGTTTGTGGCTGGTAACCTGTTTCTGTTGAGCAAGAATTTTCTGTGCTTAGCAAATTTTCTGTGCTTTAGGAAGTCTATGAAACTGGCCCCAGTACTGTTGGTCTGTGTGATGCGGGGAATTGTTTATCATCTGCTGACCTGTCTCCACCTATGCTAGGTTCTAAGAATCCTGTTCTTTCTACAGCCATGACACCTTCTTTTTAGTTCAGTTGTTGTTTTTGTTGTTCACAATCTTCTTATCGATGATGTCCTTTTTTCTCTATTCTATGTCTGCCCTTCCTCATTTTCTAGTCCCTGGATACCATCCCATCATTATTATTTGTTTTCCCTTCTGTTGTATTTTTTTTTAAGGATAACATGCATGGCCTATTAAAAGTGATACGTAAATAAAATATAAGCTTCAAATATGAATGAGAGATATAGACAGTCATACCGAAGCAAGTTTTTTTTTATTGTTGTATGCTCCCGACGGTACATTTTATTTTGAATTAAAAAACTAACATAGCTTTTATAAAAGGTCATCAAATGGTTTTTTTCTGCTCATAGTAGGCCTTAAGAGTAAATTACTTTAGAAATTTAATCATAAAGTATTGATCACCTTCTGAACATAATTTTTTAGTGCCTGTATGTTAATAGCAAATATGCCATTAAAAATTGATCGTAAAACATTTTAAATGCTTCACTAGCAGTTAGTAATGGGGTTTTTCTTCTATGGGATGCAGGGTTCTCCCCAGGATTGTTCAAAACTGGGGGCATTCTGGACCAAATTTTTTGCAAGTTTGGCGGAAGCACGCTGAATTAAATTAAAACGATGTCCTCAGAATGTTTTTCTTAATGTTTAATGTTTGGTTTATAAGCTCTACAGGGGCGTGTTTTGGCGACCATGACCAGTAACAGTTTCTGGCATAAAATTCACTGACCGAAACAATTTCCGAGAGCTATGAAAAAACGGGTCGGTAACCAGAAACAGTTCATGACGTTGGTATATCTCTTGAAAATTCATGTTCTTAAAATATACAACCCTTCAGTTTATTTTCAAGCAATGAAACTTAGTCTTTGTAATGTTATCAACATTATTTCATTGTTATGCTTTTGAAGGTATTTAATTTTAAAAGAATTCCATTGACATTTTCCGATAGTTTTTAGAGTTTGCCATCTTGAAACCAAGCCTGGCCGCGCCAACAAGTCGGTTACGGGTTGGTCGGAACAGCCGCGTCACCGCGGTTCAACCGAACACGCGGAAACGCTTAACCAATGACCAAAGCTAAAACTTGTTTCTGGTTGGGGTTGCATAACGCACTCCTGTATATGGAATAAAAAGGATTTTTGTGTGTGTATTGGCCGTAGTTCGTGTGTATCGGCTACAATTCCAGCGTATCGGTCCGATACATTAGCTAGTGCATGGGGTGAACCCCTGGGGTGTGCAGCTAACAAAATATTTCAAAATACTTTAGTATTTTTTTATTGATTACAGGATGTTTCAAACTAAACTAAACTAGCGTCAAACTTAAACAAACACCTCTGTACCTGAAATTGCAGAATGGAAAGGGTTGGTTCTAAATTTGACATAACAATTCCTACATTCTTATTATACAAAAGTGCTTTGGACAACTCTGTTGAATTTCCCCTTTTCAAACCACGGTTTCTAAAGTATTTTGTAACCCACAGCCTGTTCATAAGTTTTTGTCAGTTTTTTTTTTTTTAGTACGGAATCATTTCTGTAGAAATTGAAGACATGGTATTTTTTATTATTTTCGTAATCCATACAAACTGTTCAGAAACTACTTGGCATGCATAACATTATTGACACAAGAAAAACCCAACCAACTCTTTGGTATTGAGATAGGTGTTATTCTATAGGGGTCGCTCACAATGGCACAGGCTAAGGTTATGTTTGTCCATGGTTTGTCCAAGTCACTGTTTAGCAGTTTAGCTTTTCACAGCATTGAGTGTCAATCAGTACGCTGCGGCACAAAAGAAGCATTGTCGATCACACTTGAACTCTGTAACACCCAACCCCCACCAGAAGGTTTGTATTTATTTGTATTGTAGATTGCAGAGTTGGCCCATGCTTCAAGATGGAATAACTGCCATTTTATCTTATGTGGATCCGTCCATGTATTGAGACCCTATGGTGCCGCCATATTGTTTTCCTCCAATTCAAACTGAGAAAGGAAGCATAAAATAGCATGGTCGCTTTTTGGTATCACAGGAATCAATGTTCATTATTGCTGTTTGTACACGGGGAACAAGACAAAGGGAGAGCTTGTAACATGAAAAATCTCTAATAGTGTTAGAGTAGATCTTGGCAGCCATTTTCTAAACCAAAATAGTTGTGAGACAATCTTTAATAAGTCAACCCCCACGTAGTCGAAAAAATTGGATCAGAAATCTGAATCGGCAAACAAAACCCTTTGTTTTCATTCCATTGCTGAATTTTGGTAGAGCTGTCATCAAGTTTTAGATATGCATTATCAGAGGAATATAAACACAGTGCCTAGCGATAAAAGAAATTCTTGATATACTGTGACAAAAGTGTTTGGGATACTCAAGTTTTGCTCACCAAAACCTTGGGTGAATCTTGGGGGATTTGAGTCCTCAGTGGCGTAACCAGATTTTCTCTCTTTTTTTTTTCTTTTTTTTTTTTGGGGGGGGGAGGCAAGTTGGGGCAAAGACATAATTTATTTTTAGGTAGGGGGATATTTAATGTGTTGAACCATCCATTTGTGCATTTTTTTATATCTCATTTGGTGGGGGGCAAGGGGAGGGGGGCAAGGGCTCGATGTGGGGCGCTCCAGCCCTCCTCCCCCTCTCTGGTTACATCACTGTGAATCCTCAACCATATGAATCCATGAACAGTGTCCATTGTTAACTGCGTTTCCATCGATCTCATACCGTTAATATTAAAGGACAAAGTGAAATCAAAATGTGCCTTATGTCCCTTTGCAAAACATTGCACCATTCTTTACTTCAGAGGAGGTTGGGGGGGATACGGAGGTATTAGACAGCCTTATTTATTGCTAATGTATTTAGCAAAGCATTCAAAGATTCTGTTTCATTGTTTAGGAATATAAAGACTCGCACGGTAAAGGGTATCAATTTACCAGGATTTCACAGGTTAATAAAGCAAGACAGAGAGCTTCAAAGTCCGGGGGACTGCGAGCGTTGTGGCTGGTCAAAGCCTCTCGGAGACTCAGAGGGACTTTAACGGCAGCTTATGGTACACCATCATTATCTCCTGATTAGTATTCCTCTTTTGGATCAAAATCTATCTATTTCTGAGCTCCGTTGATGATGTAGTATTGTCCCAGGAAGACAGTCCATGCCAAGCTAGCAATTCAGGCAGTTTAAGCTGGGTCTTTATGACGGCACTGGGAATGCTCGCATGTCTTCTCTCGTTATTTTTACTGGCCAATAAAAATGGTTAATGTATACTAAATAATGAGGTAGTTTTTATATTTTTGTGTTCACATACATTTATTCTGCTCGATGCAAATGAATGGTTCACTGTACATTGCGATGTGAGGGTTTTTTTTCTTTTAGTATGATATTGAACTGTTAATGTGTCGGTAAGTGCTTGCATAAATATTTAACAAGGGATCAGAAATTTGTATATACTCTACTTACTGAAGGTCTGGGCAACCTCGGATGTAAAGGTTACTTGTACAAATTAAGAAATATACATCACGGAATACCACTGACCGGTAAAACTTGCACCAGTGTATGGCTGGTCCTAGCCATCTTGAATTTCATCTGTACAATTCTATGGAACCAGAAGAGACTTATAATTATGGAGTGAAAAATACCCAAGTATACTATAGGTTTGATTAGTGTAACAAATTCGGCTGCCACTGACATGTGGTTTGTAATAGAATACATGAACGTAGTGATTGATTGTTTTTTCATTGGTCGGGGTCTGAAATGGCAAACTTTGTTTTGTTAACATCAGCTGACCTCTTGACTCTGCCAGAGGGTGTGCAAAAACCAAAGGCTGAAATGAATCATTAAGTGTGTCTATGGCCAACTATATACCACTGTAGTGTTGGGAAGAACTCTTTATACTTGTTTTTAAGTTAGCAGTTCGTTAAAAGGTTTAAGTTTCATTTGCCCTGAAAAGATTTCTCTGTGAAATATTTTCATATTTTTGGAAACCGGGACAAAGCATTCCCAAATGACAACCAGTGAGGGGGAAAACAAGATGTCCTCCCCACAGGGCATCTGCTTCAAATTTTATTTCTTGCCACACAGTCCTTCCAATTTGGTGGAAATTAACACTTTTCTTACTTTCGTTTTTAAAGAAGCTGAGATAAAAGTGTTTTATATTATTGCCCAAAAGGAGAATATATTATGTAGGTAAAAAAAAAAAAAAAAAATGGCTATATCATTGCTAGTTTTGAAACTAATCTCCATCCAGAAATCAGAACCATTATATTTTGTGCCCTTTCAGGCAGAGACTCCACGGCCCAATCCACAGGTCACCCTGAGTGGGATTTTAACCCCGGGTCACGTCGGTGGGAGAAAAAAAAGCCTGCTTAGTACCACTTCACCAAGCTAACCTTCTAGCGGTGTGACATGTTTTTTGACAGATGGCAACATTTGGAAACATTAGTCCCCAACTTTCTGTTTAAAAGCAGTCATTTTCACAAAGGATTTTTTATTTTATTTTATTTTTTGTTTTCCCCAAGAAAATGTAGAACTCAAGAATTGGAGTGTTCATAAAATGTATGAATTTCGCCCTGGTTGATTTTTTCCCTACTCTAAAACACACACAAAGTGATTCATTAATATCACTTAAACGGTTTTTGATTAAGTAATAGTCGAACCCGAATTCAGCCATGCTTATAATTGTTTCCTTACTAATAATCGTTCTGAGCAGTTTACCATTAGGTTCTCATCAACTTAACCACTGGATTCAGAAGAAGGAGAAGAACAAAAATGCTATGCTATAACGCAGCCAATCACTTTGTCATTTGGGAAAAGAAAAAAAGAAGGGAAAAAAAGACTCCTGTGCTTAGGCCAACATAGTAATGCTTGTATAATGGCAGTCATTCACAGGGGGTATTAATTGGACCTTATGGACATGGTAATTTGATTCAGAACTTGAAATTACACCGCCAAGGATCTTATTAATGCTCCTACTCCATTAAGCAATGGTCCGGGTCGCCACGGTATTAGTCGCACATGTGTGCTTAAACCGTGTAAGGAATCATGTGCCAGGCCATGGTGGCATTATTGCTATAGTCAGACTTTATATCATTCAAAACATGAGGTCTTTTAAGGTCCCATCCCTTAAATGGAACATTTCTTGGAGGAACTTTTTCAAAACATTTCTTAGTTAGAGTAGTTTGTATTTCATGATATATTATTTTTTATTAGAGAATCAGCATTTTGAATAATATTGCACGTTGATTGCCTTTTAATCCACCTACCTGTAAAAGTTCAAATTCATGCTGCCTCATTGATAACATAAATTTATTTAATCTACATCAGGCTAATTATAGTTTAAATTATATTTTGCATTCTCTTTTAAGGCATCATTAGTCTCATGACAGGAAATATGCTATTTTGGTCAGCATGCACTAAGCACTGTGAAAATGTACACATTTTGTACTTAGTCCTTTACAAGGGCCGCTGAAGAAAAGAAAAGAATGCGCTACTCAGGTGGGATTCAAACCCCTCATCAGGCTAATTATAGTGTAAATTATAATTTGCATCAGTTCTCTTTTAAGGCATCATTAGTCTCGTTGACAGAAAATATGTTATTTTGATTTTACCCTTACATTAAGCATGCACCAAGCACTGTGAAAAGGTCGTGAGCATTATGTACTGCAAGGACCGCTGAAAAAACAGCACACTACTCGAGTGGGATTCGAACCCACAACCCCTGCATTCTTAAGCAGATGTCTTGACCACCGAGCGCATCTGTTTGAATCCTGTATTGAAGGAAATCTGAAATAATGAAAAATAGCAGTTGACAAGCAGAATAACTGGAGCTTGGGAAACATTATTTTCAAGATTGTCAAAAATAAAAATACCTAACCCGAAATCTTACTCAACCTTTTCCCTTGTTATTGTCTGTTTTTTACCCTTTCATGCACCATTTATTTTAGTGATAAATTTATCATATGGACACATTCATTGTTTACTTGCTTTTTGCAAAGTCCTCTTTCCCATTCTGAAAACTGTGTGGCCGTTTGATCTTTATTTTTCATTTTACAACTATTTTCCTGAAGGGATTTAAACCGTTCGCTAGCGACCGGTCGGTGCGTTAAAGAGTTAATACAAGGAATCAATTTTTCTTTGTGTAAGGACCATTTCATAAGTAGAGATACAAGTTACCAATGTCCAGTGTCTGTGTAATTACTTTTCAGTCATCATAAAAGTGTCACCTTGATGAACTAAATCTGCAAATGATGATGTATTTTTAAGTGATTATCTTTAGATAAATTGAAGCATTTTGTTTTGTCCTACACCGATGAAATCTGACAAGATACATAACAATGCCATCAATGCCAGCTATTACATTTCAAATTTGAAAAGAGCAATAACATTGTGATAGTTAGGGTGGTGGTTTTTTTCCTGGTAGATATGAAGATTTTTTGATAGATTTTAGAGATTTATGATAACATAAATTTGTCTTCTCATCAGACCATCTCCCACCCCAGGGTCGTTGTTTTTCAGTGTGTGTAATCTCTTAATAGTTAAGGTTCACAGAAGTGGCTTGTCTTTATTTACACTTCTCTGACAGACGTAAGAATTCACACTATGGATTGTGATAATCGGAACTCCTAGAGGCAAAGAGAGTCACATCGCAACAGTGTAGCAAGTAAAAAAAAAAAGCCATTGTTGATGGTAACCGCAGCCCACAATAAAACACACTATAGGCTGCTGACTGTTTAGCGTTGTTAAAGCTATTGCCAGCATTGGATACTTAGTGTTTCCCCTCGCCAGCGAGATATAATATCTATCTTTTTTTTCCTGCGTCTTCTGGGGTGATTTATTTTGCAGGTGTTCCCATTGTTATCTACCTCCTTTTAGCAGATGCCACATCACTCAATGCAACACCTCCCCGTTTCCAACAATTCCTCCATCAAAAGAAACCTACCAGGTAAAAAACAAAAAAAACGGGGGAGTTGTTTGGCAGTAGGGATGAGGGCGGTGCGAAGCATCTCTCCCTTTACTCAGCCGGATGGCCTTGGGTGATGCGCATGCAGCCAGACCTGGGGAAAGTAGGATAAATAATTACCGAGGTGGCCTGCTATTGTGATGAGACACGGTCAGGGTCCCTTGCTTATGGAATGTACGTGGGCACAGCAATTTATATTTTATTGTGGAGTTTTGTTCATCTTTTTTTTTTTTTTTTTTTGGAGTACTGTGCATTTCCCGTAAAAGGCTAGTCTTGGGGTTAGTGTGGAAACTAAAAAAAAAAAAAACATTATTTCAATTGAGTTGAATTTACGTTACTTTTGAATTAAGACTTTCCTGTCATTAGTGTGTGCATTTTGTAGTGTGAACTGTCATAGCATGTTGGTACACTCTCAATGAATATTTGCCTCATGCAAATTTGTTTGTTCGTTCTGTATAAATATGTAAACAAAAATAAATCATCATGATGGTCATTAAATGTTGACTCATTAATCTTTCAGAAAATGGTGGTTAATATGACATATCTGAATTTAAAATACCAGCAAAACAGTATTTTTAAGTTCAATTCATTGGAGGTAAGGTAAAACAGATTATACTGTCAGCCTTGAAAGTCCTGTCTTGTGTGCATTGTTTCCATGCTTATAGAGTATGCAAGCAATGACACTGTTAAAGTGAGTCAAGAAGCTGACAAACTTTTCATTAATTATTTAACTACATTTTCATCATATTAGGTTAATCTGATCACCAAAGGCATGAGTTTATTATTTATTTATAGATACTGTTGATTTATAAATGTGATCGAACTGGCACAAAGAATGACAACAGGACACTCTAGTATTCTGAAGATATCTTTTAATCTGCCCTTTCTGCATAATAAAACCGAAAAATGACATACAAAATTAATTTTCCTGGGGCAAAAGGTTTCTAATACTGTGTACACACGGATAATGGCATCTGGCATTTGCAGTAAGAAGAAACAACCTTGCAGTGTTTCTATATTAAATTAGAACTATAGTTGGTGAGGTTGTTTTATGTTGTCCATTGGCATATTATTACTTTTATTTATTTTATTACACATCCAAAAGCACAATTAGCGCCAATAACAGAATAAATAGGAAACGAGAAGAAATGCTCAGTTTTAGATGTGGGAGGAAAACCCCAATGGGGGAAAACCCACGCAATTAAGTAGGGACTGAAAACCCAATCCATATGCGAGGCTCCGGTCTAAGGTGGGATTTGAACCAGGGTCCACAGAGGTGAAAGGCAGGGAAAGAAACCACTGAGCCAACCTGATCCCTTGATCAATTAATTGAGATAATAGTCCAAACAGGTATTAAGGTTGGCTTGATGCTCGGGGTTTCAGTCTCTACCTGGTTAGAAGGGTTCCCCTGTTGAGGTTTTCCAACCTCATCTAAAACTGAACATTTCTTCATATTGGGGTATCTTCAGGCGTATGGGATACAGTGCTAGTTGCTCTTGAGGATCCTTTCGTTTGTCAGGAACAGAAAGCTTTTAAATAAAAAAACTAAAAGTAGGCTACATTTTGAAAGACTCATGATTATAAATCATCCACCATTATTTTTTCAGTAATGTCATCTTTCATATTTTGGTTATCCCCATTGTAAATCACACATTTTATATATATGTATATATATATAAATGTTTTAATGGCCTCATGTTTGGACCCTAGCAGAGTCTTTTAATTCTCAAAGGCTAAATCAACAAGCCATGCCTCTTGATACAGACTAATTCACGTAGTTACCTTGAGGGCCATGTCACATGTTGCTGTTTATCGGCAACCAGTTCTTGGCAATCTGAAACAAGCAAAAACATTCACATTTGTATTTTCACATACAGCCTAATTTTCTCTTGGACAGTTAGATGTCATTAATACCTTGTGTGGAACCAAAGTTTTCATTTGCAATGCGGTGGGAATTGGTTGCCCACAAAGGTTTCCTGTAAAAATTGCCACATTTGACGAGGCCCAAAAGTCCAAAGGAAATGCATTAACTCCCTTTTTCTTGAAGGATTTACTCTAGAAAGTAGAAAGCTTCAGTCTTTGATTTAAAAAAAAGATTTGTAACTTTAAGACTCAAATTTTCAGTGACGAAGTTAATTTGGAGTAGTAAATCACAAGGGAAAATAAAAGTTAATTTGGGTTAAATGCTGCCAATCAATGCAACCCAAGAATTGAAGTTGAAATTTGTTATAGACTTATCTGGGTTTACCACATGGAGTCAGAAATGTATGAAAAATCATATTTATGAAACCAGGGTATGAAATGTAGATAGATACTTTTAAAGGTAAACAACCCTTTGTTAGTTTCAGGTGACTCAAAAAAAAAGTTTTGTTGCCAAACAAAATTCAGAACTATAGTTGCATTGTGTTTGGATGTTTGTGCTGCACTCATTTCCATATTGTCGGAAATCCTATCTGGAAAATAAGTCACTAGCAATGACAAGAACAGTTACATCTTAGGATGTCTGACACCATTGTCAACACAACCACTTTACAAGGTTTTTTGAAAGGCAAAGTATACCTTTGGTTTTTGGAACCGTTCGATTGTTTTAATCCTATATATAAATGTAGATATACAATAAAACTAATCTGTGAAAATATTATTTCAAAAGGTGGTCGTGTTTTTTGAGATATCGCCGAAAATCCGGAGCGGTTATGTCCACGCAGGAAGAAAAATCTGTAATTGGATTACACAATCTGAGAAATGTACGGTATCTGACAGTTACATTTCTCAGATTCAAATTTTGGGGGATAAAAACTGATATCTTTTTCCATAAACACGTTACTTTGAAGTGAAATGATCCTCAAAATGCTTTACACTATCGAAAGCTGCTGTACTTCTACCCAAGTAGGTTTTTCTTGCCATTAATTTTAAGAGTGATAACCAAACGTATACCTTCCCTTTAAAGACAAACTGCAGCATTGCAAATGGTTATCATCATGGGGGGTTTTAGTTTACTTCAGCTCACTTATCGTAGAAAATTCCCCAATCCTCCAGAGAAGTCAATCCATCTGAAACACTGTCAAGATCATGAAAATAGCTTTTGAAGACCCCCTAAAAGACCATTGCTTATTTTTATATTGCCGCAATCGAAATAGGCATGCATATAAATAAAGCGCAGAATCCCCGACGAAAGAACAATAGATTTTCATTGCTTTACTTTATTTAAACACATTTAAGATGATCTGTTTATAAAACTCTAGAGGATGGAAATGAATTCACTTGTCCGAAAAATTATATATATTTATGGTGTAATATACCTTTAAATGCCACAGATACTGTAATTTTTAAAATTTCCGTTTTATAGATTTACCAAAACTGAAAGTGATCAAACCAAAATTAAGAATCCGTATGAGATGACAAAAGTTACTTGCACCACTTGTTTTTATTTTCGTCCTGGGACAGAATGCACAAATAAAACCAGAATGGATAACCAACTGGTGACCCAGTTTCATGGCACATAATCTACAGTAATTGAAATAAAAAGAAGGAAATAATTGTTTAGAATCATTAAATATTTTTTTTATATACAAAAAGATGGTATCATAAATAATGTTATTGAAATTGCTCAGTTTGGTTGTCTGCAATGAAAACAATTTGGAGTTTTGGATGAACAGGCCGAGTCAAAATATTACCAGTTAAAGGTATCGCACACATTTGGTAATGACTCAAAACAATTATTAGCATAAAAACTTACTTTGTAACAAGCAACGGAGAGCTGTTGATAGTATAAAACATTGTGAGAAACGTCTCCCTCTGAAGTAACGTAGTTTTTGAGAAAGAGGTAATTTCTCACTAAAATAGTAAAAAAACTTCTTGCAAGAAGTTTTATTCCTATCTGAAAGCACACAAATTTGTACAAACAAGGTTGTTTTTTCTTTCATCATTTTCTTGCAACTTCGATGACCAATTAAGCCCAAATTTTCACAGGCTTGTAATTTTATGCATATGTTGGGATACACCAAGTGAGAACACTGGTCTTTGACAATTTCTAAACGTGTTCAGTGTCTTTGAGAAACAAAACAATTTGATAAAAAGTTATGCTTTTCTGGAAGTGCTGTCTAACCTGTTATCAAGTAGCAATGTTATGTGAAACGCTGGAATCAGGTGAAATAAATGTTTAAGTTTTATGATCTATTGTGTCGTGAAAGCATTAACCGGCCTGGAATTTCATATTTGAAAGAGCAAGGTCATTTTCATTTTGCAAAGGGCACTTCCATTGGAAAAACATCAATTCTATGGGAAATATTTGAAGGGGCACCAAGGCCAAGACCAGAGCAACGGAAGCTTATTGCCTCTGTGGCCTCCGTGTAATTCTAGGCCGGCATTTGTATCTCGGTATTCTATTTACAGCAAACCAGAAGCTATATATGCCACGGACAAAGTGGTGAAATGGGCTTTAAGACAAAGCAGGTTTTGGGGTTGATAATTTGATGTAGAGTGTGGTTTGTATTCCTAGCCTCCTTCTCTGGCTAGAAACTAGTCCAAATAGTCATAGTCTGCAACTAGAAGGTTTGGGATCTATCTTTCATGCAATAAATGTTTATTGTTTATAAAATATAATTTAATGCATTGCTTATGGGACTCTCATTTATAGTGGGGTTTTTTTTAAACAAAGGACACAGTATTTGGTATTTGTTAATACCCTCACCATCAGCATTCAATTTAATTCAATTCAACTTGGTTTATTATACTACAACAAAAATACAACTGGACTATAGTCCAAAGACTAAACAAGTCTTATCAAAGTGGAAAACTTGGTTACGAGTTATTCAAATCAATTAAGCTAGACTCAAACAGGCACTCAACCAATGACACTGGATATAATCAAACCTAAAAAAAAAAAACTAAAAAAACCCCACCATGTCTATATTTAGAGTGACTACATTTTCTGCAAAACATGGGTATTTCAGGGCAGACACACACGACATTTCCCACTTTCAACAATCTCTTAAAACACATCTTTTCAGACTGGCCTGTGGACCTATTTGAGACTTTTCTTTGATTGATCTGGACCGGCACCTTTTAAATGCTGTATTATTATTATTATTATTACGATGAAATGTGGTAATAAACGTTGCTTTGAATTGAATATAATAATCATGTAAAAATTCACATAAATCAAACACTTCTAACCTTTGAAAAAATATGGGGGGGGGGTTTGTATTAATTTGTTTTAATCATCTTGTATTCTCAGCCATTTCACTGTAGGTGCAGTGTTTCCGTAAGCTCTTCCTAGGTATCTAATGAACATTATATCCCAGAGATCCATGTGGAATCAATGAAATCAATGAGGACAGACTCCAAAACACGGCTTTTGATTCTGACCCAGATTACAGACACTCACTTTCAGCTGCAAGTAGCGCAGTTATTAGCTGAGACAAAGACAGGAGAAGAGGGGGGGGGGAGGTGGTGGATATAGGTTAATGAAGAACAGTCATTACTGATAGAACAATCAAGGAAATGGGTTATTCCCTGTAGCTTCCCGTCTCTATAGGGACCTCAGCAATCGGTCTTCCACATAAACATCTGCTTTTGATAGAGAAATGTGTCGAGCTTTATTTTCTAATTTAGAAAATGTAGTGGTGGTTTATATTTTGTGTACAGGTGATTATGACTTTTCCTGTTTTGCTTTGGTTGTCACACCAGCGGGGGAGGTTAAAGGTCAATGTCAGTTGCTATTTATAAGTACTGCTAAGCATATGTTCTGTTTATCAGCATTGAGCTGGGAACCAGTCAAACACTGTTGGATTTGTGTTAAAGTGTGATACCAGCTTGTGATGTTTGTGCAGTAGTTGTTCCAGTTTATAGTCACTCTGACCATGGAGGAAGGAATTTGCTGAAATGAGATCATCTCTACAGTGTGTAGACCCCTAAAGCTTTTGGACACATTTCCATCGCTTTTTGCTCACTTTATGTCAACAGGATTTGAAAATGAGTTTCCTTAATTATTGAAAAACAATACAGTAGGCTGTGTCGGAATCGTGTGACTTTGGCTTCGGCTATGGCCATTGGCTGATATGACAAAGTTGATGAATAGACCTTTTGAGTGGTCCGGCCAAACAATAGAAAGGGACCAGTGGGACTTCTGCTATCGCCTCAAAAGTTTCCAAGTAGATGCTCATGACATGTGCCATCTGTGATGCTGATTTTGTTTTTTCCTAAGTTTTTAAAAGAACAAATAAATTTATTGTATCATCATAAAAACTGAGTAAATAAGCATTTCAGGTACAGGAACTTGATCGATATCGATTTATTTTAAAACGTGTGAATATCTTTCTGTGTAGGTACTACCGTAGGCAGATTGTTCTATGTAGGTACTACCGTAGGAAGATTGTTAATGTTGTTAGTACCAGAATTGTTGTTATGAGAAAGCATCTGTTAATCATAATTTTTTTAAAGTCTTCCAGTTTGTCAACTGAGGTTAGGGCAACATCTTGACCCCATTCCCACGCTTGCGTCAATTCCAATCTAACTCCCTTCACAACATCATCCCAAAGCCCATTCTTCCCAGAACTAACATTAACATCCTAAAAGAAGAGAAGAGATTCGGTTCTCATGATAGCCACCCACAAACTAGTCATTTTTCTTGCTTCCCACACCGTGCAATATCTTACTCCACGTGTGAAAACAAATCCTCACGGAGCATCTTGTATTTAGCACAAAGTCACATTTCATTCAAATCAAGGAGTAATCCAGTTCATCCTGTAAACAACCTCTCCACCAATCCATCCAAGTTGTATTCATGCATTATGCATCATCCTTTCCTTAAGGTTCCTTAGCAACCAGCCTCAAGAGGTCATGGCCGGTTCAAATGCTCTATCACTTCTGCACACTTTTTTTTTGGTTATCCCCTCGGTTATGTTTATATCCAAGTTTAATTTATTTAGCAGCATTTGTTTTTTCTTCATTGTAAATTATTGACAGCTTGAACCACGCAGTTGTATTTGAAAAAAAGGTTTGAAAATTGTTGTTGGTATAGCTGTAATTTTCAACCAAGTCCAAATGTTACCATGTTTGTTTTGGGGGGTTTTCATGGTAGCTATCTTAAAACTTGAACCAATCTGCTTGAAATTCACGAGATCTGATTGTAGATTACAAACTCAGCTCTGGTTGAATCACTTTTCTGTGTGTATTCACAAAACGAAAATAAACCATTGTGGAGTATTCTGAACAAAATGATTTTAAGGTTTTTGATGAAGCAAACTCCCCTCTGAACTGCATGTATAACAGTTAAGACAACAGCGATGGAAATGTTATTAGTGAGTAAGTTTATCAGGAACTGCAATTGGTGCACGAAGGGCTCGTATAAGGTTTCCCAACTTTATCAATGGTAAACAATTTTCTCATAGTATTTGTTTTCTCTCCTTTGTCAGTTCTCGTTATCCACGTATTAAGTCTGAGTCTTTTTTCTTTTTTTTTACTTCTTTATTTTTTTATTTAACCTTCAATGGTAGTGCATACATGCAGTTTCCAAGTATGATACTCTAGAGTGTTTCGCCTGTCGGTTTCATGTCCGTGCTCGCCGGTGGTATTGTGTATGCATGGTTGAGTCACGTGCAAGCGTTAATAGATTGACGTTCAATACAGCGTGAACCGGTGACGCCAACTTCGCAGAAGGACGGCGCATTTGCCAAAGCAGAGGTCACCAACAACAGACAGCTAAACAGGTTAATAAACAGTTAGACAAACAAACAGAGCTGAGGGTAAGAAACCGCCTCCTCTTTTGTGCCATTCAATTCTTTGTGAGCAGCGCCAGGGTGGGTTTTTTGTGTCGGTCTGACTGTATTTATAAGCGTTGATAATGTGGATCTTTTTTTTTCCCCTTCTTTTCTTTCCTTCAAGGACAACAAATGAAATTGCAGACCAGGTTGAAATCTCTTTTTGGAAAAGAAAAAAAAAAGTGAAAGAAATCTCTGAATCCAGGCACTGATTCGTATTAATCTCTGACCTTGACAAATTTTGGCCCAGTGTGAGATTTCTGGCGGATAAGCAGCGCATATTTTAAAGGAAGAAAACAAAAACCTTTCAAAAAAAAAAAGAAAACCAAAAAAAACATGCCAAAAATGTTCCTGTATGACAACATACAAAAAAATGCCTTCTATAAGGTTATGAGCTTAGAGTTATTCACTCAATTTAAAGCCGGACATCTGTTATCTCTTTAAGTTATTCCTGTTCAATTGAGAACGGTCCTAAACAAGAATGAAATAGGATCAGCAACAGGGGAAAGAATTTCATTTACAAACAAACTCATTAAAACAGTAATAAAGTGGAAGCCATATTGCTCCCCATGTTATCAAACAATAAGTAAACAGGTGTCACTGCAGTTTTAAATACTCAAATTATTACTCTCATATTGAATTATCATGAGCTATAAACTAAGACTAATAAATTGTTGTTCATTTCCCTCTATGGTATAAATTTGCAATAAGACTGAATCTGCTGCAAATACATTCATGTTTGATATTATTCCTTGCTGATTTATGGGAGGTAGATGTTCATGCAAATGTTTTGTAGCTTGGGTATTTTTCTGAGGGTTTGACTGGAGTGACTATGTAGTATTTGTTCAATTAGGACCTTTTTTTGTTAGCGGAGCTCGATGAGCCAGACGACGCATAAAGCAAATGGAAATCACACGAGATGCATTCTCTTGTAATCATATTCGGCTATTTATATCAATGTCCATTGAACAATATCCAAATAGAAAAGTTTATGCGAGTCTCGCTCGAGACGCTTTCTGCATGGCGTGACCTTGAGCTTCCTAATGAAGATATGTCGAAGATATCCGCAGGAGGGGATTTTACATGGCTTACTACATCCATGCGTCACTGCCGATAGCACGTGGCAATGAACCGTACCCCGCCGATGATTAAGAAATAAACGACTGTTTTCTACCACCTCAATTTGAATTTACTCTCTGTATCGATGAAGCATCCCTGCCCTGTCTCGTTTGTCCGTGATGGTAAATTGAGATTTCGTTTTTGGGAATCGCCGAATGACGTGTGAGAGAAATTCATATTATGTCAGCCGGCTGCAGTAAGGCGGACTGATTGAAATTCTTAGAGGGGAAGGGTTGACACGTTGAGCTTGGGCCCTGGCAAAGACTCTGCCTTCCCGTCGTCCCCCACCCCCCCTGCCTCCCACCTTGGAGCAAATTGGCATGACAGGAGAGATACTCTGCCAATCTGTCGGCAAGCTGACTTGTTTGGAGGATTTACGAACATCAAGTCTAAATCCGGGCACACAAGTCTTGAAAATACTGCCCAGTTTATCCACTGGAAATATTAAGAGAACTCAAACATGCTGAGCTTGAAATGTCCTAAATCAATCAGAAATGCAGCAACGTGTTTCATTTTTGAGTCAGATAGGAGCAGTAGACAGTGATTTCTTCCTATGGGACTGACAGGCCATTTCTATTGAGTTTGTAGTTTGGGTTTATACAACAAAGTGATTCAATTGGTTGGATTTTGTGGGATTGTAGAGGATGGCTTATAGAGAATTTTTAGGAAGTTGTGTAAATAATCTCTGTTTTATAAGGGGCTCTTCCTTTTGTATCTAGGCAGGCATGTGATTTGTCAGGATTAGTTGTGGATCCCCCCTTTTGCCTTCAGATTTTCTTGAAAGAGGCAAAATTGCCATCACAGAGATAAAATACTGGGCCGTTTATGACCAAACCTTTAGATATTTCACTGAAATGACGCAGAGAGTCTGAAACATCTAAAATGTAGTATCCTGTAAATTCAGTGGGCTTCATCTTCACACCAACCAAGAGCAAATTGTTGTCAAATTTTCAGGATTTGTCATTGTCATACAATCTCACCTCCATCTGGGGCAGTCTCTTGTGCTATTAGAATGTTAAAAATTTATGATATGAATGTATTAATGAAAAGATGTGAAGACTTTTTTTATTATTATGACAATGTTTTGTTAATGCCTCCAGATGTATGCACAAATGCCAATGCGTCAATGTTTGAGCTGTCAGAATTCCAACCTTTGTCAGTTGACTCATTTAAGATTCGGAAGACCTTCAAGTGGGACAAAAACCATTTTGCAATTCTTTTTTTTTTACTTTCAATTCAAATTAATTATTTAGGCAAATATTGAGCTAATAATTGTGCATTGTAAATATCAATGGCAAACAGATTACAGACTACTGATATGAGTGTCTTAATGTACATTGCGTACATAGGCAGAAAAGCAAAATTGTATAATCGGGATTTTGGTCATCAGACGAAACCACCTTTGTTTTTGTCAAGATTTTAAATTTATAAATGAAATCAGAGATTTGCATCTACATGGTGGAAATTTTAATCCATCCATCAAAAGAATAGTAAATAACTACTAACTAGTAAATAAATTTGGCCAAGCGGTCTAGGGCGGTGCACTCTGTAATGTACAGAATGTGGGTTCGAATCCTGGTGTGGTCAGTTGCAACACTTGTGTCCTTGAGCAAGGCACTTTATCATAATTGCTTCTCTCCACACAGGAGTACAAATGGGTACCCGGGAGAGCTAGAATAGAAATATTCTCAGTCATTTACTGCCAATAAAACCAGCCTGGTGAGCCATATTGGCTCGGGACAGACTTTACTCTCTTTTTGTTTTAAATAAATTCTTTTTTTTACCATTTCACCATTGTACTGGTACTGTTTTTAAAAAGGCTTTTTGCAAGTTTACAGTGTGCTGAGATAATTATATGTGGTGTACTTAAAACAAAAATTGATTAATACAAATAATGATAATAGTGGCCATTTATAATGCGCCATGTTTGTCTAAAAAGACACTCCTGGCGCAGGAGAGATGCAGAAGCAAGTGGGCCTACTATGAGTTAAATAGATGAAATGTTAAGCACAAAAATAAGTTTTCAAATGAGTTTTGAAGCTGGTATAAGTAGTGATTAGATTAGATTAGAATAGATTAGATTAAGTGCTTATTCACAATAAAACATGAAAAATCAGTTGGAAAGCTTTGGATTGGGAGTAATAATATTAATATAATAATGAGACTTGTAATGCACTAGTATCTAGACAAATTTTCATTTCAGTTGGGCCTAGAGGGTTTCATGACAAGCTGGGCAGAAAAGATCGGCTTTGAGATGTGATCTGATGGAAGCAAGGACAGCTTGTCAGGTTGTAGTTGAATAGCACTCCGTACTAGTGGCGTCACTTTTGCTTAAAATACTCGGCTGTCGGACAAACATGCCACCACTTATGGGGTCTCCGCATCAGTAACAGGCCAAACTGCACTAGTAGTACAGTCATTACACACGAATAAACATAAAACTTGGACATGTGCGCTCGCGTATATTGGTGAAATTTGACACGTTTGTCTAAGATCCGGGTACTTAGCTTCTAGTTTTAGTATTAGTGCTGAGCGCTTTTGGCATTAAGTAAAGGTTTTTAGGTGAGAAAACCGATTTAAAAACTAACATATATTTGCAATATTAAAGGCACTGAACACGTTTGAAAATTGTCAAATACCAGTGTTCTCACTTGGTGTATCCAAACATATGCATAAAATAACAAGCCTGTGAAAATTTGGGCTCAGTTGGTCATCGAAGTTGCAAGAAAATGATGAAAGAAAAAACATCCTTGTTGTACAAATTTGTGTGCTTTTAGATAGGAATAAAAACTTCATGCAAGAAGTTTTTATTATTTTAGTGAGAAATTACCTGTTTCTCAAAAACTACGTTACTTCAGAGGTAGTCGTTTCCTACAATGTTTTATATTATCAACAGCTCTCCGTTGCTTGTTACCAAGTAAGTTTTTGTGCCAATATTTGTTTCGAGTAATTACCAAACGTGAACGATACCTTTAAGGACTCAGAGGCCTGGAATACAAATAATGTGGTTCTGTGTTAAAAAAGTAAAGAAGTGGTTGAGGAATTGTATATGTAATCATGACTATGGCCTTCTTGCTTTCACCATGGGTGTCATAAACTCACTAACCACCTCCTGCCTACCACTAAATCATCCAGTTCCTTAAACTTGCACCAAATTTATCAAAGGGGCAGTACCGTTGTGGTTGTCAGGAACTATTACGTTAAATAGACCATATCACACAACGTTTAGGTAACATCGGAGACCTAATTTGCATATTGATACGTCTGCAGTGAAAGAAAAAATGGCGTTATAATCTTGATTTTTTTCAAACCGGTAGCAGCCAGATTTCAAGCTAAATTGACCGTTTGACCTGTATAAACTACTCCAGTCATGTAACTGATAAATCTGTAGAACTATATTTTCAAGTTTATTGGCTTCTGTTGCCCAAAATGTTGCACACATTTTGTTTTTATGTGAGAATGCTTTATGTGGTTTCTCTAAATAAATGTGTACTTTGGGATTGTAGGTGTCATTCACTACAGTCATAGACATCAACTGTCTCTTACAATGTTGCTTTATAGTTTGGGTAGACTTTGGTAGACAATCAAATACAGGGCTTCTCGTCTGCTTGTTTTCATTCGGCGATGATTAGCCGTGCAATGGTTTAAAGCTATAGACCTTTATCATGCTGCCATAATCGTTGTCATGTTCTTTGTATCCAATACCAGTAATGAATAATAACATTCATTGAACAAAAAGGAACCAGACTGTTTCTCCTTCCAGCCTCGGTTTGGTTACATTGGTTTGAATGGGAGAAAATCAAGATGGCCGCACCATGATAAAGGTCTATAGAGGCTTATTTGAATGTAAAGTAATTCATGAACATCCACCATAAGAACAAGAAAGAAAAATGTGTAAACTTTAAAATATTAATTTTTTCAATGTCCAAATAATAATATCAAAGCCAAATTATGAAGTTACTGAACTTGGAATTCATGTTCCTACATGTAGTTGGACCAGTCCAAAGCAGTAGACTTTGTATGGCATGTTGGTTGGTAACCTGATTTTTTGTAAAAATTAGGTTTTTTTGCCTAGAACTTTTTGTAGCCTTAACTCTATAAAGTTAAACAATGTGTGCCCAGAGAGTGAGAAACTAAGTTAGCATTATTTAAAATTAATGTTGTATTGATTTTGTTCTTTTTGGGGTACTTTTTTTAATTTGTTTATGAATGTTATGGTTGATTCTGACTTATAAACCGTGTATCATTTGCAAAAAGATTGACAGTTACACTCAACACCAGGGCATAACAAAAGGTTTCTTTTCAGATTGATTTAGGAAAACTTCACAAAATCCAGATAAAACTTGACTTTCACACCTATCATGACAGCGTACTATAAATACAATGACTGTCTTGAACATTCTTATTCATATTTCATTCCACACATGACAATAAAGTTGTCCGCAGATTGATTCACCCATGAAAAAGCAAAAACTCTATTTAATGTATCCACCTTCTGCAGCTCCACAGACGTGCCCTCCACTCACTCCGAATGGTTACCGAATCCAAAGTCACCGCCCCCAAACATAAAAAACAACTGTTCAATGGATGTCAATGAACTGCAAAAACTACCAATAAACTTGTCTGCTGACCCGTACAACCTTCTGCAACCCTCCAGGAATGACTAAATATAAAAACCACTTTGTGCCAGCGGCCCTCGTAAATTTTCTTACTGCTGGGCAGAAGTCTTGTGGGGGGATGCTGCTGTGAAAAAAATTGAGCCAGTTTATCGACTATGACGGTTTGATGTGTCCCTGATGTAACATTGATGGTGGTACAGTGTTTGCTCCTCTGACCCCTATGAGGCTTGGGAGTTCAAGACGTTTGTGTACAGGACTACTTTATTCAGAACTGTCTGTCGGAACCATTTTTGTGTGGCAGGAGGACAGATGGTTTTGTGATGAAAATTCACCCATCTGCTTTTTTTATCCAGTTTTCTTTCTTTGTTTGTTTTTCACATTCATGTTGTGTGTATTTGGGTGAAGTGTAGGCCAGGGACAAAGACATTGTGTTTTCCATCAAACAAGTTTTATGAAACGAAATATAACTGTAAATAGACCATGGCCAAACATTTGAGTAGCTTGTTAAGCATTTAACACAAGTTTTTGTTTAAATTACAGGAGGATTAATTTTGCCCTGTGCTCACAAATTTTGTAAAGCAAGCTTTTTTTAAATATTTTGTGTGGAGGATCGGATTGCTGGTTTGAACGGAGGTTATGATAATGGTCTGGTGATTTGGGGCAAATTTCACAAAGCCTTTAAAAGTAAGCAGGTTTGTTTTGCTTACTGAGCAATCCTTACAGACTCTATTTCATAGTTCTTACCTTTTAAGCAAAGCAAATGGCACACTGACTTGTTGGTGGTTCATGTATAAGCAGATAAGTGAACGAATACACGCGCTGTCAAATTCTCTTAATCCTTCTGCACATTTTTCTGCTAGTATTACAACCACAATAATCTGCATACCACCTTTTTGAAACAGAGCCCGGAGCCTAATTTCTTGACGTGCAAAATGTTGCTCAGGGAAGAAAAACCTTGCTCACCCTGCCAATGTTTTTGCTTAACAAAGACATTTGCAAGCACCATTTTCTGCTTTCGTGATGGGCTGAGTTTCATTGAATTTTGACCCAGGGGCCAGTTAGCTTTATGCACACACATTTGCTAAGAAGAACCAGGTTACCAGCCAATACGCATTTGAGACTGGCTTTGTGCTTAGCAGATAATAAATTTAGCCTGCTTAATGCAACGATGTGAAATTGGGCCCAGATGGATTTTTTCTAGTTGTCACCTGTTAAATGGACATCAGCACCAGACCCATGGGTATCAATATAGTATCAACTTCTACATGTGTTCGTTATTCTGATACCTAGTTACGGTCAAGGTTGACCAGTCTCCATATGGGCTAATGACAAGTGCAGGGTTATTGTCCATTATATTGGCCCTTGGTCAGTCACTTGTAACTAATCTAGGGTAATCATTCATACCAGTACTTTAAAGGGAAAGTCCATCATTGGCTTCTGGGAGGACGGACTCATTCCCATCCTCTATTGAATAAATACACGAGGGTTAGGACGTTTAACCAGGTAACCATTCTTTAAAGAAACGTTGAAATCCATATCCAAATTTCCAATGAAGCCAACTGTAAAAAGACAAACAGAAAACAAAATCAAAACAAAACCGACATCAAACAAATTTAAAATAAAAAAGGAACCTTCCTTTTCTTGAAAAATTCAGCCCCAGATGCTATCCAGGGAGAATGATTGACATCCCTTTTGTTGGTGGAACTGTCTTATCTTAATCCCCTACAAAATGAAATACATTAATTTCAATCCCCTACAACTTATAATACATATTGCTTTGTACACCCACCACACCTGTAGTTTTTTAGAAATGGTTAAATGGATAACCGGAAGTCACAAGTTCCGTTTAATTGGTTAGGAAAATAAAAGTAGATGCACAACCCTAAAATATATCATACAACATGTAACTAGTCCATCAATTTTGACGTACTTGAAAATAGTGACAAGCCGTTTATGTTTTGTAAGAAATTTGTGCTCATTTTTAGACATGCTTATTTTGATTGCGGCAATGGAAATAAGCTATATATGGTCCTTTTTGGCGGTCTTCAAATGCCATTTCTCAGCTTGGACAACATTTTAGACAGGAGTATTTCTCTGGAAGATTGGTTACTGGTGTGAACTTTATAATTAATGAGTTTTCAAATTGAAACTATTGAAGGTTTTTTTCTGATAGTGACCAATCATGTACTTTGTCTTAAGCATACGGACAACATTGGTAATTTTCAAAGGCCAATATTGCCACTTTATTTGGCGATACTTATACATGAAATAAAAAAACGGTGAAACTTTTAAGTTCATTAAGTCATCTGAGTCACAAGAAAATAGTGAGAAACAAAAAACATGTTTCACTGTTTTCAAACATCAGGATTTTGGACTCTATAGATCAAGCTAATTGTTTTTCTAAATTCCCCAAAACAATAGCATTTCTGTCAAAATTGTTTCAAGGAAAGTTTGACCATCTTTAGCCTAAGTTGCATGCAAATCTGTGAACAGTAAATTGTTAAAATGTAGCGGATATTGTTATGACACAAATTTCCAAGAGAATTGTTATTTTAATAGCTGTATGATCATTCCCTGGGAAAAAATTATCTGCTAGTAAAACAAAAATCCTTCACAGACCTTTCACAGATCGCATCGGCCCCCACCCCCAATATGTGACATAGTTTCTATTCTTTCGATCCAATCCCATTTTTCCTATTTTATTCTCGTCCTAGTATTTACAGCTCTTGTTTTTGCCATTTCGTCCAGTAGCTGTCTGTTTGTTCGATTGTTTTTGTTGGATGTGTCTCACTGGCAGGTTTTGGACTTTGATTTGTCCTTCGATCATGTTTATTAAAGGCAGGGTATACTTTTGGTAATTGTCAAAGACCACTATCCTCACTTGGTGTGTCCCAAGCATAACATAACAAACTTGTGAAAATTTGGGCTAAATTTGTCATTGAAGTTGCAAGAAAATAATAAAAGAAAAAACCACCCTTGTTGCATAGAATTGTGTGCTTTTTGATGCCTGAGAAAGGCTTCATGCCTGAAGCCTTTCTCAGATTCATATTTTTGGGTGAATTACATTACTTCAAAGGGTGCCGTTTCTACCAAAGTTTTATAGTATCAACAGCTCTCCACTGCTCTTTACCAAGTAAGTTTTTATGGTCATTAATTTTTGGAGTAATTACCAAAGGTGTACCCTCCCTTTAAGTGCAACTATGTATTTTCTTTTCATGTATTATTTTAAAGTAACCTGGCTGTAAGCCTTGGCTTATTTATCAAGGACCAGGCCTCCCCGTGCTGTTTAATGTTCTACTTTATTACTATTTTACTTTCAGAGCAGCTTTACTTTTCGATTTCATGCAGCATAGCAAAGTGTTTACACTGAACTTGTTTTGTGCACACTGAGTGTTCATAATAATATTGAGTATAGCAAATGATGATTTTTTTTAATAACAACTGATATATTTTGAGATGCTATACAAGGAAAGGATTCACTCTTTATTGTTGCTTAAAGATGCTAGGTTCGTTTTGACCGATTCGACCTAAAAAATAAGATTGAAATTTTGAATAGCTATTTTTATTGATTTGAAAAAGTTATAAGCTTTCATATGCTCTCATTTAAGGTATTGCACGAAGAAATTTTAAGTGTTAGTTAATTGAAAACTATAAATGGGTTATCGTCGGGATCCAGCATTATATTACGCCCATCAGCCATGTACAAGCAATTTTGCATGTTACATGCATTTTGTGCACTGTCTGTTGCAGTTTGCGAAAGTTTGTGTATGTTTTTCATTTTGAAACAGCATCATCTGTCAAAATCCATTCAGAGAAAAACATTCTTTAAAAAATTTCTTTCGGCGAAAATCGGGCCATGCAACTTTAGCTGTTAGTGCTTATATTTTTTGAATTGCGTATGGAAATAAATGAACCATATTGAAGAATTGATTGAAGGTTTTTCCCCCTCTTCTTTCCTTATTTTTCTTCTTTTTCCTCCACCTTTTTTCAGACGGTACCTTCGTAACAATGTCTTATGATATGAGTTTTTTATTCATTTTTTATTTATGGATAAAACTCATTGTAGAAAGTTTGTGTAAAGAGATGATTGTTAATTTGGTTTTAAAATGTTTCTGTGCTGTTGGGATCTTATTGCAATCACAAACGCATGTCACCGTAATTTTTGCAGCAGTAAATATCAAAATAAAACTCATACCATGCAAGCAAGTACAAATTTATCATAATCACTTACGGTTTGATTTTTAATATCAAGTTATAAACCACAAGGGAAGCTGACTGGGCAAAATTGAAAATAATTGTGGGTTGAACAAAGAAAAATTGACTAGGGCGAGATTTGAACCAACGACCTCCGGTTTAATGTGCCGGTGTTCTACCAACTGAACTACCTAAGCCCTATGTTGGCAGTCTCCCTATTTTGTCAATATTTTTGTGCGGTGTGCCAATCAGAAGCCATACAACCGTTAGCTGCTGTGTAGCCATGGATCACACCTGGGTTTACGATACAACCTGGGAAGCGTCAGCCAGGGGTTTGATTTTGATATAACTGCAGATACTTGTGGTTTGACACTGTGAATGGGGTCAGCTTCATTGCGTGTCATAGCTGCTGACATATATGTTCAGGGTACCGGTTGATATTATTATTTATTTGTTTTGCTTCTTAAAATAGAGAACAACACACCTTACTGAGATTTTAAATTAAATCAAATTGGATGAGAAAATCTAAAACACAGCTTGGACTGTTCTCTTAAACAGAAAAAAACAAAACAGAAAAGAAAATCTAACAACAAAAAGTAAATGCTTGGGTTTACTACGGGAGTTCATGCCACTGTCCTCCCCGCTATGCCTTCAAGCACAACAAAATATCAGAACGGAACACATCGCAAGGGTTGAATAACCTACTTTAGCTTGCTTCATAAAACATTTAAACATATCACAGCCAAAAGGCCTAATATTCCTGGGCCATGCAGTTTGTGTATGTTCACCTACATATCGTATTGCTGCCTCCGGGCGTTGTTTCTGTTTTGGAAGGCGGAGGGGGAGGGGTTGGTCGCTAAACTAGGCTAATTCTGTTTGGTCGTCTCAGGGGGGTGTCCGAGTTAGGGATGGTCTCCGAATGGGGCGTTCTCTATGAGGATGCTTGAAACCTGGCAACAGCTATTTTCCTCATGTAGGAGGGGTGTGGGTGAGGGCTGGTCAATAGGATTGAAGTCGGGAACAATTTGAGGCAATAAAGTGATGCTGTGTGATTTCCATGTTCGTCTAGGTTTGTTGGTGTTCTCTGCAAGTGTAGGAAAGCCTGTATCTTTCAGTTGATGCCATTGTCTCATTCTACGTTAATTTTCACTGGGATTTGAAACAAAGGAACAGTTTTTAAAACAAGTTATTTCGAGTATGATTTTTGGTGGTTTAGTTCAACCCAGCTCCTGTAATGGAAATTGAGAAAAAAAGGTACTTCCAATTCAATTTAATTCAATTCAATTTTATTTATTTTATCACAGGAAAAGGTGTGTAGGCCTATATACTAAACATTCAAATTGGATTACTAACTACATACACAATTAAAAGGGACACTCCAAAACAAGGATACGTTTATCAAAACATTTCCATAATTGTTTGAAGAGAACCACTTCTAGTTCACCTTATAAAAAACCGATTGAAAAAGATGAATAGCACTAGGTAAAAAAAGATAGTCTGAACCGGGTGGTATGTATAGGAAGAGAACGATACCTGATGGGAGAATGTGAATGAAAGAATGGAGGGAATGAGTTAGGTCCTGGATATTAAAAGTTTGAGTCCAGTGCGTTTGACCGCTCGGTCACGACAGGCCGCAGTATCCATCCTCCTGAGAAATGTGCCCATCTGAAATACTGTCACAGTCAAGGAAATAGCTTTTGAATACTCCACCAATCATGGTTGCTTATCTTAGATTGCCACTGTCGAAATAAGCCTGATATGAAAGTGCACAAATTCTCTGACAAAAGATAAACTGTTTTTGTGGTTTTCTCTCAAACTTGAACAGATTTGATGGATAATTTCACAGGTTGTTTGGTGTGATGTGTTTGTTGAAAATGATAGGGTTCAGGAAATTAGTAACTCTTTCAACAACAAAACATTATTTACTTTTCCTTCACACTTATTCACTTCAATATGTAGATGGATATGCAACATGCCTTTCTTTTCAAACAGACATCTTGAGCCTGTGTTCTAATTTAATCATACGATATTTGTGGTTAGGTTCACCCAGTCTACACAGTCATCCCACTGACTGCCATTCTTACTTTTAAAATTGAGACAATTTTGAGCAAACATTTTACCCCAGACTTGTTTGACCTGCTTTCATGTAATTGTCTTTTTCAGTTTCTGAAATTATTACCTTGAAGCGGGGGATAAAATGCATGGATTGTAACATTTATATTAATTTGACGCCAGCAAAATATAAATTATTACGACTGATAGACTATTAATAAAGTTACAAGAAATAATAAGATCAACAGATAATTTTTTACTCTAACTAGCTGCACTTACAGTTAATTAATCCTGTTTGTGACAAATAAAGTGTAATTGCATTTTTAATGATTACAATAACAACTTGTGATCCTTAAAAAAAGATAAAAAAGAAATTAGACGAATTGGCTACCAGCGTTTCCCTTAGTCCGAGAGAAACTAATTTGTCTAATAGATTGTTGAAGCTAGAAGTATCTCTTAAAAGTCTGACTTGACGCATAGTCTGCCACTTGAGGATGAAAGGTCCCTGACCTAAAGCTCGGAGGCCAAACACCTACACAAGAACAACAGAGTTTCATCTTAAGAAGACGCCATGCCTTATGGCTACACTCATAGGTAGTGGATGTACACACACACAGAACTGGGATAAGACTCTGTAGCTCCAGGGAGTAATATCGTCTCGCTTTATATACAACTGATACATCCTTGGCATGATAAACTGACAGATAAATTCTTGTTTTTAAGATGTAAGGATAACTAGCTGAAATCTACGAGAATAATCCAAAGGAGCCGAGAAATACTTCCAAGGGCAAACTTGAGTCTTTTTATGGAGGATTTGAAATATGTTTTTTTCGAAAAAGTGTCTGAGTGTAACATTAAAGAAATTACAGGGTCATTTCATGTCAAATCAATATGCCCCCAGGGGTCAATCTCAGAGATTTTCTTCAAATTTGCTGAAGTTGTTCGGTCAATATGCCACTTGATACATGTGTTGTATTTATATATAATAGGGCCTATACCTGTAGTGCTTTTGTAATTGGAATTTTTTTAATTTCTGAGCAGTCTATTGCACTCCATTTCTAAGGTGTTTTCATATGATCGGTCATCAACTTGTCGCTACAAACAAACGTCGTTTACTCAATTTCTGCAGTTTCCATGAAAACAAAACCCAAAAATTAATTTGATAATTCATTGAAAAGGGAGAATATGTTGATTGTTGCATATTTTTACAGATGTTGTCTACATGGTACAAAGCTGATTTTTAAAAATGTGTAACCATGGGTAAAGTTTGTAAAACGTGACAATATTCCAGATGGAAATATTTCACAGGGAGGTTGTATCAGTTTCAATGGTAGTATCAGTTTCAATGTATTTTTCTGATGACCAAGAATTCCATGGAATGTATTCACCCGTATTCCTAGCTGAAAGAAACGGACTGAAGCTGGAAAGTATGACAGAAACCAAGAAGATGCATTTCAGGCATCCTTTGTTACACAGTTTTTGAAAAGATTGTTATTATTGTGTAGCCTTGATTGCAAGACTGTTTGCACGGGTACGAAGAGCGATACAGATGCACTAGCACCTAGTCCACGAACGGAGTCTGTCATCACTAGAGTAAACCATTGCCCGACATTCCATTCACATAATACACACATACACAGTCTGTAAGGACGATACGCATGCACACGCACCGAGTCCACGCACGGAGTCCGTCATCGCTAGAGTAAACCATTGCCCGACATTCCATACACATAATACACACATACACAGTCTGTAAGGACGATACGCATGCACACGCACCGAGTCCACGCACGGAGTCCGTCATCGCTAGAGTAAACCATTGCCCGACATTCCATACACATAATACACACATACACAGTCTGTAAGGACGATACGCATGCACACACACCGAGTCCACGCACGGAGTCCGTCATCGCTAGAGTAAACCATTGCCCGACATTCCACACACATAATACACACATACACAGTCTGTAAGGAGGATACTAAGCCCATGCACTGAGTCCATCCTGACGGACTCCATGCGTGGAATCAGTGATTGCCAGGGAAATCAATTAAAGACAAAGAACTGGGTTAGTTTTGATCAGAAAGCTCACTAGTGGTTATAAAAGTTCAATTTTGGGTTGAGGAAAGACAAATTGACTAGAGTAGGATTTGAACCCCGCTCAATTAAGTTTCCCTTGTGGTTTATTAATTGCTATTTTAAATAAAAAGTCGCATTTTCTTAAGGTGATCCCTCTCCTGCCGCTTCCCAGGTTGTGTCATAAACTTGGGTGTGATCCCCACGGCAGATACAGGTTGAGTGGCTTCTGACTGGCACCCCCAAACAAAGATATTTACAACATAGGGAGACTGCCAACATTAGGAACAGATAGCTCCAGTGGTAGAGCTGGCACGTTATTCCGGAGGTTGCAGGTTCAAATCCTGCTCTAGTCAGGGGGGTTTTCTTTTTTCAAACCAAAATTGGATTAAAATTTATCCAAAAACCAATACCTTAAAATGAACCTAAAATCTTGTACGAAACATATCAAAACAAGCAATCATTCGAGAAAAATTGTGGATGCTTTGTTGACGAGTTCATGAGGAAAGTTACAGGGATCGACTCTTGTCTCGCCACTTCTTAAACCTGCGTTTTACTTTCTTAATATGAACCCAAAGCAGAAGTAGAACTTAACCGCCCTTTTCCTTTAAGAAGCGGGTCGCTGCTCCAATTCAGTCAGTATCCATGCATGGAACATCTGGTTTTATTGCAATGGCACGGTGATGAATGAAAAATAGTCTATCCACCGTGAAATGTCTACCGTGACAATTTGGTGATGAAGATAATAATTATGAGCTTAATATGAGAAGTTTGAGGGAGAATTTTCACACCGATCTAACCCTAAAAGGCAAACTCTTAAAACTTTGTTCTTGTATGCAAGCTGTCACTGAACAAATTTTGGAAGTGCTTTCCTTGAAACTGTTTGTTTTAGGAACAACTACGTGATGAACGTTAAGGTTTTTGTCTAATCCATGAAGTTTCAAAGTCTTCAGATCAAAGTGGTGTCGTTTGACCGGAGTCCTGATCAAAATGGTTTGGAAGAGCTGAACTCATTTGAGGAATTTAGCCTAACAAAGTTGTCACCATTAACCCTATTGCTATAGTTACACGCAGCCAGCAAGGGGCTCTTGGCTTCGGGCCTTACAATATTCATAACAATTTCAATACAAGTTTTCCACACACATGTATATATCCCAAGTGGTTAGCGCCGTTGGCTTCATCCCATTCTCTCAATCTCTCTTCGGCATCAACCCTAACGTAGCTAGGGTCTATGACCGCCGCTAGCCCCTATAGGGTGCTCCATTACGTCTGTCATACTGCCACAGCTGCCCAGGCAGCTGTTGACTGCAGGTATTAAGTCAGTCGCGAGAATTAAGCCCCCTGTCTTGGACTGGGTTGAACGGCATTTTTTTTCCTCTTTCTCTCTCTCACTCTTTCTCTCCCTCTCTTTTTTTTAACAACCGTTGAATGACCGTATTGAAATCTGGCTGTGCTTCAGTGAGGATTACAGGGGTCTTCTTGAGATTTCACCAAGCAAATATTTACATACTGTGTTTAATTTCAGATGAGTTGTACATGTGTTTGTTAGTCATTAACTGACTGTATAGTTTCAATGGAAACACAACAATTTAGTTACATTTAAAAAATTTGTTTTAAAGTTGCTGGTTGTTACTGGAGCGTACCCATCAAAAATTGAGGAACCAACAAAAGATGTGGTGTAGGTTTTAGAAATTGATGACAGGTGTAAATAGTGTATGACCCATCATTTGACAGGCTCTATGTTGTCACACTTTATATTATAAACATCTTAGTGTATCAATGTTTTATCTTTAACCCACTTATGGCTGAAAAGCTACAAAGAAAAGGTCAAATGACTTTCTGCTGAGTTACCCTTTGGCATTATTGTCAGATCATCATTGATGCATCGAATTCCCTCATCAACTTTGACCTGAATATTTTGTTGAGCCAGGTCGAAGTTTGGAATTGAATGCACCTCAGTTTTCAGGTAAAGGTTGAGATAAACGGAGCTCCTTTACCCACTTTGAACTATTGCATTGCTGCTCTCACAGTGAGCAACACGTAAAAAGAAACACCTTACAGAAAATCAAACCCATTGCTGAAAATCTCTTCGGAGGCTATACGAACCGAAGAAAAACTGGAAAAGGAAAGGAAGCAAGTCGATTTCAGGATATCTGAGGTGTATCTCTATTAGATTTCAGGATATCGGAGGTGTATCTCTATTGTAGTATATTACAGAGCTGCCAACTCTCCCTGATTCTGTAGAAAGTTCCCTGAAAATAAACCATTCTTTCCCATGTTCTGATATATGCAAATTTGAAAATCTCCCTGGTTACGGAAACTTTATCCCTGATTGTTGTACAAAGTCTCCCTGATGAGAATGTTGGCAGTCACTGCTTGCAGTCCGGTGTTCTTCAGAAGTTTACTATTTTTTTATAGTGATACTGACAGTGCACAAGAGCATCTTTATGAAGTAAAACTTTGACAAAATAATAGAGCCACTCTTCACTCTAAGATGTCACTCGCAGCACCTTGTGAAGAGGGACAACTTCTTAAGATTACTTGAAGTCACTTGATTTCTTATATGTCAATGAAAACGTTGTAATCAGTAGAAAAAGACAAGTATGTAAAGGAGTAAAACAAATCAGCTGGGCAGAGTTGAGGAAGTAAAAATAAAACTCCAATTTGAATCTGTCTCTTTTTATTATTTACTCCAACAACACTTCCACCCCTTCAGAGTTGTGGGTGCTTAGAAGTCAACCACCGAAAATTGTTAGCAACAGCAGTTTGAGTGAAACGTTGTAATTGTTTGTGGCTTGCCAAACAACATTTGCTGAGGGGTAAATTTCGTTCGCTTTGGATACTTCCCTGGTCGATACTCTGTAGTAATGAGCCTTCTCAATGGTTGATTAATTGCACCCACTTCAGTGTGTCAACTCTAAAAGCTAACTTCTTCAGGGATGTCACCTTCATCAATTAAAAACACTTCACAAGCGAATCTCAACTGGAGTGTTTTCCTGGTGTGTGAAGTGACCTTGGCAATCTAAAGTTTGGAAGTTCAATGGCAGGACAGTGGACATTTCTGTGGATCTCTTTTGATGCAGGTGTAGATGGCCTTTGTTGTGCAGCAGCATGCTACAGTGTCGAGTCAGCGTCTATGCTGTCAGAGAGGTTTTTACGATACAAAGTTGATACAAAGTGTTTCTGATTTGAAGTTTTGGTATGAACTGTGCAAGCCCAATTTGTTTATAGAGATAGTATTAGAGCAAAAGTATGTTTTGAAATGATCACAGACAAGGTACATTTCGCAGCAATTTGACTGGTACACCATTGAGCAGACCATGCTAAGCAAATTGTATCTGCTTTCTTAATAATCTGTTTTAAATCTTTAATAGTGTTGTCTTGTTTCCCGATCAGCATGACCAAAATATCTGTATGCAAAGTATAGTTTGAAGAGAGCCAGACTACTCTGGTCTTGAGCCTGACTTTGATTCCTCCTAAAATAGTAAAGCAGATGATAAATAAAATGGCCAACTAAGTCAATTGTAATTTGGGTTTTTTATACTTAAAAGATGAAATTCCTGTTGTTCAACGACGGACGGAAAGTGATTGGCACTTGGCTTATCAGTTATGAATATGCAACCATCTGATAAATGAAATTTTCACCCAAACTCCCTGAAACAAAAGATGACTATCAGGGTAGAAATAATAGGGTTGATGCGCAAACAGGATGTCATTCATTTTTATATTGATTTTTATAGTCATGACATTTCACAAATAAAACAGTTATTGATTGTTTTGGTGCCAGAGGACAGACACCTGCGTTGACAATGATACATGTTTGTGGGTGGCACTGACCAGATGAAAGTGATAAGAATTACTGATCAGATTCAAATGTTTTAGTTCCAGCTTTATTGCCAATGCATTATGTGTTGTGTCTTGATTTACTCCATTATTTTGGGGAATTTGTTATCTAGATAAAATTTAATTCAATTGAATTTTGGGTGAACAAAGATAAATGACTAAATATTTTAATTTAAGTTTATACTTAAAAGCTATATTGATGTCTTACTGCTTTTTCTTTTTTCATTATTGTTTCGCTCATCTGCTTTCAAGAACCATGGCAAGTGAGTGTGCTTTTTGCTATGCCTTGGTTAAGATACGGTTACCAAAATAGAAACTGTACTCAGTTTGCAGAAATCATTGTGTGCTTACATGTGTTTATTTTTTTATTTTAATTGGCCGCTGCAAACAAATTTGAATTTGTTTTTTAATGGGCAAACTATTGTCTTATATTTTCAAAGTTTAACAATAGCACTAGCAGATCATTGTTGTTAGTGATAGTTACCAGCTTTCTTAAAAACTGGTCATAAAATGCATTTTTCAGAGGGTACATTGTACACAGATGATGAATAAGATTGCTATACAGTAGTGGAAGATGTAGGCCTAAACGTGAAAATTCTTGAATTTTAAATTGGTCATATAAACCCAGCCAGTACTGAAGGCCAAGTAACTGTCAATGAAGGTCAAATCACTATCAGTGAAGGTCAAATCACTATCAGTGAAGGTCAAATCATGTTAGTTAGGGTCAAAGTATGTCAGTGAAGATCAGTTACTGTCGGTGAAGGTCAATTTATGGATGAAAGATTTGTAAAAGCAAATAAGTCACTTCAATTCAAACTTATGCAATAGTGTCTTTTCTTCCTTCTTCAAATTAATGACCTGTAAGAGGCTACTTAAGATTGGATGTAAATTGCTCGATTTTGATTCAGGCACTCAACCCGTCCTGCGCTCTGACAGCAATCGCTGAACAAGATACCCTCCAAGCGTTGCTCGCTGGCAATGAACAATTAAAAACTACCCTGTAACAAAGTCATTGCCTTTGATCAGCGGCACGCTGCCAGTCAGCGTTAGAAATGCATGTTTCTTGCTGAAGTCAGACGGAAAAGCAAAGCCTTGCGAAATGGAATGTAATTATCGTTTCGTACCTTGTCAGTTTTCGATTTCATGGGTCATGGGGTGCTGGAGATCTTTTTTCGCCGGGAAAACTTTCCGGGGTGTCGCTATTGACCGTTGGCTGTTTTAGACCTTAATTGCATTAAAGTTGTCTCGCTACAAATCGCTTTGACCTTCACCTTTACACAACCAAAGTGAGACTTGTAGACAATAACAATTTGGTGGCACATCCTTTTGCATTACTAATTTGTATGAAGTTTAATTATTGTACACAGAGAGTCAGACAAGGTGTTTGTTATTAAATACATCAAAGCAGGGCCCAATTTCATGAAGCATGTAAGCAGACGTTAACAGAATTTCTATTTAATGAATACAGCTAATCGTAAGCAACGCAAAAGGCACGCTAACCTGCTCGCGGTTTCTGTAAGCAGACAAGTGGATAATTGTTGTATTGTATTGTATCGAATTTTATTCCAAAAACGGAACAAACCCCATACCCTGGGGAAGGGTTACAACAATAACAAATGAAAAATCCACACTCACTGTGGATCAACACTCACTGTAAAATCTTCTCGGTCATTTATGAATATACATTTTTGCCAACACATGTTTTTCTGCTATAGTACCGATAAACAGCTTGATGAAATTGGGCCCATGTCACTTACCACAAGTTGATTTTTAATTTTTACAAAATGTTTTTATCCATGTGACTTGAAGATCTGCCCGTTTCAGTATCTATCTTGAAGTGTTCAAAGTTGTCTCATTTCATCAAAAGGAACTTGAACAATTGAAAGCAATGTAACAGGAAATCCCAGGTTTTTATGTTGTAAAATTAACACAAATGCATTTTTTTTTTTTTTTATGTATATGAACTGAATTTTTTCAGATGATACTATTTTTGACAGTAAGTTAGCTTTTCAAAATCATGTGGATTTAGTAGAAAATGTACTGAGTGTGTTATTTAAAGCGTAAAAATTTGTGTTAATTTATTATCTTTTTTTAAAATTAAATTGTGGTAAATTTGTGGATCGTGTGGATCTAAAAGAGGCTAGAAAATGCATCGAGTGTGGGTTTTTTTTATGTAAAATTATTAATTGTTTAATGTAAAATTAATGTTATAAATGTGTTCTCTTTGTTTTTTATTTCAGTTGTGGTTATTATTTTTTTTAATAGTAAGATCCCAAATATTGAGAAGATCTCACTGTCAGAAAAAAAAATTGAACCAAAATATATTAACACAATAGTTCTTAACACACTGGAATGATCTCATGCAGAAAACTTTCATTTATCAAAGTAATTGTGGTCTTTGTGTTCCTGCCAACTCTCCCTGATTCTGCAGACAGTTCCCTGAAAATAAACCAATCTTTCCATGTTCTGATGAACAAAGTTGACAATCTCCCTGATTGTGGAAACTTTTTCCCCCTTTTATGTTGAATGTAATTCTTAGTATGTCTCCCTGATTGTTGCACAAAATCTCCCTGATTGCAAGATGCACATGTTGGCAGCTCTGGGAAAAAAAAGTAATACTTTATGTGTGATGGATTTATGTCTAAGATCAGTCTTTGTCCCAATGGCTAGCAAAGGGACAAAACAAAAATGCATGGATATGAGACAAATTGTATTTTAATGCGCTAAACCCCGTTGGGGTTGGACATTGGAATCGTTGGTGAGAAAGTGCCCTTGGGGATGTATCCGGTTCCGAGGTGATATCGCAAAAGTGTAAATTGAAACTCTAGTAAATTGTCACTCAATCTCAAAGATTAATTTCACATTGTCAGATAATTTCCTATGTGTGTGTTGTCACTTGTCAGTTGGTCACGTGATCCCCCGAAAATACGCTTGCCCAGTCAATACATTCATGTGTGCATTGTGTCACGTTAAGTGAATATAAGGTTCGCGTTTACAATCATTTTTCTGAAGGCATTGTACCTCCATATGCATGCGAACTGAATGTGATATCCCCCCAACCTTTCACCAATTGCCTTCACTTTGAGTGGGGCCATGATGTGATGTGGTCCCCAAAAGTGGCTAGTATTTTCGTTTTATTCATTTATTTAGTTTATTTTGTAGGTTATTGTCATCAGGTATTTCAACATTTCAATGGGATTTAAACTGAGATGAAAAGGTTATGGCCATTTTAAATTGGCCATGCACCCCCCCCCCCCACAGTTTTGTATCTGAGATCAGTTGAACAAACAAAATTAACCAACTACCAAGATTTATTTATTGTGTTTACATAACAGAAAGCGAGGCTTTCTGGGCGATTTCCCAAGGGTAACTCTTGCCTAGTTGCAGTTTGCATCTAGGTTTCAACACCTGTAGCGATCTGTACACCAAGATATATACATGTACATATGGGACATAACACCGATCCATCAGCATACAAACCAATTACAGATCTGTCTTTCAGTCGATGGGAAGGGTACATTGTTGGTTCTAGCTGATGGGTGCCGAATTGGTTCCAAAAGTGTTACAATCATTTCAATCATCTCCAATTCAAGAAATATAATAATAATTATGATAATAATGGTAATATTAATATTGTTATTAGAATATTTATTTTCAATGTCCGTTTTCGATCGGAGGTAAAGGTCACATGGGGTCACACTTTGTGTAAGAATTGTAAAATGAATCAAAACCTTTCACATGGTGCAAAGATATTGTATGTGTCATTTGTGGTTTTCTATATATGAGTTTCAAAAATACTTAACGTTATTTTTAAACATTAATGTTATGACGTCAACAATGACGTCATCAGCCCCCAAAAGTTGCGGTTTCATCTACACACTAAGGTCTAAGTTCCCGGTGAGTTTCAAGTCTTTACGACCTTTACTTTTTGCGAAGAAGACGTGGACCCCAAAAAACCCAGTGCAACAACAATAGGTTTTCGGCTGTTGGTCGAACACCTAATAATTGATGATTTGGGTCTCAAATTGATCAGTAGTTTCAGCCAGTTAAAACATTTGGTGGTAAACTCTTCCAAAGTGTACAGCAGCACTTTGAAGTGAGCGAGAACCATAGGATGTAGATGTAATTGCCGGGGCTGACAGAAGATATTTGTATTTTGGAATGTAGGTTTCGAGCTGGTTGATATTGTTGAACTAAATCCTGGAGATAAGCAGGGACTGTACCATAAAGACACTGATAAGTTAACAATAAAATCTTCAAATCATTACAAGATCTTATTGGAAGCCAATGTAACTTCTGCAGAATAGGGGTGATGTGATCATGAGTGTGAGAACGAAGGAGAAACCCAGCTACAAAATGTTGAATTCATTGTAATTTACTAATTTGAAGGTCAGGTAAACCTTACCATTATCACTCACCGCAGAAAGTTTACTCATGTTGGGCTGTCTGAGTTTGCATGAGACCGCTAATACATGTGATTGATGTTGAGTCTTCATTTTCCCAAGTGGTGAAGCCAATCAAACAGAATGCTGTCTTATTGTAAAGTTACCGCCGCCAATTCGGCACCAAATAAGAGCTACTTCATTGATGATTATGAAACTCTACCGTCACTCATGGTGTTTATTCTAATGATGTACTCTGAATTGACTTCTATTAATGGAAAGGTTGCTAAATTACTCCTGTGTGTCTGCAAACTTTATTAACATTATTCAACCTATATAGCTCAACAACCAAGTTAGGTGTAAAAGTGTCGCTTATGAAATAACGAAGATGTGGGAACCTAGAATACTTTTTTGTTGAAATCACTCTCTCCTCTCCTCAAAACATCGTAAAGAATCCATCCAAAAGGAATGGAAATAACAGATTTGTCCCTACTCTGGAGTTGTTTGAAGATGGTGCAATATTTTCTCAAATTAATTGTTGTTGACCTTGGTGGAGTTTCTATCAACTTTATATCAATCACCGTAGCCTAAACTCCATGGGCCTGTGTACTTGTCAGCCGGAACGCCAATAATCTCTCGCAGTTGACACAGGTTTATTCTCACCGAGTGGAAGAAATGTGTTTGAATTTGATTAATTTTGATTGCACATGACCAGTCTTGTCATTTTGTGAGTCTTGCTGTTTAGACATTATCTTTGTAGCAATAGGTGATTGAATTTGTAGTCGAACAGAAGGGGGAAAATGCATAAGTGAGTGTATCAACTTATTCATGTCAGATCACAAATTGTATTACAAAACCTTTTCATCCGCAATTTGTCTCCTGTGTTTATTGCAGTTTTTCGTTGACAGTTTACTTTTCCCCCTTATTTCTGACAATTTGTCATTTGATCAAAGCATGCTACATTTTATAAATTACTTTATTGATGTGATACCTAAAAAGAAAGTCCGCTGTCATGAAGTGTTTTGCTGTGGGGCTTTACTCACAGACCACAAAAGCTACATTTGTGTACATTTTTGCTCCGTAACTTAACATATTTTAAAAACTGTCTTTGTCTGTGAGTTAACTTTACTATTTTAAACACTGTCTTTCACAGTATCTTAGATTATTAAGCAAATCAAAAAACAAGCCATGCTATTTTTTCTCCAGTGTCAGAAATGTGCTACTTGTGTAATTATGCCCTGTGCCTCAGAAAACGGAGCAAAATCACAGTGCAACAGTTTTCTGGTTCTTTGTTGGTATTATTGATTATCTACCCTCATGGGAAAATTTATCTTGACCTGTTTAGAACATAATGAAATCACCACTTGCTCATGATATGTCATGACTATTTATTTAGAAATCGATCTTCTGAGGGGTTGTAAGAAAAAAAGGCCACAAAGGGGAAATCCATCAGAACCTGCTCATTCAAAAACCACACTCAAAATAATGATTTTTTTTTTTTGGGGGGGGGGGTTTGGGGCAAGGGTTAAGCATAACCTTGTACACTGATATGGTGATACGCACTGTATACTCAGTGCGCAGTGCGTTGTGAGTCGTGCAGAAAAGAATCTGCAGGCTACCGGTACTTGATTGGGGTTCAAACCCACAACCCTTGCATTCTAGAGCAGATGTCAATAATGAAGTTCAGTGATTGGTTGTCTTCTTTTTGAGATAAAGTGCGAAAGATCAGGACCCATCATGTGCTTACCAAAAAAAGGTTACCAGCTAAAATACCATGTTGTAAGTACTGTTTGCAACTGGTTTCCTGCTTATTTTTGCTGAGCAGAAAAATGGTGAGGCACTATAGAGTCTGCCCAAAAACATGGAGCTGCTTACTGCGAAATTTTGTGCTTATAGCTTTCTTTGCTTATAGCTTACAGAATTCTATGCGCCCTAAGCACAGGTTACTGGGGGTAAGCACTGCTATGAAACTGGGGCCTGGGACCTAACTTTATAAAGCTAACGTTAAGCACAACACAATTCGAAAAGCACATAAAATCTTGAGAAAAAAAAAATGGGTTACCAGTCAAATTACCATGTAATTTACACTGATCATGACTGGTTCCCTGTACATTTTTGCTGAGCAAATAAAGCAAGCAATAGTTTGTGCGTAAATTCGTATGAAATTGTGCCCTGGTGTTGCACACATTACCAAATGTTGTAATTTAAAGTGACAGTGTGTTCAACAGTCAACGTTAATGTGTGTTGTTGTATACAACCACTTGGTTTGAAAATCCAGGATTGACAAACTGTAATTACCTTCTTACACTAGTAAAACATAGACATGCATTTGTGTATGTAGGAATTCATTGTTTTATGCAAGGTATAAACAAGAGATTTAAATGTTTGTGAAAGTTCAGAATTTATTTTCTTAAAATTTTCTATCATCAAACCGATGGATTTTAGCGTTTACACTCAGGCCCTAATATACTTCTCTTCAACCACTTGCTAAATTACACGAGCGTAAAATTCCAACAAATGTAAATTTTCCAGTGCAGTCAAGACGAATCGCGCAAGAAATCATTGTTGTGTGTTGAAATCACGGCCAGCTGTATTCATGTGGGGGGTCAGTGAACCACTACGGCCGTGCTTGTCTCTTCCTCCCCCCCCTTCGTTACCATGCCCTCCGTTGGCGTGATTTGGCAAGCATGGGCAAGGATTAGTGTAGCAACTATGCTCCAGGTCAGGAGTAGGGCAATGGCCCTGTCACCGGTCTCCATCCAGAGAGTCACTATACAGTCTCTCCCCCTCTCTCTCTTGTCACCCCGCTCTGCTGTTAATAAAAAAAATCCATAGTAACCATTGATTAAAAAAAGTCATAACAAGATCACTTCAATTGCGTTTGCTTAACAGATTAGCTGGAGGTATAGGAAATGCTCATTGCAGTAACTAACTGGACATTATTCAAATTGATTAACATGATGTATGCAGTACACCTATCCTTAAAGCCACTGTACCTTGCAATAAGAGAAAGGAGAAGTTAGTCAAGGTTGATCTTAATATGTTGTTAATATGATCCTGGGATTTTTCTTCAATGCTGTCATTTAATGAAAAGAGATTAATGTATTAGAGATTATCAATGGAATGGTTGTTTCTAATTTCAATGGTTTGAAAGTTCATTTTGTATTACGTTTAATTGACACACAAAAGCAGTGAATGAAATTTGCTGCAGTTTTATTGAGGAATTATTAACTTTTCATTGTGTGTTCTTTAGTCTGTTCATTAATGCGTTCATTACTGTGTTAATTAAGTGTTTTCTTTAGTGTGTTAATTAATGTGCTCATTACTGTGTTCATTGAAGTGTTCATTAGTGTATTAGATTGTACGCTGGTTTTAATGGACAAAGCTAATGAACAATTTACTGTGTTCATTATTAATGTGTTCATTTGTGTGTTCATTAGTGCGTTTAAGTGTGTTCATTAGTGTGTTCATTAAAGTGTTCATTGGTGGGTCATTAGTGTGTGCTCACTTTCCGTACCTTATGGGGACCAAGGACAAAACAAAAAAGGGAAAATAAAAGGACTCCATAGGGGAATTCTAAAGACAGGGGTGCTCCACAAGGAAATTTGAAGTACAAAGTCTATGGGAAACTGTTAAGTGCAGGGACAAAGGAAAGAACAAAAGAATGCTCCACAAGGATGCATTTTTTAAGAGGTGTGTTCATTTGTGTGTTCATTGGTGCGTTTATTAGTGTGTTCATTGCTGTGATCATTGGTGTGTTCATTAATGTGTTTGTTAATGTGTTCATTAATGTGTTCATGAATGTGTTTGTTAATGTGTTCATTAATGTGTTCATGAATGTGTTTGTTAATGTATTAGATTGTACACTGGTTTTAATGGGTAAAGAAATTCTGTAAACAGAAGTGTATTGTGTAAAGTATGTTTGTTTTAAAAACTTTTTTCAAATTTTCAAAAGAAAGGTATTTTAAATTATAATCTAGTCGTTACTTTGACCCGATGTCCCTCCTGATAAATGGAAAGTAAGCTCTCCATCCTTGGACTCGAATAAAAAACAAATTCATAAAATGTGACAAACAGTTTGCCACAGCCCAAGACAACACTGTACACCTGTACAAAGCTGGTGACCCTCTGTCAAGTTCATTTTACGGGAAATAACAATTAGGTATGCATTAATAACTTCCTCAGTCATTATTCCTTGGGGATAATCTAACTGCAGGTGTGTTACAGAATCAGTCTTTCTTATTTTCTGTAATAAAAACAAAAAAAATTAAATAAATATGAAGACAGTTTCTAATATACGTCAATCCAAACATCATAAAGCAGGATGTAAGATTTATTTTGACAGATCTTGGAATGATTTTAGATGAAAGGAAAAAGAAAAAGATTAATAGATATTATTCATAAACAGCATGTTGTAAAACTTGTTATAAAATGATGGAGAAGCTTTGTACATGCATGACAGGGTTTTTTTTAAGATACTGATTGCCGCTTTTTAAGTTGAAACAAAAGAGAGTCTTTAGAGTTTATTTCTTAAATTCAAAAAAGAAGTCAATGAAACTAAATAACAAGTGATCTCAAATAACTTTAGAAATAGAAAAGAAATCAACAAACTGTTTGACCACAAAATCAGGGGGTTTTGGTGTTTGATGGAAATTCAAGTTCATACATGATGCACCTAAGAATGTGTCACACTAAAAGTCTTAAAAAGAGTCTCACCGCATTCCCATGGAAAAGTCGTTGAACTTTCACATCAGGGTCTCCTTAAGATGAAGCCAAGTTTCCCCTTCAGGGTGACAATTGATGGGGCAGAACATGCCCCTCTAGCCAAACCCAGACAAGAGAGAACCCTGTGGGACCCAAACTAAGGGTTAAGGTATAGTGACATCCTGGTGACACAGTCCCACTCAAGTGTGACATTCAGGATTACAATCGCTCAGGGTTTTTTTTTTTCTGTTCGCAGATCGGTGAAACTATTTTTCCCCCTCTTTCAAAGTGGGTCAGTTATTGGATTATTGAATTTTCTTAGAAATGAAGGTCTGAGAAGATTTTCTTTAATGGACGTACTGGCATTGATTTACAAACTGGATTAGAGTGCGGTGATGTGGAAAAATACATGTGGTGAGTGTCTTGATGTAGTCAGGGTACCTGATCAGGGGGGGGGGGGTACCTGAATGGAATCTGCACATTGTATGGAGAGTTTAGGTCATGTGTTTGTGTTTTCCCATAGTACAGTGTTTGCTCTGTTTTGTATGTCAGTTCATTGGTTTTCATGGTTTAACGCTGTATAATAGATGGTGTGTACAATGGTGCCATGTACCAGGCTCTGTAATTCACTGCTGTGGGATTACTCTTTTTTTTAATTTGCCAATTTGTAAAGAAATACGTGGAAATAAAGTGTTTACCAATGGTTATTAAAATCCATCGGCAAGTGGAACGCTTGGGGATTTGAGCTTACTGTTCCGAGGTAATTGTGAAAATTGTATTTAATATTGTATGATCCGAGTGCAGCTTCCATTAAGGACGTTTCATACTTCAGGGCTGTGTGAATAGGAAGTGAATACAACAACAGTGGGAGTTCAATGCCACCTTATTGCCCATCTTAAAGAAAGTGGCTTTATATATGCTCTTGAGTTCAGTACAAACCATCCTTTACAATGTATGCATTCCATTTTTTTTCAGAGCGGGTGGGGTGCGGGGGTGGGGGGAGGGGCAAAGTATATAGGAGAGCAAATCAAGTCCAAGCAACAAAACATCACATCTGACCCATCACTCCGTGTTATTGGAACATTTGAAGAAAAAATAACCTGCACCGTTGATTGTAATAAATGAGCCACCTGTTGGAGTCTTCACTGGCTATTTACCATGAAGTAAAAAGTACCAGGATTAAATTAAGCCCCACACTGACCGAGAGGTGTCCACTTCATCAGATACAACTCGCGTACCTCGTAGATCATAACCTGTCAGTCTGTTGAAAGCATCAAATCATGTCTCACATGCTATTGTTCAAATGCTCATATTGATCTATTATAGGGGCATTTTGTAAGGGAGGAGGGGGGTCTAGGTTTGGGTGATATTTGGGGGTTTTAGTAAGATATATTTTGGCATGGATTGCTTTGGTGTGAAGAAGTTGGGAATGGCAGAAACGATTGATAGCATGAATGTTGAATCAGTGGATCTTGCATGGACTGCTTTGCAGGTACTCGGTACGCACGTGTTAGCCGTGGAATGGGGTGCATGCTGGTCTAGTTAGCGACAAAGTTTGGTCCATAACTAGACCAGCATGCACCTTATTCTACGGCTAACGCAAGCACACTGAGTATTTGCGAAGTAGTCTATGGGGGCTGGCGAATATCCACCAACTAGATTGAAATGATCTTCTAAAGTCCCATGGTACTCGCTAAGCATTTCGGAACAAGTGTTTTCTCACCTGGTTACAAAGCATTGTGTCTGGAAAGTTAGCCGTCCAGAACGAAGGGGGATTACCTACCAATTCTGGTAAGCACTTTGTTTTCCTGATTACCAACCTCAATGATAGATGGATAATTGGTTGCTAGATCTAGAAGAAGAAATGTCTACCTCAAAACTATTGTACCCAAATCGGGATATTCCTAAAGCTACCACTCAACACCAGCTCACTGTAGTTGATCACAGCTTAACTGTGGTGGTTTTCTTATTTAATTGAAATTCATGCCTACTTAATGAGGTACAGTAGAACTTTCATTGACATCAATTTCTTTAAAATGCTGAGAAATATTATCTTTATTCATACTCTGATGTGTGTTAAGCACTGTATACTCGGTAGTTTCCTTAGTCCTGCTGGAAAAAAACACAGGCATATTACTCGGGCAGGATTCAAACCCAAAACCTTTTCCATTCCAGATAGAGCAGATGTCCTTCCACTAGTCCACTCAAATCCTTTAGTTTAGCTGCGGGTACCACAATGATTTTAATTTAAACATTCTCCTTCCATTCTGTTTTTGATTGAGTTTCGATCTTGCTTTAGAGCAATGTGTAACATTTATGTATTTGTTTATTTCTTATTTAAGCTGTCTCCACCAGTCTCCCATGGACCCCAGCATAAAATCAAATAAAATACAATTAAGAACACAAAAATACATTGTGTTTTGGGACCCATTGTGATCATTGTTTTTGTAGAAGCAATCAGTTAGCGTTCACATTTTAAGAAAACGGAAGTTTCAGGCGGCATGTCTGAAACGCAAATGATGCGTTTTTGTGTAAAAAGATTTTTCTAGATGCAAGTATTTTAAACGGAGTAATTCACTAGATGATTGACATATTGAAGTTTCTAAATGATAATTTGTCTATTTGGTTTTAGGTAATGATGTAATCTAGTGGTTTTGTAATTATGCTGTGAACCAACCTTAGTCTGTCGCTTTCGGCTCAAAGTGGCAAATTTGTTTCAGAAGTTTGACTGTCACATTGTACTAATAAAGCTATCTTCATGGTGGGTTAGCCTTCAACAACAGCAAAAACCTCAGAACTACCATTCAGTTCATTTCAGATCAATTTCTTATTTCCTTTAAATGTATACCAGTGTTTTCGCCATTACTGGGGGTGCTTTTAAGCTTTGCGTACGCAGTAGGTGCAGGCTTCAACTTGGGTCACGTTGGCGTTTCGTATAGTTACATCAATATCATTAGTTGGAGATGACCATGGTGTGTACAAAAATATATAACAAATTAACGCTGGCCATATTTGTATCCAAGTAATGGCCAAAAAACACGGGCACAGGAAATCCTCAAATGGATTTGTCTATACATTTTTTTATTTTTAATTGATTACTGGTGTGTTGTCAATTTTCAGCATATATTTTCTCGATTCTCTCTAACCAATCATTGAAGTTACAAATATAGTATACCACCAGTGCCATTCAAATGTCAAATGTATCATCCATTTGCAAGCCCTGAGGCCTAGCCCTCGAGGGAGACAAGAATTACCCTCACACCAAGAACAAAATTAGTCCCTGAATATATATCATTTCAGAATCAAACTTCCCTTAGAAAAAAAGGTTTGGAAATAATTTATACAATCGGGTAAACATTGCTACTTCAACGCTGGGGTCAAAAACCTATGAATTCCCCAACGGCCTTCAAAACATGTATATGTTTGCTTGAGGCAAACTTATCTTAGCGCTCAGAAAGAATCCAAAATCAACATTGTTCATTTTTAGAACATACATGTTCTGACATTTTTGTTTAAAGCAGTAAATAGTGACAGTTTGCATCTGAATATTTTAGATGTACACATGTACACAATTTTACTGATATTTTTGTGTGTTTTTAAAGTTATTTTTATGAAGGTTTGTGAAGAAAAATAATACTTACATGATTACTGAAACAATGAAAGTATATAAAATCGAGTTTATCTTTTCATGTTTTGTTCAAGACAAGTATTCATTACTAACTTGTTACAAGAAACATACATTGGATGGAAGGTATATTAAGATCGCCCCAAGTTTAAATGGAAGAAAATTTGGACAACAAGATTTCTGTGTAGTGATCTTGTTCCATTGGAATATTAAGTACAACAGATAATTTACAGCTGCACATTGCACACTGTTTTTTCAAGAACAAACGCTTTGAAACACGATGAACTGGTGAGAAATGTCTTTGATTCTACTTGAGCAACAGTTAAGGCATCTCAGAAGTTTTCAAAATAATTTTTTGACAAATGTAACTCCTGTGTGCAAAGGCCAATTTCTGAACTCCAGGCATAATGTCTAGACAAACACTTATCAACACTTTATAAAACAGGTACTTGAATTATTATTATTATTTTTTTGGGGGGGGGGGTAAATAATCCAGAGTTTACAGGTCGGAATCTTGAGCAGCTATGTTGCTCTTCATTCATCAAACGGTAGTTCGATCTAATTCAAGACTTAAATATATGTACAAAGCCCTTTTGTGAACATATTTTTAGTAGACACAAAACATGCCCTATCATTGTTGCCAACTTGATGGCTTTAATCAATTTTTCCCTAAATGTCCTTTAGTTTCAATTATTCTACTCCAATTGCTCTCAAATCTTCAAGTCAGGTCCACTCTCCTAGGACACTCACCGAAAAAGAAAAAAAGTTACATTTAAATTATCACATGCCCCATTCAGAAATGCACATCAAGTGAAAACAAATTCATCGGGGGAAAAAGGAAAACGCTTGTGAAAAAAAAAAAGCCCTCTAGATGAGGAATCGGAGGTGAATCACCCCTGAAGCGAGGGGGGGAGAGAGCTGGAAAGATAGAGGCAAATGGGATACCTTTAGGATGAATTATGGAGCTAAATAAAGTACCTCTGCAGCAAGAGAACAATAGATTTGTACCCACTGAGGGATCAAACCCTGGCGAGAACCAAATTGTGTATTTCCAGGTTATGATTGACTATGTTGACTAAAACCAAATGGGATTTTTTTTTCTCCTGTGCTGTGTCAGAGTGGTTTCCTCATAGTTTGTTAAACCTCAGTCCATACTCTCAAATAAGTTGAGTTTAAACGCAGTACCGTTTCTGCTTCTTCTTTTAACTCCCATTTTTGAAGCTGAGAACTTGTCATTCTTTGTTACTCTGTCTTCTTTAAACTGATTTCCAAAATTAATAACATAGAGGGCAGTGAAAACCACATATTGTTATTTGTTAGAATTTTAGCTATATGCTTCATATTTATGTTTTCACTAATTTTCTTCAACTTACAAATTTTTTATACAAAACCTTGGAACAAAACTATATTGTGTGATAATTAGGGACTTTATTTCAGAGTTACTTCCCAATGGTTGTCAGAGTCGGCCATTTTTAATGTTGCAAATTGATACATTTCTCTCCAAGCTATCCACTGCTCAAGATTTATCTCCATTATGCATCTCCATCATCGGAATTCTCTTCACAAACAGGAAAGTTTATAGTATGTCCTAAAATATGTTTGGACACATGGGGTTAATGACTGGGACTTCACCACAGACATGTGAAACGGATGGATCTATTATTAGGTGGAGGGAAAGGTAGCGTCAGAAGATGGGGTGAGAGACAAAAAAAAACATGGCATCTGGACAATGTGCACCTGAGCCAGGAAATTACCGAATGAATCACCTATTTGGTCAGATTGTGACCACTAAATAACAATAAACACGCTCGCCCAAATCACAAGGCAAAAATGCCCTAAACAGGGGACGGAATGGGGGGTTTAGAGAAATGTGGAATTACAGCCACGCTTGGGACACGGGCAGTAATCCGAACAAATCGCACACTTCCCGGTCGCGGGATGCCCCGGGCCCTCTAGGTGTTGTGAAATTTCCTCGCAGGATGCTGGGAAATTGTTTCCAGTCAGCTACGGGAAGTATTGGCTTTTTGTGTGTGTGTGACAGAGCTCACCTGAGGAGCATTGACCCCTGGCTGTTCAAAGTCAGAAAGTGACTTGCTTGAAAAGACAGCCGGGCCAGGATAGCTGGATGATTTCAATGAGAGGCTCAGAGTGAGGGTTTTTTGTTGTGTTTTTTTTTTCCCTCTGCTGTTATTCTGTCTGATTTTTATAGAAGGCTTTTGATGTTGGAGGTTGAATTTAATACATACAAACACACAATGAAAAGCTTGGAATGTGAATGCGATATTTGGCACTGTTGTGATTACCACTAAAATCAACATTCAGAATCATTGCATTAAGCCCTAGAAAATACGTCCCATGGCAGAAGTTTACACCTCCACTTTTTGTCGTATTTTTCCTGTTCAGAGAAATGTAGTTGTTGGCATTGCCGCTTCTTTGATAGCTGTATGGCTACTTATTCAATACAACACGACTAAGCTAATGTGACTTAGATAGTGAATTTGTTCATGGGTATCATGCAAAAAGTGCTGGTATAGGAATGGGGATTATAAGTGACAGCATGTGAATTATCTCATCTTGGAAGATGCTTGGTTCGGAATGGAACCAATCAACCCTTGTCATGGTGCCACAATCTTGGTCCCTGTATCCAATAATGGTAATGAATGCTAATATTCATTGCACAGATCTGGAACCAGACTATTCTTTCTTCCAGCCTCGATTTGATTCCGATGGTTTGGATTGGAGAGAAAATCAAGATGGCCGCATCATGATAAAGGTCTATTGTGAGAAATTATCTTCATGTACAGGGTTTATTGGCAAAGTGTGGAACTGATGGGAACAAAAGATGTCCACACTGTTGCAGTATTTTGAGACGATCTATGCAATAACATCCCTCTGAGCTTTCAAGAATTAGAAAACCGTTTTTTTTTTTGTGAAAAGAAAGCTTTTTATACATGTGGTTATCAACAATCAAAATCAGCTCTGAAAAAAAAAATTATAATGAAAGTGGGAAGCAGCTTAAAGGTATCGTACACGTTTGGTAACGACTCAAAACAAATAATAGAATAAAAACTCACTTGGTAACAAGCAACGGAGAGCTGTGGATTATATAAAACATTGTAGGAAGGGACTCCCTCTGAAGTAACGTAGTTTTTAAATTTTAAGAAAGAGGTAATTTCTCACTAAAATAATAAAAACTTCTTGCAAGAAGTTTTTATTCCTATCTGAAAGCACACAAATTTGTACAACAAGGGTGTTTTTTCTCTCATCATTTTCTTGCAACTTCGATGACCAATTGAGCCCAAATTTTCACAGGCTTGTTATTTTATGCATATGTTGGGATACACCAAGTGAGAACACTGGTCTTTGACAATTTCCAAACGTGTTCAGCGCCTTTAAGGTCTTTGTGCTGTAAAACCACTAAAATAACCAAGGAATGTCCATGGAGTATGGCATGTAATGTAGACAGGTGTGGTTGAGGATAAATGTCTTTCTGTCATGGTGTCTCCAGGAGACAGTCCCTATACAGTCAATTACTCTGGCTTCCAATAAAATACCGTATTAAATATAAGATACTTTCGTTAACATTCTTATGTTTGCAAGGTTTAGGACCTACATATCTCCAAGACCTCATCTAAAAATATCCTCCAGTTCAAAATCTCCGCTCAAAATCCAAGTCTCTCTTAGTATGTCCCTCGACTTTCACTAGATTCTATGGGGCCAGAGCTTTTTCAGTTGCAGCTGCAGAATTATGGAATAGTCTTCCCAACAACATAAAACAAGTAGAAACAGTGAATTCATTTAAGACAATGCTAAAAACACATTTATTTTTGCAATAGCCTTCTTCAGTATTTCTTACTTGTGTCAACTAAATTTTCCTTCATGTATTTACTTGTCTCTATTTTCTTACTATAACTTCTCTATTTTCATCTTAAAGCGCATAGAGACTTCTCTGTGAATGTGATATGCGCTATACAAGAATGGTTCATTATTGTTAGTATTCCATCAATGCAATTTTGGCAGTTCCAGCATTATGAATGATTAACCAGTACAAGCTCGTTGTTTTAGTGTCAAGCTTAATTTAAGTACTTTTGTGCATAGGTTGCTTTGTCTGGTGTTTTAACCTACATTTCATTTCAAAGTTTCATAGTCAAGTCCCTTTGTTTTAGACAATATGGTGTTCTGTGTTTGCTGTAATGAGCACAACAATTTTGAAGCCAACTGTTGCATGAGCTGATGTAAAGTAAAACAGTCTAACTTTTTCCATTTTATTAATTGCAACTGGCATCAGAAATGATATGCAAATTTGTCCGTGGAATGTTCCGTCAAACTGATTGAACTTGACATAGTTTCGCCACCTATTGGGGGAAAACTTTATAAATTATTCATGAATCTCAATGTCACGGATACACCGGTATCATCAATCATGAAATGCAACACTTCACTGCAAAACATAGCTTTAAGTATTCTAAGGGTATATTTAATGCATTAATGCATTATAAATAAGCTAGTTTCTGAATATATTGCTGCTATTGCATTGGGCGCCAGTGTCTAATAGGTCCTCGGTGAGTGCAGTCAATGCCCTGAGGTAACAGCTAGTGATACTGTCAGATAGTTGCATGTAGACCTTCTTTTTTTTTGGTATTGGTGCGGCCATTTTGCTTTTTCTTCCATTGCAAAACAGTGTCAACCAAACCGAGGCCGGAAGGTGGAAAATAGTCGGGTGCCTTATGCAGATGCTATGAGAATGGGCATTTATGAGGGCTGTAAACTATAAAAAGGTTCACCTTAAACTTAAGTATTCACTAAATCAAGATAAAATGTTGCCAAAAGGGTTTCAAAGTCATATCCGAAACAACTCACAACCTTGGAATTGAATGTTTTTGTTCAAGTGCTTTCATCTTTGAAACTGTAAACAGATATCACCAAACAAACATCTTAGGAGATTTGATGTAATTTTAGTCAATCAACATTGAATAGATTTCCATAAACTAAATGAACATTATGCCTGTTCTGTAGTCCGACTGTGGGTTTGTTGTTATATAGTCGTCAAAAACACTATTGGAATGAATAGGCAAATTCTGAGTCCCCGCACACTTGAAAATGTGTTTTCATCAATCTATAAGAAGAAGGAAAAGGTTGCTGAATGGTGATCAAGTATCTCATAAAACATCTTAGGTAGTACATCTTGTATACAAATCTATTGCGGGAAATCGACAATAAGGAAAACAACAGGAAATCTGCAGAGATTGTTTTCTGTCCACAAATCCTGACTTTTAATGAGGATAGATGTAGATTATAAATCTGTAGATATTTTTAAACAATTAAACTTTGAAAAGATGCTTTCATAATTTCATAATCAAATAAGATGTCAACCCAACCGGAAATACGTAGAGGTTTCTAAAGTATAACATGATTGATCAAAAGTATGTGTATATATAGTAGTGTCTCTATCTTCTTACACTATAATGGTTGGATAGGAAATGCACGGCATTAGGCATTGGCGCCCTCTAGTGATGAATAAGAGACATTTATTTACAAGGAAATTTGTGGGAAATCATTGGCCTATTCTGTGATATAAACTATCCACTCCATTTATAAGCATTTTATGTTTTGGGAATCTGACCATATATATGCGATGAGAATATTTGAATCACAATGCCACTATCCAAGTTTACTAATTACTACAAAAAAACTGAATATTCTGGTGTTCATGAAGTTCATCGATATGGGATAAAGTTAGTCTGGATGAATACAAATATGGAAAATACTGCACTACTTGAAACATGACCCCTCCTGTAGCATGAACATGTATTCCTGACACAACTGTCAACACTAAGCTTTTGACAAGAGACATAACATTCCATTGATGGTTATCAGTTGTGACAAACTGGTAACACAAGTATTATATCATTTCCAACCTTGATCACTGGGAAAGAGAAAGATCCTGAAATGGCAAGTGGAGAAAAGCTCACCAGGCATAACTTTGGAGTGTGGGTGACATGTTTGGGCAATTCTAGAGTAGTTGCATAGTGGAATTCAGAGTTGTCTTATCCTATTTGTGAGGGTGGGGGGGGCTTTTTTTAAGACATATTATTATTATTCTGGTTGATTCATATAAAAACACAAGGTAGGCAGCCACAAAAGAGTAGCTGTTATGTAGATCATCAGTCCCTATGAAATCAACTCTTTTGCTTTCTTCTTTATATACTGGACATTTTTGCCTTCTATTCATTTTCAGAATGTTCTGCAGCCTATCAGAAAAAAAACAAATAATTTTAAGGTTAAGATCGATGGAAGCACCGTGCCAAAGGTTTTACTGAGCAGTTTTGTATGAGGGTTAGGTAGCTGAAGAAATACTGGTTGGGAGTCAAGGTTCCACACCATGATGTACAATAGTGAAGTCATTGCTGGTCACTGATTCGAGTCAAATCCATACCGTATCAAGCTATGACCTCATTGTCCAAGTTTGCTGAGAACAATCACATTAAATGATACAGATTATCATCATACCAAAAAAGGGACCAGTTTTTTCGTCCACCAAGCCTCGGTCAGGTACCACTGATTTAGAGAAAAACAAGATGTCATCGCGACGAAGGTCTAGAATCCCATTGTCTCCCCACATATTCAGAGAGTTTTACTCTTGTCCTCACTCATCTTGGGAGATTTACCCTGTCGACCTTGGTGGTCAAAAGGGATACTGTCTTTGGGAGCTGATCTTGGAAACCCTGCTGGGTTTTTCCATTCAGCAAATGTTTTGATTGTGTCCCGGTAACCTTGGGATTGTCAGTCAACCTTGATGATTGTTTCTCATCTGCTAAATTTTCCCTACGATTTTGTTTCTGTAAAGCCTGTGGGAGTGTCTAAGATAGTCTCAGCATTTGGTGCTCATCTTTTTTTTTTTTTATCATGTGAATGTGTTGGACAAATCTCATCCTCAACATGTAGATTACTTTGGTGATGAAACGCCAACTTGATATTAAATACAATAAAACTTGTAAGGTGAAGAAAAAAAGATGCAGCACAAATCATGGTGAATGTCCAGACACAAGATTATAAGTCGAAGGAGTCTGAAGCATTGTGTGCAATTCATTGTCGCAGTGCCTCAATTGACATTGTTCATGAATGTAGCAGTTGCAGATAATTCCCCCTCATTCTCCCTCACTACCTACCATTTAAAACCAATTTCTTTTTCTACCAATCACTTAGGAACCTAATGGGTTTCTCTGTTGTAGTTTCACATTCACCAGATATGCAGGGGTTTTTTTTTTCTTTTGTTTTTTTTGCAAGTTTGTTCTTCTTCCACCCATTAATTACGGAGCATACTCCCACCCTTTAAGTGGACTCTAAGAAATGCCAATAAAAACCCATTGTGATAGAAAACACGAACTGGGCCTGCCTGCAGTCATGACATGCATCATTCGGCAAAAACCGTGGCAACGTAACCTAGATAGAAGAAGGAGGTTAAAGTCATGAAACTACTCCCCCGGGGGAAATATGGATGTGAATAATCAATGCAACCTGCACAGCGGCTTGTGTTAATCAAACAAGTTGCTTGTCTCTGGATTAATAACAACAGTTTTTCTGACCTCCGAACCGACCACTGAGTGACTGGTATCAGCAGTTGCTTCAAGTGTCGTCGCGCTCGCATTGATGATATTTTAAACATTCAATCACTTATCTCCGGCGAATATGTTATGATAAGGTATGACCCAATCGAGCGCTGCAATGTTGGTTTTTCCTCTCCCCCCCCCCACCCTTCACTTCCGCATTACTTTGGACAGTCAGTTCACTGAGGTTTTGATGTTGTGAAAAAATTCAAAAAATGTGACTCAACAAACAAGATGAGCTGCCGATATTTTTGAGAGTCTTGTCCTACATCTACAATTCTTGAACATTTTTAAGCGTGAAACCAGGCTTTCTGCTTGTTCACACCCATTACACTCTTGCTTTGATGAGATGTAGATCGAAGAGCCATCCCAACAGCTTTATTATATGTACTGCATCTCTGTGGAACACCTTGCCTGGTGCGTGTTTCCCTCCATCCTACAGTGTAGACTGTTTTAAGAGGAATATCAATTCCTACCGTCAGCTCTCCTGAATTATTTTCATCTTAAATGTTTTCTTCTTGTAGCCCCTTACCAAAAGTGGCTTTTATTGGCCTTGTTTGGGGCGAACTTGCATCACAAAAATGTTTATAAAATGTTATCATTGGAAGTGTATGATACAATTCTCAAAACAGTCCTCAAAGTGTGTAGATTGCCTCTTATCTGTACCATCGCAAACATTCGAATTGCAGAGATTTTGATAATAAGAAAAATATTTTGACCGGGGTTCACGTTGTATTATTGAGGTTTTGATAATAATCTAGAATAACAAAATTATATTCTTTAACTGCCTCTAGCCACCGGGCTAGTTCGGGGGTGAAGTGGTAAGACATCTTCTCTAGCAATGCAAAGGTCGTGGGTTTGAATCCCACCCGAGTGATTTGCCTGTGGATTTTGTTCACAGAACTCGGGAAGGTCCTGAGTATACAGTGCTTAACACACACCAGTGTTATACAAATTATAGGCTATTCTTTATCCCTGATGCAAAATTAACATCTATTAAATCTAGACTAAGTTGTACCTGACAAACAAGAACTTTGCAGAATCGGAAATACTCTGAATGTTTGTGTTGCTAAGATTTTGATAATATGTTTACACAAAATGTTGTCAGCTAATGAAATGAGATTTATATTTGTATGAATGAGGTTCTGATTTTACTGACAACAAGAAGGTAGCCAATTGGTGATACTATAGGAACGTTTGTGCCGCAGAGAATTTGCGAGAATGTGACCAATTACTGAGATAGCTAATCCGTCGAGTGCTTTGAGTGTTCCTCCAATAGCTTCACTATTTTGTTAACATATTGAGGTTTCGATAAAATGTGAGTGACAAACAAGACCTTTGTCAATCGCCAATACACCAAACATGTGATTGAAATTTTTGATAATTATTTTCCCAATTATTGAGAGAGGTTCCTTGAAGTGCTCTCGGTGTTTTCTCCCCGCTACGATGTTTTAACAAAATTGTATCATTGCGGTTTTGATAGTAATTGTAAAATAAGATGTGACTGAGCAAACAAGAAATTTGCCAATTGGAAGTCCTTTGTCTGTTACAGGGATTGTATACGTTTAATTGGAACCCACTGTTTGTTTCAATCCTATATAGTTGTAGATAACCTGTGAAAATTTCATTTCAAAAGGTGGTAGCGTTTTTTAGATTATTGCCGAAAATCTGTCCACACAGAAAGAATAATCTGCAATTGGAATACACAATCTGAGAAACGTTTCTGTCTCAGATTCAAATTTTTGGGGATAAAAACTGAAATCTTTTCCATAACCGCAGTACTTCTAATTGAAAAGTTTCTCAAAATGCTTTATACTATTAGAAGCTGCTGTACTTCTTACCAAGTAAGTTTTGATTGCCATTCATTGTATGAGTAATTACCAAACATATACAGACCTTTTAAGTCAGACAATGCGAGTAAAAGAAGACAGGGCTTTATCAAAAATTCAACAATTGTCAATTTTTCATTTTGGTGGAAGTTGTTGAAAATTATTATTAATGAAACCAAGAGACCCTCAAAAGTGACTAGAGAAGATGATGAAGAAATGCTCAGTTGTAGAGGAAATGTGGGAGGAACACCGTAAACAGGGGGGGGGAACATGTAAATTAGGAAGGGACTGAAAACCCAATCCATGCAAGGCTCCGGTTCGAGGTGGGATTCAAACCAGGGACCACAGAGGTGAAACTCAGCATTAATTCAACCTGATATCCCTGACTAAAGTGCACTGATAATCAATTTGCAGTATTTTTGACCGCATGAGTGCATGTGTGTACTGAATTTACGTGATCCAAAACAAGTAAAGCAAACTTGGGTTTTTCCCCACATTGTTATTATATTATTTTCTGGGGCCATTGGTGGAAGAAAACAACGTACAGGCAGTCAAAATATGATAAAACTGTAATTGTGATTCAAGGAAAATCGCCATTGAAAGCACCCTCATGCGGTAAAGAATATGGACAATTGAGACTAAGGCAATATCATTGGATTATAATACTACTTTCAGGTGGAATACTTTCTTTCTTTTTTGCACCATACTATAGTCTTCAAATCTCTGAAAGGTGACCAGTGAAAGTTGTCTGTTTTTCATCTTTGGTTTTACATATGACAGAGCTGTCAACTCTCCCTGATTCTGCAGGAAGTTCCCTGAAAATAAACCAATCTTTCCATGTTCTGATGAACAGATTTGAAAATCTCCCAGATTATGGAAACTTTTTCCCTGTTATGTTGAACGTAATTCTAAATATCTCCCTGTTTGTTGTACAAAATCTCCCTGATTGCAAGATGCTAATGTTGGCAGCTCTGATATGAAAATGGAAAGTATTTTAAAGTTTTGCTAATACTGTTTGTATACCGGTAAGTAACTTGATGGATTAGTTTCTACTGATGGTTCATGTGACATTTGTGAAAGATTAAGTCACCAAAATAAAATTTGTATGATGTGAGTGTTTGTTATGAATTGACAATGAGCCGTGAGTTTATGGAAACAAATTTTCATCTTTTTGAAAGCTTTTTTTGATGAAAGATCGTAACACAACAGTCCTAAACATCCTGTTGAAAGTATTCAACCTGACATGTTATTTTAGAGTAAAGGCATGCACTTTCTAAAATGGACCACCAGTGATCCATTTGATTTCTGATCTATTTTAATAGCTACACATATTTAAATGATCAAACTTGAGCAGATTTTGGGACGTTTTCATAAAAAATTCAGGTTGAAATTAAAGCAGAGAGATCTTGCTCTTATTAAATATCATTTTACATTAACAGACAATTTGCCTGAAGGTGAGTGTATAAGTACAGCTTTACGCTTCCTTTTTAAGATCGTGTCGTAGAATCAAGTGTTCCTGTTTGGATGGGCATTGACCTTAATGGTTGAACATTGGCAACAACATGCATTCCTGATCAGCAGATTAGAATGCAAAGCTTACATTTCAATATTTCAATGTCATAAATGGAGCGAGGACTGATCTTCTGGAGAACTTGTGACTTCCTAGGGGTCTCCTTGTCTATGAATGGGTAATGATCTGTTCCATCAAATAACAACTTTACCTGTGCCATCATGATTCTCATCACCTAACCTAAGAATATAAATGTCGGACATTGTTGTGTTCCGCGTGCAAACAAAGTTCTGGGTCATAAAGCATTCAGTGTAGCTGGACCAATGATTTGGAACAATCTTCCTACTGTCATTAGGGAATCTGTTTAGTTAATCTCTATTTCGTAAAGCTCTTAAAGCAAATGTACAACATTGGTAATTGTCAAAGACCAGTATCCACACTTGATGTGACCCAACATATACACAAAATAACAAACCTGTAAAAGTTTGAGCTAAATCGGTCTTCGGAGTCGTGAGAAAACAGACTAATTGTTTTGATCATTTCCTAAAAACTATAGCATTTCAAGCAAAACTATTTCAAGGGAAGTTTCCCACATTGACCATTTTTATACCATGTAAGTTATGTGAAAATCTGTTAACATTAATTTTCAACCTTACCAATGTTGTACACACCTTTTAAGACTCGCGCCTCTGTCCATGTTAATTTTTATTATGTGGAATAGTGCCTTATAAATTTAAATTGTTATGTTATAATCAAAATTTAACATTTTCAACTGTCAAACATTATTCTTACTACAGTTAGAGCACATATTTGGTTGAATTTTTACTAGCTATTTTGTTTTTTTAATATTTAGAAGAATTATGTAAGTTGCCTATACCACGGTTGTTGTTTCTTCTCTCATAATCATGGAAAGACCAGTCTGGAGAATGTCCAGTATTTGTTGCATCTGTTGTTTCACATGCTGATGTATAATGCTGTTCTATGTTGCTGGTTAAGGTACACGTTTACCCAGGGACGCAAACGTAGCACATTATTACCGAAACGACACATCGTTACCGACGGGAATGTGTACAATTCATGATTAACACCAATCCTAGTGTCGGCACGAACCCTCGATCCATCTTGCATCACTCCCGACCTCAATGTGAACCCTGAGTCACTCTCGAATAAATATTAGGAGGATGGGGAAAAAAATCAATAGATAGAGGGGGGGTGGCATAAATAAAAACATGAAGGTGAACAGTAATTCTATACTGATTCAATTGCGGAAATCTGGAACTTGCTTGGTATTTGATGAGAAATAATGGCTTAAAAACTGAAATTAAAGTAAATAAAGTTGGTCAATTGAAAATGTGTAAGCATTTTGTGTCCGATGAGATTGCTTTATTGTCGGAAAAAGAATATTTCAAACAGCCAAGCTGATATTATTATTTTGTTATCACTGTGAAATGACATTTTTATGTTAGCCTAAAATAACAAACAAACACATACAAATAACCAACCCATAACACTTGCTGTTGATGTAGATATGCAAAATGTTTATTGTACTAATTAATCTTAATGTAGAAAATGATGTTCAATTCGTGTTCGCTCGTTCAGATACACTGCTAAAAAACCCAAATAGACAACATCAACCTTCCACTTCTTTCATTCCTGTGCCAGTTGTTAATTAAAGCACGTCCTATGGCTATTGGGAGTTGTGTGCAAAGAGTATATTCACTTATTTGTTTACAAAGTAGAGTGTATTGAAATGCTTGTATTATTGTTTAATTGAAATAGTTTATATTTTTTCAGGCATGATATTCTTCTTACTTATGTTTGTTTTCCGATTTGTTTTGCCTTAGGGGGAAAAATAAGAAAAACTGAAGCCTATACCACATGTACATGTAGGATTGTAGGTCAGCCCTTTGTACTCAATGAAAATGTTCCAAGGACCACATATCATGCCTAATTTTTATGGAATGACCATCCTATTAAGAGTTGAGGGGGATACTGATTCGGATAAATCCTGCCCTTTGATCAATCCTGTATACATTAATCTTGAAACCCTTCTATAATTGTATACTTTGATTATGTAACACATCGGTCAAATAATAGTATTGATTCTACCAGCAAGCTGGCTGTCCTACATATATGTCAAAACAGACACAAACAACCCTCATTACAGTAATAGACCAATACTCCAACTCATCAGGAACTGTTTCAAATGCCCAAGGCTGATTTTTGTCTTCTTTGCTTTCTCTTTTCTGCAGGTATGTATTGAATGCACAAATTGTTTTTCTCTCATCTCAAACGCTTGAGTATTCTGAGTTTTGTATTTTTTCTGTGATCGACTGAACAACTGAATGTGTCCGGTAAGTTCTCCCTGTATATAGTCTTTCTTATTTGTAATTTATAAAAATGTTATGGACATATTATTGTGGCATTAGAGTCCAACGTGTTCATTTTACCAGAGTGTTCATCATTATTATTATTAATATGAAAGATTATAAATGTTGGACAATGTTTTGTCAAAATTGCAATCATGATGCAAACTATCTACTAAAAACTTATCACGATCCCCTTCTCTGGGATTTTCATTCTGAAGAAAAGTTGAACACTTTGTGTGTTAATCAGGGATGAGAAATTTCAGACTTTTATCGGATTTCAGACCTGTTTTTTATGTCTGCTTGGTAAAGAATAGTAGCTGGTATTTTCTCCAGTACTGAGGATACTGTTTCTAAAATCCCCTTGAAGTTTATAAAAAATCAAGGGGTTACCGAAAGGTTGAAATGTTATCATTTCAACATACCTCCAAAAATTAGGATCCTATAAAGGGCTCGTATTTGGGAGAAAAATCCACAAGACTTGTAGCTCAAAATTTTTACTGGACCAGAAATGTTGGTAGGCCTACAAGACCAGAATCAAACTGAAAAAAATACTTCCTGAGTCCTGACACAGTTTAACAATGTTTTAACTGTTTTTATTTGAACAATTAATCACTAAGACATGTAAGAGATAGATTGATCTCATCTGTCTTTACGGGGTATTAAGTATACTTCATTACTCAACAGAATTGAAAGGTATTTTCCAGACTCAAGGTCAACATTTGAAGATAATTTGTTTCTGTTATTCAATTATAAAACACAAGACTGCCGGACTTGTCTGGTCATAAGTTAACTAGCCTGACTCTAAAACCACTGGCATCGGGCCTGCGGTCCAGTGTAAAATTCAAGCCCTGCTATAGTTTTAGCGCTTTTTTTCAGCGATGATTCTCAGCTTTGATTCTCACCCTTGTGTAAAACAGGCGTGATGCCCTAAATGAGCCACTGAACACAATTGTCTGGACATTGATTTTGATGTTTACAATCAACATAGTTTGATGTAGAGAAGCCAGCCAAACTACGAGCTTAAAATCTGGAAATTTTATTTCCTATAAAGATGAAGTATTTTGGGAATATAGGATTTGCCAGGATTCAACATTCGAAAAAATTTACCCCTTTTTACAATTTCTCTGAAAAAGTAACCCTCTTTTTGCATGTCCCACTCTGTGTCGACTGTCAAAATTACAGAGACCCAGTTACACACAAGTCACATGACAACGTATTTTAGCGGGTAACCCATGGGTATTTCGGCTAAAGCGAAAATAATCTATGGCAATTGTTAAAAAACATTGGAGACTTTGCAATTTTCCTGACAATGTTTCAGACAGAAAAACTTTCTGCAGAGGATTGGGACTGGTATAATGCTTTAAAGTTGACATGAATAATACGATTGTTTGATAATTACCAATTCTGTTCCCAAACCATAGACTGTATTCATATGTACGTGTACGCTACACACTTATGTCGTCAAGATACTTATTAGGTAGTTCAAAGGAAATGCCACCCTGGCCATGGCACTCCAGGTGGCATCATCAATGCATGCCGAATAACAGTGGGTTAATTTTGACAGTCGACACAGAGTGGGACATGCAAAAAGAGAGTGTAAAAAAGGGGTATACTTTTACAAATGTTGAATCCTGGCAAATCCTTTATTTCCAAAATACTTTTCTATTGGAATTCATTTTTATTTGAAACTATTTATTTGGACAAACTATTGTTAAAAGCTCAACTATAACTAGACGTGTAATTTCCTTACTCCAAATTATTTCAATGTAAGTTTGTGTCGTATGATACATTTTGAAAATAAATGAAAGTTCGTTGGGTTAGAATAATATCCTTCTGGGTACCAGCATTTATTTACATTATGTTATGGCCCATATTTTGTAACATTAAAAACATACTTAGAGTCTGTTTTTAATGACTGTGTAATTTATCTTTTTTTTTTCTCTTTTTTTTTGGGGGGGGGGGGTGTCATACCAACCATCGATATATGATTTTGAGTCTGGTTATTCATCTTTTTATGACATATTTTTACTGAAACATGCCTACATATTGTTATCTATATTATATTATCTACAAAACAAATTATTTATGGGGGTTTTTCACTTTAATAATATAAGATATAGTCTTACTTAGCACTCGTATCTACCAATTAGGTATTCAAGGTGCTTGAACATGAGAAACATTTTAAAACAGGTTTCAAGTTGTTTAAATTATTAGACCAATTTATGTAGCACCTTATAATGGTTTACAAGGTGCTGCGGCGCATTCAGCAGCCACTGCCAGAAACACCGGGGCAAACCCCTTCTCTTAACGATAAGTCTACTGGGTTCTTTTACATGCATTATACAACACATGGGACCAACGGCTTTACATCCATCCGAAGGACGAAGCAATAATGGTTAAGTGTCTTGCTTAAGAACACATTTGTCAAGACCGGGACTCGAACCCACACTCTGCTGATCAGAAACACCAGAGCTTGAATCTGGTGCTCTTGTTTGCTCGGCCACAACATGCCACAATGATTCCCAAATATTGCCCAGCATTGTAATTGTAGGCTGAAACGTTTGGGACGTAAAACCCCAGATGGGTAAAAAGGGGCATATTTTTGGAAGGGACTGAAAACCAAATCAACTCAATGATGGTTTCAAACCAGAGTTTGTAAGATGATTATTTGCAAACCTTTCACCCAATCCTCTTGTGGTTGAATCCACAAAATGCCAAAATGTAGCCCATATATTAAAGTTATTCAAGTTGTCTGAAATTTTCTGTGGATAAAGTAATTAAATACAACCCCCATACACCTCTATAGATTACAAGCTATACGTGGTTTGGTGGTACACACATACACACACACACACTTTCCAAACCTGTATGCTTGGTCCACTTTCAGGTGACATTCAACAGAACGCATCATGTTTTTTAAGACCATTGAAACCAATTGGTGGGGTGATAGCCTAGCAAATCCTGAGTGCTCCCAATTGTCCTTATCAGCGCCCATTGCCCCAACCTCTCCTTGTGGCTCTCAAGTCGAACACCTCTGGTGTGAACTTGATTGATGCATGGTCATTAATGGCACAATAACCTCATGAAGTTGTGCCTAGCAAATCATTAACTTAACACCTGCCCCCCCCAAACTTACTGAATACCAAATGACACACTCCGGCTGGTGGGTGCCGCCATGTGATGTTGTAAAAAAGTGTTGGTAAAATATCATCCGGCCAAGTATGGTGGTGTTGTTGATGAGGTGACAAATTGGCGGAAATGGGATTGTGGGATTATGTATTTTAACAACAAATTGATCGCAGCATTGTATTTTAAACAGCCTTTTTTTTTTTTAGACTTCAATTTGAAATTTGTTGTCATCTATCAGTATTTATTAATCAGTTATCTTCCAAGTTTATGTCAGCTTGGCCTCATAAATACTGTTGAGTCTAAATAACCTATTCAAAACACATAATATGGAGCAAGACTATTTTCTAAATGATCAAGGGCAATGACATTGACGTTAAACACAGGGCCCAATTTCATGGCTCTGCTTACCACGGAATTCTGCGCTTAACGCCCAAACGATCATGTACTTTACAGGGCAAAGTAAGCGCAGAATTCCGTGGTAAGCAGAGCCATGAAATTGGACCCATGAAATTGGACCCTGGTCAGTCGCCTGGAGGGGGAGGGGGCGGAGCTAGCCATGTATGTAGTGTGCACTTACAACAATTAATGTTTGTGCGTCCAAAAAAGCACCAGTCTAATTTTCTTTCCCTTCCAGTCTCATTTTGGTTAAATTTGCTTGAATAGAATGGCTGTATTGTAATAAAAGCATAGTCTCCTTATTGGAAATGATTTGTCGGACCGAGCAATTTACAATGATGGCTAGAGACCACAGTTTCAGATTGTTCATTAGTTTGGGAACATTTTAACATTTTAAAATCTGCGAATGGACATAAGTAAAAACTAAAAGAATGTATGTATGCTCTTGTAAGAAAATTGAATACAACTGAAGTCATACATGTCTTACCTGCTTGTTGTTTTTTTGTTTTTGTTTTTTTACACAAATACATCATAGACTGGCCACCATTTTACTCCTGGAAATGCAATACATATTCCAGATGCTTTTTTTGCATGTAATACGTAGCTTTGTCCTGCAACATCTGTTTTGGCAACATATCCCCCATGTGAGGTTTTTTAACACCCATCAGATCAAGCATATATACATAGCCACATTCATGTAGGAATATCACCTTAGCTGACACTCACCCTGTGAATCATAAGTCATTAAAATGTACATAAATTATGCCCTGGACCACTAATCTGTGAACAGTTGTCATTAAGATGCGCATAATGATTAGATAAATGGACATTGGTGTGTCGGCTGTACACCGGCGTTCCCCTGAAAGTTTATTCGGCATCTTTTATCTGCTTCGGTGATGGCATTGACAGTTTGAGATGCCCATGACAATCTGCATAGAGGTACGTTTGTTGTCAAGCGAGGGCAGGCTTTTGATGGATTCCATGGAGATGGCCAGGGTTCACTTAAATTTCCTGAAATGAATTCTATGGCCGTTTTTGAAACCATGGCTCAGGCTTTGGCTCTTGCTCGGGCTTTGGCTCTGGCTTAGGCTTTGGCTCTGGCTTATGCACCGTCCACCTGTTTGAAGTCCAGTATCGAAAGTGTACGTTTTCAAAATTACAGGCCGATCCTAAGCCTAAGCCGGAGCCTAATTCCATAGCCATGGTTTTGAAAAGGGCCTATGATTGGTTTGTGTTACACAATGGATCTTCCCTTTTGTTTTTTTGAACCTGAGTATTTGGGAATGTTTAAAGCATCAGAACATACTAATCCATACATGGAAACCTTGGTTCTACTTAAGGTATTACGGTATAACTAGAAAAAACCAATACAACTAGAATCCACTGCACAGTTCCCTTGTATATATATTATGTTATGCAGAAGATTTTCTTACAAGGGTTATACTGGGCCTGGCGCTTCGTTGTTTTGAGGGCAAGGCCGTTTCTCCTTAGTAAGAGGCAGCTCTCCGACATAATTTTTTAATTACTACTTGAACATTTTAAGGGACAACAAGGCATTTGCCTCCGTGAAGTATTAGGCCTGAAAAATGTTATAAAGTGTAACGTGACTAGCCATAACCAGGGCCAAATTTCATAGAGCTGCTTAAAGGCATCGTACACGTTTGGAAATTGTCAAAGACCAATGTTCTCATTTGGTGTATCCCAACATATGCATAAAATAACAAGCCTGTGAAAATTTGGGCTCAATTGGTCATCGAAGTTGCAAGAAAATGATGAAAGAAAAACACCCTTGTTGTAAGTTGTTGTACAAATTTGTATGCTTTCAGATAGGAATAAAAACTTCGTGCAAGAAGTTTTTATTATTTTAGTGAGAAATTACCTCTTTCTCAAAAACTACGTTACTTCAGAGGGAGTCGTTTCTCACAATGTTCTCTACTATCAACAGCTCTCTGTTGCTCGTTACCAAGTCAGTTTTTATGCTAATATATATTTTGAGTAATTACCAAACGTGTAGGCCTACAGTGCCTTTAAGCACAAAAAGTTGCTCAGCACAACAAAATTATACTTACCAGAATAGGGTTACCGGCTAAAATACCATTTTACATGAACCAAATGTAACTGGTATCCTGCTTAGTTTTGCTTAGCAGAAAAATGTTAAGCAATAAATTATGAAATTGGACCCTGGCCTGATACCTCCTTCTAGTATTAAGGGCAAGGCAGTTTTTCCAATAATAAAGAGTATCTCTATAAGGCAAATATTAACTTCTACAGGAACATTTCCAGAGGCACTAAGGCACTAAGCAAGGGCATGGCGGCAATGCCTCTGTTGCCTTGGTGAAGTATGAGGCCTGATACCTGAAATGGAATTCAGCTTGTGTTACTCCTACCATAGAGCAAGGACACTGCTCTATGCTCCTACTATCCTAATTTCACCTCGTGGTGTTTGGGGGTTACTTTACCAGTTTCATCACCTGTCAGATCACAACAATTTCTCAAGACAGACTCCTCAAGAAATCAGGGCAAGATCAGCGAAAAATGTAAACTCAAGATTGTATGTCATCACTACATGCATACCAGGGTGTTCCTCGAGCACTTCTGACTGACAACTGTTGATAAACACATGAGCTCTTTCTGTCTGCCTCAATCCGCATCCAGAGCTTGAGGAAACACTTGGGGATCCTGCATCAGGATTGATTAATGATGCAGAGGGTGCAAGGGGAGGATCTGTATGGTCAGTTCTTGAAGTCGGTGATGGGCAACTCGAACGGATCTCCCTCGCTCGCTCAATTCAAGGACAATTTTGAATTCAGGACCCTGCCTCATGGCGGAAGTCTCTCTTTCAGTTGCTTGAAATCTGAAGGAATTATTTGTGAAGAGATTTTTCTTCCTCCCAGAGCAGCCGTCACTCGGTTTGCCTCCTTGGGTTTGTCACAACACCTTTTGTTTGAATTCCCCTCTGTATGCTACATGTATAGTGTGATCAATGAAGTATGTGGACATTTTGTGGGCAGCATTAGTTCCACGGGACTCTAGGTTTTGTCACAAGCCCACAGGACACAAAATGAGATTTATTGGTTATAAAAACCAGTGTGCTCTTCGAAGATATTTTTTGCATGATAACAGTTTCTATTACGGGGTAACATATGGGGAAAATGTGACCAAGGAGTAGTACTTGAAAACTCATCAGTGAACTGCATGTACTTCTCTTCACACCCAGGAGTAAATAGGTACCTGTGAGGGCAGAGATGGTTCTTGTGATTGTTTTAGCTTGGTGGACGCAGCCCATATCCAATGAGGCGGAAGGCTGAGTTGGATATGGTACGCAGACGCGTGTAATATCAATACGCAGAGTTAGAACAGTGCGTTGGAACAGGGGGTGATGTGGACCGTGCAATATAGGTTAATATCACAATATTGTTGCTATGGATCGACCAATCAGAATCAAGGATTCAAGTTTCCTTGAAGATAATGAATGGTATTGTATTGGAATGTTGAATAATGTGAAGTGCTTGCGTCAATTATTCTTTTGAAGCGTGGGGAAACACAAACCTCACATGTAGATGAAGTTTCCAGAGTAAAGTATCTAGGTAGAACAAGGGTGGGTATATGGAGGGCGTATTACCCAACTAATGAATAAGGATAGAGGAAAATTGTTTAGAATTTGGAGGTAAACATTGTTGACTTTTAACATTTGTTTCTTTGTTCAACCCCAAATTATTTAAAACTTACCCAGTTAGTTTCCCTTGTGGTTCACAACTTGATATTTGAAAAGATAGCGAGAACAAATTTGACAAGTAAAATACTTGTGTACATTTTGTAGATTTTAATCTTGGGTGAAAAAGTCATCAGCATTTTATCTTATAGGCCTGAACATTCGTCTTGCAGGGCATCAAACTAGTGATTAAAATCACTGATGCATGAAATGTGTAAAAAGTGCATGATGAAAACTAGGAAATAACTTGTTTTAGGTTTGTTAATACAAAAATATATAAAAGAATATAAAATGGAAATGATTGTTAAATTTAATAGTGTTCAGACTATGTGGAGGAGTCCTAAGTAAGTTGGTTCGCAGCCAGATTATGCATTTAACTTTATTGTCACACGTCAATGTTTTGGTTTGCGGCCAGGTTTTCGTGCCGCATGTCAATGTTGCAACACGCGTCCTCTTTCAGTGAAAGAAAAACGAAAAGGAAAACCTTATTCGCTTAGGATGATCACTGCTCCGAAAGAATACCATACAGAAATGGTGCAGGCACCTCCGAGATTTTCTGTAACAAACAGACGCATTACTCTAACTCGTATTTTATTTCAAAGGAGGAGAATCGGTAGAATAAGTTCTGGGCATAGAATCTTATAAAAAGGTATTTTAGAACGAACGATCATTTCTTGCCTACGACACTGGTAAGCATGTTCAAGTTCATAACAAATATCATTGTTACTTTTTATGATGTCATAGTGAAGCAAGCTGCATACTTCACCAACCTGTTTTTTGTCGGATTTCAAAAATAGGTTACGAGGTTGTAAGGTTTTCAGGAGCTTTAAACATCAGACAATTTCATGTACATGTGTACAATGTATTTCATTCTCATGGCCACTTATAATGCTTTTAAGGTGATTTTTATGTCGCAAAGAGTAGTTCTCTTTTGTTCCTTTCACAGAGAATCTGCTCACAATGGATTTGAGAATATAAAAAGCTACATTTGGCAAGATGCCAAATTGATGTGTCTGCATGCAGTATATAATGTCATCGTAATTTTCAATGGACATAATATTTTTTCGTACTTGATGAAAGCGTTAAGTTTGTTGGTGACTTTGTTATGGAGAAACAGGTCTTTATTGTCAAGTTATCCCAAGGTATTTCTATAGCAATACAAAGGAGAAACCTTTGTGTTGCCTAACTTTCGGAATTATCTAGGTCAAAGGGTCGAAACCATACGCTGAACTTAGCAACCCCCTATGGCAAATGGACCAACCTGGGCATATTTGGCCAGCATGATCTAGCAGTATATGACAAGTTAATGATTGATTCAAGTTGGCTGGCATGTGGGGAGACGAAGAAGTAGAGTTTAAACACAGCCAGAGCGTGGCCGGCCGAGCGGGCACGGTCGGCTGCCTCGTCATCTCAAATGAACTGGATCTGTGTCTCACATGGGTTACAAAATAAAAGCGGCTTTAGGTGACAAAATGAAAACGTAGCCGCTGACTGTCATAAGGCCTCAGATATTTTTGCATTCGAGTTGTCAGATTGCAAAGAGCTGAATAGAGATACTAGTCAGATTCCAAAGCAGGGAAGCGACAAAAGGTGATTCGCTGAGATCAGAGGTAAAGTCAGTTGCATTTTTTGTATGCGCTCAAACATTTTTTTAAAACTCCTTTTAAAGGGAAACTGACAATATTAGATATGCGGAGCTTAGATATTTTACTTAAGTTTGGGTAACATCTAGGCCGTATTTCATAGAGCTGCTTAAGCACAAAAAGTAGTTAAGCACAACAAAATCCTGCTTACCAAATTAAGGTTACCAGCCAAAATACCATGCCACATGTACTATTTGTAACTGGTATCCTGCAGAAAATTTATTATTTTCTGCTAAAGCAGCTCTATGAAATTGGTCCGTGCCTACTTGTTGATTTTCTGCTAAATAGCTGCTCTTAAAAAAGTTGATCCATAAACAAAGATATCTGACCTGTTGGAAACTGTGTGCTATTAGAGCAGATATGATACTGGAGGTACTTGTATAGTAATCCAGAGGTCAAAGGTTCAAGTCCCACTTCACTCAACCATTTTAATGGTTTGTTTTCTTTTTCCATCCATGTCAAATTGCATGACTGGAAATACAACTGAGGTTAATCTGTTTTTAATGATTGAATCCATATTTAAGGAAATTTGTACCAGTAATTTTAACAGAAATCTACTGTAGTTTAACCTGTAAACCAATCCCTGATACCATTACAAAATCATGCTTGTTAAGTTCTCTGGATTTGATCATTTGCATGTTTTATTTTTTTGTAATCTCCCTTGCTGCAATTCTTGAAAGAAGGGAAATGTTCACGTAGAAAAAATACAAGAAATAGGTCACAAAGTATTCAAATTCAGAAAGATTTATTAATTTATTTGTTTGTTTTTGTAAAAAACTGTTTGTGGTGATGGAGAAAAATACATATTGGCATAAAAACTTACTTGGTAACCAGCAACGGAGAGCTGTTGATAGTATAAAACATTGTGAGAAAGGACTCCCTCTGAAGTAACGTTGTTTTTGAGAAAGAGGTAATTTCACACTAAAATAATAAAATCTTCTTGCAAAAAGGTTTTTTTGGTATATCTGAAAGCACACAAATTTGTACAACAAGGGTGTTTTTTCTTTCATCATTTTCTTGCAACTTCGATGACCAATTGAGCCCAAATTTTCACAGGCTTGTTATTTTGTGCATATGTTGGGATACACCAAATGAGAACACTGGTCTTTGACAATTACCAAACGTGTTCAGTGCCTTTAAATCCTTTCAATTGTAATCACAAGAAATTTAAAGGAGTTCTTCTGCTAAATGGAAACCTTTCCCCAGCAGGAATTTGTTTTTCAGTTTTCTCCCATAACACCTATTTGAAGACAAAAAATATATTTTGTCCCAAAACACTTAAACGAACACAAAAATATATTGATTTAATGATACTATTGACAGCACCCTTACCATTGTATTAAAAGTTTCTACAGACCATGAAACAAGATGCAGCTAGAAAAAGAAAATAAAAGAACCCAAGATGGTGGATATGTTGCCTGTAGAGGAGTGAAGAATCCTGTTGCATCAAGAAGGGTGCAATAGAAAACACCCGATCCCAATGCCATTAAGGTTCCAGTAAGGATATCCACACTCTAGGCGCCCTATCATATATTTATACTGGTACCGCGTACAGATGGTTGTATGTTTGTCTGCTGTTTACCTAACCTGACTTTCCATGTGTACATACGTGACATTGCATTAGAATCGTTTTAATACTGCCATATAGGCAGAAAGTTTCCAATCATTCAAACTACTTTGTTTTCTTTTTTTTGTAATAATGTTATAATCCATGTGAGAAACTGCATAAGAATCTTATGTTATTGCCAACTTGATATCAAGTTACCAATTATTAAAACTATCTCTGATAGATTTCCATTTTCCAATGTAAATAGGCAATTTTGGTTGGTGTGTTGATTTAGAATGAAAGGAGAGACGGATTGAACTTATTATCTAAATTGAACATTACAATAATTAATATTTAATTCTTCCTTATAAGATAAAATACAAAATTGAAGCTTCTACAAATAAATTTAATTTTCAGTAACTTAGTGTATGTAAGCCATTTACTGAGGTATTTGTTCCATTAGGAAAAACATTTAAACTGTTCAAATGAATAAATCATGTTAGTTTTTGTGAAGAAGAAAAGTGTTGGTAATTATTAGAAATGTTATTTTTCATGCAGAGAACTGGTTGAAGAGAAGTACCCCCTCTTGTGTTCAGTAGTGGTTAGCTTTGGTGATGAATGCTCAATGTGTGGTTAGAATCTTCTATCTGCATTATGTTTAGATTTGACATACAGGTTTGATTTTGCAGTCTAGCTGCATTTTTGCCTATGCCGTGATCGCCTCTCCCCATGGTCTAGAAGAAAAAAAAATATGTATATTTTTTTATATTCCTATCTCAATCCATAACATCTTGAAAGCCTTTAGTAAAAAAAAAATACAGAAGAAATGGTACTTACTGTACCTCATACATATTCATGATCGAGGGCCGAATGCCAACTGGTTCATTGACCATCATGTGCCATATGCTATTTTTGCTGTTTACCAAGTGCGCGTGCCAGGTTTAATACATTTGCGAAGTAGACTATCAGATGTGCAACAGTCATGCACAGGGTAAATATGCATTCGTAGTACACACGCTCAAACATAGACCTAGCTAAAGATGGCGGCACACATAAATGTCAATTCCGGTTTGCCTGAGCTCAATGATATCGAACTAGAGAAATATGAGCTATATAGTAAAACATATATAACACTTTGTTTCGGATAGACAGTCAATATTAGCTCCCCTCTAGTTTGTCAACTTCCAATAGACTATTCAAGTCTCGCTCGTATCGAAAACAAGGAAACAGCTGGAGACCTTTTTCTATGAAAGAAGAAGATTTGTTTCTATGAAATCAAATTTTCTTTAACAATTTTATTTATACAAAGTTCTTGAATAAATAAATACCCACCACAATTTGTTACAAATACAACTTCAATTTGTATAAAATACAAATAGTTTGTTAAAATTAACAAGGAAACAAATTTTAAAACTTTGTACCAGGATGCTAATTTCTCTTAAACCCTAGAAGGTGTGCCCCGATGTTTTACTTTTTTCTTATTTTATTTTTTGTAAAGGTAAGCATCTTGTAGGTTTTGATTGTTTTTGACACCATATGAACTATCAGTGCAGGTAGTGGTTTCCACATAGCTTTTGGAAGCAATAAACTAGCCAGCAGAATCACTTGGACAGAAATTTGACTGGTCCTTAGTACTTATCAAACTATTTAAAGCGAATGTACTAATCTCTACAAAGTTAGTGCTGACACCTTGAAATGTTTTGCACAATGTGCATATTCTTTAATATTCATAAGATATTCCTTCCAAAATACTATTTTGGGGGGTTTTGTCTCTTTGGGTACAACGTTTGACTGTTGTTAGCAGAGGTTTAAAGTGATCATGCAGCTGTAAGTGTTTTGGAAGCTTAAAGTATAACTGCAGAGTTGGTACATGCACAACTGCCGGAAGTAATAACTTTAAATGCTCTCAATATATTTGAGAAAAACAATGTTTGGAATTTGATTGAATATGCCATTTTAAATCCTGCCAAAGCATGTAGGCATTTGTCTCTGTTTTGTAAAAAAAACCGCAAGCATTCCTTGTTATAAATTGCCACAGGTGTGATGTGTTTCTTGAAAGCTGATAATTGTAAAGAATATGCTTGTCCCCAAACCAATGATGTATGGTTAGTTAGCTGTACCATCCCTTTTTAAGTGACTTTTCAGAGATAATCTCCCCAGTACATTGATGAGAAGGTTTTTTTCTTGAGTTTGACCAACTGATGGCCTCAAGTATTTCAGATCCCCCCTCCCCTAATTCTTCATTTGGGTGAATAATGGTTGTATTGAGACAGAACCCATTAGTAAAGAGTCTCCGTAACTCACTAAGCTCTCGCATCTAATGACTATTTATTGGGTCGTGAATGTCGACTTGGTTTAGAATTGTGCAGACACCATTGTCGGGAAAAAAGTGACCTAATTTGCAGCCATGTAGATATCACCAGGAAGTGTGCCCCATAATTACGTTGATGATTGTACGATATATCCATCAAGATTATAGCTGCCCGCTGACGGTGATATTCCAACTAAAAGGGGGGAAATATTGTAAATCGGTTAGAGTTATGAACGCTCTGATTGCGTCTCCGTGCACTGATGAGGATATAAGACCCAACCTTTGGCAATATCGGATAGTGTGATAGGACTTTATCACTGCTTCTCAAGTTCCCTTTATGCAGTGATGTATTGTAGCACATATACATATATATTATTATTTTTGTTAAAGAGGCCAAACCATTTTACCTTTACAAACTCTTGTAGGATATGTTGTAAGAAAGAGAAACTTAGCGGCTGCGTGGAAGTTATATGACACATTAAAACAACAGGCTCATTATTTAGAGAAGAAGTTGAAATGTGGCATAGTGGAGAAACAATCTGGAAACTATAGTACGCTTTAACACCATGTGAGTAATCATTCATGAGTCGCAGTGCTGGTTCTGAAAAGAACTGGCCGTGTAATAACTCTACTCTTCAATCAATATGCTAGTATTACTTCCAAGAGAAATGTTACACTCTGGTGGCTGTATGCTTCAGAATCAACACAACTCAGAAGAGGGGTTCTGAAAAAAAACTTAGTTTCTAGATTATTACAAAGAGGCAAAGGCATGTGTGAGCAAGAGGTACTTGGTTCGATTCCTGCTTGAGCCATTGCAAAGACTTTGGAGAAACATTTCACCTTTTTGGTTTCATGTAAATCATGATATGTGGGATATAAAGAAGAGGGATTTGGTCTCCAAAACCCCTGTGGTTATGGGAGTTTCAAGTTTATTTAGACTAAAAGCAAATGGGGAAACAATACAGGAGGAATTGAATTATGCAAACAACCAGACATTGGAAGGTTTAGAGTGAAGAAGACCTGCAAGAGTCACCACTCTTGTATTCCCATTCATAAATATCTTTCCATTAAAAACATCCAAAAACCAATACAATTTAAGAACATATCTGACAGTTTGGCCTCAGCTCGACTCTGCTTTGAATTTCTATCCATGCTGGGCGCTAAGCAGCTCCTCGCCGAAGTTTAGAACTTGCATTCTTAAGTTTCAAACTTGCGCAAGTCAAATATGCGACCAACCAACTTAAATCGGGCCGTGAAATCATCTGATAGTGCCCTCTTTTTTTGACTCAATGTCCTCAGGCCATGTTTAACTACTCCTCACCGTGTTTATATCGCTTGTTTAAACATGGCCACATGATCTCCTCTTGACCAATCAGATTGATCAAATTTTTGAGAATGATAGATAAACTATGCCGGCCTGCAATATGATATCATGCGGTGAATGCATCTACACAGTACACAGTCAACCCTCATACTATCTGACCATTCAATACCATCCTTTGTGATTTTGAATGATAGATGAACTATGCCAGCCTGCAATACGATAGCAGGTGGTGAATTCCTCTACATAGTACACAATCAACCCTCTTACTGTCTGACAATTCAATACCATCCTCTGTGGTTTTGAATGATAAAGATAAACTATGCCAGCCTGCAACATGATGGTAAATGCATCTACACAGTACACACATGTATGTACATGTGTACACAGTTTACAGTTCCGTGCACAGTTGTGCCACCATACACAACCCATGCTGCAGTTGAATGGTTTAAACTGATTGGTCAACTAAATTGAATTTATTACCGAGAGTAGGGGGGATTAGCTATACACAAACAGAAATAGTCCTGAAAGTTTCAGTTCAAACTAATTTTGATCAAACTTGCCTTTAAACGTTTGTAAATGTTATCTCATGTCATCACTTATCACTTGCCATTGACTGTTAACCCAGCCAGCATCTTTGTTACATTAATCAGCCGAGAACGGGTGAGGAGCGACCCATTGGCCGGCATCTTGTCAATCAGGGAGGGGGGGAGGGCTTGGGGTCTTGGGTTACTCAAGTGTGCTGTGACAATTTTGTTCATATGTCGGGAAGAACCTTGAGTGGTGATATTGCAAGAGGAATTTGTTTTTGTGTTTTATTTATTTTTATTTTTTAATATTTTATTTAGTTTATAATTCTCTTTTTGGAGAAGAGCCTTCGAGTATTTGAGCCCAGAATATAGTTGTCATTTGGTAAAGTGGAAGGTGGTTCAAGTCCAACGTGAGTGGCCTGTTGAGAGGGCAGTGTTTGGCTTCATTATTTAGGAATGAAGATCAGGACAATTGTTTTTTAAAATTGATTTGATATCTCTTTAATAAATGAATGGTTACACAGGTACATAAAAATATGACACCGCTGTGAAAAAAAGAGAAATAACTCTTTGGTAAGCTAGTACTTGACAAGCTTTAGCCCATTTTATACTCCTTGGTAAGCTAGAGACCATTTTATAACTCCTTGCTAAGCTAGTACTTGACAAGCTTTAGACCATTTTATAACTCCTTGGTAAGCTAGTACTTGACAAGCTTTAGACCATTTTATAACTCCTTGGTAAGCTAGTACTTGACAAGCTTTAGACCATTTTATAACTCCTTGGTAAGCTAGTACTTGACAAGCTTTAGACCATTTTATAACTCCTTGGTAAGCTAGTACTTGACAAGCTTTAGACCATTTTATAACTCCTTGGTAAGCTAGTACTTGACAAGCTTTATTACAACTCCTTGGTAAGCTAGTACTTGACAAGCTTTAGACCATTTTATAACTCCTTGGTAAGCTAGTACTTGACAAGCTTTAGCCCATTTTATAACTCCTTAGTAAGCTAGTACTTGACAAGCTATAGACCATTTTATAACTCCTTGGTAAGCTAGTACTTGACAAGCTTTAGCCCATTTTATAACTCTTTAGTAAGCTGGTACTTGACAAGCTATAGACCATTTTATAACTCCTTGGTAAGCTAGTACTTGACAAGCTTTAGCCCATTTTATAACTCCTTAGTAAGCTAGTACTTGACAAGCTTTATTACAACTCCTTGGTAAGCTAGTACTTGACAAGCTTTATTACAACTCCTTAGTAAGCTAGTACTTGACAAGCTTTAGACCATTTTATAACTCCTTAGTAAGCTAGTACTTGACAAGCTTTAGACCATTTTATAACTCCTTAGTAAGCTAGTACTTGACAAGCTTTAGACCATTTTATAACTCCTTGGTAAGCTGGTACTTGACAAGCTTTAGACCATTTTATAACTCCTTGGTAAGCTAGTACTTGACAAGCTTTAGCCCATTTTATAACTCTTTGATAAGCTAGTATTTGACAAGCTTTAAACTATTTTCAACTCCTTATTAAGCTAGTACTGGGCAAGCTTTAGCCTATTTTCAACTCCATGGTAAGTTAGTATATTGACAAGCTTTAGCCCATTTTATCCTTCGCTGACAAAGAGCTGAATTGATTTAGTAATCAATTTGAAATTTTCATTGGCGCCACATATGAAAGTAAATAACTTAAAAGATACTAATGTTCTCCATCGAGCAAGTAATGGATACGATACATGTTTTGGGTTTGCAGTGCTCAGATTGTGAGTATAAAAGATGATAAATTGATGACAATTGCAGAATGAGCAACATCAGTTGAAGTTAGGTCATTATTGTTTTATTTCATATGAAGTTATTATTGCAAGTGATTCCCTTTAAGGATATAATTGACGTTGACTTCTGAAGTCATGGCACAAATCAGAGGCTTATCCAGATTATTACATTGATTGAGGAACTGATAGCGGTGTTTCATTCTCCTCACCTCAGTGAGCTGCAGACATAGATAGTCATAATGCTTGATTAATAACGTCATTAGGAATGGCATACTGAATGTAGCCTACAATCTAGATAATCTGTGGTATGAGTCTGGTTACCCTGGTCTGGCTCCAAGCTTTTCCTGTGTCTGGAGATTTGCATTGTCCTCATATCATCCTGATACTTAATCCCCCCCTTGCCGCACACCGCCCCCTTTTTTTACCCCTTCCTTCTCTGCTCGTAATCATTGATATCTACCACTAAATTGATCAAGTTGCACAGCCGGATGGCGTAGAAGCCAGCGCGGCTATTCATGGCGAGTCAGGCTCTGCAATATCTCCCACGTGGTTTTATGATTACGGAGGTATCAAAGTTATCCCACATGTGGGATTGTCAATCTGTATTGGAATACAGAGCAGATGAGTAGACCGTCAAAAAACTAAAGCTGAACGTAGAAAGTGTCATCATGACAATTTTTGTTTTAAAATATGAGGGATAGGGGGGTCGAGGAATGTTCCCAGGGGTACAGACCCCCCCCCTAACAACTTCAGCCACTGTTAAACAAATGTTGCATTGCCCTTCTTTCAAGTTGGACCCCTCCATTGCCAAAAGCCTTGAACTGCCAATGGTAGCAACTGATATCTAAACCAAATATCAAATTTTTTAGAGCATTATGATTTTTTTGTCTGATAATATTTATGTTTTCTGTTCTAAAACATAATAATTATTTGTTATATTTTGTTCATGTTTGATCTTTCTACTATCAATCTCTTCCAGTCTTCAAACTAGTCGGCCATTAAAGATGCTTTCAAGCTGGGGGACTCAATTGCAACGGAATATCTCATTTTTATGTATCGCGCCTAAATATAATGGGCCACAACTACCTTATTTGAGACAGTGAAATTTCCTGACAACTAGCAGCAACAGATTATCTGAAAATTCATCCATTTCTGGCCAATTAAGATTACCTGTTTTGGGTGAAAACAAAGTGTTTAGCTAGATGCCATGATTGCCTTCACGACTCTGTCAATAAGAAGGCATGCCAGGAAAAACTTATGCTGAATGGGGGGGGGGGGGAGGCGGGGAAACCTCAGGCTTGAGGAAGAAGAGTCATTACTAGAGAGAGGCAAGCAGATATTTCTTCTGTTTGTCAACTCCCCTGGTCTATTTGGGTGGAACTCGAAATATGGTAGATTGGTTTTTGAGATCGTGGTCAATATATGCAGACAAACAAAGCTGGACTCTTGGCGAGGATGTGGGACAAGGGGAATCAGTGGTGTACTTGTCAGTCAACGAGGATAGAAACAAAGCGATAATGAATGTGTACAGTGGCAAGATTGCTCTGGGGGAGGGGGGGAACAGAAGCCAGAATGAATGAACTGGGTAGAAAAAGATGAGCTTGTTTGCCTTGAGATATTTGAGGAAAATGTTTGATTTATTACAAATGGCTCATGTGTGTTTGTTGTCTGTGAGGCTGAATTTGTTTGCCACTGATGGGCAGAACATAAGTCCGTTGTTGCGAACAACAGCGGTACAATAGTTTGCTAGATTTTCTTTTGGTGAATGCTGGATGAATGAGAGTTTGACAATAGGCACACTGTCTGCTGGGAGGGTTATGTCATAAAATTGCTTCACAACAAGGCCTGTAGTCATCATCAAAATCAAGTAAAGGGAGGTTTCCCCCCCCCCCAAATCATGCAATATTTTGAAGCAATTGACAATCAGAAAAATATACTCAAATTTGAGTTGTGTTTGCTTTTAGAATAGGTATTTTGAAGTGATTTTACATAAATATAAAATGGCGCCCTCTGTTGTTCAGATTTAGTAGTAAACATTTTTTTCAATTTATTACCTCATAAATTTGTTTAAGAGAGCAAATTGAATAATGGCGCCCTCTTGTGAAAACCCTGGAACATAAAAAGATTTTGTCTATAACAAATGGGATTTGGGTGCAACTTTTGATGTTAATTCTTTGTGAAAACAAATTTCTGAAAGGATTATTTTTTTATCAAAACTTTTATCTTGTATGTATGAATTTAATTATGACTACCTCCTACACTGCACCAGCAGGTGGGAGCTCTTTTATGCGTGAACATGGGAATAGATTGTTTTCATTGATTTCTTCCTGGTCATAATGGATGTAAAAGACTTAGTTGCTTTGGCACTTCCATTTTCCTTGGAAGGGCGGGTTAGGGAGGTGATATATATACTATCCAGTCTTTGTTTTTGAAAATACATGAAGCATTTGTTGTAGTTTGTGCAAACATTGGACTATGTATGACACATGGTTGCCATTCAGCCAAGGATTAACATTACATGGTTGAATTACAAGGAGAAACAAATGCACTGCTCCAATCTAATTGGCACTTTAATCAATGTATTTATGTTGGTTCCCTGAGGGGGTTAACAAAGAAGGTTTTTCTGTTGTAACCAACAGAGTGGCAGAAACTCAACATATGGGAAACATCGATCAACTCATGTAACCACGATGTAAAGATGGTGGGGTTTTTAAAGAGTAAATCCACCGTATAATGCTGTTGAGCTTTTGTGGTATTGTGGGTGGGATGTGCCAATATTGACTTGCCCTCACTTTTATAAATAAGAAAACAAAACAAAAGCTGAAAACGTGTCGCTTGATAGAGAGCCAGTCTTGCTATTGATCATATAAATCATTAATTTGTATTTTGTTCAAAGCCTCGGTAAATTTAAATTGTTAGTTATCTCCCCCACCCCCCCCCCCCACCACCACTTGGAACATATGTTGTAGTGTTGACACCATCTGCAAGCTGACCAACAAGTGATGCGTCACATTGCCAATATAGCATGTGTTTTATTACATTTTGTCATGTTTTGTCAATCAATTCAAAATTATATTTCAATAAGTCAAGTTGAAAACATGCCAAGGTCTGCTTTCCCAATGAGACAGCCAAATCCCATAAATGGTAATTTTGAAATGGTTTTAAATCGTTTTAATTTTGTATTATTTAAGTTGGACAAATTTAGGATACTCCTTTATACATGTATATATTTTGTTTGAATGTCTGCTTTTCAGAACATTCCTGTTTAAAGCTTATAATAGAAAATGTGTCACATCCTAGGCTCAATTTCGTGGCACTGCTTACAGCGGAATTCTGTGCTTATTAGGCCTAGTCCATAGAATCACATGCTTTAATTGCCGTAAGTGCAGAATTCTGTGGTAAGCAACTCCATGAAACTGGGCCGTGATTTCACACACACCTTCAAATTAAAATTAATCTTCAGAATGATTTCCCACACTGCCAGAAAAAATTATAACTAGAGAATAAAATTAAAATTAAACATCACAGATAAGACCAGAAATGTAAAGACCGATGGTTAATGTCAGTGTGTTTCGTAATTAATGGTCATCAAGTTTTATAGTAACAGATAATGATCTAACAATCTGTTTGAACTTAGTGAACTAGTGAACACATTATTACAACGACTGGTGTTAAAGTTGCATGTCCTGTTATAATGACCAAGTTTTTCTGATTAATTCTTGGAACGTTTTTATTATGCCTAAAGATAGGAGGAAAGACAAAAACAAAATGTTTTCTTGAATCACCTACAGTGATCAACTTACAGTCACCAAGATATTTCCGGTAAAGATTAAATTTCTTCAAAACGTAGAATTGAAACAACGAAAATTGAAAAAACAAACCAAACAAACAATGTTCTTGCCATTATGTAAATAATCTTGACTCATTTTAACAGCTGTTTGGCAAAAATATTGCTTTAAACAAATATTTGAGAAGCAAAGCCTGGTAGATTACCAGTTGCAAAGTATAACTATTTAACAACTTTGCTGGTAACCTAATAAAGCCCAGCATGTTTTGTTCAGCGCTTGGTTAAATTCTTAGTGCTATCTGGGCCAAATGTATTAAAGCTGTTAAGTAGGAAGAATGTTTTATCACAGAAATACATTGCTGAGCAGAAACAGGTTACCAGCCAAAATACCATGTAAGAAACACTGTTTGTGACTGGTTCCCTCCTAAAGTTTTGCTCAGCAGAAAACTTTACTAAGCACCATTTATGAAACTAGGCCGTGGTGACTGAAATTTGACCCTTCATAATTTAAATAAATTCACCGTATAGGTGGTATGATATTTTTCTACATTGCCACTATCCTGTTTTTAAGTTAGACGTAATTCCAGCGTTAACCACGCCCTCTTCACACAAACTGGCTCCACTGATGCACAAAAAGTTCAATTGGACTTGGCTTTTACATACGCTTTTCTAAGGTCTTCTCAGAGTTAGAAGTTTCTGTCAAAAGAAATGCTTTTAAACAATGAAATGGGAGATTTGTTTTTTAATTACACACAAACGTATACCAGTTTTTGAGCAGAAGTAGAGAAAACTTTAAGCATGCAGCACATACACACGCGTGTGTGATGCAATGACTTACCAATGGGATAGGCTTTCCTGAAATCTGGACCCAATTTCTTGGCGCAGAATTCCCCAGTTAGTAGCCTAAGCGTCACTTTTGTGACGCTGCTAAAGCAGACAAATTTGCTTGACCAATTCAGGCTTAACAAAAAATTAGCAGGATACCAGTCAAAGATGGTGCATGTGACATGGTATTGTGGCTGGTAACCTTATTCTGGTAAGCATAATTTTGTTTTGCTTAGCTACTTTTTGTTTCCTGGTAGCAACTAATTGAATTAATTAACTACAAAATGTCAATTAATTACTGTCAGATGAAGTCACCATATTTAATTACCTGGAAAAGGTTGAGGGTTTAATTAACAGTGAGTTTGACTAATTTCTCATGAAGGTTTCACTTGCAACATTTTCACACCAAGAGAGATAAAGAGGGTGCAAAGATATTAATTCAGAGATGCTGAATTTAGGACGCAATTTCACAGGGCTACGCATTCTGCACTGCGAGTTGCCATTGTCTCTTCACACAGCATTAACACAACACTAATGTGCTAGCTGTTTAGTGAGCAATTGTGTAAACACATTTCGCTCACTAACCAACAAAGTAGAGACATAATGTCTGCTAAAGATTTTGTCAAAAATTCTTGTTCATGACAAGCTTTACTCCTCTGCAGATGCTGTGAGATTGTGGTATTTTCATATTTGAGGGAAATATATGACAATGGTTTGATTGTCTGTACTTGGGCTAATGCAAAGTTTGGGGAGAGATTTGTTATCAAATATCCAACTCTTTTTTTTTCTTCTCAAAAATTCCTGAAACGAAAAATAAAATCATAAGAATTTATTTCAAGGTGATACTGATACCATACACATCGATGCATAAATTTATAAATGATTTCTAAGCCAGAATTTCCTTTTATTCTTGACCATGTCCATGAGCAGCCCTTATAAATTCCTTATACTATTTATATAACTGATACTTTTATATTACTTTCCCAGATATTTAAATGCTTTTTGACATCAGCATTTATCACAGTGGGTCGGAGCATATTTCTTACACATGGATTCTTTCTGCCATTGTGATGCAGTTTACCAAAAGCAAACCTGTACAATTTTACACACCAATTTATACCCATTTGTGCATATCAAATGTGTGAAAAAGCTCTCTGTGAAGTTTTTTTTCTCTCCCCAAAAAGTGGGGTGTGTTTCCAAGTGAATTGAAATCAAACACTGTACCTATAAAGTGACACCAATTGTATTTACTCTTGATGGCATGTTCTCTGCCTCATGGTGAATATACTGTTTCAAAATTGAAAACCTTGTTTTGTTGAGTTTGTACTCCAGAGAAATCGGCATCCATCTTGTTTTATATTGGAGTGGATTGATGAATGGAAATACCGGTGGAATATATCGGGGTGTTTCAAGGAAGCAACACAAATTACCATCCTTTAGTGTTGATATTTGATACCGAAAGCATATCAGATCAGAACTCTTTTATTTTTAAATAAAATGTAATAGCGGGTGTAACATTGGTAACTTCTGAACTGAAAATGAAGAGAATATTTGTTGATGCTCCACTTCCTGCCAAAACTCAAAACTTTTTTTCAAATAGATGATAATAAGAGCTTTCAAATAACAGCTTATTTAGGCCTCTAATAATGGATCAGTATTCCTCAAGTTATAGAGTGTTCAGGACATCCATCACATTAATATCAAGGCTTGCTTAAGTTTTGGTTGTTTTCACTTTTAATACCATTTCACCATTTCCGAGCAGTTTCTGATTTTGGCGTTGGCGTAATATGTTGTGTAACACTTTAATAGCATTTCACACTAGTGCTAAGGTGTCAAATTTCACTAACATACGCGCGCGTACATGTCCAAGATTTGTTTACTTGCATGTACTGACTGTAGCCTACTGACTGCGGTCTGGTGCGCCGATGATCGCTTGAGTGGTAGAATGTTTGTCTGACTGCGGTGTTTTCAGCAAAAGTGACGTCATTGGTGCAGAGTGATTGATTCAAGTTCCAAAAACTCCGTGCAGTTTGAAGTGTTTCCTGAGATCCAACAAACGTTTTTAATGGATATTGTAAAGGGCGGTGAAACATTCCCCAGCTCATAAAAACAAAATTTGTATTTGTGTTTGTGTTTGTAGTCTTTGATTCTGTATATGTTGTTAATGTTTACGACATACTTTTAGCATAAAGCTACCCACTTCACATGTGTTAGTTCCAAAGATCAGAATTCATAAGGGAATTTATTGGCCATTAAAAAAGAAGAGAACAAAATAGGATTTCATTTTCAGCATTTTCAGAAAAAAACCTTAAATCTACTCTTTACCCATGTGTGACAGAGCTTCAAGGAAAGACTAAAAATGTCATTCCCTGCTTTAAAAAAAAATGCTACTGAACTATGGAATGAGCGAATGTAGGTTTAATTACACACAAAGTTATGCCAGTCATGGAGCTGGAATGGCGCAATTTTTCATCAGTATGTGTGCATAGGACATATCCATTGACCAACTGGATAGAGTTAATGTACAAATTTACAGACGTTTCACTGTCTTTATTTTGAACAAAATGAATCCAATTTTTTTTTTTTTTTTTTGGGGGGGGGATGTGTTATTAATTTTAATTTTTACTACTGGAATTGTATTCATATCTGAAATCGCTCCAGCACACCACCCAACGAGTTAGAAATTAACACGCGTCTGTGGTTTAATCTTGGGGACATGTGTCACCCCCAAAGGATACTTTGACACATGACTAATTGAATTTCTTGCCATGCGGGGCTTGCTCGGACAGAACCCCTGGAAAAAGAAGGAAAAAAAACCTCTCCAATCATTCTAAGCCTATGTTTGCCGCGTTAATTTGTGCGCAAGACTCATTGCCGTAACGGCGTTGGTGCATTGACACTGGGCGTGTGAACATAAATTGCATTATAAATTCAGTGTGAAAAATATGAGTTGGGGCTTAATTAATTGGAAAAAAATCAATGCCAAAGAACACCGCACTGTCAAATAATCAGTACACTATTTCACATTTTTGTTTTTCATTTGATACAATATGGACTCACTCGTTGTGTTTTCTATAATTTGCTCATGTGTTGTCTAACAAATTTGTATAATTTGTTCAATGTCTAACTTGAAAGTACAAATCTACCCAATTAACAAACTAAGTTTTGTGTCAGACAATATTTGAATTGATTTGCCGTTTAGTATAGGTAGGCAAAAACTTGAGGTAAGAGAGAGCTTTGACTGTTTATTAGTGTTGGTCACCTTTCGCCATTCTTTGTACCACAAAATGCTAACAATCACTGTCAACGTTTTTTCAAATAAACCTCAGAATAATTGATTTAGGTTGGAGTAGTCATTAGTCAAACTTGTCAGAAGTGTGCCTGAGTCGTGTACAGTTGGTAGAGTGCATACACGTTCCGCGGCGCTTAAGATTTTTTTGTTAGAATTGTTGTCGTGCATTGAGTGGAGGGCAGTAGTGTTTAATTTAATGAGATGATGACAGAATTTAATAACGCATTCAATGTTTGAATGAAAATAGCTTGAAACTTTAAGTAAGTTTAGTTTACCAACAGTAGCAAAATGGCTGTGTGTTTTTAATCAAGTATTTCCATAGTGTTGGAATAGGCAAGTCAGCCTTTGACAAATTGGTGGTTTATAAAAAATTATCTGAAAATTTTGACTTTTTAAAATTCTTTAGTCTTGTGCAGTGTACCACTTTCTCCCCCCCCCCCCCCGCCCCGCCCCAACTGGCATAATAATTATACAAAAAGAAATGCCATTGTATATTTTACTCTTTTTTGTTTTGATTTAATCTATTATTAAAGTCGTTTTTAAAATAAAATTCAGTTTTCTAAGTTTTTTTGACCCAAAACAAAATGATCTATAGGAGCCCTATATATATACAAGAAAATTCTTTTCAAGTCAGGTTCTTTTTATCACCTTCAACTCGTTTTATGTTAATAAATCTAGCAGAGAGACAAAAAAAAGGGAGACGGAAAAAGAAAAGCGGCTCAGTTATTTCCAATTAAACTTACAATGAAATTCACACTCGGATAGATTTCCTTCCCTTTCTAGGGTTCGTCTAGGATTCTCATTCAAACTAAACACACCGTCTGAATTTATTTGTAACAGACGGCCTCCATCAAGCAACCAATTTTCTATTCCTTGCAATTATTTATTCCAGAGACGAATTGGTGCCCGTTTCCAGTTCTCTCATTTCCCCTTGTATTCTCTCCGACCCAATTCCAGATTTTCAATTTCATAAACAAATACAAATTCTCGGTGTGTATATGTACTGTATACCAGGTGTGTGTACAAAGTAAACAAGTGCAGTGGCCAAACACAGGGTATATCACAGACTGAAGCTTATTGAATTCATTAAGATTGTGAGGCAGTTTCTACTGTTTCATCGTGCCATGGTATACAAAGGAAGAAAAACAACTACTCTGTGGCTAATGTACTCAATGGCGTTTTGTTTGCCGTGACCCCGTGCCCTTCTTCTTCACCTTTCTTCTATTGTTTCTATACCTGGTCTTTTCTTCAGTTTATATTTATGTTAAGATATTTTTGTGAATGAGCTTACCCAGCTCTCCCCTAAGAATTTAATGAAGATACAGTAGGTTCTTGATGCTTGTTATATCTTCCTTAGAAGTAGATTTTGGAACCTGTCCCCCCCCCCCCCCCGAAAAAAGGGGGGAGGGGCCTTTTCCAGCACAATCCTTACTGGACCTTAAATGGCGTGATTGATACACAATCACCCAAAGTGACAGAATAACTTTGCAGGGGTGGTCTGGGCATTGTTGGGTGATCAAATGAAAGTAAATAGCATTATAGCGCCACCTTGTGATCGGTATTTCACAACAATTTGTATATGAACTGAAATTAGGGGAAGATCTCGTATGAAGAATATTATTCAAAACTTGGTTTGGAAAAATGAAGTGTGATTCAAACCCCCTCCTAACCGTGTCTTCTTTAGATGCTGGATCTATGCTCGGGCGGATGGTGAAACAGCTCTGTAAATTTAAATATGAACTTTTGTTGACAAAAATGATGAAGCAGTTTTTACTATCAATATTCAAATATTTGTTAAAGGAAGGGTATACCTTTAGTAATTACTCCAAAAATTAATGACCATGAAAACTTACTTGGTAAGAAGCACTGCAGCTGTTGATAATGTATAACATTTTTAGAAACAATTCCCTTCAAAGGAATGTGGTTTTAGAGAGAGTTCAAAATCATTTCAATCAGAGAAATGTATGAAATGTTTCTCAGATTGTGTATTCCAATTTCAGATTATTCTTTCTGCTTAGACATAACCGCTCCAGACTTTCGGCAATATCTCAAAAACGCTACCACCTTTTGAAATGAAATTTTCACAGGAAGTTAGTTTTATTGTATACATCTACATTTATACAGGATTAAAACAATTGAACGGTTAAAAAAGCAAAGGTTTACTCTGCCTTTAAGCAATCAAGGAGATTATTTCATATTTTGTATGATTTTACTCAAAATAGGGAACTGATTTTTATTTAAGTTCATTTTTTTAAGTGGGAAGTAGCCTACGACTTAAATGCATCTTACACGTTTGGTAATTGGAGCATATTGTTTGATTCAATCCTATGTAGTTGTAGATATATACCATAAAACTAACCTGTGAAAATTTCATTTCAAAAGGGGGTAGCGTTTTTGAGATATTGCCGAAAGTCTGGAGCGGTTATGTCTAAGCAGAAAGAATAATCTGAAATTGGAATACACAATCTGAGAAACATTTCATACATTTCTCTGATTGAAATGATTTTGAACTCTCTCTAAGAATAATCTACATTGGAATACACACTCTGAGAAGCGTTCTCAATATTCAAAATATTTTGGGGATAAAAAGTGATATATTTTTCCATAACCACAGTCCTTCGAAGTAAAAAGTCTCTCAAAATGCGTTATACTATCCAAAGCTGCTGTACTTCTTACCAAGTAAGTTTTTATTGCCATAAATTTTCAGAGTCATTACCAAACGTTTACGATCATTAAATGCATAATCAGCACGTTCAGGTGTGTGAAAAGAACTTTGTGAACCACAATTGCACTTCTTTCTTTTATATGTAATTTGAAATATTGTTTACAGACAAAACAGGCACAACATTTTAGGATCAGCTATTGAGTTGGGTCTAATCTATGCCACATGACATTTGAGTATTGTTGGCTGGATACTTCAAGGAGTGACAAGATAGCAATGACCACGACTGAAAAGTACACAATTTATTGATTCATGTATTCACACGCATTAAACCACACAGACATCATCATCAAGATCTGAAAACAAAATCGGAAGTGCCCAATTCATCCGAAAATTCTGATTTGTTTTTTTATAAGAGGACAAATCTCAAAATCTCATGTGGGATTTTACGTAAACCATATTGCTAAGTTTGTATATGTAATATTTGGGGTGGGGAGGAATTATATGCAAGATTACAGATCTCCTCTGTATAAAATTAGGGAATTAAGGGCTTAGCTTGCCAATACCCCAGTAGGCTCTGCTCACAAAATATATTCTTCTCATGAGACCTTCTTGTTTCAAACAAGGTAATATTTTAATTGTCGTCAACGTTTTTAAAGGTATCAGTAAACGTTTGGTAATGACTCTGAAAATTAATGGCAATTAAAACTTACTTGGTTAGATGTACAGCAGCTTTGGATAGTATAATGAATTTTGAGAAACCTTTCACTTTGAAGTACTGCTGTTATGGAAAAAGATATCACTTTTTATCCCAACAAATTTGAAATTGAGAGGCCGTAACGCTTTTCAGAGTGTGTATTCCAATGCAGATTATTATTCCTGCATGGACATAACCACTCCAGATGTTTGGCAATATCTCAAAAACGCTATCACATTTTGAAATGAAATTTTTACAGGTTAGTTTTATGGTATATATCTACAACTATATAGGATTGAAACAAACGGTGTGTTCCAATTACCATATTACGATACCTTTAAGTGGGAAATAACAGCACTGTAAACTTCCTGGAGATACACATTTGCAGACCCAGGGCCCTAAGATTACCAGCCAAAGTACGATGCCACATGTAGGCCTACCATCTGTAATTGGTATCCTGCTAATATTTGCTTAATAGCAAAAAATACTCAAGCAAACTAATTGTATGATAAGCAGAGCCCAGTTTTATTGAGCTGTTGGAGAAACTGGAGCTTCTGGTAATTTCTATGAAGCAAAAATAAGTGGGGAACCAGTTGCAACCAATGGTGCATGGTAATTTGTTTGGTAGTCTGTTTTTTTCTCTGTTAAGCAATATTTATGTGAATACAGCTTTGTGAAATTTTGCCCTGATTAACAACAAAAATGCTGTTTGATGCCGATTGGTTTGGTTGGTCCCACGTAAATCAGTAATCAGCAAATTGATTTGTAAAGTATAGTTCAATGGTTAGCAGCTCAAACTTAATACAAAAAAGACAGACCTAGGGTGTGTTTTTCGCAGTTTTAACCAATAACTGTTTCGGTTGAATTGGCCATTGGTTAATCACTGGCCATAAACCGAAACAGTTATCGGTTACATCCGCAAAAACGCACCCCTATCAAGCCCTGTACCTTTATGCACTAACCAATCACAACTGTGAATGCATGCCCAAAAGACTGACAAAAAGTCGGAGATGTTAAAATCTCATCACAAATTTATGCAAATGAGCTGCCCCCATTAGGATACCCGCATTGTGCATGTTGTATGTGGCGTGGTGTGCTGGCTTCAAGATTGAAGAGAACCATGGGTCTATTCATGTGAGTGCCGTTGCTAGGCAGTTTCTCTCGTGGGCAGGGCTTAACGGATTTAGTCAATTGGAGAATTGCTATCTCCTGTCCTTTTTTGGTAAACAATTTGTAAGAATCATTGGGGGGGAAATAAGTGCAAAATGGTTCAATCTCTGATTATTTTTTGTACGTCAAAATTGATAATACCCTCCTAGAATTTGTTATGTGTGAACATAACAACTTATGAATCTATTTGTTATTTGTCGTATAGATGGAAACATAAGAATGAAATGAATATGCATATATACCATGTAGTCATACATTTTCATATCCCAACTGCAATAATTTTGTTTTGGAAATGCATTTTAGAAATACCAATAACAGAAAGACCCATTGAGAATGTGCTGACAAACGGGACATGTCTGAGGATGAATTATCTGACAAGTGTTCACTGCAGGAAGCCTGGCCTAGAGGGTCTGCCACCCCCTTCTCATCCCCCCTCCCTCAACCCCTCCCCTCATCTGAGAGCAACGCATTGCTTGCAGATACCATTACAAACACATCCATTCGAACCACTGGGGAATCATACCATTGAATCCAAATGGAATAGCTGGAATTGCAAACGAAGACACCAGGCCTGAATCGCTCAAGCCAATTTTATGGGCATGATAAATTGTGGTAACGATGCGGGGCCTTGATACATATAGTGTATGTTCAGGGTTTTCCCAAGTGAGTCGTTACTGGCAAATGTGGCGTCATTCCTCACCTGATTGTCACCTCCCAAATCGTTTTTAAATGTATTTTTATCATTCCTGAAAGACAATTTGTCGGTGCACATTTTCATAACTCACATTCATGGTTTACATGCGATATTTCACAGTGCTCAACTTTGCGGATTGGCCCATGGCATAGGGAATGCCAAATGCCGGTTTGCAAAAACCTTGCTGTTGCTGGTGAGAGGAGAAAAAAAAGCAAATACCTTTTTCTCTCCACCTTCCCCCCCCCCACCCCCAATGTCTGACTAGAATTTCCTGAACATGATTAAAGTTCCTGGACAACATGGATTCAAGTCAAGTATCGGCCTCTACAAGCCCATGCGTATCAGTGTTGGAATAATCCGTGGCCAGGCCTCTTGATTTCGTTTGTGCATATATGCTCAGTCTCTTTAGTATGACGCATGCATTCCTGTCAGTGAACATTGCGTGTATGGTTAAAATTCTGGGTGCATTTGGAGGCCCGGCTTCTAATCAATAGTTCCCAATACTATTATCTTGCAATTCTAATACAAGGGTTCCACTTTAGAAACCTGTCACTTTGTTGAAAGACTTGGAAGTATTTGAATGAGGGACTCAGCACTTACAATCTTAAGATATTCAGGTATCACTTATATAGGGGATCACATTCAGACTGCTTTTGCCAGTGAACTACTCTGTAACCAAGGGATAAACTAAGGTGCTTTTATTGCAGACGTTCACTTAACCAATTAACTTGCATCAACTATTTAACTATTATATTATTTAAACATATTTCAACGTTTGGAGAGTGATTTGCGTTGTAATTCCAAGGAAGAGTTGTACATGTACTGTAAACATTCTTTAAAATCTATTTGCTGGTCAAAATGACTGAACAGTTGTTTTTTGTTTGCTATGTTTTTCAGCTGAGTTTCAATATGTTTTTAAGTCCTCGTCCACATGAAGTGAGACTCATTTGGTGTTTTACAATCCTTTTGCTTTTGAGTGTTCTTTCTTTTTTTCACTTCTAAGATCAATGAATGGCCATGATTGGGCCTTTTTTGTAGAAATTTCACCCACAGCCCATGGTATGAAAGAAGATCAACAAAGATACTATGATGACTAATTACCATGATTGCTAACAGATTTAAATGGCAATTTTATACCAGAACAATGAAATGTAACAGACCTATTGGAATACAACATAGTTAACAAGACAGTGTATAAATGCTTCCTTGATTTTAAACCCTGTTTTTTATTCTGTTTTCAATCCTTCTGCAGGTATGTATGACTTTTGCTGACCTGCATTTTACTCAAGTTCAAAGGGAATCCCCCTTTCCTGAAACTCAGGAAGCACATATGTTTTTTCACAGATAATTTTGGTAAAAAGGAAAGGTAAGTTGTGTGTGTCTTATTTTTAGACGGTTTTGTCACTGACTGGAATCGATTTCAGTTTTGTGGAGTTTGTGTTTAATCAAACAACATTTTCTCAGAGGATTGGTCTTGATTCTGTATGTTAGAGAAGTAGCTTTACTTGTGAAGCATTCACCTACTGCGTGTATAGATACAACGCAGATGTTTTAGTTATGCAAGATCTTTTGATGCTCGCTTCCATTTCCGCCTGATTTTTAGCATAATTCAGAAGCCATATCACCCTTTAAAATTGAGGCACCTCCCAGAAGCTTCTTCCCTCTGTAGAATTTTGCACTTAACAAATTTCTTTTTAGCTCTCTCCTTTCTTGAAATGTAACAGAGCTGTCTATTATAACAAATAGGGCAGTCGGCATAGTATAACTGTAGCTCTAACCTTCCGCGTGGGTCCCTTTTGTTGGAATGGCGTTGGAATGACCAAATATTTAGAGGAATTCGATTAGTCGCCGAGGGAAATGCAGTTCTGTGTCCAGTCGGTGCTTTGATGTTGTGCAAGATAAGACTTGCTCCTTTGTATTTCAATCAATACAGTCTCGTATGGTGGTCGAGTAATTTTTGTTTAGAACATTGCGCTATATATGCCCGCCGAACCAAAAAAAACATTTCTCTCCTTTGAAACAGTCCCGGCAGAAATCGCTGGATCACACCATTCTGTGCAAAATTAATTTCACAAGAGTAGGCATTCTCACTCGGCATTATTCCTCACCCCCCCCCCTCCCCCATTACTTTTTTTTTCTCCCCTCTCTTTTCATTTTTTCTTTTTGGCTGAATGTGTTCGTACCTCTGGAACAAATGTCATCTGCATGGCAGAGAGGGCTGGCAAGTGTTGGAAAATTGTATTAGGTGCTTGCTTCCGTGCCAGCACTCAATCGGGGCCTGTATCACCAACACAATGGGTGGGTCACGGCTGTGCTGTATGCACAACTGACAACCCTCTACCTCTGTTGGAACTGTAACTGATTAGAAGAACTGTCGTCGCCGCTCGTTAATAAATAAGCTTGGGAACTTTTATGTGTGACTCAGCAGCCATCTTGGTTTTCTTCCATATAAGTTCATGTGATCAAAGCGAGAGGGGAAGGGATAGATTTTAGTCTAGTTCCTCTTTATTTGTTTTATGAAATTCCTTTTGTCTGAGAAGTTGACTGCAATGTTGTTATTTTTTTGTTGATAACTAAAAATGTCTTCAAAGTAAGTTTCATAAGACCATACAGGATAAATGTCACTGTCCACATCTTTACAAATACAGATCTTCAGTTTCTACATGCAGATGAAATATTTATAATAGCAGCATTAAATAAAGTAGAAAACTCAAAACAAAGTGTTGAACAAGACAAGTCATAACAAATACATGGAAAATGAATAAGTGTGTGGGTTGGAGGGCGGGGAGGGGAGAGTGAATGGTTATCCACAGGTTTTCCATATGAATCAGAATTTGGAACAAACAACTGGAAACTGCATATTTATCAGTTCAAATTGGAATGATATAACTTGATTTTTGTTTGGGGGGTATAAGGAGATGTGCATCTTTGTTGTCAGAAGAGTACGTTCAGTTAAAGAATAATAAATATAGGTGAAATGGTGAATAATGCTTATATTTATTACATCAGGTTAAACTCAATTACATTTTTATCTTTTAAAATGACAGCAATTTTAGTGGAAATTATTTGCAGATTAATACTAGTGCCAACTCTGTGGTATTAAAACTTTATATTTGAAAATCAATCATTTCTTTCTCAATCCTTTATACTTTCTTTTAGGCCAAGACAGCTGAAATGCAATCTATATTTTCTTTCACAAATTATTTTTCAAATAATTTTGTTTTTTTCAATCTCTGAATGTCAATTCTTTTGAGTATTTCTTGAATTTCCTTTATCTTTTCGACCACTGACAACAAGCTCCAATCTGAAATCATTGGATAAAGAGACAAGTTTTGACAGTGAACCTGTAGTGTGTTGAGATTTGATGAGAATAAAAAACAAGAAGTTAAGTGAAGTTTGGTGTGCTTTAGCATTCCAGCATGTCTGGATAAGCCAGTGGGATTTATTTAACAACTCCAGAAGCATGAAGTAACAGAAGTGAGGGTTTAAATATTTGTTCTCATGCCTTATGGCATTCTGGGAATAGCTCCTACTGGATGCAACATGCTCACCTGCCACTTGCTGCAATATATTATCTGCTTCTTAAAAACCACCCCCCCCCTAGTTTTCAAGAAGGTTATATGCCTTTGCCATTAAATTTTGTTAAGAGGTTCTTCGCGTGACTTCTAATCAAGTTTTATAAGAACAGTCAGATGTTTGCATGGAATTTTTTTGCAATGCAATTTTTTTAATTGAGAAGATAAGATTGAGTTTTGTACTGAAAAAGGAAGGTAGGTTTTGTCCTAAAAAAGGAAGGGGGCAGGGGGATATCACGGTCTGAGGATTGTGACAGGCAGAAGTACACTACCTTATATTATCTATCTTTTGGGCATTTTGTTATATGGGAATAAGCTCTGATTATTTTCAAAGAGGCGTGAGGGAGGCCGGGGACTTTTCCTGCATTTTTCCTACTTGAAGGCGGCATTAAAAACTATCAAATTAGAGAGCGTGGTCTTTCATAAAATGGTTCAAAGCCCAAATGTTTTAATCTTGGAATGGAGTGGTTTGTAGGAAGCTGAATGTGTGAAGTGATTAAATTGTTTAATTGCAAGTGCTTCTTTATTTGGAGCAAGGTACAAGTGGGTTTATCCTGTGAGGGTCTTAGTGCGTCGACCCTAGATATGAAGACGGCAGCCACTTCTAAGTTCCCGAGCTGTCATTCTCAAGTGTGGCTCATCCTTTTAAGCATAGCAGTGATGATTCCTCGAGTCTCTCTAAATACATTATGAAAACTTTTGTGTTTCTGGTATTACGATGTTCTCCGCTAAACCGGGTTCCCTGATTTGATCTGGAAAGCCATACAAAGACATCTTGTTTTTCAACTTGGCTTTGATTTAATTTGACGTTCTTCTCTTGGGAAACCTCAAGGTTGAACGAGATAGGCAAGCACTTTTCCCCCCATTGCCGTATTTCCCCACATGGGCCCATCTTTTATGACATTTTAATGGCACTGACGCACACAATATTCTGAGCTGGCTGCGGCAGCTATCCCCTGGGCAACCTTATAGAAAATTATTTCTGGCACCTTTAACTTTTTTCCGTGATATTTGACCTTTAGAAACTTGAGTTTGGAAGAAGAAAAAATATGACAGCTTGGAAAGTAACTGATAAGAAGTTACAATGTTTTTAAACATCTAAATTACTGATAAATGGATACTTGTCTTTTATACAATATTTCGCGTATTGATTTTCAATGCAGGCCAGTTTGAAGAGAAAGTATTGTGAAATATTATCATGCATGAGAGATAAGTTAAAGGAAATCAAGTATCAGTATTTTAAAACACAACCCAGTTACATACTTCTTTGTTTGGAACTTCTTTGTGATAACAAATGCCAGTTTTTCAAAAGTTGGATGTTGGAGTTTTTGAGGTTGACGTTTTCCCATTCACTCCACCCCACAATAAATGCTAAGCTCTTCCAACTGGCTATGTATACAGTGCTATGAAGTTAGCAGATTGTTGAGAATGGTTGCTGGTATAATCACTAAATCCCTCCATTCAGAACGCAGGCGTAAAAAAGCACATTGATATCAAGCTCAAAAAACTGCATTGATGGCACAAAAGCTCTGAGTGCCCCAAACACACCCTTGATATGTGTTAAGTTATTGTTGCTAGTGAAGTCCATCTAACAAATGGGCTCTGTTACAAAGCCCTGATGGAAAGGTATTTCACTCTAGTTTTGTTTACTACAAAACACTCTGACGACTGCATCAGTCCATCAAAGTCTTTAGGGTATTCAAGCCAAGGCCTCGGCAAAAAAAAGTACAAACCAAAAAACCAATGCCACATTCTTTTTGTCAAAGAAATTTTCAATTTTGAGACAGCCATGCCCTAGGGCCCTTTTTCTTGAAAATATAACCAAAGAAAAAAAAAGGTGGAAAGTTTGGCATGCCTCACCAAGTATTTCAGTAGTGGTGATATGTTGCATAGGGTCAGTACAAGTCAGCTCCATTGGGAACTGTAGCTGGGTTGCACTCTGTAAGTTCAAACAGAGAAGTGGGCAGAATGATTTCAGCACCAGTGGTTATACAGTATAGTGCTTGTTGCTTCTGTGCCATTAGGTTTCTCAAAGTTAGTTTTGGAGTCAGAGGTGTTTTGTTTTTTTTAATACTTAATTCACAGGCAGTTATGCAGGGAAAGTTACAGTTGCTTTGTTTGGTTTCAAAGTGCAATATTTTGAGTCCATAGAGGGCGCTTTAAGGTCTGGGGCACTTTTTAATATATTTTTAGCTGCTGTGGTGAAGTTGTAACTCGATTATAAAAAGAATGGTACTTAGTCGTGAAGGTCGTGATACCCTTTGCCCTTGTGTGAAAATGATTAACAGCTTTACGCACAAAATGAGGGACAACTTCTGGTAATTGCAACTCATTAGCTAGCCCAAGCATGGAAGCATCTTTCTGTCAGTCTTACTTAAAAATTAGGTAGTTCAGTGGCGTTTTATTGGAAAGGAAAGGAAGTGCTATCTGATGCACTATCTTTGATACGTTGAAGTTCCTCTCCCATTGTCCAGACAACCTTGGAAGCCACGATGAATCAAATAATTCCAAGTTAACTAGGTCTGTCTGGTGATATGCTGAATGTATTAAGACTGCAATCTCTGCAAGAGAATAATGGCATGCGCAAAGACAGCCATTAAGAAACCTCCGCCATTCTGGACCTCCGATTCCCATGCACGATCAGACCCAGCCTAATGATACCAAATTGCTGCGAGTGTGTACCATCAGTTTTCCCTGATCTTCTGAATGGAACATGGGACAGTTTGGCTTAGGATGTCAATTTCCTTGAACTTTTTTAAGCGGGAACATGCACAGAATAACTCAGTGTTGCGGTTGACAAATTGAGAGTGTCATCCGTGCCATATTGCCGGCTTGTGATTCATTGTTTCAACTACAATCAAATTACATTGTTAACCCAGCTTTGCGCAAAGTGTAACCGACTACAATTTCAGGACTTTAGGATTGCTGTAAACTACTCTGGAGAAAATTAGGAAAAGAGGTCGGATTAAACACAAAGCTCCCTCATCAAAAATTAAGACTGATGTTGCATTCTTGTAAACATGAATTATATGAGACTAAAGCCATATTTACAGGGTGTGTATAACATTGATAAGATTAAAAAAGACAAGCGTTCACAGATTAACTCATGACTTTACCTGAATGATGGTCATAGTGGAAAACTTCCCTTCAAATAGTTTTGCCTGAAATGCTATAGTTTTTTTAGAAATTAGTAAAAAAAATATTTTTGATCTTGCTAGTCGGAACTGCGATGTTTGAAAACAGTGTCACAATCAGTGATGGATTTTGTTGGCTATTTTTGTGTGACTCTGATGACCGATCAAGCTTAAACTTTCACAGATTTGATATTTCATGTATATGTTGCATCACACATAGTGCGTAAACTAGTCTCTGACAATTACCAATGTTGTTAGCAGGCTTTCACAGCAAGTTCCTAGAATTCTGCTCGAGGATATCATCAGGAATGAGCTATAAAGAATTTTCTATGACGGTAAAGCTGCAAAAACCTGATTACACATAAAAGAATGTAAATGAGCAACCATTTCCACAGTGCAACAAATACCAAAATATTTGAGATCATTTTCACAGTTGCCAAGGAATTTTTTTAATGAAAACAAATAAATAAACCGACACCAGCGAAGGTTGGTTTCATACTCATTCTTCTCTGAACTCTTTTAGAGAATTTATCACCAAGGAAAAAAGTACACTTATAATCTTTTCACTGTACGATGTAGGCCTACAACCTTGAATTAAACCCAAACAAAATCTCACTCCTTTGCAGTAATTATACAATATTGTACCTCCATGATTTCATGATCCATCTTGGATAATCAGACACATTCAGGAAGTATAGTGTTGTCAACGGCTTATCTCATGCTGACGTCCCTGGGATCGCACTGAAAGCATGCTCTAAATAAAGTCAGTTTGTTTAAGTTCCTTGTAATCTCCGAGTGCATTAACGAGGCCAAGTCTTGGAAGTAGGGCTCTAAAATGTGATATTCTTTGCGAAACTGGGTGTCCTAGATTTTCTTTTCAGAGTGTGTAAACAACTTGATACGTAAAATAAAAAATGCTGTAGGCCTACTGAATGAAGGAATGCCCTTTGAAACTTTCAATCAAGCTACGGAAATTTAGTTTTTCGTGGTGGATTTTCATTTAAAGTAAGTCGTTTTATTGTGTTGTACTAATTCAAAATGATTAAACACTTTGAACATTACCGGATCTCTTCACATACATCTTTTTCAATTCCTCCCCCCACCCCAGATTTTTTTTTAAATAGGACATTTCAATGAAGGAAATGTTAAGTCATTAAACCTTTGGTATTATTTTTATTACCTAGGTTTTATGGTGTTCATTGTGGGGTGCTTTGGGGTATTTTACATAAGGCGCCATATAAATGCCTTTTATTAATATTTATTATTATATCAAGATTGTTCATTTTTAAGTTAGATATCTAAAAATTAGAAAGAGAGGCAGTAACTCTATGAATTACCTCCGAAGCGCAACATGCTGCCAGTTCAGAGTCATTGTCCTTTTGACCAAGTGGAGACCAAGACCGGCTACCTATTTGTCAGAATCTTTAACTCGCTCAAATCACACCTTGTATAATAAACAATTTTAAAAAATATTTTGCGCAGTTGCATTTTCTCACCCTTCAATTTTTTGTATATTTACATCTTGTCAAAAATACAGACAATACAATGCCAGCAAACTATGTCATAACAAATAGCTTGCGTGTTATGTTGTGTTTATTTGACTGTCCACAGACAGATGGGTAAAGAAATTATTTGACAACCACTGTTACACTTTATTACTTCTCAGAAGGTTAATGGCAATGTAAACCTTTCGAATAATTGTCCTAATTTGAGAGACTGAGAATTAGGATTGTAATAGATGGTTATTCATGTGTCATGTCTCTGTGAAGTCGTTTGTCATTTTCTCATTAAGTGTTGGAAATTCATTGAAGTGGAACTCAAAACTCGGCTGAAATATTTTTTGATGAATGAGTTTAATCAAGTGATATCTATACATATATATTGATACATATGTACATATCTATTTATAAAACTAGTAGGTGAGATGGCCTTAGCTTTCGAGCTAAACCTGACCTTTACAAACAAAAACATATCCATTTATAGCAAAAAGAGGAGCAAAGGATTATGGGAAGGCATCCAGAAAAAAAGGGGACAATTATAGCCAATCAAAGTTATTAATTTGCAAACAAAGGGGTGGCTAAGAACCAATCAGATTAAAGTAGTGAGGATATACACATGTACGTGTATTTTCCCATTATATTAATTTTGTGTGCAGCCACATGAACAGCTTAAGCAACAAGTATTGCATTAAACAACTTCTGCTAAGCAACAATGAGCATCTAGATACCAGTCACAGATGCTACATGTGAAATGGTATTTTAGCAGGTCACCTTTTTTCCTGGTAAGCATAATTTTGTTGTGCTTAGCTACTTTGTGCTTGTACCAAAATGCCCATAGCGGCCGCAAGATTTGACCTACTTTCTCTCAAACAAGATGGTCAAAGAAAAGGTATCGGATCAAATTGAAATTTTCCAATGTTTCCTATGTTAACATAGAATGTACAACTCTAAAACAAAACCACGTATTTCTGTTTCTTAATAATTTTGCAAAATATTTTCCTGAAAATAACGGGGCGAAAAATCAACAAAATTAGCAATGCCTGGGCGTATGGTGATGATTATACAGAAATGAACGGTCTCTAAAGGGTTAAGCAAGTTGAAGGTTGGGTCATACCTGGGGCACAATCCCTGGCCACTCAGAAGGTAAGGTTTGTAGGCTTCTGACCTGGTCCAACAGAGCAATACATAGCCTATTGGCATAACTGCCCACCAACATAGGGCGAAAGATCAGAGCCCAATTATAAAGCTGTTTAACAGAAAATACTGCTCAGTAACTTTCCTTTCTAAGCAGTAAAATAAGTGGGGCAACAATGTGAACTTTATGGAGAGTTGCCTGGTAATATACAGCTGTACCTAAACAGCCATCAAATGTCTCTACCATTCCCTACTATTCTGCACATGCCGTCCACGTGCACCATTTACCTTGAACTGTACACCTTTTAAAATACACATTGGTTACCTTTTCAGGAACTTGTGGTAAACTTTAAGTCCTCACTTCATTTACAGTTGTAAAGGAGTCATTTCTGTTTTACTTGAGTTGCACAATGCATGACTGAAATAGTTCCATGAAAATATTCGCATTCTCAATAAAAAAAATAAGTCTTATGTTTTGGAAGCCATCTTAAAAACACCGTATTTGCACTGGTTCCCTACGTGTCATTTCCACATCATGTACTGGTACCCAATGCTTGTGGCTCTACGGTATTGACAATGATTTGAATTTAGTGTTAAAGAAGATTTTTTACTACTTTTCTGGTTTGTATTGGTATCAGTTATGTACACAACTGTGTCCTTGAATGGAACAGTATCATTATTTAAAGTAATATACACTGTTTTTGTTAGTTTTTAGACGGAATATTAAATGAGTAATTTGTTTTTTCATGTAATGTTGATAGATTTGTAATATTTACTTTTTGTTGTATTGGTAGCTATGGACATCATATGAATGGTAAAATGTTATCAATTAATGTTGAGGACAATGTAACTCTTATGTGACAATCACTGGCAATGGCTCTAAGATTGTTTCTGTGCCTTCTAAAACTTAGAAGGAAAAAAGGAACTAGTTCAAGCAAATTGTATTTTGTGATATTTTAAAAGCAATTTTTCCCATGTCAAACCACACCTACTGTTGAGAGGGAAAAGACCTTTGCAATAAGGAGGGTTCAATGACCCAGAGAGAGAGAGAGACCGCTATACGCTAGGGCAATCACATCCCTGGAGGAAATGTAGAAAACTAAAAGGAAACCTGCTGTCCAGATCCGGAAGTCTCATTTTTCTCCCAGTGTTGTCGGACAGGAAAAGATACCAAAAGCACAGCACAAAAAAACAATATATAACGGCAAATTACTGATAATGATTCCCTTTTTATCTCGGGGGAAAGATAGCACACCGAGTCAGAATACAAAAGTAAAGCCAAGTCCATTTGTTCAAAGGGAAAGTGGTATCGGATTTCTGCAACAGGAAAAACAACATTTAGGTCAAGATGTCACGGTCAAAATTCACAAAAGTGAACAAATTTTGGAAAAACACTTGGCATATAAAGAATCAATCCTATAGTGTTCTCAGGAGCATATGTAAAAAATGAGATGTTTTCAGTTGTGTAACATGTTCCCTTTGAATTCTGGGATTAAGTTTAGGAATGTGACCGCATGTCTCTTTTGATTCTGTGGCCTTGCCCAAATCGGCGGCTACGGCTGGATGCGCCATTATGCGTTGAAGTATAGAACATCCTTAGCAACAGTCGTAGCTGTAGCTGTAGCCGTGAATTCGGATACGCCCCGAGTATCAAGCATGGTGCAGAAATAGCAGCACAGTTAAAGCTCTCTAAGGGGGGTCTTTCTGAATATAGTTACATTTGTCTATCTAACAAATTAGAAAGCCCCTTAGGTTCAGCAAGGTTTGAACTCTCAATTCTTGTATTATCTGAAAATCGACGCCAACAAGCAATTGTTTATATTTTCATTTGGAGTCTGCAGTGTCTAGGTCATGTCCTCTCAGTCAGCTTCCAGCCTGTGACGGGCCTGGCATGGTGCCCCTTCCATATTTGTTGGTCACAACATGATTCTAATGCGTCAATGGCAGACCCTGCTGACAAAGCATCACGGAGTACATGATGACACTGTCAAACAAATTACCAGCCGATTTCAGGCTTTGCTGGTCATGCTAATACACAGCGTCAGACTCGTATTATACAATTACTTATTTATCTGAACATTTAAACTTTACACGATTGACTCAAAAGAGAGTTTGCAACATACTTTTCTTTATCGCAAATCCAACACAGTTGAACTTCCATGCTAAGGTTATTAATATTATTACTAATTAACAGTTAATATTATTATTAATAAGTTTTGATATTAACATTTGATCAGTTTATTGATCTTTTCATCTCAAAGATTTTCCCTTTACAGTAAAGTATGACATTGTCCTTTTGAGATTTTTCAGGGTATCAGCCTGCATGTGTTCCGTTTTACCAGTACCCAATGTTGCCCTTAAAATGTAGGGTACCAACCGCATCTCGGGACGCAGCATTCACAGAAATTTGAATGTCCAAAAAACAACTAAACATGGTCCTTGGAGATTCAACTTTGTTGACATACTTTTATTGATTTATAATCAACAGAGGCACTTCAGACAAAATCATTTTGCAGGATGCTTACTAGCATTACCATCCAAGTAGGCTTTTGGAAAAAAATTACACTTTTTGAGGGAAGGGGGCGGGGGTTTCATTACCAAAGTATGACCCTACCTTCAAACTGTGGAAGATATGTTTAACTTGGGCTGTCAGAACCATGTTCATACCTTTCTGGTTTTCTAGGAATTTGTAATCAAACTTAGGTTATAAAGTCCCATCAAATTGGCCGCATATTTTGTTTTGGTAATGGTTAATGCAAAATGGAGTTCTTTTATATTCCTCCTTTTTTTGTGACAAGTTTATGAAACTTTACCCTTACGAAAAGTGCATTGGTCTTACTGTCACTCGTACTATTAGCTCTTCCTCATGGGTATTGAACACACAAGAGTTTACCAAATTTGTGCAATGTCACTTTGAAGTTCATGATGACAATACAAATATTGTTCTTTACATTTGAAAACCTCTCTTGTGAACCAAACTTGAGTTGTATTATTTCTTACCGTTGGACTTTGAAAAATACAAGGTTTTCTTTGTGCCCCTATTTTAGTTATATTTAACAAAGTCAACTAAGATGTGAATAACCACTAAATACACTTTTATCCCTTTTTTTTCTCATTTTTTTTCTCTCTCTCGTTCCCCCTTTCTTTCTTTCATAAAATTTTGTCACTCTGTCAAATATTTCTTGTGTTGACATCACAAACTAAAAGTTTTGAAAGGGTAAACCTGAAACACAAATTATCCATTTTTCCTCACAAAGGGTCTGCAGACAATGTGGGTTCTTTTGTGTGATAGATGGTGTAGGAACACTCTCTTTGCCTTTTATATATTTTTATGTATTATTTTCTTCATTCATGAGGGACACACATTACCTCTTCTCAAGCATAAAACATTTTGTTATGGAATATAAAGCTTTACACAAAATTGTAGGTTTGCATTGAGTTGTCAAGGGCAAGTTGAAAAGTGAGATGGCTTTTTGTGTGATCATGATACATCACCCAACGTGCAAATTTTCTTTTCAGACCGGTGTAAATAATAGACTGGAAAAGAATGCACAAAAAGAAACTCTCTTTTTTTTAAGGTTGATATTTAGTCAACCCTCATTAATCTTTCATAGTTGTGGAACTTTCTGGGGTCATTGATGATTTACATTACACGTTATGGGACAGGTGTTTGAGTTGGGTAAAATTGAATCGGTGATTCTTCAAAGATTTATGAAACTTATTAGCTCCTGTGGGAATTAAGCTTCCATCAGACGGCCCAAAATGCATGCACACAGTTTTGATATGACTTTGTTGGTGGGGGTAACCAGACTGCCGTTACCTGCACTGATTTTACTTTAGTGGAAAAGAGGTGTCATCAGGTTGATTTGTTGGTATCTACAATCGTTAAAAGATGCGGCATTATTGCAATTCCACTGTAAACACCCAATAAAAGTTTTGTGTTTGGGACATGATTACATTAGCTGAGCACCAGGGCGATGCAGTGATACATAAAACAGCAGCAGGGCGCATGGGGATTTGTGAATGTTTTTTTAATAATATTCAATGGCATCTGTAGCGTTGAGGAGCCTAGTTTCTTCATCTGCCAGACCAACCATTCCGATGGATCACTGTCATTTGCGACTAATTAGAATGAAATCCGACACCCTTTTTGTTGGGTGTTTCATTATGGCAGCTCGGCAAATTATAGTTCAGTGACGCTAGCACAATAACCACTAACGAATCTGTGTAGTCTGAAATATTATTATCTTATTATGGTATGATTTTAAAACAATCAGACTTGGGTTGCAGAGCAGCTGGTGTCAGTATGCTTGTTTGATTAGTTTTAATGTCCGCACTTTCATTCGACCTAGGAAAGATTGCTCATTGTAACGAGTAACTGATTGGATGTGATATTAGTGATTTAAGACAATCTCTTTCCAATCTTTAAGAAAAATTTAATGGAACAGTATACCTGTGCATTTGTGGACGAATCAGAGACCGTTTGTGTTTCGCCACTTTTTTAAGAAAGCTCTCCAACTTTTGAAAAATATGGCAAGAATGCCATAAAATGGATGAATGAATCACTGCAAAAGTACAGCATAACTTGCAATGTCGTGTCTCATTTAGCTTGTATTATATTTCATCATTTCTTCAGCTTCAAATTCTCTCGTATTGATTTATCTTTGTCACCGTTGCATTAAATCTTGGCATTTGTCCAAAGAAGTACGCTGTTGAACAAACTTCCAACAATGCCTGAGAGGTAAATTATTGTCTGTAGCTGAAACACCGATGAAAAGTCGGACATGGTGTTGGTTCTAGACAATAGCCTTTTCCCGCCAACCAATGTCAACCCACCCACCCCTTGAAGGTCTTATCTGCTTTATCTGACGAGCTGAAATTTCATCAAGTTTCCCCATCGATGATCACAATGAAATGAGAAAATGAAAAGTAACTGATTGTGTAATGATGCGTCGCAAGGCTTTCCGTCTCCCTGTACTCAACTACTTTGTCTTTTATAATTGCTTCTTAAGCTGCTCCATTATTACTGATCGACATCTTGTTCCCCCTTATTTCAGGTCAGGTAATCAAGGGTTCTTTTCTTTCCGCCACCCCCCCCCACTCCCCTCTGCCAACCTTCAGGGTGTACACTTCCTTTCAACAGCAGATATAGGGAAATGACTGATACAATTGGCAAATTGGTAACTGGTAGATAACAATCTGGCTTTACGCTAAGATGTAGTCCTTTCCAATCTTCTTCCCACATCTCTGACAGGGATGTCTTCCTTTATTAGCCTCTCATGCTCACACACACACACACACACACACTTTTTCTGTCTCTCTTTACTTCCCTCCCCCCCTGTCTGTCTGTCTTGCTTGGCTACCAAACAGAGGTGGGGGCTGTATCTTACCGGTTTACTTCAAAATGGCAATTTCCTTCTATATTGCTCTCTGTATTTTAGCCACAGCTAGATAAGGGAGCTTTGGGTCAGATTTGTACTACTTTTTCTCCTTTTTAATTGCTCCTCTTTACGAATAATCAATGATTGAATTCACACTTGTGTTTCTTGATGTCAACTTAAAAGAAACTGTTTTATTTACCCCCTGCTATATAATTGCCAAACCTACTTTTTTTTTTGTGGTTTCCTGATAGATCAGAGTCGTAACTTGTTATCAGTTTATAAGTCGCTTGATACCTTGTGAAGAGACGTAAAAGGAGTTTTATTTCTATTGAATGTTTATGGTTTATTTGATAGGCTCTGGCGTGAAATCGAGAGCATTTGGAGTGTTTTGTCACGATTTATGTAATTAGTCATTTTGAGGAGCACGTCAACCTGATACCCGAGGTTGCGCATGGGGAAAACCCATGTATACCGTTATACCCTGGATGCAATCTCTGTGACATTTAACAGCTTTTCCATCAAAAATGCTATCTTTATACAATCAACAATGGAAAGGAATGAAAAGAGAAAGGATGCAACACAAATTAATTATCTGAAATTGTTGTAGCAGCAATAATTTCAGGACCCGAGAAAGATTGGTTTTAAATCAAGTTTCTAGGTTGGCTCTCATTGAGTAAAAAAAAAAAAAAAAATCTTGAAATAAAAATTGTGCGTGTGTGTCTGCAACAAAATGTACTATTGCTTAACTTTTTTCTCTGTTACATCAGTGAGGTTCCTGAATTTTGTCCATTGCATTTTTGCTCATCTTGTCACGTAATCAAGATGGTGCCATGGGAGTAATTCATGTAATTGAAGCAAGCATTTTTCCGACATTGTCCGGTCGTTCAAGAGCACAATGAATTAGGAGGCCAGCCTCTGAATGGAATTGGTACCAGGATAAATGACGACCATTTTCATTTGTAATCATGGACTATTCACCAATAAATGCTTAAAAGGAGCACCGCTTCCTCAAAACCTGATCAAAGCCATTACTAATCTACTGGGAAAACCAACATATGCATGTCTCCACTTATTCATCGTTTAAGAGCGCTGTAGATTAAGCGAGGACATCCAGGTAAAGGACAAGTGCAGACAATACGATGGAACTGATTTTTTTTTTTTTGTGTATGATTGTTTGCGATATTTCATAGATGGTTTAGTCCAATCAATTGATGTGAAGACACTAAGCCTTGCGTCTGTAGATGTTCAGTGGAGCATGATTAAATGACCTGAAATCTTATTATTGAGACTTAAGTTTGGTTTGTTTCAAAGCTTTCCTGTCTGCCGCAGCCTGGTCCATTTTTATAAGCCTCTATATACCTTCCATTTGTTCCATCTCTACGCCACACAGTATTTTTCTCAATTCCTCCATCTCACTTAACTCCATGTCAGACTGTTTACATCGATACTATGGTATGTTGGGATTTTGTTCTCCGAATGAGTGAGAGTGTCCACATTTCCATTCTGGCATTTCCCTTCCCGGCGGGACCAGAAGTTTGTTTGCATCCAGGGACCCCCTTGTCATAAATATTCCCCCACAAAAGTTGATTCAAGATATGAAAGTTGTTCTGTACATAGTAAACTATCTCCCTGCCCGTTTTGAATTACCCACGGTTTGCTATCAGTCAGTGGAGCACGGGGTAACAGGAGCTGCCCCGAATATGGACAGGGAATTCAAAGAAAATAGGCCAGAACTGATAATTCTGCTTTGTGTTTATTCTAACGGTAGGGCTAATTTAATCTGTCCCTTCTCCATATTAACCCGAGGAGGGTTTTTTAGAACCACACATGAGCATATGCACGCCGATCCAAACAAACATTGGAACGTGTGTCCACAAACTCGCTCGTTCTGCAATCTCTACTCTCTCTCCCTCTCTCCCCCTCTCGTCTGCACTCGCCAAATTATACAAGACTTGGGGAGTGGGGTAAAAATGTGGAGTTGGTGGTGGCAGGATTGTTAGCTTTGCTATTTACTGTGTTACCAGAAAACGTGTATGCGTGTGTGTGCACGCTCCTTACTAGTATGCAATGACTCAGTGCTATGCTCTAATTTTCTTCTTTTTAATGTTTTTTTCCCTTCATTTTTCCCCTTTTTTTTTTTTTTAATTCTCAGCGTATTTCATTTGCTGCTTTGGTTGGGGTGGAGGCCTAGATGTTTGAGGTAGACTTGTTTGCAGTGGAATCCATTCGTACAATGATGGAAGTGCCCCATGTTAGTATATAGAGAATCAGGAGAACGGTGGATCCGTTTCTCAAATATTCCACACGGTGTGTTGGGTTAACCCAGATTGACGCCTCCGCTAACCCGAAGCCTGTGACCTCTTGAACCTGGTGTGCAAGCAAGAAAAATGCGCTTGAATTTCAAAAATAGTTTTGCATTTTTATTTGCAGAACCTGATTCTAGTTGGAGGGGGCTGTCAGTTCACCTTCGTTTTTATTTAGTGTGGTTTGTTCACTGTGTAACCCTCACATCTTTTTAAGTGTGTGATGACAAACAAAATGTAGGTCAGACTTGTGAGCCGCCAGCTCTGATGGCATACCCCCATGACTTTCATGGATATTCTTAGTGTAGTCACCAAGGACAAATGAAACACTATTATTCATATCCACCACCCACATTTCAAGGCCATTTTGATGCACTTGGGATATAAAACGTCTGGGAATGCACCCATTGATTTACATTACGGAAACGCAAGAGATTCCTTGTAGAATGTTAAGTTATGACTAATTGCAATGTGTGGATAACAAAACAAAATGTTTAAAATTTTGCTGTTGTTATTTCTATATTTTTATTTATTTATTTTGTATTTCACCTGAAATTTAATTGGTAGTTAATTTAATTATTTAACTCCCCATTCAGGAGGCTACTTTAAACAAAGTAAGCTTTATCAATATTTTTGGGGGTGAACAAAGACAAATTTACTAGAGCAGGATTTGAACTGGCGACCTCCTGAGCTAACTATTGGTGGTCTCCTATTTTGTCAATATCTTTGTTCAAGTAAGTTTTGACTCTGACTTAGTTGAAATCTTTTTCCTCCATAACTTCACAAAAGTGAATTGGTCCCTTCAAAAACACAAAATTGACTTGCAATGATCCTGAAGTCAAATTGGTTTTAAGGAGTAGCGGATGTTAAGATCAACAAGGTTATTGATGTCATTTTCATTTGAGGCAAAATTGATTCGTAAACTTGTTCACATCTGGTCTCTGATAGCGGGGGCATGTTCATCAGCTACAATTTCCTATGTGGATTGTCAGTTTGAGATTGAGTTATTCAATATCCCCTTCTGTTTCCTTCATTTCTGATACTTAAATCTGATAAATGGTTGGTAGTTGACATACAGGTATAGCCTTTCCAGAGTTGTTAGATGTTGTAGTACCTCGTATCTAGTGCCTTAAAGGGTCTGTATACGTTTGATAATGACTCTGAAAATTAATGGCAATAAAAACTTACTTGGTAAGAACTACAGCAGCTTTGGATACTATAATGCATTTTGAGAAACTTTTCACTTTGAAGTACTGCGGTTATGGAAAAAAGATATCACATTTTATTCCCCAAAATTTGAATCTGAGAAATGCAGTAACGCTTCTCAGATTGTGTATTCCAATTGCAGATTATTCTTCCTGCGTGGACATAACCGCTCCAGATTTTCAGCAATATCTCAAAAACGCTACCACCTTTTGTAATTAAATTTTCACAAGTTAGTTTTATGGTATTGAAACAAACAGTTGGTTCCAATTACCAAACGTATACAATCCCTTTAAAGAGCAGGGCCATTTCAACACAGCTGTTAAAAAGCACATGCTTGATGGACTTCTTTGCTGGGAAAATAAGAAGGGAACCAGTCACAAATAATACACACAATATGGTATTTTAGCTGGTAATCTATTAGCTGGTGATCTATATTAGCTGGTGAGCAAAAGCTTACCGGTATGAGTGCTCTAATAACTTATTCATTTTTAAAGCAGCTAATGATTGTATAACTGTTTTAAAATCAAGATAGCATACAGCATTGGTTGTAATAGAGAAAAACAATCTGGTATAGTTTTCTAATTGAATCGATGAAAACCTTGAAAAAACATTATGTTCTTCAATCAAGGATAAAATATTACTGAATTTTTATGGGTTATTGTGTATTTAGTTAACTTCTAAACTAACCCAAGGCTATTAAAATCTTACCAATGCAGAAACCATATGTTTAAGTGAGATTGCTATCTATCGGGTGGATGAAGTAGATGAATGAAGTAGTTGTTGCTACAAAAGCTTGTGGTTAGTCTTTAAGTGCTGCCGCCACCATTTTTGTTTTATCCAACAGACTATATTTCAACAGCATATAATTTCATGGAGATGCCATTTGTGAGTTAGATTTAAATATTGTCTTGGACAAAAACTTGCTTTGTCACAAGTTACCGCTTAAATTTGAATTCCTCAGACTAAAGAGACAGTCGCCATGTTTAATGGTTCTGGGCAGGCTTTTGTATAGCAATCTCCAGATGGGCAAACCGTGCCATACATATTCATACAAAATTGTGTTTGGGTGTTCGCCGTCTCGTACGTAACTACGCAAAGGCTTGCCCCGAATTATATGAAATATAGCAACTGTCTCAAGAGGAATTCAAATTTAAGCGGTAACTTGTGACTAAGCAATTCATTGTACCAGACATTCAAATCTAACTTGTAAATGACTTAAAGGTATTGTACACTTTTGGTAACAGCTCAAAATCAGTGTGCACATTTTGTGTGATTCAACATATGCATGAGCAAACAAACCTGTGAAAGTTTGAGCTCAATTGGTCATCGAGATCACGAGAAAATAGTGAAAAGAGACCTTATGTGTTTTCTGTTTTTTCAAAATATTGCACGTGATAAAACCTATAGTTTTACTCATTTCTCAGAAACGATAGCATTTTAGGCAGGAATATTTTAAGGAACCCTTTCAACCATTACTTACTTTAAATCATGTAAGTTGTGTGTGAATCTGTGAACATTTGTGTTTTTCGATCTTACCAATAGTGTACAGGGCCTTTAATGCATAAAACCCCTTTTTCATATGAAGCAACATTTTTTGTGGTTAACTAGACATGGTCATAGACAACATACATGACATTTTCGTATAATATTAAAGCTTTTTTTTTTTTTTTCATCCAGCAACTCTTTCAACTGCATAGCTTATTTATCCTGTTTTATCTCCATACGAAATATGACCTTGAAGCTAGGTTAGATACTGGTACAGAAACCAGACTGTGAAGGTCTGGTGTTATGTAAGGATTCTAAATCATCATCATATCAATACCATAAGGCATTGGTTCTAACTGGGATCAGTAGCAGCATACATCTTTGTTCTTTTGGGGTTTTTTTACCCAAATTTTGGAGCTCCTGGTATCTTTCCCAGAATTTGTTCAGGATCATTAATTTGCATGTTTTTTTTAAACAAACATCTGTTTGTATTTTGTTTATTTTGGGGGGTTTTAAATTTAATTGTCTTTCAGCTATTTTTGCTTTGATCATCTTTTTCTGTGCCAAATACAGATATAATAGGACTTTCAAGAGCTGTGTCAATGATGGGCTTGTCCGGTTGGTAGCTACAGCTGCTGTTAAGGGCAGGCTATGCTTCAAAGCATGTTTAGTTGATGATCAAGCCGTAGCCAGAGCCAAAGCTACCAAATCAGACAGAGCCGCAAAGTCAAAAAATCACCCACAATTTTATATCTGATATCGTCTATCATTGATCATACAAGCTGACCTATTGTTTGATTTTACATTGCACATTATTTTTTTCTTAAAAGTGATATTTTTGTTGGATATTATACCGTATGCTTTTATAAAAGGTATGGTTCTAGTAAACATTCACAGTAAAATGTTGTCATAATTTGGGTTCCAATAGCAAGGCTGTACAAATGAACTTCAGTACTTTACCAGTTGCATTTTGGTTGTGTATTTGGTAACAGGGTCTTTTACCGGGGTTCCTGAGAATTGTTCTTTGATTATCTGCATTTGTTTGAAAGAAGCCATGAGGAACATATGGAGGCATTATATTAATAATAACAATACGATCAGAAGCTTTATTTATAGATGATAGCCTTGTCACTTAAAAATCATCATTTAAAAATATAAAAACATAAAGCTTAAAACAGGATTAGAAAGGAAAAGAATGAGAAGGCAGTTAATAAGCATAGAGCCTACAATTAAAAGAAGAACACAAAAATTTAAAAAATACACACTCAAAAATACACAAACACCCTGGCCCCACCAAACACCCAGACCCAGTCCCACCACCCAGACTCCAGCCCCACAACCCAGACCCCAAGTCCCACAACCCAGACCCCAGCCCCAGAACCCAGTCCCACAACCCACAACCCAGTCCCACCACCCAGACCCCAGCCCCACAACCCAGTCCCACAACCCAGAACTCAGTCCCACAACCCACAACCCAGCCCCACAACCCAGACCCCAGTCCCACAACCCAGACCCCAGCCCCAGAACCCAGTCCCACAACCCAGAACCCAGTCCCACCACCCAGACCCCAGCCCCACAACCCAGTCCCACAACCCAGAACTCAGTCCCACAACCCAGAACCCAGCCCCACAACCCAGACCCAAGCCCCACCACCCAGATCCCAGACCCCCCCCTTACCCCCAACCCCAGGAGCTTACATGCAGCCAGATTTTATAAAACAGATGAGTGTAGAATAGATAAGGTAATTAGTCAAGGTTAAACTTGTCCCAATCATAGAGCTTGACTTTGAGATGGGATACTGGAGTAGTCCAAGTCCAAATGTGTCAGATTTAGATGTACTTTTCAAGTTGTCATCTATATTTGCACCATATACTGGCACCTCTATATTTGGACAATCTTTAGTCAGTAATTAGTGTAAACCTTGGAATGTACAGGCCCATGTTTTACCCTCTATAAGGTCCATGTTTTACCCTCTAGAGTAAAGCCTGAATCATCCTCATTTCTGATTGGTCAACAGATATATTTCAGCGAAATCCTGTATTGCATCCCTGTGGCGACTTCTATTGTTCTTTCCTTTGTCCCTGTACTATAACATCCTCCCATAGACTTTGTACACAAAATTCCTCGTGGAGCACCCCAATCTATAGAAATCCCCTATGGAGACCTTTTGTTTTCCCTTTCCTGTTTTGTCTTCGGTTTCCAAAAGGTAGCAAATATTAAAAACATGCACACTGTCACGCCTGTAATCCTTGATAAATCAAGAACTTAACTGCCATTTGTTTTCAGAAAAGCAGGCCCGAGACTAATCTAAAGTCCAACATTTTCAATACTATAATCTTCTGAAATTCATGTTTTTTTAAGTCGTTTTAAAATGTTGCTATTTCTAGAAACCTCAACTTCAACAAAATCAGAACACCATAATGAGATTGAAACCTTATGAAAGGTGAGATCGAACAGTTTTATTTGTGTCATTGTTTCCCCCACTTTTGGAATACAAATATTAAACGTAGCTTCTCTAAATGCCAACATAGAATCACTTGTGAGTTTGTGGAATAACTAATTATGCCAGTCTCTCCATCACTTAAAGGGATTGTATACGTTTGGTAATTGGAACCCACTGCTCGTTTCAATCCTATACAGTTGTAGATATATACCATAAAACTAACCTGTGAAAATTTCATTTCAAAAGATGGTAGTGTTTTTGAGATATTGCCGAATCTGAAGCAGTTATGTCCACGCAGGAAGAACAATCTGAGAAACGTTACTGTCAGTAACGCTTCTCAGATTCAAATTTTTGGGGATAAAAGTGATACCTTTTTCCATACCCGCAATACTTCAAAGTGAAAAGTTTCTCAAAATGCATTATACTATCCAAAGCTGCTGTAGTTCTTACCAATGAGGGTTTTTATTGCCATTAATTTTCAGAGTGATTACCAAACGTATACAGACCCTTTAAGAATCTAAAACATTGAAAGGAATTGAGTAGGGGGAAGGTAAATAAAACTCATAATTCATTTATTCATAGTGTAGAGCTCGCACGACAACCCAAGATTTAAGATGTGTTTTAGCTGTTTCTTTGTTTCTTGAACAGTCTGGTTTCCAAGGAATAGTCTTATTTGTTTCTGTGTTCACTGTTTGCACTTTGCGCAGGTACGTGCATAATTCATTTTCCCTTCCAAAGCTGTTATTATTTCCTTTCAGCAAATAACTTTTATTTCAACCAGAGTTTTTCATTGTTGGTTTAAAAAACTTAAAACCTTGCTATGAATTTGTTTTGGTTTTAATGAATGTCCGACCAGCATTCATGTTTTATTCAAATTTACTTTAAAATTGGTTGTACCCTTTCAGCCCTCGATTCTTTGTAACCTAGAACCATCCATTTTTTATTAAAAGAAATTATGCGACTATTTTAGTTGACACTAAACTTAAACTCTCAAAAACTGGACGTACTGAAGTATTATTAAAATATTGGCTCGTTTCTGTTTAATGTCTAACAGATACAATCAACTAGGTTTTCACCATCAATTCCAGATGATACATGATACTGATATTAGCAGAAGGACATAAATTGACAAAGAGCTGGAGTGGTGACGGGGAAAATTCTGACATATTCCGTCGTTATTTGACACGTTATGTTAGCACAGTTAGCCATCCATCATTGTTAAATGACATCATTAATGCATAAGTCAAACAAAGCTATAGCAATCCATCAAACTGTGTGCCATTCATAAACCAAACAAGGCTTGGGCCACAGCTAGTTAGAGTGACACAAAATGACTGATACATTAACAACAAAACGTACCACAGCCTCAGCGTTGTCAGTGCGCCCCATCTTTTCTTGCATGCTCACCTCGCTGGCAAATTTTGTCAGGATCTGGGCAGTTCAAAGTGCGCTGTGTGTCTCACTTTTGAAGTCGTTTGAAGCATCATTGTTCATCAGTCCATCAGTTCAAATGCAGGGAAATTTGTCAGATATTTATGATGTTTGTTCGGTTGGTTTAACTGTCCCAGCCGTGATCAAACAAAGAGATGGCTTTTGTCTTGATTTATTCTGCCAGATATTTTGTAGTTTCAGCAGACTTTATGTTTTCTATATTTTTTTTTCCTTTTGTATTTTCATGGAAATTTAGAAAATAATGTATATTAAAAATAAATTTAAGTAAATAGAATTAGCTTTTGAAAGCTGCTCACCAACTAAAAAGACCTATCGTATAAATGCAAAGAAAATTGTTAATGGCCTCATGTTTCGACCCGAGCAGAGTTTTTCTCAAAAGCTGAAAGATTTGTCACAAAGACTGGGACTACAGTGGTATTTTGCTAGGGGGGAGGGGGGGGGGGGTAAAGCCAGAATAAAAAAGATTTTCAGTTTGACAAATCAAAGAGTTTAATACTTAAATAAACAGTCTTACGTCTTATAATATGAAGTAAAGAAAAATCCATACAAAAATATACTCACAATGAGGAAATATTCCTTAGCTTCAAGGGAAAATAAGACATTCGTAGTTCATGCATAATATGATTAATGATTAATGATCGTAGTAATTCCCCATGCTTATCGCTCTAAAGTTGCAAAATTTACATCTGGAATGAATTTGTGTAAACACTATACAGTATCAAGTCAGAATAAAGTGTCTCATAAATTTCAGCATTTTGTAATTCTTGCTTATAGAAGAAATATGTTGGGTTTGCTTTATCAAATTCTCTCACTAAGAAAGATCCTTACTTTCTCATTGTGTCTTCGAGGTTGTGTATAACAGCTACATGTTTGCTGGATGATCAGTAGGATTGTGGAAATTATTTTATAGAAATTAATTTTCTGCCATGATTTGTAGTAACTGCATGAAAAAAACACTGCATCATGGCACTGTTTATAAAAAGGCTCACTAAGCAAAGTCATCTTTGTCCGCAATCTTTCCTCAACAAATGACAACAAAACAAAATACCAATGGAGCAGTATCAACGTTAGGCATCAATCAGCCCTCTCATGTTTCTAATTCAGCAACCGAACACCACCCATTCACGGAGTTTGTGTATATATGAGGAAAAACCCTAAGCCTGAAGAAACTATAGTTGAATCACTAGCACGGGACCGCTTTATACTTCAGTCTTTGTCACCATTGTTGCCCCCTGGATATTACACGAGTATCACGTTCTGTTTGTTTCTAAATTGCTTCAAAGACGGGTAAATGAGACTTCTTCTTCCGCTTTTTTTTCCTTTTGAAACAAAATGTATGCAGGTTTTTGTATTATTTTTGTTCTTTTTCAAAATTTGTTTAGACTTGAAAAGCAGGCGATAGACAAAAGTCATGAAGTCAAATGGAGGGATGCCACTTTTCTTTACTTCATTATCTAGCCGTCATTTTCATTCCATTCAGTCTGACTCAACAACATGTGCGTTCGTGTTGTTCCATGGACAAACATCTGCACTCTAGAAAAAATCCATGGAGACCATCAAGATGTGACTTTTACTGGTTTCATGGTATTTCAGTGATGCATGACTTATTTTATACAACACGACATTATCTCATCTATCGTGCACAAAACTATGAAACATTCATAGAGCCTTCAACTTGTTAATATTGAACCCCCAAAAATCTACAAACAATTTTAATGGAAGAATTTTTTTCATCCACATATGGCAAGACCGTCAAAATTGTAGGATAAAGTCTCACTTTGGAGCTTGTTGTTTTAGCAAATGGTTGCATTAGGCTGAGGCCTGAACTAGTCTTCCATTCAGCTGTATGCTTAATGAAAAATGTCCCAAAATGTAAGCAATTCAAACCTAATGTTAATTTACGACAAAGCTTTTTGAATGAAATAACTGTATCGATAATGGAATAAAGGGGTGGATTAAAACAATAAAGGAAAATTCCGTCTCGATTTCTCACTGGGTTGACGATACTTAGAGGTATTCATTTTCAAATTACCATGTTTGCTTTTTATTCTCAGCGCATATACAATTCAATTTTCATTATCTCATCTTATATCTTCTCCAAATTTACACATAAAGAGGATCTGTGCGGGACATCCATAATGGCATGGGCTCAAATATCTGCCCAGTTGTATTTTGTTGGACGGCTGAATGGGACATTGCTTGTCTGAGCCTGATTTGCTAGAATCGGACAGCCATTGTCAACGCTGTGCCGATAAGCTTCAAGCTCCAACAAGAGTAGAAAGAAACCATTCAAAACGGAGTATGCTCTTCCTTCGCTGTGCGGTGAAGTACGACGGGGGCTGCTGTCGCCTTGCGAATTGTGTTAGTGAACGGGGAACGACAACAATACACCAATAGAAAGATGAGACAAATGGGTCAATCAGCATTGTTCCAGAGGTGCAGCGCTGTACTGTGTACTTTTCATAACGGGCTCGTTTGGTTGTGAGACGTCATGTCGATTTGCCTCCCCCTTTTTTCCTTTCAGCCGTGGTTTTCAATGGAGAGAAAGGGAGGGAAAAAAGGAAGCCCCTCTTCTTGCATCTAACAAAAAACTAATGGCCATTATGGAGGCTGAATGTAGGTCACCCAAATGAGGGGGAGGGGCTTCTAGTGAATAAAACACACACATGGGGTTGACACGTGTATGCATGGACAAGTCTGTAACGATGCAGCGATTCTGCTGTTTGCGAAGATGCTGTTGTGGAACTTTGCTGTGGGAAGAGATAAAGCTGCGATTGCCCCTGTGGGACTTTGAAAAATAGAAGACGTTCTCCCTCGTCAGCAGAAGCCAAAGTTGTGCAATTTCACTTGATTGCATGTACGTAATGGCTAATAGAAATTAGGGGGTGTGTGTACACGGAAGCGTCTTCAAATTGGCTGTGATAAATTGTATTAAACAAATTGGTTGATTCAATTCCAAGCAGTGTAAAAAAGTCGACCCAGTACTCTTTATCAAATCGCTCTGAAGATTTTTAGCCCGATAAATTGTTTTTCCTCCTGGCTGTGTTCTCTGGAGTCAGTGGGGAGCACTTTATGTTTTGATTTGCCAGCAGAATCAGGTCTAAGGGGGCAATGAGGCACTCTATTCCGTGTATCCAAGCCTCCTACGACAAAGCCTATTAGGATATCATATCCACGCTGGAGTTTCATGAAAAGATGATGTTCGCAGCATTCAGTGGTTCATGGGAATATGAACGCGGTTTGCAATTTATTAACACCAGTCCGGTTCTGTTCGCGCAATATCCACAGCTTGAGAATAACATGCGATGAGTGTACTTCATGTTTTATCTCAAAATCAACTGATATGAGGAAAAATATATTCAAATCAGAGGGATAAAATCTGCCAACGTTTCTTCTCATTGCCAAGAAGATACTCAGAGTTTGATATGTGCTTCGTTGTTTTGATGAATCCTCGGGGTTAAGTAGTAACATAACTCAGAAGTATATCCATCATCGTTAGTATTTTCTCCTTCATCCGTCTACCTCTTACTCCTACATTCAAAACATGCCCTTTCATGTATCATTCCTCATTTGAGACATCATCATCATTCTCATCTCCGTCATCCATCCACCTGATTGAGACACTGAACTGTTTTCCCTCCCCCTGCCTCCCTGCCTCACCTCTCCATTTATCCTTCATCTCTATCATCGTCCTTGTCTCCATCATCCCCTCCACCTAATTGAAATATTTCCCCCATTCCTCCCCCTGTTATGTCTTTATCCACCCTCTCCATTTTAGCCTTCCTCTTCTCCCTGCTCCTTCCAACATCCATCCGTCTGACATCTCTTTGTTTCCTCCCACACACCTGGAGCAGCTGTGGTATCGTCAGCTTTTATTCAAAACAGAGAACTGGGGGTCGGGATCGGGGGGCCAACCCCGCTGGGGCCCCAGCGCCTCACATTTTTTTAACGGGATTGTTCAGTAATCAAATCATTGTTTCATGTACTCTGCTTGATCACGCTGTTAGAAAAATACAACTATTCAGTTATATTTGGATGTAAGAACATAAGACTTGGTAATGGTGGTTTTGTCACGGGGTGGTATTGTTGTAGCACAATGCGAACCACCCGTACAGATTATGAATGTCATGAATACTAAGAGAGGCAGCCTTTTGTTGTCTTATGATGCGATTTGACAATAATTGCAAGCGAGCAGAGATCTTAGGCTGTAACTCCCGCTCTTACCCTACCGGTGTTTATGGGATTCCAAAAGGATTTTCCTCCTAAATTAGTTATAGTGTTTGAACTTTGAATACTACCTGTGAGTTAAGCCTGGAAATTGTCAGGGAATATGTTTTGTATCAGTAGAGTTTATTGCAATCCTAGAAGCATTACAGGAACAATTTTCATCAAGTTGATTGCAATTGCAGGGAAGGAAACAATTTAAAGGGAGATTTGAGGGGGGGGGGTTGAGGGGGGAACTTGCAGGGACAAAACAAACACAGACATCAACACCAAAGGTTTGTGAATGTCGTATTTGGTGACCTTGAATTATTCCTTTCCATTGTTAAGGCTCTACACTTTGTGTTTTGTTAACAAAAACTTGTGGCTAGATATGCCCACACTTGAACATTGAAATATTGTTTTTTATTAGCATGGGCACATTGCAATTTGTTCATTGCCAGATGTGAACTTTCAGTCAACCCATACATCAATCATGCCGCAAGTCAAGGAGATTCTGCCTATATCCTCCTAAATAGATAAGATGGATAGTTGTGTGATCAGGTTGGGAGGAGCTCAATAATATAACTCCTTGAAAATAGAGTAGACCCTTGTCTTCGTGAAAAGACCCTGTGTTTGTCTTGGAGGTTATGTTAACTCTCCTTTGAGAATTATTTAATGAGCTAACTCTGAAAACATTGTCTGCCCAGAATGTTTCGTTTTAACAGCTGGGTGCCATTCCTGTTTGTTGCACGCAACCATACACTCCTACAGAAATGTTAAGCGTAAAAACTGTTTGATAGAAACCATGTGTTTGAAAGCAACCGGGCAACTCAGGAATATACTGCTAACTTCACCTTGAGAAGTGCATCATTTAACTGTTTCATGTATGAGCAGGTAAGAGAATAACAAAGACAGTACTCTCTGGCATATTAATACCATATCAATACCATTTTGACATGAAACAGCAGTTAACAGTTTAAAACAAGTGACTGAGACTACATTTTTTTCAGTGTACAAGTTTCTACAGTACCTGGAGAACCAGTTTAGAAACAAAGGTAAATAACAATAAGAGGATTTTCTTTTCTTGTTCAATAACGTGTAACTCGGATGCAACATGCAACAGCTGTTGTTTAATATTTTAGAATGAGGCCAGGACCTCAGTGCCATGTAGAATCCTCTTGTGAATCTTTCCTAACCAGTAAAGTGGAGGTGCTCTGTGCCGATTAGTGACATCCCCCACAGATGTCAACAGAATTTCTTTCACCTTCCATTACAGTCACCTTTCAGTCCAAATCATTGAATTTTTAGGTTGACCTTAACCCTCTAACCTCCATGTCAAGCATAGCTTTTCTTGGTCTGGCCATGGTCTGGCATTCTAATGACCAACTCTCATTTTAAAGGTCAGTTTGGCCGGGTCACCGGTATTTTTATTCTTTCATATATAATAAGGTCACATTGGAAGTTCCTTTTAATTGGGGTCGGCCAAATCTGAGCAAAATTACACAGTTGTTTACTGAAATTACCACTGTATCAAAAAAATAAAAAGTACATTGATGTAGCTTACATTGATGAGCTTGCCATGATCTATGGGCCAGTTTAGCCTTTATGGAGACGCCCATAACAGCTTAGCAGCCAGTTAAATAATATAAAGTCTTATAGTGTAATATAGCGCATGTATCTACCAAGGTACTCAAGGTGCTTGAACAAACAGAAAAATTTAAGTGTTTTTTTATTATTTTTTATTATAATTATGAGACCAATTTATGTAGCACCTTATAAGGTTTACAAGTTGCGATAAGTGTAATTACACAAGACACGGGACCCATGGCATCCAAAGAACAAAGCAATTATGGTCAAGTGTCTCGCTCCAGGAAACAAGTGCCAAGACGGGAACTTGAACCCACACTCTGTCGATCAGAAACACCAGAGCTTGAGTCCGATGCTCTATCGCTTGGCCACAACATGCCAACATAAATGTAGCCAGAGTGGATATGTACCTACCTTTACATTAAAGCAATGGGAATTGTCAAGGATTCACACGTAATATACATGAAAAAGTAAACCTGTGAAAGTTGGTTATTGGAGGTGTGAGAACATTGTAAAAAATCAGGTTTTCACTGTTTTCAAAAAGTTTGGGACTCGTAAGATCAAAAGTATTTGTTTTACTCATAATATGGGTTTTGAGGCATTGTATGGTGAGGTATCAAACGTAAATTTGGTTTGAGATAACACCATGTATAAATCTAGTTTGCTGTGTAGATTGTTCTTTGAGAACTTGTCTTGCTAAATGCTATTTTTTCTACTACCGCACTTCGGAATTTGGGAGACTACTTAGTTGTTGTTTCACTCATTTATCAGCTGTTGCATTTTAATCAAAAATATTTCAAGGGAAGTTTTCCACCATGACCGTCTTTATATCATGTAAGTCATGTGAAAATCTGTGAACATTTATATTTGTACTCTTACCAATTTTGTGCACACCCTTTGTAAACTTGAACTTCTTTGAAAATAATAAGTAATATATCTTAAATATTCATAAACTGACAATCATTTCAAGACTTCCACAGCAGCATAGGGATGTTATTTTCAACATTAATCAGCAGGTTTCCTTCGATACCAACCTATTCATGCCCCAAGAGATCCTGGTTTGAGTCAAATCAAGAATAAGTCAAACTTTGTCGCTTCATCTCTGCCCTTTTTCCAATAAATCATCTTGCATCAAACTTCCTGAATGTCGTGACACTCAATTTTCTTCTCGAAGAAGGAAAAAACCCTGCAAATACAGTGAGATCGTTAATAAAGTTTCTGGCTATTTTTTCAAATCCAATTATCTCGGAATTACTCTGTGCAATTCCATCTACTCGGTCCTATTACTTGGTCACACTCTCCTCCCGAAGAATCGGACTGGCGCCCGGGGAACAATTTACCTATGCACCATGTCACATCATTGGGATGTTATTTTCTCTCAGCTATCCGACCTGGGACAACAAGAACCAATTTGTCTCAAGATTTTTCCCACTATCTCTGTACAGTGTCTCTAGTGACATTTGGCAACACAATGCCACATCAATTAGGGCAGTGCGAACAGTGAATACCATTAAAATCTTAACATTGCTACTCACACCTGCGATAACTGGACACGGCAGCGGCGTGGTTTGCGTGTAAGCATTAAGTAGGCTCCTTGACGAGTATACTGTCTTGATATCGTCAAGACACTGAAACTGAGAGTCACCAAGGGAGAGTCGGCTTTCCTCTCCACTATCAATAGATTTCTCAATCTTTTAGCATGTACGGGTTGGCGGGGTGCAGATTTTCCTCAGTTGATGCCGACCGCCGATCGTTTCTTCCCTGCAGGGTACCGGGGAGACATCCTCCGTGTCTATTGCGATCAGTGGCCGGGTTTGGTTCATCATGAAGTAGCCTTTCCAGTGTACTTGTACGTAGTTCAAGTGTTGCTAGAACCCTGCGGGCAGGATTTCGCTGTAAAGACCATTTAAACAAGCTAGTTGATTTCAGCGCGTGGCCCCGTGAGCTAAAAAACTGAACGGCTGTACCGTTGGAGATGATTCCTAATTAGTTTAAATAACGGATAGTTGCCTTTGGAGGTGCATTTGCTGCGGATTGTTTGTTTCAATTTACCAATGTATCTTTTACGGTGACAGTTATCCGGGTTTGTCAGAATGCTCAATGGACAATGTATCGCTTAAAGTCAAGGTTTTAAAAGTTCCTTTAATTGTTTTGATTAAAGAGCTGTTGATAAATCAAAATACTAAACACAATTTTTGTTAATTATATGTATTTTGGGGGGGAAATTCTTAGCAGCTTATTTAAATGGTGTGATTGAACTAAAAAAAATGCATTCACAACTTTTGTTTTTCTGCGAAGAAAGAAGGAGAAAGAGAAGCACAGGAAAAAAAATGCCAGAAGATAACAGTTGGTTCTTTTAAACAAATATTTCTTCACCATTGTTCATTGTTCCCCTGGCAAACATACAGAATCAGCAAATATTACTGTAACAGTCTCAGCTTTTCTTTGGAAGAGAGGGAAAGGTCCGCGTTTTTTCTCCCGGACAATGCTGGCCTTTCTCAGGGACTCTTCAACCACCGTGTCTCCCCCTCTGCCAAGTTCATTCAACTCTCTTCCCCCACCCATGCTGTTTTCTTTCCTTCTTCCTACCTTGAGGCCAGTGGTGAATTTAGGGTCACTTCAGGTCAGTGACAGGCTGTGCGAGGTCAAATCGGGTCAATTTGATTCAAGAGTGTGGTTGTGCAATGGCCAGCTGTTTGCAAAGTTTTGTTGGTTGTTCATGCAGCTGGACATCAGTGCATTTTTTGTGTTATTTTTTGTTTATTATTTATTTGATACCAAAGTAATAGTTGATTTTGTCAATGAATTTGGGGGAAAAATAAGATTTTAACAAATTATCTGAATCACAAACTGAAATTGTTCATTTTTTTCAAATAATTTGTTGAGGGGCAAAGCGTTGTTTTTAAAGATTAAATCATCTAGTTAATAATTCAAATGTACTTCCAGCTTTCCCCTTGTGTAGATAGTATGTGTCGTTCTATAACAGGACAAATATAACTGAAGTCATAATAATACTTAAATATAAATTTAGTTGAGAAAACTTACAGAAATATTTACACCAATCTGCTGATTATTTTGTTTCCAGTTTTAACATTTCCCATCAGTTCAAGTATCATTTTCCAGTGGACTTTACCAGTATTTACCTAAACTGAACTTGACTTAAATGTATTTATTTTAATATAGACCCCCCTTGCATATGGCGTCACAAGCTCAAACAGCGGGCCTATCATTGGCTGAGAGGTGTGCGTGACGAGTACCATCGTTTTACCATAGTGATGGTGACCTGTGCAAGGGGTCTATGCCAAAGCTCAATTACAACAGCTGAAAAGATTACCTGGATAGTAAAAGGAAAACTATAACAAATTTACATCGGAAATTAATATTTTTTTAAAAGTTATAAAAAATGTTTAAAAATGTTAAAGGACCTGCAGTGGTTGACATAAATGGGCATGTCTAGGCATTCAAACTGAGGACTTTGCTTCTCATGTACAAAACCAATGGGGACGTCGCCAAAAACCAAACAATGGAAGAACAAAGGGGTGTCCTCGGTTTACACCATTTACAAACCTGCGTGTTGAGGGGTGTGTCGCTAATCCATAATTTTGTTTTAATGTTGTTTTTTTAATGCAAGTTCGCCCCAAACAAAGCTAAAAGCCACTCTTGGTAAGTGGCTACAAAGGAGAAAGCATTTAAGATGAAAATACTAATAAATTTACGTAATTAGTATTCATCAAATTTTACACCAAATAGACTATGGATTGGAATCAAACCTGAACCATTTGTGTTTTAGAACAAACTGCACCAAGTTGGAAAATCACTGTTTACATTCTTTGTAAACTGGGATTATGTGTGACAATGCAGCACTATTAAGTACTGCAATTTGCCAATATCATATGAACCCTTCTTCGGTCCAGTGTAAGTACAATATTATATTCAATATTCTTAAGAGCTTCTCTTGACGCAAATAACTCGGATCTGTGTAGAGCTGCTGAATTGGACCCTTGCCAGTGATCCATTTCAGCATAAAACCAATAAACAAGGTATGTGAATACAAATTCACATTTTTACTCCAAAAGGGACACAAAGAAGAAGGTGTTATACCTTTCATTTGAATGCAATGAACCGAAAGCGTTGAAGAAACACATGCATTTTTGTGTATTGAGCCCAACGATGCACTATGCACACAAACACTGGCAGTACATGCTGCCTGAACCATGTCTGTTGAAGTGCCAGACCTGAAGGTTAATCCCTAATATTCCTGCATCACACAACACTGTCAATATTTGGCTCATTTTGTCATAGGTCACATTGATTTTAAAGCCTATCTATAAAATAGCATTCTCCAGCTAACTGCTTTCACAGTCAAAATCAGTAATTCCCCTTTACGATAACTATGGATTATTGACTTAAAATGGTAAGAGATACAATTGATTCACCACCTATCTGTTATAAGTTAATCAATGAGATTAACCACTTAACTGGTAACAGTTACAAGGGTTTATCCCTTAACTGGTTACACACCATATAGGATTACCCACTTCACTGGGTTGAAGTTGTCAAGGGATTACAAATGTAACCTGCAACAGTTGTTGGGGATTAAGAACTTAACTTGTGACCATTATAGGGGATTATTGACTTAACTGGTTGCTGTTATAATAGAGGATTACCTGCTTACTCAGCTCTCAGACAGGGGGCTGATTCACTATGATGCCTCGACAGTTACCATCGCAGTCCAAAGTGAAATGCCGAACACTTAATAGTTGAATCAATCTTTCCCAACACTACAGTGTCTATGTCTGTCACCCATGTGCCTCCTGATCGGGAACTATTCATACACTCATTGGGAGACAAGGTTTCCAATCAGAGTATAGGTATATCCCATTTGAGGTAGTTATGGCAACCGTACGTAACATATTAAAATTTGAATCAAGTTTGTTTTTCATTACCTTTTATCGGTGTATGGCAGTCGGACTAAAATTACTAAATTTGTTTTGGTAATTACGAGGGGACAAAGGGCACTTCCTTCTGTGCAAAAAGAACTTTATTAAAAGTGTATATTGGAAACGGTCTGGAAGTGGAAGGACATTGACGGCAAGACTAGGAAAACTCATGCAATGGCCTCTGTTGCCGACTACAACCACTTATGAAATCAGCTGCATTTTTGTCTGGATTATTGGGACCCAATCTGGAGCCTTTTCTTAAAGACCTGTTAATTTGCTGAAACTATCTTTGTCATATTGCTTCAATGCACGTAAAAATATAAATATTGATCTCAATTAAGCCGTCCCCCACCACCCCAAGAAAGAAAAGAGAAAAAAGGTCAGCGCTTTTTGCCCTCTGAGCCTAGTTGGGTTGATACATGGATGCCGTGTGCCACAAAAACGGTCCCCTGATGACATGTGCCTCATCACCCTCTGAATCTCAGCACAATCCTCTCCAAGCTGTTGTACGCTATGATGAGGTCCATGCATATTTAATAAGAGTATCATGAGCATCAGAGAAATGGACTTGTGAATCATTCTGCCCATTTTGGAGGATAAATTGCTAAAAAGCCATTGTTTGCTTAGTAGCTGGTGAGCCTATGGGTGAAACAGTCTGTACAACAAATAAACTAAACCACTCCAGCCTTTTTGCAATTAAAAAGCCATTTACAAATTTAACACTGAATCAACACAGAAGAATTATTATATTTTGTGTTGTTATGGGTTTTTTTTAGATGGTGAACAGATAATGTTCATGGATCAGGTTACCTTAATTTCACTAAAAACAAAAAGGCCAACCCATTAAAAAGATAGATTTACATTGTCTGTATAAAAAAAATCCTTCATAACATTATTTTTTAAGATCACAGCAATTTTTTCTTTTTTCTTTTTCTTTTTTTATAGCCTTTTATTTCTTTAGTGGGAATCATGGTGATAGGGAACAAAGAGAAAAGTAATCTGAAAACAGAACTTTCACAAACGTGTTCAAATGTGAAGTTTTACTTGCAACGAGTCATGTAAAGCGGTGTTGTTTTGTGTGTGTTTTTTCTTGGTTTGATAAAAAAGAGTTAACACTTTTATGATTTGTTTCCCAAAGTCATCAGTAAAGAGTCCACTGAAAACAGAGAGAATGCCTCGAGTGATTTACTGTTTTGCGATTTTCATTGATGGGGGCTGGGTGCAGTGAAACATATCCTTTTTACATGTGTTGTCCCTCCCGCACAATTGACAAACCAAGGGGAGATTCACATATCTTTTGGAGGGCTTTGTCCCCTCCGATCCCTTTTGTAAAAAAATTTACAGGAACATCGATGCGTGGACTAGCTGTATATCAGTTCAAAGTGCTTTTCAATCTATCACGCACGTACAAATTTTAAAGAGCCTATTTGTGAACAAACCACAGTGTCCGACAACTTTTACACAATACCTATATCATCGCCTCAGAAGGTAGGCTTTTTTTCTTGTCAACCAACTGTCTATTTTTTGTCCTTTTCCCATTTAATCCCAATGTTTCCTGTTCAACGACTCCATCCCCCAAAAAGAGGTCATCTCTTTTCATTTGGCGTTCAATTCATTTCATTCAGACATCACCCCCGCGCAACTGGCTTGCCCATAAACCATGCAAATTGGCATGGCCGGTCTATTGCCTCCTATGAAAGAACTCGCAGCTGCGAAAATCCCCACTAAGCCAGGGAGTCTGATGTGGGAACCATGCGCTGGACCCTCAAGTTGTAAGTACACCAGGCTGTCATCACACTATTTCCCAGCAGGCTGAGGGGTTGCCATTGGCCTTGACTGAACTTTACAAGCTGGAGAGTGTACATGCACTGTCGGTGTGCAAGTACACACTATAGTACAGTGTGCGCATAGCTCAGAAGCCTATAACATCAGAGCATGACAGACCAGCCTAGGCATTTTATGTGCTGCAGGCTATGGTTGTTGGGCCAGCTCTAGCTGCTACCACACTACTACTGAATAATAATAATGCAGCCGACCCACTCTGCCTTGTTTTTTCGCTTCTGGGCTGCGAGGTGTTCCTTTCGTGGTTGCTTGTAGGTATCCAAGCTTGACATTTCACAACTTGCCATCCTCGTGTCTTTCACTTCTACTACTAGCAACCAACTTACCATAAACCCACCGTGACCGACCGACCGACCGGCTGGCCATTCAGTTAACAACCATATCCACCGACCAAAAAGCATCTGTGTTATTGTGTCTCGTATTGAGTACTGGATCCACTACAGTTTGAGGTTCCAGTCCTGTCATTCTCATTCCGCGGCTGTGACATCAGGTAACACAGTCTCCAACAGTAGCCAGACACCAACAACCTGGTATTGGACCAGACTACCAGTCAATTCCCACCGACGGGCCGGCTGCTGATGAAAATACACTGACACTCTTTTGTGTTTGCGCTCGATTTCTACCCTCGTCATGGAGGTTTTCTGGAAGAAAATTGTCGAAAATGAAGATCTTTTTACCGGGTATGTACTTCGTTGTATCTACACTGTTAAATGGTAGTTCTGTTTCTTTGAAAATATTGCACTCGTTGAATTCTTTGTGTTGTTCTATTATTCATGGCCTTATAAACACCTATAAATTTTAAATGGTAATTGATGATGAAGAATGGCGATCTAGAAGAAACTATACTTAGTCATATTATATGGAAACAGTGAAATAGATTGTAACGAAGGCTTGGCTTTCAGTGGTTCGTTACACTGGGCCATAAGATGCATGAAAATTGTTTGCATGATGCATAGGATTTTCATCCACTCCGGAGCATTTTATTGAATTAGCCATGTTCTTCCAAGCACAACTTATTACATCTATGTTGATTATTTGATGAGCCTGTCCAACAAGCCTGTGTGGGACTCATCAGCAATGTTGTCCAGTCTTAATTGTTTCGGCAGCAGGACTTTTCTTGTGGTATTTCTCAGAATCAAATTGAAAGTTGCTTAGTGCAATTGGCTCCTTCGGGTCTTGTAAATGTGAGTCGAACAATATTTTTTATTTATTATTCAACAGACCCCAATGGCTTGAATTGTATGTTTAGGGCCTGCACTGAGACAATTATTAAGTGTTCTGATATTGAGAGATGACAATCATGATTGAAAAATTGCTATTGGCCACAAAGGTAAAAATACCCCTTAACTTGCTTAAAACGTGGTATCATCGTGAGAAGTAAACCTATTGCATGTGGTGAGTTTGTTACATAATTATTATTTTTGTGGTTAAGCATTATCGGTGAAGTTAATGTGCCTTTTTGTTGTTGTTGAATAAATATGAAAGAGTACAGCATAATCAAGGTTGCACAAAGAAACTTTTTAAAAATATAGCACAGATTTCCAGGTTGTGAACATGTAATTTGACGGCTTAGCGGTGTGTGCGTGTGCGTGTGTGTGTACACTGGTAACAAACAAAACAAATCCTCCCCTCACAGAAGGAGAGAAGGAGAAAAAAACCAGCCCAGCCAAAAAATGTCCAACGACCGGTCTTTTGTTTAAAATGACAGGTGGGAATCTAGAGCAGACCGCACTTTGCTTGTGTACTACGGACTAGGTGAATTTGTAATTCAGTCTAATATTATTCATAAGACCAAATCTATTGTGGCTCAAGATTATTCTGACTAGAGAGAATTGACCTTGGTGAATCTATTAGCATTGACTGGTGTATCCTGGCTGCTTATGTAGTGCTTGTACTCCCGCCTGTTGACTTAAAGGGGAGGCACAGACTCAAACGAGTAACCATTGCTGGTGGGGTGGGGGGAGACTGTTAACTTCCCTTTTGTTTCAGTGTGTCTGTTTAACCGTTTGTTTGAAAGCAAAAGCCAACAAGTTGGATTGTTTTTGTTGTTGAGTGCATATTGCTGGCAATGAGAAAATTAGTGTCCCATGGAATACATGTTTTTCTAGTTTTTGTTTATTTTATATTACACATTTTTAAAGGTTGGTGCATTTCTGCAAACAAAACTATCATTCATCAGTTTAAATGTTGCACTTTATCAATCTTGTCTGATTTAATATTCTTTGATAATGTTATTTTTCACACAAAAGTATTCATTTATCTCTGTAATATTTTAACTGGATGGCTCAGTTTGTGTCAAGAACTGGTCTTTTATGGCTTATATAATTTTGGTGAAAAAAATCTAGAAAGATTCAAAAGTAGTCATGGGGAAACAAATTAGGAAAACTTTCATTTTACACAGGTCTTTTGGGATAAACAGAAAAATTGAAGTAAATAGAACGACCTGGCAAGCATAATTTATGTCAAAGAAACCGACATAAAAAAACAGTGTGTGAAAGAACCAGGAATGAAAAAATGCATTAACGGTAAAGTTGTGAAGTGAAATTTGAGTGAAAATGCAAGATAAACTGCTAACAAACTGGTTGTTAAGTCAACAACAAATCATGATTAAGACCTAACAAACCAAACAAAATTGCCTTTTTCCCCTTTAGTTGTTGCTAATTTACAGAAAAGTATAACTCTATCCCCATAAACTGGAAGTTGCATTTCATGTAGAAGTTTCCAATTTCAAAATTAAAGCATATTCAACAGCCTGAGCAAGATGAAATTTACATTCAGCTTGTTTATGATGAAACACTATCAGTACGAGTAAAGGTTTTCTGAAAAAGTCCATTCAAAATTACTGCTTTGGAATTTTAAGCCAATGTTTATTAAGGGTACGTAGTGAAACATAGTTACTGCGGTTGGAAATGCTCAAAATTCTTCACCTGTTCATGCTGTATCTTGAAATAAGTATGGGCAATTATTTTCTAGTTTGGATAAACCAAAGGCATTTCTGTCAATGTGTTTTCCTGTCCTTTCAAAAGAACATTTTACATGAAATCTGTATAACCCAGTATGTCACCAGAGGGGGAATTGTCGTAGTTGGTTTATGGCTTTTTGATTGCCTCCCAAATGAGTTCATGCCAGATGAAACTTAACACAAGGAGTCAACTCTTCATGGGTTTGTTTCATTTATGAAAAAAACTTCACCTTGGGTAATTTTTTAGATAATTTCTCACCATTGACACACATTTTTAACAAATTATTTTTTCAAAAATCTCTCTTTAACTCCAATACGTCACCCCACTACATCATATCCCAATTTCAATCCCCCCTCCCCCGCCTCTCCTTTACACCGAACCCCCACCTCACCAAAATAAAAAAAAATTAACGCAGAACCAAGGAACAAAGAAAAATGTGAGTCTATAATAATGCAAAGTGTTCATTACCCTTGGCCAATATTGCCACAATTGGATGCAAAATTGGACTCAGTTGGTATAGGTTTTATAGTGTGCTTGAAGTTTATGTAACTGCACTCGTCTTTTGTGCTTGCAAGGCCGTTTTTTGTGGCAGGCATGACAACCCTTCCCATTTATTTGGGAATTGGGTTGTTTTTATTGATCTCTATTCATTTTATGACTGCTATGAAGTATTATCCACAGTGCTTTAGTGGTTAGAAATAAACGGTGCATAAATCATTTCTCTAAAATCTAGATGAGATAGACCTGTATTAGTTTGACACATTTAAGAGAGAAATTGTCAGGTTATATCAAACCTATTTCCAGTCTTTAAGTATTCATAAATGTTTTACCTTTTTATGCATTTTCAAAAGGGAAACAATACTTTGGGTTACTAGCAGATAAAGCAGTGTATACTTTCAATTTGTATTTGTTGGCAAGGTTTCTTCATTTTGTTTTAAGAAATCTAGGTTGTCACACTCACTCAAACTTTCATTTCCCAAAAATATTTTGGTGTGTGTGTTTGAAGAATTTTGTAGGGTTGGTTTTAACTCCTTAAGTGCCTGGGTTTTTTTGTATTTTGAACCTAAAATGCCCAGCTTTTTTAGCTTTTTCAAGAAAGAGCTTTTTAGGAGAAAAAAAATAAGTCTTTCTTTCTCACCAAACAAAATGTATCTTGCTGATTTGTTTTGGTACATCCCAAAGTCAATAGTATTTCTTGAGCGATATTGCCCTTTGGTGATAACCTGTAGGCCCTATATTATGGGTCTTACATGTATGATTGATGACACTTTTTGAGTAAAAAAAAAAAGATTGTACATGTACATGTACGATAAAGGCGCTTTCGGAATACATAAAATAGATTGTACATGTATGACCCTGGCACTGAAAGAGTAAAGAAGTAGTTTAGCTGAAAACTGGAGAAGACTCATTATCCACGAATGAATTATCACAGTTTCATTTCATTTTGTGCTTTGGTTAAACTTGTGGACAAGTCGTTAAATGGATGTCTGTCGCTTCGATAGCAAAACGACTCTCTCGCAACTATCTCGCGAGACTGCTGCTCTGAGCGAGACTACAAGTCTATGCTTTGGTGGATTTGTTCTGAGAAAGTTTAGAGGATTGTGGTTCATAGCTTGATAAAGTTTAGAGGATAGAGGAATGTTATTGAAAAGTAGTAAAATACCAACTTTTGGAAACATGGGAATTGTGTAATGCACTGAAAGGCACCTGTACTTTTGTTCTTGTGAGTAGTCTTGGCCCATGGTGGCTAACGGCACACCCTTGGGGCTCGTCTTAAGTCTAACTGGTAATCCAGAAACTCCAACTTGAAGGAAGACATGAAAGCGAGTGTTTCTTATCAAAGTGACACCCCTACATATTTCATCTGACTGATTGACCTTCTCTTCCCAACAAGCAGAGCTATTACTCCAGTGCTCCATTACCACTGCATCAGCGGCTGCTCGGGCCCCGCGCAAGCAACGGCTGTGTGCATCCTCAGTAGAAAACGGCGAGCTGCATCGGTAGTCTGCGTTCTACCCCCCAATAGTACAGGTTATTGTTGCTGTAGCCTTGTATCTTAGCCATGTTATTTCATCAGTGTTTGCACCGCTGGCCAGCGGCTGCAGAGAGTTGCATTTCCTCAGTAGATTGAATATTATGCAACCTATGGCAATGGATTAAACTCCTTTGGTTTTCTAAAGGCAAGCATAGTAGACTTGGTAGCTTCCTCCGGGCAGGCTGACTACTTCTCTGTTATCCCAGGCAGGCCATTAGTTGCGTTTTTTCCCCGTGCCTGGTTCTGAAGCATTGTTGGGCCGGGAAAACTACTATCTGCTGTGGCAATAAGTAAACCCCAACAAAAGAACCTTTCACTGGTATCCCCTTCGGTTGGGACAAATGTCAGATTCTGTTAACAATGAATCACCATACAGCAGGATTGGTATAATTCTGACAAGGTTATTAATTATGTCGGTGGAGCGGTACTTTTGTGTTTTCAGAAGGGTAGAGTATGAGGGAGAGGGGGGGCAAGGGATTCAATGCAGCCATTTTTTAGATAGTGTTAATTTTATTGGATGTATTACAATGCTAGCAGCCGGGCTAAATAGAAAGTGCAGATCAGAAAAGTTGACCTCCTGCAAGTTCCAAAAGCGCTTTAGAATCAACAATTGAATAGATCCTTTGGTTTAAAACGTCCATTTGCAAGTGCTGGTCTTTCAAGGAGCTGTTAGTAACAACAGCTATTCAATGAGCTTTGTCAGAAAGTTGTGCGTGAAAGAAACTGTATATAATTTACTCTAGAAAAATGGGCTTACCTTCAGGATTGCTACAAGGCTTTTATCAAGGTAAGAAACTTCTTGATATGAGACTGTGTGATGTAAATGCCTTTACAGACACCGGTTCAGCTTTGGTTATTCTTCCAAACCGAAATGATTGATTTAGTGTCAAACTGTTCTGTTGCCAGCTGATGATGGCATCACTTTGCCCTCCAAAAATGTTCCGATGTGAGAAATAAGGGAAAGGTTTTGTATTTCTTAATTTAGGAAACGAGTTGTTGAGCAGGCCCAAGTTTTGAACAGCGTTTTGTGTCTTTAAATCAATGAATTGAGCGGAAAGTTTCATTGATTAGTGAAGAGAACTTGTGTTCTTTGGCAATACATTTATACATTATTTCCTTTGAGTTGAGGCAATATCTTTTCTTTTCTGTTTTTTTTCTTCTCTTTTTTATTTTTTGAGATTAACAAAATTTGCATCTTGCTCGGAACGAGATAGATAAAGATACAATTCAGTGTAGCTTCTTAAGTTTCACTGGTATTCTTTGACATGAAAAGGCGTTCTTTATCACTGGCACTATGGTTGGCTATGCACAAGCTTATAATACCTGTACAGTACAGGGGAGGATCATTGTAGAAGAAAAAGATCTAGAAATTGTTTCCTTCTGACTACCAGATCTCCACACATACCACTTAATGTAGACCACACACCAGCTCGACTGCAACTAAAAACATCAAGGTGAAATGGAGTCGGCCCTTCTGGCCATAAACCTGCTGATTGTTTACAGAAAGAACGTTGAGATACTTGTTTGTCTTCGCCTCCCAGACGCCACCGTTTGTTTTCCCTGCTGCCACAGTGTCTTAGACCATCCCTCAAGTTCGGCCATGTTTTTTTTTCTTCTTTTCCTTCTTCTTCCACTTTGGTTTCTTAAACGGACCCAGATTTTTGTCAGTGTGGTTATGAACCTTGGAAAAGTGCTATGACCGAGACTCGCCCATTGGAAGAGCCCAGAAGTATAACTAAAACACAGATCGTCTTACTTGACCGGGGAGGGCTTTTAGCTACTAATACCATTTTTGGGTTGCTGCCCTCTGCCCTCCTATCTTTAACTGCCTTGAAAAGTGCAGAGCTCCTGCCTTCTGGGCTTCTCTTGATGATGACGGGAACAAGTTTTGTTGGACCTCCCAACTCAAAAGATTTGAACGAGTCCTTGAAGAAATTCTGCAAGTTTGTGCAAATGATAACAGACATTATGGTTTCAATAATAAGTGTAATTGGATAATCATTACTGACCTTAAATATGACATATTATTGTATTCATTTGTTATGGTATTAAAACTCTTCCCTCATTATTCATACTTTATAATCATTGTAATTATCCCCATCATTGCAATGATCCTCATAACTACGATCACCCCCATCACTGCAATCATCCTCTTCATTGTAATCATCTTCATCATTGTAATCATCCCCATCATTGTAATCATCCATATGATTTCAATCATCCTCATTGTAATCATCCCATCATTGTAATCATCCTTATGATTTCAATTATCCTCATTGTAATCATCCCCATCATTGTAACCATCCATATGATTTCAATCATCCTCATTGTAATCATCCCCATCATTGTAATCATCCTTATCAGTTTAATCATCCTCATTATTGTAACTATCCCATCATTGTAATCATCCCCATCATTGTAATCATCCCCATACATGCCATTAGTACACTACCTTTGTGTCTGTTTCAGTCATGTTTTCTTCAGTCATTATTGTAATGTAAGTCCACCTGCATTACACTATTTTGAAACCCAAACCCCCCTCCAATGAAGCTTTGCTTCTTCACATTTTGTTGCTATTGGACAGATTTTCTTAAAACGGCAATCTCTTTAGTACCTTGAACAATAGTTGCCAAAACAAATTCGTTTTCAGACAATCCGCAATCCTGTTGCCAACACAACACAGGTGCCAGTGCACTCCTGGGGCTGTAAGATTTTCTCTAACCTTTGACCTGCACTGATTACTTCAATCTGTTAACAAGTGCAACTTTCTGGTGGGAGTGCAGAACTAAAAGAAGGCTCAAACTGTTATTCTTAGACAAACTTCACAAAGACTTTGTGCCCGGGCCCTCTCCTCATAAGAATAACTAGGTCCAACAGCTGAATTTGAAGTATTTTATGATTGGATTGGCCAAAGTAAAACAGTTTGTTTTATAGCATCAGTTTTTAAGATGTTCCAAAAAAATTTCTTGTAGAGAATTGAACATTTCCAAATATTTTTTTTACAATCTATTGGTGACTTTTCAGTTTGTAGGAGTCTGAGATGTAGCTCATACGAAACCTAAGAACATTTATGGTACTTTGGCTTTTAGCAATTTATCCTCCTCAATCCAGTGATTGATTTGTTACAATGTTAATAAAAACCTTCTTTTTTTTCCACGTTTGATAGTGAATGTAGCAACTGCAATATTTATTGAAGACCAGGTGACAGATAGAGGGCACTCATACATACAACCATGTCAAATTAGACCTCGGCTTTAGTGAGATCCACCTAGTCAGTCGGTCTGCATGGTGCATTGCACTTTCCCGCCCTCCTCCCCCAACCCCCCCCTACCAGTCAACCTCCCCATTTTCTATCGGTTTAACAGAGCTCAGAGAGCCTGCTGGCCTGAATCTGGCTATATCCCAGAAAATCAGCCTGCTAGGCACAGAACCAGTGTTGAATACAGTCGAGTAGTCATCGTACTAGCAGTCGTGCAGAACCAGTTCACCATTGACCAGATGGCTTTCATAGTCTTGGTTTAAAAAAGAGGGTCCGAGGTAGACTGGGGAAAAAGGTTGTGCAGAGATGTAGGCAAGGTAGGAGCTTGTGAAATACATGAGCAAAGCTCAGTAGCGTGACACAAACATGCAAGCAGCACCAATTTGCTGGGTGAATTCCACCTGGGGGCGAACAGAGCAGATTGCTTTAGATCACGCCATCGCCAGTGGAGCTAGCATCCATCCACTGTTGATGTGCTCGGATCGAAGCATAAAGGCAGAGCAGCGGCTTAAACCCGGTGATGGAGAATTAGCCTGAAAAAGGCCGGCTCCGTGCAGAGCCACCATTTGATGTAGAATTGGACCCTTGTCAAGGAAAAGCCTTATCTGGTCGATCGGGCCCCCGCGCTAAAAGGCAGGACCTCTTTTTTAAAACTCTTTATTCCATGTGGTGAAATGTTGAGACAAAAAAAAAATACTGCTCACAGGGCTTTTCCGTCTTATTCAATACAACCATTTGGTTACACTGCGAAACAAACAACAGCAGCCAAACCGATGGCCAACTTTAGCCAAATGCATGGCTGGTGGTACACAAATGGCTATGCTAGTTTTGTGATGCAGAGGTGTTGCAACGTGTAAGTGTGAAGTAATCGGACTCAATGCCTCGTGTAATTATCTAGTAACTCATTCCACTTAAATATGAAAAGTGACTGATGTCATAACGCTTTACCAGTAAATACGCTGGGGAGACAGAAGCCACTCTGTTTATCTTTGCAATGGTGCCAAGTCCCTCTTTGTCGTCTGAACGGAACAGGAGGTCACGGTCACTACATTTTGATAAAACATCCTCAGCTGTCAGAACAATGCCACTGACCTAGCCTGCCTTACAACTAATTGCTCTCTGTAATATAGCAAGCCTTAAATTAATGACATATCCACATAATCTGAGACATACAGTTAAGCTGTTACTCGATTGTACAATTCTGTAACTCATGAATAATTCAAAAGTTGTATATAGATATAGATTCATGTACTCATCTTTAATTTATTCATTGGATTTTAGGGGCGATCCAAGGGACCAGAAATCTCCATTAGCTTGCTAGTCATCCATTGGGGACCTTATTCAAAGTGCAAAATCTGTTTCCATATTTCCCAAGTCAGGTTAGAATCAGCCTCGTTCCCAGGGGTGATCGATCTCGCAGGGCCATTTTTTCCCCAGCATGCCTTGCTCGCTCATAACCCCTGGAATTGGTTCATTAAAATGTGCCAGAATCTGGCACATTTTAACCGATCCATTCTACGCACTCGCTCAAGTATGGTAACCCTCAAAAGAGGCATCAAGTCAAAAAGCAAATAGTCCACTCTCATTCTTCTTTGATCTTTTGATATGTCTAACTGTATGCAGTTTAGAGTGACCGTGTAAAAACATGATGTATTTTTAAATGGAATCGCGTCAGATACTTGCATTTTGACACGCGCGTAAAAAGCATCCTACAAGCGCCATACAAGCGCTCGAAAGTTTTTAACAAGCATGCATGCAAAGTAATCATTTTTGGGAGCCAATCAGTATTGTTTTTCTGTACATCCCTACCAGTCAAGGGATGAATACAAGACAGCTGATCAAAAGTAACATAAGTCCTTTAAACAATTGAACAATAATTCCATCATTTTTCAAGGAAATATCTGAAGAGAAACACAGATGGTTTGTCTGCATTCTTAATCGAGAGGGTCAGAGGATCCCACTCCTTAGAAGGAAAACAACAAAGATTACCCAAAAAAAATCCCACTGGAGGATACTTCTGCGAAATCCATTATGGGGCGTCCTTAGAATCAGATATGACCATATTTTATTTTAGCCCTTGGGCAAAATGCCCCAAGGTTTTCTTATCAGATATTGTGCTTGCATGACAAACTTCCCCCCATGCTCTACATGGTTGCATTGTACCAGCACTTACTCGCTGCCCTTGCAATGAATTATGGCATGACCTATGAATACTGTCAGGAAACAAAAGCAATTTTGCCGTCTGACCCCATTTGTCTTTTTGCCCAATCAAGTTGGTCATCCCAGTTCCTTTTTTAATGAGGGGGGGGGGGGATAATTTTCTCATACTGTTAATCTGTGTGATTTTGTCTGCAACGTTAAACAAAGCAAAAAGCGGTAAACGTTAAGCTGGCATTGTGTGTTCCACTTGATTAAGAACGAGTCTTAGTGGGTGTATGTGATGTCATCTGAAGTTGTAAAAAAAAAAAACCCAGCAAGTTCCACATGAGCTATGGAGTGAAGCCAAAATCGGCAGTCACAGATGGTGTTTATTTGACCATATCAGGGACAGTCCGCTGAATCGTCCTTCCTCCCTTCCTCGTGGCCTCTCTTTTCTTCTTCCCCCCTCCTGTTGGTCAGCCCTATGCAACACCCTGACGCACTCTGGTTGGACTGACACGTTTTAGTCAAGTAGCCAATACATGAATTACTGGATCAAGGTCGTTAGTTGTGTCTGGCGTTTGATCGCCGATGCGTTAACTCATAATCTCTTTTGCACTTTGTACAGAGGGGTTGTTTTGTTCTCATAAGAGATGTCCAGAGAATAATTATTAAATTGTTAGAGTGGTTACACTTGATATAAAAACAAATAAAAATTAACTATTTAAACTGATGTGTGATCATTAGGGATTACTGGGTACAACTTTGTTCATATTGCACTGAGATGTGAACTAAAATCAGTTTAATGGAGGGAAACTATTGCACAATTTTTGATAATATGGACATCTCAACAGAAACCCAACCCTTCTTGAATAAATTTCAAGATGCAATATACAAAATATTTTATTTCCAACCTCAAAAGATGGTGGATTTTGTTACTGATCATTTCTCAACGTTTTCTACTGCGCTTTCTCATCAAATAACATTTTTTTTAAGTCACATTTGTGCTTAGGGAGCCCTTTAATTTTATTTGCAGTAGCGTAGAATTCCAGGGCTCAATTTCATAGAGCTGCTTAAGCAGAAAATATTGCTTAACAAGTTTCTGCTAAGCAAACATTTGCAGGATACCAGTCACATATTGTACATGAGAAATGGCATTTTGGGTGGTAACCATATTTTGGTAAGCATAATTTTGTTGTGCTTAGCTACTTTTTGTGCCTAAGCAGCTTTATGAAATTGGTTTGATGAACAGGAGTGGAAAGTTTGGAGTCTCTGCCCCTGGTTGTGGATTGGTATGGGTTTGGTTTGATGAAGATCATAGCAAGCATGGTGAAACTTTATCCCTCTTGTAAGAGCTGCATTCAATCAATCATATTTAACGTAATGTACTGCAGATCAAAACCCAGAATAAAGCATCTTAAAAGAAAGTCACTCCGAACACTGTCGTCACATCTCACAACCTTGTCAGCATCGTCACGAGTATCAATCTTAAAAATGCCCTTTTGAGGAGTATTTTTAGGCCATGCGTCTAATCTTGCAGTATGAATAATTTATGGATTTCTCCCGGCAATTAGCAGTGATGGAAGTCCCTTGAGCAGACTCTACATTGTCTTAAGAGGTTTTAGCATTCATCATTCTATAAAAAAAATATGAAATTGAAGGGGGGGAAAAAGCCGACTGTCAAGATCATTGTCATTTTCAACTTCCTATTAATTCCGCCTACCCATCTCAGCAAAGTGTGTCTAGACGCTTATTAGGTTTCAATTTGTTATTAGCATTTTGCAATTTGCTCTTATTGTGGTGAACATTGATTTATCCTGAAAGGCCTATGATATTACTTCAGAAAACAATATCAAGCCATCAGTACGCTGAAAGAGAGGAGTCAATGTTTGTTGTTATGCTCCTTTCGTGAAAGAAGAAGGTTAACCATTGTTGTTGTAGTGGTGTTCCAGGTGTTTGTATACTGCCGCAGCAGCATGGTTTGCTGACTGTTAAAATAACAATCCTTTAGTTTGTTTTTATATTTCCATGCAGTAATACGTTACGTAAATGTCACAGTGATTCCTATTAACATGACGTCATTACCTCGGCTCTATAATACAACCGAACATTTATGAGTCACCAACAATGCCTCGGAAATTTCACTTGACTTCCTAGTCATTCTATTATCATTGAACTCGGATGCAACACCAATTGACTCAGTTGGCCTCTAACAGATCACTTCGGACGCATGATCAATCGTGAACAAATGGGAAGGGGGGGTGGGGACTATGTGGAACCAAGTGTAGAGGATATATGAAGTACGTTATTAACAGACTGAATTGATCCTGGGGATCTTCTTTAGCCGTACCCGTAATCCAGCTGCCAGCCTCAATTGTCAGAGGTTGCATTGAACTGCCCGATTGGCTTGTAATGAAATGATCCAGAGTCCGAAGCCATTATCGGGAATTGAATGTCCCTCAACATGATAGAAGTGGCATATCAGAGCTTATGGTTGGAATGCTCTTTCAGTTGCCATCCTTTTTTTCCCCTTTTTTTTTAAAAGTTGGTTCTGTTTACGAGGCATGATTTTATTTTGAGGAAGGATGTGTACAAAATATGGCTCAAAGTTTTTCTTTGAAGCAATATCCGTTTTAAGTGTTTATATCGTGTGAATGAATATTAAGTATTTTAGCAGATGTAAAAGTTATCTCTTCACTAGATGGTTTGGATAAATTTATTGTAACTGTTCATACTTTTTTGTTTACCAAAAGTTTACAGAACTAGAGGAGTGAAATCAAAAAGTTTCAAAATTTCTTTCAATTTTGTTTGTAAAAATATGATCCCAGCATGAAATTAATTTGAAATTCTGCAGACGTCTTGTTTCCCCCTAACAAAAATTAACACCAAAGGCAGTGTACCTCTATTTTTGTATCTTTACATGTTGTTTTGCAACAGTTATTGTTTGAAATGCTGACGAATACACAGAAGGGGATATTTGGACAAGCAGTGTAAGAAAAACTGTTTAATCTGGATTCAGAGGAGGTGAGTTACATCAGAATGACACATCCGGTGTTGATCAATATAAAACCCACCCACTCACAAACCCATTTTGATGATAGCATACGTGTCGGGGATATTTCATGACTGCTAGGGAGCGTTCGGATTAAAACCAGAAACATTACCTCAATATTATGGAATGCCGTCCCCCCCTGATCAAACCGTGTGCTCGTTGCCTTCATGTTAGGCAACCCTAAGGCTTAATATACAATTAATAAGGCGACCTGATCTGAGTAACGCTAATAAGTACCCGATGGCTATGGAGGTACCATGGCTGGATAAGTCATCGGAGACCCGGTGTGCACTGGGCGACTCCGCAGGACGCCCGGCTCGGAAAAATACCTTGTCCGTGCTTTTGGTCCCAAATTCCATTGCAGCTGGCTGAGGCTGGACAGACATGCCCTGCAGTGGGCTGTCAGTGAGGGAGGGAGAAGACATCTTGAAAATCGGTGTAGCAGTGGGGGTATGGGTAGAGACGAGGTGTTTGTGTATGTGGTTTAGAGAGAGACTCTTAGGCCGCGGTGTGCAGGAATGGCATCAGTCATACTGGAACAAAGGTATTGTGATGGATTTGTTTAGCTAATCGTGGTGAATAACAAGGGGGTGTGGGGTGATGGCTTTGTGTATGTATGCGTTTATGGTGTATGTGTGTGGTGTGTGCGGTGATTTCAATTAGAAATGCTGATTGGCTGATCAATCTTGTATCTCATCTATTGACAGGTGAGAGAAAACTCGTAAGCTACGCCTTTTTTGTGTGTCCCCCATACATGTAGCTATCCCTGTGTGCTTTCAGAAACTACCTTTGTTTCACTATGGAGCTATGTATGCACATCTGGTTTTGCCATTGTTAATTGATATTGGGGTTTTTTTCCCACTCACTGGTCAACGTGGCACCATGTCAAAACTATACTCACTTTGGAATTCAGATTTAGTCAGGAAAAGGTTTTCCAGGAAATACGTAAACAGTGGATCGGTTATGTAATGACAAGTGCAGACCATAAATGTGTCTGTTTTTTAGAACACAGGTTTCTATCTGCCATTATCTTGTGTTGTTTGTTTCTTTTGATAGATGTGTTGATGAGAAATAATGAAAAGAAGGGGACAGGGGCGGGGGCGGGAATGGTACTACCTTACTTTGGGGGGGTTTCATGCTCGGCTTCTGTTACATTATTGTGATTTGCAACAACCTTGGAAGTTATCATGCTCATCATCTGGCCAATCTTAAGTATTTTTAAGTTAGAGGAAGCTGGAATAATTTACCATCCTGGGATACAGTCAATACATTATACTAGAAATAAGGGCACTAAGAAGTTAGTGTGTGGTGCAATTCAAGAAGTTTTCACAGACTTACCTCTGTGTATTCCATGATTGAAATAAAGTTTGGAATTATTTGCAGACATTTTCCCCAGAGGTATTCATTTGCTGTGAATTGACGGAATCGGATGATAAGTATTGTAATCAAACTTTTTACCTCATGTTCAAGGATAAGTCTTCATGCCAATTTGAGCCCTCCTTAAAAAAGGTGGACTTTTTTCTTATCTTGTATCAATTTTAAAACACATGTTGTGTGAAGTCAACTCAAAATGTCATTTTCACACATTTCTCGTGGCAGGTTATACTTTATGGTTCCTTTGGGATAGTTTATTTGTGTGTGTCATCATTGAGGTTGACTATCTTAATAAGTCAGAGAAAAATCTAATTCCCAATTTAGGAAAATTGACAAAAGCATGTCTCAATAAAACGGTATGCTGTTAAACTTCAGAGGTAGTGGGGAAAAAACAGAGGAAAAAGACGCTGAGTAACGCTGTTTTGCATGTACCCAATTAGAGTAGGCTTTCTATCTAAATCAGCCATGCATTATGCAATAGATAGAATCAGAGTCTATACCCAGAGTTTACATCACTCTACATAATTGTTCAGACTGCCGTAATTGCCTGGCAATGACTAATACCAGCAGTTCTCCTACTGGGCCAAGAGTCACCTCATCGCACATCTTTCGGCTGTGTATTTTTAGCTGCGTACATTTCCGCATTCGCAACGTACAAGCATGGATGGAGACATTATAAATGTTGGCCTCGGAATAGCTTGTAATTTCCCCTTCTCTTCACTCACTTGATCACTAGACACATTTACGGGCTTGGTCTGTACGTAGTTTTCACTTCACACGGTGTTTCTCTGAATCAAATCATGTTCACCTATTATGTTGTTCCGAGACACTCTGAGAGTTAAAAAAGGAAAAAAATAAAAAATAAATGCTCATTGGTTTTGACATCAGCGACAAAGCCATCGAGTTTTGCAGTGCTGCAACTCCCCACAAATCAACTCATCATTCCACAAGCCCTGCAGGCCTGTTATCTACCCGCAAACTATTGACTACGTCTTGCCAGTTTCAGCCAAATTTAGTTTACAACGTGTTTCTTTCCTGATGTTTTTGCCGTACAGCCCAGTCCCCAAATGCAACATTTTAATGACACCCTATGAAGCAAGAATTGAGTACGGTGATTCAGTTGGGAGAGCGTGCTATCAAGCGCACTGTGCCACGGCATTACATCCAAAAAGCGTGCAGTTATGCACCTGTACTGGACTTAATGTGGCATCTAACCCGAGCTGTCCGAGCCTGTCCTGTTCCCAACCATTGATGTGCCCCAAGGGGGCCCTGGTGTACCCCCCTGGGCTTCTTCCAAGGAAAACCATCAGATTGCAGCCAAGTGTACAGGTTTTGACACAGTGATTAATGCTTGCCACTTTGTGTTTCTGCTGCAGGAAGCCACTGGGTCCCTGCCTCGCTGGCTGCAAGAAATTAACGCCATCTTTATTATTTACTCGCTTCTATCTCTCTTTTAAAAGTGAGCAAACTTATTACTGAAATACTTTATTAAATTTATGCTAGTCGTGTCAGGATTTCAAAATAATAAAATTGCTATTGCTTTTTTTTAATTTTTTTTTTTAAATAAATACCCCTTACATTCCTTATTTTGTACAACGAAGTAGTCTTGAAAAAATGTTCAGAGTATTCCTGAAGAATCGAATCCCGGTGTCTTTTGTAGATCATGATGAACTGATACAAGAAAGCTCTTAAGTGATGTTGTCATCAAAGTCAAATTACCATAGATACAAAGATGTAGTCCCGCGTCTCGCCAGCCCTGGGAGACTGCCAGAGAAACACAAAACCAACGGAACGGAAATCTGGCAGGCGAGCTGCAGGCGGCTCCTTTTAACCAAACTCACCGACCTTGAACGAAAACGGCCAGCCCCTTTATACTGTCGTATGTTGGCGCTCAACTATGATATTATCAAGGGGGCAAGAGGAGACAAAAAAGACGTGGCGGTTGCACTATTCTCCAGGAGCTCAATGCGTGCTTGTGATACTGCCTTGATAGATGAGTCACTGCTATGGTGCATTAGCCCTACTGTCAAAATTAGAACAAATGCTTCCACCACTGCTATTCCCTCTCCTGGTGAAAAACCAAAAGTAATCCAGGCTGCAAATAAACTAGCCCCCCCCCCTTCTCATTCCCACAAAATAACCTGACAAAGTCCTGATATTGTTGTGCTGATCCTTAGGGAGAGGGAAATCTGTAAAAAATATCTCCCTCAGGAAGTGTTGTTAAGATAAAAGTGTGTAACCTTCAAGGGGTGTTATGGACTCGGGTCCAGAATGGAAATTCTGTTTGTGGGTTTGACATTTCAATTTGCTTAGATGAATTTGACTTGCCATGGTTGAGGTTTAACATTAAGGTATAGTTTCGTTCCCTCTGTATTTTCTGTCCACTGTTCGTGTTTTGGGGGGTGTTTTTTTCTGGAACCATCTGCTGTTTTTTTGTGGTAATGTCCAATGTGCTTTGTGGGTTGTTGATGTAAGTTTTGGTACTTTTGTAATTTTACAATAATGTTTGACCCGTCTAAAACATATTATGTTTTTATAATTTGACATATGATCATTTTTTCAAAGAGTAATTAGTTTTTATTGAGATTTGTGGTTGTAAAAGTATAGGAACAGAACAGATGTAAACCCCGCAATTTACGCTTTTTTTAGGTCAGACCAACAAGCTTCTGAGCAATCACTCAGATGCACGCACACCAGGCCGGCCCGCAATTCAGCACGCCAAATTAACACTGGCTACGGTCGTCTGTCTGATCGTTCTCGTCTCGCCACGGCCAAATTAATGGGAGTTGTCTGCATGTAAATGATACACATCCACACCAAACATCAGTCAGGGAGAGCTGATGGCAACGGAAATGACAAGGCACTGCTAAGAAGTGTGCACTGCTCATTTGCGCTGGCAATATTGGAATAAATTACTTTGCCAAATGGGGCCCCTGTCCCACACTCTCGCTCGGCCTTGACTTTCAGAGCAATTGGGTGCCCTTGTGCAGTTGTAATAGTTTTGCCTACATTACAGCAAACATAAATGTCAGATGGGGCCAATGCTTATGGTATATATAGCCTTGAGCGAGTGTAAAGCTTTGCAACTTGGCGTGAAACACAATAGTTTGTCATTACTTGTTAGTATGGATATTCAACAATTACCTGTTGGTTTTATAAATTTGGCCACCATCTGATTTGTAAAAATTCCCCATCAATCAACTTTTTCATTCCCTAATGATTCATTTCAAATCTAGATTTGAACTCTTGTATTCCATGTCTCTCCCTCTCTGCTTGATATTTCTTCCTGTCGCTAACTCTTCAATGTGTATGTAGCAGGCAAGCATCCCTCAGCAACTATTTTTTCCCCCAGGAATACAAAGGGTTTTCATTGCCTTGTCCGTAGTTTTTCCTCTGATGCATCTTGTTTTTTCGTTCGCGTGTGCTTTTGTTGAGAAACCCATTTGAAAAAAAATAAATAAAAACTGTGAGTATAAAAGAAATAGTGGAGACCTTTTTAATATCAACTGGACACACAGCACAATGTTTGTGTTTGGAGTAGAGTAAATTTAGTTTATGGCGCCTGAGCACTCTACATCAGCCTTTCCCCCAAGTTGCCTTGCATGCCATTATTGTAACGGGCTAGCTGCATTCTTTATTCACAATAAAACAAATGTTTAGTGAATCAAAACAGTTTGTACTTCTCTTGCCGCGGGGCAAAATTCTAAAATGCTTTTTCCTGGCGTGCGTTCTGAAACACTTTTTTGGAAATGATAGTGGGGTTTTTTCCCCCTTCTGTCAATTTCGCTTTCTTTCAGCCCTGATTTTTGACAGCTGCCAGTCTCTGTGCACAGACTATGATGTATGCCATATTTTCATAATACATGTATTATTTCAAGGTCATAAGTATTGCATGAAATGCCATTATTACTAAAACGCTAAGAGCAGATAGTTAATTAATGATTCCTGTTATTTTACAAAGGCCAGAATTTAAGGTCAAAGACATTTTATAATGTGAACTTTACAACCGATAGCCTCTTTTATGAAGCTAAGAACCATGATGTCCTTTCGGCAGCTGACAGAAATTGCATGATTCTGAAACAATTGAGGTATATTCACATTCCTTTTGTTTAATTGAACTATTATTATAGTTGTTTTTTATTCTATTTGTAAAGTGTTTGGGGGTTTTTATGGGCTGCTTTCGATTCAAAGTTCCAGCATTCTGCAAATATTGTGCTAATCGTTGTATGTTTACAAGATTACTCAAGCCCCAACCTTTCATATTTGACAAACTATTGGTGTGGTGTTTTGTTTTTTTTTTGTTTTTTTTTGGGGGGGGGTCTTACCTCATGGTCAGGTAATATTGGAATGGCTAGAGCATATTAATACAGGTTTATAATTTGAAGACTATTTCATAGTTAAGTATATCGTACAAAGTCAATATCAACCACTTCCACTTCCATGTACTTTCCCCTTGGAATCATGTTAACATAGCAAATTCTAAATAGAGTGTCTACCACAGGGGAGGGGTTTTAACATCTCAGTGCCTTCTCAAATCAGTATCGACCAATTTGGTAGAGTTGAAGAAGTAGAAGAGTTAGAAGTCCTGGAGGATTTGAGAAGCAAGTTTGTCAGCTGAGGATACTTCTGTTAACCGCAGTCCCCTCAACACTTAGGCAAACACCCTTTTACTGATGGTTGCTCAACAATATACTCATCTAGAACGTTGTATCGATTGTAGAATGCTGGCGGTGATGTAGTGAAGCCAGTCTAGACAAAACCACTGCTGTAAGAATCACAACATCCCCCCTGCAAGGGGGGATTGGCATTTACAAAAGATTATGATTAAAATATTGTTTTAAAATTAATTAATAAATATTTTGGATTTTTTTAAAGTATTCACAGGAACAATACCACAGCAAAATCATGAAAAGCTAGATTTCTTCCCTAATTTATTTTCATTCCTAATAAAAGCCAAATTGTTTAAAGAATTAAGATACTTTTTTCTTTGAAAAAAGAAGTATCAAACATACCCTTGGTTAGTAACTTTCACTGTCTTTCAATAGCGGAAGCAGTCACAAATATGTGGGTAACTGTTAAAAAGACACATATTAAATATGTATAAGGAAAACGTTATACCAAATTAAACTTGCAAAGATTGTGGAGGTGGCGTGGCACTTTGTAAGTATCCAATCTTCAGGTTCTAAAGAAAAAGAAAAAAAATGCCTTTGAGCTGTACCAGACCATACAGCAATCTCAATGCTGCTGGTATTGGCATGAAAAGGAGACAAGACACAGACAATTTTCTCATGATAATGTAGCTCTCAATGAAAACATATTTGAGATGAATTGCTGACTGCTTACTACACTGTATACCTGATGACCGAGGTTATGGTAAAGGTCCGAGGGCTCACTCACCGTGACATTCAATTATCGGTGGCCCACCCGGAGCTAGGGCACGGAGCCTGATTGCCAAGACTCAGGTGGGGCCAATTCAGACATGCAGCGCTCCCTCTATGCCGTACTCTCTCATTGAAAGTGACAAGACAAAGTCCGACTGAGTACGGCTCCGCACAAGCACGGTCCCGACTAAATTATATCTGTGTCTGTTGCAGTCGCATCGTTGCCCTCTGGAAAAGGGATAAATAACGGGATTTGTAAGCGGTGTATGTGAACTGTTCAGCGTGTGTGGGCTTGGTCTCCTCAGTTTGACCGACAATATCAAGCTGTTATGTTTTTTCAGCTTGTTTTGTTGAGTGAATGGTCTTTTGTTTGAATTCCCTTAGATAGAAGAATGCTGGCCTGTGTAGCATTCTTTAAGAATATTCGAGTGTGTAGAATTATGTACATTTTGTGATGAAAGCTTTTCGTGTTGACACGTACATTGGAAGCATTCCATGCACAAGATGTGGTCTACAAACAGGTTCATGTAACGAAGGTTGATGTTATTTTAAATTAAGGGATCAAGATTTGTTGAATCCTACTAGATGCTTTCTCCTGATGTAAACAGTTCTCTTTGATGTTTTAACGCCACACATGGTGAGCTTAAGATGCGTTTCTAGGATAATCAAACTCTTGGGAAAGGCAACTGAATTTTTTATGCTGTTAACGAATGATTTTTTTGGTTTTTAATGATGAATCTGTCGACCACTCCTGCGTTGTAATACATCCAGATTTTGATTTCAACATTGACTTTGATAGTTTGATTCCTGAGTGGAGTGGTTTTTTTTACCACCTTTGTTATCATGAACTACGATCTTGAGGCTGTTGTGTGTTTTTGTAGAAAAAGCTCAGCAGTGTCTGCTTGCATTATGCACGTCGCTACTCAGAGTCCACCGGTATTGTACTTTTTTTAACGGATGATTCCAGGATAAAAATAAGACTAGTTGAATGAATGGGACTTATGCTGGCTGAGGATTTCTATTCGTCCCTCCAAATTGCTTGAATTTGAATGCATCAGTCCTTCAGGAAAGTACCATTTCCACTGATTATGCCGCATAAATAAATTCCTAAGTTCATGCTTTTCATTTAGAAGAACATTAAGCCTCACAGAGACTGAGCGAGTGATCTTCAATTTATTAATGCATTTTCCTCTTCACCCATCCACACAATGATCCAAGGGAGAGCTTCCATAATTTAATCACAGATGCTCCCAATGGTCCCAGCTCAAGCTCCGCACCAAAATTAACATGGAACTTTTGTGTATAAATGTATGTGATTCCCCCGCATCTGTGAATATAGATGCCGATACAAGCACGCACGTAAACAGGGTTGACATGTACTTTTTCGTCGGCGTGCAATTTTCTTATCATAGGTGGAGGGTTGTGTTCTGTGCCCTGTGTACTCAATAACTGAGAATCAACAAATAAACACAATTGGAAGATATATAGATGACCCCATGCTTGACCTCCGAGAATTCACCCTACACAGTTTTTTTTCGTATTTTTGGGCTTTGACCTCGCTGTACCGGGCAAGATTTTTATTTGAAGTTGCTATCGGTGGTTTAAGTGTTTCTTTGGTACAACAGGCATTCATTGTTTGTATTTCTTATTTGTCTGCCGGTTTGCAGAGCTATTAAACTAGTTGTACCAGATAGTGAAGGCGGCCATCACATAATACTGGTTCCCATCAAATAAGAGATAACACAATGTCGGTTGGCTCTACAGACTGCACTTATAAGGCATGTAGTAAGATGACGCCGTGAGATAAGAAACACAAAAATAATTTTCTGTATTTTGTATGACGCATTAACATGTGTGAAATTTACAACCTTTTTCCTTTCAAATGTTTCCATTGGTCTAAAGTGAATTGCAAATATGTCGAGAGAGGTTTTGAAAACATCTTTATGCTACATTTTGTTTAATACACAGACGCATTAGATGGTTGAAAGAGTCAAGTACTCACTTAAGCTGCTCAATTAGCTATCATCACTTTGACTTGCAAATTCTCGACACGACCTTGTTGTAAAATTCATACATACTGTTTTTGGTTAAAGGTAGTGTGTTAAATTGAAAACAATGTACATGTAATTGGAGAATTTACCGAGTGATTATCAAAATTCTTACTTTCTTGTGTACAGTTGATGTTCACCATTAATGTGTCGTAATCAGTTGAACCATTTACATTCGAGAAAAAAAACAAAAACAATTTAATGTAGTTTTAATGTCACAGCTATTTAAACCGTTAAAGGCACTGTACACATTTGGTAATTACTCAAAATATATATTAGCATAAAAACTGACTTGGTAACGAGCAACAGAGAGCTGTTGATAGTATAAAACATTGTGAGAAACGACTCCCTCTGAAGTAACGTAGTTTTTGAGACAGAGGTAATTTCTCACTAAAATAATAAAAACCTCTTGCAAGAAGTTTTTATTCCTATCTGAAAGCACACAAATTTGTACAACAAGGGTGTTTTTTCTTTCATCATTTTCTTGCAACTTCGATGACCAATTGAGCCCAAATTTTCAAGGGCTTGTTATTTTATGCATATGTTGGGATACACCAAATGAGAACACTGGTCTTTGACAATTACCAAAGGTGTACGATGTACGGGTTTGGTTCAGTAATAATTATGTAAAACAGAAATCGTTCAAGCCTTTAACCTTGTTTTTGATGAATTCCACTCCCTTACTCTCTTTAAAAACGTAAAATAATAATAGTCGCCTGTAATGCTGCAAAGGCTTGATACACGTATGAGTTTGCTTCCCTTTTCAAATGTTCCATTCCATCAGAATGTCTGGTATTTGAATCATTAGAGTTGACCAAACCATCGGTCATGTCCGTACTGTAACTTTCGATTACGAACCAGGTTTGAAGAAATGACCCAATGGCCTTATAAAAAGCCATTCCTACCACTCTCTTTTTCAATAATTTTTCCCTCCACTTTTCAAACTTTTTATCTTCAGAAGACTGCCCCGGTGGAACTTGTTTTTGCTGTGTTTTAATTAGTTTTTAAAAGAGCAAAACCAAAATTAAAGGCTATTATGCATCTAACAAAACATTTTTTTTTTTCTTCTTTCAATATTTAAATAATTCTGATGTTGTAGTCACATCATTGATGATAATGGTAATCAGGTTTCTTATAGGTACTTTTCATTCCCCCAAATGCGGCACATACTCTCAAATCTCAAAACGATTCCTGACTCTGGCCAAAGTGACAACAAAAAACCATTGACTGATGAATTACCCTCACAGCCACTAAACAGTCTGCAATTTCAGCAAAGCCATTGTTTGCAGAATTTATCAAGTGAAACCCACACATCAAAGTTGCTTATAGATAAAGATAGGAGCACTTTCCGAGCGAATTAATTTGAGATATTTCTTTTATTGCCTGCTATTAAGCTTTCTTAAGCAGCCAGAAGAAAATAGTAAGTAAAATCTAATAATAAAGTGATCTGCATTGAGGAGCTGTAAAGAGATTGAATCTGCTGACAGCATTGTATGGCATTTCTATTGACTCGTGAGATCGTTAGCAAGATAACAGAGACGTCAACGAGGCTTTAAAGTATTCATGACAATCAATTTCTAAATTGCATTATTGTACAACTCCGTTTAGGAATGAACAAGTTATTTTTATTTATTTTTTTTTTATTTATTTTTTTTAACTCCAGAAAATTTTGAAAAATGCTTTGCTAAATTTGTACACAGTGGAGATGCAATCTTTCCAAAAGATTGAAGCAAACTAGATGTTAGAATTGCTTCCTCTCTGAACAGAATTTGTGAGATCTATGTAAAAGAAATGTGCATGTGTAACTGGTTTGTCTCAGTCTCTTCTTCAGGAAGGGAGTTGTTTCCCGAATTGCTCTTATCATAGACACCTTTGGTAATTGGAACCTATTATTTGTTTCAAACCTATGTAGTTGTAGATATATACCATAAACCATGGAGGTAGGAATAGATAAAACTAACCTGTGAAAATTTCATTTCAAAAGGTGGTAGCGTTTTTGAGATATTGCCGAAAATCTGGAGGGGTTATGTCCACGCAGGAATAATAATCTGCATTGGAATACACACTCTGAGAAGCGTTACGCGTAATGCTTCTCAGATTCAAATGTTTTGGGGGATAAAAAGTGATATATTTTTCAAAATGCATTATACTATCCAAAGCTGCTGTACTTCTTGCCAAGTAAGTTTTTATTGCCATTAATTATCAGAGTCATTACCAAATGTGTACGATGCCTTTAAAACAGATTGTACCTTGAAAACAGATCGTACCTTGAACAAGGTTTATACCCAGGGTTCTCCCCAACCTAGCGTATCAGACTGATGTGCATGAATGGCAGGCCGACCCCCCTCCCCCACCCCTCCCCCACCACATACTGAGACACAGACAAATTTACAAAAAGCATGAAACAAGACCAGTTATTATGGTCCAGATTGCAAACTAGAGCTTTTAAAACCAAATATAAACATCAAATACAAAAACAATTCCCAGTACCTCATTTCAATTTAGCCTGCTTTGGCCATACTTGCAAATTTTAGTCCGGAATGCCCCAGTTTTGAAAAATCCTGGGTTCCTGAACCTGTTAACAAACACTGTACATACAGTACAGCTGTAGTTAACCTGCTTGATTTCAGATTTTCAAAAGCCTTCTTGAAAAAGTGAAACATAATTTTTATGGGCATTTTTAACTTTGACCATTTGCACTCGAAGGTTCAATCATACAGAAAAAAAATGAAATCCCAGATAGTGTACAGTTTTGAACCTTGTCAGTCACATCCAGTACTGTCCAGAGAATTTCCCCATCATACAGGAAAGCTTCTGTCGAAATGAAGACATTTTTCCTGTAACATTAGAAGTGGTTTTACAAAGTGCTGTTGGATTGCATGCGAGGAATTTTAAGGAGGGGGGAAAAAATCCAAAAAAAAATTCAATTATCTTTCAACTGATTTTGCTGGCCCCACTCCTCCTCAGACTGTTATTACAGACAGCTGTATAGGTGTGAACAACAGGGAAAAAATTAACACATGCTGGCTTGGTCCCTTCGTCAGGATCTTGCAGAGTGGTGCACGTTGTATGTGGGTCAGCAATGACAACTAGAGCATGAATGTACAAACGCGCTAGGACAGTGTGCAATGACGCTGGGTAGTGCTAAATTGGTGCGGTGATCCAGGGGGGGGAGGGCTGATAGATCAGGCGGGCGAGAGGAACGGGGAACGGTTGGAGCAGGGATTGAAGCATGCATTGGCTTTGTCCTGTGGCATGGCCGTTGCATAAACAAACTCGAGCATTAGGCACAAGAAGACTTAATCTGAAGAAAATGGGATATGTTAATCAGTCAGGGTTATTTATTGTTATTTATGTACTAAACAGGTTGATTTAGAGTCGGATAACTAGAATGTGACAGCCATGCCTATTTTGTTCGTTTGATGAGAGCGAAAGAAAAAAGTGAAGAGGACATTGTCTTGTCAGCCAGCCAGGCATAGTACAATCATCATGTTCTGCATCGTTGTCTGTAATATCAGTTTGGCAATGGAGCCCCAATTTATGTGTAGTTTTATCCAAATTGTATCTTGGGAATAAGTGGTGTATATTATTGTAAAAAACATACACAGAGAGTAGCATAAAATAATGCTAGTGAGTCTGGCACAAGATGCTCTATTATTTTAATAGATGCCACATCCCATCCCCCCCCCCCCCCGCAAAAAAAAAATAACAAAACCCAAGAAAAACAAATGTTGAGATACAAATATAAAAAATCTAAGTTCCTGAATCCATACTGCAAATCCACCATGCCAAATGTTTTATGCATGTTGCAATGCCATTATTGTTGTCACCACTTCATCAAACAACCACTGGTGGCCATGAGTCACAGTATAGCAAATGCCCACTTAAGAACTGAATAAATTTTATACAAGATGTCTGATCCTGCCCATGTTAATGTGGGCCTATAGAGAGAGGGTGGGAGCCATCCCCTTCTAATTTCTTCCAGAAGGTTTATCTCTTCCCACCCACTTCTTGTTCCCTTCTTGATCTACAAGAAATCAGCATCTCTGAGACAACCCTCTTGTTAAAGAGAAATATCAGTGCATGCACCGGGCATTGTACTATATAATCAGCCAGTAGCAAACAATTTAACCCCAAACTAACTGTAGCGTTGCCGTCCGTGGTAACTTTATTTCACCTGAAGTTGTTTTTTGTGATGAATGCATTTCTTGGGGAGTGCATGTGATTGGAGTGGATGCTGATGGTTAGCACTGAGGGATTATTTCCCACAGCGGTGACTTGGATTTTGATACATGCAAGTCAGACCGCTATGAAGGGGGGGAAAAAATCCGATCCGCCAGTATTGGGCGTGATTGTCTGCAGCTTAAGCAGAAAATTGAACTTCTACATGGTACTGTCAAAACATGTGAACCGTCAGCTCCTTTGAACTTAGTGCGCACAATAGTGGCTTTTGTTGGGCCGATGAAATGCCAGCTTAAGGGAGTTTAGAGTCCCATACGGAACAGCTAACGAAGCTTGCATGTTTGAGCCGTTGGATAAAGAGACAGGGTGGTACTTCTTGTCAGGTAGCCCGAGCCAGGTCTGAGCGTGGAGTGGCAACTTAAGTCAATACGCTTTTTTGGGGTAGGCAGCCGGCTGTGAAATGGCCATTCTACTGCTGTGTTTGTACAGGCTGCTCTTGTCGCGGCCTCCCTACTGTGAACCCAAGCCCTAACTTTCCCACTGATGCCCAACTGGTGATGGGACAAAACCTACTCCATGCTGAGAAATAGTTACTGTTATCGAGTCTTATATCCCCTCAGTTCCGAAGTTCAGTGCTTCCGCCTCCATGGCTTCCATTGTTGGTTCTTTGTCAGCTCCTGTATAACCAAATCATTTTTTAACTCCAGGAGGAAGCATTATGCAGTAAAAGCTGAGACCGATTAGGCAATGACGCAGCAACTCTACAGTATACACTTTTTCTTGTAGTCTTTTTTTCGTGAAATACACGGCCATTATTGTTGATTATGGAACTTCAGCATTGTATCATGTACTTACGGGTTGGAAAGCCTCGTGTACCATTCTTTAAAGAACAGGTTTATATTTGGAAAGATTTAAAAGTCTCAAAGGTACTGTGACTTTGATCCTATTTTTAGTTTAATGTATTTATTCTTCCTTTGGGAAATGTCTCATTGTCCAGTAATAACTACAGCAAAAGTTACCAGATGATAACTCAATCTTATCAAATTTAGCTCGTTTTAAATAGTCAAGACGACCAATAGTTTCATACAGAGCGTTTCACTTGTAAATCAGTACCTGCCTGTTTGCTATTGGACAGAGTAACTAGGTCACCCAATAACCCAACTTCCATAGAATGCCAGTAATTTATAAATCTATCATTTCCTTATTCACTTAGGTCTTGATCTTAATTCAGCGTTCTTGCTTATAAGCAAAACTGATAGTCGGGGTCTGTTCAGCGAGGGGGCTCAAATGAGAAAAACAACTTTTTTTTAGATATATTATTAGTATAAAGTGTATAATTTTGGAAAAGATTGCAGTTTTGTTTTCTAAAGAAATTGTTTTTTGTTCCTTAGGTACAACTTTTGTTATTTGAGAAACAAAAACTTGTCAACTTTTTAGAATTAGTAACCATTATGAAATACTTTAGAGAGAAAAAGGAATGAAATACAGAGAACTATATTATATGATTCCAAAAATGTAATTCATGCAACTCACTTTTTAGCAGAAAGCCAAACAGGTTGGCTGTTTAATACACAACTTTTTTTGTATTAAGAGCTGCAATTTTGACCAACACTCTGCTCTTTAAAAGCACAATACAAAATTTCCAGACTCGACAGTCATCTATTATCATCATTTCCTAAATTTGTTTTTTCTTGTCTAATATCCTGTAATTAGGCTTTCATTCCCAACCTGTTTGTTTTCTCTCAGTAATGTGGAGGGGGAACCACAGAACGAAAAAAAAACATTGTGTGTTTTTCCATCTTTATCATTTTCTTTGTTGGTCTCTCCTCAATACCTTTCCATGTGGTCCCTGCTAGTTCAGGGTTCAGAAGTGCAGTTAGCCTCTACACTTGAATCAATAAACGGCGGCTGAGTATTACAAGCAATATAGCTAGTGTAATAGAGCAATAGGGTGACCTGCCAGTCAGCTTCATTGGCTGTACTTGGGCTTGACAGATTCAAGTCCAAGGGCGACGACATATTATTTATATGACAGGCTTCAAATCAAGAGCTCGTTTTGAAGAGTCTTTTTTTTCTCTCTCTCTCTCTTTTTGAGGAAACTCTGAGAGGAATCTTTGGTCTCTTCTTTCTCAGATGGTATTCATCAGTAATCAATCTCTACATTTTTCCCTTATTAATTGGTCTTTTTGATTTCCTGAAACTGGCACTAAAACAAATTCAAGCAAAGCCTTACAAAATATATTTTGATCATTTGAGAAGTTGTATATAGATTGAAACTGTTTCACAACGCATTTGTGTCAGAACCAACAGGTTTGAAAACCTTACATTAGTCGTCCTAAACAGGTATGTCACACTATCATACACAGGGCCTAGAAGTGCAAGATTTGCAATTTGATCATTACAAGCAGCGAGACTGCCGTTACCATGATAACACCTTAATAAACAGTCACCACTGACATGTGATTCGGCCCTGACAAACAAGTCAACTTAAAAGTAATTAAAAACAAATAATGAATGTTTGAGGGACGTAAAGGTTGAATTAATCAGCGAGGTGAACTTGAGAAAATGAAAGAGCAAAACGTTGTGGCGACACTCTGAATGCGAGCCACTTCCATCAATGTGGAACATGCTTTCATGCTCCAGCGTATTGCGCTGTTGTGATTAAACACACGGGTTGGAGTGCGACCAATCATTTTCTACGAGATTTATCATTGACAAAGCATGATTGCAAAATGAGCAGGGCAAAGTTCAGATTAGTTTCCAAGCCCTGTTTATTCTCTGTAATGCTTTAATGTTTCAAGTTCTCAATTTGTTCTGGGGGTTTATAAAGACAAACTCTCCTGTTGCAGATTGGAAGACATCTGTCAGCTTAGTAGGTGGGGATAAAATGTGGGTGAGGTTTCGATTAAAACACAATTGGGGTTAAAGTCCCTGCCATTTATTTCTATGAGACTAAGCTTGTCCGGTGACAGACAGGGTCCTAGTGTGCATGAATCGGTCACTGAAATTACCCAAGCAATTAGAAGCTGCATTATCAGGGGTATGGGGTGTCATACCAACCTAACGACCTTGTGTGGAGAGATGACAAAGAATCCGTCAGCCCATAAATAAACACCATCTTGACGTTTTGTTTGTTAATGTGATTCTAAAAAGCCAGTCTGTAAAAATCGTCAGCTCAAAAAAAAAAAAGTGACGTATAAAAGATAACTTTAAAAAACAACATTGATTGAGTGAAAGCAGGCGCAGCAAGGTCAGTGCGGATTAATTATAAATAGAAAGTGATCCTAATTCAAGATGAAACCATAATTGATGGCGTGTCTTAAGGAGGATGGATGGCTGCTGATGATGCAGTCTCGTTGTTAAGGCCGGCTTCTGAAGGATGCAGGAACGTGTTAGCAATTGTGGCTTCTGTGTGTACAATTACCGCCCAAGACCTGCAGAGTGGCAAAGCGGTACATCTTTTCATATACTTTTAGTGAAACTTTCATTTTGGCTTGACGTCATAAATGGAGCACTCCGTCAGGAGACGGCATTCTGGTCAAACGTTTGATTGAAGAGAGAGGGGCTCATGCATCACCCTGATGATTGCAGATAAACACCGACAACAAAATCCTGGGGACAAGGGCGGCATTTGTATCAGTGGCTTTTAAGATTAGAGATGCTGTGTTTCCTAGCTTTATCAACATTTTCCAGGTCAATTAAAAAACCACAAATAGCTAAGTTCATAGATTCTGTAGTTTATGGCCATGGTTGCTTATTCGTTTCTTTTTTGTTCCTGACATTTTTGCATTTGTTGCTCTTGGTAGTTATAAACTCTCTGCTTGCATCCCATCCCTTTTGTTCCATGACCTTTTCAATGTCATTGTGAATGTCTTCCCAACTTCCCAATGTCAAGTTTGCAATAACTGTCAAGGAGAGACTCGGAGGTGGACAGACACTTTGCCATCATTGAATTACACATTGCCGCACGTAAAGCGCAGTTCATTTTATGCCTCCCTGTATGACTTGCATGTCACATTTTGTAACTGATCGACAATTGCTTGGGTTCTTTCTACAACCGTTTTACCCAACTGTATCCAAGATATTGCTTTCACAAGAGTGTAATGCTATCACTTCACATTTGTACAAAAACGAGTTTTGTATTTTCAGTTTGAATAAGGGAAAGTTTCTTTTTTTCTGTTTGCAGATTTGAAAAGATGTCGATGGATTACACAAAACAGAAGTGCCTTGTGTGTGGAGACAAGGCGAGTGGTCTGCACTACACAGTCATCTCCTGTGAGAGCTGTAAGAGTTTCTTTGGCCGCAAGATCAAGAGCAAAGCCAAGTTCACATGCGAGGCAAATGGCAACTGTGTGATGGACCTGTATACCAGACGTCACTGTCCTGCTTGCCGGTTAAAGAAGTGCCTAGATGTGGGAATGAAACCAGAAAGTGAGTGGGGTGTTTTTTTAGGCTAAATAGTTGTTGCAATTTTTAAAGAGAAAAACAGCACTTACTTTACATTGGGGTTTTCTCTCCACTTCATTTTTTTTTCTTTTTTTTCTTCTTAGATATATTTTCCTGAAATCTTTATTTCAAAAGATAGTTGTGTTTTCAAATATTTTAAAAAGTGTCTGCAATCTTTTGTTTGTTTATTTATTCATTCAAGTTTTGAGGACTAAAAGAAAAGAGTGTGAAAAGACGGCATAATCAGATTGTGTGGGGTAGAAGAATTCACAACACTAGAAACTTTAATGCAAAGATATGCAACTTGTGACATTCAGACTCACTTCAAAACTAACTTTGCATACATACATGTATATGTACATGTATATCCAAGATCAGAAGAGCTTTACATTTTGAAACTATCCAGCTTTAGCTGCATTTACTGGATGCTGGCCAAACGCTTTTACTTGGAAAGACAACAATGTAACCCCAGCGGAGGCCTGGCATGCTGGTGATGGAATGGCCTCAGCGACTTCCCCTGATTGGCTGTCCTGGATAGTTCAACAAGGTCAAGTTGTTAGTCTTTATGGAGGGTTAATAGTCTTAGAGTTGACTTAGTCCTTTCAAGGTTGAAGGGAATGGGTTTTAAGATGTTGTCCACTGTTGAGTTTTTGTTCTTTAGATTATCACCATGGAGAGTATCAAGTCAACAAGGTTTCAGCACAACTGATTTATCAACATGTGGAAAGAGAAACTGTGGTATTTTTGGAGAAATTCTTTGTGTTGATGGATGGTGTTTACCACATTCCAGATTGATAGTTGAAGGGGTCACAATGCTCACTGGTGAAGACACACTTTTAGCACTTCATGAGTATTGCTGGTTTGCAGCAAGAATTTTAAATATTGACTGTATGGACACAATGTTAACGCAAGTTCAACAGTGGGTTTTTGAAGAGAACCCTTGTTCTGTTCTTTTTATAACGTATGTAAAATAAGATGTGAGCATTTTACCGAGAGAAACGAGGTCTGTATTTGTCTTTGTCATTTAGAAATCATTGCGTGTAGAGTGACCGTTGATTGCTTTGTTTAAAACAAGACGCTGTTGGTTCTGGTTTTGGTTTTAACTTATAAATGACAAGCTTTACTAAATTTGATTGGTACTCCGCCAACTATTTACCAAATGAGGTTTGGAATACTAGTTCTCTTTGAAACCATGTTGTCAACCAATTGCTTTAGCTTTCCTTTAATTGAGGAAACAAATTCCGACAGTGGATCTCCGACAGTGGATCTCCGGCTGCTCTGTGAGATTCAAAGGTCACATTGTAACTACAGACATCGCAGTCAGGGGTCGAACCCCCCACGACCTCCTGCTTATTAGTGTACCATTGATCAGAGCAATCAAGAGGGCCAACCTTTGACCCGATTGGTTTTGGGGTCAAGTCTACGAGCCTTCTGTTTCCTTATCGCTTACCCGTACCACACCAGGTGCTTGTTCTGTAATCACGAGACTCAAGTGTTCACACCAGGCTGTCTTAATTGGTAAATTGAAACCCCCCTCATTTTCTCACCGTGTGGATATTTAGCAGTTAACGAGGTGCTGCAGCTTTGACGGTTGTCCCTCTGTGTTTATTGGTTAGCTGGGCCCGTGAATCAATGGAGGTATAATAAAAACGGGGTGTCTATGTACAGTTGCAAATCATAACTTGAGGTCTCGTGATGGGAATCGGAAATGAATTCCCATGTTGTAACTGTGCAGAGGAACATAAAAGCGGGTTGGATGTTGTCAGTAAAAACCAGTGTACACTCCAGGTGTCTGTCAGTGTCTGTCCGAAGGTGTGTAGTACTCATTATGGACAAGTTTTAGACCAGTTTGTCTGGGGAAATAGCAAGAGCACATTCTGGTTGTTCTCTTTTTTTCTTTTCTTTTTTAATTGAGTTATCCTGAATTGTGAAAATTTGTAAAGCTGCTTGTGTCGTCTTTATTCACTACTTGGAGGATGTGAATAAATGATATTTTGGCAACTATTTCAAAAATTTATAGAAAAGTGATCGAGTTTGAATCAATAGTTTTCGTCATTTACTAAGTGTCATGACCCTTCTTCCTTTCTTGGAAAGACAACAAAACTGTGATCTGCATCGAAAGTAAAGAAATGAAAGGTACATATATCCTGTGTATATTGCACAAACTCAAACCACCCATCCTACATGCCGGCCATGGTATATAACATGTACAAGGTGGAAAATTAAAATTACCGTAGAAATTGCACCATGTAGCAGCCAGCCAGGCAGAAGAACACCATCTAGAAAAAACAAAATGGCCCCAAATAAGACACAGTCCTTTTTTTTCCTTCTTTTTCCCCCCTCCCCTCCGTTGGATTGCCTGCAGGCAAGTGTAGCAGGCGTTCAGCATTGTAACCTGGTGACATTATATAGAAGTCGGGGAACTACAAGTGAGGCACACATGTCGTTTGCGGGGGAAAATAATGCACACTCCACTGCCAGTTTGGATCGATGGTCGCATCAGCCCCTATTGCCCCGGACCACATCTGGCATTGAAATTGTACATTAATTCTACTACGGAATTCTCTGTGACTTGCGGGCTCTTCTGTTAATAGACGTTGCAATAATAACTACATGTAGACACGGTACATGCACTTTAGATGTGCTCAACGCGACGTAACACTGACGACTAGAATTTGGCTGCACCATATAAATGTTGATTGTTATGAGCAAAACAATCCTAAGAAAAAAAGACAGGGTGGTGGTGTTAAAAAGAAGACGTAATACTGAAAAAGGGGCCATTTATTAGTTCCGATGTCCTGAAGACACCCAACAAAGTTATTATATTAAGAACTTAAAATAAATAATGTTTTATAAAATAAATTTTGCAAATGCGTTACATGGTCTTAAAATTAATGACTGAGTCCCATGAAAGGATATCAGTCACTGAATAATGAACTCTATTGATTGCAGCCATCTTGGAAGGAATTTTTTTTTTTCAAATTAAAATTGAAGTGCAAGAACTGCTCATGCCTATCAAAATTAATTTTAACGGTTGCAGCTAGACTCAAATTCTTTGGTATCAATTCACAAAATACATTTTTGTTTTTAAAATTGTTGTCCATCAGGAGTATGGGATGAAAAACGTCTGGAAACAAGAAAACCTCTGGAACGCAAGAACAAGAAGAAAAACAATCACATACCGCCCCCGCCCCCACAGCAGCTTGCCCCGCCCGTCAGCACATCAGTGTGTACACCGGAGTCAACACCTCGACTTAGTAGAGACCAAGAAGAGTTAATAGATAGTCTCAGGAGAGCTAAGATGGATGCATCACACACAAATGCACCAATTAAAGTAAGTCAGACCTAGAGAAGAAATAGTGTGCCTTGTCATTCCAGTCAGCCTTTGATTGTACTTGATTATCAGTGTTTGATTCCCTGTATGCCAGCAATGGTCTTTAGCAATAGTGATTCATAAAGGGCACCAGACTAATGCCAGCATTGGTCTTTAGCAATGGTGATTGACAACGGGCACCAGACTAATTACCCTGCCGACCTCAGTTTCATAACACATATTTGAATGGAAGAAAGAAACAAAGACCAGGACTGGAGTAGTTAATAAACAGCCGCTACGGTTTTTTACCTAAAGAAGTCAAATTTAACATGGACTCTGCCATTATTTGCACAATCAGTCATTCAAATATTCCAAGGCACTTTTTGTATAATTTGTTTAAGTTATTACCATCAATCGGTGTATCTTTCTTCCTTGTTTAGGTTACCACAAAATATAAAATAAATAAAACTTACAAAATTTATGCTATTATTGAATTCATTTCTCAACTTTTTCTTGTAGCCTACGGGAAAATTTGATGAGATTCTGCAAAAGATGATGGAGACCTTGTTGGGACAAAAAAGTATGTCGTCAGGAGCACCAATGTTTGACATGAGCAGAATGATGAAATTCCCTGGCTTTCCAACGCACAAACAAAATGGTGTCACATCCAATGCACCCATGGACCTAACCCAATTGTGCCCCCCACCGGGATTTAGTGGGTTTGGGGGCCCCCGACTTCACAGGGAGAACTGCAATAACTCCTCGTCCGAACAGTCCCACAAGTCGCATGTGGTCAGCGTAAAACAAGAGGTGGTTGACACGGGTTATGATTGCGTGACAGAGAAGCACAATTCCTGCATGGGGAACGTGGAACTCAAACCAGAGGACAGGGGTCTTGGAATGCCGCCTGGTATGCCCCCTGGTATGCCACCTGGTATGCCGCCTGGTATGCCGCCAGGTATCGCACCTCCAGGGGGACCGCATATTACGCAGGAGATGGTCATCTACAACATGACCCTCTTAGGGGTCGTCATCAGACAAACTGTTGCATTCACAAAAGCCATCCCTGCCTTCAGGAGTCTGTCGTACGAGGACCAAGCGGTGCTCGTCAAGAACGCCATACTGGAAATCCTCATGATTCGATGCGCGGAGAACTACATTCCGGAGCGCAACTCCATCGTCGATGACATCACGGGCAGCGAGTGGAGCATCGAGGCCATGCTCGCATCGGGGTTTGCAACGTCAGCGCAACCCTCATTGAAATTTGTGCAGGCGTTGCACGGTATGATGCTGACACGGGAGGAGTTTGCTCTTCTACAGGCCATCACGATAATTTCACCTGGTAGGAATAATCTCACAAAAACCCTTAAGCCCGGTTCATACTTCCTGCGAATGCGAATGCGAATGCGATACAAATTTTGACGTCACAAATTCGCAACGAACAATTCGGAAGAGTTGAGCTGTGTTCAACTCCTGCGAAACATTCACAGCAAAAACAGAGCTGTGACATCAAAGTTCGCTTCGCATTTGCATTCGCAGGAAGTATGAACCGAGCTTTAATCATCCCATTTCCTTAAAATCCATGTCTCGTTTTTGCTTCGCATTTAATGGATTTGGCATATGAGGTCAGTCATGCAGATTAAATATAGGTCGAACCATTGGAGCACATCAAAATTAACCATAGATTTGAGTAGTTTACTTGCTTTGGGAAACCTTTCTGCTGGGAGCCCAAGGGAGTTGGTGTTCGTATATTGCGTAAAATTTTGTCACCAAATTTTAACAACTTATGGACAACAGATTTTACAAAAAAAAAATCAAATCATTTAGTGGCCCTTGTTCCAAGAAAATCTATAAACCATTACACCATGTCATTTAAAACCTCACACACTAAGTTCAGGCTTGTAACCTGACTCAGACAGTGGCGTCCTTGGATGAAATGTAAGTGACAATGTCTCCCGCGGTTACAAGAAAGTAATACCATTCCTTTGTTTATCTAGTCAATATTGGGCACAGTCTATAGGCTCGACTATTAATGTTTGCGCACTACACATAGTCAAGAAGACAGGCAAAACCAGAGCTTGTTTCAGTATGCACCGTGCACCAAAGTCAATCCGTGATATTGGTCAACGCTTCAATTTCATTCAGATCATATGTATATTCGGACATAACAACCGATCAAGTCACACATATTGGACTTGTTTTCCGCGCAATCTAATTTCTCTGTTTTTTCCCAGCAAATTTAGGTGTTTGCCTCTTTTAAAGTTTGCAAGTATAGCTGGTGTAATATTAGTAAATGCATACATAGTCTACGCAACCAGAGATATACCCAGAAACTAAATTATCTGTAACCGTGGCTTTTACATGCTTGTAGGAATATCTAGATGTAGGCCAATACATTTTTGTATGGACTTTTTCATGTCCATGCAGGCAATTCGCTACCCCACAGGAGACATGTCGAAAAACTTGTAGAAGACTATGACTCAAAATGCAGAACGGTGAATTATTTGAGGTGTTTTTTCTCTCACCGTACTCACCGTAACAGAAACAAAGGAACGCTTTTTCGCATAAGACAGGAAACACAATAAAGGGTACCACTTTGCATTCATCACAAAAAGTTACAACCATTGGGAAAAGCTATGAATGTGACGGTAGATAAGTGGTACACTTGATTGTGTTTCCTGTCATAAAGTTGCAACAGCTGTTTTTCTTGGTATACCTTGTTTGTATATTTTGTTTTATTCTTTATATTTTTTTTTTACTGTATTTCTGATTTGAAAAGGGGAAATAGTTAAAGAAAATACAAATATGCTCAGTCGATTATTCAAGTTGAGGATGTAGGTCCCAATTTTATAGAACTGCTTATGCGCAAACCTAAGCTAGATTTTTTAGAAAGGTTACTTTTCAAAAATACTCGAGTCATGTGAAGGCCTACTGTTTGTGGCAGGTTCCCCAATTATTACCAAGGACAACTTAAGAAGCTCTGTAAAACCAGGCCCTGTAGTCAAACCATGTCCAGTCAGTCACGGAATAAAGGTACCTACCCTATCCATGCTATGTAAACTCCAACAGTAGTCCCTCACAGCTCATTTTTAGGCAATTTAATTTTCTGATATATGTCCCGAGGGTACGCCTTGGCTTGGAGCCACTATTTTGAGGTGTGTGTTGTAGGGTTTAGTGCGGGCTTTAAATGAAAACGACAAAGTCAGGCAAAGTGTGCAAGTGGGTCAAGTTACCCTGCCATGTAATACAATCGATCAACACGCACGGGCCAGCACTAATCGATGACTTTGGTACAGAAATTAGGTAGGATTTACTCATGTTTCCTGGTTGTACCCATGTGCATAGCACATGTACTATTCACCCGATTGCAGTAACAAATCTCTTGAAGGACGTGTACAGTCATGTTAGGTATTGGTCTCAACACAAAGCCAATGCATGTTACAATCTTTCCCTCTATGACAAACACCCCGTGTACGCAGTGGCGATGGTACCTCTTACTGTCTCATCATGGAAAGGCCCTCAAATGTTTCTTTCATTCTAGTCTCGTTTTGGCTCCATTGGGTGAAAAAGACGACAAAACAAAATGGTTGCACCATGGAACATGTCCATTGTTCATGAGCTGCATTTAAGTTTTGAGGAAGTGAACAAAATTATTTCCCCGTTGAATTAGAGACACAGTGCAGCAATTTGTTAAATGCTACAGGTGTGCTTATTCCGCTCAATGTTTGCATTTTACATGTACCTCCAACCTGTGAAAAAAATCACATTGTGAAATAGGCTTCAAAGGGTTTTTATTTAAAGTTTGTGAGGACTAGTTGTGTAAAGGGTAACCTTTAATTTAATGTTTTCTACATTAAATTCAAGAGAAACGAAGAGTTGAGACACATTACACAATTCTCCATTTGGTGTGAAACAAACGCATTCATTCATTCATTCAAATTCAAATTTATTTCCACACTTCATGAAATTTCATAGCCAGTACATAGCCAAAACATTGATTTAAAGAAGTAGTCAAAGAAGCATTAATTACAAGGCATTGTCATCAATACTAGATTATATAATAACCTGGGTTGTGCATGTATTTTTTTTATTCCTGATACCAAAACAAATATTTTCACTGCTTTCATACGAGAATTTGTTGCATGCAGCATTTCTCAATTAGCATTTCACCAAATCTCAGCAGCCAAACGATATGAACTTTTGAAGAAGAATTTACCAGTGAATGAGTAAAAAAAAACTGTAAAACATCACTGAGTTTTTCGGCTGGTAAGTGTGCTAAGCAGGGCCCAATTTCATGGCTCTGCTTACCGCGAAATTCTGCATTTAGAGTCATCATTTTCTGCTTAGTGGTTTAGCGCCAAATTATTTGCGCTAGCTGCGTGAGGGAAGACTGCTAAGTAATGTGATGTACAATTATCAATCATGACCTGTGAAATACACTTATAATAAGCGTGGATTTTTTGCTTACAGTATGTAGCTCCATCAAATTTGGCCCAGAATTTTCTAGGCACAACTGCAGGTTTGTTAAAAAAAAGAATAATCTCCGGCTGACCCACTTTCATTCGGCCGTTTAGTACAAGAGGCTGCCAAGCACAAACAAAATATCGGCCAAACCAACCAAATTTTCACGCATTGTTTATTGCTTGTAAATGGTTTCCATGAATTTTTTTTTTTTTTAGAACCAATTTTCTGCTTGATGGCTTTCTCAAACAATGTATGCTCAACAGACAAAATGAAAACAAATTTTCTCAATTCTTACATTATCTAGATTTGTTACATTGCTAAGTTCATCCGTTACCATTACCTGACAACATTTGAAATCTTAATTCACTGGAAATGCACATTAATGACAACTACTCCACTGTTCATGTCTATTTTAATGACCCCAACATAGTTGAATAATAATTACAACATATCATTGCTTTTCCTCTTTTTAAAATGGACACTTTGCAAATCAGAAACTTCAGAAAAAAAGTATCTTGAAATTCTGTAATAAAATAGCATCCCTGATAGGGCATGATAAACCAACTTCGGTTGGATTTCACAAAGTACTAGGATTCCTCTGAAGATGATTTGTCAATGATTTGTACTGTGACATTAGCAATAAGATTGATACATTTCAAAATTAAGAATTGGAAACCCTGAAAACGTTTAAAGGCACTGAACACATTTGGAAATTGTCAAAGACCAGTGTTCTCACTTGGTGTATCCCAACATATGCATAAAATAACAAACCTGTGAAAATTTGGGCTCAATTGGTCATCGAAGTTGCAAGAAAATGATGAAAGAAAAAACACCCTTGTTGTACAAATTTGTGTGCTTTCAGATAGGAATAAAAACTTCTTGCAAGAAGTTTTTATTATTTTAGTGAGAAATTACCTCTTTCTCAAAAACTACGTTACTTCAGAGGGAGTCGTTTCCTACAATGTTTTATACTATCAATAGCTCTCCGTTGCTTGTTACCAAGTAAGTTTTCATGCTGATATTTGTTTTGAGTCATTACCAAACGTGTACGATACCTTTAATCAAAATTCTTGATCTAGTCATCACTCTCCCACACTATCCTTTCTTCCTAGTAATTAGTAATCCAATGCCAGTCAGGCCCATCCTGTTCTGATAACAGGTGCCAAACTGGTGTCCGATTCTCCATCCCTCTATTCTCTGACTCCCATTATGATGGTGTCTTCACGAGGGAGTCAAGGTCCAATGTGCATCCTCTTTCCTGCTGCCTGGTTAAACACATCCTGTCACTTGTTTCCCTGTCTAGTGAAAGGGCTCCTGTAGAAAACACATGGTTATATTTTGCGTCACGGTCCACTCAAAAGACAACAGTGACTTGGATTTATTAGGTCTGTGAGCAAGCACTTTACCTGGTCTATTTTGGGTCCTGCAGTCTATTAGTTAATTCAGAGTCCCTAAAATATTCTTTTTCATCTTTCATTTCACTGGATATACCTGTACAACATAAATGAGTACAGGGGGGAAAAAAACACCCATCTCATGCTATTGCCAATAAGATGAACAACATTTACAAACATTATTTCGTAAAAAGGCAAATTTCAAATCATCCAATAATTTTCAACCAGAATTCTAGTGCTTACGTTCTGGTAAGTTTTACTTCCACTTTTTAGCAAAAGAAGAATAACCCCAAACAGCTCAATCCACCATTAAGCACTTGTTTCTTCACTTTCATGAGTTTTCAAATTAAATTACATGGCGTGTAGTGGCCATGCGGTCAAGCGCACTGGACTCAAGCTCTGGTGTTTCTGATCAGCAGAGTGTGGGTTCGAGTCCCGGTCTTGATACTTGTGTCCTTAAAGCAAAACACTTAACCATTACTGCTTTGTCCTTCGGATGTGACGTAAAGCTGTAGGTCCCCTGTGTTGTGCAATGCACTTATCGTTAATAGAAGTGGTTTTGCCCCTGTGTTTTCTGCTATATAGTTGGCTGCAGATTGCGCCACAACACCTTGTAAACCGTTACATGGTGCTATGTAAATAAATGGACCTTATAATAAACCTTTTTCATTTTTCATGCATCATGGAAATAATTGAAAAATGATGATGAATGACAAAACAAAACTTAACGTAGTGTCGAATCATGCAGCTAAGTGGCAGTTTTTTAAGTTTTTTTTTTTTTTTTTTTTAGTTTATTATATGTTTTGTTTACTTTTTTTTTTGAGTTAGTTTTTTAGTGATTTATTTGTAATATATGTAGCTGATGCCTGCCAAAATATAGGTGAATCTGAAAGCCATGCCAACGAAAGTCAGCAAAGTGGACTGTGATGTACCATAAACATGATGTACATGTACCATGTATACCATACTACCGCCGGGTCCTACGCTGTTGCAGCACTGGCCGAGGGATCCCCTCCTAATGCCTCAATGGGATCCTATTCCATTTTCAATCAGATCCATATTAACCCTCCAGATTCACCTATTATTACAAATTAAAACATCACGACTAAAAAAAAAAAAATAAAAAAAAAAAATAAAAAAAAAAAATTAAAATAAAAAAAAAAAAAAAACTCACTTGCGAAACTTTTGTTATTACGTATTTACTGTTTTGTTTTGCATTTCATCCACATCCCCATCCCCCCAGTTATTTCCCAATGTGAATTTGAAATGTTATTCAAACATAACTCCACATACCTTGTAGAAAACAATGAGTGCTTTGAGACGCCCCTGTTGTGTGATAAAGCAGCTGTTTAAGAACTGCGTATTATTTTTTTGTAATTATTATTATCATTTATTTATTTTTATATTTTATATTTTTAGTATAATCTGTTCAATCAAAGCTCTTAAAAAGCATATTTTACAACAACGCTATGTGGCCAAGATTGACTCGCACAGCGATTCCACTAAGGTGTTTTCACAAAATATCAATTTAAAAAAAACCCAAGTGGGCCCAGTATCAATCATGGTAAAGAGTAAGACATTCTACACATGTACATAAGACTTATTCTAACCGTAGTCATCTCCGTTATTTCAAGTTGAGCTTATATGCGTCTGCCAAAACAAAAATTCAAGAAACCTAAGATGTAGAATGTTCAGCATGCTGTATTTATCACATTGCTATCTTTACCAAGAAAGTACAGTCTGGTCATCGCCTGACAAATACCAATTGATCAGATGGAAAGTATTACATGAACGTGACAACGAATGGAGAGAAAATGGTATAGTGAATGATAATAAGCAATAATTCTTTATTCAAGGAATTCATTCGGGTAATCATTCAAGTTATCTAACCTTGTGTCTCCGTTTAAAAGCCCGTAACACTGATCCCCAAGTCCATCACACCATTCTTCATATGAGTATTAGCAGTGTCTGCTCATAAAAAGCACATAATGGGAAGGTTTGTGGCAAGCTGTCCCGTGCAAACCACAGCCCTTCAGCTCCCTCGATATTCATTAATGGTGGAGCTAAGTAATATGTACCACATAATGTATCTGGTGTTGTAGTCATAAAAGCTTTCATTAGGTCATTTCACAGCGGCTAAGACGAACATATGGGATGGTAACGTCAGCTACGCTATTAGTTATTACCCTGGCAAAAAAAGTGCAATTTGAGCAGGCTGCTTTTGGGAAAGGTTGACCACTTATGGGATTTCACTCACGAATCGTGATTCAACATTTATTTATCTTGTAAATTTGCAACAACAAACATTTCCATGAATTGTCATTTCCTTATGTGTACACCTAAACAGACGTTAAGTATTTTAAGCTTGTGTGTAGACACTAATGCATTTCTCTTACATTGTTTTAAGGATTTAGGTAGAGTGCATCTAAACTTTACTATTTACAAGAATATATAACGTCTTAATGCTTATTATTGTTATAATATATATATATATATAATTTTTAATTTTTTGTTCATGATTTAGATCGGCCGGATATTGAGAATCATGAAGAAGTTGAGAAGATCCAGCGGCCGATGGTAGAAACCCTCCAAATGCTGACCAAAGTCAACCATCCCGAAGACAAGGTGTTCTTTGCCAAACTTATCATGAAGTTGACCGACGTGCGAGACCTGGTCACGAGACACATCAATGACCTTATGCAGATGAAGCTACCTGATTCCCAATTTGAGAGTCTCTTCCCGCTTATAACTGAGATCTTCAACGTCTGATAGGCGTCGGGGGATCACAGAAAGTTTGTGCCAAATGTACTGAAGTCAATCCAGGAGAATATTGGACAAAAAATTGGACAAACGTTTTTAAAATCGAATGAGGAAATGTTTTGTTGTTTTTTAAACACGCATGTGGCACTTGATACGAACTTGGCGGAGATGAAGCAGAGCTGAGATGGGATGTACCCAGTACTGATCTTGAACATTCTCTGAGATAAATCTCTCTTATTGGACAGATACTGCCTCTTGTAATGTATGTGACTTATTTGTTAAACGTCTTAGGTCATAGAAAAATTGACATAATAAGTGAATTAGAGTAGTGTCAACGGACAGACAAAGGAACGAGGTTTGCAGGTTGAAATCCTTGATGAAGTATGACGGAGATATCTACGCCAAGATCATCCCTTGGGTCCCCCCTCCCCTGTCAGGAACGACAAAATGTAGTGAGCCATAAACTGCCCTCAATGTGGGGGCTTCCCGTTACATCTCTTCTGACAAAAAGAATAATTTGCCCAATCCTTCAAAATGAAGATAGAGTCTGAGAATACAGCTGTAAACATGATGAAACACCACTAGCCATAGTCTTTAAATTTTTAAACATATCAGTTTAAATTGACAAACTATGGGTGTAAGCCGGTTGGAGGTGATGACTCTCATGGTCATTCATTTCGTCAGGTTGAGAAAGCAACAAATACAGCTCAGGCCTTTGTATGTAAATTCCATAAGTAGAGGTTATAGGGATAAGTGTAAATGCAAGAAGGGCATTATCGATATATTCAACCATAAGAAATCTGCCAGGTCCCTGGGAAAACCACGGAGTTGTTTCACATTTTGTCTCTAGAAAACAGACTGTTAGTGTTACCAGATCACACCGTGTCCACACCTAAATTGTGACCAATTTGCAATGCAAACAAACCACACTAAAGCACATGCTGCTATGCACTTTTTTCGGCTGCTAGAAAAAGAGACTGATACCAGCCACTCGGCAAATAAAAATCAACTAGGGAAAATAAGGCCAATGCCCGAACTTGTGGCTACGGCTGGACGGCCGCGTCTTCATGCATTGAAGTATATGAGGCACCCTTAGCAACAGCCGTAGCCACCAATTCGGATACGGACTAACAAATGTTGTCAACGTCTTGGACAATTGTTGAAGGTTAATCAACAATTTATGATATTTATTTTTAAAAAAGGGATATTTTTTAACCAACAATAGCGGATTTTTTGCTGAAATACTTCATTTTTTGTTGTGCTTCCTCAACCAACAGAAATGATAATGATGTGCCAAAAATCATTAGTCATCTTGTAAAGTAACCTTTGTGAACCAGTGGTCTTGAACCTGGGAGTTACAGTCTGTTAATTGTGAATATTGTACCATTTTATTTGACATTATTTATGTTCCGTCAGTGTTATTTAAGAACTGCTTTGTGAATTTGTGAATCGCTTTGGCAGGGATTCATATTTCATGTGTGGTTTTAAATGGAAAGCTTATCATGTGGTGCATGTTATCCTCTTGTGTAGTTGTACATATAATTATGTAAGATAACAGTTTTTTGTAATTAACTGCCTTAATTATTCTGATCAGAGATTGGCCAAACAAATCCCCCTTAATGAAGTTTTACAAAATTAATAAAAAAAATGTTTATTCTGTTTGTGTCTGTTTCACCAGCAATTTATGTCTAAACCGATAAACAACTGATGTTTTTCTGATGAGAAGAAAGATACCTCCAAATCATATATTTCATTCAATAAAAAATAAAAAATAAAAAAAAGATTGTTAAAAACATGTTTAATTTCAATATATCTGACCAGATATGGATTACCTAAAAGCTTTGACATTAATTAATTTATTCATTTGCTATTTTAAAAATTATTTCTGATCAAAGTGTTAAAAGTATGTGTGTGTTTTTTCTCTACCAAACAGGGACCTAACGTTGTACAGTTTTAAACAGGCATGCAACATTTCAGCTGATCGGCCGATGGTTTCTGAGCTTTGCCGTTGAAAATGTTGCTTGCCTGTTTAAGTCGACAGCAAACCCAGTCGGTAGTTTTCAAGCTAATAATCAAGAACTCGTATTACCAAATAGTCATTTCTCAACTCTGCTTTTTTTCTGTTTGATGTTCAGTTGAATTTTAGTAAAAAGCAGTTAATATAATTTAGTCTGAAGCAACTTGATGGTCAGCGTTAGTAGCTAACCAACGAAACACTTTCTCTACTGATTGTTAAACATGTTTATTTCTGTGGCTGATGTTATTATTCTCATTTACATTGAGTCCATATCACTTTATATCCATACTAAACTAGAAACAGAACATTCATCACGGAATTAAAAACCAATCCTACACTTATGTTGTAAGGTGATGAGTTTTACTCCAGTGTACATTTTTGTAGTTATCTCCCCCAAGTTGGACAAACATTGTGCGATTTTTTCTTTGGTTTATCTTGATAGGCCGTGTCCGGCTATGGCTATGTCTACGGCTTGATCGCTGCGTCATCATGCGTTGGAAGTATAGGATGTCCATAGCAACACCCTTAGCAATGTAGCCGTAGCCACAGCCGCTAATTCGGACACGGTCTTATAACCCCGAAGTCTTGATCCAGTTAATATTGAAACTAAAGTCAGCTTGTGATATGGAAGTTACAAACAAATTATGTTTACTGATTGAAATATCAGCTGTGATACACTTTTTTTCTTCATATTATAATTATCATAATTGTTTTAATAATTGTTACTGTTTGTTTTTCTCCTGCTGCCTTCTTCCATAGAAAACACGGGCCTTGACCGGGGTAAAATTAAATTGACTTTTGTCACCTGAATTATTAATAATTCCTTGACAAAAATTGAATGTTTACACCAGGTGTACCTTCCTTTCCTGCATTCTCAAAAGGCTTTTTGTATTGTGTGAAGGCGCCCTCAACAGCTGTAGTGTGGAGATGCTATCTTACCTCACCACCCCCCCCCCAAACAGATTTTCATCTGTCTCTTTATGTTAGTTTAACTTTTACCTTTTGTCCGTCTTTCAAGCTCAATCTCTCCTTTTTATTTTCATGTGCTTTCTTTTTACCGTCTTAACCAACAGTGTCTTTCATATCATACCTGACAACCAGTCTCATGAACTGGGATCAGGGTTAGTCCCTTTTCAGCAGAAACAAATGATGAAAGATGTCTTAAACAGAGGCTCTGGCTAAATTACTTTATCTGCCTCTTGGCTTCATCAGCCACATCCAAAAACACTCAAGTTTAGACACAGCCCTAGATAGTATCATTCTGAGAAGGGCATTGTCACACAAGGTTCAATTTGCAGGCAGCTTTGAAACAACCAACTGCTGCATGTAAAATGAACACTTCAGAAGCTCTGGGGACATTTTTGATCAGTGTGTTACTATCCCAAAGAAGAAATTGACACATAATAAACTGGCATTTATAAAGCGCTCTTACAAGAGTGAATTAATTTCTTCTCGTCGATTACCTGGAACTGGTTGCCTGTAAATTGCCTCATGTTCCACGGCCCTTAGGGTTCATAAAAGTTGTTTGTTCAATGTAGAAATCAAAGCGTGGTTTAACAATTTGGTTACAATTTCTCTGTTGCAAAATCTTTCTCTTTAATATCAAGTGAAGAATCAATATTGGCAATCATACCTGGGTCCACTTTTATCAAACTGTTAGAGCATAAAAATTGCTTAGCACAGAAGAATCTTGCTCAGCAGAAACAGGTTACCAGTCAAACAAAAACATGTAATGTATACTGTTAGTGACTGGTTCCCTGCTTTATGGAATTGGGCCCAGATAACAATATTGTGTAGACACAGTTATACCAGCTTGAAAAAATATTATGAGTCCTTTCAAGTCTATAAATCAGGATTTAGGTTACAAAATAAAAAATGTAAACAATGTTTCTGTTTTATCCAAATGATAATGAGACTTATTTTGAAATACTTGTGGGTTTGGTTGCTTGATATTTTACCAGTAGTGTAAATCCTGATTCAATGAAGCGAGGGATCAATATATTATTTCTTATTGATAAAACCTGGAGGATATATCTATGATTGTCAATAAATCAGTGTGATTGGAATATGGTAATGACTAGGAAGGTTTTGAGAGAAGATCGTAGTAAAGAAATTTAACAAAGTTATTCATCTTGGTGTTTGTGAGAAAGAGCCAAATGCTGTTTCCGAACCAAGCGACTTCAGCTGCGGCTTTTGGCTGCGGCTTTCACCTTTGGCTGCAGCGACAACGTTGCAGAAGAGGTCCGTTCAGTGATCCGGCCATTGCCACTGCCAAAAACCATCCATTCGAACACGGCCTTAGATTCGGCATTGACCTTATGCATAATTTATTTCTTTTTAATTGGTTTGACCTGCAGTATAATGGAAATTGTTTGAACTGGATGCATACACCTTTTTCCCCTTTTTGAATGACATTTCAAATTATTCAGCGTTTCTAGTTTTCCCTTCTCACATTGGCTACGGCTATCTAGGCACTCCATGCATGCCATAATACTCTTTTGCATTGCCCATTTATGGATTCCTAATTGGTCAGCTCACCATTGTGATAGCTTTATAAATGCTGCTGGAAGTGGTAGTTTTTATGCAAGAAAGTCCAGGTATTGAGTGCAAACCCTAGCTTTTACTTGTATGTCTTCTTCACAAATACAATCAGTTGTGGGCTACAATTGGCAATGTTGAGATGCCTTGCATAGAGTGCTTGGCTTATAGCCCTAGCCTTCTCACAAAACCCTCCTTGATGCATGCAAGGTATTTTGTCCAAGATGAACACGCACACTATTGTCATGTAAGATTTTCACAGACCATACAAGTCATGTTTAATGTCACGTTTTTCTTGGTAAATAAAAGTATTCTTTGGTCATCTCACCTGTACACACAAGTTTGAATCATACATTATTTTATAATGTGAGTGTGCAAGAGATGTGCCAAAAGGGGAATGTAGTGGGGGTTGTTTATCCATGGTTATCACTAACTCGGGAAAACAAATTACATACAGGTATTTAAAGATGTTTAACAACTAAATCAAATAAATTTTCAAAATTGCTGCACAGAAAAACTGAAATATATCATTTGACTGTGACAAATAATAAAATAAACGACTGTCTTAGATTTACATGTGTGGCCATGGTAACATCTGGAATGATATTGTTGGATTATATTTCTTCTTCTAACCAATATAGGGAGGTTTCTCTGAGTGTACCACTATCTTCCTTAACATGGAAAGCATGGTATTTGAAGAATGCACCTTAGGTCTTCCAAACTGCTCAAATAACAAGCGGCTTGTGTGGTCAACTCTCTGACCAAAGCAGTACTGTAAGTTGTTTAATGTGTAGTGATAATCAGTGATGGCACTGGTGACCCCTGTTTTATTTTGTATTTTGTTATTTCTCCAACCCTTTGAACCTCAATGGCATTTTGCTTGGTTTATTTTTATAAAAGAGAATGAAACTACATTCTTAACAAGGACAAACAAATATTTCACATGAAATAGTGTTGGTTGCATTAAGAAGTTAACTTGAAAACAAACTAAAAATTTTATAAAATAGTGCATTTGTTGACAGTGCTGTGGAATCTTTGTTTTTGGTATTTTCTACACAACCACGCTCTGTCATGTTAGGGGCTTATGGGAACAAAGTAAAAGAAATTATTATAATCAAATATGCAAATGAAATTAAGTGGAATCAATTTATATTATTGTATTTTAAACTACGTCAGCGTATATTAAGTGGAAGGGACAGTACAAACAAAATAATTATTCAATAAGCTCAATACTTGGTTGTCTTACTGCAAGACATAACTCATCGAATAACCAACAGCTGCTGCTTTCAGTTTTAGTAAGCGTGGTGGTAGTGTATTATGAGAAACTGCATAATAAACTCTTGTACCAAGACTAGATACAAGGCCCAATTTTGAGAAGCTGTTAAGCACAACAACAACAATGGCTAAGCACAGAAAAATCGCAGATTAGGTTTCCTGCTGATTTGTGCAAAAAAATTGATTTCTTGAAATTGCTTAATAGCTCTATCAAATTTTGGCTTGTTTTAAGGAGAAAGTTGTTGCGTTGGAGAAGCAGGGAGCCAGTCTCAAGTAATAGTAATCAAATGACATTTCAGCTGGTAACTCCACTTGACTATGATAAGCAAATATTTTCTGCTCTATGCAAATTGTTGATGAACAGAAAACAGCCAAGCTCAACAACCTTATGTCAGTTGTATCGATTTTGACTTCCAGTGTTTAGCAAACAAACATAAATGTAGAGGTTAGTAGCTCTGTGGGATTGGATCCTGAAACTATTTTGGTGATAATTAAGGGTGCGGGTAAATGCAAATAGCTATTTGGCATGGATTTGTTTGAAACTATGAAGATCTATCATCATTTAACGACACAGGAAATTCAGTGGAGCTATTAACTGGTTTGATGTCAACTGCAGAAATCATGCAATCTTTTGCTGGCTGCCGGTGGAATATTATGCAGAAATGTTTGTTTTTGTTTAAGTTGTTTACTACAACAAATGAGTTCAGCAACAGAAACTCACATGGGGCATTCAGCTGCTGTGAATTTTGAACCTTAAAGTCTACTCGACATTCAAGTGATTTAAGTAGAGTTCCATAGCAGGGATTTACAGATGTAGTTATAAATCACATATCATTTGGCTGGTAGAAGTTGCTTGGTTGGGAAGTTCCTGTGCACCGTGGCTCAGTCAAACTTGGCCCAGTTACTGGTTTTAATTGAAACACACTGGATGTGAACCCACTCCTCACACGAATTGGACATTCAAATCTTGTTCTACAAGTCTGTAATAACATTAGATCACTGTCGTGTAGAATTACCTAGTCCACTCTTCACTTCTGTTTTAGTTGGATGTATAAACAGTCATGGCCACTTTGTACATAAATGGGACAACAACGTGTAGTAGATAAAAAAAGTTATGCTTAAATGCATGCATAGTTCTGTATGGAGAATTTATTAACTGTTAAAATGACTGTTTTACGAGCTCTTGTCTTTACTGCCCTCTCAGAACATGGACATCTGAAAGGCGGCAGAAAACTCAACAACATACAAGGTTTATTTTTAACTCATCGTAAAAGGTCTCCTGTTTGTTGTTAGAAAAGAAAATGGGATACCATTGTCGCACGGGTTATTCATTGTGTGTGTGTGTTTTACATACAAGAAACCCCCCTAACCTTTGTGTACATTCTGTACATAGCGTTTAAACTTGAATACTGTACATGTGGACTGTATTAAGTTAGCTCTCTCAGAGGGATGACTGTTACTTATTGTGTTATCTCTTCTTCTTCTTCTCATCCTGACTTCACACGTCTTGTGTTTTAGACAATGTCTTAAAAGTGTCCCGCACTCATGGAGTATTCATCTTTATCAATTGTTCATTATTGAGAGTATTAATAAAAAGCACCGAATGGTCCAATGATATTTCTTCAAGAAAAACAATAGAGTCTTTGTCTGATTAATTGTCTATTTCTTTCTCATACAGCTGTTATCGAAAAGGGAACCTTAATAAAGGGTCAAATTTTGGTAATGATTCTGGGGAAAAAATTGTAATTTGTATTCAAAAGCCTGCTTGTTCTAAAGATGATAGTAAGCATTCTGCAAAATTATTTTGTCTGAAGTGACCCCTTTGATTAGAACTCAATAAAAGTATGTTGACAAATTTAAATCTCCAAAGATCACCTAAAAGGCAACTTAAGGAGATTCAAATTTCCCTGGTGTCCGTTTGTGAATGCTGCGTAGATGGATGGACAATCTTGATGAAAAGTAGACACTGTATTCAACAAACTTTCACAGGTGAATTTTTATTATATCTTTCTTGATAATTCTGCCGATAAATCAGCATTATGTTGACAAAAACCAAAGATGACCCTACCTTTACTCAGAACTCGGAAGTTTATGTTCAAGAAATCCTTAGGTGTTAGAAAATACTTGCATGATTTTTAAGAAAGTTCCAAAAGATTTCAACTATAGACGATGTGACCGCTGACGTCATTCGAAAATCATAACATGATGCACGCGCATGTCGCCAGGCAAAACCTTTGTGTACTGACAGCCAGCTAAAAAGGACACGCAATGTTACCATGAGTACGCGTCTTCTTGCCCGGCGGAAACATGACTTTTGTCAACAGAGGGCGGTTTGAATGTAAACAGAGGTCACATCGTCTATATTTTCATGTATCTTAAATGTATGGTTGAGTTGACCACAAACAAAAATGGCATTTTCAGTTCATTATTTTAAACATGAAGGGGGTAAATAAAAAATGTTCAGTTCAATTATTTTGACTGTGCAATCTAAATCAACACACTGAAAATATGAAAGAGCATAATCTTCAATTCAAGTACATTTATTTAAATGCAGCCCTTGGGAAAAGCAAATTATAGTTTTGTTTGTATTAAGTTGAGTTACAACATTACAGGTACATTTGTAAATTAGTAGCAAATTATACAAGGGACAACATTTCAGTTTGGGTGAAGCAAAAATGCTTAGTTGTGCCCTAACCTAGGGACAGACAAGGATGCAAGACAGGATAAAGTACAACAAAAGAAACGTTTGCATGCAGTTGCTTAAGACATATAATCATACAAAATTGATAAGCAAACATTTGAACATTATGAGTTGGCCTATGCATCAAGAAGTTTTTTGGGTTTTTTAATTTGGCAACAAATAGTCTTTCCCTTTCATCATTACTTTGAAATGGAAAGAAAGTTGTAAAGCCCATTTCAGCAGCTTGGCCTTAAAAATGTCTCCATTGCTCCCACTTGAGTATACCATTCTAGTGGTGTACCACATGAACAGATCAATAACCAATGTTTGTATAATCCTTTTTAAATAGTTCTGAATCAATTGTCTGTTTGTCTGCAAAGAATGGAATTTGCTGTAGTTTTGTCAAAATTGAAATCAATATTTGGTTTGTATAGTAGTGTGTTTTTAACCAGGTGTACCATGAACCATAGAGGAAGACGGAGCCAGAATCCATACTATATTTAATGTTTTTGACACAAATAATTGTAAAGAAATTATTACATTTTGGACCATATGTAAAGTTATAGCGCCCTCTACAGATTTTTACTTGGCACTAGTAGAGGGCGCTATAACCTTTTCACATGGTCCAACAAAAGTGAAAAAAATCCTAGTGGTTTCCTCCACTCTGTCATTTATTTAATGAGGATGCCCTTCATGCAGGCTTTAGCAAATGCTAGTTCACGTGTTGTGGATAATTGATAAGTGCAAACAAACTTGAACTCTAACTCTCCTTGTAAGATCGTAAGATACGGTGAAAACCCATACACAATGCCGAATGAATGCGCATGGCACAATGGTACAAGGCTTCACCATCTTGAGGTTGCTAAACAAAAGCTCCAAACCATGTGATGTAGCAAACTGTCTTTAGTCTGGAGAATCCAATTTCAGTGTTCACTTGTGACCAATTAAGTCATTGTACCAGACGTTATTCAAAATCTAACTCACAAATGGCGTATTGCAGACATTACAACCCATTTTATAGAATCCCTTCAAACAAATTTTAACCCCTTAAAAATCCTTCAAATCCTCCAGGGCCCAATTCCATAAAACCTGTGAGCACATAAACTTGCTAAGCACAGAAAAATCTTGCTTAGCAGTAACAGGTAACCAGCCAACATTCCATAAAGTTGACATCGTTGCGACTGGTGCTGCGACTGGTGCCCCACTCATATTTTTCGGAAATATTTTTAGCTTCTTCGGTAATCGTTTTCCTTTGAAAATATCGTTGCCACAATGAAACCCGGATTTGACAAAGGAAAGACAACAAAGGTTCCCATAATTAGCTCCGGGATTTGATGGTGTCATGTGAGAAATTGAGTAGGCACTCACCGTGATTCACAGAACCTCAGCCATGAGCCACGGCCGAAAATCTACCATGGTATGCTGGAATCACGGAACACTCAGACTTACCTCCCATTGAGCCGAATATAATGACGAACAATGGTGGCAGCCTGTCCATTCTTGTATGCCAAGTTTGTACAACAACAGGACAAAGGTCTGAATCGGGGGTTACAAAAGGGATTTTACAACCCATTTTTTCCATAACATGTTGTCCCTTTTTGTACATATGAAACAAAACGTAGGGTAGTTGCATGCCTGTGCTCGCTACACACTGGAAATTCCAGGTGGATATAAACGTCAGCTGTCCGTCTGCCAGCAAACTGTTTAGGAAAATCCTAAGTTGTTCCGGGCATTGAAAGACGTCCGCCGTAAGTCAGTCAAGACAAATTTGGCAGAAAAACACGTCATCTGACATGAAGTTGTTAAACAGCTCTATGAAATATGGCCCAGGTCTGAATTACAAGTCCACCTCTAGGTGCATCAATACCATCAAGGAAATGTCTGTCTTACAGAGTTTTAGCTGATTCCTCAAGTCAGTGTCCATCTCTCCATCAGTACTGTGCCGATCTCGTCACCTTGTATCTTCCAGTGAGGAAGATGCAGGGATATCAGTCAGTCTTTCAGCACACATGCGTGCAGCCTCCATCAAATCATGCTGGAAATGACAAGACAAATGGACAAATAGTTAGAATCTTGTGGTTTGATTTTGATTTTCGGGGTACACAAAATAGTTGCCCAGTTCAATATGCCAGTTAATGATGTTCATGCAGGGAGAGGAAGCATTTTGACATAATTAGCCTCAAAGTGAGTGAGATTCCTGAAGTAGGAACGTCCACCCTTTCAGCACTTTGTTGGACTGAAAACAATTGCTAAATAAATAGACAACCACTAGGTAACCACAGAGAGACTGTTTGTCTGAGTAGGGAGAAACTGTGGATAAGGCGCTTCCAGACCATTCAACCCCATGGTCTGAACATCCAAGAAGGAAATGACTAACAACCTTTTGTCTTTGCCTTCTCCATTTTCCAACGGATATCCCCCCCTTTTTAGTCTGCCTCATTCACTAATTATTCAATTTTTCTCTCTCTTCCCACCTTTGTGTTTCCAAATTCTTGTGGTCAAACCAGCCCCTTCCCTCCAACCCCCCTTTTATCTTCTTATTAATTGTTTACCCCTTGCTTTTTCTGTCTGCTTTTTGCCTCTCTCTCTATCTATTAATGTATTTCCACTTGACTGCTTCTGTTACACTTGTATACCTGTTTATGTGTGTTGTCTTGTCATTTAGCCTTTGAGAAAGACTCTGCTAGGGTCGAAATGTCAGGCCATTAACTATTTTTTGCAAATATATAGCAACTGAACAAACCTTTTCAGCTAAATTTTTCCGCATCAATTGACAGAAGATCATAAGACTTGGCGATCAAGTCACCAAAACATATGCAGCAATATGCTTGAGCTTTCGCAAGAATGCATAATAGACCATGCAAGTCTCGCGCGTATTCGAACATTTTTGGGACCACTATGGTCCCACGCACATTGCTTTAACGCGTGAAGGAAACAAACTCACGCGCTTCAACGGGTCCCAATGTTCGAATACGCACGAGACTTGCACAGTTATCACACCCAAAACAAGACTCATGATCACTGTGTTGCAGAAGAAGTTTTTTATGGCTTCTACCAAAGAGATAATACGGTCGTTATCACCCAAACCTTTACCAATCAGAGTACATGTTCTACCCCGATTGGAACCCCTTTCTCCCAAAGAGGGTATCAATGGTTTGTTGCTGAGAAATCCTGCAGTGATACTTTCACCATCCTATTCTCCTTTCAAAGCTCATTAAGTTTATTAACATAACTACTTATGGCGGTGTGTCGTGCCCGAGCAGTTAAGAGAACTGGACTCAAGCTCTGGTGTTTCTGATCAGCAGAGTGTGGGTTCCAGTCCCAGTCGTGGCACTTATGTCCTTGAGTAAGATACTTTACCTAATTGCTTATTCTGTCGGATTGGACATTAAGCCGTAGGTTCCATGAGCTAGGATTGGTAGTGCACGTAAAAGAACCCAGAACACTTATCGTGGAAAATACGGGTTAACCCCGGTGTTTCTGCTTCACTTAGCAAGCACCCTTGTTTACAGGTTTCCTCAGGCTTGCGATCTACAGTGATTAAGTTCACCTATGAGGCATCCTTGGTTTCATTACCAGAAATCCATGATAATAATCTAAAGTTTGCAATGTATAAAGAGTAGACTCTAAACCCACCTGGAGTATATGCACTCCCTTCTGGGATAACAGTATGAGTTCATACAATCCATCAGACATCAAATCCACATATTTCATGGCAAGGAGTGGATGTGCAAAGCTTCTCTGCCATACAAGGCGGTACTCTCCTCCCCGAAGATCTCCGTCTCCCTGGCAAGCATTCTCATCCCCGTCCTCAACCATTTCTGGTTTCCTCTCTTCTCCTTCTGGATCTTCCAGTATATCGTCTTCCAGAAAGTCTCCATCCTCTTGTCTCAGCACCGGGCTTCTCAGATTGTCATCATCTCCGGTTTCGTTTGCTGCTTTGTTTCCCTCACTGCTCTTTGGGTTCACATCCTCACTGGGGAAGTATTTGTAACAGAGTAATTCCTATATTTGACCAATGAAAAGTCAGAAAATGCTTATGTCAGTTCACAGTGTTAACCAAAGGGACATCTTGATGTCTTTTGGACCTGCTTTTGGTAATATGGAAACCCTACTTTAGCTTTGTGGGGTGTCGTGGCCGAGCGGATAAGAGCACCGGAATCAAGCTCTGGTGTTTCTGATCAGCAGAGTTTGTGTTCGATTCCTGGTCCTGGCACTTGTGCCCTTGAGGAAGATACTTTATCATAAATGCTTTTAATTTATAAAGAAAGATATAGACTTTGTTCGAGTTGTTTTCTTATTTTCGATACGAGCGAGACTTGCACAGCCTGCTGCACAAAAGGAAATGTATACATACGACAGCCAGATAAAAGTCTGTAACTCATTAAAATATTACTCAACCAAAAACTGATACTGATAGTGTCAGTACAAGCAAAGAATCTTTACCTGACCATATGTGCCGATGAGGATTTCATTGTGTGCATCCCAATCCAAATCTGCCACACAGGCACACAGTGTACAGTCAAAACAATCACTATCCGGTAACACCAGCTGATTCAGGAAACCGTTGCATAGAACATTCCTACGTAGAAAACAGGTGGTAACAAGTTATAGTTTATACTTGATATTTGAAATAAAAAAGTTGCATCCCCTTAAGGTGATCCCTTGGCTTCTGCTTTCCAGGTTGTATTGAAACTTGTGTGTGATCCCTGGCTATACGGCAGTTACAGATTGAATGGCTTCTTATTGGCACCCCCAAACAAGGATATTGACAAAATAGGGAGACCGCACATAGGGCTAGATAGCTAGGTGGTAGAGCGCTGGCACGTTAATCTGGAGGTCGTAGGTTCAAGTCCTGCTCTAGTCAATTTTTCTTTGTTCAACCTAAAATTATTTTTAACAAGTAATTACCCAGTCAGAAGCAACACTGGTATTTGGAATGTCCCAAGCCAATCGATAGTATCATCGTCAAGCTTGATGAGGTCTTTGTAACCATTGGGGGGGGGGGTGAAAGCTTATGTACATGGTCTTGAAGACTCTGAAGTACCAGAATAGACTTTAATCCTTGTCTTTGTTGTAACTATAACTGTATACATTTGAGTAAACGAAAATTGTTTACTTCTTCAACTACTGTAAGAGTGCAGCAACATCAATCAATTGAGCCAGGAGTAGCTTTCATTTCAATTCATTCATTTCATTTATTAATTCTGGTTGTGAAGCCAAGGACTCTCAGAAAAGCAAACTTCATCACTATACTAGCTAAGAACCCCATTGAGAGAAGACAAAGAAGGAAAATTCAGTTTTAGATGTTGGAAGAAAACCCCAGAGAATCACTCCAGGGAAAACCCATGCAGTCAGGTAGGGACTGAAAACCCAATCCACATAGTGCCCCGAGTGGGATTCGAACCGGGGTCCTAGAGGTGGAAGGTGAAGAAAGATACTACAAAACCCCAACCGCCCCATAGTTCTATGATCTTCTTCTTCTGGTATATGCCTGTCCAACTAAATGTCTAGGTCCAGTGAATGCAGCCACTGTACTGCGTCCTGTTTACATTCAGACAGAGCGCCATAACCTCCAGGAAGACACCTTCTTCTCTGCCCTCCTTGGGCAGACAGTGATGACGTGTTCAGACGTCTGTAATTTGGCACCGCAGTCACATTTTTTAGACTCTTTCAGTCCCCAACGAAACATATTACATCTGGTGCGTTCATGTCCAACTAGCATGTAATTGTGATAACTCAAGGATGTCCAACTAGCCTGTGATTGTGATAACTATAGGCATTTTTAAAAAAAAATTTTATTTTATTGGGGGGGGGGGAGGAATCAGTTCAGAATACCTGTATACAACAGCAATCTCTAGTGCGCTGGTCACTAGTAGATGCCACTCTTCGTCCCCAGGGACACTGTTAGCATCAGAGCAATCGTCATCACCTTCTGCTGTTGGCAAGAATGAGGGCCTCTTGACCGGGGAGCGACCCTGGAAGAGATTCACACTGGTGATGGAGCTGTCATGCTGCAGCTCCCAAGTCCTCACGATGTCTGTGTCTGAAAAAAATCATCAATGACCTTTACCGACAAATGTCTACAATGAGGTGGGATAGGGGAGTCAAGTTTTAGGTTTTTGGTTTTGGTCAAACTAAGTAGGGAAGTGAACACTAAAGGACCTTCATTATTATGTAGTCATCTATTCCTCAATAGAAATAAAGACTGGCTCCTTTGTGTGTTATTACATTTGACCTATAATTACATATGCAGGGAATATAGTACTATACTTACAATCTGCCTTACAGGAGACTAGAGATAATCGAAGGTATCCATTTTGGCAACCGATGGCAGTCAACCGTCTTTCATCTGGCAAGGAGACACAATGTAACCACAGAGCTCTGAGGACAATAATTCACAGTAATTATTAAAAAATTCAACAATATTCACAGTGGATTGCAATTTTGTTTTCTGATCTTTTTTGTCGCTCTTATCAAGTTCTCTGGGAACATATCATCAACTCGTCCTCGACATTGACGCGTCCCATCGAGCTTTGCTACGATATGCACTCCAAATCAGATACCCTGAATGAATCACCAATGCTGAACTTTATCACCGAAGCAATGTCACACCAGCATGAACAACACTACAAAAGCGGCATTTACTACTGATTGGACACGCAACTAGGCGTTAACACTCCTCTCTCAATACTCCTGGACCAGAACACCCAACCTACAGAATCCTATCATAGAGGTGGAGCACTTATGAGAACCTACCAACAGCAACTTTCTGATGACCTGAGGATGGTTGGTATTGGATTGAACCAGCTTCACCAAGCTACTCAAAATGCCGAACAATGGAAACAAACAATTAATATGTAGCCACTGAGAAACGCCTGTGCGCTTCACGCGCATGGATGTCACTATGATAATGATGAGGACTATAAGGTCGTAAGTGCAGTTTATATGGATTTCATAAATTGCTTTTGCATTTTTTGAGATCCTGGTAAATGGAGCTTATTGATCAAGAGTGGTCTGAGGTCTCCAAAGTAATTGCTTGTCAAAAAGAAACATTCAGTTTCTAAGAAAAACATTTGCTTGTGGATTTTGATTTATCTATTCAAATTTATAAACAAAATTCACTTTGTAGCAATTAACAACTTTATAGCACTGAGCCGACGATATATGCTTTTTTTTGGAGATACACAATTTTTGTACTGAATGAAATGCAAACAAATTTGAATTTTTAAAAAGACTCCAACAGAAAAAATGAATGGAAACTTTATGGAAAGTTGATTCTGTAAAACATCTCAAGTTGCAGCACCTATGACAATTGTATTTCCAACTAGTTTTTGTCTTCTGGTTGCTGCATGATTCTTGCAGGGAAAGTCGCCCTCACAGGCAATATTTTTTGCCAAACTAAAACAAAAAAACTTCTTGATGCATAGTCATAATTTTCAAGTTGCTTCTCAAATTTGTATGGTTATGTCCTAGCAACTGCATGCACACATGTTTGTTTTGTAGTACTTTGTCTTGTCCTGTTCTGTCCTGCACTGTTGTCTGTCCCTAGGTTAGGGCACAAAAGCATTTTTGCTTCACCCAAACCGAAATGTTGTCCCGTGTATAATTTGCTACTTTATCTGTAATGTTGTAACTCAACTTATTACAAACAAATGTATATTTGCTTTTCCAAGGACAGCATTGAAATAAATGTATTTCAATTGAAGTGGGGGCCTAAGATGGGAGGGGGTGGGCCTTTGCAATGATGATTTGATGACTTACATGCTTGGAAGATCTTCACATTCAGGAAAGAGATCTTCTACTGGATGCTCTGAGAAGCGGCTGGAAGACTCCTTGTCCTGCCAAGACCAATAACAGTCACAGAAATACAACTTTGGCATATCAATCAAAGGATAATGCAGACACGAACATGTGTTGTGTTATGGTTATTTACTAAAAATTGTTGAAAAGCTGATATCAATGAAATTCTTATTTTCTTGTTAACCAGTTAACGCCAATTTTTCCCCAGATGAATACTGGGATGTGTGACTTTTGTATTTTGGTGTCACTTTGGATGACCGGAATAAAGGATGTCTGCACTTTCCACTACAGAGCAGGCACACAGCATTCACTCTTCATTCCACCCACACAAAGAGGGCAGATGGAGGTGGGAAATAAAGCTAAATTCCGCCTTTGAACGAGGTTATCGTGTAATTCACAATTTCAGGCCTCTTTTCTATTGTTGCAAGAAGATAATTACGCAATTACGTTGCATCCAGAGGCTTCCACCATTGAATTCATTGTATTTCGTCTCAAATGGAGGTCCAAGCAGACCTAGATTCCAGCCTAGATTCCAGCCTTGAACCCAATTGGCGGCCATGTCTCATGGCCAAGGTTTAATTGTTCACTGTGCTTGAATATAGTATTTTCTCGAAACAACAAATCCCCGTGCTTCAAAGAGAATCTTTCTCTTGGCTTTGTCAAGTCAGGGTTTCTTTGTGCCAGCGATACTCTCAAAGAAAAAAGATTCAGGCAGTTCTGAGAAAATAATCCCGTCAGGGTGGGGAAAAAAAGAAGGAAGATCCCCGGCTTTAACTGGTGAAGTAACTTACCTCTTTGTACAAGTGGACTTTACCGTCGCCTCCAGTGAGAAGAAAAACAGTGTCTCTCTCTCCATCTTGATTAATGCTACAAAGATGAAAAATCTGTCAATTTATTTTCCAGTAATCTCTCAACTAATTCCACGTCTTAATTAAAAATTTGAAAACATGTTAATGGCAAGATGTTTCGACCAAAGCAGAGTCTTTTTCAAGGTAAATTTAGCCTCAAAGGAAATTTGGCCTTTGCGAAAGACTCTGCTAGGGTCGGAACGTGAGGCCATTAACAAAAATTACATTTATACCACAAATCATTTAGGCTGGTAAGCAGTTTGCCACAGCTAATTTCCTTCTTCTTAATTACAAGTTTATTTATTTATTTATTACCACCAGATTTTTTCAAAGCCAGAGTTGATTTTTTTCCGATGAACTACAGTATCTATACTCACTCTGTGTGACACAAATAGTAGGGTATAAAATCCAGTAAATGTTCAATGTTATTCCAGCCCTCTGCAAATAAAAAAAAAAATTAAAAAATGGCATCATAAATAAGACATCATTACAAAAATGTTGTGAATATTAAGTAGTCTAAGATTTGAAGCTTTGTATGGTGAAAGTAAAGCTTGCAGGTAACAACCATGTGCCTAGAATATCTCTTTCGGGAGAAGCAGTGGTTCTAGGAAGAATTGGAAATGAGAAATAGTCTGGACATTTGGAATAGTGTTTGTTCTCCTGAAGACGAGCAGGGTACACTGCTCAAAACGTCAAAACTATTTTTTGATTCCGGTTCTTCTAAGGAGCACCACTTCTCACCCTAACAAATTTCTACTCACATGATTGTGACCTGCACAATAATTTCTCGTTGTGAATACTGTTTCTGAATACTGTTTTTTATTGTCGACACTTCAAATCAATTAAATTTTTATTCTTAATGGTAGGGTCACAGATTGGTAAATACACCAAAATCTAATGACCATAAAACCTTACTTGGTGAGAAGCACTGCAGCTGTTGATAGTAAACTACTTTGAGAAAGGATTCCCTTGTAAGTAATATGGTTTGGATCATTTTTCACCCAAAAACCTTTGAATCTGAGAAATGATTCATGCATGAATCGTTTCTCAGATAAAGGTTGGTGGCTATTCACAGATGCTGTGGCCAGAGATGCAGTTTGTACCCGCTGTCACCTCGCTAAACGTGGATGGATTTGACGTTCTTATTTTGAAAATAATGTGACATTTGTTTGCTGTTTTCACAGCAAGTAGACACTGGATTCAGCTAAACCTTTCACATGTGACTTTTTCTGCATCTTTCTTTATAATTTTGCCTATAAATCAACATCACATTGACAAATGACCCTACCTTTACAGAAGCGAGGAAAAAACTAACTGGGTCTGGAACAGCAAAACCAAATGTCACATCTGCCTGATCTGACCAGTGACAAAGCTGACCAGATTGAAAGAATCCCAGAAACTACTCACGTGAATCTCTGTCCAGATTGAAGTCTGCATCCTTCTCCCAAGGATAGTAAATATTGAAGTAATGGCTGGGACTATCGCTTCCATCATCCTTGTATATGAAAACAAGTGATAAAACATTACGATTTTAAAATTACCAAACACTTAGTCTTGATAATATTTGGTGGACTATGTCAAAGGCTAAAGCCCGGTTCATACTTCCTACAAATTTGCAACGAACAATTCGAAAGAGTTGAGCTGTGCTGAAAATCCTGAAAATTAATTCTTGTAATTCTGATCATGAATCCCCGCCTTGCTCTTAAGGCAAAAGTGAAACCACATTACAAATCAAAAAAATGTAGTATGGACATTGTTTTCTTGAAATTCCAGAGGTTAGTTCTTATGATACCTAAATGTTTCCGATTTGAATAAATGAATGAATTTATAAACTTCCCAAAACAATGTAAAATAACTTGAATACAATTTGGTACCATAATTTTCCATCACTGATGACACACCTAACCTTTGTGAATGTGATACCGACAACCAATCCAGTAGCTTCAGGCTGCTTGGTAAAAGCACTGATGGAAACCACCTCTGCATCATCTACACAAATGTAGAAAGTAGATTTATACAAATAGACCGGGTGTGCAACATTGTGTTGTGAGATAAGAAGATAGTCTTAGTCAGAACTCATCTTTGAATTTTAAAATTTGTGTGAGGTTTGATCAATGCAATTAAAAATTTGTTTGTTTCAATTGCCTTCAGACTTTGTTTAGTTTGGGCGAGGTATAATATAATGCAGTCATTGAGTTGACGTATGAAGCTAAACCATGGTGGTTGTGATTGTAGTGTACGCATTGTAGAGCATTATGGTCTTTTTGCAGTCGTTCCCAACCCTCTCCACCAACACACACACACACACTCCTTCCAAACTCAGTCATTCCTTACCCTCACACCCATCCCTACCTCCCCCCTCCAGTCACCCACCCCCCAAAAAGAAAACCCCTCCCTATCACACTAACCCCCCCAAACTCCCCATCATACACCCCCCCCCCCAACCTCACACTTAACCCTCATACCCAGCCACTACTTGCGTACCCTTATGCCCCTCCTCTATTCTATTATTGGTTGTGACAGTTCAATTTCCACTTTTCCACTGACTTGGACGTAATTGTGAACTGTGTAGACTGCATGTTTAGCTTCTAAACTAATCCATCTTTCTAATTAATCATCATCATATTGTCAGTTTTATCATTATGTACTTGCACTTGCAGTGTTACAACCACATATTTAACTGTGCGTAATTGTGAACTGTAGTTTAGCTTCCTATGTTAAGTTTAGTTATCTCGTTTGGCCCTTTTGGGGGGTAGGTGTGGTTCAGGTACAGAGCCATTCAAATGACAACACAAAGGTCGAGCTGTCCACCATACCTGGGTTACTGTATATGAACTGAACTTCCTTAGCGACTGGCTTCAATTTACCCCTTTCCTTCACATACTCGAGACATAAAACGTTATCTTTAAGTGGCGCGACGAGTACTTTACTGCCTCCATCTGGAAGCTGAAAAGAAGTCAGCCCATAAACATTACTTTGGTTCGATAAACATGAGAAATGCGCCTCCCAGAAGCAACAAGACAGCGACATTTTGAATGATGCATGGTGGGAAATGATTTAGACTCTACCATTTTAGTTTGAAAGGGGATTATATATCGCAAGATCTGATTGAATTTGGATGTTTTTGATTGATACATAGTTTTAAATGTACGAATTAATCGTTTAATATATTAAAATTATCAGAATGAAAAAAAAACCTTGTGATATTTATCTCAATATTGTTCCCTACACCCACCATAAAACAGTAAAATCCCTATGAGTGATTATGGTAGATTCAGTGATTGCAACATTTCATTTAAAGATGGCGACTGCCGCATCGAGCACGAGTTCGAAAACAACAGAAAGTGCAACAGAAATGGTAACAGAATCCAAAGAAGCTCACACTGATGAGTTCCAAAGTGTTAAGCCGAAGAAGGGGAAGAAAAGGAGATTAGACGATGATAAAATGGAAGCTGAAACAATTACGAAAAGACCGAGTTTTCCTCCATTAAGTGGAGAAAACCTGTTGGTAAGTGAAAAGTCAGTGGTTATTTCACTCAGTCAGTGGACAGTGAAACTAAAAAAACATCTCTATATAGTTTCTGTGCAATGAATGGACTGGACATTCATTTTGTGACAGAGACAGTACCCTATTTAGGTATGTGAAGAAAAAATTCAAAGTGAACCAATACGAATGCAATTAGTACCACTGGAAAGAGCATGAAAAATCCTACACAGTGATACCAAAATTATTGAGAAGTCTTAATTGATAAAGAAATTACAAGCATTTGAAGCTCGTTAATTAGCGTCATTTTCTAACAGGCAATTGATTGGGATTTTGTGACCGAAAACGCTTTTTTTTCGCTTCTGCCCGACCCGGTCGCGCGAATCGGCCCCGCACGACCAGGTCAGTCATTTTCGCCACCGGGTAAGTCATTTTCGCAACCATAAAAACTGACAAAACTTTCAGATATTAAAGACAGAATAACAATTAATATGTAGGTTTACCTTTTAATAACGTATGGTTCAGTAAAAGAGTGATATTAGTGCCGTCAAAACTTGTATTTTTTTCAACTTCTCCAGCGAAGGTAAAAACATTCGCCAATTCGGAAAAAAAAACATGGCGGATAAAGGGGGATTCTCCACTACGTCATCATCGATTTTCCATGACGTCATCATCGCCGACAGCCAATCAGAATGCGAATTTAAGGGGGTGTGCCCAGCGCGCGCGCAGTAGATGCGGAACACAAATCTGGCAGAAAATAGCGGCCGCGATCGATGCGGATCTTCACATACCTACCCTATTAACGAACCAGGAAAACGAATTTCATTGAGGATGTGGGTGACACTATAGGGGGGGGGGAGTTGAAATAGTGCCAATACTCTGGACTTCCTCCGATCCTTGGCCCTACGCCCATGAGGTGAAATAATTTTTCGAAAAGAAACTCACGTTTTTATGCTGAGATTTTTTCCCCAGTTGTCACTTTGTAGCTCATTTGTGGACAGCACATTAAGACGAAAATGTGCGCGCTCGTTTTGGTGTAGTTTATGAAGAAAATCTGAGGCGTTACTGACACGATTTGACTGCCCGACATCCGTGATGTTTGCTAATGCGCTAGTCTTGGTGCAAGACGTTTCTCGTTAAACTTTCACGCACAGCGCGGCCGACAACCCGCTCATTCAACACACCAATGGCGCTACTCCTAGAACTATGAGGTTCATTCCGCTATCGAGCCGAGCTCACTGTGAGAACAAAGAACACATAGAGCCTAATTTTGGCGAGATCTGGTTTGGGAAAAAAACTGTAGGTGCAGAAACATGAAGGGCAAAAAGTTTCGAATAGGATTTTGTACATGACACTCTATGACTGAGGGTAATGGAGACGATAGTGGAATGAACCTCATAGTTCTGGGAGTACAATGGCGCCTGCACGAACACCTGACTTAGCCCACGAACCGCCCTGAATTAGCCGGTCGTCGGTCGCGCTGTGCGTGAAAGGTAAACGAGAAACGTCTTACAACATCCATGTACAAATAAATAAATCCAATAAAAAGTGGTGGCCAGATACGGAAATTTGTCCCCAACTACTTCTAGAAACTATATAAAGCTCCCCCGTGAGCCTTCTTCTATAGACTCCCCCACGCTATACACGTTTTCAAATTGGTCATTGATAGTTCAACATTTTCTGGTCTCCAGCCAGCAATAACTTCAGTTTCCTTTGTTGTTTTTTTTACTCATCTAAAACTTTCTCAACACACTGTACATACATTCACAATACAAATGCATATTTTTCGCCGAATAACATGCAAAAAACCTCTTCAAAAACTGAAATTTCTTACTCGATACTCGCGGCTGTTTTGCTGTCAACAAAGCAAACTCAACTCAACGCTTGAACCCGAATGGTTTTTTCCATGATACTTTTGAAGTAGATCTATTTAGTGTTAAAATTGTGTGTATTTTTTTATGGTTTCATTTAAATTTTGTTGATAATGGAGTGTATTCATGATGACTTCCTTGTCTTCTTGTGGATATTCAGGAAGGAAGTAATGAGACGAGGAAGATTCCAGTCCCTTCTCATAGATACACACCACTGAAGGAAAACTGGCTCAAGATTTACACACCCATCGTTGAGCATCTTAAACTACAGATCAGGTTCAATCTCAGGACAAGACATGTCGAAATAAAGGTAATGGTCGTTAGAGTTTGTGAAGAGTCTATTATAACCGTTGTGGTACCTGCAGTACCCCGCTGCTAAAATAAAGGATTCAAACTGCCTCCAGATTGGCAAAGGTCGTGGGTTTGAATCCCACTCGAGTAATATGCCTGTGGATTTTTTTCACAGGACTTGGGAAAGTTCTGAGTATACAGTGCTTAATGCACATCGGTGTAAGGGTAAAACACAAATAATAATGTGAAAAGTATTATGTTTTGGTTTTACCTGTACACCCATGTGTGTAAAGCACTGTATACTCAGTACTTTCCCGAGTCCTGTGAAAAAATCACAGGCATATTACTCGGTTTGGATTCTAGTTGGTAAGACTTCTGCTCTAGAATGGCAAAGGTCGTGGGTTCGAATCCCATATTCTTTATCCCCGATGCAAATTTAACATCTATTAAAAATGTAAAGAGTGTTTGCAGAAATGTTCAAACAATTTTAGAATATTCATTTCATTAAGACAAGTGTGAAGCTCCTTTTAGCATCTTGAGCAACAAAACTTACTACAATTTGACGACCAGGGCCCAAAATCATAGAGCTGCTTTTAAGCAGAAAATATTAATTGAAACTTTTCTGCTTGGCAAAAAATAAGTAGGATACTAACCATGTGACATGGTATTTGGCTGAAAATCTTATTCTGGTGAACATAATTTTGTTGTGCTTAGCAACTTTGTATTGTTAAGCAGCTCTATGAAATTTAGCCCTGGTTAATGACATGAATCTATCACATTTTGGTTTGGGGTAATAGTATTAGATTTGAGGGTTTATATCTTTATTTGTTTCGGAAGGATTAGGGCCCATTTTCATAGAGTTTCTTAAGCATTGATTGTTGCTTACCAATTTGCTGCTAAGCAAAAAGGACCAGGATGCCAGTCACAGATGGTATATGTGAAATAGTATTTTGGCTGGTAACCTTATTCTGGTAAGTGTATTTTTGTTGTCCTTGGCTACTTTTTGTGCTTAAGCAGCTCTATGAATATGACATGAAGGTTTGCATGGTGGAAAGACAATATAAGAAAATTTGCAGTCTCCTGACGACGGACAGAGTATACTGTCCAAAACTGTTGATTCAACAGGTTTTTTCGGAACCACAATTACTCAAAAGAAAGATTTAACTACATAGTGTCACGGCATGATGTTACAGCTCTATGATATTGGTCCCTGATCATGTTGTATCTATGAGTAAATTAGTTCTACATATACTTCAATTTTTGATCTGCTTCTTTTTTTCTTTTTCTTTTTTTCTTTTTTATAGAGTTCCAAGGAGACATCGGACGTTGGAGCATTACAGAAAGGTCATGACTTTGTCAAGGCATTCATTCTAGGCTTTGAAGTTGAAGTGAGTATGTTATGGGTTTATGGGGATCCAGTTATATGGTGTGTCGTGGCCGAGCAGTCAAGCGCACTGAGCTCAAGCTCTGGTGTTTCTGATCAGCAGAGTGTGGGTTCGAATCCCGGTCTTGACACTTGTGTCCTTAAGCAAGGCACTTAACCATTATTGCTTCGTCCTTTTGATGGGACATAAAGCCGTAGGTCCCGTGCATTGTGAAATGCATGTAAAAGAACCCAGTTACATTTATCGCTAAGTGAAGGGGTTTGCCCTGGTGTTTCTGGCACTGGCTGCTGAATGCGCTGCAGCACCTTGTAAACCAATTAGAAGGTGCTATATTAATGAGTCTCATAATTCAAAAACATAGCTCTGCTTATCCTGTTGAAAAACAAGTAATGAACGCTTTGCACATTATAAAAAAAAAAAAATTAGTCTGTTCATTGACCCCTTGCACCAACATTGCTTGCTACTTTTTTTGCCACACTCAATATTTTGGGAGTAAAATGAAGCTTAACAATTATGGTAAGCGTGTAAACACCGAACTCCACGTTCCCCAAAATATGCACAACACTGTATAACAACACACAGGGACATTGACTCCCAAAATGGCACAACCACGATTATTGTGATCATGACGTCAGGTGAATTGGATCAATGTCACTTTCTTCAATAGTTGCCAAGTCTACATATTTGGAGTCTACTTTGTATGAATAGATTGTACACATTTTAACACCTTTTTTTGTTTTCCCATTTTAGGACTCGTTGGCATTACTTCGATTAGACGAGCTGTTCCTTGAAACATTTGAAATAGCTGATGGTAAGTCCTAAACGAATACAATCTTATTATTCGTTAATTTACACAACTGCATGCACGTGTCTGCTGTTTTTTTTCCACACTGAGTTTTTCTTTCTTTCTTATCCCCCTCCCCTCTACAGTCACCCTTATCTTTATCCTTGATTAAATCCTTTCCTAATGTCCAGGCACTGTGCCTTAATTCTCTTGAGTTAACAATTATCCCCCGCCCCAGGGATTGGGCACAGGATAAGGACTTTTCCTCCTAAATTTATTGCCAGAAGAATTGGGAATAAATGCTAAACCCATAGTTACTACTATTTCCCAATTGCGTTAAACATTTTGACTCATGTTCACAAGACCCCCTTCGGGAGCCAATTCAACCTTGGCTGCCCCCCCAGTGTAATTAGACCATGTACTATGCTGACTGAGTGGCCAGAGTTGGCTCAGAATCAAGGGCTGTGGAGCATAAATGACCCATAGCTATCTCTGTGCTGTGTGACATGTGTCCCTAGGGATAGCCATTTAAGACAGAACAAATTACTGCCAGTCAATTTCAATCCTGTACAAATTGTTTCAATATTTTCCCTTGACTTCACTCAAAGTAACAATCCCATTCCTCTGGATTATTTTTATTTGTATATTGTTTTATTAAAAAATAAAAAAAAGCCTGCTAATTGTGCATTGTGATTATCCAAGTTAAACCTCACCCATTTGTATATCCTCAAACAATATGTCGCCCTCTATTGTTCACAGCCATGTTTCAGGCACTGGGAATTGCCTCCATTGAACAATATGTTTAAATTGTGTATGAAAAGATATTTCATGTCACTGGTTGTTCCACCTAATAGTATGTACCTTTGGCACATTTTTTCCCTTTTTTCCACATGATTTACTCATTACACTGTTACAACCACATTAAAACAAAGCAAATTTCGATGAAGTACACTGTAATGATTGGCGTGTCATGGCTGAGCAGTTAAGAGCACCGGACACAAGCTCTGGTGTTTCCGATCAGCAGAATTTGTTTTGCAGGACTCCGAAGCACTGACTACACAGTGCTTGTCAAACAAGTAGTATTACAGTTAAATGGCCTCTGACTGGCAACCCCAAGATATTGACCACCAATAAAGGGCTAGGAAAAGTTATGACCACCAATAAAGGGCTAGGCTAGATAGCTCAGTTGGTGGAGCGCCAGCACATTAATCTGGAGGTCGCAGGTTCAAGTCCCGCTCTAGTCAGTTTTTCTTTGTTCAACCCCAAATTACAAGTAATATTTATTATCACATGTTAGGCAAACTAAATCTAAATTCAAATTGTTCTTAATTTTACAGTAAAACCTCTGAAAGGTGATCACCTATCAAGAGCCATCGGACGTGTCGCTGGTAAAGGCGGTAAAACCAAGTTCACAATCGAGAACGTTACCAAGACGCGGATCGTTCTAGCGGGCAGTAAAATCAACATCCTGGGCTCTTTCCAGAACATCAAGATTGCCAGGACGGCTATCTGCAACTTAGTATTAGGTGAGATCATCTTCTTCCTTTATCTGACATTGTGTCATAGGAATGTCCTATCTCATAGAGCTGCCGAAGCACAACAAGTAGCTAAGCACAGCAACATTATGTTTACCTGATTAAGGTTACCAGCCAAAATACAATCTAACATGTACCACTTTTGACTGATATCCTGCACATTTTTGCTAAGCAGAAAACTGTTAAGCAATATCTTCTGCTTGTGCAGCTCTCTGAAATTTGGCCCTGGATACAATTTTCACGGCTCTGCTTTATCTTACAAAAAGAATCGGCGTTTACGGCAGCATACAAATTTGCTTGTGTTTTTGCTTTTGGGCATACATTCTTCATGTTACTAAGCATTTTTCATTTACTGAGCCAGTGCAGAAAGTTAGGTTCTAACCATGTAAGCAGACAAAAGTGACTGTAAGCGTAGTCAGCAGAGCCATGAAATTGTGCCTGTGTTCTTTGTAATATTAAAATTTCTGAAAAATTAATACTGCGGAATGGCCACGGAAATTACTTTAAAATACAGGCGTGAAGTGGTTAATTGACAGCATATCTTTGTATGTTGCTTGTGGCTGGCCCCACTCTGGTTTATGCTAATCAATTCCTCAAGTGCAATTAAGCAGCCCTACCTATAAATAAGCTCATCGCTGACTAACATGTCAACTCGCATAAACATAAATAAAAAAATAAAAATATGTTACAGTAATTCGCCTATTTAAAAAAAAACCTGCAATTCACTTTTTGTGGAGGTTGTTGTCACAGATTAAGACAATTTTTCTCTTCTTTTCTCCCCCCTCCTTCACCTTGTCCCCTTCCCTATACAGGAAGTCCACCATCCAAGGTCTATGGCAACATGAGAGCTGTGGCCAGTCGGTCTGCAGAGAGATTTTAGCCACAGGCCATCTATAAATACGAACTTGAACAATTTAATATCACTATAAATAGTGTACAGCTTAGATACCAATTGTGTTGAGATATTTTAAGAGGATGAGCCGTGCCTGTTTGATGTTTCAACCTGCTGCCACGACCTGATAAGATTATAAGTCAGACGGGAGGGTTCATTCTGATCAGAAGTCTAGGCCAGAAATGAGAACCCAAGATGTATACAGATGGACGAGGAAGTAAGGAACGCCACATGGTGCCACTGTTAATTTAGTCATGTGGTCAGCCACCAGACTGGGGGGGTCCAGCCCTGACATTGTCGTTCGTGACACTTGTTTTGTCAGGTTGACCCTTTATCTCTCTACACAGTCTCAAGAGTATGCTTTTATAAATATGCCCAGTCCCCACAGGTCCATGACACAGAGTTGTATCTGTGAACGGTAGATTTAATATGACCTGTCAAGTAAGGACTGAAGTCCATAAGTCAGTTTTGTGTAAGCAGCCACCCACTTGAGTGGGATAAATTGATTTGAATTTGATCTCGTGACAGCAAGATCTACTGTGAGATTTGGGACTTTCATGGTGCTGTACAGCAGAATTCTGTCTACTTGCAGGCCATAGAATTACACAATTTACTCCACCACACAGTAAGCAGGAATTCTGTGGTATTACGCAGCTCTGTGGTCCCTGTCTATTTAATGGGGTTTGGTGAATCAGTCTTAAGAGTAGCACAGGTGGGACACCGTGGCCCAATTTCATAAAGCTGTTTAGCAGAAAATTCTGCTCTGCAAATTTCTTTGCTAGGCAAGAAATGAGTGAGGTACCACTCACATCAATGGCAACTGTACGGTATTTTGGCCGGTAACCTATTTTTCCTAAGCAAGAGTTGTCTGTGCTTAGCAAGTTGTTGTGCTTACATGCCTATATGAATTTGAGCCCTGTTGTTAAGCCATTCAGAATCACAATGAAATCACAATAAATTCCAGCATACTATATTTTCTCCATAGTTTGTATCTCTTTTATTAATATTTACCGCTTCATATAAAATAGTAAATACCACTCAGATATATTATTTTCCAGTGCCCCGTGTCTGTGTTACTTTAAACGCAGCAAAAACTAAAGACAACAATATTAAAACAAATATCTGTAACCATGAAGTATACGATGACTAAACAAGTGACACACAGTTTACGATGCATTCCAATGTGTTGATAAAACTAAATGTCTTCTTTCCTTGCAAACTACTCGTACATCTAGCTGCAAAACACATATCTACTTCTCATATTTGTGAAAGAAACTATTATGCAAAAGAAACTAAAAGTTATAGTTGTGCTATTATTTTACAAACCTAGTCTGAAATAACATAAATTATACAAATCAACATTACGGAACCATCGCCTGGTATTTCCTCCATTCATAACAGAGAAATAGTCTGCTCCCACTTTTGATCAAGTTGTTTCTTTATTCGTTTAATGTTACAGTAGGAGGGGTACATGACCACACTGATAAAGGTCTGGGCGCAATTTCATAGAGCTGCTAAACACAACAGAATGATGATAACCAGAATAAGGTCACCAGCAGCTAAAATACCATTTTACATGAACAAAATGTCACTGGTATCCTGTTTAGTTTTGCTCAGCAGAAAATTTTTAAACAATATTTGCTGCTTAAGCAGCTCTATGAAATTGGGCCCAGGTTTGTGAGGTGTAGCTCCAAACTCTAAATTCTTTTATTACAAGAGAAATTTACACTGTTAATCAAAACAAGATGAAGCATGGTACCTTGACTCAAAATATCAAAACACTTGTGCTTGAATGACTCAGAAACAAATCACCACAAGGACGTATCAAATCACTTGTTGTGACAAAACAGGTACATTAGAAAAACAAAATGATTCATTCTGAAAAGTGGACAGACTTTATTAAAAGATGACCTGATTTGGTGTATAAACAAGCACGCAAAGCATTAAAACATAGTAAAAGCAGCAAAATTATACCAAGAACCATTATAACCAACCATTCAACATACTCAATGTGACCCACATTTCCCACTGGTTTAAAGTGTTGTAAACAAAAAACAAATTAATTGAGCTGTTCGTGTGGATTTATAGAGTTATTAACAAAAAGTATTGCTGTTTTAGACACAATTTTTCTGAGAACAGTTCTGGCTGCATTGTCACATCTACCTGTCGATCTGTGTGTGCCACAGACCACCTAATACTTGTAATATCGGCACTGTGGTGTTCCCTTCAATAAAAAAAGGTTTCCATTTACGGTAACTTACATAACTTATGTCGCAAAGTATGTTTTAATGTTGTTGTTTAGGTGATCACCTCATAAGAACAGCACACTAGGTTGATGTATAGACCATAAGCAGCTTGTCCACAGTTCACCATAAGGCCGGACATCCATGCGTCCGTCATGTATTGTGCATATTGCATAATCCTTTGCAACGCAAATACATGCCAAGCAATGCACATAGTTTTTATGGATAACACAGTGTGCAATACGGATACATGGAATTGTGTGCGTTGTTTGGCGTGTACTTTTATTTTTATGCAATGCGCACAATGCATAATGCACAACTCACAACGCATGACGGAGAGTCCATTTTACAAGAATATTGCATGTAAGGCCGGAAATCTCGAATGATGTATAGACCGTATATTGCTTATAAGAAACGTGCTTATAAGAAAAGCTGGCTCAGTGTAAACGGGGACTGTACAAGAAATTAGCAACGGTTCTAAACAACATGACTGCATGTAGCTGATGACGTCACATTTACAAGGTCTTTACTAGAGCCACATGGATACGGCCTCTTGTAAACCACATGGATACGGCCTCTTGTAAACAAAGGGGTAAGAGACAGAAAGGCAATACGGTCAGCTAACACTTTAATTCCTGAGGTAGCTATGTTCAAGGAGCCATGTATCTTGACACTTCAGGGAATGGGCTTTCCATAAAAAGACAATATTTGAAAAATAGATTAGAAGAATACACATTTCAATAAATCAAAGAAAATTTCATTCCAATCCACAGTCACATTTTAAACATTCTCATGACTATACCTGTGGCTTATTACTTGATATTTGAAATAAGATGTTGCATCCCCTTAAGGTGTGATCCCTCTCCTACCGCTTGTGTTCTAAACTTGGGTGTGATCCATGGTTATATGGCAGTTACAGATTGAATGGCTTCTGAATGGTACCCCCAAACAAAGATATTGACAAAATAGGGAGACCGCCAACGTTAGGGCAAGATGGCTCAGTTGGTAGAGTGCCAGCACGTTAGTCCACAGGTCGCATGTTCAGATCCCGCTCTAGTCAATTTTTCTTTGTTCAACCCAAAATGAAACATAATTTGTTTATAAAGTTTCATGGCAACTTCATTACTAAAATAATGCCAAAGTTTGACCTAAACTTAACATGTTACCAAGAAGACAGCTTTAAAGGAACAATGATAACTGAAATTTTGCCCAGAATGGTTCATTGTTCGTTGTTTACGTAAACACTAGTTCAGGTTTAACAAGCCACAAAAGGGAAAAACAAAATTATTCAGACCATTGTTGTACATTCTGTTTTAGGATATCATTTCCTTCAATACAATAGACAGGATAAGCCAGCGTTCTGTACTGGTATGACTCACTTAAAGCCCCACCCAAAACACATCAGGTCAAGAAGAAAAGAAAAACAGAAAAACAACTGATATACAGATTAAGGAAATTCGATATGAGGGGCCTTGTACTTTTAACTTTCTCCATGTGTTCATGTTGAACATATTTCTTCATAATGAGGTACTGTGTTGGATATTTTGATTGAAGAAAGAAGTTTTAGCCAAACCTTACTCCAGCTAATTGTATCAGTCTGTCTTGAAACCGGTTTGATCTGAGGCCTGGGCCCAATCCCATAGCACTGCTTAACATGAAAATATTGCTAAACAATTTGCAGCTAAGCAACAATGATCAGGATACCAGTCACAGGGGGTACATGTGACATGGTGTTTTAGCTGGCAATCATAATTGTTTTGTGCTTAGCTACTTTTTGTTCTTAAGCAGCTCTATGAAATGCCCTGGCTGTAACAATCGATGTAAGAATAAATATTTAAGGGTTAGATTGATATAAGGGAGCGTTTCTAATGTCAGAATGGTAGGAAGTTTCTAATTGGATCGGTTAAGTATCTTTGTGGAGTCGTGGACGTACATGGACCGTTCCGTTGGACTACCAGAGCGTTCCATTGAAATGCTCAAAATGCATAAATTCTTAGCATAATGTCGGGGTCCTGCAGAACGTTCTGGCGGTCCACTGGATTGTGGTCGTATGCATAGAACATGCCCGACTTTTGGGATGCTCCCTGAAGACAGTTTAAGTCCACAACGTTCGTTTTCATTCTAGTGTGATATAGAAACAAAGTTGGAAATTGCATCTTATGTTTGTCCGGAGGAGGAACAAAATGCAAAATACCTTCACCTTTGGTTAAATCTCCAACAAACTTTGTACACACTGTGTAGCAAATGCAGCATTGTTACAGACGAAAAGTGTGCTAAACAAAAATCATGACATGGTTGTCAAGTTTTTTTAACAAGTGTGAACATAATAATACTAAGGTAATTTTTACAATTTATCATCCTCAAAAAGAAGAGGATTTGACCAAAATGATTCCTGAAAAAAAATGTTCCACCAGTCCTGTAAATACTCTGCTCATAAAATCAAGAACCAAGAGCTCTTAAAACCTGTAAAACTCTTCGAAAGTTAAATATTACCTCAATTGAGTATTGAATGAGTACAAAAAAAGTACTTGTAGTTATGTATGAAATACCACATTATTATCTTGAACATTCACCGGTTGCCCTACAGATAAAACATTTTCATGGTAAATGTGCCACCAGTGTGTCAGACCTGGTTCCCCCTATTAGGATGAATGAGTGTGAAACCAGGCTTTCTGCTTGTTCTCACTCTTGCTTTGCTGAGATGTAGAACAAAGAGCCATTCCAACAGCTTGATTGCATGTACTGCATCTCTTTGGAACTCCTTGCCTTGTGCATGTTTTCCTCCATCATACAATCTAGACTGCTTTAAGAGGAATGTCAATTCCTACCATCAGTTCCCCTGAGTTATTTTCATCTTAGATGTTTTCTTCTTGTAGCCCCTTACCAAGAGTGGCTTTTAGCCTTGTGTGGGGCGAACTTGCATTACACAAAAATTGTTCAAAGGAAACCATATTTCCTTTATTAGCTGAAGTAGGTAATGCCACATGTACCTGCCCGTCACCCTAGAAATAGTTTGCACATTTCAAAGTGGATACTCCTAAAATGCAAAATACAGGCACAATGTGAAAACATTTTCCCGTTACGTTCAACTCCGAAAAAGTTCAGCTATATTTTGATCAACCAGCTCTTACTTCAACAGACAAACAACAGATAATGTGTCAGACCTAGGGATCTAGTTTTACCATCTGGTTTTGTCTGGGGAACCTGAACCCAGGATCTTGCCCAGGCCTGTAGGACTCTTCCTCTGTGTTGCTGTGGTATTTATATTGAAAATAAAGTTCTCCAGGGCTACAACCCACCCAAGTGTTGACAGAGTCTGCAGAGAGGGAGCGAGAGATTACCCCAACCACCCCCCCCCCAACCAAACCATACAACTTTTGTATCCTGTTTTCTAGGGATCCAATCATAAGGCCAGTTTGTACTTCAAACGTACAGAGTGCGATAAAAGGTATCAAATTCCTGCAAATGTCAGGGTTTTACAACACGATTCACCACAAATTCACATTCGCTTTAAAAGTTTCACCTTGTTATGATTGATGTCTCGCTATTATTTTGCTTACCACATACATTTGCTTAGGAGTATTTTTATGCCTCACAGTTTTGTGCAAATGGCCCTGACCATGTCGCTGGTCTTTTCATTCTAACAAAGTGCTGCGGTATTGTTTGTGATGCCAACTACTAGTTACAGGATTCGGACTGGCCATCTGCTCTAGAACCAGGGGCCGATTTTATGACCCTGCTAACTGCGGAATTCTGTGCTTACGGCGTCCTGTAGAGTGCAAGATTCTATCAGCCATAAATGCAGAATTCCGCAGTAGCAGGGCCATGAAATTGGGGCCCTAAGGCCGATTTCACAAAGCGCTAAGGTTGACCTTAACTGTGTCTTAATTGCTGAAGTGTGATGTCACAATACAAATCACTATGGTGATATTGACAACTCACGGTAAGATGAATCTTAGTGATTTGTGAAATTGGTCCCAGAGGTCATGGGTTCGAATCCAATCTAAGTACCTGTGGATTACAGCAGGCATCACTCATTGTTGTAAGAGTAAAACCAAAATGATATTCTTTATCCCTGATGCATTTATTATATCTATTATACAGTGGACCTACTCTTGTTTTATCAATAAAGTTGGATAAAATAATGATGACAAATTGCACACTGTTACAGACTACAAGCCAACCACATGTCAGTACTTGGACCTTCCCAAAAGAATATCAAAATTCTCAAGAAACTTTGTGACATGTGATTATCTCTCTTTACATGGCTCAAAATAAAATCCATCTCCCGGTTTCACTTTACCTTCTTATAATGGAAGACACATATTGTCCCTGAAAGATTTTTCTAAGGCCAACAGGGAACTCGGACAATTGTCAGAGTCTCTTTAACATCAGGATAGAAAGTTTGGGACTTTAAGGAAGGTCGTTTGAAATGAATAGAAAATGCAAAATCAGATTATTAGCGCTACAACATTGATTATAATTAAACAGTAGAACACTCAAAATTTGTAAGGTATTACAAAATTTACTGCTACAAATGTCAGAGTTAAAATGAAACCAAGTTGCTCTTGCATTATAAACAACCATAAAACAACCATACAGGAGGGGCCTACAAAAGTTTGTTAAGTGAAAATACAAAGGATAGTAAATTGCAAAAATGTAAATGTAATCAAAAAAGTCTTCTTGTTAATTCAATAGCGAGGTAGATAATCTGCAATGTGAATTACAGGCATTTGTGGTTCATAATTTTTCCGCACAAAAAAAGGAACTGGAAAATTGTCGGTCTATCTAATATTTTAATAATCTTGTGAGTTGTTTGTTTTTCAGACAGCAAAGTCGGCTTTACATCTACCACCAATTTTTTTTAAATTCATTTTGTACAATTGTCATTATGTACATATTCGATAATTTGCTTTCGTATTATATAACTCCATTTCACTTTAGCACACTGCCTTTGGCTTTTTGGCAAGTTGGTAACAACGTTCCATTCAAGTAATTCAAAGATAATGACAAAATGATACCACCAACATAGGGCTAGATAGCTCAGTTGGTAGAACACCGGCATGTAATTCCGGAGGTCGCAGGCTCAAATCCCATTCTAGCAAATTTTTCTTTCTTCACCCCAAAAATGTTTTACTATTCATCATCATTGAGCTTTCAATAGAACAAGGCTCTTGACAGTTTCATGTTTTAAACTCATTCTCATATAGCTTGCAACATCTTCACTTGCTGATTTTTTCTTCTTCTCTAGTTATTAAAACACATGCATTTCACCTCTTACTCTTTTTAACTTTTAGCAATCTTGTCAAAGTGGTTTTTAGATGTGACACCAAGTTTTTCAGATTCAACTCTCCGCCAAGACAATGCGGAGCTGCTGCAAGCTCATTAGATCCAACTGCCTGATTACACCTTCAAGCTTAAAGAGGGGCTTTAAATTTAGTTTTGTGATTCACTCATTTTCACATCGCATTTCACCTGAGTTTAAATAGACTTGTAATATTATTTGTTCCACTTTCATAAGGACTGTATCTGTTGGAAAATGAGTGCATCACAAAACCCTCTCTTTAATAACCTATGTTAGGAAATTGTTAATGTGACCGCTGGGAACAATCATTTCCTTATTGTTCAATTGGTAAACCCACTCAGAAAGAGGTTTATTGGTTCTTGTATGACGGTAGATGAAAACATAGCCTGGGAAAATGTCACATACAAGGGATTTTAATTTGATTCCATTCACTTACTTTCATGGCCAGGCTACAACATGGGATGAAATCAGTGAGTTTTTCAACCGAATGACCTGCATAATGACCTTTTGAGGTTACTGAGGGTGGGTCTGAGGAATGCATACTAAGACCAGTTTTAATAGAGGGTGACAACCACCAGACCAGGCACACATAGGTTCCATAAGAACTCTCCTCTAACACTGACAGAGGTTCTGAGGATCCAGGGTTGATGTCTTCACTGACAGTGTCAAACGGACGCAACGTCGCCGTACACAGAGTTCCAACGGATGTAGGTGTCGAGTAAGTGAGGTTGTACGCTGCAGCGAATCCGTTTAATCGATTCCCGGAAGTCGACTAATTTGATATCCCGCACCTGGGTGTTTACAAACAGAGTTTGCAAGAAAGGGAAAAAAAATTGCCAATGAAACAAGTTTTAAAAGAAGTATCTAAAACTTCAGCAGAATGCAAACTGCACATGAAACTTAACGCTCACCAACCACAACCAGTTATAATCTAAGATTAGGTTTTGCTTTACTTTTAATCTACACTACGAAACTAACTCTGCCCTGCATAAAGCCAAAACACTAAATAGTCGAATGTTCATTAAATGAATTTAATATTTATACAAGTTGGGGGTTTAAATTTTAAAGTGAACAAGTAAGCACAAGTAAGAAAATAAAACATTAATTTTCCACTTTTTTAAACCGATAAATATTTTGATACATTGTAGCTGATTGTTCTTTAGGTAAACCATTGCCCGGAACTTGATTGTGATTCTAAATTATTCATTTAGAAAATTATGGTCACAAGCTTTCTCATTATCAATTTTTCTTTCCAATCTCAAGTCAAAATATCTTGCAAAAAATAGTTAACAGTTAATGGCCTGACGTTTTGACCCTAGCAGAGTCTTTCTCAAAGATTTGACTAGGGTCAAAAATAGGAAGGGTCAGAGAGTAGGAGGGTTGACTGTACTGTGTAGATGCGTTCACCACATGACATCAATTGCAGGATGGTATAGTGCATCTATCACTCAAAACCACAGTCCCATGATATTGAATGGTCAGACAGTAGGAGGGTTGACTGTACTGTCTAGATGCATTCACCACATGACATCAATAGAGGGATTGCAATACGCGTCATTGACCGCCATCTTTGATGTAAAACAATGGAAAAGTGCACACGTGTACAGGCTACGCACGACTCTCGGCCAATGATGGCTCTTCACGCGTGCACAATTCATCAAAGATGGCGGCCAATGGCATATATTGCAATCTTTTGCAGGATGGTATAGTGCATCTATCACTCAAAACCACAGTCCCATGATATTAAATGGTCAGACAGTAGGAGGGTTTTAATAATGATTATATTCTAAGAAGATGTTTTTCTTACCTCTGTAGCGGTAGCAGATTTCACCAGAGTAGGGCCAAGCTCTGTTATGTCAAATATTAATTTTAAAAACATTAACACTGAAGTTTACCATAAATACTGGAACAACAAGACAACCGTAAAAATTCTTTTATAATTGGAAACTAAAAACACTTTTTATTTATTATTTATTTCCTGAGCCAATATTTATATAGAACAAGACTGGTTCCCAGTCACGACCAATACACACTACATGGCTTTTTGGCTGGTAGCCTGTCTTTTACTATGTAATACGTTTCTGCAATAAGCAAATTTGTGTACCCAGCTCTAAGAAACTCCCAATGGAATTTAAAATTCAAAGCAGCACTTGTTTTCTGTTCCCGCTGAACGCATTGGCATCCATCCAGTTAAGTATTGGGATGGAGCAGAACGTGCAGCAAGTTGTTTACGGCAAAAAAGGCAGTTCAACAGGAACAATCTATTTTGAGGTGCTTTGGGACAAAATTTACAGGGGTAGCTGAATAACTTCTGAGACCTGTTCACTGCCTTAAGCAGTTACACAATGAACAAAACAATTCTTGTTTTGAGAAAAAAAACAGGTTTTTTTTGGGGGGGGGGTACTATTAATTTGTTTTGGTTTGGTTTGGTTGTTTTGGGGTGGGGCTCTCAGGTGTTTTTGCTGTAGTATGTAACAGTGATCTTGTGTTTTACTGTTTAACATTAGCGTTTAAATTAACATTAACATCGTATTCAATGTTCCCAGCGGTTCACCCAAAAAAATGTCTTTGGAGGGAGCTGGGAAAAAAAAAATCTGCCTTCATTTGGTGTAGGGGATGGGGCTTGGGGATAGGGGGGGATGCAAAAAAAAATGAGGTGTGCCAACCCTACTTTCAATGCCCAAAGTGCTCTATTTGGTAACATTTTTCCCTTTCCCTTTTTTCCTCTTTATATGAATATTTGTTAAATGTAAATCAGTAGTCCCTTGGATTTTGGGCTCGAGCCTCTGATACCCTGAAACCCCCCCCCCCTCGGGTATGCCACAGAATGTTCCACTTTCACTTCTTCCACAAGCAGACTTTGTAATCAACAAATAAAGGAAGTATTCGTTTGACCTCCTTCATTGAACCTTGAGTTATCTTACCCCTGATTGGTCCAAGTGCAGCATCCTTAGCTAAGGCTGTTAGATCACTCCCCGAGTAGCCCTCGGTCATCTGGGAAAGCTGGGCCAGTTCTTCCTCTTTTAGTGGAGTGTGGTGTTTAGAAAGAAGCTGAGTCAACAAAATCTTCCTCGTCTGGTAAAACAAATAATTGTATTTAAAAAAATTAAAAATACAGAAGATATGGAATATGAAATCATCAATATATTAATGGCAAGGGAGGCAAATTGTTAAAATGCCTTTTAACGTACAATATTATGCTGTACAAGTCTTCCTTAGCAAAGTCAACAGCATCACAAACCAAAACATGTCCAAAACAAAATTGTACTACAACCAAAGACTTGTACAACCTAATTCATTTGTGATACTGCCAAAAGCAGACATTTCCTTCCAAAACTTAAAACAATGTTTATTTGCTTATCAAATAGATGAGAATAAGAGCTTTCAGATAACACCAAATTTAATGTAGGCATTTCTCAACATAAAATGTTTTAAGACGTCACATCACATTGACATCAAGGCTGATGTTTCAGCTGTCTTCCGTTTTTAATGTCATTTCACTGTTTCCGAGAACTGCACAATTATTTTGGCACTGAGCACCACATTTGGCGTGATAAATCTGGAAACGGTTCAAGCGAATCATGAAAAAAAAGAATTCGGTAATGCAACGAACAAACTCATTTCCACTCCGGTCAACTGTGGTAGACAAATCAATGTGGATTTGTAGATGAAATTATCTCCCATCAAAGCTAAGTACGGAGGCAGTTTGGATAAGCCAAGGCTTGGGAGAAGCAGCCTGGACATACCAAAGCACGCAACAGTATATTAAAGAAGAACTACATGCAACTGTTGCTAAACACTCAAAACAAATCTCTCTTACATGTATTAAAAGGGACTGGAAACAACTCTTCAGTTACAATTAATTAAAAAAGTGATTCCATGAGGCAAGTGCGAGTAATTCATTTCCAATCGACCAATAAAATCCTACTGTTATTGGAGCTTTCGGTTACAGAGTTGGGGGTGAAACTGAGGACACTGATATAGAGGAAATGCTTAATTTCTACCAGCCTGTCGTCTTTCCACACAAGTAACAATAAGGCTTTAGAGACTGCTCGATGATTTCCTTATATTAGGGTGTCCATACGACGGAGAGTGACAAACAGCTGAAGGGATCAGGCTCATTAGCATGGGAAGGGTATCACCGGTAAGCCTGGAGATTTTAGACCCTTGGGCGGCTGTGTTCACATTGGGCTATCGAGGTTGTTTCTATCAACAAGTAGTGAGCATACAATGTTGGTATCCTTGTTTCAGTCATAACTTTCATTTTTACATCTCACTATGTCTGTTTTTGCTGTGTTTTACTTTTTTCATAGTGTTGTTAATGTTGTGTTTTGTATTTGTCCATTTCATTTACACATCCAATAGCGCAAGCCCCAATAACAGGATGAATATGAAACGAGAAGAAATGTTGAGTTTTAGACGTGGCAAGAAATCCCAAATGGGGAAAATCCAGGTAGGGACTGAAAACTCAATCCACATGCAAGGCTCCGGTTTGAGGGTGGGAGAGAAACCATGGTGCCAACCTAATCCCCCTTATTTTGTATTTTCATCAACATAAAGACAATCACCTGCAAGTCTCGTCTTTTTATCAACATGAATCAAATACACAATGTTGATATCCCAATAACAGTAAGAAAGAGTCATTGTGTTCAGTCCAGTCTGTTTCTCTGTTTTACTTGGTATGTCGAGTGATAAATCTTTTGTGACGACATTCCCTAATAGGTGTTGTTTTTCTGGGTGAATAGCTGGTAAACATCCATCAAATCATCTGTTCCTATGAGTGTCATTGGTGCTCATTGCTGTGAACACTTTGGCAATAAATATTTCTCAATTGAAAACATAACTTCTTCTTTTTGGGGGGGGTCAAAAAATAGAATCAAAAATCTATTTTATGTACAAAATCAGTAAGATTGACATTTTAATAGCAATGTTTTCAACAGTCAGTTTCTTTTTCAGCTTGATGCAATGCTGAGATAACACACTGAGAGAAGAGCTGGGAGCTTCCCACTACCCCCCCCCCCCCTGTGTCCAATCAAGATGCCATTCACAATGACTGCATGTTACCATTCAATCACCTTTTTTAAAGATCACATCTTTAAAATGCCTCTCAATCACATTTCAGAATGCTCTCCAGGGTTACCATGGTTATTCCAGAATTCATTAAATGCATAGAAAACGGAGCGGAAGCTTTTGTTAGGAATCCAGACAATCATAACAAGGTTACTGGGATGGTACGGAGTCTGGGAGTCTACTTGAAGATTCCGGGGAGACTGATCTTGTCAAACTCCTTAAAAAAATGAGACAACCATTGATGCCCATCTTCACAATAATCTTGCCATCAGCAGAATCCCGTTATCATACGGCGGCCATCTTGTTTGCGTCTTGCTCCAATGCAAATCAACAACACTTAACCTAGGAAAACAGTCTGGCCTCTTTTTATAGAATGAAAATTCTATCTATTACTGCCAATGGGTAAACGGGGAATCTGATGACCGTAGCAGGTTCTCCATCAACACATAAATATGGATGACATTGCTTTTGAGTTTACAAATTTAGCCCCCGGTTGATTCCTACATCAGGTGTGAATTCTTTCAACATTGTTGACACGACAAAATTGCTTTACTTTTGTATTCACATGTGGAACAGGCTCTTTATTTGATTTCAGTCACTTGTGCTTAATGTCGTGCCATACTTTCAGTAATCTGCCCTGATTTCAATGCTCACAGAGAGCTGATGGAAAAGAACCATAACATGCAATATCCCATGAAATTATTCTGTCATGAATGATTTCGGTCATTGAAGTCGAGTTTGATTTTCCCGTAAATAATTTTCCTTCCTGACGAATGAGGAAAATATTTGGGCATGTATACATGTATTGGTGTTTGGTGGTTTATTTTTGAAAACCCCCAGAATTAGCTGTTGCAAACTGCTTACCAACCAAAAGGACCTACGGTATAAATGCAAAAAAACAGTAAGCCTGACGTTTTGACCCTAGCAGAGTCTCTCCTGAAGGCTAAGACAACACAACCCACACAAACAAGTATACTGGTGTAACAGAAGCAGTCAAATGGAAAGATATTAAGAGATAGATAGAAGCAGAAAGCACACAGAAAAAGTAAGGGATGTGCAGTGAAGAAGGAGACGGAGGGGGGGAGGGATAGATGAAAGGAGTTGGTTTAACCGCAGGGGGTTGGAAATACAAAAGACAAACCAAGGGTTGTGTCTACAATTATTGATGAAACACTGTGATATATTTCACTGCTTATAATTTAGCTGCAGCATGATTTGCAGTTCTTGTTAAAGATGAATTTGAACAAGAAAAGTTCAACAAAATAACTGATGGATTTTACTGGTGTTTTTATTGCTATATATTTTTAACTATTAGTGTGACAGTTTTGTTTGTAAGATTCTGTTGCTGTACTGTCCATTCAACATTATCCAACTGTAGTTTTGTTTAAAAGATCAGCTTTGCCAGCCTGCAATATGATATGGGGTGAATGCATCTGCACAGTACAGTCAACCCCCCTACTGTCTGACCATTCAATATCATCCACTGTGGTTTTGAATGATAGATAAACTATGCCAGCTCGCACTATCACATTCTGAATGCATATACACAGATGTGCACAGTTAATTCTGTACGCAGTTATGCCACTATACACAACACCTGCAGTTGAATGGTTTCAAATGGTTTGACAAGTTTACTGGAAAATGTTATACCATGAGTATAAGAGGGTTTTAATGATTTAAAGAAAATGAAACATGAAATATAAGTTTTAAAGAAGGAATTTAACTTTGTAAAGTTTGTAGGAAGTTTTTACTTCCTGTCTCAACATGTCTCCCTTCAGAGCCAAGCTCTGAAGAGAGCGTTTGTGGTCTATCATCACAGTGTAAAAACATGTGGCGTCAATATGTAGAAAACATTTCAATGCATCACGTCAAACCATCCCATGCAGGATGTTAGATTCTATACCGCACGCACAGATCCTTGTCATTTGATTGGTGGATTATGTGTGACGTGTCATCCTTTATTTTGCCATGTATACTGCCGCAACAGTCCAGATTTCACCTCTTGATTATATTCTGCAACAACGCACTTCATATGCATCCAATATTTGTATTCTATTTCTTCATATAACATCATCCGATTGCATGCAGCTACTTGATGAATGAATGAACAGCACAACATACACTTCAGTCACAGGCCAGTTTTACAACATAATTTCTACGAGGTCAAAACAATACTTTGTGGAAACGATAGGATGTGAAGCTTGGATTATAAAACTGTGTTATTATGAGAATAACTCATAGATGTTGGACGAGTGACAAACAAATCACTGTTTTTCTTTGTATTTTGACATTTGTGCAAGACCATTTACTGTCCCTCTTCCTTCTTACCTCCAAGTCTGGCATAGTTACATATATTCTCTTTACAAATCGACGTATCACGGCATCATCCAGCTCTTGTGGCCTGTTTGTTGCACCCATTACAAGGACCCTGTCACTCGAGTCAGCCGTTACCTTGAAATCACATACAAAACAAACATTATCTTATATGAATTTTGAGGCCTTGCATGGTGCGACAGTAGAATAAATAGCTAGACAAGTTCTCAAGAACAAATCTACACCGCAATATAGATATATACAAATGGTGTTACCGCAAACCGAATATACATTGAATCTTATCTTCATGCTGTGTTCATCAAGTGTTTTATGGGTTCTTCAACCTTTAACAACTCTTTAGGGACCACTTATTTCTGAATAACCATCACAATGTGCCTTTGGCTGTATCGATTGTTTGACTCACAAACTGAACTTATTCTTAATTTTTTCTTGTAAGAAATGGAGTGCGTCATTTAGAATGGAAAATGACAGTTCAGGAGAGGAGCTTTATGTTGACCTTTTTTTCATCACTTCACTTTATTTTCACACCAAAGCACATATAGTTGGAGTAATACGATAAAACAATTGTTAACGATAAATTACGATGAAAATGTATTATACATGAGAAAAGTGACCGAGAACAAAAAGGGCGGCAAAGATGTGGAGGAGGTTTGCAAAAAGCAGAGCTTGTCATGTGCAAGCCCCCACTTTGAGTTGAGTGGAGGTAGGTCGGATAATGTTACCGTTTGCGGTCACTAAGGACATTCTGGTACAAGCCACTTGTGGCTCTTGTCTCTAGAGGGCTAATCAACAATTCAGAGGGGGCTCTCTTAGGGGTGCACCCCACTAAATAGGGAGAAAACAGAGCGTTGGCCTCATTAATATTTTGTAGGCTCTCAAAATATTCTATATAAGACAGATTTGAGAGCCCAATAAAAGGGGGAAAGTGTAAATAATTTGCTCAATTGTGACCTGGGGGTTGTTGACTTCCAACTTGAGGTATTTTGGATGACATAGGCCCTGACAAAAATGGTCCTATTTGCCGAGAGGTGTAGGGACATTTTTCAAGATTGATGCTTTGACATTTGGAAAATTTCACTACTGTAGGGGTGTTTTTATTTGGAGGGAGAATAACTCTCCGGGCCTTGGGACTCCCCATATTAAACTGAGCAGAGGATAAAAGTTCAAGAGTTAATGGATAATTTTCCCTTTACTGTAAAAAGCTGTGAGACTTCTAGGTAATTTGTTTTGTATTTTTGAATATTTAGCATTTTGCACTGTATGCTATGCTATTTAAGGTACACCCTTAAATTCCACAAGGGACTGTAGAGACTAAGTCCACAGTACATAAGTCACGTGGGTTCCACATAATACAATCTTTACAAACAGAAGAAACCCATGCACCCAATGCCAGCCTGGAAGGTATGGTACTTTGTGGCAGTCTTTGGTACCAGTGTGAAGGGGGGTTTCAATGTTAATATGCCATTTTCAAATCTCTTTTTAATACTAAAATTAATATAAAAAGTGGTGAAATGGCATTCCCCTACTCCCTGACAAACACATAAATAGATAATTTAAAATAAAAAAAATAATAAAAAATACTATGTTTTTTGATTTTTAAACTCTAAGTATAAAAACATTTTGCTAGTGACTCGTTGCGTTTTTTTGTTCAGTAACTTTTGACACTATTGATTTATGCAAACATAATAACACTAGATAAGCTAGTGGTATCCTGTCTTGAGTAATTTGACAACTTTCAATCCAGCTTTTTTTGGGGGAGCCTTTTTAGCTCTTTCGGGAGGAAACAGGACTTATTTTGACCACTACAGACTGATTATCACATCCACTTCTAATCACTTCAAGGTTTAAGGAGGCTTACCCCGTCAAATTCCAGGAGGAATTCTGTCTTGAGACGACGGCTGGCCTCGTGTTCTCCTTCTTTTCTCTCAGTCAAGAGGGAATCGATCTCATCTGAGGGTGTCAGGGTAAGGGGTTTAGTGAGATCAAACATGTCTGAACTAGTAATTAACAACGGGCCAAGGGATCGATGCCGGGGTTTAAGGTAAAATGAAAACATTCATTTACTTAAACCTAACATTTTGAAAACATTCATTTACTTAAATCTAACATTTTTGATCGTACTATCAACACAAATGTTCTAAGAAACGAGGCCAAACATTTGTTGCTTTTACTTAAAGGCACTTGACACGTCTGGTAATTGTCAAAGACCAGTATTCTCAATTGGTGTATCCTAACATATGCATAAAATAACAAGCCTGTGAAAATTTGGGCTCAATTGGTCATCAAAGTTGCAAGAAAATGATGAAAGAAAAAACACCCTTGTTGTACAAATTTCTGTGCTTTCAGATGCCTAAAAAAGGCTTCTGGCCTGAAGTCTTTTAATATTTCAGTGAGAAATGACCTCTTTCTAAAAAACTATGTTACTTCAGAGGGAGTCGTTTCTCACAATGTTTTATACTATCAACAGCTCTTCGTTGCTCGTTACTAAGTAAGTTTTCATGGTAATATATATTTTGAGTATTTACCAAGCGTGTACAGTGCCTTTAACACAGTTATGTTTTTAAAGAATTTTATGTAAAAATCAATCAGTGTAAATTCTTCCATAAGAAGAGTTTTGTGAACACGGCTTGTATTTTCAAGGATAGGTCAATAATTTCACTACTGAAAGTTGAAAGAAATATTTTCCCTCACAGTTTACAAGTAATGAAAAAGGAAAAGTAATTCACACTTTCACAGAATAAAATAAGCTGAAACTTTCATCTAGGTATTGGTTACAGTACATATTATCACTTAGAGGGTTGGCAAAATTCTGTGCCTTACCTTCTCATGTAATAACAATAATGAACATTTATATAGCGCCGGTTGTCCACTAATCTTTACTCTCAAGGAACATGGACAGCATTATCCCAGTTTATTGAATTCCTTAAAATCATTTTTAGCACACTAGCTGAAGATTTTGAAGCTAAATCTCAAAGCTGTTGAAGAGCTACTGGAAATCAATGCCCTTGATTGTTTTCAAATTCATTATTTAAGCAGCTAGTTCTAGAGCAGGGCCCACTTTTATAGAACTGCTTAGGCACAAAAAGTCACTAAGCACAACAAAATTACACTTACCAGAATAAAGTTACCAGCCAAAATACCATGTCACATGCACCATTTCTGACTGGTATCCTGCTAATTTTTGCTAAGCATAAACTTTGTAACCAAAAATGGTCTGCTTAAAGCAGCTCTATGAAATTGGGCCCCGGTCAATGGTAAAAATGTTTATTTTTGATGTAAATTTTTTAAAATATGAACTCCCACTCAGTACCTACCAATAAAAATAACTGATGGTTGTAACTCTCTAGCCACTGCAAACAGTGCCTTGACCATTTTTTCTCCTTCACCGACGTACTTAGAGGTTAGCGTCGCTGCGCTGATGTTGAAGAACGTTGCATTGGATTCATTGGCCACTGCTTTAGCCTGAAAACAGGAGTTGAAAGAAACGTTTGTCATTAAAACCTGACCACTATGAACATCTTTATATTGATATATGTCGTCCTCTTGCACAAGTAATTTATTCTGGTTGTGAAGCCAAGGACTCTCAGAAAAGCGAACTTAATCACTGTGCTAGCCAAGAACCGAATGGAGAGAAAACAAGGAAGGAAGTTTCAGTTTTAGATGTGGGAGGAAAACCCCAGAGAATTATTCCAGGGAAAACCAATGCAGTCAGGTAGGGACTGAAAACCCAATCCATGTAGTTCCCCGGCGTGATTCGAACCGGGGTCCTAGAGGTGGAAGGCGAGGAAAGATACCACTACACACCAGACCAATGTCTAAGGCCATTACATCATCGAACAGGAAGAGCGGTAACAAGGCTCAGTTTTCGATTGGCTACCATAATCTACCAATTGACCCCTTGCACGTGACGTCACAAGACCCAAACAGAGCCCTCACTAAGGTCAATGAAGACCTATTATTGGCTGAGAGTTGTAACAGACAGTTGAAGTCTACGATTGGTGACACCATGCAATTATCATAAACCACAGGTTTATTAATTGAACCATGTAAAACCTTGCAAGTAAACATGAAATTCATTTGGGGCAACAAAAGCCAAGAAGTTAAAAAAAAAAATTCCACAGATTATTGGTTGCTGGGATGAGACTGTACTTCATGACTAAAGTCACTCATATAGGTTGGTTTCAGTCAGTTTAACAGATTAAAATCTGGCTTCTACCAGCATGAAAACAAGATAAAGGCACATGACCAATATACAAACTAGGTCTCCGATGTTTACCGACCACAGTATGTAGAATGGTCAATGAAGGACTCCAACACCATTTCAGGGAGTCAAAACGGTCATGAAAATGATGTAGCCTCTGTGCACATTGAATGCAGTGCGCAAATGGTTAACTCTATGTACATGCCCAGTGGCTATTCATGTGATTAGACACTGACAGCCAAATTGCCAAGAAAAGGTAGGTGAATGACACCCTAGCAACGGAGTCTGTAGCATGAACATTCCCCAAATTCACATTATGCTGCACAGTTCTTTTTCCTGTGTCCTGTCTCCATTTGTCTGTCAATAGTTTAGGGTACAAAAGCAGTGCTTCACCCAAACCTAAATGTTGTCTTGCTGTATCTAAAACTCAAACTTTATTCATCATAATTTCTTAATGTAACTTGAGTTTCTTTACTAATGAAAAGTGATAAATACTAAGTATTTCTTTAACTCGTTTATATAAATGTTGGGGATCTCCACTCTCCACCAAACAAGCTTTTAGGAGACTACCACCATTTAATTATTATAATTTATTTGAAGAACCGTATACATGTTTTATCGTCTAAGCAAACTGATCGAGTGGAAAGACACTGAACTGAACTGATATTTAATCTTTGTAATTTAACGACAACATTAAAATAAACATACTGAAGTAAATTTATACAGCTGAAGTGGGCAAATCAAAGACGATTTTGTTTTTAAAGCCTGTAAAAGAAAAAATCAAAGTTGGTTTAATTTTATCATTACTGAAAGCAATATAAATTTCATTTTAAGATATCCTACTTCTTTGATTGTATCTTCTTAATTGTATCTAATCTTACTTTTTGGCCACAAGATGTATTCCATGAATTGTATTCAATTTGCCACACATGCCTATAGCTAGAAAAGCTCTTAAAAGCTCAATTGAAGCCAAAATAAGAGTCAAAACCCATCAAAGTGTCAGCTTGAAATGCTCCCATTTTTAGGAGAGAATAAAGACTGGGCACGTCAGAAATTTCCCACAGATAACTTTAACAACATCCAACCATAACATGGCATTTTCTAAAAACAAACCTGAACACCAATTTGGATGGAATTCCAGTGTATTTTTTTTTATAAGAAATGCTTTCTAACAGTAAGACAATGATTGAAGGTCTTTTTTTTTCTTTTTTTCTTTTGTTTTGTTTAACTCAACGCTGTACTTTTCCCTTTAAGTTGCAAAGTGTTTGTTCTGAAAGTCCACTGACAATCAGAATGTGAAGGGAAACGGTTCAAGACGAAATCTGATATTTGCTAACCACTTCAAAAGTGAATCTGCAAAACAACTACTCTTCACTTGCTCCCATTACAGGTATTTCTGTACCATCATACAGCCTATCAAGAAGACACCATTGGTATGCATGAACAGCAAATAGTCAGAATATTATCCTTTCCTACTGCAAAGACAACAGTAAATCTAGCATTTATTTATTTACAAAATGGAGATCTCTCCGACCGCTGTAGAATATGCGAGTTTTAAAGTATTCAATGATTCGAGTTGTAAATATTCGTAAAATGTACAGATGCTTGAGAAAGTCACCTATTTCGCTATGTCAGGCCTCGAATTTGGGGGGGAAACTCGCAAGACAGCAGGGCTTGTAACTCAAAATATTTATTGGACCAGAATTTTTGTTACAAGACCCGAATTGAAATGAGAAGAAAAATGCCTAAACAGTTTAACAATTGAACTGTTTGAATTTGAAAAGGCACTAAGAGAAGATTTATCTCATTTTGTATTATGGAAAGTAGTCTTCAATAATCAATAGATATTTTATTTATCAGACTGAAGGTCAACATTTGAACACAAACACAAGACCACTTGTCTGGTCATGAGTTTACTGGCCCGATGCTAAAATCACTGGCCTCGAGCCTGTGGTCCAGTGTAAAATTTGAGCCCTGTATGTTCATGTGTAAAACTGCAACTTTGTAAGGTCTGCTGGAATAATTTTATGACTTTACTCTCAGTTTTCATTTGCGGGAGTAGCTCACAGTTTTGGGTTTCACCATGGCTTATACTGGAGCTTGGGTGGCAAGTTAATACAGTGGTGTTCCAGCCAGTGGCGTCAATTTGGTGGCAGATGATCATCTCTGAGTTCTCACGACATTGGAGTCATGGCATCAAATGGCGCTGTTCAGCACGCTTGCTGACAGAACCCAGAGAATGCTGTACGAGTACCGAGTACCAGGTTAATGCCCTCCTACAGTGATCTACCAAGGTGTCTGAGGATGTGTGAATACCAATTAAATTGAACATTACTGCTTGAATTAAGTGCTCGTATAAGGGTCCTATATGAAGGGTCCAGTATGGAGCATTTTTCATCAACCCCTCAAAAAACAAATTATAATAATAACAAAATAAATATATAAAATTAAAAAGAATTGTTTTAGTGAATTACATACCACTAAATCTCAGTTAATAGAATACTATGTTCTAAAAATATATAAAAGAGTTTTTATCATGTGTAAGAGTACTGTAATCTATCATAGAAGTTAACCCTCCGAGGTGAGAAAACAGAAGTGATCAAATTTACCACTAAAAAAATATATATATATGTAATAAATATAAATAGAAACCACAACTCACCAGCATAGTTTTGCCATTTCCAGGGGGACCAAATAGCAAAAGACCCCTGGCCGGTGCCCTTAGCCCTGTAAACAGCTCTGGACGCAGTGCGGGTAGAATCACAATCTCCTCCAGGGCTTGCTTAGCGAGCCCTTGGCCAGCTACGGAGGGAGGAAGAAGAAGTAGGAGGAGATGCGATTCATTAATTTCCGCTTGGAATTTGGGAGATTGTTTTATTGGCGTGGCACTTTGCCTTCCAGTACAGGATGTCTTTGTTATTAGGCCAAATAGAAATCAGATCTTTGTGTCTAGATGCCATTAACCTTGAAGGATTTTTCCCACCTTTTTTTTTATGACAAAAATGCAGCAAGGCTGAAAGCCAATAATGGAGCGGGCTGCAGAAGAAGAAAATTAAAAGGGAAGGTGCAAGGTGCTCTAGGTGAACATAAAGATCCCTCATAAATTAAAAGATGGTTTCTTAAAGGTTGGACGGGTTATCTTCATTTGTAATTCAAAATAATATGGACTCTTTCTTTAACTTTGAAGTGAATGCAGAATCTGGAAATATCACTTGGTTTCTTGAAAATTGTAAAATATACATTGTATGATTTAATAGACCATTCTCACTAACGTCACATTTCTATAGCAAAGTAGGAGGTCTGCCATGCTGGAGTACTAAATAATAATAATAATACACAATATTTATTAGGCGCTTAATATGGATGTTTCTAAGCGCACAATTGTCTGACTACAAACTTTTTCCTGCAAGGTATGTGGAGCTACGTTTTGAAGTATGAGGCCTATTCATTTATAGCACCATGCAATGGTTTACAAGGTGCTGTGGCGCAATATATGCTGCCGATCAGACCAGGAACACCGGGGCAAACCCCTTCTCTTTACGCTAAGTGCACTGGGTTCTTTTACATGCATTACACAACACACGGGCCAATGGCTTTACGTCCCATCCGAAGGATGAAGCATGTGGTTAAGTGTCTTGCTTAAGGACACTAGTGTCACGACTGGGATTCGAACCCACACTCTGCTGATCAGAAACACCAGAGCTTGAGTTCGGTGTTCTTATCCGCTCGGCCACAACACGCCACAAAATGTATTATGTACATGAACGTTACACACGTAATAGGGCCATCCACCTTTGCGTTTAGTAGTACATGCTCGCACAGTTCTAGTAATGTGTGTGCGTGACGTGCGTGTGTAAGGACTCAAACATGGCGAGCCATAAAATAGTGACATCATCCAAGAAGGGTCTTTAAGCAACAGTGGTCACAGGTTTGGTTTCTGTGAACATGACCGGCTTGAGTCTTGAATTTGACAGGTATTTGAGCAATGAATATACTTATCCTCTAAAACTTCACCCCTGAGTTTAGCCCATGTCAACTGTAAAGTCACGCATTATTAATCATTTATATTGTTATGGAGCTGGGGGAGGGGACTTAGGAGAGAAAGGATAAAGAACTCTTTCATACCTGCCAACATTGAAACCTCAGAAATAGGAACACCAGTTTTTCGAGTCCACAGATAGTGACGCAAGAAGTCGTGCGAGTAAAGCTGATTACAAGTACACATACAAATGATGTATGTATTTAAAAAAATGTACAAAAATCACTGTATCCCATAAGAAAATCTCTACTGTTGAAAGCAAATGGCACCCTATTTTGCCAGAACTTTTTTATCTTGTTCATTGCCATCTCTAGTCAGAAATAGGAATGTTCTGATTTTTTTGCGGCCTGTCATCTAAACAATCTGGAAATTTCCAATTAAATCTAAACAGTTGACAGGTATGCTCTTTTCATTTTCCCTATAATGCAACTGGCGTGTCGTGGCCGAGCGGTTAAGAGCACCGAACTCAAGCTCTGTTGCTTCTGTTCAGCAGAGACCCGGTCGTGGCACTTGTGTCCTTAAGCAAGAAACTTAACCATTATTGCTTCGTCTTTCGGATGGGACGTTAAGCCGTAGGCCCCGTGTGTACCATCCATGCACGTACAAAAAACCAGTACACACTTGTCGCTAAGAGAAGGGGTTCGCCCTGGTGTGTCTGGCAGTGCGTTTATCTTCAATCATTTGAAGGCTGCACTCAAAAGGAAGAAGAAGAACTCACCGATATCCACAAATTTAATTGGTACCCCGCTTTCCATGATTTCATCCAGAATACGGTGAGCGAGTTTAGAGTCTACATTCTTGAGCTTGCCGATCTTTTGCCGGACTGAGGGTGGTGCTTTGTCTGTGGCAGTTGCACCTGTTGCATCCTTTCGGGTAAGACCCCTTCCCTACAAGAAAACAGACATGGAAGAATTTAAGCATCCACATTTGCTCAGTGTGTGTCACAGTTTGAAGTCTCATACCGTAAGGGAAAAACAAAAGTTGACTACAATATTCTTAATCTTACACACATTATGTATTATGGGGGGGGGATGGGGAGGTTCACAATTTTGTTTTTCCTGTGGGATTGGGAGAGGGGATCTCACTGGTTTTTCTGTTGTTTTACTCTAAGCATTCTTTTGATTGATTGTGGAATTTCTGTGCATTTTACATTTTTAAATGACTTTTTTATTCTTTGCATTTTAAACACATTTTCACAAGATTTTTTCACATAATTTTCCTGTTTATATTTGAAATTGTTCCTGTAATGGTTTTTAACAATACTTATTTTATTGTAACTCTTTCCTTATTTATTTGTGTAAAGCGCCTTAGAGACTGTTTTTCCATGAATTTGGGCACAATATAAATACTGTATATTATTATTATTATTATACAGACTATAAAAATGTCTTTCTATTCGTGGTCTGATACCCCAAAGCTGCAGCTCCAACAATCCCACAGACATCGAGGCCCTTTTCGAAACCACGGCTTGGGCTTAGGCTCCGGCTTGGGCTTAGGCTCCGGCTTGGGCCGAGTTGTTAATTTGAAAGTGTACGCTTTCGGTACAAGACTTTGAACAGGCAGACAGTGCCTTAGCCGGAGCCGGAAAGGGTTTCGAAAAGGGCCATATTTTCCATCAAAGAATCTGTCTGTAACAATTGCCTTCCTGTTCCCAAACTTCAGTCCTTTGCATCGAAGAAGCAAACACTGTTGGGGGGATCATACCTTTCAATCGCTGCACCAAAGATGTGGAATCAAATCTTTTGCAAAAGCCATTTTCAAAACTTTACTTAAATCCTTCCTATTTTTTAGAACTTACTGTACCGCTCTATGAGCAACTACCGTTGAATTGGCGCCTTAAAAATGTAATGATTTATTGATTGATTGATTGATTGATTGATTGATTGATTGACTGACTGACTGACTGATTGATTGATTTGATTTGATTGATTGCAGTATTTCTAGACATTTTCTGCTCACTTCCCCTCGTTTTTAAAGACTGCATTCGCCTTCTAATTACAGAAAGTTCAACTGCAGCCATATTTTACACTGACAGTTAACATTCAACCTTACCATTAGGCGAGAGGCATTGCATGGTGAAATATCAGTGCACGCAAACTGAAAATATTCAGTTTGCAGTAACACCATGTGTTTATATCTACTTTGCTGTGAAGATTTGTTCTTTGAGAACTTGTCTTGCTATTTATTCTACTGCCACGGAGTAGACTTCGGAATTCGGGAGACTACTTAGTTCTGAAAAGAACTGTTCTGCTTAATAACTAATAAGGCGAGGGTTATTCAAATAGATCATATGCCTGTTACTCATAGTAGAATTCACTCACACCTTTTCCTAACAGTGGCGTCTATGTTTGTCGCCATTAATTACCTTCCAGCTAATTGATTTCCCCATAATTAAGACGATTTAACACACCCACGCAAATTTGCGCTGACAAAACAGGTGCATGCTTGAGCGAGCATGGACTCAAAATGGATTGTTGGAATAAATCCCACCTCCCATGTGTCACACTGAAATTGTTTCCTTGGCTAATCTGTTTTAATTTCACTAATTTCGCCATAGCTTTGTGTAGTTAGAATTCACTCATTACCCTCTGCTTGGCTCGGCAGATTAGTAAATTATAGCCGAGTATATTCGCACGGTATTGATTTACAGTCCCTGTGTTTAATATCTACCATGCTGGGTACTGAGTAAGGGGCAGACTGTGTTTTGATATGGTGAAGGAAATTTCCACATCATGTATTTCTCATCAAAGGGGATGACTGAGGGGAATTCAAGCCATTCTTTAAATAAACATACACATGAAAAAACACTGATGTGAAATAATGTAAGTGTGTGTGTGTGGTGGTTGTTGGGCAGTCATGTGGATAGATGTATACGTATTGATCTTTAGAAGAGAACATTCCAGAATTTGTATTTATCTATTTACTTTTTTTTGCTTTGTTTTTGTGTTAACTTTATTTTCGTGTTTGTTCTCTTCTCCAAAAGAGGCTTGCACACGACAACCTCTGCTTCTTGCAAACCTCCTCCACATCTTTGCCGCCCTTTCAGATTCTTTGCCACACTTTATGTATAATACCGGGTACATTTTCATTGTAATATACCGTAATAATTGTTTTATTGTTTTACTCCAACAAGGCCTATATGTGCCTTGATGTGAAATAAAGTGAATTGAATTAAATTGAATTGAATTGAATTGAATTGAATTGAAATATACCCTCTAACTAACAAATTGGGGCGATCAAAAAACAGTTTAAGTTTTGTCCGGATTCTTGTGTGAACGTTCATTTGTTTATATTGATTGTGGCAATGGAAAAAAGCCACGGTGATTTCTGTGGTCTTCAAATGATTTTTTTTGCACAGTATTTCTGGCAGAATAAGTATTTCTCTCAACATCTAAAATGTTGAGAAATTCCATCACATTGATATCAAGGGTGATGTTTTGGTTGTTTTTACTTTTAATGCCATTTTGTTATTTTGAGACAAGTGCCTATTTTTTTTTTTTTTTTTACCTGTTTTTTTTTTCTTCTTTTTTTTTTTTTTTTTTTTTTTTGGGGGTGGGGGGGGGGGCATCACAAGTGCACAGGTAAAGAAGTATTGGGTAAAGAGGGTAAGAGGTGGTGGATTAAATGGTGATTTCTATCTCTCAGTGTTTCTTTGGTCTACAATTTGCCAAAAGAGCATAACAAAATTGACAAAAATTAAATTAATACATTTCCATCTATTCAAGCAATTTAGCCACACATCTGCTATTTCGCAGGCCAGATGATGAACTTTGTTTTAATTTAAAATTTATAAATAAATGCACATCTGGTGGAATAATGATTTGTTACAACTGTGTTATTTTTGTTATCCTATTTTGTTTTTGATGTTATATAACATTGGTTGAGGGAAAAAACTAAATAATGAGGATATGGATTAAAAAACTATTGAACAACTACAATCATAATGCATTGATTTGTTGCTATCAAATTAAAAAAATGAATTAATTCATTAAAGTAACCCTTTTTTTCACCAAAAAACCCAGGAAAGCAATGTTCTGCAATGTTCTGTTTGAAGGAAAATAGTCCAAGAGTAAGGCAAAAAAATGGGACGAAAATAAAGCATCACATGCCACGTATATTTAACAATATTGTCAGCATTAAATGGTATTTATGTCTGGCCTTCATATTTACTGTTTTTGTATGAAAAATCATTGATGTTTTGTCCCAAACTATGGCAGACATTCGTCTCTATTCAACAGGGAAATGACATCTGGCAGTAAATACTCTTCTCATCACACGTGTCACTGAGGGGGAAATTAGTGTCCCAGCTGATGCTGCGTATTGTTTGTAGTATTCTATGGGGAAATTTATGCAGTCACTCAGAAAATTTTACCAACCAAATATCCACAACCTGGGAGAAATTAAAATATGAAAGAGATGATTTGTCCTTTGGGTTTGGTAACATCTGGCATCTCTTAATATAAATGTAATTTTTATTTAAATCTATAAATTCTTCCTTGTTATATTTTACACACTTTTGATGTGGGGGGTTGACCTCCACAACCAATTATAAAATTAGTTAAATGCATTCATCACAAAAATAATAATAAGTCAGTAAAAAAAAAAAAAACATTAAGAGAAAGACTAAGCTGTGAAAGTCATATATGCTAAATGTTTATGGTTGTTGGTGTTGTGTTATGTAACTTGAAAAATTATCATTATATATTTCAGAAAAACATGGAGGGAAATTTGAAGTAACAAATTTGTAACAGGCTTAATATCAGGCCTGGAATTATAAGGAGACTTGGAAGCCACAGCTGCAATCTTCCCCTTCTTGGCCTTATTGCCCCTTGAAAATGTCTCAACAAAATGGCCTTGCCCCACTGTTGGGATTGGGTGTTAGGATTCAGGATCATGTATTGCCAGAGTTGGATTAAAATCTCATCATCACCACGTGAAACTGAAATCAATGACTGGATTAGGGATCTCCCTGCAAAACGCCTGGTTCATGTAACAACACTCCGCACTAATGATGTCACTTATGCTCGAAATACCCGGCTGTCAGCGAACATTCCACCACTTATGCGATTACCACATCAGCGACGCGCCAAACTGAACTAGTAGTAAACATAAAACTTGGACATGTACGCGAGCGTATGTTAGTAAAATTTGAAAGAAAAATGAAAAATGTGTAGTAATCTGTGTACATTTTGTAATAACGAAGACGAATCACTTTTTCACCTTTTCTGCTCTTGTACCCACACAATTTCTTTTTGGTCCTCGGTATTTTCATGGATTAAGGAAGAGACCAATACGTCTATAAATATGGATAATGAAGCGTTTTTATTTGGTAACACCAATGCTAGTAGCAAAATTGTTAACTTGATACTACTTATTTGTAGATTCCATGTGTATAAAATGAAAATGAACGGGAAACGTCCATCACTTTAAGTGCTAAAAAGAGAAGTGAGGAACTATTGTTCGATGGAAAAATGTATGTTCCACTCTAACGGAGACGGGTTCAAATTCTATCAGAAGTGGGACTCCTTTTTGATTTTAGGTCAAGGCTGACTGGTAACCTACTTTCTAAATAGACGCTTAATTTATAAGTCGAATATAAGAATAGGATTGTACTGATATTATGAGAAGAGACAGTGTACAATAAACGAGGATCCCCGGGATAAAAAAAAAACAACAACAACAAAAACAAAATGTGCAACAATCTTGTTACAGCCACCTTGACAGCCCGTTCCCCTAGAATGGAATGCCACCCTCCTTACCCTTGTACTTGTAGTGGTGGACGGCTCTGTGCCATGATTGTGTCTATGGCCGTAGGTGAGTGGTCGTCTCTCTGGCGTGGCTGGGCTCCTACTTCTAAAGCCTTCCCTTGGGGTGGAACGAGGTACCACTGTGGTCTTGTGGGTCATCTTAGGCGCAGATATTCGTTCACCTCCTGCATTACAAAATGAAAAGTACAAATAAAGTTTTTCAAAAATTCACATCAATTTATTGTGATTATGTCTTTGTTGCACTTCACGGTTTGAAAGTTCATCTGAAAGTAAAAACCAACTAAATTAAAAAAATCCAAACAAATCCAAAGTAGAAACAGTATAATGTCCTAACTTTTATCAAAATGCATGTTATTAAACAAGTGAACCCAACTCCGTCTTTTCTACCATTTAAAGCTCTGTACATTACACAATCATCAGTATTAATTTATACATATGTGACATCTTTGAGTTTCCATTTAACAGCTTTTCTAAGTTTTGGAGCTCAGTGTTCATTCTAAGATCAGTCGACAAAGATACAGGTGATGCACATTAGTCTTTGTCTTTGAATATTATCAAGAGAAGCCCGCAAACTTAAAAACTTACATCACTGAGGGCGCTACTCTATTAATGACAAGATTAAAAACAGCTTGTGGACTTGTGCACAAAAAAAGTCATGACCGTACTTCATATTTAACACGACTTTATGATTATGGCCCACTTTGTGAATTTCGTTATGGCCCACTTTGTAATTTGTTTTTAACATTAGCCGAACTTTAAGCTCTATAGATGATTTTGATCGAACTTTTGGAGATAACCTGCACATTTATCTTTTTAAAATAGGCTGTACTTTCATCAGATTGGAAGATTGTCATCATAGGTTTCTAAAGAGACCTACGTGTACCTTTCTAAGTGTGAGGGTGACATATAACTAATATTCCCTTGTGGTTCATTACTTGGTATAACTGACAGCATCAAAATGATTTATTTGTTTGTTCACTTATTTATTTATTCTGGTGGAGAAGCCAAGGATTCTCATAAAAGTGAACTTAATCACTATACTAGCCAAGAGCCCCATGAAGAGAAGACAAGGAAGGAAGTTTCAGATGTGGGAGAAAAACCCCAGAGAAATATTCCAGGGATAACCCATGCAGTCAGGTAGGGACTGAAAACCCAATCCACATAGTGCCCCCCGGCAGGATTCGAACCGGGGCCCTAGAGGTGGAAGGCGAGGAGAGATACCACTACGCCAACCCGTAGCATTCTTCAGCATTCACCAGCGAATATTAACAAACACCTTCAGCCACTCCAGTTATTAAATATCCACGGATACCTCCGCATGCCTGTACACGATCTTTAATTAGGACATGGATATGATCACCACGTACACACTCTTCGCATCGTCATCTTTCATTAAGCCCCAAACATGATCACAATCGGGCCTCCCTGAACATCTAATGTGCAAATGCATGTAGAACTAGTTATCACAGATCAATATTCACTACAACTTGTACGCGTACATGCCCCACTCTGCCAATCTGGAGAGAATATTAGATGCATGTCGTGGAGTAACACTACACTATATCAACACTGGGGTTGCTGTGTGCTTCCGTTTTTTCCTCTTTGGGTATACAAGACTTACGGGTGATGTAGGCATATCTAAGATGGTGAAGCGATGCCCTCCCGTAACCTTAAAGATGCTCAATGCAGGGACACGTCTAAAACTGGTCCAAAGATTAATGGAAGCGTCACTAACGAAACATGATATCACGATGCAAATGTACAATGTGTCAGTGGACTGAAGGTTGATTCCCCCGTTTGGTACTTGAGCTAATGTGACTATATTTCGCAGGGAACTCCGAGCATGCTATAGAAAAAGAAAAAACCCGACACATCCCTGTACATCCCTTCTACATTTTGTAACACCAAATTACACCTGATGTACATGTCCATCTAAGGTGCTTAACGACCTGCAATGGATTCCCATCCCAAGATGACCACTGACAGAATAGCTTAAGATCAAGCCAACAGCCCAGGATTTCCAACACTGATGCACAGGAATATTGAGGGTTCAAGTATTTCATCTAGACCCCTGGTACCTCCTTTAAGAGTGCTTCAGACTTGCACCTAATGAATGCATCTGAGACGTCCCATGCTAAAACCAGGCACTTCCTGCCACAACTCAAAACAGGGTTTATTTGCTCATCAAGTATGTGAGAGGAAGAGCTTTCAATCCCTGCTGATTTCACAATGACTAGAATAAGTATTGTTGTCTCATTACTGAATCACAATATATTGATTTGTGTAGTTCATAATCATAGACCAATGTTTGTATGAGCGAGATTGGCTGTTGCCAGCTTAGCGTTGATATCCCCTTGTGGGATTTTGCCGAGTTCCCTTAACGGGAAGATCATCCAAACAAACAAACAAACAAACAAACAAGCAAACAAGCCCTGGTCAAGAAAAAATCAAAGTGCTTACAGTTTTGGAAGTTGGTAACGGATACTTTTCCAAGCCACCCTTGTTGGGAAGATCATCTAAACACGTAAATTAGAACTATAATGCAAGTATTTCTCAACATGTAAAATATTTCAAACATCACATTGATATCAAGGCTGATGTTTCGGTTGTCTTTGCTTTTAATGCCATTTCATTATTATGAGAAGATCTTTGCATGGGGCGTCACATACAAGCAGTCTGCAGATTATCCCATTTCTCCAGCCCATCCCCATTCCAATGTCCTGATACACACAGAAAATGCCAAATGACATGCAATTAATCTAAGACTGCAATAACAAGAAATGCTGATTGATATACGCTTATGTGTCCCAAGCATGCTGATTACCTACTTCAATCATATCGTCGGCCGCGCCACGAACTGACCAATTGGCTAACAATCACAAAAATTTGGCAAATCAGTTTTTGTACAAATTATTAATATATTCATTACTGTTAAAATTTTTAGCAAGTTTCAGGACCTGACATGTAATAGTTTTGTAATTACACTAATAAGCATGACCAACATATCACTAGATTCACCATTTTGCATTTCCACGTCACGATACGCCACTTATCCACTGAAACGTATAGTGCTGCCACGGTATGACTTCTGTGTTTCCACGAGTAGACGTTTCTGTTGACATTAGTTTAGCGTTTTCAAAAAGCGACGTATGCAGTGGTGTGTACAAATCGCTCTACGTGCACTTCTCGTTTTTTCATTTTCATGAAGTGACATATGTGTTTAGGAATTAATAACTCATCAAAATAATTGCAATATTGAAAACAAATTGACAGTTCTGTACTAAGGAAGAAGTCAGCTTTACTTTTGTGTTCAAGTAGTTTTGTTTAAAGACAGGGTGTAGTTTTGGTACCGGTAATTAATCTACAATTTAATGACCATAAAAACTTACTTGGTGAAGAGCACTGGAGAGCTGTTGATATTATAAAACATTGTTAGAAACAAAACCCTTTGAAGTATTATAGTTTTAGAGAAAGAGATAATTTGTCACCCGAAATTTTGAATCTAAGAAAGGTTTGAAGGGTATGAAGTCTTTCTCAGGCATCTGAAAGCACAACATTCTATGGAACAAGGGTGTATTTTTGTCTTACATTATTTTCAAAGACCAATTGAGCCCAAATTTTCACAGGTTTGTTATTTTATGCATATGTTGGGAAACACCAAGTGAGGATACTGGTCTTTGACAAAATTACCAAAAGTATTAAATGGCACGCAGTCTCCGAAACAGCAGTTTGAAGATTAGTTCAACTTCAACTACAATTTTCTAAAAAAAAAAGTATTTTTGATGTGGTGCACCATACGTCAGGTGGTGGCACGATCGACGCTAAGTACAGCATTATCTCGTAGAATGGAACATTTCCCTATATCTACACTACCCTGACAAAATCTATGACAGGTGCAAGTTACTTGTAGGCGTACACTTGTACATCCTGTACTGTGTTTTCCCTCTGAAGTTTGAGCACTCTAGACTGACACCCAACGTAGGGATCTCAGTTTACAGAGCATCCCCCTTCTATCGTCCATCCTAAGATGCATTCAGTGGAACACATGTAAGCACCAAACATGCCACAACATACAAGGAGCTCCACTGCAATAACAAGACAAGCCCACACTGGATGGATATTCACCCATGTGTCTCCTGTATCACCTTTCCTCTTCAGAGTTTCTGTGTACTCAACTTACAACTCATGCAGGCATTGTATTTCCCCCTGCCCCTTAACCGTTCCTACTGTGGGAATATGTCAAGAGCAAGCCCCCAAAATAACACAGGCTTTGGTTGGAATCATAAGACATGCCAATGAATATGTAGGACTGTCTTCTTGAATTCCCAATCTTGGTAATGCCACTGCAGTGACAGCAATTTGGTTGCAGGGAATATCTGGGTCCCACGACGAGGGAGATGGTAGAGCATGACGCGGAGCTAGAGTGGTGGTTTGAGGTGCAAAAACATCCCCTTTGTATCGACTGGAATGAACCCTGAATGTTGGAGAAACGACACTTTGAAGCCCTTGGTGCACATACATAATTCATTGTGATGGAGACATGGATGGCTTGTGTCAAATGACAAGTGACAGTTCTGATCAGCTGAATGCATGATAGATCACCTTCTCAAGTAAAATGATTACCCATGCATTACAACTCCCAAATCATGGAAAAAATATAATCCTATAGGAGACTACTAAGCATCTGAACATTTCATCGGTTCAGTTCCTAAAGGTCCTCAGGTTACAATGCGAATGAATTTGATAAAATAAGTTTAAGCATATTTTGAAGAGCCTAGTATGTTGAGCCTGTTAGTAACATATCATCCCTAAAAGTATCTGTTTGGTAAGGACAAACATATTCAAATATTTTTTCTGATTTATAGCCATTTTAGATTTAAGGCCCATTACATTATTAGAAACATGAAATTGCAAATAAGGACGATATAACACCGAGTCGCCAATTAAACAAAAAATAAAATACACTTGTGATTTGTATAGTTAATTCACAAAAACAAATGAAGCATGATTCAAAAAGCCGTCAAGAAGTTGTTAATGTTACACGTAGCTTACACGGTTTTTACGGTGAACTAAGCAAGAAGTTCATTGTATATTTGCTAAAAAATTGAAGTTATTATAATTATATTTATTTATTATATCTTTCTGGGAATGAAACTAAGGAATCCTAAAAAGTGAACTGTACTCATAGAGCAGAAGAAAGGCATACCTTTGAAGAAAATGTTTTGAAGAAATCTCAGTTTTAGATGTGGGAGGCCAAACTGGGTTGGGTAAAAACCCAGGCAATCAGGTAGGGACTAAAACCCCAATCTACATACAAGGCTCCGGCAGAAGCTGGATTCAAACTGGGGCCCATGGAAGTGAAAGACAGTCAAGAATACCCAATTCATTCGATTCTGCAATATCTGCACAAATTGTTTACACAAAACAGCGCAGAGAGTTCATCCAATCATATCCTTCTATCATTGTTAGTTTTTTTCCTGTGAGATGAATGCATGGAAACAATCTATTAGAGTGACTAATAACTCCAGAGATTGATAACTCTAAATGCACACTGGGGTGACTTTTCAACCCTTTGTTTATCCCATAAGAGTGATTACTTTGAAAGCGTCTCCAGCGACTTTACTCCTTATTTGGATGGAGCAGGGGGCTAAGTTGCATGGCACTCCTCACAGCACACAGCATACTATGATTAGGTTGACCTTCTTCATGTAACAGGGTCAATATAAAAGAAACTCTACACTGTACACTCCGTTTGCAAACATGTCACGCAGCCCTCCCTTCAGCTATTACAAAGTGTGAGAGGGGGGCGGGGAGGGGTCATATCAAATGAAATGCATGCAAATGTTATATCTGATCTACAGTTTTAATGAATGCATCTTTACAGCAAAAATATGGACTGCATTAATCAGTTTTTGCAATACATGCCTGTTTTGTCTTGCATATAATAATATTTTATACAAAGTGTTTGAGGCATTGCATGGTGAGGTATCAATGTATATTCGGTTTGCGGTAACACCATGTGTATAGACCATGTTACCTTTGTTTACAGAGTAGTGACCTTATACATTAGAATGCATTTCCTGACGGGCAAGATACTACACAGGCTATATGGGAAAATTTACATTTTGTGTCATAATTTTCACATAAATTCAAAATTTACAACAGCAACAGTGGTACAGCTTTTGACATGTTCCCCTTTTCTTCATATCAAAAGTTGACAAAAATCAGACAGTTCAATCTCCATAAAATATAAGGTTTGTTGTATTCTTCCATTGAGCTGTGTACAAATGTGCCTGCAGGAAGTCCAGGCTCTGCGGCTCTTTTGTAAACATGTGATGTCACAGGTCACATGGTCTATATCTACTTTATATATTTTATACATTATCTCTTTATTTATTTCTTCTTTCAATTGGTATCCCATGGGTTCCCGCATGTAACAAATAGGCAGCTGTGCCTATACCTATAATGGGGTTTGTATTTGTACACTATAATTAACACTGGTCATTCCATTGACCCAATTCACCTGACAGCATCATCACAGTTATCTTGGTTGTGCCATTGGAACCAAAGTCCCTGTGTGCTCTACAGTGTAGCACGCCCATTAGTAAATGCTGCAGCGTTTACAGGCTTACCATAATTTTACCTGCAATTCTACTCCCGAAATGGCGAGCGTGGCAGACAGCAGCCGTGTGTGACATTGGTGCAAGGGGTCTATACTGATGATTGATGGACAGAATTTGATTGGTCAAACCAGGTGCATTATAGAAATGCAGTTGCTAGGAGAACTCTTAGTACAGAAAGTACAGTGTCTCAGCGCCCTGTGACAGCAGTCGATGTGAGCAATCTACTGCCCTTTTCTTTTCAGCAGTCAGAATGCTTGTTGAATGAGAAAGCTGGGCAGTGGGAAAATCTATTTGACGCGATGAATTTGGAGAGGCGCTCAAATATGATATTGGATATCCGATAGCGACTGCACTATATCGATCAATGGCAGGGAAACACCAGTTCAGCAGACCCCCATTATTCAAACTGCGTTATTGTCCGCAGTTATGACTCACATATCTGTGAGCTTGCATCCCAAAGGGAATCCATTTCAAATCTGATTGCGGGTTTAAATTGAAATTTTTTTCTTCTTATTCTACGCGTAAAAGGTGGTTAAAAAACCAGTTCCACATATGATATGACAGTCGATTGTAACTGGGGTACTCTAGGCTAGAGGCGATGTTTGGTGATGACTCGACTTGGAAACTTGATAAAAATCAGACAGACCCCGTTTCCTTAAGATGCAAGAAAGCAAAAAGAGTGTATCAACCAGGAAGTCAGGCTCTGGAAAAGTCTACATTTCAATTGCTCATTTGTATTTTTTTAGAAAGCAGCTTCTACCATTTTATTTTAGCAAGTGAGTGTGAAACTGCTTGTAATGATGAAAGTTGTACCCTTTTTAAAATTTGGGAACTTGAAAGTTAGATTATCAAATCACTTATAAAGATTCTCTATAATTACTCATTTATTATTATTATTATTGTACGATTATTTATAGGTCGACAGAAAGGAAGTTAGACTTAGTAACTAACTTTTGGCATAGAAATAACTTCTTAAGGTCAGTTGAATTGTCAACGCTATGACTGAGAACTGACACAATATAACACAAGTAGAATGAAGCCAGAGCTGTCGGAGTGGTTGAACACCTTTCCAATGAATGAAAAGTGCAGTCGATTTACAGACCAGTGGAGTATAAATGATCTGAATTTATGGTCCACTCGCTCCAATTATCCATGCCGTTGGTTCCTGTCAGTACGAGCCAATCATCAATTAAGATCACGTCCACAATAGTCATTTACTAAAGTCATCCATCTCACCAAGAACGGACGCCATGAACATCCTTGGCAGTAAGTGACTGCCAATAGACATTTAAGTGACTGCCAATAAATGTACATTTCCAAGATACACTCAGTAACCTCAGTATAATAGTAGGGTCATAAATTGGTGAATACTCCAAAAATTCATGACCATAAAAACTTACTTGGTAAGAAGCACTGCAGCTGTTGATAGTATAAACTATTTTGAGAAAGGATTCCCTTCAAAGTATTATGGTTTGGATAATTTTTCACCCGAAAACGTTTGAATCTGAGAAACAATTCATGCATGCCGTTTCTCAGATTTCTAAGGGTTGGTGTCCGTTCAAGAATGCTGCAGCCAGAGATGCCGTTGGTACCTGCTGTCACCTCGCGCTAGCTATCTAAACGTGGATGGATTCAACGTTCAACGTTCTTGTGAATATACTGTTTTTTGCTGTTTTATCAGCAAGTAGACACTGAATTCAACTGAAACATTCACATGTGACTTTTATTGTTTCTTTCATTATAATTTTGCCTACAAATCAGCATTTAATGTTGAAAAAAAACAATCTATGACCCTTACCTTTAAGAGGTATCGTTTGTCTCTAAATCCAACCCAGAGATTAATACATAATGAGCAACTGTTTTTATTTACTACCACTCCATCAGCATTCAATATCCAAGAATGCTTGACACTATTATTTGTTTTTCTCCAGCAGCAATTCCCCCTGGTACAATAAACAAAAATGTGATTAAAAGTTTAAGTAATCGTTCCCTGAAGAGGGGAAGTGTTACTAGGCAACAGTTGCTATGAGATACAGTATTAGCTGGGTAGCATCTGTATGCTGTGTACGGCCAATTATAACACATATAGGTTTAAGTAAATTTGTTGAAAAGTGTCAAGCGTACATAATTGGTTGACATATATCGCATCTGTAGATATTAAACTGATAAGCATTTTGCATTGGGATACATGCATTTCTTTCCATTTGAACTTTTTCTTGAGGGTTTCAAACTGCCAAACAACGCTTTTAATTTATAAATTAATGAGCCCTTTCATACACCATTTATTTTAGCAATAAATTGATCTGACGGGGGAAAAAAAACACCCTCAAGAGTTCTCTTTCCCATTCTGAAAACTGTGTGGCAGTGCAATCTTTATTTTTTGTTTTACAACTATTTTTCTGAAGGGATTTAAACTTGTCACTAGCAACCGGTCGGCGCATGAAAGAGTTAACACGTTACATTTGTTAACATCTTGCGCATAATGCTTTTCCAAAAACCAAACACCCAAAGTCAGGAGCTTGAAGTCAGTCTGAGAAGGCAATTGCTGCTATGTTAACTGGTTCTTGGTAAAGATATACATGTTTCAATTTCAGGTAACAAGGAATGATGCTGTACTACATCCTTAGTATGACAGCCTACTGATGTAGATGTGTTCATACTTAATTCAATTATTTCATTGTCTACCCTTTATCTACACAGATGTAACACACACTAAGGTGAGGTAAAGACAATTTATTGGCAGGTTAGATTCATCTACAATTTGAAAACAACTGAATTAAAAGCACAGCTTACTCAACCTTCTTTCTCATAACACCCTCCTTTGATTTTTTTTTTCTCATCAGCAAAGCTTCAAAACTTCCAAGCTTTCCCCTGAGTGATAAACATTTACCCCATGCCCTATATCAGTGAATTATAGAAATTTACAGAAAGCTGCTGAAATGGATGGCGTTACATTTTGTGCAAAGGTTTGTCATCATTCCTGAATATGGAAATCACACTGCAGTATTACTCATCACTACAGAGGATTTTTTCTTCAGGTTTCTTGTGTGTTTTTTTCCCTATCTCCCCCCCTCTTCTGTTTCCCTCTTTCGTGTTAAAAAAACAAATAGCTGGCTATAAGTTGCCCCTTAAAGCCTGATTGAATCTATAGGCTCTAATGACATTTACGATGCATCCAGGCCTCATGCTCGGTATCTCGTTATGCTAATTGTTCTTACACTCTGCCTGTAAGGCAGCAATTACACATTGTCGGAGCGTTCGCTGAGCGTGAAATGGAGTAGTGATACTGTCAGACGGAAACCTGTCAGCTCTCGCCTCCAGAAACAGATATCAAGCTGAACAAACTTGGCTTTCATCACAAAATGAGGAGTAAATTTAAAGTACCAATGCATTGATGTAACTCCTACTGACATCCACACGGTGTCTATTCTAACCACCTCAGATATGAGGTGAGTATTCCGATAAGAACGCGTTCAAAGCACTGGAAGCATTTCGTTTTGTTATTCGTCACAATGAATGCTTCCAATTTGCCTCGATGAAAAAAAGCTCAGCTTCAGTTGCTATGGAAATGTCACACAAGGGTGCTCTCTAGGTGAGAGAGGAGCAAGCTCCAAACCATTGGATGACCTAAGCGCTGTTGAAAACAATTCCTGCAGCTGCATTCACATTCCAAGCCTTTAGTTGTTTTCATCAGCACACAAGCGCTGACAGGGGACTAGCTCTCTCCATGAATAGATTGTTCCATCCTATCCTTCGAAAGGGTAGCAAGAGATGATCTTATAATGCAGTAACTTTAAAACATTTGTGTGCAAGAGTCCAAGTCTGCACTGTCTCTATGCCGCTGTTAACTTCAATCATGTCAATTAAAGCTTCAGTCTTAGAACTGATACAATTTTCAAGCCAGAACCATTTTTTAAAACAACTAACCTTCCTTCTGGTGAAGTTTCACCTCAGCAGACTGAGACAAAAGCAACCCCCTACCTCCCCCCTCGCCCAGTTTGTTTTTCCTGCCTCCTCCTTGAATACCTAGCTACTACCAACGCAGATATGGTGAGTTAGAGTCATAGCTCAATGTTGACAAGCTCGTCAAATGTAAATGAGTACACCTCACTTCAAATTGAAAACTCCCGTTAGGTTAATTCACTGCCTCGTATTCGTTAATCTCAGTGCGGCACCTACTGGATTTAGTACAGTATCAAATAATCTATGGCCAGTACAGATGGATCTATCAGCGTCGACATCACGTACAATGGTAAGTGAGGATCTCCCTGCCCCAACTCAATATACTGATTGCTGCACAAGCTGACAGATAGAGCATCGCATTGGGGAGGAAAATTGGACTTGAGTGATATGCAAAGAGGTTTACTTCACGAGCAAGTGTATAAGGTTTCAAGTACATGTACGCTTTATTAAAGATGTACAGCCAGTGTTTTTTTCTTCACTATTTTATCTGCAATTTCATTTCAACTTCCTTGAGACAAAAAAGTACAGCGTTCCTGACATTCCCCTTCCCCCATCCTTTGATTAATTTACAGCATGTCAGGTTAGAGTTTAAAGAGTGATTTGATACTCAGTTTGTACAGTATTTTTTTCAAAATTTTGTAATTTTAAACTGTCTGGTTTTCTTCATATAAATCTCAGTGATACCTCCATAAAAATGGGAGCTGATTTTATCAGTCTGTGGCTCATTGGTTATTTCCATCTGAGTACTCTCCTTTGAACCACAGTAATGCAATTCCAAAAAGCAGCTTAACTTCTTGAAGCCTTGGCATTTTTTTTCCAATCCATGTAGAGTGGAGTTCTCAAATCTAGCGAGTTAAGAGAAGCGCGGTCTGCTGTTCAAGGGTCAGTGGACGATAAGCTCAAGAGGCTAGAACCTTAACCGCAAGGAAAGTGCAGCCACAATGGGATGTAGGGTTACCGTGGAAGCTTAAGAGTTTCTTCTATACGCTGCACCACTAGGAGCGCACCTGGGTTTTCATCATGCAGGGATTTCCTGTGGGGAGAGGGGGGCTGTTTCCTGTGGGGGGGAAGGGGGGGCTCATATTCTCCGAGGCCTGATTCAACTAGAGGTTTAGCATAAAGGGAGAGGCGGAGCCCTGGGGATTCTAAATTCAACAGATGCAACCTTCAACATTGAGTAAATCTAACAAAGAGTTGAATGCACAACTAATTAGAGCAAAATAAATTTCTCTTTTGTATTTTCTCATGTAAACCACGGAAGACTACACCCCCAAAATCACAACCACCTGCAGGGTTTGCCTGAAGTCAGGATTTGCCCCTGCCTTTCATCTCAGCTACCGCTGAGATGAAAGGCAGGGGCAAAATGCAAGACAACCACCCTTGATAGAACAAAACCATTTGTTTGCTTTACATCGTTGACAAATAATGTTAGAAAATTTAATTACATGAAAGACAAATTGAAATGCACGTATCACAATCCAAAGAGAAAAGTTCAAAACAAACCAACAAAGACAAGGGTGATATCCAAAAGAAAAAACAAATGGAGAGAAAGTATTCTTGTGATTACAAATAAACATCGTGTAAATTACCTCTACAAGCAGACCCAAATTGTTTGTCTGTTTTGTCAAGTGTTCCTTGTGGTCCAACACGAACATTTCGTGGTCTATTTCCAACTTGTTTGGTCATTGCTGCTTCTTTTCGTTTGGCCACGGAACCCGTTGCTCTGTTTGGTCTTGTCATCATGGTTTCCCCTTTGGTATATGTGTACTCATGTACAGTGCTTTGTGCTCTTGCATCTATAGGGTACAGGGAAACAAAAGCAAAAAAGAATGCATGCAGGAGGGAAAACAAGCAAGCAAATTAAACAGCGCTAATGAACACAAAAATGCTTTTGCTTTTTAAACCTTCAAACAACACAGCACAAGATACTTCCAAGAGCAGCCACAGACACCCATAGCATTTAAGCTAGTCCCATTCTGCCCCCCAAAAAAGCTCATAAATTTAAAAAAATTGATGGTAATAAATAAAAACACAACTAATAATATAAAAAACAAAAACCCCCAAAAAGGGGTGATTTTTTTTACTGGAAAGAATAAATTACAAATTCAAGAAAATCAGCTTGTTTGGGTGGCTTGTCATGAGCCTTTGACTACACTGTAGTAATGCATTGCCTCTGTAAGGTCTATACAGGTTTAATGTGCTGTAAATCCAATGAACATTTACCACAAAACTAAAAACGTCACGGGAGAAACATTCAGCAACTTGCAGTACACAAAGGTAAACACAACGTACAGCATTGAATACTTTGGTACATTTAAGTGCATGGATGCTTTTTCAGTATAAAACTTATCTTCTACTGGTTCACAATGGAAAGACAACTAGGAGTCACAGCTAATTACAATTTTAAAAAATTATTACATAATTTTGAATCTCTTAACTAATGAAGAGCAATTCAGACAACAACATTTCTTAAATCCAGAGAAAATTAATGCCACTGAAATGGAACACATTTCTTTCTTCTTATAATTACAGGTATCAATAAAAAAAAGAGGCAAACATTTCTTTGGCACAAACAAAGTCGCAGAATATAATCACAAGGTGAAATCTGGACTATTCCATTTTATGAGGCCAAGAAAAGTGAAATGGAAAAGCCGGATTTCATCTTGTGATTATGATCTGTGACAATGCACGAGTGAAATGCATTCAATATTTGTTTTACATAACTCACACATACATTCTTGTCACTTTAAATTGTTTTCACAATAAACACAAAATAGCCGGAAACTCATCATCCCCACACTCTGATTTTTTTTTTTTTTAACTTCTAAACAAAGTGAATCGACCTTGCCCCATTTGGTCAAACGGCCGGGGAACAACTATTTTGGAAATGACGCTACGAAGCTTCCTATAATTATCTACAGGACTCCTACATGTATATTAAATTTTGGAACATTGCTGCAGTATACATGGCGAAATAAAGGATGACACATGACGTGTGTTGCACCGATCAAATGACAAGGATTTGTGTGTGCAGAATATAAATCAATATATTTCTTGTGTCCAATAAAACATGATCAACTAAACTGATGTCATTTTCACAGGATCGTTGGATCAGGCATGGAATGTCATCCTTGAGAGGGCAAGGCCATTTTCATTGTGCAAAGGGCACTTCTATTGATAAATTGGAAACTTTTAAAGGGGCACCAAGGCCAAGACCAGGGGCAACAGAGGCCATTGCCTCCGTGGCCTCCGTTTAATTCCAGGCCTTGTGGATGCTTTGTTTATTTTAGATTAAAATATAGACATTAATTTTACTCTTCCAAAAACCAATGATGAACTAAACCTCCAAGCAAGAAGTGTACCACAGATAACAGTGACAGGTTATTTGAATGAGGTGTGGATTTTAACAACAGAAGCTATGTTTTTCCGTAAAAAAAAATGCCCTTCAATAAAAGGTGTCTATGGCCGCACAGGCGTTCAACTGCGTCTTCCAATAAGAAAAACTCTACGTGCCTTCAACAGCAGTCAGCGCATAAACTGAACCAGCACTCTCTCCAAAAAGTCAATGAAGGCCTTACCCCCAAAAGAACAACATTCTCTCACTGGAGTTCTACTGTATGAAACCGACATTCAATCAGTTTCTACTGTATGACTAAAACGTCCTGTTGGCCTACGCCGAATTAGCGCTACACGAACCGTGAGCTTTATGAACCTCCAGGCTTTTTCTGACTCAGACAAGGCTGCCGCCCGACAACAACGCTTTCTCTTTTTTTTTGTCAAACAACCATCTTCCCCCATAAATCATGGAGACTCCAGGCGATGCCTTTCAGTAAAGCCACACCAACTAATCCGTGAACAAATTGGGCATCTCCTTGCAGAGATTGAAACCATCTTGGGGCTCCCAACTGATGAAGATGCGATCTTGACATGAAGCGAGTGACTATTCCATTCACAGTGCCCCAAAAATCATGAGGATAAATGAATTGGTCCTTAATTAAAAGTATACACTGTTCTGATTGCTTTTGCGACATGTGTGTAGTTTTAAAGGGGGACTGCTCTATATTCCGACACCCCTATATTCCGACACCCATATGTTCCGACAACCCCCTCATGATTTACATAGGGATAGGGTTAGGGTTAGGGTTAGGTTAAGGAATAGGAAAATACACCAGGGTTGTCGGAACATAGGGGTGTCGGAACATAGGGGTGTCGGAACATAGGGGTGTAACCGTTTTAAAGCATAACCACCATATACATGTAACAGAACTGTATGCTATAATAGAAGTGTGTAGAACTGTATGATAGCATTTAGTAGAATGAGTTAACACTTGATTTGTGAAATATACTGTTCAGGTGTAATCTAAATTTAGATTTTTATATGACAACAAAAAATTACGAATCGCTGGTCCCGTTTACTGGTCCATCTGAAGACTACAAGACACATTTTAACACATTTAGAATGCTACAATGAAGCTTCATATAATACACTGCTATTATTAAGCTTTATCAAGCATGGATTATTAAGAAGTTGAAGCTGATTCTATGATGTCTTATCATAGGGAAGCAGTTAGAGTAAAACTATTTGTAATGCTCAATAGGCAACCACATAGACACAGCCTTGTTCAAGTACTCAACTCGGTGATAACAACTTTATTTTACAAATCTGTGTTCTTATTTCGGAATCATTCCACTGAAACATGAGTACATCAACGCATCTTAGGCCATACACAAACAAAATCATGTTTGTCTAATGAGAGTATACCATGCCGCAGCCTTATTATCAAATTTGTCTTTGTTAAGCCCTCACATTTAGTGGGCTTTTCAGGGTACTGAGTGATAGTTGAACTTCATAAACTGAATGGAAAGTCTACTTACTAAGAAGATCTATTCTCTCTTTGGCCATTTCCAGATTGGTTTTCATCTTTTCCTGTAACCTTTTTGCTCTCTCCCATTCCGCACCTACCGACAAATAAAAGATAAAATACAGTTTACTCACAGAAATTGGCCATTCAAGTTGATCACTTGATTGTATAGACCAGTCCATTTTTGGTCATTTGCAAATGTCCAGTCTACCAGTTTTTTTCCTCGCCATTATGCATACTGCTCACATACGCGTCCAATGCAGGTTTTACCTGGGGTCACGCTGGCGGTTTGTACAGTTGTGCCAACATCGTCGATCAAAGAGATCCATGATGCATACAAAACTGAACGCTGGGTGCAATATATGGAAATCGTGCCTACCCAGTAGTGGGGGCACATGATTGTCACTTGGAATCTTGGACTCCATTACTATTGTTTGATGAAGTTACTATGACAGCCTAGAAGTAGACCAAATCAATATTTTTAAACATCTGCCATCTTCGGAGCTGGATGGGGCCTGTCACTGTCATGGCCTTGCCAGTCACTGCTGGGCCCAATTTCATGGCTATGCTTACCATAAGCAAAGAATCAGCGTTTACAATAGCAGGAATGCCACGCTTACAAAAGCAGGAATGCCGCGCTTACAATAGCAGGAATGCCGCGCTTACATCAAGCACATTTCACAGGTTAGCAAGGAATTTCTGCTTGTGCGCGTGCATAGTCCACGTTACTAGGCATTCTTCGCTTACCCAGCTAGTGCAGAAATTAGGCGCTTGCCCTGTAAGCGAAGAATGGTGATCGCAAGCACAGAATTCAGAGGTAAGCAGAGCCATGAAATTGGGCCCTGATATGTTTCATTTTATCAGGCACTTTGTGGATTTCTTTCTTTGTTTTTTTCCTTCTTCATTCTTTGTAGCTTTTTGAAGGGATTGATTGAAGTGACATGATGAAACTAGTTCGAAATGCAGGTACTGAAAATCCAAATACATGTGTATAAGACCCATCAAATTGATATGTCATAAAATCAGTCAAACGCAAGAAAATTACTACATGTGCAATTTTATAGCTTATTTTTAAAAGAAAAGTATGACGGTCTGCCGATGAATGGTCTAAACCTAATCCTTTCACAACAAATTTATGCTAAGATAAAACAAAATTATGCTATATAAATGTATTAATATTATTATTATTATTATTATTATTTGAAAAACACAAGACTAGTGGACTTGTCCAGTCATGAGTAATACTGGCCGGATGCTAAAATCACTGGCCTCTGGCCTGCAGTCCAGTGTAAAATTTGATCCCTGCATGAAAGCAGCCAATTACCACTAAATTTCCTACTGATCAATGCCCGGTATTAACTTCCAAACACACTGTGTACCCAAGGGCAAGCCCTCTTGCGCACCAGCTACCCAGGGGCAAGCCCTTCCGTATGTTTTGTATATAGAATATTAGCTTCGACTTCACAGAGCTTTTAAGTGAGTCATAATCTTTATTTTTCTATATTTACTAACCAGGTAAGTACAGATTAGTTCACGAAAATTACCATTTGATTAGACTAGCCAAAAAATGCGCATTAATAATTGACTACTGATGGACATCACAGTGTGCTGTTCATCAAGATGAAATCTGAAATCATTTTTGTGATTCATTGTGATCCCCTGATACTATAGTAATCATAGGCCAATTGCTTAGAGTGACTAAGCAGAGATAAATCACATCAAATATTCATTTGCTCAGCCCAAACTGGCAGGGCACCACCATTCACAAATACATGACATTTTGGCTGGTAATGTCAATCTCCTCACAAAGCTTTCCTATACACTTAGAAAAGTGTTTGCTTGAAAACCCCCAAAAATGTGCCAATACTAAAATCAAAGAAGGGAACTCCAAACATTTTTTCAGCCGTCTTCAGCGCTGGTAACATAAGCCAATTTATACACGAACTACAAGGGCAAAATAGATTAGAGCCAATTGGATCAGCAATCAAAGTCATCTTAGCAATTGACTTTGCTTCACATGACGAATCCCAACGTAATGCCCGATTTAACAGGGATACAACCTGGCTGGCCGAGGAAAGAAAATTGCCTTCACCGAGCGGATGAAAATGCACCCAGCAATATCGCAATGCGCGGTGTGACCATATATGACTCACGATATACTGTTAAAAGGAAGCGGGGGAAGCAAATGAATATCAGAAATTGGCTGAATTGGTCGATCTCACCAAGCGAAGTTGAGCATCCACCTGTCGTTTCTTGTTGGAAGGTAAATCCTTTCAGCGGAGTGACTTAACGTTACTTCCCCATGAGTGTACTCTCTGAAGAGCGGCACGCTTCAACTGCAATGACTGTTTGCGAAGCATTGAAATGGTCAGGATATCATGGGTTCTTAGCTCTATGGTATCGCTTTCAAAATCTGGAAATCTGAACCTTGAATTGTAAGGATAATTTTTTTTAAAAGATGAAGTGCATTATTTTTTATTTTATTTTTTTAAGATTTTAATAAAAATATCATCATATAACCGGATGGTGGAAATTTCACCATGTGGTGGTCTTGTTTTGGTGAACAAAAAGCTTAGGTTTTGTCTGGGATTATGCTTCTTTAGACTGCTGATTGCTGTTTTTTGTTTGTTTTAATCTTTAAAGATTGTTGGCTAGTTAAAAGCTTTCATTTAAGTTATTGCCAAAAAAAAAAAAATCTGCTAATGATAAGTGGCAGTTAATTAAGAACCAATTAATTATTGTCAGGATGCCAACATTATTTCACATCCATCAGCCACAATTTTGTAATGTTACATGTATATTGTACATTGTCAACAAACTCAAGATGAACCCAGATAGACCAGAGTTCTTCATTGCGTCTTCCCCCTGTCACTTCAAACGTCTTCAGCACCTCACTTTCAACATCAACAATCTTGCTATTTGTCCATCTCCCTCCATCAGGAACTTGGGTGTTGTCTTCAACTCTGACATGAACATGACTGATCATATCACACAACTCTGTCGCTCTCTTGACTTTAATGCGTGTCACAATGCAGTCCGTGCCCTGATCCGGTCCAAACTAGACTACGGCTGTTGTTTATTGAATGGCGTCTCTATGAAAGACCAATCTCGCCTCCAACGATTTCAAAATAGACATGCCAGGCTTATCTTCCAGATGCCAAAACACTCTCACACCTCACCACTTCTAAGACAACTACACTGGCTCCCAATAGCCCAACGTATTGAGTTCTGCACACTGGTCCATACCTTTAAATCATTAAATCACAGTGCTCCAGATTATCTCTCTTCACTTTTTGAAATCCATGACTGCCTGTACTCCCTTCGACGCTACGATGCTATTTCCCTCGTAATGAACAAGTCACGCAAACAAGCCGGTGACAGAGCTTTCTCCACTGCTGCCTACCACCTGAGAAATGGTCTTCCTGTCTCCATTAAAAACGCTCAGACTGTTTCGTCCTTCAAAAAGGGTCTCAAGACTCACCTGTTCTCCAACTTGTAGCTGGTTGTCCCCTTTACCTTTGTCTTTCTCCCTTAAGCGCCTTGCATCCTTTGGTAATTTGGCGCTATATAAAACCTGTTATTATTGTCCGTGGCATATACAAAACAAAATTGTAATGTTACAAACGTATATTGTGCATTGTCCGTGACATTTGCGAAAGTTTTAGTATGTTCGGTCAAAAAATCCTTCAGAGAAAAAATAATGGGACAAAAATATCTTATGGCAAAAAGAAGAGGAAAGAGAATTCGTGCCGTGTTTTCCAATTTTCACTGGCACAGCTGAGAAACCAAAAATGAGGAAATCAGCTTCTCAGATGAAAAGTTGTATACCTGAATGCTGATGATCAATAAATTTTGAAACTCATTCCCTTATTCATTCGCCTACTTAAATATGTTCATATTCAAATATTTATTTACTGCTCGTGGTGTGTCGTGGCCGAGCAGTTTAGCGCACTGGACTCAAGCTCTGGTGTTTCTGATCAGCAGAATGTGGGTTCGAGTTCCAGTCATGGCACTTGTGTCCTTTAAACAAGACACCTAACCAAAAAATGACGTAGGTCTCGTGTGCTGTGTAATGCACGTAAAAGAACCCAGTTCACTTATTGTTAAGAGAAGAGATTCGCCCTGGTGTTTTCTGGTATGGTTGGCTGCAGATTGCACCACAGCACCTTGTAAACCATGACATGGTGCTGTGTAAATAATTGGGTTTTATATTTCAAACATAGATCCGCATACCAACAAAAATTGAGTGCTTTGACACGCCCTCAGGTGTGATAAAGCACTATATATGAACTGCGTATTATCATCATTATTAATAAATCTCCTATCCCTCTAATAAAAAAAAAACCATTAAATTTGTACTGCTCACTGGGTACATGAATAAATACAAAATCCCCTCAGTCTGACTTCAAGTTGTTTTGTAGGTCAAAAACCCCAGGCAGTATTTATGTAGCCAGAAACCTTCTCCTTTACCGTGATCGGAAGTACTTTGACAATGACACAGATGCTCGCATCTGGCTGAGACTTGATTCATCCAGTCACTCCATCTGTCCACAGACTTTTTCTGTTTGTCCGGTCTACAAAACCCCAAAAACTTAATTTGGGTTTGGTAGTCAAAAGTCCACGAAGGGAAGCCCAGCCAAAGGGAGAACCGGTAGGGTGGTTGAGTCATTGCCAGATTGCAGCCAGGCGTCCGATTGCTAAGTAACTTAAGGTCTTGCAGGGAATATGGTGATGAGCCTAATTGGATTAGATGACACCTCAGGGAGTTGTCGTACACTCAGGAATTAATCCAAGAAAAACAAAATATGTGCACTTTTCTTCAATTTGCCTTCAGCGTTATTACTTTATGATGACACTCACATAGTGGATTCTCTGTATCTCTCTCTGATCATAACACAGGATCCCAGTTCACAACATTTGTTGGATAGAAGTCATGATTTGTGTAAAGGAGATGCATCCCAAGTTACTGTAATGATAATAATAACTAGTTTTTATATAGCGCTTTATCTATGGGCATCTCAAAGTGCTTATCATTTTTTATTTGCAGACAGGATTTTGAAGTTTTTGAATTATGAGACCCATTTATGTAATGTAAGGTGCTGCGGCACATTCAGCAGCCAACTGCCAGAAACATCGGGGCAAACCCCTTCTCTTAGTGATTAGTGTTACTGGGTTCTTTTATTTGCATTACACAACACATGGGACCAACAGCTTTTCATCCCATCCGAAAGATGAAGCAAAAATTGTCTTGCTTAATAACACAAGTGTCAAGAACAGGATTTGAACCAACACTCTGCTTATCGGAAACACCAGAGCTTGAGTTCAATACACTTGACCGTTCAGACCCGCCATTTATGACAACATCTTAAACTGATGTCAATGGTTCTTGGTGCCCAGGATTTCTCCTCGGAATGGGACTGCAGTCAGATTCAACCAATGAATGTAAAAATTTTAAAAATGTATAAATAAAACAATCTGCATATACATTTATTTATTTACTTTTTTATTTAATGACTTCTTCTTATTATTTTAATAGCCCTTTATACATATCTTGCCTGTTTTATGATCTAATAAAATAATAAATATTCATATTGCAGTTGGAATGCCTCCAGACAAGCTTTTTAGCTTTTTAGAAAATCCTTCAGGCCTGCAATTCGTATTAATTGTTCCCGTCAGTTTTTCCTTAATGCGTTTAACTTATGCTTACTTGTTCCTTTCTTTTTTGTATTGTGATATTTTTTAATTTGAATGTATTTATCATACCTGTAATATGATCTTAAAATAACAATACAATAACACAGGAGCGGGACGGTTCATGTGGCTTCATTCTTGTAATAAAGCCAATCAATATTTGCCAAGTTTCGAAAAAATTATACATTCTTAGAAGAGTATCTAGCCCCATTAGCCTCCTTCTCCTTTGCTAATACCGCCCCCCCCCACCACAGCAAAAAAGCACACCAATGTGTACATTGTTTTGTGCACAGAAAAAGTGGTACAATGTAAACCTGTAAAACAGATGTTCCATTTTGTCTCTAAATTTTAACATCTGACTTAAAAATTGTAATTGCTGCATTTTTGCATCATCAGTTACTTGTATGCAGTACAGAATCCCTAATGCAAAGACCCACAGAAGCTGATTAATTTAATTCAATTGTATTAATGCTTTACTGTAATTTTACGACAGAAGTATAAATAGTATACATGAACATGTACAATACATGCATTCACAACTAATAGTTTGTCTCCTTTTCGCAGAGAGTTGCAATTGTAAAATTTGACTAATGATCATTCACTGGTCATTTAATTATAACATGCAATGGATCTATAATTAAATCAATTACTGCTAACATAATTAATTAGCCTGCAGGATTGTAGTTAACTCAGCATACATCGCGCAAACAAAAGGAGCCATTTTTCTGGTGGTATAGCAAAACATTCTATGATCATTATGGACAAACAATGTACTTTTATCACTGATCATGGATTTTCTGCTTTAAAGACCTCAATCATACAAAGTAAAAGCAACAAAAGATTTAATTCTCAAAATATAGCTAGTGCCTCAGATGATAAATTGACAAACTTACAATATGAGAATATCTTTATTTCTTGATCTGCAGAATTTGTATTGATGGTTTGTGCTCTTCATTTCACTGAATGAATTTTTTTTACTGCCTGTTATTATTATTTTTCTATATTATTTATTAATTTATTTTTATGGTGTTTTATTTATTTATTTCTACATTCTGAATTTGTTTTTCTTCACTTATATACATTTTTTCCATTTTGTTTTGTTTTGTTTTGTTTTATGGTGTGTTGGGAGTGTGTTTGTTTATTTGTTTGTTTGTTGGGGTGGGGGGAGGAATTGTTTGATTTATTGTCTTTTTTCCTCGAGTAACATTTATATATTCATTACAAATTTATCATTCAACAAAATTTTTTCTAATCAGTCAAATCTGATAACCATGGTTCATTACAGAACTATTTCCACTTTCAGCAGTCCCTTAATTAAATATGCTGCTGACCCTTTTGTTTTACACAAACACCGAATCCGAATCCTCAGTTCTCACAAGAGTGACCGATGACCAACTTCAATGATGCGAAAACAGGTTGAGTTTCCATATAAAGGTGTCCATATAGCCGGTTAAGACAGCCCGAGGCGAGGATCGATACTACTGCAGAGAGCTCTACGTACGGCAAACAGAGAACTTGAGCTCCCTGGAGTACACCATCCGTGATAAACACATCGGAAATGTCAAATAATTTATGAGTAAAATGTGGTTTAACGTGACCTACACAATGGTATTACACTCCTCGGTCATCAGTTCAAATTTATTGTTCATTATGTTGTAAAACTGCTTGTCCAAAAAAGTTTTATTATAAAGCCGTTTCTTCAAAAGCCAACTTGTTTTCTTTTGATTCTTGCATCCCAGTGGTCGGTAATTTGATTCCCTGAATGCCAAGTAGATTTTTTTTTAATGAACTGCAAGTACATTGTACGCACAACTGTACAAAAGATTGATCTGATACAGGAGATAAAATTTGTCAGTCTTAGCAACTTACAGAGTATAACAACAATGATGCTAATGAAAAGTCTCAACCATTCTTATGTATAGCTTGATTGAAAAAATACCTGTACAACTTTTGTACAACAGCTACTGATAATTTTTGGGACAGTTGGTTTGTAGTGCCTATTTTTAAAACATCTTTATTGTTCAATCGTTATATTATTTGCCCATGAGATTAACATTACACATTTATTTATTTTTAGTTATATATTTCATCCAACAGTGCAATTAGAACTAATAACAAGATGAAAAGGAGATGATGAAGAAATGTTCAGTTTTAGATGTGGGAGGAAAACCCCAAAAGTACTTTACCCCATAAAATTATGTCAAGACTGAAATGTGAATGTTTTCTTTCTTGGGAATTGCCCAGAATGTGACATAAAGGAACTTTTCCACCATTATGAAAATATGCCAAGAGTTTTATTTGTTTTTGAATGACGAGAAACAATGTACTATTCCACATTGAGAATCTTGTTTTAGGCTGGGGATCTCTGCCATCGAATTCATGTCATAAGTTCAAAGAAAGTTGTGTGGATTCTGCCGACATGTCAGGAATCTGTCTTAATAATAATAATAATAATAATAATGTTACTTATACCGCGCATATTCCATATTAAAAATGATCAAATGCCGCTTACAATAAGACAAATACAAAATAAAAAAGAAATTCTCAGAAAATACATACATAAAGAAAACTAGAGCTTCAGTTTTTGTCATGTGACAAAAACAAGGTGTTCGTGGGGAGTGATTGAATGAATAGGTCACAACATTTAACCTTAGCAATCCAATGCCCGGTCCAGGAGTTATTAATTTTTCAAAAAGTTAAACATCAACTTCCAGTTTGGACCAGAAGTCAAGGTCAAATATGGGTTACATTTTGTGTAGCGCCTGTTTAGTTTATGAAGACGTTTTAGATGATGTATGGATTGTAAACCTCCAACGATTTGTTGAAACATTAACTTTCACTTTCCGGTTTGAACTGGAAGTCAAGATCAAATGAGGTCACAGTGTGTAGCGTTTCTTAAATCTTTGGAGCCCTTTCTGATGATGTATAGATGATAAAAATCCAATATGTGGTACAGGAGTTATGTTTTTTTCAAGTATTAAATTTCATCTTCCGGTTTGAACGGGAAGTCAAGGTCAAATGAGGTCACATTCTGTGTATTGTTCCTTAAGTTGTTACATACTTTCCCAATAATGTATAGATTGTAAAATCCAATGTGTTGTTTAGAAGTTACAATTTGTTGATACATTAACTTTCACTTTCCGGTTTGAACCGGAAGTCAAGGTCAAATGAGGTCACAGTGTGTAGCGTTTCTTAAATCTTTGGAACCCTTTCCGATGATGAATAGATGATAAAAATCCAATGTGTGGTTCAGGAGTTCTGATTTTTTCAAATATTAAATTTCATCTTCCGGTTTGAACAGGAAGTAAAGGTCAATTGGGGTCACATTCTGTATATCGTTTATTAAGTTGTTACATACTTGTCCAATGATGTATAGATTGTAAAAATCCGTTGTGTGGTTCAGGAATTATGAATTTTGAAACATTAAATTTCAACTTCCGCTTTGAACCGGAAGTCAGGGTCAAACGGGGTCACAATAAGTGTAGCGTATGTTAGGTTTTATAAAGACCTTTCAGATGATGTATAGATTGTAAAAATCCAATGTGTGGTTCAGGAGTTACAAATTTTTCAAATACTACATGGATTATCTTTATGCCGGGGTGCGCAATATTCAAGGTAACATGCAGCGATGCTAAATGTATTCCTACATGTAGTTGATGTAAACTGAACTACACGTTCAATGTACATGTTTCTGTTGTACACGCGCTATTACACTATCGCGCGTTATCAAAGTGGGTCAACACAAGCGTGCGCTTTAATGCCGGTGGTTATAAGATAAGATGTAAATGTCAAAATGTTGTTATTTCTGTGCAAAAGTTTGAGCTGGCTCAACGTTCTACAACCTGATGCAAAAATTATGCTGAAATGATAAATGGTTTTTGAGATACGAATTTTATGAAATTTTAAATTTCCGGGTTGAACCGGAAGTCAAGGTCAAATGGGGTCACTTTTTGTGTAGCGTCTGTTGGACCTTTAACGAACTTTCCGATGATGTATAGATTGTAAAAATCCAACATGTCGTTCATGTCGTTTCAAATATTAAACTTTGATTTAATGTAATTCAATACCTGATGGCGTCATCATGACATCATCAAGTTTGTGTCGTCTTGATATTTAGGTGCAAATGTCTGATGAGTTTCAATGTAAAATTCAATTTCAATCTCGAGTTATGCCGTAGATAAGCCCGAAAATGATGTTTTTCAAGAAAAAAACCAAAGGCAAACTTTGACCTAGGGGCATGACCTTGAAGAAAAGGTCATACGATTTTGACGTCAACTTTTGAAATATAGCCCCAGTCTTGATCTATCACATGCCCAATTATGAACATCATAGCTTTCATATTCAATGAGATACAGCAAATACCAAATGGTCATTTTTCAACTTTAAAAACCTTGTAATTCGACACCCGATGACGTCATCATGACGTCATGAAAACTGTGCCGTCTTCATATTCAGGTTCAATTGTCTGATGAGTTTCAATGTTCAATTCAGTTTCAATCTTGAGTTATGCTCTAGAGAAGAGTTCCAGGGAAGAAGAAGAGGAAGAAGAAGATGGAGAAGAAAAAAAAAAACAGAACAAAAACAAAGAGGTGTTCGTGCTTGTATTGCACGAACACCTAATAACAAAAACGGTAGCAAATAAGCGTATACAAAAGTTAAAAACTATTCACAAAAACACACCCTCATAAAAGGTTTAAGCTGGACCAGCCAGTGACTAAAAATATTGAGGTACAACACCTCATTAGCACAAACAATAAACAGTGGTGAACTTAAACCTACTAGTAGAAATAACTTGATTAAAACAGTGGTCTGGAAATAACTTGGACACAATTTACTTGTACAGTGTTTTTTTTATAGCTTTCAATGGCACCAAAACCCAAGAAAACCCAGGAAATCATCTAATCCACTGAGAAATTGCATGCCTTCGAAGACCAACTAATCTGCTTAGTGCTATGTCATTAATTGCATTTTTATATCCGTAATGATTGAAAGGGCGTTAAGTAAAACATTTGTCTAAATTTGAAAAAATAAATAAAAATTCACAAATCAATGTTTTTCTTTAGAAAATGAATGTTCCTTTTTGCCAAACAATTACTTTGGAGACCACTCTTGATCAACAAACTCCATTTACCAGGAGCTCCAAGATATGCAAAACCAATGTTATTAAATCTATACAAACTGCACTACTGACCTTATAGTCCTGCGTCGACGAACTGTCAGTTCCTGAAGATGAATTTTTACTATTTTCTACTTTAATATTTTGAGTGTGTACATATCTTGCTAGTTATTTTATAAATGTTGAACATGAGAACCACTACAAAGAATACCAGAGACCTTTAGAGAAAAAACCCAAATTATCATTACCTGGTTTCTGACAATCCACTGCAATGCCATTCTCTAACTCATTGATACCTCTTCTGTAGTAGTCAAGAGCTAACTTCTTATTTCCTAAACAGGAAAAAATAACATACAAAATAATAAGACTACTGTTTAAATCATGTAAACGTACATTATATATAAGTCACACATACCAAAATAACAAAACTACTGTATATAAAATCTGTGTCAAACCCTTTAAAATGTTGGTTAAAGTACAGGGCTCAAATTGTTGGGAAAAATTCACTGCAGGGCTTGTGGCTCACAATTTTTTTACTGGTCTCCGCCAGACTTTTCCAGTTGTGAGTTTACTGGCCCCGACACTAAAATCACTGGCCTTGGGCCAAAGTTCCAGCATAAAATTCTAGCCCTGTCAATGTATATTCAGTTTGCGGTAACACCGTGCGTATATATATTGCTGTGTAGATTGTTCTTTAAGAACCTTGTCTTGCTCATTTATTCTACTGCCGCAGAGGAGATTGTGAAATTTGAGGCTCAGAATGATTTTAATCTTCCATAAAACCTCTGATGAATTCAAACTTTCACTTTGTTATTGATAAATAATCCGAGTGCAAAACATATATAGGATAACTAATTCCGAGCTGAACCGAACCATTAGCATTCCCACCAGAGATTACTTCTAATAATGCTGCGGCCTATAAATCTAAAATGATGCTCACTACTGGTTGCCTAGCAGCAACAACCCAATCGGATTGCACATAATTCTGCCTGCTGCTGACAGTGAATTCAACACCACATGTGGAATTCCGAAGACAACTAAAGTCTCCTGGTCTTTTGTTTCCCTTCAAATTCATCTTTTTAAAGAAAGTGCTGCATTGGCAATTCATATTTCTTTAATGTAAATCTGGTGGTTTAGTTCTGCCTTTCTATTAAAGATGAATTATTGCAATTTTCTTGTTACTTTGATTATTATTACATCATTCAGGTGATGAAAATCAAAAGTGACTATAGCACTTTGACCCAGGCCTGAAGATACCAAAGAATATCAAGAAATGTAAGTTTTAGATGTGGGACAAAAACCCTAAATAGGGAAAACCCATGCAATCAAGTAGGGACTGAAAACCCACTCCACATGCAAGGCTTCAGTCCGGGATTTGAACCGGGATTCGAACCTGGGTCACAAAGGTGAAAGTCAGGGAAGAAACCACTGAGCCAACCTGGATACCTTATTAATTAAACAACATCAAGTTGAGACTTTCAGTGTCAGCATAATAATCATCTCAAACATGTTTATAATTACTCCTGCATTGCAAAGAAATTCAATTTTTTCTTCTTTTTTAAACCAATCTACGCAGGAACAAATTGAGTATCTAACATCTGAATTATACAGGCTCTAAAATAAATAAATAAGGTTTGAATAATTCATGCACCTTAACATTGTCTGTATACCTGAGCGACTTGACACCTGAATGCATACTCAATCAATAATTGGTGGGTATCTCTATCACAAAATTCACGTGTAGATAAGTGGATTAAAAATCAATGGGGTGCTCATCGTCAAAAATAAAAACGGCCAAAGCCAAACAAACCAAAGCCAATTTTTGTTTGGTCATGCTTTATTTTTATGCACGTCTTCAGCTTTTTTCAGTTCTTTAAATTTTTAACTTTGTTAAAAGAAGAGCACACAAGGGTACCGTTTCTCGAGCTTGTCATTAAATTTACAGCAAATTTAGACACCTATCAAAATTCTGGCTACATCACATGATATCCCCCAAGTGCTCAAATGAAAAAGTATATGCAGCAGTATTACCTGAGCCATGGACACAATACACAGGTGACCAGCATTCCCTAATTATGCAACAGAAGACCTTTACCTGAGCATGTCTGTCCTTAAGATCAAGTGGGGCATAATAAATGGACAGTGTCTCATTCCAAACTACACACTTAACTGGCCTCCTAGCCTGGCTTTTTCTCAGCATCAACTGCTCCCTAAATGATGAAAAATTCATGGGCCATCATCTGTAGGTGCTGGCTGTATGATGATTCAGTGTTTAGTGACCAACTCTCAAGGATTTCTATGGTCAGTGACACAGCATCTCGACAACATGGCTGCCCTACTAAGTAGACTGCAGGTAGTTGGTTAAACCATGGAGGTAGGGTTAAACATGAATAAAATATGACAGTTTCTGACTGAGCCCTCCAATGAGTGTGTGCTTGCAGATATATTAATCTTCAAAAGAATATCCACATACAGCAATTTAAAATAACGATTGATTTGCTACGGGAAAAAGAGGATAACAAATAACTGGTTGCAAAGATGCCATAGAAGTAAGTATTTTCCCATTGGAAGACACACAAACTGTTTTCTAACACACTAATGAAAAGCTAAACCCTTCGAGTTTTTAACAAGAACAACAATTTACACTCCCAGGTGGCTTAGAGAAGTATCCGTTACCAACTTCCAAAACTGAAAGCACTTTGATTTTTTCTTGACCAGGGCTGGTTTGCTTGTTTGTTTGTTTGTTTGTTTGTTTGTTTGTTTGTTTGTATGATCTTCACGTCAAGGGAACTCGGAAAGGGGATATAAACGCCAAGATGGCAATGGCCAATCTCACTCATACAAACATTGGTTTAACGTCTATGAATTGCACAAATCAAGAAATTGTGATTCAGTAACACACTTATCCTAGTCATTGTGAAATCAGCAGTAAACTTGGTAGGATTCAAACCCGCAACCTTGTGATTGCAAGTCCTGCAGTCTAACCACTGGACCATGGGCTCAAAATCTACACTGGACGGCAGGCTCAAGACCAGTGATTTCAGCAGCGGGCCAGTAAACTCATGACCAAACAAGTCTGGCGGTCTCATGTTTTTCAATTGAATAAGAATAATACCTCACTGTGTATTATGTTTAATAAAATTTAGAGCTACAAGCCAAACAAAATTACGGTCCAGTAAAACTTAGGTAAATTTATGTTTTGAGTTGTAAGTTAATTCTTTTAATTTGTTAGAATTGCATTGGCTGTCACTGGCTGGTCAAGTTTTTTTATTAATTTAAATTTGTTTCTTATTATTGATTATGACTATAAATATTTCTTCCGCGGTGAATTTTTTTCTTTTTTCGTCTGAATGTTCAAACTTATAGGTATTGTTAAATTTCTAACTTCAGTATCACCTTGTAGGTACTTTTTAGATTTGTAATATAATTTTGCACTGCTGCAGCACACAAATCACATGGTGTTTAATCAATGTGACTAATAAACGAATGAATGATTTAATGAATAAATGTTAACGCTCAAAGAGTTTAAATACTTGAAATTAAAGCTTGAATCCAATCATAACTGGAGTATTCCAAGATGGCTCACAGTATTCCTATTTCTCTCCATTAAGTTACTGTTAATTTATTAACAGTTCGTTACAAGTATGTGGATTCCTGGCCAAAATAACAGCAGTAAATAACACATTCAGTTTTCACAGTTCATCAATCATCCAAGGTGTGATACACAGATAAATGATCTTACTGAGTTCAATGACATGAGGAAGGAATAACACTGACTCAGGGTAAAAACTCTTTGAATGGGGGATGAGACGTTACCATAGCAACGGCTGATGCACTGCCTTTGTGAATCATCAGCTTGTCCTTGTAACGATGGACACAATGGTATTGATGTAGTAATGGGCATGTTGACTTCCAATCCATGTAAATTGACAATATGCATCTTCAGCATCCCATGGTATAGACCCCTTGCATTGACATCACATGCGGCTACTACGTCCATGGTGGGAGTCAAAATGCATGTAAAGAGAAGGTGTGCGTCTAGCCATGCCTGTTGCCCAAAATACGCACTACACTGTAACACATAGGGAATCTGACTCCCATTTAGGCCACAGAGGCAATAGTAGGGTTCTCCCCATGCACTAGCTAGCATATTGGGCCGATACGCACGATTTGCGTGACGATACGTAAACATTTCGGCCAATACGCAGACAAATTTTTATTATTTTTTATTATAATAATTTCACAAAAAACATCAAGAGAAAACCATATAGAATACTCCAGATTGCACAGTAGTGCTTTTAAAACCAAGATAAACACCAAATAGAAAACATTCCGAAGACCTTGTTTCAATTCAGCGTGCTTCGGCCAAACATCCAAAATTTAGGTCCAGAATGCCCCACAGTTTTAAAAAAACCTGGGGAGAACCCCCAATAGCATCTGTTGCCCTGGACTTGGCCTTGGTGCCCCTTCATAAGTGTCTCATAGACTTTAAGATTTTGCAATGAAAGTGCCCTTTGCAAAATGAAAATGGCCTTGCCCTCTCAAAGATGAAATTCCAGGCCTGCAAAGTGCGCGACTATGACAACTCTTGGGTGATGACATCAGGTGAATTGAGTCAATATCAGATGTTGTCATGTGATGCATCATCTTGTGTTACAAAAATGCAGAAGCCCCTATGGCAAGATGATAAGATACTCAAAGGCTATATTGCAAATGACAAGTTGATACGGTTTTAGTCAGTTTGTGAAGCACAAAAGGTTGTGCCAATCGACACAGTTTCAGCATATGGTTGTTGTAAATTGGTGAAGTTTTAACAAGTATTGACACAGTGTAGCAAGGTGCAACAGTTATAGGAAGTTAGGTACAATTGTTAACCCCAGCAGTGTTTAATCAGCCCAACTGTTTTTCATTAACGTAGAAAGCTTGATTTACATATTTGTTGTAATTTATAATTTGCCAAACTTTCAAAATAAAATTAAATTACCATTCTGATTGGATGGGAAGGATGCAGTGCTGCTTAAGTGCTTTTTCACAGACACATTTTTTAATGATTCTTTCGTTAAAAGGAGGGTGCAGATGTCATCAACCCTTATTCAATATATAAAGGCCTTTTGCCTACAGGTGACCTCAATCCTCCAATATCCTCCTCTCCTATGTCACTCCACACCAAATTGTTTGGACTTAGAAGATTGCAACGCCTCACCCTGTGGCCTACTGCCCTCGGTCCTTCTGAATCCTTCATTTAGGCAAAGAGGATATAGAGGGATTTGGGAGGGTGAGGGTTTTAAGGAACTTTCTCAGTAAACATTTAAAAATATTCACAATTCTCCAGGTAAGCTGATAATTTGCTAAATTTTGGACAGATTGAAAAATTTTCCATGAGAATACTAAAATATGCAATTTAAGCTTTAAATTATTGACCTGTGTTGGAATGAAACATTCGTATTCAATCCACATTGTGTGCGTAAAACACGTACTTGGAGGCCTTCAGCTGTGGTAAACTATTGATTACAACACAGAACAACAATCGGTAATCAATGCATAAATGTATATTCCCATAAACTAACAATGATGGTCCAGCAGAAATAGCTTTGAATTGATTTCCAAGGTGATATTAGTCTCTGATTTTGTAGAGTGTTTTAAAGGCTTATAATTTTAGTTGAAAAATAAACAAAACAATTAACAAGCTTTACGTTTGATTTTACGAGTAAACCTTTTGATATGCAAAGTTCGTTTTCTTGCCGATTTGACCCAAAATTTTAATTTTAATTAAATAGCTTCTTTTTTATAGATTTGAGAGGGTTATAAGCTTTCATTTAATGTGGTGCAAAAAAAACCTGTAATCGATAAGTGGTAGTTTATTTAAAACTAAAAATGAATCAATGTCGAGATCCTGACATTATATTATGTTTATCAGCCATGTACAAGCAATGTTGCATGTTACATGTATTTTGTGCATTGTCCATTGCAAAAGGCTCTTTTATTTGATGTTATTCATTTTCAAAATTTGTTATTGTGAAGATACTTGTTCACTTTCATATTTTTTATTAAAAAAAAGAAAAATGCAAAGCAAGGTTGTTCGTAAATTATTATTTGTTTTTTGTTCGATGTTTCTACAGGGCCCAATTTCATAGAGCTGCTTAAGCAGAAAGTATTCCTTAACATTTTTCTGCTAAGCATAATTAAGCAGGATACCAGTAATATTTTGTACATGTAAAATGGTATTTTAGCTGGTAACCTTACTCTGGTAAGCATAATTTTGTTGTGCTTAGCAACTTTTTATGCTTAAGCAGCTCTATGAAATTGGACCCTGATGGTGAAGCCTTCTTGCTTATCTCTACTAGATTGAAAGTACTCAAAGGGAGGCTGGAAGGGAACATAGTATGGCCCCTTTTCTTGTGAACTATGAGAACCAAGTTGTTGTTGAATACAGGGAACAGGCCAAATATAATGTACATTTGTTGCTTAAAGGCCCTGTACACTATTGGTAAGATCGAAAAACACAAATGTTCACAGATTCACACACATCTTACATGATTTAAAGTAAGTAATGGTAGAAAGGGTTCCTTAAAATATTTCTGCCTAAAATGCTATCGTTTCTGAGAAATGAGTAAAACAATAGTTTTTATCACGCGCGATATTTTGAAAAAACAGAAAACACTATTTTCTTGTGATCTCAATGACCAATTGAGCTCAAACTTTCACAGGTTTGTTTGTTCATGCATATCTTGAATCACACAAAATGTGAACACTGATTTTGAGCTGTTATCAAAAGTGTACAATACCTTTAACAGGCCTATTGTCATCATCGTTTGGTTGTTGTCAACGAAATTCTGATTTATTGGCAAAATTATCGAGAAAGATACAATGAAAATCATATGTGAAAGTTTTCCGCTTAATATGACAGCATTATGGTTAGCTTGAGAGTAATACAGAGCCACACCAATGGGTCTGGCTATGACAGCATTATGGTTGGCTTGAGAGTAATACAGAGCCATACCGATGGGTCTGGCTATGACAGCATTATGGTTAGCTTGAGAGTAATACAGACCCACACCAATGGGTTTGGCTATGACAGCATTATGGTTGGCTTGAGAATAATACAGAGCCACACCAATGGGTCTGGCTATTACAGCATTATGGTTAGCTTCAGAGTAATACAGAGCCACACCAGTGGGTCTGGCTATGACAGCATTATGGTTTAGCTTGAGAGTAATACAGAGCCACACCAATGGGTCTGGCTATGACAGCATTATGGTTAGCTTGAGAGTAATACAGAGCCACACCAATGGGTCTGGCTATGACAGCATTATGGTTAGCTTCAGAGTAAAACAGAGCCACACCAATGGGTCTGGCTATGACAGCATTATGGTTAGCTTGAGAGTAATACAGAGCCACACCAATGGGTCTGGCTATGACAGCATTATGGTTAGCTTGAGAGTAATACAGAGCCACACCAATGGGTCTGGCTATGACAGCATTATGGTTAGCTTGAGAGAAATACAGAGCCACACCAATGGGTCTGGCTATGACAGCATTATGGTTAGCTTGAGAGTAATACAGAGCCACACCAATGGGTCTGGCTATGACAGCATTATGGTTAGCTTGAGAGTAATACAGAGCCACACCAATGGGTCTGGCTATGACAGCATTATGGTTAGCTTCAGAGTAATACAGAGCCACACCAGTGGGTCTGGCTACGACAGCATTATGGTTAGCTTGAGAGAAATACAGAGCCACACCAATGGGTCTGGCTATGACAGCATTATGGTTAGCTTGAGAGTAATACAGAGCCACACCAATGGGTCTGGCTATGACAGCATTATGGTTAGCTTGAGAGTAATACAGAGCCACACCAATGGGTCTGGCTATGACAGCATTATGGTTTAGCTTGAGAGTAATACAGAGCCACACCAATGGGTCTGGCTATGACAGCATTATGGTTAGCTTGAGAGTAATACAGAGCCACACCAATGGGTCTGGCTATGACAGCATTATGGTTAGCTTGAGAGTAATACAGAGCCACACCAATGGGTCTGGCTATGACAGCATTATGGTTAGCTTGAGAGTAATACAGAGCCACACCAATGGGTCTGGCTATGACAGCATTATGGTTTAGCTTGAGAGTAATACAGAGCCACACCAATGGGTCTGGCTATGACAGCATTATGGTTAGCTTGAGAGTAATACAGAGCCACACCAATGGGTCTGGCTATGACAGCATTATGGTTAGCTTGAGAGTAATACAGAGCCATACCAATGGGTCTGGCTATGACAGCATTATGGTTTAGCTTGAGAGTAATACAGAGCCACACCAATGGGTCTGGCTATGACAGCATTATGGTTTAGCTTGAGAGTAATACAGAGCCACACCAATGGGTCTGGCTATGACAGCATTATGGTTAGCTTGAGAGTAATACAGAGCCATACCGATGGGTCTGGCTATTACAGCATTATGGTTTAGCTTGAGAGTAATACAGAGCCACACCAATGGGTCTGGCTATGACAGCATTATGGTTAGCTTGAGAGTAATACAGAGCCACACCAATGGGTCTGGCTATGACAGCATTATGGTTAGCTTGAGAGTAATACAGAGCCACACCAATGGGTCTGGCTATGACAGCATTATGGTTAGCTTGAGAGTAATACAGAGCCACACCAATGGGTCTGGCTATGACAGCATTATGGTTAGCTTGAGAGTAATACAGAGCCACACCAATGGGTCTGGCTATGACAGCATTATGGTTAGCTTGAGAGTAATACAGAGCCACACCAATGGGTCTGGCTATGACAGCATTATGGTTAGCTTGAGAGTAATACAGAGCCACACCAATGGGTCTGGCTATGACAGCATTATGGTTAGCTTGAGAGTAATACAGAGCCACACCAATGGGTCTGGCTATGACAGCATTATGGTTAGCTTGAGAGTAATACAGAGCCACACCAATGGGTCTGGCTATGACAGCATTATGGTTAGCTTGAGAGTAATACAGAGCCACACCAATGGGTCTGGCTATGACAGCATTATGGTTAGCTTGAGAGTAATACAGAGCCACACCAATGGGTCTGGCTATGACAGCATTATGGTTAGCTTGAGAGTAATACAGAGCCACACCAATGGGTCTGGCTATGACAGCATTATGGTTAGCTTGAGAGTAATACAGAGCCACACCAATGGGTCTGGCTATGACAGCATTATGGTTAGCTTGAGAGTAATACAGAGCCACACCAATGGGTCTGGCTATGACAGCATTATGGTTAGCTTGAGAGTAATACAGAGCCAAACCAATGGGTCTGGCTATGACAGCATTATGGTTAGCTTGAGAGTAATACAGAGCCACACCAATGGGTCTGGCTATGACAGCATTATGGTTAGCTTGAGAGTAATACAGAGCCACACCAATGGGTCTGGCTATGACAGCATTATGGTTAGCTTGAGAGTAATACAGAGCCACACCAATGGGTCTGGCTATGACAGCATTATGGTTAGCTTGAGAGTAATACAGAGCCACACCAATGGGTCTGGCTATGACAGCATTATGGTTAGCTTGAGAGTAATACAGAGCCACACCAATGGGTCTGGCTATGACAGCATTATGGTTAGCTTGAGAGTAATACAGAGCCACACCAATGGGTCTGGCTATGACAGCATTATGGTTAGCTTGAGAGTAATACAGAGCCACACCAATGGGTCTGGCGATGACAGCATTATGGTTAGCTTGAGAGTAATACAGAGCCAAACCAATGGGTCTGGCTATGACAGCATTATGGTTAGCTTGAGAGTAATACAGAGCCAAACCAATGGGTCTGGCTATGACAGCATTATGGTTAGCTTGAGAGTAATACAGAGCCAAACCAATGGGTCTGGCTATGACAGCATTATGGTTAGCTTGAGAGTAATACAGAGCCACACCAATGGGTCTGGCGATGACAGCATTATGGTTAGCTTGAGAGTAATACAGAGCCACACCAATGGGTCTGGCTATGACAGCATTATGGTTAGCTTGAGAGTAATACAGAGCCACACCAATGGGTCTGGCTATGACAGCATTATGGTTAGCTTGAGAGTAATACAGAGCCACACCAATGGGTCTGGCTATGACAGCATTATGGTTAGCTTGAGAGTAATACAGAGCCACACCAATGGGTCTGGCTATGACAGCATTATGGTTAGCTTGAGAGTAATACAGAGCCACACCAATGGGTCTGGCTATGACAGCATTATGGTTAGCTTGAGAGTAATACAGAGCCACACCAATGGGTCTGGCTATGACAGCATTATGGTTAGCTTGAGAGTAATACAGAGCCACACCAATGGGTCTGGCTATGACAGCATTATGGTTAGCTTGAGAGTAATACAGAGCCACACCAATGGGTCTGGCTATGACAGCATTATGGTTAGCTTGAGAGTAATACAGAGCCACACCAATGGGTCTGGCTATGACAGCATTATGGTTAGCTTGAGAGTAATACAGAGCCACACCAATGGGTCTGGCTATGACAGCATTATGGTTAGCTTGAGAGTAATACAGAGCCACACCAATGGGTCTGGCTATGACAGCATTATGGTTAGCTTGAGAGTAATACAGAGCCACACCAATGGGTCTGGCTATGACAGCATTATGGTTAGCTTGAGAGTAATACAGAGCCACACCAATGGGTCTGGCTATGACAGCATTATGGTTAGCTTGAGAGTAATACAGAGCCACACCAATGGGTCTGGCTATGACAGCATTATGGTTAGCTTGAGAGTAATACAGAGCCACACCAATGGGTCTGGCTATGACAGCATTATGGTTAGCTTGAGAGTAATACAGAGCCACACCAATGGGTCTGGCTATGACAGCATTATGGTTAGCTTGAGAGTAATACAGAGCCACACCAATGGGTCTGGCTATGACAGCATTATGGTTGGCTTGAGAGTAATACAGAGCCACGCCAATGGGTTTGGCTATGACAACATTATGGTTAGCTTGAGATTAACACAGAGCCACACCAATGGGTCTGGCTATGACAGCATTATGGTTAGCTTGAGAGTAATACAGAGCCACACCAATGGGTCTGGCTATGACAGCATTATGGTTAGCTTGAGAGTAATACAGAGCCACACCAATGGGTCTGGCTACGACAGCATTATGGTTAGCTTTAGAGTAATACAGAGCCACACAAATGGGTCTGACTATGACAACATTATGGTTAGCTTGAGAGAAATACAGAGCCACACCAATGGGTCTGGCTATGACAGCATTATGGTTAGCTTGAGAGTAATACAGAGCCACACCAATGGGTCTGGCTACGACAGCATTATGGTTAGCTTTAGAGTAATACAGAGCCACACAAATGGGTCTGACTATGACAACATTATGGTTAGCTTGAGAGTAATACAGAGCCATACCAATGGGTCTGGCTATGACAGCATTATGGTTGGCTTGAGAGTAATACAGAGCCACACCAGTGGGTCTGGCTATGACAGCATTATGGTTTAGCTTGAGAGTAATACAGAGCCACACCAATGGGTCTGGCTATGACAGCATTATGGTTAGCTTGAGAGAAATACAGAGCCATACCAATGGGTCTGGCTATGACAGCATTAGGGTTAGTTTGAGAGTAATACAGAGCCATACCAATGGGTCTGGCTATGACAGCATTAGGGTTAGTTTGAGAGTAATACAGAGCCACACCAATGGGTCTGGCTACGACAGCATTATGGTTAGCTTGAGAGTAATACAGACCCACACCACTGGGTCTGGCGATGACAGCATTATGGTTAGCTTGAGAGAAATACAGAGCCACACCAATGGGTCTGGCCATGACAGCATTATGGTTAGCTTGAGAGAAATACAGAGCCACACCAATGGGTCTGGCTATGACAGCATTAGGGTTAGTTTGAGAGTAATACAGAGCCACACCAATGGGTCTGGCTATGACAGCATTATGGTTTAGCTTGAGAGTAATACAGACCCACACCACTGGGTCTGGCTTTGACAGCATTAGGGTTAGCTTGAGAGTAATACAGAGCCACACCAATGGGTCTGGCGATGACAGCATTATGGTTAGCTTGAGAGTAATATCTTCAGGCCTCACTTGAAGATGATACACAGAGGAGGAGACAAGGCACTGGAAATGGCCAAGAACAACGCTGCGTCTAGATTAAACTTGTTTGGCTATTGAAGGGAGGAGGAACTCTACTGCATCAAGATGTTGCACCTCGGGCGGGTTGTGTGCGGGAAATGATGAGGATTGTTAGAGATGGCTCAATATTTGTATAGAAACACGTACGTGTAAAGTGTTAGGTTTAGGGAGCCGTGTACTGTGCTGTGCAATATTAAGATGCACTGCATCGGCAATATTCGGTAGATATCAAAGACATTATTACAATGTGAAGATATAACACAAGGCTATGAAAATTGTTTGAGTACAATAATACTAACTCTCTTTTTTTAAATTGGTGAACATAATGTATTGTCAAACATTGTAGCATCTGTGTAAAGACCGGTTCATACAAAGCAAGTGAAAAGTGAATTTTCTAGGGATGCAAACAATCAGTACAAACCTTTTTATCAATTGTGATGCAAGAACATTCCTGAAGTGTGAATGGGGTTTACTCTATAAAAAAGGTAGTTTACGCGATATAAAAAGTGGTTTTATAATTTGTTTGTAGGTAATATTAGCGGTAGCTTTAAGTTTATGTGTACATTCAAAGGTACCATACCATTTTGACATTCTGATTTATGTTAGATTAAAAGTTCATTTTGATTATAATCCGGTTATTCAATTGTGATTATTTACAATGTTGTCTATTAACCCAATTCACCTGATGTAATCGCCCATGGTAAATCTTGGTTGTGCCATTTCCAGAGTTAGATTTATGTGTTACTTTGCAGAGGCAATTACATGTACATCATATCACATCATATCTTTACAATAATTTGACCCCCCAAACTGGCAGACCACGGGCAGAGGGTAGCATCCCGTGACAACAGTGCAAACTGTGACATCACATCATCACTGTTTTCACAAAGAGGCAATTTAGGCCATTCCACAAAACCTTCATGTTTGAAGAAATCCACGTTTGAAGTTAAGCTATTTTTGAAATCACTGTTTCGAACACTGTTTTTTATTGAAAAGCTGACATTTTTCCAAGCATAAAAGTGGAGATCTTAAATCATGCAAATCTGTTGCTATTTTAATTATAGTTAGTTTAATTTTTGAGTAATTATCTGTTAAACAAAAGTTTCCCTTCGTGAAAACTTCAAAACGAGGTCTGTGTGCAGCTCGTCGTGAGTGCGTCGTGTACAAACCAATGCGTAAACGACAAGTGTCTGTTCGTTAAAAGTAAAATTGTCATACAAATTGTCCCTTCATGAAAACTGAAAACGCAGAGTAGCCTTTGTTGGCACCGTGCCAGCGCTATGTACTTCAATGTAACAATTGGCAAATCTAAATGTGGCTGTTCGTGAAAACGCAAAACAGATAGATTGGGAAAATGTTCCTTGTGCTAATTAGTGTAATTAGAAAAGTATAACGTTTTATCACTTGAAACTTGGGGAAAATGTTGATGTCAATAGTAACATTCAAAATATGTAAAAACATTGATTTGCCAAAATGCATGATTTTTTCAGAAATTGCCTCTTCGAGAAAACGGTGACGACATGTTTATAACAGAGCCAAAGAGCCTGTACTTCCTGCAGGCATGATTTGGAAGTAAACATTTAATCTTATGGGGATTATCTGTTCTTTAACAACGTTTGATATATGAAGAAAGGGAGCACATCTCAAAACGTGAACAGCTGTTATTTTTATAACTCTTAAATTTATGTGGAAATTATGACACAAAATGTACAATTTCCCATATGATCCGTGTAGTATCTTGCCTGCCAGAAAGGCCCTGGAATGTACAAGGTCACATGGTCTATAAGCGATTATCATGGATTATATCAAGTAGGCCCAGCCTACAGTACTGAAGGTAAAATGTAAGACACACATTCAACTACACCATGGAGCTTTTTGGTTACTATGCATTAAATCTATTTAAGCCAATCAAACTGGAAGTGTTACTCCATGGCCACTCTTATAAATGCTGTAATCAATCCCCAAACCCCTCATTAAAAAGTAAACATTCCAATGTATCCTTGAGAGGCACTTTGGTAAATTATGAAAGAGTGACTCAATCTGTACATTCAATTCCTCAATGCACTGACTAATTCCTGATCAGGTCTGTTTTTCATTTTGCTTTATCTCATTAGACAGCTTCTGACCACTGCTTGCCATCTATTCTTACGCTCATTTCAGTGAGCTGGGGTCAATCTCATAGAGCTGCTTAAAATTGTAGTCTAAGCACACAAATCGGCTATAAGCACAGAAAGATGTCACAAAACATGTAGCAGAAACAGAGTACCAGTTGAAACATTCTTATGTTTTAGCATTGTTTGTGACTGATTCTCTGCATATTGTTTTGGCAAAATTTTGATTTTTTTTTTTTCCTAACATTAAGCTTTTTTCTATGATAAAACTGGAACCAGCTAAGCACAAAAATTTGCTTAGCACAGAAAATCTTGCTCAGAAACACAAAAGAAGTTGCACAGCGGAACAATGCAAAGTTACGTTTATGACTGGTCCATGTTAATTATTGCTTAGCAGACTTAGCATTTGCTCAGCACCCTTTTTTGCTTAGCAATACTAAAAGCAGAAAATATTGCTTAAAATTTGTCTGCTGAGCAAGACGAGGATACCAGTTACATTACATATACAATGATGTTGTAGCTGGTAACCTTATTCTGGTAAGCATAATTTTGCTGTGCTCAGCAACTTTTTATGCTTTAGAAGCATCTCTATATGGGCCCCTGGTCAAATCAAATGGAATCCCATGGCATGTGATGACATCACATGCATTCCAAGTTGCACAATGAAGAAGTGCGAGGGATAGTCTGAACTCTCTTAAAGTGCTACATTGAACCATCCGCAACAAAATTCATCCATGGAAAGATCCTTAAGGCAGGATAAAGGGGTTTAACCATGCAGCCTACATTTACAAAACAACACCCTTTGTACAATTTACGTGTATTGGCCAAACTGTTTGTTGTACGTCCTACATTGTAGTAACAGTACATGGTACATACATCAATACCTGAGAAACAGCAAACTCGATTGTCAGGTGAATCCCCTGAAGCCTATTTCGTTGACATGAATGTAATGCATTCTTTTATTCATGAGCTTTCTTTAACCGCCTACCCTAGAGAGCATGGACAGGAGTAGTCTGCCAGGATCAGCAGCCGTTTCAAGTCACAACGTTTCTCCTGGAGTGCATTAAACATGTTAGTATTCGTCTGGGACCCCGCCACCCTGGGGGCACTACCTGGGCAGACAAGTTAACCCTTCGAGTAGTTGCTTGAGTGTTTTGTACGGTATTCAATGAAGCCACTGGTGATTTGAGGGAAGAACGTTATTGGAGCCTTACAATAAACTCTGTGCAACCAGTGTCTCAAGCGGAATATTCGCACACTCGATTATCAAGGCAACGGAGTCCAACTGTAAGGGTTGCACTGGTGAAAGAGGAGGACCCCAAACGACAAAGTTAATTAAATTTCTCCCAACATTAACATTGAAAATTGTTCAAATACCAATCCTGCCAATATGTGGTTATATCTGAATGAATTTGTATTAATCGTGTGCAATATGGAGATGTTTATCAAACAAGAAAACTAAAACTAAAACAATATCAACCGATTCCTAAACAATAATGAAGTAATAAACAACAAGGGAAATTGACTGAGGGGGGAGGGGTCCTTGCCACCAACAATAACAATGGTTAGTTTAAATACAGGTAAACTTGACTCAAGACTTTTCAATTTATTATAGACTGCAAGTGGAACGCTTCAAACAGTGAGAGTAGGGACGAGGGGCCTAGTTTTTTCTTTTGTTTATCATCGACCAACAGTAGGAAACTGACAACAGCAAGAGACTAAAAATGAACAATTATGATACATCGACAATTTCTTCAATGTTAACAAAAAAATAATAATAACGAGAAGTCCCCTCAATCCACTAAGCGAAAGTATAGTAGTCCCGGTCGATTTCCCACCTTCTGCCCATGTAATTAATAAGCAGGAAAGTTCTTTTCAGAACTAGGTAGTCTCCCGAATTCCGAAATCTACTCCGCAGCAGTTAGACAAGTGTTCAAAGAACAAAATCTACACAGTAAAGTAGACCCAGTAACTTTGGTTCTGTTCTCCTTTTTAACAGAATTTGACATCTTCGGTCTTACGATAATGTCAAACAAAATTAAAAGGAGTACAGCACCCCAGTTATTAACAGCAAAGTAGATACACATGGTGTTTAATTAATACCGCAAACCGAATATACATTTACAAAAAATAGTTAACAATTTTATAGTTATAGCTTCAAGTTTAAATTTATAAGTCACTCTGCTAACTGGAGGGTCAATGACAAGTTTACATAGTAGAGCCATCAGTACCATTCAGTCAAATCTGTCACTCAATTTTGATAAACTTCTATTGAAGGGGCCTATCTATAATTTACTTAGTTACATTACTACGAAGATATAAGGCAAGCAATTGCAATTTTAGCAGTGTTGTTTTGGGTTTTGGGTTTGGGGGGGGGGGTTTAGGGAGGGGGATGCATGATACAAATAATATGAAGGCCCCTCAATTACCACTTGTAATGTCATTGATAACTGAGACAAAATTGTTTTTTCATTTACCCAAGCAAACATTTAAAACATTGTTTGTACTGTACCTCCATCCTCCTCATCTATCTTCAACGCTTTGGACACGTATTCAAAGGCCTTCTTGTGGTGCTGTTTCTGTTTGAATAACAAACTTGCATCTTCTGTTCTGTTATTATCCATCATTCCTGCAGACGAGCCAGCTTGCCCAGATTTGCTGTCCGTTCTAGAGGTGATGGTCACCCCCGTCAAATGTGTTCCATTTACGGTAGTCTCAACAGTGGCGTACGCTGAACGTTCCACCGAGTACTTCTGCTTTATGTCGCTCGCTCGCCAAAAAGCATGCGATAAAAGTATCCAAACTTGGAAGACAATGAATCGTAAGAGACCAAATACGAAAAGCAGAGGGTAGCTGGCGAAACGCAGGTTCCGACGGTGGGGAGATTCTTGTTGTTCCGGCTTCAATTTGCGCTTCAGACCGCTGGGACTACGGGCGCGCTCGCCGGGTTTATTACGGGGCATCGGGGTTCTCGTCAGGAGCTTGCATCCCCGGGCCCCGCCGTTGAACGTACGGTTACTGTACGTTCAACACAGGACGAGTTCCGGGCAGAAATTATTGCACGTACGCTATGAGTACACAACTGCACCGCGAAAAGGCACCCGACGAGCCCTGTGTATTCATCATGAATGTGACGCTTTGGTGTGTCGTGTACTAGACCAATCGGGGATTACCCATTCCGATATCTTTGAATAACGACAACAGAGGGCGGCACACCAAATTGATTACAAGTAATTTATCCCCAATGTTATTATTTGGGTTTGAAGCACTGTAGTTCTTTCCCGAGTCCTGTGAAAAAAAACCCACAGGCATATTACTTGGGTGGGATTCGAACCCACGACCTTCGCCATTCTAGAGCAGACGTCTTACCACTAGACCACTGAGATTGCCTGGTAGCTTTGAGGCTGCTCAAGTCATATTTATTTTGGCAGCAGGTACTGCAACAATTCATTTATAGGATGTTCAATTTGCATTGGGGATAAAGAATATTACCGAATCAGCCCGATGCGTCTTTAACGTCTATATAACCCAATGTTAAAGGCACTGTATACGTTTGGTAATTACTCAAAACATATATTAGCATAAAAACTGACTTGGAAACGAGCAACAGAGAGCTGTTGAAAACATTGTGAGAAACGACTCCCTCTGAAGTAATGTAGTTTTTGAGAAAGAGGTAATTTCTCACTAAAATAATAAAAGACTTCTCGCAAGAAGCCTTTTATTCCTATCTGAAAACACACAAATTTGTACAAGGGTGTTTTTTCTTTCATCATTTTCTTGCAACTTCGATGACCAATTGAGCCCAAATTTTCACAGGCTTGTTAGTTTATGCATATGTTGGGATACACCAAGTGAGAACACTGGTCTTTGACAACTACCAAACGTGTTCAGTGCCTTTAACCTACCCTGTTGAATCATCAATTGACAAATGTTTGCAATTTTATTCCCCCTTATTTCCGTCCTTTCCCCTTAAAGGTATCGTACACATTTGGTAATGACTCTGAAAATACTGGCAATAAAAACTTACTTGGTAAGAAGTACAGCAGCTTTGGATAGTGTTATGAATTTTGAGAAACTTTTCACTTCAAAGTACTACAGTTAAGGAAAAAGATATCACTAAGTTTATCCCCCAAAATTTGAATCTGAGAAGCGTTACGGCTCACAACGCTTCTCAGATTGTGTATTCCAATTGCAGATTATTCTTCCTGCGTGGGTGGGTATAACCGCTCCAGATTTTCGACAATATCTCAAAATACCACCTTTTGAAATAAAATGTTCACAAGTTAGTTTTATGGTATATTTATATCTACAACTATAGGATTGAAACAAACAGGGGTTCCAATTACCAAATGTGTCTGATACCTTTTATTTTCTTGCAATCCTACTTCAAAAAGGATAGATTTCTAAAGTTGTTATCTCCACACTTTTTATTCAGCAACTTTGGTTATTTTTTTTGCCATAAATTTTTTTAAATAATAATGTTATAATCAGTGAATTGTTAAACCTCCTGATTTGTTTCTTTTTTTCAGAACCACAACTCATAAGCCTAGAGATGTATTAAATGTACAGGGTGTCACTGCAAACCTTACTTGATTGTATCTCCACCTAGCGAAGTTTCAAATCCTACTCATGTCCATGGTGTCACTGCAAACCTTACTAGATTGTAGTCCCACCATGCAAAGTTTTAAACCCTACTCGTGTACATGATGTTACCACAAACCTTACTAGATTGAATCTCCACTATGCAAAGTTTTGAATCCTACTCATGTACATGGTGTTACAGCAAACCTCACTAGATTGTAGTCCTACCATGCAACATTTCGAATCCAACTCATGTACATGGTGTTACAGCAAACCTCACTAGATTGTAGTCCTACCATGCAAAGTTTCAAATCCTCCTCACGTACATGGTGTTACAGCAAACCTCACTAGATCGTATCTCCACCAAGCAAAGTTTCAAATCCTACTCACGTCCATGATGTTACAGCAAACCTTGTAGATTGTAACTCCATTCTCCACCATGCAAAGTTTCAAATCCTTCTCATGCACATGGTGTTACAGCAAACTTTGTGGATTGTGTCTCCACCATGCACCAAGTTTCAAATCATACTATAACCAGCGAGAAGAAAATTAGGCTTTGGAGAGCTTTATATTTGTTTCTTATTATTGTAATTGTTTGTCAATCATATTTTATTAAAGAGACATACCATTGAACAATTAATTTTAACTTTAAGTTTTATTAAAATATCGCGCTTTAATTTTTAAAGTGTTTAAAGGCTGCAACAGTGTTGTAACCTCTTAGAAGAGAAAATGCATGTGCACTAGAAAAATACAGATTTATTTGTAACATTATTCAAAAGTATAAGTATCAATATATTTCAAAAAATAAGATATTTAACAAGGCTGTCATATTTAAAAAAAAAAATAATTTCAGTTCTGAACAATAGCTAAAAATGTTTTAAACAATAACCATCCTGATCACTGGAATATCACTCTAATTATTTCTGTGGAAATGAATCACCATGGACCAAATATATTATTTTCATCTTCAACTTTATTCTGTGTACTATGAAATGTAAGCTACATCTATTGATATTTACATGTTTACCAAGAGTGGCTTGGCTTGAATTCAACCAATATTTTAAGAAACCCTTTCTCAACAACTCAATATTGTCAACAAATTGATGGTTTGTTTTGATTGTTTGTTAAAAGAATCCCTTATTATTAGTGGTTCCAATTAGTATGGTGTTCAAACATTTTGCTTTATGTATCTCTCAATTTCATAAATGCAAACAAATACAGTATCTTAATAATGTTCACATGCCACCCCATGTAAATTACTTCTGTATGGACAATATTTTTATGCCAGAAACAAATGGCAGTTACAATAATTGAATTACCCTTATTGTACAAGGTTTATGATTTTCCCTTTTAAAAACACAATATTTTAACCATCACTTTAAAGCTGACATAAACAATTTTTTTTATTTACAACGACTTACACCAAAGAGTAAGAAATAACACAAACATGTAGATTGGTATTATATACCTAATTAGACAAAATCAGACAAATTTGGCAAAATGGCTATAAATTGTTAACATAACTCTACACATTGCTTCTCATTGAGAAAGAAATGGTGGCACAGACCTACCCCCTTTGCCCATAGGATCACTGTTCACACAAAAATACAATTAGGAAAACAAGTAGAAAACAGTACTTTCATCCCCCCCTAATTTTGAGATTAAGAGTACGATAATTAATGATAACATATTCTGTCATCACATAACTTTACTCTAGGCAACATTTGTTTTCTTACAAAAGTTATATTATTTGTACCTTAAATTTACTGTTTATATTATATTCTCACTGTAATTATCATTTCAATGATCAAACGAATGACAAGCAAGCATGATTAAGACCGCGTTCCCACTGGATCCACAAATGCGAGATCAGGATCAAGCAGCAGGATTAGCCGCACGCTGAAATCGCGGCCGCGTTCCCACTTGAGTATGATCGCGCATTGATCCCCCTTTTGGGAACGGAAGTGGATTCAAAGTTACCAACGCAGGTCGGTTTGGGTTTAGTGTGGATGCGTTGTACAGAACGTGTACCGTAATTTTCGGATTATAAACCGCGGTTTATACGTTGATTTTGACCTTCGGCTTATATGCCGATATATTATTATTGTAGAAAGAAAAAAAACAGCGTACATTTTTTTAAGAAAGATCGTTTGTAAAATATTCTAAAAACAAATACAAAACAGACAGGAAAAATCATACACCGCCAAACTCACTCTGAAAATTCTTTTAAAGTTTTGCCTCGTTTTTATTCCTAGATGAATGGGTCACAAAAAGTCCCATTTCTACTCCATAGTTTTTTAAGGAAATCCGTCTGTTCAACAAGACCGTTTTTTGTCCATATTTATGAACACTTTGAACATCAAAGATAGTCCAGCGGCTTTTGAAAATAATTGTCATCCTCGGACCCATCATATAATCCGTAATGTCTCACAATATAGTGGGGTCGATCACAAGGCACGATCGTGAGTACGAGGTACGAGATAGCTGCAAAAGAAATATAGTCGGGTTGCCCTTCCACACAGAGAAAAATCACACGCTAAATGTCATTGCAAAATGGCTTACTTCTGTCTGGGTACCGGCTGCCATAGTAAATGCGTGTACAGACATCGTTCTGAATAATAAACGCATGCCGGAGATGGGTGCATGCTTTTTAGAGCAGACTTTGATACGACTCGTGTGTGCTGCAGCCGCTGCCAACTCACACAGCATGCAAGTAGTTGGTATCGTCACACGACGTCAATACTGCTTTATGCTTTACTTGCAATTCTTATAATGTCACCAAATGCGTAGTGCGTGCTGGGAATAGAAGAAAAAAGAACACCGTTTTCGCGCCATTCGGGCCTACCGTACCCGGGATGTTCGCCCTCAAATTGCGGGTCTGATCGCCCTTTGCGTTCCCACTAGACTTTTGATCGCCCATTAATCCAAAAGGGCGATCAGATCCCGCTTTAATCCTACTCCCGAGGTGGATCAAATTTGCGGGGTCTGATCCTGATCGCCCTCGCGTTCCCACTTACGCTTGATCGCCCTTTGATCGCCCTTTTCGAGAAATTGCGGGGTCTGATCGCCCTTTTCTCGAATTGCGAGATCAATGCGGGGTCCAGTGGGAACGGGGCCATAGTTACCAGGTCTACCAGGGCAACAATAGTAAAATTATTTATGTAATCCATAATAGTTCTGTGGATACCATTGAGAACAGCTTTATACTGATGCCCTAAAATTATGCAAACACTGCTAAACTATGTGGGCTCGATAAAACCAAACATCCAGATCAGCTTTTTACTTCTGCCAAGTAAAGCCATCTTCAGTTTGTGAGCAAGTCGACAATAATTCAAATTTGCATACGTGTATCACTTTGTTCAAAAGCGTTATAGAGTGCTACAGTGCAAATTGGTGCCAAACTACATATTCCAATATGATGCAAATCTTGTGTGTATTCAAACATTTTTGTAGGCACACACACTGTTTTAACATCTGAAGAAAAAAACCAAGTTGCACACTTTAAAGGGTTTCAACAATCAAACATTATGCACAAGACTTTCAGAGTCTATAAAAGGAAGGGTCTAAAAATCCAAGTACTGACCACAGTCAAGGGTGATACATTGAAAACCGTAAGGCTGGCTCTTTCACTGAGAAAATGGCCTCCTAGTAGTGAAAACAGTCATTACAAATTGTGTTCATTATTCTAGAGAACTTGTTAACTTCACTTATGGTAGTTTTGGAGAGAAAACAATCTTTGTGGCTTCTAAAAACATAAATTAAATGAAACAAAAAATAATATTACAATAAAATAAGATAAACCTCGACTGTACATGTGTTAGAGTCTAAATTTAAATGGAGAAAACATGGTCAGCTTTATTTGTAAAAATCATTCTGTCAAGCAACTTAAACAAAACATATTTTGAGATGGAACAAAATTATTTTCATAATGGTTGTTTAAGAAAAAAGGTCAAAATGGTAACACTTTACAATTCCTTATTTACATTTTAATTTGGAGATGTGTTTTATTTACTTTGAGAAGAAAGCACTATTTACAAGCCTTACTGTTATCAAATCTTAAATGTTAGGATAAAAACTAGCTTCTAACCACACCTCACTTAGTAACCATACAGTATTCAGGTGACTCATAACATTCCCAAAATCAATGTACATCAAACTACTCCCAACTAAAATCACAGGAATATATGGTATTCCTGGATAAAATACATACTGTCCCTTTTGTTATAAGCCCTTGATTAAAATGTGGAGATAAGTACACAAATCAGCAGTTGTAATCGTGGTTATATTTACCGGTACCAGAACCCTACAAAAGCGCGACCATCCAATACTTATGAAACTAAACAAAGACCTTTCTTCTGCAACGTCATAGCCGCAAGTTTTGCTGACCAGTGGTTGTCAAAAGTACAGGCCGTCTTCAATACCCCCCCCCAAAAAACAAAAAAAAGCCACCACCACAATTTATAATTTACAACAATGCTGCTATAAATTTACCCATATCACTGATAAATAAGTTGTGCTAGCCACAACCAAAAATTCATATATTATAAATGAGAAAAAAACAAAGTGTTAAAAAAAAAAGGGACAAGTTGTGCTCACTCTGTGATACATTTTGTGATGCTCAAGGCTGCCAATACAAAATGGTGGTCTATGTTTGTCAACAAAAGAAAGGTTTATAGCAACATTTTTTAACTGAAGAGGACACAAATAATCAAGTTATATCTATGGCTCTATTTTTCCCTTACTCTGCAGTACTGTATTGAATATCCTTAAAGGGCGCTTTATAAATGCCTAGTTATTATTGTTATTATCATTTGTGCCTTGAATCTTGCAATCATTATCTTAAAAAAGTTTGTTGAAATCAATGCTGTAGTTTGTTTGAGATGCTTCCATGGTAGCTTTGGGCACTAAAAAAAAAACCAAATTAAAATGGTCAACACCTATCTAACTTTCATTGTTTAGTTTGAGTTGTCGTAATGAGAACGAAATGCCTTATTACTCAAATTGCATGCTTCTAGTCCATCTTGAAGTTCCTCAACAGGGTAATCGAAATCAAGCTTCTTACAAGTAGCATTGCTCTGATGATTGTTATTTGTGGATGGTGTAGAATCATCATCATGGGTACAATCTGCATAGGGCCTTTTGGGGGTTGAACCACTTTGAACTGGTTCGTTTCTCTCCGACTGGGAAGTACCATCTCCATTATTATGTAATTGAAAATCATAACGTGGTTGAGCACCATCAGATAATGGTTGGTTGATATCATTTGGACTGGGTGTGTTGTTTGTACTCATAGGCTGTACTTCTTGTCCCCCTGTCAGTGCAGGCAGCGTTGATGATGAAGGATTTGGCTGATCCCTCTGCTCTCGAAATTTGGCTACTGCTTCAACGGCATCAAGCCTGTTAATTTGCCTCATGAGCTCTTGCAGATCGGCAAGATTACAAATTTTTCTTTCTTGTTCAATTATTTGCAGGATGTTATCAGTAGGAGAAAAATTGTCTTTCCATCGTTGGTTACTCCTATATAATTGTATGAAATTCCCATGGCCAATAAGATCAGCAAGCTTTCTCCAATCATTTCCAAGTGCATTGTCTTCGTCAAGGAGAAGACAAAGTTTTGAATTCAAAGAATATTCGATGATCCTTTTTGGCATTTCGGAAGCCAACCCTTGCCTATGGGCATTGAAACCAGAGTCCACACTAGAACCTGTGATATTGTTGTCATGCATACTAATCACATTTCCTATGGGTCCTGATGGTGCTTGCTGCATTGAAGAAAACTGCCTGGGGTAACTGCTCTGGACAGTCGACTTGGGAGATATCTGAAACCAATGTTGGTATAAAATCACAGTATAAATTAATGAGAGCCAAAACAAAACACTGGAGACATTCAACTTTCAAACCAATAATGGTGGTTTAAAACAACATAATGGAACATAATAGTGAGTTCTGTTGACCTTTCTCCTTAAAATAGTAACTGCTCTGTCATACAACTGTAATATTATTGTCATTAGAGAAAGCCTGTGTGTGTAACGGCTGGATAGCCAGAATATTTGGTCATTGTGGACTAGCCTAAATTAAATTACAGAACACCAGGCTAGTTGAATATCAACACACAGCCCCACATGCCTTCATTAACAAGATGGTATACTTTTTGTTTGTAAGAAACCTCTCCTATACCTAACACATTTACTTTTTGAAACCTAATGCTGCTGTTCTGTTTTTAATAAATGTTTACTCTGCCTGTTTGGATCTTATACAAAATGGATTGAATGGATAACAATCTTAACTTTGCTCAGTTACATCATGCAATATCCGCTACTACTAAATTTGGGATGTTTGGTGCTTTAAAATAAAAGTATTATTTTAAGAAAAGAATCATGAATGTGACTGTAAACAGCAGCATCTCAAAACACAAAATACTTAAAAATAACAGTTATGGAAGATACAAACACAAATTTTGTTGTGTCAGTGCAAAAAAGTTTGTATCTCGCACGAAAATGCTCCGTGCAAAACGTTGTATCTCTCGGCACAAACTTGTTTTGTGTGCACGTTCGGGCTATCAGATACAACATTTTGACAATATCAAACGCGCGCCTATCGGAAGTGGTATTTCAGGAGATACAACATTTTTGCACTGACAAAACAATTTAGTAATGAAGCTAAACCTTTACATGATTTGCGATGTCCAGTGATAATTCGTTATCATTCAGCGTCTGCTTGACCTTTATCTTGCAACTGAACTTCATATTTTCAGTTTTATTTGTCCATGTGAACTTGCATCGATTCCACGAGCAAATATTCCAGATTGTATGAAACGAAAATGACTAGAGGAAAAAAACAAGAAGCATATTGATGAACTTTTTGAGGTTTGAATCCAACACCGAAATACAAATCTAAGGGTATGAGATCAAAGCACTAAAGTCTCAAATGCAAAATTATGTTCAGGATTTTACATTAATTGTGAGTTACTATTGTAAACTTCCATTCACCAATTTGGTGACTAAAATAAAGACAGGAAAAAAATAGAAAATCAGTTTTTGTGACATCGCAAAGACAAAAGGTTCCATGAATTGCATGACCTCATGGCTCATGTATCATGATTCAAGATTCAACATTTGGGATTCATAATTGATGGTTGAAGTCACCAGATGGCGCTGTAAGCCTGTTAAATATGATGACATCATCGATTTTGTAGTTTTCAATACCTATCCCTGAGGTGTATGTGTATTACATAGTGAACATTTTTTAATTTTTTATTCAGTACTTCTAATTTAATAAAATGGTAACCAGAGGGCAATGTGTATATTGAAGACATCACCATAACAAAATATTTGAAAGGGCCAACAGTCGTTAGTCGTTTCAAATACATCAACCTTGTCCCAATTCCCTATCATGTTGGCAACAGAATTGAAATTAAAGTTCCTGATTATTTATTCATGTCAACTTCCAGTTTTATCCGGTTAATATCCGGGCGAAAGGATAATTGATACTTATTTTTTACGTCCCCCGGGGGTGGGGTATGGTGGGTGGGTTTAATATCCAGGCGAACGGATAATTGTTCCATGTTCTCGCTTACTACACTACTGAGTACGGACCTGCCGACGGCCGCGCACACCATGCCACGCACACGGCGGAGACCCGTCCACTGCGTGCGATGCACGCCTAGAGAACAGATCAGATGGGGGGAGCTTTAAACACCCGAGTGTCACTCTCCCGGCCGTGCATCCAGCCAAAGAGAACGGAATACGGTTCGCGCAAAAATTATAGAATCGCAGGATTTATACAGGAAATTCGTGTAAACATGTCAGTAAGGCCATAAACGGAGGTCAGCCGCTCAACCGTCGACTTGTCTTGGCCATCTGTCGAGTTGTCTCAAAGTCGAGTTGTCTGAACCGTCGACTTGTCCGAACGGTCGAGTTGTCTGAACCGTCGAGTTGTCTGAACCGTCGAGTTGTCCGACGGACGAGTTGTCTGACATCCGTGCATGTACAGGTTCAGCGTGTGCATAGGGCCTACATGTGTTAATACATTAATACACTATAGTGCCATCGTGCATTGTCAACGTGAGTCAAGAGACACATGCTCTTTAAATTTAATGTCCAGTTTTGACCAGATGTAAAAATCAAAATGTTGTCATCTCTGTGCAAAAGTTTGAGCAGGCACACTCATCTATAACCTGGTGCAAAAATTTGAGAAAAAAATACGTGGTTTTTGAGATATGAATTTTGTGAAATTTTCAACTTCCGGTTTGAACCAGAAGTCAAGGTCAAATGGGGTCATGCTCTATGTAATGTTTGTTGAACTTTTAATGACCTATCCAATGGTGTATAGATTGTAAAAATCCAACATGTCGTTCATGAGCTATGAATTTTTACAAATATTAAACTTTGATTTATTGTAATTCGATACCTGATGACGTCATCATAACATCATTAAGTTTGTGTCGTCTTGATATTGAGGTTCAAATGTCTGATGAGTTTCAATGTTCAATTCAATTTGAATCTTAACTTATGCTGTAGATAAGCTCGAAAATGATGTTTTTTAAGAAAGAAAGAAAAAAAGCAAACTTTGACCTGGGCTTGATTGGGAAGAAAAGGTCAGATTAGGAAGATTTAGGCGTTAACTTGTTAAATGTTGCCCCAGTCTTGATCTACAAGATGCCCAACTATGAACATCATAGCTTCCAAATTCAATGAGATACAGCGAGTACCAAATGGTCATTTTTAAACTTAAAAAACCTTGTAATTCGACACCTGATGACGTCATCATGACGTTATGACTACTGTTCCGTCTTCATATTGAGGTTCAATTGTCTGATGAGTTTCATGGTTCAATTCACTTTCAACCTTGAGTTATGCTTTACAGAAGAGTTCCAGGGAAGAAGGAGATGCAGAAGAAAAGAAAAAACCCAGAACAAAAACAATAGGTGTTCAGCTGAAGCTTGAACACAAGATGTGTTCATGCTGCTACACGAACACCTAAAAACATTCATGTTTAAGGGACCAGTACATGTTTTTGAGAAAATGGTACTCATTAGTAGACTTACAATTTTATTGTCTGAATTTAGTAACCAACCAGGTGTGTTATGAAACACTTCAACAGCAACAATGCCTTGGTAGAGCTCAAATACTTGATATGGTACTGGTGTATCCAACAGCTTTCCTCCCAATTTCTTCTCATGTTGCTCTATTTTCTGTTGAAGACAAGAATGGTACTTCAGTTAAAATATTACTTCTAAGCCTCTTTTTGCCAGAAGCATTTGATGGTACCTTTTTGAAAATGGCCAACATTATCAGCCATCCACTGTGACGTATTACATATCACACAATTATCATTTCATTTGAGTAACCATCAAAGCTTTATAACAGTATTGGGCCAAATTCATAGAGCAGTTTAATAAACACATAAATTAGCTTTTTGTATAGACCCCTTGCATTGGCCGCCATCGCTGAGGTCAAATAATGGAGATGTGCCTGTGTGTACGCGCCGCGCACAACTCTCATCTAATGATCACAGTGAGGGTACTGTTCGGGCTTGTGATGTCATATGCAATGGGTCTATTATGGTGTTGCTTTGCAGAAACAGGTTACGGGCCTATATATCGTTTATCCTTGGTTTCCTGCAAGTGCTTGCTTAGCAAACATGCATTTTCTGCTAATATTAAGAAGCTGTGTGAAATTTGGCCCTGATGGATTTGCTATCGGCATTGTAACGTGAAATCTGAAGTAAAATTGAAATAATTACCAGCCAGTTACTCCCATGGAAGTCGTACAGGTACAAGCGGATCACTTGGTCATCCACAAATGAGTCAATGTCTTTACCAAATGGAACAAACATTATTTCCTTGCCTAAGGTTTCCACTTTGTCAACCGTGATGCTGAAACTTGTAAAATGACAGGTATGCAAACGAAAGTATCTACCATCGCATTCAGCCTGGACATCAGAGCTGCCACCCTGTGACAGTCTTTCCCAATCAGGCTCTTTCTCTGTCATAGAAGGAAACAAGTTTCAAAATTTCATTCTTCCCGAATCTACTCAGACCGGAGATAGCAATGCAGGTGCTATTAACCCATGACAATAGTGTTGGTTCAGTAGTAATATAATGTCCTTACTAACAGTGCAACTTGTATCAGTTTAATAAAATTACCATATCTGTAACCCTCTCCTTACCAATTTACTTTGACATAAAAACAACTGCTGGTTACTGACTTGCCGAATCATTCAACTTATTGAAAGGTTTGTATCTAGTATTCATTTTCTACAACTATTTTTAACTGGTTTATCTTTTTAGCTTACTGTGTATTTTGGCTGGTCAAGACGTAATTGTTTGTAAAATTGTTCAATTATCATTGTTTTTAATTTAATTTATGTCGTTTAATCCATTTTTGTTTGCTTGTATTTCAGCGCCTTGAGGCGGAACCGATCTGCAACTGTTTGCGCTTTATAAATCTCTCTTTATTATTATTATTATTGTTTTTCAGCATGGAGCACATTTCTTACACAACAGCACACACTGACTCAGAGGCGTGTCGTGGCAAAGCGGATAAGAACACCAAACTCAAGCTCTGGTGTTTCTGATCAGCAGAGTGTGGGTTCGAATCCCAGTTGTGACACTTGTGTCCTTAAGCAAGACACTTAACCACATGCTTTTTTAAAATTTAAATTTAAGCTCAAGAAAGCTTTGAGCCAATCGAAGATCTGCAATAATTATTCTCTATAATTCTATTTATTTTGACTGTAACATGCCACAACTCTGTTGAGAGAAAAGACATTTTTAGAAACTAAAATGAGAATGTTTTAAATGGATCTGAAAGTCAACAAACCTTCATCAGTCTGACTGCAATGAACTGTCACCTTGCACTTCTCAGGATCAGGTAGTATCGCACAGTGAGGAATCTTGAGGGTTACTAGCTTTAGAAACGTGAGGCCAGTTGGGTAACAGTTGACAATCGGTGCCACATTCATGTCAGTGCTGTTCAGTGGAGGTATGTGACGGTCATTCCAATCAACACTCAGCACAATCTCTTCTTCCTGACCCTCGGCCAGGGCACCTGGCGGGATCTTTAAGAAGATGTCACATTTGGTTAGACTGATTGTGCCCCCTCTATGATCGATGCGTTGTGTCGCTCTTGGAGGGTGTAACTCTTCTCTGAAGGTATCATCCTCAACTTCATCGTTATCATCGTGATCATGACGGTCACCTTCTCTATTTCCATCTTTAGACGCACTCTCATTTTCATGCTGGCTTCTCCCAAAGTTTTGATTGCTCTCTGCTCCCTGCTGGTCATCTGTTGAATTAAAAGCTTCTGGAGACGGGGTTTGACATGTTGGCGTGCTTTTTCCATCCTTCCCTGCATGAGATGTACACCTCTTCTTTTCTAAACTATCTGTAGGTGTTGACTCCTTATAAATGCTTGAGTCACTCTGTTCTGAAATAGATGCAGGTACAACTAAATCAGAAATGCAACTTCCCACAACTGGAAAACCACTGTCTGTGTTTGGTTCCCAGACTACCTTTCCGATTGGCTTAGTTTCTTCTCCCTGGTCACAAAATGTGTGGATATAATGACTTGATAAACGAGAAAGTAGAATACCACTCTCAGAGTGCGAAGGTACTTGGGACAAATCCTCGTCATGTTCAGAAAATATCTCCGAGGATGGAGGTGGAATGGTAGTTGTGTGTCCCGGCTCCTTTACTGTGTTCAACATGTAGTTGTCTTTATAAGGCACTTTTGCTGTATTTTCCTCTTTGCAGACTCCCGTTCCTTGTGCGTGGCAGCCTTCTGCCCGTAACAATGGGCTATTTTCTCGTGAAGGGGAGTGCCGTTTGAAATCATAGATGTTCTCCTCTGTTATGGTTTTGCAACTACTGGCGCCACTGGCCGCCATTAACACTTTGTCGGGCTCCTCTCTGTAACACTCATGAGATGGTAAACCATTAGGAATGGACTCTTTTGGATTATTGAGATTTGTCAAAGACAAGTATCGACTAAGTTGATCAGGGTCGACTCTACCATCTGTTTCACCAATCTCTTCCTTGGAATTGAACCCTCCCAATTTCCTCTCCTGTAAGGATTGTCCAGCAGGCAATGACAAAGAGGTTGATTTCCATAAATTGTTGTCGTCCTTTCTTGCAGGTGTCTTTGGTTTCTGCTTTCGTGGTTTAATATCAAACCCTATGGTTTTGGGGGTCTCATCCCAGTCCGATGTGCTCTTGTCATCATCTTGATGCAATTCTCTAGTGGGTACCACTGAAAAAAATTTTAAAAAATAAAAATGAAAGGAAAACTTTTGGTACCTTAACATACTGCATAAAAATAATTGTGCCTTACTTAAGGAAGATTTTGCACAAATGGATCTGTTGCAGTGCAGACAACTGTTTCTAACAAAAGATTATTTGACAGATCTGACAAATTCGATAGAATACACAGATTAAAGGGTCTGTATACGTTTGGTAATGACTATGAAAATTAATGGTAATTAAAACTTATTTGGTAAGAAGTACAGCAGCTTTGGATAGAATAATGCATTTTGAGAAACTTTTCACTTCAAAGTACTGCGGTTATAGAAAAAGATATCACTTTCTATCCCCCCAAAAATTTGAATCTGAGAAGCGTTACTGCAGTTATGTTTCTCAGATTGGGTATTCCAATTGCAGATTATTATTTCTGTGTGGACATAACCATTCCAGACTTTCGGCATTATCTCAAAAACACTACCACCTTTTGAAATTAAATTTTCACAGGTTAGTTTTATGATAAATATATACAACTATGTAGGATTGAAACAAACAGTGGGTTCCACTTACCAAATGTGTACAATCCCTTTCAACAGACTTGATAAATTTAACAGATTAGACGAAATTTAACAGATTTGAAAATGAACTTACACGGGGGTACATTTGTCACAGCTCCCAGACAGCTGAAGTAATTAGCAAAGATTGGTTCTTTCTGCTTAACTCTGCGCTGGATTCTATTCACAACTGAAAAAAACCCCAAACAATTACTTGTCTTTGGAAATAATTGTTAACAATACTTAACAGGTTATACATGTATGTATCTAGTAATTTACACTACGTCAAACCAACCTGTCAATTTTTATAATAATGGCCTCAAGTTTCGAGTTTTGACCCTAGCAGAGTCTTTCTCAATGACGGGATATGCATTGTAACAAACACACACCCAATAAATCAAGGACTTCTCTCCCATTGTTTGGACTTGGTATTTTTTTTAGCAACATCCCCATTGGTGTTTTACACAAAAGGGAACTGAGGACTTTCTCGCTCTGTTAAAACACCTGGATCCCTTTAAAAAAAATAAAAAATAAATTATGAAAGTTCGCTCCAAAACAAGGCTAAAAAGCCACTCTTGGTAAGGGGCTACAAGAAGAACATTTTAAGATGAAAATAACTCAGGGGAGCTAAAGGTAGAAATTTGTATTCCTCTTAAAACAGTCTAGATTGTAGGATGGAGGTAAACATGCACCAGGCAAGGAATTCCAAAGACTGTCACCAGGGGTACTTTGCAACCTACTCCTGGGGCTACCCCCTTCACAGCCCGTAAGGATGTAGGCATGAGTATCATCCACTAGGTGCCTGGCTTGTAGAGCAGAATGCACTACCTTCCCAACTTTTTGCGAAGCAATTGTGGTTAAGTGCCTAGCTCAAGGGCATTAAGTGTCATGACTGAGATTCGAACCCACATTCTGCGGCCGACAACACCAGCATTTTAACATTGCTGTAATGTTCCCTTACCCCATCTGCAGACCCTCGTTATGATTGGCTGAACATGTGTCATGTGTCATGTATTATTATGCAATGTAATGCCACCATGCTCTAAAACAGTTCTATTGAGTCTAAAAAGTAAATTTACTATTGAATGTTTTTATATGCATCTACATGTAATATGTTTTACTGTGACCATGTGGTCTGATGAATGGACATCAAACACAGCACTCTGTGAACACTTTCTTCTTAATACATAAATCAGTGTTTCCTTGATACCATATATCTTTGTTTTCTGATACACTTGTCTAGCAGCTTTGAGCTGCAGTGAACCATCAGAGTTCTTCTTTTAAGAGCTTACTCTAATTTTCATTCTGTTCATTGACCTTGTTAATGTCTGTTGGGCTCAAAATGTCACTGTTGTGGTATGTGTTGAATGTCTTGAAAAACAGGCTAATAGTAGGAGGGTTAAAAAAGTAAATAAATAATGAAAGAAACATTGTGCGCACATTGTCCTGTTTGCAGGCGAGTTTTCAGGGGGGGGGGCAAAAAACATACCTTGTGTGGTAGGGGTGTATGTGTACTTGACCGTGTTACTGCAGGAATTGTCCCTCAATCGGATCTCTACATTCACAGTATTTGGTTCGGTAATGCTGCGGTTGTGAAATGGCGGTGTGTCGATCAGTATCAAAGCTTGCTGTAGAAGTCATGTACAGAGAGGACAGAATCAGTGTAAGGCCATTTTTTTTTAATTACTTGGATTACGGAATCGCCGCCCGAAAAAATCATGTTTTGGAAAAAAAAATTTAAAATTCCACCCGAAAACTTCAATTTTGTGTGGAAAAAAAAGAAAAAAAGAAAAGAATAAAAAGGGAACCGCAACACGATCGTGTTCAAATCAAATAATACTTTCGGGCGCCGGCAATCGATGTACAATGGAAACCAGACCAATTCCATGCATTCACATACAAAATTAATTGTGAGTCCGTTTACAGACCATAATACTTGACCAAAATCATCATACTACATGTACAGTAGAGTTGTACATGGACCATTAGTTACACGTACACTCGACCAAAACTCATGCAATATCGACTGCTTGACGAACGACCTGACGTGTCTGCGCATGCTCGGAAAAGGGTTTTTCCCTTGACATCGCTGGTGCGCGGGGTATTTACTGTCAAAGTGTACAGCACTGTCGTCCCTGGTCCGCATGCACATTCCGTCAACAGCATGGTCTGCCGGAGCACAGTTCCTTGAAAATTTAAGCTTGTTTACAAAAAACTACGCAACGTGTAGGCTGTATTTAACAAAAATGACACAATTTAGGATAACCTGGATGAACAGTAGGATTATTTTACTGTATAATGTAAGATTTGTTTCCTCTTTATTTGTTTTATTTGGTTGTTTTCGGGTTAAGTTTATGCAGGGCTCTTGCGCGAAGTCAAAATGCTGTGATGATGACGCAATGGTTTATGATCACATGTGCGGTTATAATAAACAATTTTTTAAACCCTACATTTTGTTTCTGAAACGGTAACCGACCGTTTTAGAAATGGTTATACGCTTACAAAAATAATCGTAAACGCATAGGCTATAGATTTTTATATACTGCATGTGTTTTTAGAAGCCGTTCGGGTGCTTCGGTATTTTTATTTATTTTATTTTATTTTTTCCCCTGCCCGCCCAGTTTTGTGAGCTGGAAAATACGTAACACCGGCCATGGTTTTTTTTTTTTTTTTTTTTTTCCCGCTCCCCGCTCATTTTTTGCAGCTTAGAAATCCGTAATCCAAGTATTTAAGAATAAATGGCCTAAGGGCTATGAGGCATGGGACCGCTAATGCTGAACACATGTGATGCCCTGTGTTCTAATCAGGCGCTTCTCAGAAATAGTAAAACTATATTAACAGTGAAGACAACCGAAAACATTAGCCATGATAACAATGTGATAGGACGTCTTAAATATTCTATACGTTGAGAATACTTACCACGTAGGCCCAAATTAGGCGGAATTTGAAAGCTCTTATTCTCGTTTATTTGATAGGCAAATAATTGTTCAAATTTGTTGTGTCGGTGCAACAAGGTTGTAACTCAAAGTCATATCTCGTGCGAACAAGCGCCGTGCATACTTTGTGTGTACATTATTTAAGTGAGATACAACCTTTTGACAATATAAAACTAGGGTTTCACATACATTTAGCAGATACGACCTTGTTGCACCGACATGACAGATTGATGGCAACTTTTTGAACCATTATTAGAGCTCTGGTTTTAATGAGAACATTATGAGTTTCTCTGATAGATAGAGAGAGATTTAGACATATCTCTAATTTCTACTTATGACACAATATACTACTCAAATAAAATTATATGAAACTATTTGAATACAAAAGTCTTCTATCTTGGATCAATCAATCTTGTGATTTAGGTTCTGACGCCAATAACACAATAGGATAAATATAGGCACCGATGGTGTGTCACACTTTCCAAAAGGGTTTCATTTTCAAAGAGTTCATAAAAAGCATTTTAACGAAAAATAAAAAGCATACCCTATGTTTAGTCTGGGTGATAGTTATTATATCTGCAAATGCCTGCCAGCTGATTCTCGGATGAAGACTCGCATAGTAGAAAAACACCAGAACATCATCTGAAATAAAAAAATTCATATTTGAAGCTTTGCATAGTTCAATTCAATGACAGCAAAACAGTTTAAGGAGCCACAACCGGACAAAAGTCTTAAGTTCAAACTGAGCCATGATTTTGGTGACTCTGAAGGATTTGGACTCAAGTTCAACTTGAGTCTCAATCTTGGCGACTCAGAAGGACGCAGATTCAAGTTCAAATTGAGTCTTTTTTGGTGACTCAGAAAGACCGAGTTCAGATTGAGTCTTAATTTTGATGACTCAGAAGGAACCGAACTTTAGTTCAAATTGAGTCAAGATTTTCGTGACTAAGAAAGATTCGGACCCGAGTTCAAATTGAGTCATTATTTTGGTGACTCAGAAGAACTTGAACTCGAGTTCAAATTGAGTCATGATTTTTTTTGACTCAGACTCCACTTGATTCGATTAAAACTAGCGTTGCTTTATTATTATTTGATTTTGTTATTATTTAATTTGATCCACAATAAAGCAAAACGTATATTCTTAGCAACAGTAGCAACAGTTTCTATTTGAACATTATACATGTATGTGTAACTAGCTAGTTTTTGTCAATCCTGGCAAACCTGGATTGTTGATGTATTTTCTGTTGTCCTCAGTCTTGTTAGTACTTTATTATTCCCACTTTTTACTGCCTGCCCTTTTTTTAAATCTAGATGTATCCCCTTTTACGGTCTTTCTAGATGGTTTTCCTTTTAACTATTAATATTTTAAAGAATTTTATCCCATTCGTAAATACTTGTTTTCTTGTATTTTATGTTAAATTGCCAAATGAAAAATATAAAATAATAATAATAACTATATTATGAAAAGGTGTTTTCACAGCATTTTGAAGTGTCATCCTAAATGTGTAACTCACTACCCGATCAAAATGAACACATTTTTGCTTACCAGTTTTTAAGTTGGAGACCAGCAGAGTGACTTCAGTTTTGCCATGAACTGTTCCTTTGCACTCACTTATGGACATTATTCTAGGGTCTCTCAGCGGAAAAGGATCTAAAAGTAAAACAAATCAAAACTTTCAAAACCAGGGTTATCTTTATAATTTATTCCTATTAACCCCTTGCACAACGCGAAACACACCTCCGCAAAATGCGCGGAAACCATTTCCGCCATTTTGGGAGTCAATTCCTGTGCGTCCATTTTGACTTCCGAAATGACAAACAGGGCCCAATTTCATAGCGCTGTTTAACGGTAAGCAAACTTTCGTGCTAACTGTAGCAGAAAAATTTGCTTGTTCATAAGCGTATTTCACAGGTTAGCACGAAAATAAGCGGGCATCTTGTGCGTTCACCATGGATTTGCATTGTAACGTCATTCATTTTCATACAGTAAGCACCGGAAGGTTAGCATGTCTTTTTGTGTGCTTACGGTTAGCAGCGCTATGAAATTGAAACTCGCTCAGTTAGCACAAAATCGGCCGTTAAGCAGCGCTATGAAATTGGGCCCAGGATAGATTCGCGCAAGTGCGCTCCAAGTCGTTCAAGGGGTCAATATGCCAAGTTACAGCTAACGTTTTACGTCTGAAACTTTGACCTATATACACATCATCTGACATTAAGTAGTTAAAAATTACTTTGCTAGGGTCAAAACTTGAAACCAATAACAATGTTTACATTTATACCACAGGTAATTTTTGTTGGTAAGAAATGTGCTACATTATGGTTTCTGGGTTTCGATTTCACAAAGAGCTAAGATTGATCTTAACTATGTATGAATCTTAATTGCTAAGCAAAGTGTGATTTCACAATACAATTCACTATGATGATATTGACAACTCGTCTTAAGATGAATCTTAGTATTTTGTGAAATCGAGCCCTGGGGCTGATTTCACAAAGAGATACGACTAGTCTCATCTGAAGTTAGGACCAGTAACTGGTTTTAACTTAAGACTAGTCCTATCTCATAGCATTGCCTAGGACTAGTTCTAAGTTAGGAAGAGTTTTGTGAAATCGAGCCCTCAGCCTATTAATACAACACGCATCACACCAATGTCTTTACCTTTAGTGTGAATGTGTCTTGTCAAGACGGGTTTAAGGATGACGGAGTAGTCATGGACAGCATCTTGAGGCAGGGCTTGGAAGCAGATCTTGACTGACCTCAGGTCGTAATCCCTTAGACTCTTCATTCTAAACTCCATCTCTGAAACAGAGGCAACACAATCAGGATTGTGATTAAAATTCAAAATCCTGAAAGTAAGTGACGATCTCCTCTTGGTCTGGAGTGAAATTCCAGGGTGTTACATTTTACAGGCATGTGGGCGGGTCATGGACAAAAAAGAGGAAAAATTGTTTTTAGTTAGCGAGCACGTAGCGCAAATTGTAGGAGTCCCAAATTTATCAGGCCATCCAGCTGCATGCCTGATTTTAGCGGATTTACAGACACTCCACAACACTATAAATGGAAAAGTACTGGGCCCAATTTCATACAGCTGCTTAAGCAGAAAAGTTAGCTAAGCACAACAAATTATGCTTACCAGAATAAGGTTACCAGCCAAAATACCAAGACTCATTCAAAAATTTTTGACTGGTATCCTGCTAATTTTTGCCAAGCACAAAATTTGTCAGCAAAATTGTCTGCTTAAACAGCTCTATGAAATCGGGCACAGATTTGAGCACAACAGGGCTAGTTCTTTCATCCTCTGATTGTATGTTCATGGCTTTAACAGCAGAGAGACATCTGTGATAAAAACCCTCAAATAATAAAATAAAAAAATCCTCACAAATCATACACCTGCAAAATATGTGTACTAGGAAATTAATGCCAGGAGTGGATTCAAGCCAAAGAAATTTGAATAGCAAACTAATTTCTTAAAATATAGTTAGTACCCACTTGCGGTCAGCCATCTTTACAAAAAAAAACCCTTTTTTTTTTAATTCACTGCTATGCGTTATGCGTAAATACCAAGTGCAGCACATAGGAGTTTTATCCAATGCCTTGCATGATTAGTCAGTGAACCACTTGGCTGCGTACAAAAATTAGAACACTTGCCCCAACTCGGGTAAAACCCCAGTTGCCCTAAAAGATGGCGTAAACCGCAAACTATACAAGTTTCATGTGGCAAAACTTAAAATGCTTGAAAACTGAATACAACTCAGTCTTAGTAGGGCATGGGTACTAACTTTAATTTTAATGGAAGGCGAAGATATGTTGAGGGCATTTGAAAGTGTGTAATGTTGCTCGTCAAATTCATTGTCGTTAATTTCATTGCCAGTTCAAAATGACTTAAAAAATTCGGAATAATGTATTTTAATTTGTGAGTGTAAGGGGGTGTTGAAACCGAGGATATTTACAAAAGGGATCCAGGTGTTTTGACAGATCCAGAAAGTCCTTACCTAGCTTTTACAAAACCAGTGGAGACATTGTTTTAAAAAAACTAAGTCCAAACAAAGAGAAGTCCTTGATTTATGGGGTCAGCAAACATATGTTGGTGTGTGTGTTGAAAGTGGTTGAAAATTTAAAAGCAGTCTCACAAGCAAACCATTAATTAAAAGAAAAATGATCATAACCTGGTCTAAGCATTCAAGACAGGGAAGAAAATTCACTTGTAAATAAATAGCTAGTTGCCTTTACCTGGTACAAGTTGTTTCAGACGGTCAACACGATTCGAGAGCACCTGCTCCATTACTTTCCAAGACACCTTGCGAATTGACAAGCCCGGAAAACTAGTTTGAGAAATATTTGAAAAATAAGATTGATCAAACTTTGAGCAAGTCTCTTAATATGGCTGGAACTATATGTACCTTCAGGAGTGAGGAAGTCCTGTTGGTGTGAACAAAAACAGAACACTGCAGCAGAATTGACATTAAGTACATCTTGATGAGTACAAGTTAAATTACTTTGCCATGAGTACAAGTACAAAACCAAGACACTTTTCTGTGAGTATGAGTACTAATAAATACAAGAATGTTTTTAGCATGAGTACGAGTTTTTGAGCATGAGTACAAGTACAAGTTTTTTAACATGAGTAAGAGTCAAATTTTTGAACATGAGTACGAGTACGAGTTTTTGAATATGAGTTTGAGTACGAATTTTTGAGAATGAGTACAAAAACAAGAAACTTGTTAGTATGCTTATCAGTTTGATCACATGTTCATGAGAGAATGAGTACACATAATAATGCAGCGTATTTTGTGGGATCAGGACTGACATTGCCTCCTTTTTAAATTATTTCCTTTCAAATTTAAGCCGAATTTGTAAGCATAGTTTGGGCGCCCATCAGTTCAGATGGGGCTACTCCGACCGTGAGTACAAACGGTGGAATTGAATTGTGCATTATGGCTTCAAATTGTAATAACATGTTACCAAATTTTGAATCATTCATTTGTTTACCATGTAATAGGCTTGGCAAGCCGCCAAGTTTTAGACTTGCTTTACTTTTATATAGGCCTTGGCAAGCTGCCAAGTATAGGCCGATTTAACTTTTGTTTCTTTTGAAGGAAATTGTTAGGGCAAAATTGCCCTTTAATGTTTGTTAACTTTTCCCGTTCAGACAATACGGAGCCCCTAAAGGGACATCAAAAAAACAAAAAAAAAAAATTATCTCGTGCGCACGACATATTATCTCGTGCGCACGACATATTATCTCGTGCGCACGACATATTATCTCGTGCGCACGACATATTATCTCGTGAGCACGACATATTAGCTCTGGCGCCCGTCCTACTATCTCGTGCGCACGACATATTATCTCGTGCGCCGCGACTTATTATCTCGCGCGCGACATATTATCTCGTCGCCGCGACATATTATCTCGTGCGCACGACTTATTATCTCGTGCGCACGACATATTATCTCGTGCGCACGACATATTATCTCGTGCGCACGACATATTATCTCATGCGCACGACATAATTCGGGATTCTTGGAAGCAGCCAGTCGTCACGCTGCCATTGTTATCACACACGTGAAACACACAACACAGACATAACAAGGTCAAGGAGATCGAAAGATTGGAAAGACAACTGTTCAAAGGCCCTGTACACTATTGGTAAGATCGAAAAACACAAATGTTTACACATTCACACACAACTTACATGATTTAAAGTAAGTAATGGTTGAAAGGGTTCCTTCAAATATTTCTGCCTAAAATGCTATCGTTTCTGAGAAATGAGTAAAACAATAGTTTTTATAACGCGCGATATTTTGAAAAAACAGAAAACATTTGAGGTTTTTGCCCCAATTCGCAAATATTTACGTGAATATTTACGTGAATATTCACGATTTGTGCCCTAATCGCAAATTTTTACGTAAATATTTACGATTTGTGCACCGTAACGCAAATATTTACGTAAATATTTACGCAAATATTTGCGATTTGTGCACCCAATCGCAAATATTTACCTGAATATTTACGTAAACATTCAAGGTTTGTGCCCCAATTCATAACAAAGTAAGTGTACCCTTCATGTTGTGTAAAAGAAGAATTGTTATTCCATAATCTGACAGACCAAACCACTGGGCACACTTAGTTTGGAGGTGGCTAATTCATACCTAATTAGCCGCTAGAATACACGCCCTCTTCTTGTGTTCTAGCGGCTAATTAGGTATTAATTAGTGATCGGAATTAGCAACCTCCAAAATCGAGTGTGCCCAGTGGTGTGGTTCTGTCAGATTATGGAATAAAAATGTATCTTTTATCCAACATGAAGGGTACATTTACTTTCGGCGAGTGCAGTCATAATAGTAAGTATTTGTGTACTAACGCATGATAGAAAATGGCGTGTATTTTAGCGGCTAATTAGGTATTAATTAGTGATGCGAATTAACCACCTCCAAAATTAAGTGCGCCCAGTGGTAGGGTATATAAGATTATGGAATAAAATTTCATTTTTTTTGCAACATGAAGGGTACATTTACTTTTAGGCGAATGCAAGTTTTTCAACAGTTGTATGTTGGTCTGTGGTGAGGTCTTAATTGTGGCGGATAATTACTCACTAATTGGTCAGCCAAGTATGCTCAGTGATCTATGTTTTTTCAGAATTCTGAAAACAATTATACTAATAAAGAAAGATTATAAAAAAATCGCTCAAATTAAAAAGAATTAAGGGGGAGACAGAAATGTTACCGCCTTGAACTACATGGAACTACTGAATAAGCAGAATCCGCGGATGGAAATTCTGGCCCAATACGCGGCTAGCTTCAATATTCACGGTTCACGGATGACTGGGTTTGAGATTTGGGCACAAACCGTGAATATTACGTAAATATTCACATAAATATTTGCGTTTGGGTGCACAAATCGCAAATATTAACGTAAATATTTGCGATTGGGGCACAAATCGTCACGTTTACGTAAATATTCACGTGAATATTTGCGATTAGGGCACAAATCGTGAGTATTCACGTAAATATTCACGTGAACATTTGCGATTGGGGCACAAATCGTGAATATTCACGTAAATATTTGCGAATTGGGGCAAAAACCTCGAATATTTACGTAAATATTCACATAAATATGTATGTTTGATGTCCCTTCAGGGCCACCATAGTTTTGCCAGGCATAGTTTTGAGTAAGTTAATGTAGTTTTTCTGTGTTTATTTTCTTTAACATTGTACTTGAAGTTGTAGTCAATTAGATCATCTTCCTCCATGATTAGATGGAGTTAATTACTCCGACTAGTGTAGTGCAGCATCACTAAACACATTCTTTACAACTGAGATTAGTCTCTTTGTGAAGCTCTACTTAAAGTGAAAGTAGGCAAAAACAAACAAACAAATAGTCGCAACTCCCGGGGGCCTGTAAAATCAGGGCAGGCAGAGTCGCCTCGTATACCGTGCTATAGCGTCGCCAGGCCCCCTCTACTCTGCTGCATGCACCGCACTGCACTGCACTACACTAGTCGGAGAACTCCATCTAATCATTGACTACACTGGACTACAACTTCAAGTTTCATAGTATTTTTCTTGTGTTCGTGAGAGTATAATGCACTTCAGTACCAGTACGAGTGCAGAGTACTATATTTCAACACTGTAATAACACATCCTAAGCCCTTTTCGAAAACAGGGCTTGAGCTTAGGCTCTGTCAGTTATTTATAGATGTGTGCTTTCCTGATAGAGCTTCAAACAGGCGAGCAGATCCTAAGCTGAAACCCAAGGCCAAGTCGTGGTTTTGAAAAGGGGCCTTGTCCCCAATGACCAGTTTCCCCTCTCCCCTTTTAAACATCCTACAATCCCCAACTACACCGCGCCCCCAGCCGAGTCAGTCAGTGCTATGATGATCAGATCAGCTGGGCCCAATTTCATAGAGCTGCTTAAGCAGAAAATATTGCTTAACAATATTCTGCTTAGCAGAAATGAGCAGGATACCAGTCACAAATTGTACATGTGAGATGGTAGTTTAGCTGGTAACCTTATTCTGGTTAGCATAATTTTGTTGTGCTTAGCTACTTTTTGTGCTTTAGCAACTCTATGAAATTGGGCACTGGGCTTGCTTGAGTGACAACAACAGCATTTTCAACAGTGAACAACACCAACAAGAGGCAAACGTCAAAATCCAGTTAGTAAAACTGCTTACCTTACAACTTCTCCTTTGGCCTTGATGGTCTTGGTACAGACTCCCTCAACACAATCATCCCCTTCCAAAGTGTAAGGATGGGGATATCTGACGTCGTCCGCAACCAGGTACCAGATTATCTTGACGGTTCCACGGAAGTTAGACAGCTTTGAGAGTGAGATGAAAGACAAAGTACAGGAGTGTTACAAGCAAGAACAAAATGTATTAGTCTTAATCTAAAATCATAACAGTACTTATTATGAAGTTTACACAAGAACCAATCCTCAGTGGAGACATTTGCATCTGACATACAGTCAAAATTGAAAGAGAGAATAGCATTTGAAGACTCCCCAAACCGCCGTTGCTTGTTTTGATTGCCACAATCAAAATTAGCCTGATTAGCCTGATATGAATGTGGTGTTAAAGTCCGTAAAAAAACATAAACCGTTTTTATTTGTTTTTCATTGTAATACTATAGGACAACCTAATGTGATGAAATGTTCACAGGTTAATGCGATGGTGTGTTTATTGAAAATAAGATATTGTAAAAAATAGTTAATGGACTGACTTTTCGGCCCTAGCAGAGTCTTTCTCGACATGACAAGACAACACACAGGTATGTAAGTGTAACATAAGCAGTCAAGTGAAAATACATGAGATATTGTAAATTAATTTACTCTTAAAAATAAAAAAACAACAACACCGGAAGACTTGTTATCATGCCAAATTTTCAAGGACACAGGGGTGAAGGGACGATAAAGACATATTTAAAGTGTCCTTTTGTGTGGGGAGGTTGACGTGTTAAAAAATTCCCCGGAATGTTATGTGTGGTACAAGCAACAGTGGTTGACATGTTGACTCCTCGGAGAGCTCACTGTGTAGTGTGCACCATGCATTCACGTTGTCATACTTTGTTGGCCTGCTACAGACAGGGTGGTACGTGCTGGAAAATGTTTTAAAAAGCCGAACTGAAGTGGAATGCCACTCAATGCTTTTTTACCATAATGCATTTCCCTCAGTGTACCGAGGATAGAATAAAAGACAGAAACCCTGCTTCACCAATTAAACTAACTCTGCCAAGATAAATTGTGTCAAAAATACCATACTGTGACTGGCTCCGCTAATCTTTACTCTGCACACAAATTTTCAGAGAAATTTTATTTTCCAATTTTGTCTTTTGAAATGGGCTAACTGGCACTGCTCACTAAAGAAATCTGAACTTCCTCCAATTATGATAGAGCAGAGAAAGTGCTTTCAATTTCAAGCACAAAACCAAGAACGGTTATGTCAGGGATTCAGTGAAAATCAATATTGGATGTATACAATTCAGTGCAGTGTTGTATTCAAGTACTTTTAAAGTCGAGTAGTAAGTACTGCCATGAAGTGGGGTGGCTGAGTAGTACTCGGGTACAATTACTAACATGTAGGCCATTGGGTACATGTACAAGTGTCCGAGTACAAAGGATTTTAATATCCGAGTACCGAGTCCAACAGCTTAGTACTCAGTACTTGGATCTTTATAAAGAAAAGTATTACAAAATGATGTGTCAACACATTTATTGCATTTCTAGATGACACCGTGTGCTTGTTATGATAACTATCTTTTCAAAGACAACTTCAATGTTAATTTTTGCATTGCTTTATTCCTCTATTCCTTATAATATAGCAATGACAGAAATCTGCATTAACACGACATAATATAGACAATCTGTATTTTGACCATGAGTACTTAAAATCAAGTCCAAGTACATTTTTCAGTCGAGTATCAAGTACATGACTTCGAGTACAGGTTATTTTTCAGCCGAGTATCTAGTGTGAACTTCAAGGGGGAGTACTTTGCAAGTCAAGTACGAGTACCCAAAACAGTACTCGAGTAGTACTCCAGTTTGAATTCCAAGTACTACAACATTGATCCAGTGTCATGCTGCCATGTGTCATGTAAGATAGGAGTCAACATTGTGAAACTTTAGTCCATGATCATGTTTATTTCCACCATTTTTCTTACAAAACAAATGGATCCTCCAATACTTTATGCGGAAACTTTCTACAGTAGTAAGAGATTCGAAGCAATATCCCACTTACCAACAAGCTAGGATCAGTCTGGACCTGTGCTTTACTCCTTTCCCCAACAATATACGAGGAGGAGGTTAGCTTCTCATGTTCATTGAGAAAAGAAACCTCCATTGACCTTGGTTGCTCATAGATGTCGACAGTGTAAGACTTGGCGTTCGGTCGTCGTTTCTTCAGAGAAGACATCTCTACGTCATTTTCAAACTTGCGCTTACATGTACCTGGTGGGTAAAGAGAACTCAAATTGACCAAAAAGCAAAACTTTTGTTGAAAGTGTGTGGTATAACTGATGCAAGATGCAACCAGCTGTGGTGTAACTATGGGGGGGGGACACACCTTACCCAAATTGTTGTCCGTACCAAGTCGCCCGTACGTGAAATAGGATCGGTCCCTTAGCCGACCCGATGAGTTTACAGGTGCTATGTTCAGATGCGTGCTGCAATAGAATCTTAACGGTTGAATAGACCCTTCTCAGATGATGTCACTATTTTATTGCCGGCTATGCTTGAGTACTTACACATGTAAGTCAAGCACACGTTTACTAGAACTGCACAAACATGTGTTGAGAGACGCAACACTGGATGGCACTTCGCGTACTATGTGCGTAATACTCCAGCATGACAGACCTCCCGCAGTGCTATAGAAACGGACATCGGTGCAAAGGGTCTGTACTCGCAAATCTGGGTGCATATTTTTTTATTTTTTTCCCCACTTTATTTTCATTTTGGGATATTTAAATTGGGCTTCTTTTGCAAATCAAGTATGAAACACCACTTGCGTGATAATTACAGTGCAATTGGTTTGGTACATTTAAAATGTTGAAAAACAAACAAGGGCAAAAATGGTTTGATCATTGGGAGGATCGAGGGTTACAATCATCTCAAATATATAATGCCGATCGGAGTAAACATGATAATATGAACTATTTTTAGTCTCAATGAATGAAAAAGTGGCTGTCAGATGGGGACATTTTTCTGACTGAAAGCTACCAGAATGTTGAGAATGTTAAACAACTGTCAGACGGTTCACCGACTCAACTCAAGACAACTCAACAGTTCAAACAACTCCGCTCAGACAAAGGGAAGTGTAGCGGTCCATATCTTCAGTATTTTCCCTGTCAAGTTGTCTGAAACAACTGTTGAGTTGTCTCAACTGTCAAGCTGTATCGAGTTGATTCGGTCAAACGTTGGGTTGTTTGAACTCCAAGCTGACACTACTACACTAAGCTTACCACTAGATAAGAGATTCCCCCATGGTGGTTTTTTTTCCAGCATGATCGCCATCGTGCTTCAACTCAAGAAGTTTGATATCTCGAAGAAAAAAGCTTTTCACTTCAGTTTGTCTTTCCCTATGTATCAAAATAAATAATATGCAATCAAATTAAGAAAACACTGTTTGCATCCATGGACAGATTAACTTTTATTTAACAAACATCGTTAGCTGTGGTGCCAATTTCTCTAGCTGCGACTTGATCATAACCCTCCATTCTCCTGACGCACAGTGGGACGGTGGGCCAGGGGGTGATGAAAGTGCGCCAAAATCATGGTTTGGGGTATGTGACGGATTCTCTTGTTTTCTCGAAAGATTTGACCCCCATAAACACTTTTTTTAGAATATTCTTCTTTAAAATAAGGTTTAAGAATTTTGTAAAAGTATTTTTGAACACAAAGAATGTGCCTAAATGACACTAAAACAACAAAAGTGGCTTAGTTTTTTAAAACATGTTTTGAATTTTTTGAAGATGAGAAGACAGTTACAAACTAGTCCAATTTGGCATCATCATTTAGGAAACGTTTGATTCTGTTAAGGTTCCGGATCAGAAAATTGAGAGATTGACAAAGTTGGATTATGTGACTAGTAATTTTCAAGTCATGGTCGAAAACAGCAAAGTAAGATGTTGAAGGCACGCTTATAGGCCTCATGGTTAGGAGAAGAGTCCATGAAGAACTCAGATTTTGTTGAGTTCGTCATCACTGATCGGTTTATTGCTGATCATCCATGCCTGCATCTCCTTTACACTTACTTGTACTTCGTTACTCGGCAGGATCCATAAGTTAGGACATAAACACGTAGGACATAAACACCGAGGAGCAATTTTAGTTAAGTATCTTGCTCTAAAGGACACAAGTGTTGGGATCGCGATTCGAACCCACATTGTGTTGAATCAGCCACCACAACTTGAATTCGGTGCGCTAGACCGCTCAGCCACAACGAGCTACGCGATCACATTTGGCAGTACACATTTGGCAATCTGAACAGAGCACAAGCTGCTCTACTCCTAGAACTATGAGGTTCGTTCTGCTATCACTCCCTCATGATAGCGGAACGAATCTCGTAGTTCTAGGAGTAAAGCTGCCCATCCCCCGGGATAGTTGGATCAAAACAGAAATAAATGCACATCACAGCATAGACACTGGCGTCCTGCAACCAGGGCTAGTTCGTAATCGTAGATGGAGGGTGTCGGTTATAATCGCAAATTACCCTAACCAAAATAACCAACTCATTTCCATTTCATTTTTCCATTGGAACATATTGGGATATTCGCAAGTTGTGTTTTGGCACTAATTACTTTTTACAAAATTGTAAAAAGTAATTAGTGCCAATTTTGGACAAAATAACAAATTGGTCTAAATAACCAATTGTACTTTTTCATAACCAATTGGACAATGTAACCAATTGTGTTTTGCCTTCATCTACATTTAGGGCTTTAAGTATCCACTATGTATGAGCCTCATTAAATGACATTATATCATCAATAACAGGATGATTTGGGAGAGAAATTTTGTTTTCAAGTTACTTACCCTCACAATCATTGGTAGACAACAAACATGTTATGTGCTGAGTTCTTAATCATGCTAAGCACAATCATTAGTAAAATACTTTGTTCCAAGTATACAGTTTTTGGGCTGTACTTTCTACCCATGGTGTGTAATTTTGAACAAATTTGTTTCAATTGGACTACCTTTTTAAAGGTATTACACTTTTGGTAACAGCTCAAAACCAGTGTCCACATTTTGTGTGATTCAACATATGCATGAACAAACAAACCTGTGAAAGTTTGAGCTCAATTGGTCATCGAGGTCACGAGAAAATAGTGAAAAGAGACCTTATGTGTTTTGTTTTTTCAAAATATCGCGCGTGATGAAAACTATTGTTTTACTCATTTCTCAGAAACGATAGCATTATTACAGGCAGAAATATTTTAAGGAACCCTTTCAACCATTACTTACTTTAAATCATGTAAGTTGTGTGTGAATCTGTGAACATTTGTGTTTTTCGATTTTACCAATAGTGTACAGGGCCTTCAAATTATAGCTATAAACTTGAACACATTTGCATGTAAGTGTAAACAATTTATCGTAGGAGGTCCTGTTTTCAGGGCGTCCCTGAAATCGATGCAAATCTTTTACCTCTCTGCGCGCGATGTAAACAGTCCCTAGATACAATTTTTGTGGTTTGACTTGCCAAGCAAAGAGTCTCCTCTCCTTTGACCAAAACTTAGAATTATGTGAGGCTCCACTGGCAAGTTGCACTTGTATTGCAAAAATTTGTGGTATTTTAGGCATTTCTACAAGGTACAAAAATATGTCATACTGTCAAAAATTTTGAAAAGTTTCATCGAACAATTTTTCAATTCACAATTCATGATGATAAAATCATGTGACTTAAAATTCTGCTGAGCATTCTGGGGGAAAAAATACAGAGGCTTAAAGAAGCCATGTGCCTTATATCATTTTCTAACAGTCTGGAGAATTTTTTTTTAAACCCTCATATCATTTATTATTAATAACATTAAAATTTAAACATTGGCTTGGTGATTCAAATATCACTGTTTATTGATATGCTTTATTATAAATGTTAAGAAACATAAAAAGATTCAAAACTTTTTAAAAAATCAGATTTGAAAGCCAAGACTTATTGGCACTTTTTTTTTTTTTTTTTTTTTTAATAGTTTTTGCAAATTACCATCGTAATTTTTAAAATTAAATAAAAAATATTTTGAATAAAATGAAAACAACTGCTGGCTATAGAGTCATACACAACGTCTCACAGAACACTTGAAGTCACTGCAGATGTTTCTTCTGCGTATGGCTTCACCAGGACACCATACTTTCTTGTTTGCCTCGAAAACAGGTAAAACTCAAAACACGGGGACGCTATTGAAGTCATCGAAGATCGGTGCGTGGTGTGAAAGTTTCAATGTCTATCAAGTTTTAATATATTTTTACATACTTCTTATAAACAAAGGAAGGTAATTAGGGCATCAGTTGATATATGGCATCATTATTTTTTTTTTTAATTTAAAGAAAAAGGCATAGTACATCGAAAACCGGACACGGGAGGATACATGTAGTGTAAACATGGAGGAAGGAAAAGCCCCATGGTGTAGTACTGTGCAGGAAAGGCTGTACCTACAATGAATGGTTTTGAATAAACGTTGAGTTCTATATTTAGTATTTATGCATAATTAAATAGATCCCGCCATTTGACAAAATAACCAATTGGACAAAATAACCAATATGAACAAAACAACCAATTGTTTGTTTGCTTTTGCCTACATCTACATTTCAATGCAAAGACAAGTGTACGATCGGATATCATCAACGCAAATTTATTACAGACAAAATTACCAATATTTTTAATCAAGATAATAACCAAACTATTCCTTACCTCTCTACTTCATAAAAGCACAATTCTTTCCTCCAAGAAGATAACAAAATAACTGTTTACAGTTCAGTCAGACTACACCAATGTGTGGATAATGATGAAAAATGACCTAGATAATAATAATGTCAGGAATGTCGCAACACCGCGCCGCGAGGGGAAGAAAGTAGGGGAATTCCCACAACAGTTTGTCACCCAGACCGCTCTGCATACATACACGTGCACATAAACGACCGGACTCTGACTAGAACATGGGAGCGAGTCAACTACCTTCACATGACGTGCATACCTATGCCTCGTGCACCAGCTTCTATCGATAGAAAACGTCACTTGGCGTTCGGAGTCGGAAGCAAAGTCAAAAACAACAACGAAAAACAAGCTGTATGCAGGATTGGACTGTTTACGCCATAGGCCTAAATACATCATTATTGCTATCAATGTGAGGTCCTTTATAGTAAATATTATACATAGATAAGCGCACGAAAAAATGTGAGGACAACTAATGATGGGGAGACTATGTGTATGAGGGCAGCATTGTTCCGTTTGTGTTCCTTTGTCCTACCTCCGTGGTTCTACTGTCCCATCTCTTCTGATAATACCATGCCTTGTTTATGATGTATGTTGTGTATGTTTGTCAGTGTCATTTAGCCTTCGAGATTTAGACTTTGCTGAGGGGGTCTAAAAGCTGTTTGTATTTGTGAATATAGGTCTATTTATTGATGCATTTAGGGCCTATTTGATTTATGTATGCATTTATGTAGGCCTATCGTTCATAAGTGTTTCAGATACTTCCCTGTAGTTGCCCTTGTACATTCGTTGTTATATATAGTTTGTCCCTCTTGTTTCCTCTCCCTATGGTATCTTTTAAAACCATGCTGTTCTTTTCACCAGCAAGCCCGTATTAGCATAATAGGCTAAAGTGTTTTGAAAAATTGAGTATTTCTTGCATATTCTTTATTTATTATAAAGTTACATTTTTACCACATAAAGGCCGCAACATAAAAACAAAATGTATGTGTTTATGTCTTGGGGAAAATAAATCCACATGACTACTCGCGTAGGATTTTCCAACCCACGACCAACACTTTACAGCCCGATTCAAAACTATTTGTGATCAAAATATGCTACGATTTTCAGTCCCACCCTGTTTTTCTTGGTCCAAGCACCGACAGCAATCGTTGTTCCGTCAATGCATACTCTGCATCCCCCTAATAATCACCGTAAAGTGATATTTTCTCAAAATCAAAAAGATGAAAAATTGACAATAACTTGCAGAAAAATGTATATCGCAATTGATAAAATCTTGCCTCACTGTTGACTAATGGAGGTCAATTTTTATAAGTTTCGTGCGTATTATTAAAGGCATCGTACACGTTTGGTAATTGTCAAAGACCAGTGTTCTCATTTGGTGTATTCCAACATTGTGCATAAAATAACAAGCCTGTGAACAATTTGGGCTCAATTGGTCATCGAATTTGCAAGAAAATGATGAAAGAAAAAACACCCTTGTTGTACAAATTTGTGTGCTTTCAGATAGGAATAAAAACTTCTTGGAAGTAGTTGTTATTTTTTTAGTGAGAAATTACCAAACGTGTTCAGTCCCTTTAATCACAAATGTAATCCGTACAACATTTTCCCCTGCAATTTAGATTGTTTTTTTCCCCACAAGTTATCGAACAACCTTTCTGTATATCAAGTCTATCGCAAGACTGTCTATGTTACACATCATGACGATTAGCATGGAAAGTAAACTCACTACAATCAGATGGCGCGCATGAGAAAACAACACACCTTAGCTCATGTTTGTAATGACGACGTCGTAGTAGGTTCCTCGATCACTATTAACATTATGCCATTATTTCTCCCGATTCTTCTTACTCAATCTAATAATCAGAAAAACTATGTTTCTTTTCGAAAGAAAAACGCATTCGGACATTGTTACACTACGGGTAGAAGTGCCACATACCCATGCTGCACATACCTACCTGCAACATTGGATCTTACAACAAATTCTACGATAACGTCATGGACCCCTTTGTTGAAGAATCGATTAGTGTTCCCCTTCCCTCCTTGGTAAAGGATTACATTTTTGTCCTGTATATCACAAATACACACACAGTTTGTCCTTTAACGAGAAAGAGTCAATTTTGTACACAACAAGACCGTAGCTTCCAATGTTGAATGGAACTGACTGTTGAATGATTATCATTAGTATGAGAACTTAAAAACCCACTGAAATTAAATTAAAAAAACTAGCACCTGCATAATATTATGAACAAGTAAAGGTGACTCTTACGAAACTTTTAACTGAAACTTTTCACCTGAATACACTAGCCTTTACTCCAGATATGTTTGCGCTTTAAAATTCGATAAGCGACTCAAAAGCAATGTAAAATATAAATAAATATAATAACAGCAAAACAAGAACTAAAAACAATGTATGGAGTCATTGAACAAAATGACCACGGAACACACATCCAGGGCACAAACTGAACAATAAAACAATTATACCCCTAAACAAGAAAGTAACACATACGGAAGCTTATACTGTGCGAACGAAAAATTGTGTTTAGCATTTTTGTTTCCTCTTCTCCTGTTTTTTGTTTTGATGATATTTGTGGCGTAGGCCTATTAATAAGTACACGTTCAATTTTGTTCTATATTTTCCATCGGATCAAACTCTTAAAGTTAAGGTTTTGTTCGTTGCCTATATGTTAATTAAACCATGAAGTAGTGCAACTTTATTAACGCTCGTCCATAGTTTTTCTATTGAATTGTCGGATGATTTGCCCAGCACATGCTATAATATTAAATCGTTATGAACAACTAACAGTATTAAATAAGAAGCAACTAAACTTACAACCATGTGTAAATCACTTTTGGGAAGAGTGTTGGCTCTGAAAGGAGCCGGTGTGGTCTCGATTTTCTTAACAGTAAACTCTGCTCGTCTTTATCACCAGATTTTCGCCAAAAGATAACGAATGTTTCCTCTTTTGCAAGATATTTGCACATGACGTGAACGATGAAAACATGTGTATAGGCCCTACATGTATTTTTTGATACATATTTTTTTTCGCAGAATGATGTAAATAAATGTTTACTTTGAAGTCAAACGTAAAAAGAAAATACAGACATCATTTCGGAAATTGATATAATTTATGATATTTAAACATTATATTTAATTTCATTAAACCAACCGCACTGTAACATTTGCAAAATCTTTCAACATTTGAGAAGTTGAAAAAACAGTCAAGAGCTGCGGTTGTGCAAAACAAGAAAAACTGTCCTCGTATTTTATTACAATTTGTATGACGGATTGAGACAAGAAGTAACTATAAACTATAAATAGTAGTAAACTTGCGGGTACAACCATGTGTAAAATCTCTTTTGGGAGGAGTGTTGGTTCTGAAAAGAACCGGTTTGGTCTCGACGTGTCGAACAGTATACTCTGCTCGTCTTCAGGATTGAGACAACATTGAGACAACTGTCATCCAAACACTGCTTCTCAACAGACGCTTTGAATTATTATCATTATCAACAATACAATATTTACATTGGTTACCAGTTAAACAGAGAATAATTTTCAAACTCCTAGTAACGACATTCAAATGCAAACATGGTATAGCTCCTCAATACCTCAAAGAATTGATCCACGACTATTGTCCTACTAGAAATCTTCGTTCTGGCTGGCAAAATCTCCTCACTCCTTTTCCAGCCACCACCAAAGCATATGGGCAAAGGGCCTTTCAGGTTGCATCTCCTGAACTCTGGAATTCACTCCCCAATAAGATAAAAGAATGCTCCTCTCTAGAACAGTTTAAGTCCCTTTTGAAGACATATCTTTTTGTGAAAAAACTTATATTTTTCATTGTATGCATTTTGTGGTTCTTTCTGTATTTTCTGTATTTTTGTATTTGTATTTTGTATTCTACAGTCTTGGTTTCTCTCTCTTTACTTTCCAAAAGCGCTTTGAGACTTCACTGTAATTTTGCGCTATATAAAAACTGTTTATTATTGTGACACAGTGAATTCTTTTACAAGAGATTTAATGCAACGGAAGATAATCAAGAATATACAAAAAAAAAGGGTTGATACAGAGGACGATTTACAGGTGGTGAAACACAGCAACCATCAATGGAAAACCATCGGACTCCTTAACTCTCATAGATTAACTCTCCATTCAAAAACAATCAACTCAGTGCTAACAGCAGGTCATGTCAACTCATAGTGGAGTGAGTGGAAAAGTGTAAAACTAAAACAAAGTGCCCCTCAGTGCTGGGCACTGGGTGCTGGACACCTCCAAGTTCACCACATGTGGTTGTTGCTAGGCAACAGCAGTGCTTAAAGGGTTGCACAACTAAATAATTACAGGGACAAGGGATAATTACAGGGACAATGCACTAAAGGTGCCTGGTCACATTATTATTATTATTAACAATTTGTACCAGATATGTTCTTCTTATTTCAGTATTATCAATCTGATTAACTTCTACTTTGAAGTGAAGGGAAAATCCGTACTATATAAGTCTTTTCTATAAAAACTTACCATTGGTCCATTATAAAGAAAAATGCTGTGTCATGCATTCGTATTCTCTGACATGTTCTGAAACGTCCAAAGAGTCGCTGGTCAGTCAACCATGTTGTTAACTTATGACGTCACTGGGTTTTGCGTATGATTATGTGTGCAATCTTATATCATCTTGGGTTTACATAACAATACTATCTATCGATTACTGGCCAGTGGACTTGGGTAGCATCTCTACTCAGAACCAACTCTACTCAAAAGAGATATTCACATAGTGTTACCGCAAACCTCTACTAGTTATACCTCCACCATGCAAAGTTTCAAATCCTAGCATCTATAAACACCCTCTGTTAATGAAAACGGTCAACGAAACATTGTAGCAAATACCTTTGCCACCCCCCATTTAATTGGGAAATATTCCATCAGTTTGTTTCTTGATTCAGCAGGACCCCTCCATGTCCTAAAACATTAACACATTTTAGTAGGCCTAGAAATAGATGAATCGGTGTCATCTCTTAAGGGCGCGATACAAAACATTATATATCCCCGCCATCTCTTCCCTCCTGATGTATGAACGAAATTTCCGACAAACGTCATCTAAATTGTAAAAAATATATATGTTTACGGAATGATATGGTGTCCCCCCACCCTTCAAAAAGTGGGGGGGGGGGACACGTGTCCCCCCGCCCCCCAGGATTGACGCCCCTGTGTACGGCTAAAAATAGTGTTTTGTATTATAAATTGTATGATGGGGATGAACAATTTGTATCGTTCCAAATGAAATGTCACAAAAAAAAGATGCAATGAATGACAGCACGTTTAGTGTGAGTGCGTTTATATTTTAACAAACTGGGAATGTTTTTCTTCTTTTATAAACCGTAAAGATTTTACTTGATGAAAGTGAAAACCGAATATTCGATGCCTGTATACACGTTATATGAAACACAATGTTCTAGGAGGGATCGTTTTACGTTTATTTTAGGTCAGATGGAACAATGTCCTTCAATTCCCACGCCTATTGTGTGTCCTCATTATTCAGCCTTTACTCCGCCTTCCATTGTGTGTCCTCATTGTATATTTCAGCCTTTACTCCGCCTTCCATTGTGTGTCCTCATTGTATATTTCAGCCTTTACTCCTCCTTCCATTGTGTGTCCTCATTATATATTTCAGCCTTTACTCCGCCTTCCATTGTGTGTCCTCATTATATATTTCAGCCTTTACTCCTCCTTCCATTGTGTGTCCTCATTATATATTTCAGCCTTTACTCCGCCTTCCATTGTGTGTCCTCATTATTCAGCCTTTACTCCGCCTTCCATTGTGTGTCCTCATTATTCAGCCTTTACTCCGCCTTCCATTGTGTGTCCTCATTATTCAGCCTTTACTCCGCCTTCCATTGTGTGTCCTCATTGTATATTTCAGCCTTTACTCCTCCTTCCATTGTGTGTCCTCATTATATATTTCAGCCTTTACTCCTCCTTCCATTGTGTGTCCTCATTATATATTTCAGCCTTTACTCTGCCTACCAATGTGTGTCCTCATTATATATTTCAGCCTTTACTCCACCTTCCATTGTGTGTCCTCATTAAATGTTTTCAGCCTTTACTCCACCTTCCATTGTGTGTCCTCATTATATATTTCATCCTTTACGCAATTTTCCTTTGTGTGTCCTCATTACTTATTCCAATTTTCCTTCAGCCTTCCTTTGTGTGTCCTCATTATATATTTAAATCTTCCTTCCGACTTCGTTCGTGTGTCCTCATGTAATTCTTAGTTTTTAGGGGTAAACATGGTGAAGGACAAGTTCACAGCGGTGAGTTTAGTAGGTAAATGGTTTCAGGACTTCAATTAGAAATTACATTTTGATTTGTAACTTGGGTTGGGGGGGGGTGCCCTTAGGGAAAGGAAAATTGGGATTGTTTTGAAAAGTTCCGGATCATAAATCCAGTCAGCAGTGGGGTTTTCCTTGGGGAAAGAAAAGATGGGATTATTTTGGGGGTGAAAAGGTCAAAGGTCTTTGTCAAGGTCACAGTGCTCAGGTTTTTGTTGTTAATTGTATCTTATCTTCAAATGTCACAAAACTCCATAGGGTACCGTAGGGCCTAGGCGTGATTTTCTATAGGGAGGATCGGGTAACCCGAACATGTTTGGCCTAAAGCTACAATGGATACGGGCTGAGGGGTTTTCGACAGCAACGCTGTTTTGCCTATTCGATCCCCTCTGAATATACCCCCACAGGAGGAGCATCTGTATCTGTGTCAGCACGGACCTGAGGAATCTCCCCCCCCCCCCGCTCTCCCCCACAGTTGCTATGCCAATTGAATTTAGCCCAATTTGGCGTTTACAAAGAGCCCAACATGGGGGGATGCCGTTGCATAACCTCGTTTTATATGTGATCTCCTGATATACTTCAAACAAAAGCATGGGCTTTGGGTACAAGGTTGACAAAGTACTGAATCAGAGGCGCCCTATTAGGCTCTATCTGTTTCAGATTGCAACAACGATTCTAATTTCTATATCAACCAACATGGCATCCACCATGGACATTACAGAGCCGGAAACAAAATTATCAAATTCCAACGATTTACTGCCGTCGCAACCCGTTCTACTGACGGAAGGAAGTTTTGCGGTAGATGACGTTCCCACAGAACAGAAACAAACTCCAGAAGCTTCGGAGAATGAGTCAAAAGATGAAACGTTGAGTCAGAAAATTGACAGATTGGAAGAGTTGAATCAGGAAGAAACGCAGGATGAACTGAAATACGTTCCACCGTTACAGGACCCGTACTCTCGCAGTGTCAAGTACATGGAGAAACACAATGTCATGCAGATTTTTCAGGTAATGCTATCTTTTTCTCTGATCTCATTCGATATTTATTAACAAATGATATAGGCCCTAAAACAAGTATTTTGGTAGACCCAGTGATGAGGAGGGCGCTGTAGTGTACTCCTGCTGACCGAGGAAGGAAATACCATCTGCTTAGTGCTTCTGCTTCTGCTTAGAACTGCTTCTGCTTGATACTGTGCAAACACTACCAGTTGGCTGGTTAGCACGCACAGGGTCAGTGTGATGGGAAGATATAGATTAAATTTTAAAATGCGCCTTCCCAACAAGTTCCTTGACTTGAGGTTTATGTCAGCCAAACTGGATTTAAAGGAGATGATGTTCGTCTGGTGCTGCACGGGTATTTGGTGGTGTACTGCTGGTGTTCCATTCTCTGGCTGTTTTAATTAGGGTAAATTGAGTACTGGTAGCATGTCTTGTTGAATGATGGGGTGATTATGATGTGCGGTCCTGAATTTTGTCTAGTAGTGATGATGCTGGGTTTCTGAAGCTGGATGCTTTGAGGGGTGATGTGATGAACCTCTAGTCTTAATAGATGGCAGTGAGGCGAAGTCTGGTACGCCGCTCTTCCAAGGATTCCCACTGGAGGTCAGACAGCATGTTGCTGACGCTCTCTCTGCCGTTGTAGTTGTTCAGGACAAAGCGGGATGCCCGACGTTGAACTTTCTCCTGGGTCATCTTGTTGTTTTCATGGAAAGGGTTCCAGACACCTCCGCAGTATTCCAGCCTTGAGCGGACAAGGGTCTTAATACTCTTATAGAAAATATAAGCAATGTCCTTAACTTCTTTGCTACTACTTATGGCATTAAACAAAATAAAAAATGAAAAATAAGCCAGAGTAGATCACAAACTTGTAAGTAAGACCCCCCCCCCCAAATCTGTGAAGTTTGTAAATTCTGTCAACTAAAAGTAACTTTTCTCTCATTGTTTATTTGTGTTCACAGCATTTAACAGCAGAGATCGTTTACCACAAGCCCACTGATCCTCTGCAGCATATGCTGGATGAACTGAACCGAATGGTAGCAGAGAGAGAACTTAAACGAGAGGAAACACTCAAAAGTGCAGGTATAGTGTGATGACCTTTGACCTATCATTCAATGACACTAATCATGAAGAGACCGTCTGCATTCATTGACTCTCCACATTGAATACCGATACCCAGCATGCAGCAGTCATCTGAGTTCATTGACCTCATTGGATCAAAGGGATACCATGTGTGTTTGAGCTCCATTAATGTGATATCCACAAAGCAATCAATGATATTGTAAGAGGTATTGTTCTTTTATAGCATCTTGTGATTCCAGTCAGCTCCATGTCAGGAACTTGTTCTACTCAAGCCTTTTCGTTGTGACATTTTAAGCTTCAAAAAGCACAGGGGCGAAGGGTTTGGGTTGGGTGGAAGTGTTCCTAAGATGAGCTGTATTTCCACGCTGTGTAATTGTTGGTTCTGAATAACAGAGAGGGTGTGACTTTGCTCCTCTTAGCCTTCTATGTAATGAAAGTATCATCTACTTCAGAAACGGACACAATGAATGAAATTCCAGGACTGTTGATTGTTGGCCAGAAGATATGTTCATGGAGGACCATTAATTAAAACCCTAACCCTTCAAAATCCTCTTCGGGAAGTTGTCTGTTTGTGGAGGATTGACGACTGTACCTGTCCAAATAATAATTGCTTATCAGGCGTACATATTTAAAGGCATCGTACACGTTTGGGAATTGTCAAAGACCAGTGTTCTCACTTGGTGTATCCCACTTGGTGTATCCCAACATGTGCATAAAATAACAAGCCTATGAAAATTTGGGCTCAATTGGTCATCGAAGTTGCAAGAAAATGATGAAAGAAAAAACACCCTTGTTGTACAAATTTGTGTGCTTTCAGATAGGAATAAAAACTTCTTGCAAGAAGTTTTTATTATTTTAGTGAGAAATTACCTCTTTCTCAGAAACTACAGTACTTCAGAGGGAGTCGTTTTTCACAATGTTTTATACTATCAACAGCTCTCTGTTGCTCGTTACCAGGTCAGTTTTTATGCTAATATATATTTTGAGTAATTACCAAACGTGTACAGTGCCTTTAATCTTAGTCCAACAGGCCTAGAATTTCAACTTTGATTTTCATTTTGCAAAGGGCACTTCCGTTGGAAAATCTTACAGTATGGGAAACTTTTGAAGGGAAACTTTTGAAGGGGCACCAAGGCCAAGACCAGGGGCAACAGAGGCCATGGACTCTGTGTAATTCCAGGCCTGGTCCAAACATTTTGTTGTGGAGTGGCAGAAGAGTGGATGATAGTGGAGGATTGAGGTCACCTGTGGGCAAGTGGGCTTCGTGCGTAAGGGTTTTGGAGTAAAATACTCTTTCATCACATTGTAAGTGTCAGAAGGTATTACTTGAACAGATAATTGATGTGAAGGCGATGGTTAGCAAGGATTCAGGAAGGTTAGTACATTCCTCTGAGAAATTCCAACCCTGTATCTTGATGTGATTCTACGCTGCAATGCAGACGCAAACTTCTGATTTAATTGAAAATGTCAGTTTTTACTATAATATGTGATGATCAAGAATTCTAAATGCTTGTAGTGGTGCACCATGCCTTGCATGATTTAATTGGAGAAAAAAATATTTTTCTACACTGTACATAGAGAGCAGACAATGTTTTATACAGTATTATAAGGTCACATACATGTAGTGTGCTGTGCATTTAATATACAAATAGCCATGGTGAAACTGTTTGTGTTGTTGAATAAAGTGCATACCAGACTAAAGGAACAACACCTTCATACATGATTTTAAAAAAGAGACAGAATACCAAGGAGATATAAATGACCATTTGCACAAAATGAACGCTTAAGATTATTTTTGTAATTTGTTTTAGTTTGTTTTTCATTGTGGTAAAGCTGCTGCTGTCGGGGGTTAAACTTCCTAGTATGTGCCAAATAGTATTTTTTTTTTCATCTGTTTATTTAATAAAAAGTGCATAATTTGGTCAAATACCGGTGAGCAAAAGAATTTCGCTTTGAATTTCCCCAACTTTCATAATTTCAGTGAAAGGTAAAGCTAAAACTTATACTCTTAAAAGGGTTAATTTCAGCCTTAAAGGTATTATATAGGATTGGTAGGAACTGATAAAATAGTCGCAGACAGTGTTCATGTTTAATGTGATCAACCATTATACATGAAATAACAAACCTGTGAAAATTTATTAATCCGAAGTGTGAGTCAGGAGAAAATAGTGAAAAAACATGCACAATTTTCAGCATGTAAAAACATGTCCGACCGAAATCAGCTGTTGCGTTTTTTAATTTTTTTTAATTTTCAGATACAGCTTTCTTGAATACGACTTCATTTCAGAGTATGAACTTCATAATAAGTAAGCTTTCAGACTGAAATTAAACAATGATGTTTTTTTATCCGTAAATCAATCCTGTATAATACCTTTAATAACGGTGTTTGCTGCTCCTTAAAAAGTGAAAGAATATTGACAAGGTTTTGTATTAGAGAAAAAATAAGAAAGTAATTAGAGGGTGCACAGAGCATTTAGGTCTCATCCATGTGTCCGTTGTACACCTCCATGGTTGTACAATTTGAGCTTTATGGGTAGTGCACGAAAAGAAAATTGTACGCCAGGCAACAACTGCACACTTTCTTATAATATGTAAGCCATTATCTGTTAACAAATGAATACAATATACACTCTAATATTTGAAACGCATGACAGATCACACCCAATGCCATTGGACACAATTTTTATGGATTTCCAGCTTAAAGGATGTGCACAACATTGGTAAGATTGAAAATAAAAAAGTTCCCAGATTTGCATGGAACTTGTATGATGAGATTGATCATGGTGGAAAACTTGAAATGCCCTGCATGTAGTTTCTGAGAAATGGGTAAAACATTTAGTATTGATCTCAAAAGTCAAAAACCTGTTGTATAAAAATGTATTCAAGTTTTTAAAAACTATTTTCTTGTGATTCCGACGTCTCATTGAGCTTAAACTTATACAGGTTTGTATTGCATGTTGGTTCACATAAAGTGCGGATAATTTACCAATGTTGTCCACATTTTAAGTTCCCTATATAATAATCAAACTGTTAACTTTGACAAAAAAGATGCAGCAAAAGGACTTCTTAAATTGGTCTTTATGAAGAAAATTTTAAATTAGTAATCACTTAACCTAAAAGGTATCAATATTTCATTGTGTGGTGTGATGTGATGCAATTTATTGTTTTTATTTTATTTTGCAAAAAAGGATATGTAATCAGTGCTTTAGTTGCTTCTTGAAATAAATGCTTTCATATATAATGGATATCTACGTTTTTGTAAACTGGCAATAATTTTTAAATAGCCCAGTTTGACTTGGATACAAACCAAGGCATCGGCATCAAGCGAAGAAGTTCAACTTGACTGATTTTTACCCCCCCGACTTTTGTTGTAACTGCAATTGATGAACATGTACAGATATTTTAATAAAAAAAGTAGAATACACTGCAATGTGTGACTTTGTGTCAGTTTGGTTATTTAAGATAAGTGTATTGACTCCTTTGGTTGATGTCACACCCAGCAACTGTCTGCTCATGGTCTGCCAATTTGGGAGACAAATTGCTTGTAAAGACACCGTCTTAGTCTCAGGGCAGCTTTTACAGGCAACTTGGAGGCAACGAACTGCACTGCATGCACAAGGAACACTTTGGCAGCACAAGAGACATTCTTTTAGCTGTAACTTGCTATCCCAAAGAAAATGAGAAAACTGAAGTGTGAACGGAGAGCGCCTGGAACTGGTTGCCTGTAAGATGCCTCGTGTGACATGGCCTTTCCACACAAGCTCCGCCTAAAATGCACACTACACATTATAACACAATGAATCTAACATCGCTCCCAAAATGGCAAAATTAAGCTTTTATAAAGGGTGATGTCGGGTGAAATGGTCCAATATATCTGATAAACAGACATCCTGCCGCCATTTTAACAAGATAAAACAAACACAAGATGAAACAATGGAATTGCACATGTATGTATGTGCAGCACACAGGATGGGCCAACAAGCAACCTACTTTTCATCTCCATGAGAGGGCGTCCAATCCAGTGACGTCATGTGCATACGGTCTAAAATGAAGCTTATTTAGGTATCTGAATTGAAATTGAGTAAAAAAGTATATTGATTTTAAGATACGGCACAATAACAAACGCCCAAGAAATATTTTGAATCAAAGTATTTTGAACAAATGGGTAATGCATAAGTGAAAATCTAGCCGTGATGAACTTCACATGTTTTGTCAAAATAATATCGAAAGTCAAACATGAGAATAAGAGCACAATTTGTTTATCACAAGAATAAATGGTGCACCTTGCCATTTACACAGTCCAAATTTATTATTAATAGACCTTTCTATTGCAACGTCACAGCCCGAGTTTTAGCCAAACAAGGTTGGAAAACTATGGGAAGCCATAAAAAGCCATAAAAAAATGCAAACCAAAAACAGATAGCCACAGTTTGTAATAATGTTACACAAATATTAAAAAATAGTGTTGAATTGTTTGAAATAAAGCAACCAATCATGGGATGTATTTTTTTTAAATTGGAAGTTGGCAGAAATGTTGAATTTGGTCACAACATTTGTCAACATGATTGAATGTTTGCTAACCTTCGGCCATCCATGCCAACCAGAGCGGTTTGTTTATCAACAATAGAAAGGTCTATAGCCCATATGCACAAGTGCTATCTTAAAAACAAACCACAATGCATCTTGGGAAACCTAAAACAAGATAGACATGTAACCAGGTGCCAGGTTTTATGTGTTGTGTACAGCCTTTCTTCAAAATCAGCGCGCCATGCTTGGATTTGGATTTCACCCAAAATCCTTTGCATGCCGATCATGCCCATTGGGACATACATATGGGGTATCGTGTGATTCTGGTGAAAGTGGGGGATTAAGAACAAATAATTGCAGAACAACATATTGATCTTTACCACAACATTTATCAAGGAAGTGTGAAATTACATCAAATATGTACATCATATCATAGAAAAAATACAAAATCACAACTCAGTGAGTTTTTAAATGTGCCACATAGACACAAAGTTATCAGATATGATTGTTTTGTTAACCATAAAACTAAAAGGAGATATTAAACACAATTTATACTGTAAGATAAACGTATAACAAAATACATTTGTTGGCAACATTATGTACAAGTACATACTGTGAAATGTTTCACTCACGTTACAATCTTTATAACTAAGCAGTTTGACTTGTAAATTCACAACATGTCATCTGCCAAATTAATGTCACTCAAAATACATTTTAATTTAGGAAAACAGAAAGACCAAAAACAATGCTAATATGTCACTCAGTAAAAACACAGTATTATATGATGTCATCCTAGCACTACAATCACAAGACACTGAACCGACGACAGCAAAGGCCCCTCAGTTTGTGTGTCTTTTCTTTTAAGTTGATAATAGATGTCATACTCCATGCCAAAACTGGGTTTATTTGCTCGTCAATTAGATAATAGTATGAGCTTTTAAAGGCACTGAACACGTTTGGTAATTGTCAAAGACCAGTGTTCTCATTTGGTGTATCCCAACATACGCATAAAATAACAAGCCTGTGAAAATTTAGGCTCAATTGGTCATCGAAGTTGCAAGAAAATTATGAAAGAAAAAACACACTTGTTGTACAAATTTGTCTTGCAAGAAGTTTTTATTATTTTAGTGAGAAATTACCTCTTTCTCAAAAACTACGTTACTTCAGAGGGAGTCGTTTCTCACAATGTTTTATACTATCAACAGCTCTCTGTTGCTCATTACCAAGTCAGTTTTTATGCTAATATATATTTTGAGTAATTAACAAACGTGTACAGTGCCTTTAAATACCACATAATTAGGCCAATTAATTCCCCAAGTATGATTCTCCACATATATTAAGACATGACATCACATCAATATCATGGCTGATGCAGAGCTGCCATCATTTGCATCTTACAATCAGGGAGATATTTAGAATTGCATTCAACATTAGAGGGAAAAAGTTTCCATTATCAGGGAAATTTCCAAATGCGTTCATCAGAACATGGAGAGATTGGTTTATTTTCAGGGAACTCTCTGCAGAGTTGGCAGCTCTGCAGATGTTTCGGTAGTCTTCACTTTTAATACCATTTAAAACTATTTCCAAGAACTGTTTGATTTTGGCACGGGGTATCACATGATGAGGAAACAAAGTGAGGAAATGGCAAAGACCTGAAAAAATATGTATAAAAAGGGATTTCAGAACAATCAAAAAGCTTCTGGGCACAGTATTCTCAATGTAAGACAATGGGGGACTTTTGGGACGTAGGTGGCAGCAGACTTACTAGGTAAATCCATTGTTCTCGGTAATGTGCGCATGCTCAGAAGTACGCAAACAATGGAAATTTACCTGGTAAGTCTGCTGCCACCTAGCGTTCCAAAGTCTCCCATTAGCTTTTGTGATGGTTTTATTTGGGTAAAAAAGACATTCTTTCAACATGATGAGAATAAGATGTTTCACTGACCCAAATATGAAACCCTAACCTCACTTCAGAAAGGCTAAACATCTACACACACAGAGCATCACTAGGCTAAACATCTACACACACAGAGCATCACTAGGCTAAACATCTACACACACAGAGCATCACTAGGCTAAACATCTACATACAGAGCAATACTAGGCTAGTTAACACGAATTATGGGATTGAAGACTGGGATCAAATTGCTGATATCCTTGACTTATGGAAGACTTTCAGACGCTAGGTAGAAGCAAATTTAACAGGTAATTCTTATTTACAGAATTACTACCTGATACCACCTTAGTGTCCCCGAAGGTCTGCCGTTGGAATGCAAGCCACGACTTCAATTGTAAACCGTACGCACAATATTATGATAGACAACAATGTATGGAACCAAGTGTCCCTAATACTGACTACCTAAATGTCAGTTCGCTGCTATAAGGTCCTTACTTCAATTTGTAGGAATTTCACAAAATTGCTGTTGAAAATTTATGGCAATTTATGGCCAAGCGTTCAAGCGCACTGGACTGAAGCTCTGGTGTTTCTGATCAGCAGAGTGTGGGTTCGAGTCCCGGTATTGACACTTGTGTCCTTAAGCAAGATACTTAACAATTATTGCTTCGACCTTCGAATGGAGCATAAAGCCGTAGGTCCCGTGTGTTGTATATAATGCATGTAAAAGAACCCAGTAGACATATCGTTAAGAGAAGGGGTTTGCCCCTGTGCTTTCTGGTATGCACCTTGTAAATCGTTACATGGTGCTATGTAAGTAAGAGGGTCTTATATTCGAACATAGCTCAGCTTACCTTGTAGAAAAACTAATGATCGCTTTGAGACGCCCTCGGGTGTGATAAAGCGCTATTATTTTGATGTTCTTGGTAAATAGACTCTGCCCATGAATATGTAAATTGCACATCGTGAGTGAACACTAACACTACTGGTTGGCAAAATGAGGGAACATTGTGCCTTTTTGTATGGGGCTAATGGTGGCGTGACACATAATTATGCATTTGTGCATCTGCCTAGTGCACAACTCTGGCGTTTGCCAACCAATAGTGTCTATTCGCATGGATGAATGTAATGAGCATATTTCATGGAAAAAGCTAACTGAGTTGATTGGGGTTACATCTTCTCCAAAGTATTTTGTTTGGCAAAGATGAGCTTGAATTATATTAGGAAACCATTTATCTGTCATGTTTGATTATATTTCTGATTTAAAGCCATTTTAGATTTAAGGCCCTTTCGATAATGACTAAACATACAATTGCAATTAAGTATTTTATAGCACTCAGCTGATGTACTCGCCCAATTCAACTTTACTTAATCAAAGCTTAGTGCTACCTTATCTTGACAATGCCTACAAAAGCAAAACCTAGACCACGGTAGCAGTAGACAACTTCCTAGACTTGTGGACAAGTCATTAAACGTTTGTCATTGTGCATGCTCTCACGAGATTATACTGCTCTCCAATCTCGTCCCCATGGTGTGTCGAGCAGAACAAGGTTGACAGCTCTCTCACCCTGGTATTGGATCATTTGCATATCCCAAAATTTTTTGATACGTATGCACATTAGAATAGTCTGGCTGTGAACATGGTGAATACTTAATGAGTACAACTTAACATGTTTACGTTAGACTTTTGTACACCAGTCGTTGTCCAATCAGGGTCCAAGTAAGGAGTTTCCCTCCCAGGGTTTACTTTTGTAAACATGGTTGGAAATAAAGTAAACCATGGGGACGAGGTTGACTGCTCTCGCGATATTGGTGGCTCCCGACTACCGAGTCTTCCCAGTTTAAATGGGGTCGTAGTCGCCAGAGCACTAGTCTCGCACGGTGCAGCAGTCTTGTGAAAATATTTTGCGAGAGAGCCATAACTCTATCACCACGACAAACATTTAGCGACTTGAACACAAGTCTAACAACTTCCCTGCTTATTGAAGTGTTTCAAAGATTGTAAAGAATGCCTTGCTTATGAAATTGAATGGCTTGTGTCTATATGAAATGTGCTATAATGTAGAATATAAAGCTTTCCATGCTGAAGATGGATATTAATAGATGTAAAAGGGAGGGTATACCTTTGGTAATTACTCCAAATATAATGACCATAAAATCTTACTTGGTAAGAAGCACTGCAGCTGTTGATAATGTATAACATTTTGAGAAACGATTTCCTTTGATTAAAACAAATTTGATTTATTTTTTTAAAGATTTGATTTCATAGAAAAATATATAGTCTTCCTTCGAGTTGTTTTTTCTTTTTTTCGCACAGTCTATTGGGCCCTGGTTTCTAATACTACTCAATGCTAATTCAGAAGACGGAGATTTGATCCAATGACAGAAACAACTAATGGATATATTCATGAGCTACATGTCAAATACTGATATATCACAATTTCAGATTTGGTCAAATTTCCTGTTTCAAAGTATGCATTATTCACTCGCAAATAGTTATACATGACCATACACACATTCAAATATTTAAAAGACTTTGCTGGTACAATTCGTTCACTAATTGTTCTGCTACATCAAACTGAGAGTGGTCTAAATTGGTACTTAATCATGGAAAACAACTGATGCAAACTCGATCATGAACAATTGATTTGGAGGTTTGTTCTAATATTTCATCATTAAAATGAATCAAAATCGATACAAAATTATGTTAAGAAAATTATTAAATGCAAAACGAAATCAATGAAGTTCATTATCTAAACATTTCTGTCGAACATTATTAGAAAAATTTGATTGGATATTATTTATGTTAACTTCTTTGGACCATTATAATGTAGAAATATGTTTTTGCAAACTTTGTAGCATGTGATAAAGCTTGAACTGAAGGATGTCAGTGTCAATGGAGTAGAAAAAAAGTACGATGATACTCTCAGACACGAAGTTTATTAAATTTTACTGCAAATTGTTTTCAGAGTAACAACATAATCAAAGCCATACATCTACGAATGTCTTGTAGAAAAAAAGGGAAAAATCTGAACACTCTCACAAACTGTACCTCAACCCAAATAAAAAAAACCCCAATCCGAAACAAAAGAAAAACTCCAAAAATTTAATATTTGAAAGACAATTGTGCCAAAGGAAAATAAAAAATACTGACAAGAGGCACATCTTTGAAAGTTTCAACTTACCAAATGCTACAATTCTTTAGAAAATCTCGTCAATTTTTAATTTTGTTTATTGTGCTGACATGGAAACATCAGCTAGAAATCCATTTCAGATTTTACATCCATCTCAAGCTTTAAAAAATGTATTTCTGTAAATTGAAGTAGACTGTTCAATGAGGAGACACCCACGGTTCAACTAGGTTTACAGCCCTGCAAGTTGTAAGTGTGTTTCAATATTTAGATACGGTGTGCAGTGACCGCTGATCCACCATGATTTAATTTTATTTATAATGATAATGGGATTCGAACCCCTGACCACTCGAACACCATATGAGTGCTCCTGTGGGGCCGGGTCAGAATCCAAACCTGACCTGTCGATTAGCCAGGGGCCAGACTCAAGGTTCGATACAACCTGGGTAATGGCAGTATCTGCAGAAATGCTCACTACATACAGTAGTATTACACAAGGGTAAACTGACTCCCAAAATGGCGCAGCAGGATTGGTCAGGTGAATTGGGTCAACTGGATAGGTTTGTAGCATTTAAACCTCGTAAAGGTATACCACATGATGAGAAAATATATCATGTCCGATATGTGACAGAGGGAGTTCCCCCCAAATGTTCCAATGCTTAAACACACTCTTTTCCTCTTGTACGGAAGTAACCCCCCTAAAATCCTCTAAAGATTCCTGAGATTTCCAGAACACAATGAAGACACAATAGGGGGTGGGGGCTGGGTACACAATGCCACATATAGAGCACCAAATGTCAGAAAAAACAAACCAATGATTTATAATCTGAACTCGATAATTTTACCAGTTGTCATGCAAAACCTTTCCGCCTCAAACTGAACTAACACTTTCGTGAGAAAACTGTTCCTCAAAACTTGTGATTTTGCCCACTCTAAATATTCTGATTAAAAAACTTGATGAAATGATCACAGGTTGGTTCAGTGGTTTACGTGTTAAAAAGTAGAGAGCTGAAGGATCTCTTCAATGACCCAAAGATGTCTTATACCTTTACGTCTTTCTTCCCTTTCAATAAATATTGCCAAAATCTTACAGTCTTTTGAGAAAAAACAAAATACAGACAGATTAAATTCAAATTCAGATTCCTTGATTCTTCATCGTTCTGAAGCTGACGTTCATCACACGTTAATAAAGTACTGACTGGTCAATGTAGCTTTGGGAGAAATTTCATCATGAACTCTTCCACACAAATAAGCTGTACAAAGAAGAAGAAGAAAAGAGAAATAAAGTTAGACGAGAAAAATGAATCCATCTTACTATAGATCTTTTGCATCTACGTCACAGATCACACACACACATGCTTTTCAAACTGCCATTTTGGTGAGCATGTCGACATAAGAAAAGTACACAAGGTTGCTATTTATCATTATTATTTATTATTCATGGTTGATTAAATTTCAAACTTGTTGCAAGTGGCAAAATTGCATTGAATTGTACATATAAAATGACATGATTTTAAAATGGTAAAAATGGCAAATCTAAGGCTAAACAAAAGAATTACATTAAAAATGATGACATGCAAATATAAATATAAAACATGACAATTATGTACCGTACAGGCTGAATGCTTAGAAAAATACAACAATGGACAATGTGACGTTAAAAATTCCCCTATAAAAGTATAAAACCAGATTCATTTGGAAGATAAACAATCAGTAGGCACAGTATCAAAATTTAAAGTAAATTCTGACGTACCAAGCTATAGACACTCAAGAATCAGACCTCAATTGCATGTAAATGTGTATACAAAAAATCCTAAATATTTGATAGATTTGAGCGGGAACTTTGCTATGATTTCCAGAAACTGAAATCTATCAAGGGGCCTATGTCCTGCATGAATACAAGTACCAAGCTTTCTTTCATAAGATTTTTGTACTTTGAGTTAATTTCTTTTGCAAATTCGCAACACATGTGTCAGCCTGATGCACAACTCTATTACGCAAACAATTAAGCATAACGCGGAAGATAATGTTTTGCTCAATAGTGTGTCGTGTGCATCACGCCAGCTATTTGTAACAGTTACACGCGACTCAAATACGCACTGGTGATCACCAAAAAGACTGCGTTGCTCAATGACATCATGTGCACATGGTCTATTGGTAACGTTTTCCAGCAAGTTAAACAAACCCTCTGAAATCATCCAACTGTACGTTGTACGAGTTGTGCTTCGTGGCACAGCTGTGCACAAAACATTAACTGTGCAGTGGACTTGAAAGGTCAGACAGTAGGAGGGTTGAGTGTGTACTGTGTACCTATGCACTCACAACTATATATCATACTGCAGGATGGCATAGTTTTTCTATAATTCAAAGCCATAGTTTGCGAATAATTTAGTCAGACATTATTCTTTTCAATTAGTTCTTGAAACCTCAGCCCTTCAGTGAGATACCATTCCGGCAAAACGCTGTGTCCAAGTTGATGGTTTTGGCAGTGGCACTGACAAGGTTTATTCTTCTGCTAGGGGCAACAGAGGCCATGGCCTCCATGGTCTCCATGTATATTCAAGCCTGGCATCGTCTAGGTAAAATTATCAAGAACCAGGCCTGAGCGTGCTTAAACAACTAGTTTAAAACCTCTTCACAGCACTTTGATTCCCTTAATCAGACAAGATATTTGGCCCTTGGAAAAAGGTAGTAACATTTGATTGAGTAAAAGGGCTGACCTACATGTACATATGGTGTAGGCTTTTATAGAATTTTTACATTGCTGATTTTTCTGAGGGCCAACAAATCGGAAGAACAAGAAGAATAGCATGTCTGCTTAATCTAAAAGGCAGTGGCTGTCATTAACAATTCTGCAATTTTACTTGCTATGGATTTCCTGATTTATTCTGATCTGAGAGACAGATCTTGAGATTGATTCACTTACCAGCAGTCGTCTCCTCCTGCACTAATAAGATGCCTATCATCATATGTGAATCTCACATTAGTGACATGGGCGGAATGACCTACAAACTTCTTGTGTGGTGCCTGTAAAAAGGGAGAAAAAAACAACAATCGTTAAATCGGAGCCGACTTCAGCGACATTTCTTAAAGCACCAATGATTTCTTGCAGGGTGGATAGCTTAAAGAGTGAGCAATCTTGATTACAATTTCGGTTTTTGATTTATTTATCTATTGGCAGGTCCAATACTTTCCACAGGCCTGATACTTTGCTCTTTACAAGGGCACTGAGGCAATTTTCCTCAGCAAATGGCACCTCTAAAAAGAACTTCTAGCATTAGGGTCGAAACCTCAGGCCACACAGGTCCTTTTGGTTGGTAAGCAGTTTGCAACAGCTAATTCTATTTTCTCAGTCATCTATTTGATAAGCACATAATGATGAACCCAGTTTTAAGTTTGGCATGGAATGTCACTTACAATTTTTGTTATTTAAACCATAGGTCCTTTTGGTTGGTAAGCAATTTGCAACAGCTAATTCTATTTTCTCAGTCATCTGTTTGATGAGCACATAATGATGAACCCAGTTTAAAGTTTGGTATGGAGTGTCACATGTTACAAATATAGCTTGTGGCTTTCACTTACATATTTATCTGGACAGGGAAATTTGAACAGCTTAACAAAACCAAAGTCGTCACCGGTTGCAATCGAATTCGTCATTCCTGTTACCGCCGCACAATTGACATCAGCTTTCTGGGAGCTCCTCGGCCAGATACCAACTACTTCAGGCCCTAAAACACTGCACAGGAAAAAAAAAAACAGTATTCAATTATTTGGTATGACTCAATTTAATCTTTTTTGAAAGGTCAAAACTCTGTGGATATATGAGAATTTGTTTTTGTGGGCATTTCCGGAGAGTATTATTTAAAATTAAATAAATGTTTAAAAATATATAAAAGGGAAAGTAACAGGTCCATTTTCAGATGATTAATGAATTATTACTGGCAACTGGACAAGGTAGTACGGAAGACATCCTTTAACTAAACGGCATACACTACTTTTAATCAGTTTGTAGATTATGGTTAATTTGGTTAAACCAACTAATGGTACCCAATTTCATACAGCAAATTTCAATCAGGGCCCAATTTCATACGGCTGCTTCAGCAAAAAATATATTTCTTTACAATTTTTGCTAAGCAAAAGTTAGCAGAAAACCAGTCACAAGCAGTACAAGTGGAATGGCAGTTTGGCTAGTAACCTTGTTCTGTCCGCCAAGCAACATTTTTCTGTGCAATGATATTGTTATATGGCTGTGAGTCATGGGTCATTACCAAGCCCCTTGGTGCATCTCTCAAAAACTGCCTCCGGATTATACTCGGCATAAAACATCTCAACAAGATTACCAACACCAAGTTGTACAACATCAACAAGCAAAATGTATTAACACACACCATCCAAAAACGACAACTCAGATGGGTTGGACACATCCATACGGAAACCTGTTGATGAGCCACTTAACATCTACGCTCTTTACTCCCTATCTCATGGCCGACGCAAGCAAGGTCGTCAGCGCTTACTATACGCAGAGTACACCGCAAGATTATTGTCACAGGATGTTCTGCTTTCCCCGCTGGAGATACGGAGGCTAGAACTCAACAGGATAGAGCCGGGGAAAGCTTGTGTCCACCTGCTGTGCATCCGACTGATGATGATGACGAAACTGGGCCCAGGTTGCAAAAATCTCAGCAAAGAATACTTGAAACCTCTCTGACCAATCAAAACGTGATGGTTTAAGAAAGAAATGAACGAGACTGTGAAATAAACTTTAAAAAATGCTCGCTGTAAATACAGTAAATACAGCTAGGAAAACGTTATCCGTTATCCCTTTCCTTAAAACAAAAAATAATTTAAAGAACAATTTCTATTCTTTCCAAGAAAGATTCTTCTAAAAAAACAAAAACAAACATGAAATAAAATAAAATCAGAAAATAGAAGAAAACCCCCCACACCAAAACAAGCAAACAAACAAACACACATCCCAACAAACAAAAGACAGACTAACCTGTCTCAGAGATAGGCAGGAGAAATTACCATCAATGCATCAATACAATAATCTGCCCAAAATGATTATTTAGCACTTAATACTTGACTAAACATCTAATCAAACCAAAGATGCATCACAGGATGCCTCCTAATAACAGAGCAAAGTGGCTTGATGGCCAATAATGTAAATTACGTTTCCAATATCGTCACTACTCTCACTGACATCGAGTCAACAAGAAGTCTTATAATCAAGCCATTATCCCCAGGACCTTATTTCAATACAGTGATGTAAAGAGCGGTGGTTCGGTGATGCAAAATGATGAACACTCTCCAACAACACAGACATTGAAAAACCAACAGCAGATTGCGAACTGAATCTTTCTTGTGAGTCACTGAAGAGAGCAAGGTGAGCCAAACGGATTCAGAGCTTCAGGAAGATCCTTGGATTAACTTTCTTTTTCCTCAAGTCATTTATTTATGACAAATATCATCGAGATTTGTATGAAATTGATAAATATTCCTGCTCTCAAATTTCTCCTGCAAAGCAACTGACCTTCACATGTACTTTGAAACGATGGCCAACATTTCAGCAGCAAACGACAGTATTAATGATTCTTACGACAGTGACGATTTCAAACACAGTGACAAAGTGAAAGAATTGTTTCACACATTTGGGATGGCTGAAGGTATCGTTGGAATAGTTTGCAACACTCTTGCTTGGCTGGTCATCCTTCGAACCCAAAACCTCCACAACATGACAAACTACTTGCTGGCATATCTTGCTGTCATTGATAGTTTATCTTGCTTTGTTACATTCTTTAGTTATGCCACATATGAAACTTTAATTCAACCAACTTTCATGGCAAGGGAACTTTACTGTCGACTTATCAACAATAAATATTGCCCAACAGTGACAGCTTCTGTTTCAAGTTGCACTCTGTGTTTGGTGACATATGAACGATATATTGGAATTGTGCATCCATTGCATTATCAACAGATGATATCAAGAAAGAAAGTCACAGTGGTCGTTTTCATTACATGGATGATATCACTTCTCCTATCATGTCCTCGCCTTTTTGCATTTTCAGCCAGTGAGGAAGCAACCAATATGCAATGTCATCTTAACCCTCATGGACTAGAATTAGAGTACACAGGTAATGTTCTCTTTTTTCTCTTCAGCTACCTCTTACCCATCCTTTTTATGAGTTGGGCTTACTACAAAATCCAAGCAACTCTGAAAAAAAGTGCTCATTATCTCCAACAACAAAATGTACAAGCAGCAGGAATCGAGCTTTTGAGGGCAAGACAGAGAGTGGTCAACATGCTGATGGTCGTCGTGGGAGCAATGATTGTTTTCTGGACACCACTTGTTCTCCAGTTAATGCTCTGCATTTTTAATTTGTGCAATTCTGAAACTGCCTCCAAATTATCTAGATTTTTCATTTTTCTTTACTACATGAACTCTGTGATCAATCCCATCATTTATGTCTTTAAATACAAAAAGTTTCGCAAAGGACTTCAAGACATGATATGTTGCTGCATTGGTCAAACTCCAAGGCCAAACGGGATTGTTGTTGAGATTGCTATGGATGAACATAATGCATAGAGGAGTATCACAGACCAACAACCTCAAGAACAACTAGACATTAGGTGTTTGTGAACAAACACAAAGCTGTTCCGTGTTATTTTGCTTCGATTAAGTGCTTCAAAGCTTTAAAGTTGGTGTGATTTCAAGATAGAAGACTCTTGACCTTTGACAGCTAGGCCCTTTTTAACTTAAGTGTGCCTAAAAACCTAAACCTGGTCTTCATTCTGAAACTGAATTGAAAGGAGCTTTTTAACCATAAATAAAGGTCAACATGGGGTCATGGTAACCCTTGTCTAACATTTAATGCTTAAAGGGTTTATAACTGAAAAGAAATTGAAAATCGGGTGTGTAGTTCTTGAGATATGGTCCCACTTCCGGTTGACCCAGAAGTAAAGGTCAACATGGGGTCACGGTTACCAAAGGCTAATCTCCAATGCCAAAGGATTATATAACTGGAAAAAGTTTGAAAATCGGTTGTGTAGTTCTTGAGATATGGTGCCACTTTTGGTTGACCCAGAAGTAAAGGTCAACATGGGGTCACGGTTACCAAAGGCTAATCTCCAATGCCAAAGGATTATCTAACGGAAAAAAAGTTTGAAAAAAGGTTGTGTAGTTCTTGAGATATGGTCCCACTTCCGGTTGACCTAGAAGTAAAGGTCAACAGGGGTCACGGTTACCCAAGGCTAATCTCCAATGCCCAAGGAGTCTATAACTGAAAAAAGTTTGAAAATCGGTTGTGAAGTTCTTGAGATACTGTCTCACTTCCGGTTGACCCGGAAGTAAAGGTCAAAAGTCTATAACTGAAAAATGTTTGAAAATCGGTTGTGTAGTAAAAGTCAACATGGGGTCACGGTTACCTTGTGTGTGCATGACTTAACTTCGGAGGAAAGTACCCTGCACACAAATTGAATAGTTAACAAGCAATCACTTGGCCACACAGGGCGATTAAAAAAGCAGGTTGCTTAGGGGCTCTTTCGAGGCCAATGGTAAAGCGTGGGAATCGCAAAAATTTGGATAATATTATGAACTATATCGACACATGGATTACATGGATTTGTCGTTAAATTGCATGATTTTTGGAAGAGATACTTTTGAATAAATGTAGAATCCTATACTAAGTGAACAAACTGTGCAGACTATTCCCTCTCATCACAGTTTAACTAAAAATGTTGTGATGATGATTGTGCCCATGTAATTGTACATGCGTAACCTACTCCTGCCGATAGGGGGTCATTTCAACTAATGAGTCATTTCAACTCAATATGGCAAGATTTGTGTGTATATTAAGCTATAACTTCCCCTCATATCAACAAGGAATTTCACAAGTTAGTAAGTAGGCCTTAAGCAAACTGAACCCACTTACAAAGAACAGGGCCCAGCTTTATGGCTCTGCTTACCACAAAACTTGTGCGCTTACAATCACCATTCTCCGCTTACTGTGCAAGCGCTGAATATTTGCGCAGACTTTGAAGCGAAGAATATGTATCATGAGTTAGCACGCGCACAGGAAAAAATTACTGCTAAGCTGTGAAATATGCTTGACGTAAGCACATTTCCCGCTTCCGAAGCATCAATCTTTGCTTACAGTAGCAGAGTCATGAAATTGGGCTGGTCTCACAAGATTTGTACACATGAAGCTAACTTACCCTCATGTATCAACAAGAAATTTCACAAGTTTGAAGTATAGGCCTAACTAAACCCACTTACACAGAACAGGGCAAAATTTCATGGCTCTGCTTACTGCCAAATTCAGCGCTTATGAACACCATTCTCCGCTTACTGTGCAAGCGCCAAATTGAATGCGCTAGCTTTGAAGCACACAAGTAAGAAAAATCCCTGCTAATAAGCTGTGAAATATGCTTGACGTAAGCGCAGAATTCACTGCTTCTGTTAAGCGTCGAATCTTTGCTTCCAGAGCAGAGCCATGAAATTGGGCCCATTTTCACAAGATTTTTCATGTGAAGCAAAGTTCCCTTCATATTAGGCTTGGGGGACTAGTGACATTTACTACTCGTCTAGTCGCACCTCAAATAGTCGCAACTACGACACTTGTCGCGACTACTTTTTAATTCTCAAGGTGCATTGTGGCAATGTGTAACGCAAGCGCAATATAGTAAAATTCAAGCTCGAAAGGAAAGGATTGTTTCACTGATGTCTGATTGTGTTTGAAGTAATTTATGTTGACGTGAAAGTCATAAGCGACACAACTGGTTCACCAAACAGGTAGTCGCGACTATTTTTGTAGTAGTCGTGGCGGCATCAATAACCGAGTAGTTGAAAAATGGTAGTCGCAACTCAACTAATGATTTAATAGTTGCTACTATGACACTAGTCGCATTCGTCGCCCAGGTCTACTATATCATGGAATTGCACGGGCCAAGTAAAGCCCGGTTCATAGCTCCTGCGAATGCGAAACAAATTTTTACGTCACAGGGCTGTTTTTGCAGCGAAATTTCGCAGGGAGTTGAGCACAAGTCAACTGAAGCAAATTATTCGTTGCGAATTTGTGTCATAATTCGTATCGGGTTTGCATTCGCAGGAACACAAGTAAGTAAAGCAAACTAAACCCAGCGTAGGGCCCAGTTTGGTTCTGCTTATCCGCAAAATTTGCGCCGACGCGATCACCTTTCTCCGCTTACTGTGCAAGCGCCAAATATCTGCGCTAGCTTTAAAGCTATAAGAATGCAAATTAGCGTTGAGGATATGCACACGCTCAAGCAAACTTTCCCTGCTAAGCTGTAAAATACGCTTAACGCAAGCGCAAAATTCCCTGCTTCCATAAGCGCCGATTCTTTCCTTATAGTAAGCAGAGCCATGTAATTTCAATACGCTTCTTCAGAATCATTTCGCTTATTCTGAATAATTTTGCTGATTCGTAACCATTTCGCATATTCGTTACGGTTTCGATCATTCGTAACCATTATGCTTGTTGATGTTGATTTGTAAAGTTAATTACACTAAACATTATATCATTCAATGATTCACCACAAACACAAGACACATGAATGATAGTACACTTTCGATTTTTCATTCATAAAATGTGAATGAATCAATTCGCTTACTCAGAATCACTTTGCTGATTTGGAATCAGTTCGCTTACTCTGAATTATATCGCTTATTCGGAATTAATTTGCTTATTCTGAATCATTTTGCTCATTTGTATTGTAACCATTTCGCTTTAGTAACGATATCGCTCATTCGTAACCATTACGCTTGTTTAGATGATTTTCCCATCCAGGGAACTCGGCAAACTCCCACAAGGGGATATAAACGCCAAGCTGGCAACAGCCAATCTCTCTTGTTGATAAAGATTGTGAAGTTTCTTAATTACACTTAACAATACATCATCACTGATTCACCACAAGACAGTGTATGCCGTGTAAACTTCCAAATCTCGGGAGGTATTCGTCCGTGCACGGTCCACTTTTACTCACACGGAGTATTATGATGCCTAGATCGAAGCCAAATAATTAAGTAAAGAAACAAGTGTTTATGTTCCACATAGGTTTGTCTTCAGTGATAAGTTTCAGAAAGAAAATGCTGGCACTTTGTGGTGATTGACAACACACATAAAGCGAAAAACTGCAAAAATAGCGCTAGCAGCGCTATGCTGAGCGAGGACAAAACAATGATCGCTTTATTTTCCGGGAAAATAAAATTCTCAGGAGCCAAAAATTGGAAAAAGAATATGTGGTACTGTTCGTTTTAATTTAGGTACAAATTGCTTATTGTTAAAAAAAATGTAAAATGTATGCCTCAAGATATTGAAATCGTCGAGATTCCCGGAGGATTTGAACTGTGATCACTGGCTTGGTAATTAACACGGTGAACCGCGGTGCCATCGGACCATCAACACATTTGGCGGGATTTAAGACCTTATATAGTTACTGTATATTTTGAATAGACTCGTTGAAAGTCTGCCGTTGATGCAGTCTCATGCCAACAGTACAAAAACTACGACAGCATCGGGCGCAAACGGCCTCGGGACTTAGTACGAGTTTACACTGTTCTTCATTACTTTGTACACAGATACGAAACGCGCTATAAATGATGTCATGATGACGTGAGATATAAAATTACTTCATTGTGCACAACTTCAATACCCAGAGAGTCGACATCTGAAGAAAATTTGAAAATTGGACGTTTAATTTAGGGAGATATGGTGGTAACAAGGTTGCCTAATTAAATATTCATGTCATTATAACCCAGCTAATTGATTAAGAAATTAAACAGTATAACATTTTGTGATTAAGTTATGTAATAAGCTTCGATTCAATATAGGACTAAAGTCTGTCATTTCTACTGTTTCTAAGATTACGAATAAACAAAAATCGTTTGTTAAACCTATGGCGTTTTGACAGATACAAAAAAAAACGTTTGTAAAACGTTTTGAAAATCTCGACGAAATCAATACCTGTTCCGACTGTAGGTCGGAACAGCTAAAAACTGAACGCCGGTTATTTTGTATCCTGTTTGCTTGAATAAAATCCTGCACCAGAAGGAGGTATCCAGGAAAGCAGTGAAGAGTCTGGAATTGTTAAATGATAGAAACCTTTTTGATAACTGTTCCAGGACATGAACAAAAATATACACAAACAGTAAGTGTTACAGTTACACCAAATTCTGTGATGAGATTTTTGAAGTTCCGAAAAGACCAAATGGTGTAAAATCTTGACTTTTCAATCATTTGGCTCCAATTGTTATCTTCGGCTAAAAGAAATCTGGCTTCAGATGCTACAGAGAAATTATTTAACTAGCGTATACAACAACCCTATCTTTCACGTATCAGTTTTTCTCATGGAAATATTTGGTGCCACTTTTGAAAGAAGGAATCACGCTGTGAGTACTCTGATGCACAAAGTCAGGTAAGGCTTTCATTCATCTCTGTATCAATTTGAATTTGGTTGAATTTTAACTAAAACAAAATTAAGAAGGAGCACTTTCCCAAATGATGTACATGTACTACAAGCTGTACAACCTTGCAGGATGGTACCTTCTTGAAAAAGTGGCACCAAATATTTCTGTGAGAAAAATGATACTAGAAAGAAAGGTTTGTGGTAACGATAGCAACTTTTGCACACATTTCTTGGTCTCAAATCCACTGGTGTAGCTCTTTACTTTATGGCCTTCGATCCCACATACCAAGTAGAGAAGCTTTAATGTGTTAAAAATGCTGCAGTCATCTGGTAACAAATACACAAAAATATTCTCATATCAAGTAAAATCTTGAAAGTCTCCATTAGCTGGCTATCAAACTGCGCCTGGCATACAAAGTCCTTCTTATTACCTTTCATTGAAGAACTCCTCTTAACACTACATCACTTCTCATTAACATCTACCAACCATCTCAGTCAAGTCTCTGCTAATCCAAGGACTTTTCCCAGGTTGTCCCCAAATCGAACAACGGTGAACATAGCATATGTATAAGTAGTCTATGATCAAAATGTGTTATCCATGAGAAAAGTGACCAACAACTAAAGTACGGCAAAGATGACTCAAAATTGAAATTCTGTCAAACACTAATTCAGAAATGTTTCTTTCATTATACTAGCATTTCCATTTAGTTCATCCCATTTTAACCAAAGCTGATGTACGGAGATATCAAACTTGGTTTCGATAAAAATTGGAGCCGGATGAGAATTTCCCTGTGTTTTTCCCTTCAAAGTTTTTTGCGGGGCTTCATCCCGTACTCTGCAAATAGTGATACTGACCTTTGTATATAAATGCATATATAACATGAATTCGTTGTGCTCGTTTTAATGGTAGTTATGTAGTATTGTATGTATATTGAAATAACAGTTTTCGTAGACAAATTTAAGCGGTGCACCAACTGACTCGTCAGTACAATGGTACTAGGATCTATGTCTTTTTTGTTTGAAGCAAATTTACCATAGAAGTTTAGTAAATTATGCTTGTAGCAAATATTAAACTAATATGCACATGTAGCAATGTATGCAGGGCCCAAAGACTAATTTCAACTGTTTGGCCACACCTTTTGTTAAGAAATGTAATAGTTAAATAAACAAATGGATAGAGGTCACTGATTTTCATGTTTGAACTTTTTATAAGTGCCTTTTTGATGCACATTAACTACGCAAACGTGAACATGAAAAAATTGCTGTGTGTGACAAGAATATATCACACACTCGTGTTCACGTTTGCGTAAAATATGTGCATCTGAAAACTCCCTTTTAACCCAACCAAACAAAAAATGCATGAAGGGATGACAGAAAGAATGAATGAGGGTGAATTTTAGCTGTAACATCCACCCTATAAAATACTCTACCCTCAGACTGCAGACATAAATAAAGCAATGTCTGTAACAACGTCAAAAGAGAAAGCGACAAAGAGAAGAAGGAAGATAAACAGTGTTATCAGCATGATTAACAAACTGTCGAAATAATTGGACTGAAGTAACAATAAGATTTGCAATTAGTTAAAATCTATCCCATATCTAATGAAAAATCTGAATGAGGTTGAGTGATGGCGAGTAGTTTATTTATTTTTCATTACTGACACTACTCTAACTGCCATTCAGTCAACAAAGAGTCTTCTCAAATATATTTTTTTAAGCCATTATCCCCAGGACCTAATTTCAACGTAGTGATGTAAAGAGCGGTGATGTAAAAGATCAGCACTCTCAAACAACACTCTGCAGCAGATTGCAGACTGTATCCTTCCAGCTCAAGAAAGGTCCTTGGACTCTCACTCTCTTTCTCAAAGTCATTTATTTCTGACTGATAGCGAACCTGCTCTCAGATTCTCATGCATAGTTACTGGTCGTCACATGCACTTTGAAATAATGGCAAACATTTCAGCAGCAAACGGCAGTTTTTATGATTCTTACGACAATGATGATTTAACACAACACGATAAAGTGATTGAATTTTTTGACAAGTTTGTGATGGCTGAAGGTATCGTTGGATTGGTTTGCAACACTCTCGCTTGGCTGGTCATCCTTCGAAACCAAAAACCTCCACAATATGACAAACTACTTGCTCTGCTTTTGGAATTTGTGCGATTCTAAAACTTTGTTAAACTTCTCTCTTCTTTACTACATGAACTCTGTGATAAATCCCTTCATTTATGTCTTTAAATACAAGAAATTTCGCAAAGGACTTCAAGACATGATATGTTGCTGCATTGGACGAGCTCCAAGGCCAAACCGTATTGGTGTTGAGATTGCATAAACATATTGCATAAAGCAGTATCACAAACAGCAGTGCCACAAGAACAAACTTGACATAAGTTTATGCTGAAACAAAAACAAGGTGTTCGGTGTAGACATGTCCAAATTAGCAGAGCTGGTGAAAAGTTAAGAGAAAATTTGGTAAACATGTCTTTGTATGAAATATTGATAAACTTGACGTTAATTGTGGTTCTAAAGATTTGCATTTTTTAAATAAGAGACTTTAATCAAGCCTAATATGAAAACTGATGGCATCAACATCGAGCAGGAGTAAAGGCGACACAGGGTCACACTTTGTGTAATATTTGTACAATACTTCAAGAGTTTTCATATGGTACAGCAATCTTGTATGTAGCAATTTTGGTTCTCCAGATATGAGTTCCTTGAATATTAAACGTTGAGTTAATGTTATGTCATCGATGATGTCATCATCCCGGGAAAAAAAATGTGGTTCCATCTACACACTAAAATTTTACGTACATGGTAAGTTTAAAGTCTGAACCCTTTTTTAGTTTTTGAGATAAGAACTTTTGAATTATGAAATTTCAACTTCTGGTTTTGACTGAAAATAAAGGTCACAGGGGGTCACACTTTGTGTAAGATTTTGACAATAATTTGAGAGCTTTCATATGATGCGAAGATCATGTATGTATCAATTAAGGTTCTCCAAATACGAATTTTGTAAATAATAAACATTGGTTTCATGTTTTGGGTAACGATGACGTGATCATCTGGACAAAACTTGTGGTTTCATCTATTCACTAAGGTCTAAGCACATGGTAATTTTCAATTCTGGGACCTTTTTTTACTCACGAGATATGATGGGGTTTTTTTAAGTATGAAAAGTTAACTTCGGGTTTTGACCAGAAGTAAAGGTGAAATGGGGTCGCACCCTATGGAAGATTTGTATAATCTTTAAAGTAAAGAGCTTTCAGATGGTGTTACGATTATTCCGACCACGTTTTGTTAATGAGATATATTGTTATTAAAATATTGAATATCAACATCACAACTTTCAAAGGTCACATGGGGTCACACTTTTTGTAAGATTTGTACAGTGCATCAAGACCATTCATACGGTGCAAAGATCTTGTATGCATTTAAGGTTCTTAAGGTATGAGTTTTTAAAACACTTAATGTTATTTAAACTTTAATGTTATGATGTCCATCATTCTGAAAAGTTGCAGTTCCATTAACATACCAAGGTCCAAGTTCAAGTTTCAAGTCTGTACGAGCTTTACTTTTTGCAAAATCTCCCGGAGAAGGTTCATGGAGAACAAGACGTGGAGGAACCCCCTCCCCAAAAAACCCCACAAAAACCCCCCAAAACAAACCCCCAAAAAAACAAAACCCAAGTACAATTACAATAGGTTTTCGGCTGTTGGCCAAACACCTAATTATGAACACTGGTTATTTTGTATCCTATGTGTATTTCTCACAGCTGCAATTACAGGAAGAGGACAACCAGCAGTTTATCCACAAACAAAAATGGAGAGTCTTAAAATTTGTGAGGATAAAAGTCTTAAGAACTCAAAGTTCCAAACATCCAACCTACTCATAGCAACTTTATACAGTTACAGTTTCTTTAAGGTGGAGATCGCATGAAACTATTGTAAAAACACGTGCGGTCACCATAGAGATATATCTCAACAAAAACAATTATGTATAAAACAATGGATTGCTTTAATCGACGAGATTACAACAAACCTGGACAGGAGAGAAGAAAGTCACTAGAACAGCAGGACAAACAACTCACAGATCCCCTTAGATGACATCAGTGCATTTGTCATTGACCTTAATTAGTTCTACAATTGCTTTTATAATGCATTTGAATTTTCGAATTCTGAGACGATCAACTGACAAACCAATTACTGAAATATCAAAACCAAGAGTGTGTAATGATTTCAGAACATTGCTTAGCAACAGCTATGAAATGCTACAAGGGTTTCTTAGTTATTGGATTGTCGGTTTGGTCTTTATGTCTATCTTTGGTTTTCATTTATGTACACTGTAGCATCCCATATGTTGTGCTTTAGAATTTGTGTTGATATAAATATTTTTATTACTTATAAATGCACACAGTTCACTGTTCTCATTGTTTTAGCTTGTAACGGCCAAATAAATAAATAAATGAAAGAATTAGGAAGTGTGCATTTTTAACTGCATCAACCGTCCTCTGGAATAATCTACTTCTGAACATCAAAAAAGACAAAATATGGAACAAGGTCGGAGGAGAAAGCAAACAGAGAGTGAGTTTTATCAACATGTCATTATTAATGGACTAAATTAATTTACTGAATACATCACCATGGTTTCTTGCTGAAACTAGTTGTTTGGAATCTTAATTATCGTTTATGAAGCATGAAATTAAATGGCTCGACATAGTAGAGTGACATCCCATTTCGTAAATATTTTGGTTACACTACTCTCACTAATTTACACTTACCATCATCTAGATAAAAGGGTCCTCTAAAACAACAACTAATTGTTAAGCAAACAATCACAGAGAACCAGTCAGAGGCAATATACAGTACATGGTATTTTGGCTGGTAACCCGTTCATGCTTAGATAAAAGGCCTGGGATGTCAGTGTGACAAATTTTACTCAATCAATTAAATGATGTCAAGTACAGTGGTGCAAAGCGATGAACACTCTCCAACAACACAGACGCAGATTACGAACTGAATCTTTCTTGTGAATCACTGAAGAGAGAACGGTGAGCCAAACGGATTCAGAGCTTCAGGAAGATCCTTGGATGAACTTTTTTTTTCCTCAAGTCATTTATTTATGACAAACTTCATCAAGATTTGTATGACATTGATAAATATTCCTGTTCTCAAATTTCTCCTGCAAAGCAACTGACCATCACAAACACTTTGAAACGATGGCAAGCATTTCAGCAGCAAACGGCAGTTTTTATGATTCTTACAACAATGATGATTTGAAACACGATGAAGTGATTGAATTGTATGACGAGTTTGCTATGGCTGAAGGTATCGTTGGAATGGTTTGCAACACTCTCGCTTGGCTGGTCATCCTTCGAACCAAAAACCTCCACAACATGACAAACTACTTGCTGGCATATCTTGCTGTCATTGATAGTTTATCTTGCTTTTTTAGATTCTTTAATTCTGCATTACAAGAGGAATACTTCCACCAATCAAATTTAATTGGGCGGGAGTTTTACTGTCGATTTATCAACAGTATATTTTCACAAATAGCGACTGCTTCTGTTTCAAGTTATACCCTGTGTTTGGTGACATATGAACGATATATAGGAATTGTGCATCCACTGCATTATCAACAGATGATATCTAAGAAGAAAGTCACAGTTGTTGTTTTCATTACATGGATGATATCACTTCTCCTATCAAGTCCTCGCCTTTTTGCATCATCAGCCAGTGAGGAAGCAAACAATAGGCCATGTCATCTTAACCCTCATGGGCTAGAATTAATGTACACAGGTAATGTTCTCTTTTTTCTCTTCACCTACCTCTTACCCATCCTTTTTATGAGTTGGACTTACTACAAAATCCAAGCATCTCTCAAAAAAAGTGCTCATCAACTCCAACAACAAAATGTACAAGCAGCAGGAAATGAGCTTTTGAGGGCAAGACAGAAAGTGGTCAACATGCTGATGGTCGTTATGGGAGCAATGATTGTTTTCTGGTCACCACTTGTTCTCCAGCTAATGCTCTGCATTTTTAATTTGTGCGATTCTGAAACTGTCTACAAATTATCTGGATTCTTTATTTTTCTTTACTACATGAACTCTGTGATCAATCCCATCATTTATGTCTTTAAATACAAAAGGTTTCGCAAAGGACTTCAAGACATGATATGTTGTTGCATTGGTCGATCTCCAAGGCCAAACCGGATTGGTGTTGAGATTGTTATGGATGAACATAATGCATAGAGATGAGTATCACAAACCAACAACCTCAAGAACAATTAAAACGAATGCTGAATATTTTGTATCCCATGTGCATTTCTCACAGCAGATTCAAAACATCTTAATTATAAATGCAAGTACAGGAAGAGGACAACCAGCAGTTTATCTTGAAAAAAAACTGTAGAGTCTTTAAACTTGTAAGGATAGAATTCTTTAGAACTTAAAGTTCCAGACTTTCAATCTACTTATTGCCAACTTTATACAGTTACAGTTTCTTTAACGTGGAAATCACATGGAGTTATGGAAAACATTGGGGGTCAACATAGAGATATATTTCAACAAAAACAATTTTGGCTAAAACATTGAATAGCTTTGATCAACGAGATTTAAAAAAAATTTGGGCAGGAGTGAAGAAAGTCACTAGAACCGCAGGGAAAACTACTACCATTTCCCCTCGGATGACATCAGTACATTCATTGACCTCAAATAGTTCTATAATTGCTTTAATAATACAGAGCTCGAATTTGAGGTAAAAATCCACAATACAGCAGGGCTTTTAGCTCCAAATTTTTACCATGGCAGAAATGTTTTTTACAAGACCAGAATCAAATTGAGAAAGGACTACCTAAATGTACAGTTTAACATGTAAACTGTTTTTATTTGAGCAAGCACTCTTAAGTAAAGATTGTTCTCACTTGTCTTCAAGCAGATTTCGATACTCAACAGAATTGACAGATATTTATCAGACTCAAAGTGAACATTTCAAGATGATTTTTTTTAAATTAAAGATATCACACAGCGGAGGTATTATTATTCAATTTAAAACACAAGACAGCTGGACTTGTCCAGTCATGATTTTACTAGCCCGGTGCTAAAATCACTGGCCTCTGGCCTGTGGTCCATTGTAAATTTCGAGCTCAGTAATGCATTTAAATTTTCGAATTAGGAGACGATCAACTGACAAATCAATTCCTAAAATATCCAAACCAAGAGTGTGACATGATTTGAGACCAATTGCTAATAGAGCAATAGCTATGAAACGCTATGAGGGTTTCTTAGTTATTGGATTGTCGGTTTGGTCTTGATGTCTATCTTTGGTTTTCATTGATGAACACTGTTACTTTATTTGTTCGCTCATTTTATCTTGTAGCGTCCGATATGTTGTGTCTTAGAATTGTGTTCATATCAACATTTGTATTACGGTACTTGTAAATGCACAAAGTTCACTTGTTTTTCATGTTTGAACTTTTCACTACAAACAAATAATTTGAATTAAGGTTGGAAGCAAAAATAATTGTATTGATATTATTAGTCACAACACAAACGCGAGTGAAACACGTAAATATATATCACTTCCACATGAAATGTGGCCTAGTAGAATATGGGACGCAGACACGCCATGTCTACAAGCAAACTACAAGCAGCATAGAATAGTGTAATATGTGTTAAGTTAGATCAGCGCAATATGCAGGGTGTGATATGGACCGTGCAACATGGTATAATATCACACTGTTGTTGCCATGGCATCAACCAATTAGAGCAGAGAATTCAAGTTTGCTTAAAGATAAAAATATTTGTACTAATTGTAAATACAAACAGTTCATCACTGATTTTCATGTTTTTGATTTTAACTACCAGAAAAATAAATTCATGACTGAAAGAACGAATGAATGAAAGAAGGGATGAGTGTGCATTTTTAACTGCATCAACCACCCTCTGGAATTTCTAAACATAAAAAAAGGACAAAATATCGTACGAGGTCTCCAAAGAAAGCAAACAGACTGAGTTATATCAATATGACGATGACCTGTCAACATAAATGGACTGGATTAATTTACTGAATACATCACCATGGTTTCTTGCTGAAACTAGTTGTTTGGACTCTTAATTATCGTTATGAAATTAAATGGCTCGACATAGTAGAGTGACATCCCATTTCGTAAATATTTTGGTTACACTACTCTCACTAATTTACACTTACCATCATCTAGATAAAAGGGTCCTCTAAAACAACAACTAATTGTTAAGCAAACAATCACAGAGAACCAGTCAGAGGCAATATACAGTATATGGTATTTTGGCTCGTGACCCGTTCATGCTTAGTTCAAAGGCCAGGGATGTCAGTGTGACAAGTTTTATTCAATCACTGTAATGATGTAAACTACAGTGATGCAAAGCGATGAACTCAAACAACACAGACGCTGAAAAACCAACGGCAGATTGCGAGCTGAATCTTTCTTGTGAATCACTGAAGAGAGCAAGGTGAGCCAAACGGATTCAGAGCTTCAGGAAGATCCTTGGACTAACTTTCTTTATCCTCAAGTCATTTATTCATGACAAATATCATCAATATTTGTATGACACTGATAAATATTCCTGCTCTCAAATTTCTCCTGCAAAGCAACTGACCATCACAGGCACTTTGAAACGATGGCAAACATTTCAGCAGCAAACGGCAGTTTTTATGATTCTTATGACAATGATGATTTGAAACACGATAAAGTGATTGAATTGTCTGACAAGTTTGCGATGGCTGAAGGTATCGTTGGAATGGTTTGCAACACTATTGCTTGGCTGGTCATCCTTCGAACCAAAAACCTCCACAATATGACAAACTACTTGCTGGCATATCTTGCTGTCATCGATAGTATATCTTGCTTTTTTAGATTCTTTAATTCTGCATTAGAAGAGGAAAACTTCCACCAATCAACTTTAACTGGGCGGGAGTTTTACTGTAGACTTATCTACAATAGATTTTCACAAGCAGTGACAGCTTCTGTTTCAAGTTACACTCTGTGTGTGGTGACATATGAACGATATATTGGAATTGTGCATCCATTGCATTATCAACAGATGATATCAAGAAAGAAAGTCACAGTGGTCGTTTTCATTACATGGATGATATCACTTCTCCTATCATGTCCTCGCCTTTTTGCATTTTCAGCCAGTGAGAAAGCAACCAATATGCAATGTCATCTTAACCCTCATGGACTAGAATTAGATTACACAGGTATTGTTCTATTTTTTCTCTTCAGCTACCTCTTACCCATCCTTTTTATGAGTTGGGCTTACTACAAAATCCAAGCAACTCTCAAAAAAAGTGCTCATCAACTCCAACAACAAAATGTACAAGCAGCAGGAATCGAGCTATTGAGGGCAAGACAGAAAGTGGCCAACATGCTGATGGTCGTCGTGGGAGCAATGATTGTTTTCTGGTCACCACTTGTTCTCCAGCAAATACTCTGCTTTTGGATTTTCTGCAATATTGAAACTACATTTTTCTCTCTTCTTTACTACATGAACTCTGTGATAAATCCCTTCATTTATGTCTTTAAATACAAAAAGTTTCGCAAAGGACTTCAAGACATGATATGTTGCTGCATTGGTCGAGCTCCAAGGCCAAACCGGATTGGTGTTGAGATTGCTATGGATGAACATAATGCATAGAGGAGTATCACAAACCAACAACCTCAAGAACAAAAAATGAACGCTGGCTATTTTGTATCAAAATTGCTTGAACAAAATCCTGCACCAGAAGGTGGTATCCAGGAAAGCAGTGAAGAGTCTGGAATTGTAAAATGATATAAACCTTTTTGGTAACTGTTCCAGGACATGAACAAAAATATACACAAACAGTAAGTGTTACAGTCACACCAAAATTCTGTGATGAGATTTTTGAAGTTCCGAAAAGACCAAATGGTGTAAAATCTTGACTTTTCAATCATTTGGCTCCAATTGTTATCTTCAGCTAAAAGAAATATGGCTTCAGATGCTACAGAGAAATTATTTAACTAGCGTATACAACAACCCTATCTTTCACGTATCAGTTTTTCTCATGGAAATATTTGGTGCCACCTTTGAAAGTAGGAATCACGCTGTGAGTACTCTGATGCAGAAAGTCAGGTAAGGCTTTCATTCATCACTGTATCAGTTTGAATTTGGTTGAATTTTAACCAAAACAAAATTAAGAAGGAGCACTTTCCCAAATGATGTACATGTACTACAAGCTGTACAACCTTGCATGATGGTACCTTCTTGAAAAAGTGGCACAAAATATTTCCGTGAGAAATTTGATACTAGAGACAGAGCATATGTATAAGTAAACTATGATGACATTGTGTTATACATGAGAAAATTGACCAAGAACAAAAGTACGACAACAATGAAAATTGAAACTTTATCAAAAGCTAATTCAGAAATGTTTCTTTCAATATGCTTGCATTACCACTTAGTTCATCCCATTTAACCCTTTAGAGATCATTCATTTCCGTATAAACATCACCATATGCCCAGACATGGCTAATATTGTTAAGTTTTGGACACAATTTGTTCCTGTAAAAGTATCTGAAAAATAATATAAAATAGAAATTTGGTTTTGTTTTAGAAACATAAATACTCTGTTAACATGGTAAACACTGGAAAATGTCAATTCAGGTCATGACCTTTACTTGACTGATTTGGTTGAGTGGAAGTGGGTCAGATCCTGCAGCCGTTTGCGGCCACTATGGTCATTTTGGTACAAGCCGTTTGCGGAGGCTATGGTCATTTTGGTACAAGCCGTTTACGGACGCTATGATCTCTAAAAGGTTAAACTAAAGCTGATATATGGCAAACTTAGTTGCCATGAAAATTGGAGCCGGATGGGAATTTCCCTGTGTTTTTCCCTCCGAGGCTTTTTGCAGGGTTTCATCCCGTACTCTGCAAATCATGATACTGCTGTTTGTATATAAATACATAAATAACATGAATTTCTTGTGCGCGTTTTAATGGTAAATGTGATTTACTATCATATGTATATTAAAATAATAGATCTCGAAGATTAAGAAAAAGTTAATTGGTGCGCCAATTCAGTAGCAATGGTACTAGGATCTATGTTTTTATTGTTTGAAGCAGATTTAAGTTTAGTAAATTATGCTTGTAGTATATATTAAACTAATATTTAGTAATGTATGCAGGGCCCAAAGACCAATTTTAACTGTTGGGCAAGACCTTGTGTGAAAAAATGTAATAGTTAAATAAACAATGGATAGAGGTCAATGATTTTCATGTTTGAACTTTTTATAAGTGCCTTTTCGATGTACATTAATTACGCAAACGTGAACATGAAAAAATTGCTGTGTGTGACAAGAACATATCACACGCTGGTGTTCATGTTTGCGTAAAATATGTTCATCTGAAAACTCCCTTTTAACCCAACCAAACAAAAAATGCAAGAAGGGATGAAAGAAGGGATGAATGAAGGTGCATTTTTAACTGTAACATCCACCCTATAAAATACTCTACCCTCAGACAAAAGTAATGCAATGTCTGGAACAACGTCAAAAGATAAAGCAACAAAACAGACGAACAAAGACAAACAGTGTTGTCAGCATGATTAACAAACTGTCAAACTAATTGAACTGAAGTAACAATAAGATTTGCAAATGGTTAAAACTTATCCGATATCTAATGAAAAAGCTTAACAAGATTGAGTGACAGCGAGTAGTTTATTTATTTCTCATTACTGACACTACTCTCACTGCCATTCAGCCAACAAAGAGTCTTCTCAAATATATTTGTTTAAGCCATCATCCCCAGGACCTAATTTCAACGTAGTGATGTAAAGAGTGGTGATGTAAAAAATCAGCACTCTCAAACAACACTCTGCAGCAGATTGCAGACTGTATCCTTCCAGCTCGAGAGGTCGTTGGACTCACTCTCTTTCTCAAAGTCATTTATTTCTGACTGATAGCGAACCTGCTCTCAGATTCTCATGCATAGTCACTGGTAGTCACATGCTCTTCAAAATAATGGCAAACAGTTCAGCAGCAAACGGCAGTTTTTATGATTCTGACAACGATGAAGTGATTGAATTGTTTCGCAAGTTTGCGATGGCTGAAGGTATCGTTGGAATGGTTTGCAACACTCTTGCTTGGCTGGTCATCCTTCGAACCAAAAACCTCCACAATATGACAAACTACTTGCTGGCATATCTTGCTGTCATTGATAGTTTATCTTGCTTTTTTACATTCTTTAGTTATGCCTCACTAAAAATCTTCCACCAATCAACTTTAACTGGGAAGGAGTTTTACTGTCGACTTATCTACAATATATTTTCACAAACAGCGGCTGCTTCTGTTTCAAGTTATACTCTATGTCTGGTGACATATGAACGATATATTGGAATTGTGCATCCACTGCATTATCAACAGATGATATCAAGGAAGAAAGTCAAAGTGATCGTCTTCATTACATGGATGATATCACTTCTCCTATCAAGTCCTCGCCTTTTTGCATTATCAGCCAGTGAAGAAGCAGAACTATGCGATTACAACACTAATACAAATGCATTGAGTTCCATACCAAACTATCTATTTTTTCTCTTCAGTTACCTCTTACCTATCCTTCTTATGAGTTGGGCTTACTACAAAATTCAAGCCAATCTCAAGAGAAATGCTGATCAACTCCAACAACAAAACGTACAAGCAGCAGGAAATGAGCTTTTGAGGGCAAGACAGAGTGGTCAACATGTTGATGGTCGTCTTGGGAGCAATGATTGTTTGCTGGACACCACTTGTTCTCAACTTAGTGCTCTGCTTTTCAGAATGGTGCCAATTCGACACTAGCTTCAGATTAGCTACCTTTTTTACCTTACTTTACTACATGAACTCTGTGATCAATCCCATCATTTATGTCTTTAAATACAAAATGTTTCGCAAAGGACTTCAAGACATGATATGTTGTTGCATTGGTCGAGCTCCAAGGCCAAACCGGATTGGTGTTGAGATTGCTATGGATGAACATAATGCATAGAGGAGTATCACAAACCAACAACCTCAATAACAAAAAATGAACGCTGGTTATTTTGTATCGAATGTGCTTGAATAAAATCCTGCACCAGAAGGTGGTATCCAGGAAAGCAGTGAAGAGTCTGGAATTGTAAAATGATAGAAACCTTTTTGATAACTGTTCCAGGACATGAACAAAAATATACACAAAAAGTAAGTGTTACAGTAACAGTAACACCAAATTCTGTGATGAGATTTTTGAAGTTCCGAAAAGACCAAGTGGTGTAAAATCTTGACTTTTCAATCATTTGGCTCCAATTGTTATCTTCAGCTAAAAGAAATCTGGCTTCAGATGCTACAGAGAAATTATTTAACTAGCGTATACAACAACCCTATCTTTCACGTATCAGTTTTTCTCAGGGAAATATTTTGTTCCATTTTTAAATGAAGGAATCACGCTGTGAGTACTCTGATGCAGAAAGTCAGGTAAGGCTTTCATTCATCTCTGTATCAGTTTGAATTTGGTTGAATTTTAACCAAAACAAAATTAAGAAGGAGCACTTTCCCAAATGATGTACATGTACTACAAGCTGTAAAACCTTGTAGGATGGTATCTTCTTGAAAAAGTGGCACAAAATATTTCCAGGAGAAAAATGATACTAGAAAGAAAGGTTTGTCGTAACGGTAGCAACTTGTGCTCGCATTTCTTGGTCTGAAATCCACTGGTGTAGCTCTTTACTTTATGCCTTCCCACATGCCAAGTCGAGAAGCATTAATGTGTTAAAAATGCTGCAGGTCATCTGGTAACAAGTACACAAGAATATTCCCATATCAAGTCAATTCTTGAAAGTCTCCATTGGCTGGCTATCAAACTGCACCTGGCATACAAAGTCCTTCTTATTACCTTTCAGGCATTGAAGAACTCCTCTCAACACTACATCACTTCTCATTAACATCTACAACTAATCTCAGTCAAGTATCTGCTAATCCAAGGACTTTTCTCAGATTGTCCCCAAATCAAACAACGGTAGACATAGCATTATGTATAAGTCTTCTATGATCAAAATGTGTTATCCATGAGAAAAGTGACCAACAACTAAAGTACGACTAAGATGACTAAAAATTGAAATTCTGTCAAACACTAATTCAGAAATGTTTCTTTCATTATACTAGCATTTCCATTTAGTTCATCCCATTTTAACCAAAGCTGATGTACGGAGATATCAAACTTGGTTTCGATAAAAATTGGAGCCGGATGAGAATTTCCCTGTGTTTTTCCCTTCAAAGTTTTTTGCGGGGCTTCATCCCGTACTCTGCAAATAGTGATACTGACCTTTGTATATAAATGCATATATAACATGAATTCGTTGTGCTCGTTTTAATGGTAGTTATGTAGTATTGTATGTAAGTTGAATAACAGTTTTCGTAAACAAATATAAGCGGTGCACTAACTGACTCTTCAGTACAATGGTACTAAGATCTGTGTCTTTTTTGTTTGAAGCAAATTTACCATAGAAGTTTAGTAAATTATGCTTGTAGCAAATATTAAACTAATATGTACATGTAGCAATGTATGCAGGGCCCAAAGACCAGTTTCAACTGTTTGGCCATACCTTTTGTTAAGAAATGTAATAGTTAAATAAAAAAATAGATAGAGGTTACTGATTTACATGTTTGAACTTTTTATAAGTGCCTTTTTGATGCACATTAATTACGCAAACGTGAACCTGAAAAAATTGCTGTGTGTGACAAGAATATATCACACACTCGTGTTCATGTTTGCGTACAATATGTGCATCTGAAAACTCCCTTTTAACCCAACCAAACAAAAAATGCATGAAGGGATGACAGAAAGAATGAATGAGGGTGAATTTTAACTGTAACATCCACCCTATGGAAGAATCTACCCTCAGACGTAAATTAAGCAATATCTGGAACAACGTCAAAAGAGAAAGCGACAAAGAGAAGAAGGAAGATAAACAGTGATATCAGCATGATTAACAAACTGTCCAAACAATTGGACTGAAGTAACAATGAGATTAGCAATTAGTTAAAATTTATCCCATATCTAATGAAAAAGCTGAATGAGATTGAGTGACAGCGAGTAGTTTATTTATTTTTCATTACTGACACTACTCTAACTGCCATTCAGTCAACAAAGAGTCTTCTCAAATATATTTGTTTAAGCCATCATCCCCAGGACCTAATTTCAACATAGTGATGTAAAGAGCGGTGATGTAAAAGATCAGCACTCTCAAACAACACTCTGCAGCAGATTGCAGACTGTATCCTTCCAGCTCAAGAAAGGTCCTTGGACTCTCACTCTCTTTCTCAAAGTCATTTATTTCTGACTGATAGCGAACCTGCTCTCAGATTCTCATGCAAAGTAACTGGTCGTCACATGCACTTTGAAATAATGGCAAACATTTCAGCAGCAAACGGCAGTTTTTATGATTCTTACGACAATGATGATTTAACACAACACGATAAAGTGATTGAATTGTTTGACAAGTTTGCGATGGCTGAAGGTATCGTTGGAATGGTTTGCAACACTCTAGCTTGGCTGGTCATCCTTCGAACCAAAAACCTCCACAATATGACAAACTACTTGCTGGCATATCTTGCTGTCATTGATAGTTTATCCTGCTCGCTTTTGTTCTTTTACGGTGCTTCTTATGAGACAGTGCTACCAACCTTCATGGCAAGGGAACTTCACTGTCGATTTATCTACAATGTATTTTCACAAACAGCGACTGCTTCTGTTTCAAGTTATACTCTGTGTTTGGTGACATATGAACGATATATAGGAATTGTGCATCCACTGCATTATCAACAGATGATATCTAGGAAGAAAGTCACAGTGGTCGTTTTCATAACATGGATGATATCACTTCTCCTATCAAGTCCTCGCCTTTTTGCATTATCAGCCAGTGAGGAAGCAACCAATAGGAAATGTCATCTTAACCCTCATGGACTAGAATTAGATTACACAGGTAATGTTCTCTTTTTCCTCTTCAGCTACCTCTTACCCATCCTTTTTATGAGTTGGGCTTACTACAAAATCCAAGCCACTCTCAAGAGAAATGCTCATCAACTCCAAGGACAAAATGTACAAGCAGCAGGAAATGAGCTTTTGAGGGCAAGACAGAAAGTGGTCAACATGCTGATGGTCGTTTTGGGAGCAATTATTGTTTTCTGGTCACCACTTGTTCTCCAGGAAACAGTCTGCTTTTTGAATTTGTGCGATTCTAAAACTTTGGTAAACTTTTTCTCTCTTCTTTACAACATGAACTCTGTGATAAATCCCATCATTTATGTCTTTAAATACAAGAAATTTCGCAAAGGACTTCAAGACTTGATATGTTGCTGCATTGGTCGAGCTCAGAGGCCAAACCGGATTGGTGGTGAGATTGCTATGGATGAACAAAATGCATAGAGGAGTATCACAAACAAACAAACAACCACAAGAACAACTAGTGCTTCAGTGTTTGTTAGTTACAAAAACAAGGTGTTCGAGAGTAATGTCATCAAATTATGAGTGAACGATTTGGTGTCAACAAGTTACCTTATCAATCCAACGTCTGGTTCATGAGTTAGATTAAAACAAAACATTACAAAAATTCAACTTCCGGTTTGAACTGGAAGTCAAGGTCATATGAGGCCACATTTTGTGTAGCGCTTGTTGAAGTTTTAAAGACCTTTCTAATGATGTAAAGATTGTAAAAATTCATTGTGTGGTACAAGAGTTATGATTTTTTCAAGTACTAAATTTCATCTTCCGGTTTGAGCGGGAAGTCAAGGTCAAATGAGGTCACATTCTGTGTATTGTTTCTTAAGTTGTTACATACTTTCCCAATAATGTATAGATTGTAAAAATCCAATGTGTAGTTTAGAAGTTACAATTTGTTGATACATTAACATTCACTTTCCGGTTTGAACCGGAAGTCAAAGTCAAATGAAGTCACAGTGTGTAACATTTCTTAAATCTTTGGAGCCCTTTCTAATGATGTATAGATGATAAAAATCCAGTGTGTGGTTCAGGAGTTCTGATTTTTTCAAATATTAAATTTCATCTTCCGGTTTAAGATGTTTGAGCAGGCTCAATCATCTATCACCCGATGCAAAAAAATTAATAAAGAAATACGTGGTTTTTGAGATACAAATTTTGTGAAACTTTCAACTTCTGGTTTGAACCGGAAGTTAAGGTCAAATGGGGTCATGCTTTGTGTAGCGTTTGTTGAACTCTTAACGACCTATCCGATGATGTATAGATTGTAAAATTCCAACTTGTGGTTCATGAGTTATGCTCTTTTTACAGATATTAAAATTTGACTCATTGTAATTTAATACCTGATGACGTCATCATGACATCATCAAGTTTGTGTCGTCTTGATATTGAGGTCCAATTATCTGATGAGTTTCAATGTTCAATTCAATTTTAATCTTGAGTTATGCCCTGAAATTCATTTTTTAAAGAAAAACAAACAAAGGCAAACTTTTACCTTCCGGTACGACCAGAAGCAAAGGTCATACGATTTTTGCGTTAACTTTTCAAATGTTGCTCCAGTCTTGATCTATCACATGCCCAACTATGAACATCATAGCTTTTATATTCAATGAGATACAGCAAATACCAAATGGTCATTTTTCAACTTTAAAAATCTTGTAATTCGACACCTGATGACGTCATCATGAGGTTATTAACTTTGTGCCGTCTTCATATTGAGGTTCAATTGTCTGATGAGTTTCAAGGTTCAATTCAGTTTCAATCATGAGTTATGTTCTAGAGAAGAGTTCCAGGGAAGAAGAAGATAAAAGAAGAAGAAGAAGATGGAGAAGAAAAAAAAAACCAGAACAAAAACAAAGAGGTGTTCGTGCTTGTATTGCACGAACACCTAACAAATTAACGTTCCTTATTTTGTATCCTGTGTGCATTTCTCACTGCTGATTCAAAACAAGTTTGCCAACTGCTTGCACAGGAGAAGCACAATAAAAAATGTACTATTGTTACAGAAGAAAAAAAACTTAGTTGTGAAGATGTTTGATTTATCAGTTTGGCTGCACACGACTCTCCTTGAAGACATTTTTGTTGATGTTTAATCTTAAAAACAGAGGTGCCATTTATTTCTTGGCCAGGCAATGACTACGAGACAACGTTTACTTACAGCAAGACACTCTTCGTTTTCCTCAAGACAATGTTCACTTACTACAGGACAACTTTTGTCTACCACAAGACAATGTTCACTTACCTTGAGACAAAATTCACTTACCACTTTGGTAAGTTAAAAACTTGTCACACATAGACTAGGTTACTGTAACTCAATATTGTGTCATCTTCACTAACCAAATGACATCTTGCTCACGCGATGTAAATATTCAGATTTTTGGCGATTTGTTCGGAAAATTTAGATTTGCACAAAATTCCAATGATTGAGGGTAGTTAATTTAAAACTAGAAATTAATTATTGTGAGGATCCCAACATTAATTCACACTTCCATCAGCCAGGCACAAACAATTTTGCATTGTTCTTGGCATATATGCTAAAGTTTTTGTATGTTTTTCGTTATGAAACAGAATCATCTGTCAAAATTCGTTCAGAGGAAAAGTTCTAAAAGAAAACACAAATAACGTTCTCGGTGAAATTCGGGACACGCAACTTTAAATTACCGGAAGCAATAGTTCCCACTCGACAATTTCACCAAGGCAAGTTAACATGCTCAGTGACTTATTACACAGTTCACATGTGATAAACAAACCATTTTTAAGTTAAGTGCAAACTTGGCTACAAATTTTGATGTTTTAAACTCCATGCTAACACTCTTCTATCCTGTGACATTGGAGAAAATTGAATTTTACCAAATGGTTTAATTGCTACTGCGTTAGATAAAGACAAACCTTGTCCATGTCGCCCATGTAATTTTATCCATCGTTGCAGAGTCTGTGACTGGCTTCCCTTTGGGTACTTCGTAGAGTAGTCTCTTGTATGCTCCAGTACCGACCTTGAAAAGAACCGACACAAACATCTAATGGTTATTCATACCCATTAAATATCTAAGATGAACGTTAGGGTTCAATGTCAAGGAGCCAACCTCATTACAGGAGTATTTAGATGGTTTCCATTGGTCCAAGACTTCACAATATAACACATAACACTGGGGGACTTTTGGGACGCTAGATGGCAGTAGACTTACCAGGTAAATCCATTGTCATCGGTAATGTGTGCATGCTCAGAGAACTACGTAAACAACACATTTACCTGGCAAGTCTGCTGCCACCTAGCGTTCCAAAGTCTCCCATTGTTAAAATGTTTTTTTTGGTTAAAATGTTGTCATTAGAAGGTCAATCTCCCCTCTAAATAATTTGATGTAAACTACAACTTTTGTGTGAAATGAAAAATATTTAAATTGAATATAGACCAATCCATAAATGCAAGTGCTGCCCCCCTGCGCCGCAAAAGCTGGGACGTTGGCAGTGGAAGGTTTAGTACACAAAGACATGGAAAAACCGTCGTCTTTTTAACTTTTTATTTGCAGTAGATGTCTTTCTCAACAATATACACATTTTCCCTGACAGGACAGCATGACAACATAACGATGTATACAACACTTACCATGAGTATTTGCAGAAACAGAATCCTGAAAACGGCGCAGACAATAGGTTGAGTTTAAATGCGATAGACACGGAAACTGCACGATCGGGTTTAAAATGTGTTTCACCAGCAAGGTATTTTTAGACAAACTTTTAGTAATCACTTTCTGTTTAGTTTCAAGTATTTAATAAGTATAGTCCACATCATTTTGTCATGGTGTCCTGTCAGGGAAATCATTGTCATGTGTACTAAACCATTGAGGAAGACACTTAATTCACATAAAAAGTAAAACAGACAACGGGTTTTCCATTTCTTTGTGTACAAAACCTTGCGCTGCCAGCGTCCCAGCAATGGCAGCCAGCAGCATTGCGCATACGGGCTAAAAATTATAGGAAATTTTACCCTATCCTAGAATTCTCATTCTAAAATCTACCAAATAAAATCAAATCTGAATGCATTTTCAATGTATATAAAATTGTAACTAAAGCAACATTCCTTGCTGAACCCACCACATGTAGATTGTAAAGATTGATAGTTTTGTTTCAGAGATGCAGCCGCAGTTTCACTAACACGATCAGAGTTGCATTTTACTACAATATCAAGTACAAGCATCTTACGCTATCTTGCTTTTCCACCATTAAAAATCAAGGGTAAAACATTCAAATAAGGAAAGACCCTTTGCATGGATGCCATCGCTGAGGTCCAACAATGCAAACCTGCACGCGTGTATGCGGCACAAACTCTCAGCCAATGAGAGGTGTTACTTTGACCTCAGCGAGGGCGCTATTTTAGCTTTTGACATCATATCTGATGTTAGTGGCGTGTCGTGGCCGAACGGATAACAGAGTACCAGACTCCTGTGGCACTTGTGTCTTTGAGCAAGATACTTTACCATAATTGCTTTGTCCTTCGGATGGGACATTAGGCTATAGGTCTTGTGTGCTAGGATTGGTAGTGCACGTAAAAGAACCCAGAGCACTTATCGTGGAAGAGTAGGGATTAACTCCATTGTTTCTCACTTAGCAAGCACCCTTGCAACGGCGCACCCAGGATTATGTCTTAGGGAGGGCTCAAATAAATTTAACGGGTGGGGTCCAGGGGCCGGCCTGACGGCCCCTGGTTGGGTCCAGGGGGGAAGCCCCGTTGGGTCCAGGGGGCGAATCCCCCGTAAGCTCTTGGCTTGTGACGTTTTGGGGGTGAAAAATCAAGCCTCTTTATGCTTAAAATTTGAAAAATAGACACACTTTTTTAGCACTTCTGATCATATCGGCCTACATCTTTAATTTTTATTTGAAAAGTCTAATAAACGCCAAGCTTGCGAGAGCCAATCTCGTGCTGACATCTCTCGAGTCTGGATTGCAAGTTTTCAGTGATGTTCGGCCTCCCTCTTGTTAGAACTTATTGCCACTCAACTGGGTCAGGCAGATAATGCCAGCATGGAGTCCCCAGAATGTTGTGAATGCTGTACATTGTCGGCAACAGTTTTTGTTTTAAATAATAATGCTGCGGACGTTGTGGAAAAGAACGTTCATGTGGGCGGTGCTACCTATTTTTCAACACTGCGCGGCAAATTCTATGAATACGTGGGCGGCAAATCCAGATCCTACAGATAATCCTTCGTTTTGCGAAAGTAGTGTTTAACTGTTAGATAATTATAATTTATTTCAGATTACTGTTAAAAAGTGAAAATTAAAAGTTTAACCTTCGGATAAATGTGATGTGTAATTTGGAAAGGGTAGGATTGCAGGCCTTTTTATTCCCTGCACATAGCCGACTTGAAGAAACATGTGGAAAGGGAGCAACGTGTGATGACGTTCGTTTAGGATCTGGTCGATATCCGGTTTAATGCATATTCATTAAAAACTTTGTGGGTTAAAAAAATTACGATCAGGTGTTTCTAAAATTCAAGTGTAGTACTGTACAGGCAATCCTTAAGGGGGGAAAACATTGAATGCCGGAACGACTTGAGACCAACGTGAGACATATTTTATCCTGGACAAAGTGACCCGTTGGTTTCAAATGCTTAATATGTTTTTGTGGCAAATCTAAAGAGTGAGATAGATATCATAAAAGTATGGTGTTCAATATCTGTCATCTTACATCTCGCACCTCGTGTATAGAATCTCTCATATAAAAGAGTAATTTTGGCAGAAAGAAAAAAATTGCGAATGGCATAGAATGAAAAGAAAGTCCTGCCACCGGAAATAAAAACCCCAATAACTACACATTGCACACACACACTACGACTTTTCTCCCTCCCCCTTCCCTCTCCTTTCTTTCCTCCCCCCCTTTTTTTTCCGGGGACCCTCTTGGGGGGGGGCTCAAGCCCCCCGAGCCCCTCCCCCTTGGGTGCGCCGTTGCACCCTTGTTTACATGTTTCCTCAGGCTTGCGAGCTACAGCGATTCACTTCACTTATGAGGCATCCTTGGTTTCATTACCAGAAATATATACCAATAATAACAATACTATGCTAGGGGTCTATTCCTATTCCTTTACCTGTATGTATCTACAGTCGGCAGAGAAGTCCAGTTGGAACACAAAGCTGGGTATGCCTCGACACATCCCTACTCTGTTGAGTGAGGGACCTTGGGTCAGATCATAGAAATCTACACAGCTATCCTCCGAACCGACGGCTAGGTACTTAGCATCGGGGCTAAACCTGGGAAAAATTGAAATGTTTTAAACTTGTTATGTATGATTTCAACTTGTGATATTATGGTTTCAACTAGTTATATGATTTCAACTAGTTATTTATGATATCAACTAGTTATATGATTTCAACTAGATATATACCATTTCAATTAGTTAAAGATGCTAGGTTCGGTTTTTTGACCGAATCAACCTAAACATTTTTTATTAAAATTTTCAACTTTAATGGATTCTAAAACAAAAATTATTTCATTGAAAATCGGGCTATGCAACTTTGAATATGATTTCAATTACTTATAAATGATTTCAACTAGTTATAAATGATTTCAACTAGTTATTTATGGTTTAAACTTTAACAAAAAATGATTTCAACTAGTTATGTATAACTGATATCAATTAATTGGGGTTCACACGTTTTATTTTCTGCTGCTTGTCAGACTTTGTCACAGTTATGGGGGGCAGGGTCAAATCCTCAAAAATCCTGTTCAAGAAGTTAACTGACTTTGTAGGATTAGGGTTAGGACTGCAGGGCCCAAATAACAACTGCTTATCATTGGGCCAGGCATACCAATCTTATCTAAGACCGTGTCCGAATTGGCAGCGCTACGGCTAGATTTCCACCTCATCATGAGTTGAAGTATAGGACGTCCTTAGCAACAGTCATAGCTGTAGCTGTAGCCGCCAATTTAGAGACAGCCTTTGTCAAAGGTGTTGAGTAATACCAAAGAGTGGAGTATTTTGGAGGATATAGGAGGGTCTATAGCCAAAGACACTAGGGGTGTTGAGGTAGATGGGTCAATCTATAACCTGAAGATATGAAGGTTCTATATATCTAGTAAAAACAAAAGTTTAAAAACTATTTTCAAAGTTTGAACTTTTTAGAACAAACCCTTTAGATAAACAATAAGGTCAATAAGTGCAAGTTTTTCATTGCAATCAAAAAATAGTGATCAGCATTTGTCAATGCCAAGTTTCCTAAGCATGTTGTCTTTTTAGATTGTCACGTCAGTGCAAAAATGTTGCATGTCGCACAAAAATGCTCCGTGCGAAAACGTTGTATCTCGGCGTGCACTTGTTTTGTGTGTGCGCATCTGTTTTTTTTTTAAAGAAACGTTACAGAACTGGTAATTAAAATTTTCTTTAAGATCACAGATTTACATAAAACTTACACGGTCTACTGATGATGATAGTAGAAAACATCCCTAGAAATATTTCTGTCTGAAATGCCATATTTGATGAGAAATAAATAAAACTAACTTCCGATTGGAGTTAATCGCTCATGAGCGTTTTATTCATGCATTGTATAACACATGCAAATGTGTAATCGGTTTTTCACTATTTTCTCGTGACCCAGATGGCCGATCGATCTCAAACTTCTACAGGTTTGTCAGTTTATGTATATGGTGGATTATATAAAGTGCTGAACTGTTTTGTTAGCAAAAACCAATTCTGTAATGTTCCTTTAAGCGAGATACAATGTTTTGACAATTTCAAACTCGTGCGTAACGCATGTGCTTTTTTTTGCACTGACACAACGAGATGTTCTACTTCTCATGCTACCTCAGATCAGTGATAGCCTTATTTCGCTCTCTCTTCTTGGCCCAAGTGTTCATCGTTGCTACGGTGAGTAGGCGGAATTCTCCGTTCTTCAAGCCAACACCCAGGGTTTCCCCATCGGGACTGTAGATGATAGATCTGGCTGATGATCCCATGCTTACTTTGGTTATCATCGCCTTTAAACACAAAATACAGAATTAGTAATCACTCATGACGCTCCAACATTATTACCTCTGGTCACTTGGCCATTTATTTCATTCTTTAAACTTTCTCAGCTCCCTTGGGAGTATACAGCCTGTGCTGCCAAATATGTAGCACACCAAGCTAAATCAATCTCTGCCATAACGGGTACCCATTTACCCTAGTGTGAAGAGAAGCAATTATAGTTAAGTATCTTGCTCAATGACACAAGCGTCGTGACCGGGATTCGAACCCACATCCTGATGACTTAGCCACCAGAACTTGAGTCCGATGCACTAAACCGCTTGGCCACGGACGACACGCCACAAATCCACCTTCACCTACCATCTTCTGTACATCCCATATCCTTATTGTGCCATCGTCACTGGCCGATGCAAACAGCTCCTTGGAGGGGTGGGTAGCAAGTCCCCAGATCTCTCCCTCACCATGACCCTGTACCAGCATCGTCACCTGACCGTTCTTCTCTCCAATCTCGATGATTTCACTGTCTTTGGTTCCCACTAAGATCTTTCCCTGGGGGGGGGGGGACACCAACCAAAATAATAAGAGTTACATCTTCATCACTTCAAAGATTTCTATTCATTTTATTACCCGCTCATGTGTGCGGTACATGAAATATAAATAAAATGGATAGAACTATTTACAGCACTGGTTGAAAAATTGATAGCCACAAAATGTATTAACCAAAACTAGTTTATAACCTCACTCACAATCTTCCTATATAATGATAATGATACTAACTATTTGTCAATGTGCCAAATCAATGTTCAAGGCGTGCAGAAAAATGTTCAAGGCACGGAGAAAAGACGACGATTGGAAATCAAGTTACAAAACATAATGAATAATAAGCTAGAAACAACAGTTGTAAGAGCAAAGCGATAAGCAAACAAGCAAAGAAACAACACAGTTAATTATTTAGAAGCAAGTGAAAGCTGTCTTGAAAAGGCGAGTCTTGAGAGAAATGTTAATATGTTTATATCCACCGGAAGTTCACATGTGATAGTCAATGAAAACCCACCATTGTTCACAATCATACCCCCAGACCGTCACTATGGTCAAGTGGTTAGACTGCAGGACTTGCAATCACAAGGTTGTGGGTTCGAATCTGGCCAAGCTAACTGCTAATTTCACAATGACTGGAATAAGTATTGTCGTCTAGTTACCAAGTCAAAATTTATTGTCTTGTGCAATTCATACTCATAGAAGCTTAACCAATGTTTGTATGAGAGAGATTGGTTGTTGCCAGCTTGGCGTTTATATCCCATTGTGGGAGCTTTGCCGAGTTCCCCTTTTGGTTAGATTATCTAAACAAATAAAACAAACAAACAAACAAACAACAATAAAACAACAAGTACAGTTTGATTGGCTGTGCAGTACTTGATCCATCAAAGTCAGGAACAAGTTAAGAATATTAAAAAAAAGTTTTTTGTGTGTTAGGTATGATTAAATATGTTGGAGATATAAAACATCTCCATCCTCCCCCTTAAATCACTTCTGAGTTTATCAAATTCCAACAGAGTATGCACCTTGGAAGAAACTACCGAACAAAGGTGACTCATATGACATTGGTGTGGCTGGCCTGGTTCATAATACGGCTGGTTGTCTTAGCAGTAAGTACAGAATATGAAAGCCACAGTATCCTTTGTATGAATTTGAAGTGGAAAGTGTTTTGATGGAGCTCATAAAGGCAACTTTGTAATTGTAAACCAAAAGGAAACTGTCATATGGCACTACAGGTCAAAAGAGAAAAATGGTACAAGTCAGCCAATCAGGGCCCGATTTTATAGAGCTGCTTAAGCAGAAAATATTACTTGACAATTTTCTGCCAAGCGAAAATAAGTAGGAAACCAGTGACAGATCCATGAGACATGGTATTTTGGCTGGTAACCTTATTCTGGTCAGCAAAATTTTGTTGTGCTTAGCTAATTGTTTGTGCTTAGGCAGCTCTATGAAATTGGGCCCAGGTCCCAATATTACGAATCTGCTTACTGCGGAATTCTGCGCTTACCACCTATAGAACTATGTGCTTTAGGGGGCACTGTGAGAACAGATTTCCCTGGTAAGCAGAGGCATGAAATTGGACCCTGATGAGAAGCTCCATGTCTGTTGGTTCCCAACCACTTTAAACCCACTGACCTTACACCTGCAGACCGATTTGACTACATCGATGGAATTGTTGGTACCCAGCTGAAAGGCTCGACATCGCTTCATCTCTTGGTCCCACAGCTTCACCGGTCCACTGTCTTTATTCTTGGACCTGTCAATTAAGAATTGTCCATTAAACAGCATCGGGGGGAACGTTACAGATTCTTGAATCAGTCATTTAACCATTTAGAGACCAGTCATTTCTGTAAAATCATCACCATAAGTCCAGACATGCCTAATATTGTGGGGGTTTTTGACACCAATTTTCTTTGTAAATTTGGTTTGTTTCAGTTATATAAATTGCAATGGTAACACAGGAAATATTGGAATATGACAATTCAGGACATGATCTTTGATTTGACCTCCTTGGTTGAATGGAAGTAGGTTAAATCTTGCAGCTGTTTTTTGCCGCTATGGGCATTTTGGTGCAAGCCGCTTTAATAACAATACTGGGCAAGATTTCACAAAGAGTTAAGATTGATCTTAAGTGCAAATCGATCTTAATTGCTAAGCAAATACAAATTGCTAGGGTAATACTGATAATTCATCTTAAGATGAATCTTTGTGCTTTGTGGTGAATATCGGCCCCTGGAGTCTTACATAGTGCACCTATCTACCAATAAGGTACTGAAGACGTTGGAACAAATAAAAACAAGCAGGTGATGGATTTGTTACAAAGGAATGATTACGTGACGCCAAAAAGCACCCACCAGGGAAGTGTGGTGGTGCAAACCGTACCAGAAATACCGGGGCAAGCCACCCTCTCTTTCATGACGAGTGTTCTGGATTCTTTCACGTGTGTTACACAACAGCTATGGCTTTACAGACCATCCGAAAGACGAAGCAATAATGGTCAAGGGCGTTGCTAAAGGACACAGGTGCCACGACTAGGATTCGAACCCACACTCTGCTGATCAGAACACCAGAATTTGAGTCCGGTGGACTAGACCACTTGGCCACAACACCCCACAAGCTTGGGCCTACCATGGTCTTTGAAAGGTGAAAAGAGACTTAGACTCAATTGTGAAAATCAAAATCTGCTTTGATCTTTAATTTTGATACTCACGCTCTTTCCTTTCCACCGGATACAATCAAGCCATCCTTCAAGGTAGTGTACAGTGTGAAGACAGCGTCGTTGTGAGCTTTAGAGACCACTCGAGCTAGAGTATTCTTCTTCCAGACGTAAATGTCGCCACTCATTGCTCCAGTGAAGGTAGTTTCATTCTTGAGGTGTGGATAAATAAATAATTAAGGATTGACACTTTTCCTAATTCTGTTGCTTTGGGTTTTTATTAAGATGCTTTGAGTACTCTGACTGCTGACTACAAACCTGCACAAATTCATTCAATGGTTTACCTTTTAAGAACATAGACTTTCCAACTTGCAAACATCAGGGCCCAAAATCATAAAGTTGAAAATACTGCTTAACAAATTTGATAAGCAAAAAATAGTAAGGAGCCAGTCATGGGCAATGTTATGTCCATGGTATTTTTGTTTGTTTGTTCAGATGATCTTCACAACAAGGGAACTCGACAATATTGGTATTTTGGCTGATAATCAATTGAAGCTGAGCAAGATTTGTCTGTGCTTAGCAAATTTTCTTGCTTTATGAAATTGAGCCCTAGAATTAAACACATCTCATCCTTCATTTTGCAAAAGTGAAACTAAGGCCGTGTCCGCATTGGCGGCAACAGCTATGACTACGGCTGGATCGCCGCTTCATCATGCATTGAAGTATAGGACATCCTTCACAACACCCTTAGCAACAGCCATAGCTGTAGCCGTAGCCGCCAATTCCAATACGGCCGGAGCTTCATGCCAATCATAGACTGGTCCCTTTTAAAAACCGTAATCTTTACCAATAGTATAATGCTACACTGGTTCGAACAACCAGACTCATACTCACAGCTCCAAAGGCAATGGATAACATCGTCTGCATCTTCACATCCTGCGTGTTCTGTCCAGAGGAGTTCATCAAACCCCGCTTGCCCACCAGCTGCCCACCAGCGACTGTCCAGAAGGTGACATGCTTGACGCCAATGGTGACAAACTCTTGGTCCGAGTCCGGTCTGAATTCCCCAAGGAAGATGCGCTTGGTATGACCGATGCTTCCTGCTACCTTGGTACCTGCCAAAGAACAAGTCAAACTCCAATGAATAGGGAAACTCTGTGCTGGGGAACAAAGGCTGAATTAGCTTCAAGGATTTGACGAACCTTTCTTCAAGTGAAATTGTCTGTTCTTAAGTTGTGAAGCCAAGTTTTCTCAGACAAGCGAACTTAATCACTGTACTAGCCGAGAACCCCATGGAGAGAAGACAAGGAAGGAAGTTACAGTTTTTAGAGGTTGGGAGGACAACCCCAGAGAATTAATCCAGGGGAAACCCAGGTAGGGACTGAAAACCCAATCCACACAGTGCCTCTGGCGGGATTCGAACTGGGGTCTTAAAGGTGGAAAGCGAGGAAAGATACCGCTACGCCAACCCAACAGCAACTTTCCCCAAGGTTGTGGAAAACAAAACCCAGCTGTTTCTCCCATAGGCTAACCTTGTTGCCACCTCCACACAGCCACAGAATGGTTATCGTCGATCCCAACAGTCAACAGCAACTTTCCCGACCCGCTGAAATTCACGGAGCACACCCCCTTGGTGTGGAACCCTTTGATGATTGAGAGGGTTTGCTTGGTGGTCGCATCCCAGACATTGACGGCGGGCGTCGCGCCGATCTGACCGCTGGCCACAACGCTTTTATGCTTCGGGTGTTGGTTGACTGTCAAACAGATGATGTCATCAGTATGCTCAAGATAAAAACTCTGCGTACCTGTCAACGAAATTACCAAAAGTGAACTTGAGAAACAAATAATAGAAATAGCTGTTGCAAACTGCTTACCAACCAAAAAGACCTATGCGGTATAAATGCCAAAATAGTTAACGGCCTGACATTTCGACCCAAACAGAGTCTTTAAAAAATTGTATCCTTTGAGAAACACTCTGCTAGGGTTGAAACGTTAGGCCATTAACTATACTTTGCAAAAAGTAACTTTGAGAGTTTTCCCGTGTTCTTCTCTGTTGAAGGCTTAAACTTTGAGTTCTTTTCATTTTGGTTTCACCCTTTACTGCTTAATAATTGTAAGGAATGGTTAACTTTTTAGAACTGCAATAAAATAAGTTCAATTTTTCAGAACTGCAAGAAAAAAGAAGACAACATCAACTCCTTGGGTGAGAATCAAGACCTTTTATATTCCAGAACACAAGACAAGTTCATCCAGTGACAAGAGGCCAGCCTGGTTGTTGTATTGAGCAGATCAATAAAATGCAAGTCTTGCATAGGGGATAATGAACATTTTGTTTCAGTTTTGCTCTTCACTGACGTTCAACAGTTTCCATCAAAGATGGCCATCAACGGTAATTGTCATAGCTTGGCTTTAGTTCCATCAATAGTCCCAAAGCTCATGTGTACAGACTTAGTCTGCAGAACTGGTCCCAATTTCATAGTGCTGCTTACAGCGTCATAAAGGTCATTATTCTAAGCTAACAGGGTTAGTGCAAACATTCTACACTAGCTATGCAAAAGTGAAGAAAGCTCAGTAATAATAATAATAGTGGCTTCTTATATAGCGCTCATATCCGTCACTCAGTGACGCTCAAGGCGCCTTAACGTTCAGAATTTTCCTGCAAGGTATTGTGGAGCTACGTTTTTGAAGTATGAGACGTATTCCTTTACATAGCACCATGTAATGGTTTACAAGGTACCGTGGCCCAATATGCTGCTGATCAAACCAGGAACACATGGGGTGAACCCCGTCTCTTTTTGATAAGTGCACTGGGACCAACGGCTTTACGTCCCATCCAAAGGACGAAGCAATAATGGTTAAGTGTCTTGCTTAAGGACACAAGTGTCAAGACCGGGACTCGAACCCACACTCTGCTGAACAGAAACACCAGAGCTTGAGTCCGATGCTCTTATCTGCTCGGCCACGACACAGTAATGTGAAGAAGACCAGCATTTTTCTCTTAGACAGTGAAATATGCTTACTTAAGGACAAATTTTCTGCCACTGTTAGCGTTGATTTTTTCGCTTATGGTAAGCAGCGCCTTGAATCAGTCCCCTGATGAAAAATTTGAAGCTAGAGTTGGTAAATGAAATGATGGCCCTGTCCAATTCAGTGACACTCTAACACAGTTGACTTGAGATACATAAAACAGTAAAGGTGTTTTTTCATGTTTTATGAGTAGGGCCTGTGTCTGGATATTATATTCACATTTTTAGCCATATTGACAGGGGTAGTCAGTGAATGTGATCAGAAGAACCTGTTAACTTATGTGTCAATGGGTGGATTTTTTAGGGAGAGACCACAAGCATATTTTTAAAGGCCCTCTCTGTATAGCAATAAAATGTTCTCATACCTTCTTAATAATAATAATAATAATAGTGGCTTCTTATATAGCGCACACATCCGTCACTCAGTGACGCTCAAGGCGCTTTTAACGTTCATTATTTTCCTGCAAGGTATTGTGGAGCTACGTTTTTGAAGTATGAGACCAAGTCCTTTACATAGCACCATGTAATGGTTTACAAGGTGCTGTGGCGCAATATGCTGCCGATCAAACCAGGAACACCGGGGCGAACCCCTTCTCTTTTCGATAAGTGCACTGGGTTCTTTTACGTGCATTACACAACACACGGGACCTACGGCTTTACGTCCCATCCGAAGGACGAAGCATGTGGTTAAGTGTCTTGCTTAATGCAGGCGTCAATTTGAAGCCTGAACCCACCCTCCTCACGTCATCACCTTTCTTCACATGAGCCAATTTTGTATAAGGTCAGGATTTCACCACCACTTCACTCTATCAGCAAATGTGTTAGTCCAAGCTTCACCCTTTGAATTATTTCCATAGGTGAAGCTTCACTTTTTTTTTTTTGCCAGGTCCTTCTTTCACCACTGTTCACCATATTGGCATCATCTTATAGTTCACCTTCACACTAATCAAATCATCTTAATTTAATACTACTTACTATACATACCTATGAATGGTTAAATTTATTTTTGTAATTCCACACTGCTAAAAAAAAGTAGTCAACAAGTCAACAATCCAAAGATACAGTGATACAGTTTTATTTATTTTGTCAATCCAATGTTTCTACAAACATATTTTTAAACTTAAAAAAGCAAAAAGTGTGTCTGTGTTAGTCATATCAAAACCACCACCACCCCCAACACTCAGTCTCAGAAGTACATGTGCGTTGTACTGTCGTTTCGATCGCTGCGTTCGCGCTCGCGAACGCCATCGCTGAACTTCTGACGCTCTTGCTGACATGACAGATAGGGACAGTCTTGCGCTGCTGACTTCTCGACTTTCGCAACTAACGCGGCGATGCCTCAGTCTACTCGAAATGAAAACGATCGTAGCACGCAAGCGCAAGGCAAGTGGTTTGTTTGCGGGATGGAACGCACCACAGGATGCAGTGCGCGCGATGTTAGCGCGCGATGTTAGAATGTTGTTATTCGTGTGTGCGCAAAAATTCATTGAAAAAATGTGCGCAAAAAATTCCAAGTTGGTTGCAGCACCAAACAAAAACAGGCCATCATCACAGATTGCACATGATTTACAACGTTGTGAAAAACGCCACGATTTCGACCGATGTAGTGGATCACGATGTAGTCACCAAACACACATATCACCAACCACAAATACACTTCACCACGCTTCAATCTTTTTTATAAGGTAACAGGTATTAATAATAAAAAATTCTAAAAGAACGTTAGGGCTTCAACATAACAACAACATTCATTATCGCAACGTTCGGGCATCGAACAATTGCGACTCTTTGGAGGATTTTGGGAGGTTTGAATTAACGCCTGCATAAGGACACAAGTGTCACGACTGGGATTCGAACCCACACTCTGCTGATCAGAAACACCAGAGCTTGAGTTCGGTGTTCTTATCCGCTCGGCCACGACACGTGGCACTCATCATTTTGAGTGTGGGTGATTCAAATAGGTCTCATGTCTTGTGAAAGACATCTTATTTCTCAGGCTTTGGTTCAAGGTGGTTCGTTTGAAATCCGAATGCAGACATTATTTTTGATCGATACTCTTTGTTAGTAGGTGATTGGTTTTGTAATTAACATACTTTGGTGGAAAATAATGATGAAATCACTCAAAAAGGTTTTTTTTGTTAGGTTTGAATGGCAGTTTGAGCAACAATTTTGATTTGAGACACTTATGAGATAACCATTGATACCTGTCGCTAGATTCTGGACGATACATGCTCCGGCAGCATGGTAGATGATATCAGTTCCTTCATTGAGGTACAAGAGGTTGTTTCGACAATCAAAGCCTCGGTAACCATGGATATGCTTCAGTGCCAGATCCTGATTATTAGAAAGGAAAAAGGGAAGAATCAATGATCAATGAATACTTGATGATTTGATCAGTGCATGGATCGGGAGTACAATAGTTTTACTCAATGGAATAAGTACAGGATACAGGATGAAGTTTTACCCCTCCTACTGTCTGACCATTTAATATCATTCACTGTGGTTTTGAATGATAGATAAACTATGCCTGCCTGCAATATATCATGTGGTGAATGCATCAACACAGTACACAGTCAACCCTCCTACTGTCTCGCCGTTCAATATCATCCACTGTGGTTTGGAATGAAATATTCACTATGCCTGCCTGCAATATATCATGTGGTGAATGCATCTACACAGTGCAGTCAACCCTCCTACTGTCTGGTCATTCAATATCATCCACTGTGGTTTTGAATGATAGATGCACTACGCCAGCCTGCAATATGATATCATATGGTGAATGCATCTAAACAACACACAGATGGTTCTGTGCAGAGTTGCTTCACCCTTCACAACGCTCAAAAAGTGAAAGCTTTCAGATGGTTGGTAATAATAGTTGAGTCTCCTGACGATGACTAGAGCAAGCTAGTCGAAACGTTGAGACCAATCCAAGAACTGACTCCACGGTAGTACAGTTAATTACGATCCTATAAGCTAAAGTAGTAGTCCCAACCTATTTCTATACCATCCGCCCAGGTAATTGTTAATAAGCAGGACAGTTCTTTTCAGAACTGAGAAGTCTCCCGAACACCCGAACAATCTACTCCGCGGTAGTAGAATTAAGCAAGACAGTTCTCTAAAAACAAACTCTACCTGGCAAGTAGATACACACATGGTGTTACCGCAAACCAAATATATTAATAGTAGAAGGGTTTAACATATTGCCATATGGCATTGGGTTAAACAAGAATACCTTCTCAGATAAAACATTGCGATCGTAGCAGGCAATACTCACCTCTACTTTTGAGGGTCTCGTCTTCTTGCCGTTGTTAACAGTAGACTTCTTGATCTTTAGTGGCTTTGGACCACCTCTGCTTACACTTGGCCTGCAGTGATTGGTGCCGAAAAATAAGTAAGATTTGAAGCTTTGCATGGTGTGGAAGGTACAAGGAATCTGCTTTTAAAGCTAGCAACAATGGTTGTTGCTCATAATAGAATTTCCTCTTGTAGACAAATTCTTGTCACAGGCCAGTGAGTGGACCCTTAAAAAAAGAGCTGAAAGACTACATGATGTGAGAATGATCGTGGAACATCAAGTGAGCGCGCGTCACGCATTTACGCTGGTCGAATTGGGGCACCCCATTGATCCAGTAACTAGGCTTATTTCACATTATTGTAGTTGTACATTACTGTTGCCAAGCATATATAAGGCCAAAAAGTGAAGAAGAAAAAAAAAATGGAAAACAAACAAACAAAACAAACGGAAATAAAAAATCTACAAAAAAAGCGGATATCCGCTTTAAAGCGGAGATTTCACAGGCCTGTTGTCAGTAACAGGAAAGACCTTAACCCCCTTTACAGACTTTGTTTTTCCATGATCACAGCCAGATGTGTAATCCTTCTTTTGGATCTTGAAAAGGCATGTTTCACTTCTTGATAATGTTTGCGTGTGGCAACTAGAGAAAATCTTGTGGAATTTGTTACCACAACTTTTATAGTAGAGGTGAACTTACGTGTCATCTTCCTCCACTTCTTGTTGATCTGGTTTGACGCCGGTGGTTTCTCGGAGGGGGTTTGTGTAAGTCTTAGAAGCGTAGTCCATTGTGGTCTCTCTTTGAACATCACTGTCGTATCCTGAGAAAACAAGACCAATAATATCAAGGGAGTGGAGAGTGACAGTAACATTTCTGAAGTCTAGTTTATTTGTGAAGATGGAGAGTCGTCCATCATAAGGCCCTCAAAAAAAGGCAGCTAAGAAGAAGAAGAAAAGAAGAATTTCTAATAGAAAGATTAATGTTATATTATTTTGTTTTACCCATACACCGATGTGGGTAAAGCACTGTATACTCAATACTTCACAGAGTCCTGTGAAAATATCCACAGGCTTACTACTCAGGTGGGATTCAAACCAACGACATTTGCCATTCTAGAGCAGATATCTTACCACAAGACCATCGAGATTGCCCGGTAGCTAGAGCAGGCATGAGAATGGGCGATGATGAAAAATCCGGAAAAAAATCCCGAAAAAATCTAACGCTAAAAATGTATGTCCGGAATTTGGGCAATGTCCGGAAATTGGGCAACGTCACCAAGCGTCGGCGCCACACTCAGTGGTTGAACCATGCATATCCTACCTCCATGGGTCGAGTTAGTAGGAGGAAAATACTCAAAAAACAATAATGAAATCATAAAAAATGCTAGACGTATCTTATCTCAAAAAGCTCACAAAATATGTCAGACTTAACGGTTTATGCAGACGTCGACGATTCTCACACACGTGCGTAAAAAAGTCTATCAATGCGCGCGCATCCATACACCGCGCATTATTGTCAGTAGACTTCCCAAAGTCTCCACACATGTTTCTTTGCTGCAGCAGTAAACATATTACGGTCAAACAATGAATAAACCGCACCGTGATTGAAGCGAGGAATGAAAGAAGTCTACACATATCTATTGATCTCGCTGCATACGCGATGCACATGGAAGCCAGGCGGCAATTGTTTACGTGCCGTTTTTCATGAACGGTGTGTCGATCCGCGGTATGATTTTATAAAGGTAAATTTACAATTTCTGTTTTAAAGACGAGAGATTAGCGAAATATAAATATATTCCCCCAACACCCTACCCCCCAAATTTTATATCAAATTCACATTGAACTCGGAGACCACATATTTTGAAGTGAAAAATCCGGAAATCCGGAAAAATCCGGAAGATTCTCATGCCTGCTAGAGGCAGTTCGAATCCTACATTTTAGCAGCGGGTACTGCAATAATTGAATAGATATTAAATTTACATCAGGGATAAAGAACATTATTTGGTTTTACCCACACACCGATGTGTGTAGAGCACCGTATACTCGGTACTTTCCTGAGTCATGTGAGTCCTGGGGCCAATTTAACAAAGAGATAAAATTCATCTTAAAGATGAGTTGTCAGTGTTACCATAGTGATTTGTATTGTAATAATAATAATAATAATAATACGCAGTTCTTAAATAGCGCTTTATACTCCCGATAGGTGTCTCAAAGCGCTCAGTATTTTTCCTACAAGGTAAGTGGAGTTACGTGTTGAAGTATGAGACCTATTCCTTTGCATAGCACCATGTAATGGTTTACAAGGTGCTGTGGCACAATATGCAGCCAATCAAACCAGGAACACCAGGGCGAACCCCTTCTCTTTACGATAAGTGCACTGGGTTCTTTTACGTGCATTACACAACACACGGGACCTACGGCTTAACGTCCCATCCAAAGGACCAAGCATGTGGTTAAGTGTCTTGCTTAAGGACACAAGTGTCACCACTGGGATTCGAACCCACACTCTGCTGATCAGAAACACCAGGGCTTGAGTTCGGTGTTCTTATCCGCTCGGCCACGACACGACACGCCATTGTAATGTCACAGTTTGCTCAGCAATTAAGATCGAGTGGCAGTTATGATCAATCTTAGCTCTTTGTGAAATCACCCCCTGTATAATAAGATAAATATTATTACTCATTGACTTACCATCCTCCTCAGAATCTGTGTCCGAGTCGTCACTATCTCCATAGACGTTTTCCCTGGTGCCCGTCACGGCGTGTGACCAAACCATCAGCGCAGTGTCAGCCCCACCCACTGATATCAACACCCTGTCATCGTACGTCCATCTCACGTTGGTGACGTGGGCGCTGTGACCGACATACTTCTTGAACTTTGCATTCTTGCCCTGTAAAAGTTACACCAAATCAAAAACACAGGTTTGTGAGCAGTCATGACACAGGATTTGAGCTCAGCTGCAAACATTGTCAACCATTGATATTTAAAGACAAATTAAATCGTTGGTTTTTGGAAGAGTAAATTAATTCCTATCCGGATCCAAATAAACTTTCCATCAAATCAAACCGTGTCGATTTCTTCAATTTCTTCAATCATTTTAAAGTGAAAACAATGAGAAACAGCTCATGTTATGCCAAGGAATTAGTGGATATTCATATTGGGCTTATTTTTATTACAATTAAAAGAGGCAACAATGATTTGCATTTTCCTTGACTTTAACAACATTTCAGACGAGAAATCTAATGAGGTGAGTTGTTGAGAGTTCCATAATAATACTGGAGTTTTAATATACAGGGATGAGATTAATTGAATGTGAAAATTCCTGAAAATACAGCCTTCAGACCTGGGTTCCCCCCCTTTTATCCTAGACCCAGAACCTCCAAGTTGTTACAATTCAGGAGGTTTAAGGACTCATCACCGGAAATACAAAACTAAAGGTTTGGACACACTGTGGACTATTTTTCTCTCCTTTAGAGACTGCTTTACTTCTTTCAAGAAAATTTCAAGGCTCAAGAATATTTTTAGAAAATCCTCAAATCAGGAAAAATCCTGAGCAATCACATGCCTGTATACAAGGACAGTTGAACCCGAATGGTACCGCAGCTCACCGTTCCAGCTGCCCATTGTACAACTTAATGGAATGGCAGCCGGAACAAAGGAACTGCCATACCTCCAGGTTCTGATGGCTCTTTGAGGAAAACGATTGCTTCGAAGGCTTATCTGGAATTTCAAGTGAAGTGGGCGAGAGCTGTCTGAACTAACAAATAAGAGTTTATTTGAAACAAGAGATTTGTATAAATCACCCGGTACAGCCTGCTGAATACTGATTATTTTGTTAGCCTGTTTGACTACTATACCAAATTTAACCTTATCTTGTGCCCTTCTGTTTCCAAACAAACAAATTTGAAGGGGTTAATGATAACTTACTGATACAGGCCACTGGAACAGTTTCACAAAACCAAAATCATCTCCTGTCGCAAGTGTGGTCTTGTCATGGGACAAAGACGAAGCATTGACGTCGGTCACATCACTCTTCGACGGCCATATCCCTGTGCAGGTGTGACCAAGCACGCAGGTCCACGTAGCCCAACCCTGGGTCTCTATCTGGGCGTTGCGTAGGGCCTGACGTTTCCCTCTAGGGGCCTCAAAAAACAGCTGCTCCTTGGCGCCGGAATTCATCATTAGAAGTTTTCCTAATAAGCATTGAAAAAGGAAGGCTCCATTAACATGATGTTAAATCTACAAGGTTGCTTAAAGGCACTGAACACGTTTGGAAGATGTCAAAGACCAGTGTTCTCACTTGGTGTATCCCAACATATGCATAAAAGAACAAGCTTGTGAAAATTTGGGCTCAATTGGTCATCGAAGTTGCAAGAAAATGATGAAAGAAAAAACACCCTTGTTGTACAAATTTGTGTGCTTTCAGATAGGAATAAAAACGTCTTGCAAGAAGTTTTTATTATTTTAGTGAGAAATTACCTCTTTCTCAAAAACTACGTTACTTCAGAGGGAGTCGTTTCCTACAATGTTTTATACTATCAACAGCTCTCCGTTGCTCGTTACCAAGTAAGTTTTTATGCTAATATTTGTTTTGAGTCATTACCAAACGTGTACGATACCTTTAATAATGTTTTGGTTTTATCATACACCAAAATTATCCAAAGGAATACTACTCGTTGGGATTTGAACGCATGACCACTGCATTCTAGAGCAGATAGTGCAAGGTTACTTCTTGCTAAGTTCTGCTAGGCCTATTTAGAATTACTAGAGCCGTTTAAGTGTTGTGACTGAGCAGTCTCAGTTCACCAGACTCAAGTTCTGGTGTTGTCGGCAGCAGAGTGTGGGTTTGAATTCCGGTCATGGAATGCGTGTCCTTAAGTAAGGCACTTAACCCAAATTGCTTCATCCTTCAGATGGGATATAATGCCGTAGGACTCGTGTGTTGTGTAATGCATGTAAAAGAGCTCAGAACACTCATCGTGAAAGAAAAGGGGCTTGCCCCAGTGTTTCTGGTATGGTTTGGCAGCAAATTTTGCCACCGCACTTCCTTTGCTTCACATAATAATTTCTTATTAACAAATCCCTTACCTGCTTGTGTCGCTTAGTTCTAGTGCCTTGAATATCTTATGGGTAGATATGTGCACTGTTATTTTTTATTAATATTACTATTATTAGGTGTACTTGTACTTGTTGGTTAGAATACTGAATGTTTGTAGCCTAATACTACAATATTCCACAGCAGGTCAGCAGACACGTGGTTATTTCAAACCCTTAAAGGGTCTTTATACGTTTGGTAATGACTCTGAAAATTAATGGCAATTGGATAGTATAATGTATTTTCACTTCGAAGTACTGCGGTTATGGAAAAATATATCACCTTTTATCCCCAAAAATTTGAATCTGAGAAGCGTGTACTGCAGTAACGCTTCTCAGATAGTGTATTCCAATTGCAGATTATTCTTCCTGCGTGGGCATAACAGCTCCAGATTTTCGGCAATATCTCAAAAACGCTACCACCTTTTGAAATGAAATTTTCACAGGTAAGTTGTACAACTATATTGAATTGAAACAAACATTGGGTTCCAATTACCAAACGTATACAATTCCTTTAATAATCAAACATCCAATACGAACTCTAGCCTTGAATCATGTGACTGCATACATAAAGTAGGTGTGTTATATCTATCTAGCGCCTGCAGAAGCTACATGCGCATTAGACCATAATGCCCATAAGGCAGAAAGGGCAGAAAGATTTCTTCCACTTAACCAAAAAGGTCTAAGTAAAGGTCATGTCTTGAATTGACATTTTTTACCAATGTTTCCCATGTTGAAATTCTATCTACATTTCTAAAACAAAAACCAAATATCTGTTTCAGAATTTTTTCACAGACATTTTTACTGACGAAAGTAAGTAACAAAAATCAACAATATTATCCATATCTGGGCTACAGTGATGATCACACAGAAACGATAGATCCCCTTGAAAAACGCAAAACGCTGCTAGTCCACCGAGGTCACGCGCACGTATTTTTACGCACCAGAGCAGCTATTGTACACTGATCCGCCTCCTTTTGCCTCAGTGAGGGCGCTGTTTGAGAGTGTGACGCGATATGCAAGGGGGTTAATGGACTGTAAAGGGTCAAGTAGGGTTAAGGTTCTTACCATTGGTATCCCAATCTGTATGTGTGACATAACTGGAGGAGCCTTTACATGTTCCTACTCTCTTAGTGTTCAGTACACTGTAGATATCAATGAAGTTATCATGGGATGCAACGGCCAGATACTTGCCTGAATCTACAAACAAATAAGTGTAAAATAAATTTTATTTGAAATAAAAATTTGCATCCCCATAAAGTGATCCCTCTGCTGCCGCTTCCCAGGTTGTATCGTAAACTTGGGTGTGGTCCCGGGCTACACGGCAGCTAACAGTTGTATGGCTTCTGACTTGCACCCCCGAACAAAGATATTGACAAAATGGGGAGACCACCAACATTAGGGCTAGATAGCTCAGTTGGTAGAGCGCCAATAATCCGGATGTCGTAGGTTCAAGTCAAATTAAAATAAGAAATGATGTCTTAACTGCTTGGACTAATACAAATAATAATAATAAATAATAATACGAGACATTTATATAGCGCATAATGCAGGAGCCTCTATGCGCAACACAAAACATAAAACAATGAAATGATATTATAAAGCAATATGTTACAAAAATATAGATTCAAACAAATGAGTCTTTAAAAGTCCCGTGGAAATTTGAAGAGAGTCAGCTTGGCGAATATGAAGAGGCAAGTCATTCCATAACAAAGGTGCAATAAAATTGAAGTCTCTTTGACCGTAGTGGAAAAAGTAGTTTGCGTAAGGAATATATTTATGGAGAAGATCAGATATATAGTCAGGAGATAGGCCATGAAGAGCTTTGAAAGTGAGAAGATTTAGCTTATACGCGATACGCAATTTGATAGGAGCCAATGAAGTTCTTGTAAGATAGGTGATTTATGTTGAGAACGAGGTGTGCGTGAGACGAGGCGAGCAGCGATGTTTTGAACTCATTGAACTTTAGAAAGGTCTCTATCTGAAAGCCCAGTGAGAAGAAAATTGCACGAGTCGAGTCTAGAAGTGACAAAGGCATGTACACGTAGAAGAGAGGAATCATCATCAAGATGGCGTCGGATTTGACCTATTTTTATAATTTGAAGAGCTGATTTGCAGATATTGGTTATAGTCGGTCATACTCATCGAAGAATCCATAAGAACACCAAGGTTTCTGACTACACGAGATGGTTGAATAATGGCCTGTCTATCGTTAATTTCAGCAGGAGGCATGTTTTTAGTCAAACGTGAGTTGAAAACGATGATTTCTGTTTTAGCATCGTTTAGAGCAAGCTTTTTTGATAATGACCAAAATTTTATGTCGTCAATACCAGCCTTAATTTTTGCCAAGGCTATGTCATGATCCGCCGGATTATAGGTAAGATAAAACTGAGTATCATCTGCATAAACAATACTTGTTATTCCATGAGCAGCTATGAGATCTTGCAGTGGTGCACTGAACAACATAAATTGTAGGCATCCGGCTGCAGAACCTTGTGGTACACCACACCATAGGCAATGACAGTCAGATTTCACACAATCAATGAGTACTGATTGATTACGGTTCTCCAAATTCGCAACGATCCATTTCAAAGCTGTGTGACATAACCCGTAACGAGAAGAGAAACGTTTGCAAAGATGAGTATGGTCGAGAGTGTCGAAGGCGGAGGAGAAGATGATTGAAGGTGGATCAAATTATGATGGTCTATATATTATATATATTCATGGTTTATTATTATTAAAAAACATTTTCTATGGCAGCAAGGGGCTATTAGGGAAAAGTTAAATATACAAAAATCTAAAATAAAAAAGCAATTAAATAGCCACAAAATCTAAAACATCAAATAGTTAGACAAATCATGAAATAAAGCAATTAAACAGAATAAGTGATTGATAACGTCAGTGAGAGATATTGGTGCCGAGGCATTAAGGCAACCGGACAATAATATTAATAGTAAACATATTACTTATAGTGCGAATTTTCCACATTAAAAGTGATCAAATGCGCCTTACAAAAAGACAAACTAATAAAGTAATAATAATAATAATAATAATAATAATAATAACAAGTTCTTATATAGCGCATTTTACAATAAACGTCTCAATGCGCTTTACATTAGTGCCCTGGTCATTGGGCCAATAACATTCCGTTTTAATCTTTCTCAGCTCCCTGAGGAGCACATACAGCCCCGAGCTGCCGTGGCGCTCCGAAGGCTTTTCAAACACAATATCAACCTCTACCCTCGCAGGTACCCCCATTTATACCCCTAGGTGAAGAGAAGCAATTATAGTAAAGTATCTTGCTCAAGGACAAAAGTGTCATGACCGGGATTCGAACCAACACCCTGACTTAACCACGAGAACTTGAATTTGATGCTCTAAACCGCTCGGCCATGACACCCATATTCTAAAATTACACCCTCATATAGATACAACTGAACCAGCCAGTGACTAAACATATTAAGGTACAACACCTCGTGAGCACAAACAATAAACAGTGGTAAACTTATACTTTACTGGTAAAAAAATCTTAATGAAACAATCATACATTAAAAGCTTTCTTAAACAAAAACAAAAAAAAGGTTTTCAGATGGCTTTTGAAACCTTTGATTGTTTTTTTGCTGCCTGATCATGAGTGGAAGTTCATTCCAAAGTCTGCGACCAGCTACCTCAAGAGCTCTATCACCAATACCATTCTTTGTATTAGGAACCTGTAAAAATACTTGATCAGAACATCTAAGAAAATGATTTCTCATTTTAGAACCCATAAACACAAGTACCAAGATGTTAAATTGAATTTGTGAATCTACTGGTAGCCAGTCCACACTCTTCAAGATCTGTGTAACAAGATCAGATTTCTTTACACAGACTATCAGGGGTGCCTTTTGGCGGTCGTAACCAATAACTGTTTCAGTCATTGCCCAGTGATTAACCAATGGCCAATTCAACCAAAACGGTTATTGGTTACGACCGCCAAAACACACCCCAGACGAGCTGCCCAAAACATGTTTGAAACCTCAGCAGTTAAATTGTTTTTAGGGCAGGCCATGCAAGAGAGTATTTCCAATGTTGAGTCTGCGAGTGACAAAAACATTGGGGGTTAGGGTTAAAGGCACTGACACGTTTAGAAATTGTCAAAAACCAGTGTTCTCACTTGGTGTATCCCAACATATGCATAAAATAACAAGCCTGTGAAAATTTGGGCTCAATTGGTCATCGAAAATGCAAGAAAATGATGAAAGAAAAAACACCCTTGTTGTACAAATTGTGTGCTTTCAGATAGGAATAAAAACTTCTTGCAAGAAGTTTTTATTATTTTAGTGAGAAATTACCTCTTTCTCAAAAACTACGTTACTTCAGAGGGAGTCGTTTCTCACAATGTTTTATACTATCAACAGCTCTCCGTTGCTCGTTACCAAGTAAGTTTTTATGCTAATATATATTTTGAGTAACTACCAAACGTGTAAAGTGCCTTTAAGCAGTGAGTATAAGAAAGTCTGTACTTACTTGGTGAGAATTTAACATCAGATATCTCTTCTTTCCTATGATGGAAGCTGGCAACATCATCTAAAGAGTCGCTGTTCACAACAGAGAAACTACCTGGAAGATGAGAAATCATTCCCACGTTGGTGAGGCAACAAAATCAACATCCAGTCTTTGATATTCATATATTTACATATTCATAAAAACCCTGTTCAATTCAATTCAATTCAATTCAATTTATGTATCCATCATGTGAAAACACATACAATTTGTTATCCATTGTGCAGCATTTTTTTTTGGACATAAAAACCTTTAAAAAAGTACATCACAATGAGACAATATTATATTTACACAAAAAGTAAAAGAGAGAATCACAAAAACAAGACATGCCTATAGGTTAAAAAAGTTATCTAATAAAAATATGTTGAAACTATGGATCGGCGCTGGGTAGGAAGGAGTTTTTAAACCTGTTTGTTTTAAGGCCTATTTGTCGAATCCTACCTGATCTATTAGTTACAATCAATGAGTGTGGAGGATGTAAGCTGTCAGACATAATACAATTAAATTTCTTCATAAGGCTATTATCCTACTACCAACTTCTGAAGGCTTTCCATGTCTGCACCTATGATTCTGCTGGTGTGTTTAACAATACGTTGAAGTTTCTTCCAGTTATGTACAGTCAGGGAATTAAACCAAGTGATATTCATTTAAAAATATCACAAAGAAATATTTTACAATGTACACAAATGGAGAGAAAAGGACACTCGACTTGGAAATGTTATTTCACAGTTGGAAATCTTTATTTTTCCTTTTACAACCACTTTTCTGATTTACAACTACTTTTCTGAAGGGATTTAAACCCGTCGCTGGAGACTGGTCGGTGCGTGAAAGAGTTAAAACATCAAGGACATTAACTACTGGAGATCAGCTTTATGTGTGTTGTGGTGTCTTTCCATACACTTAACATATGTAACCCTGACGAAATACTGGCTTGAATCCCACACTGGTCTGAAATTTCAGTCCCTACCTGATTAAATGGGCTAACCTCCCACATCTTAACTTCACAATTATTGATTTATTTAGCTCCATCCTCTTCACAAGAATCTTCAAGAATACTGTGCAATTCACCTTCTAGGATTCCTGCTTTTATAAGAAAATACTATTTTACAAGAAAAATGCCACTTGTTGACACAAACCCACCCAAATCCCCAAATATAGAATAGCCAGCCGAATAAAAACCCTCAGCCACCCAGAAACATCTAGTCTTGGTTCCAAGACGCTGCAGTTGTGTAATCACGAATGCATGTAGTCACACAAAAAACTTGTCACGCTAGGGGGCGCTATCATTCCTGTAACCGCTATCAACCCACGAACAGCGATTTGTGGGGAGATAGCAGTGTAGATAATGGTTAGGTTTTCGTGACTCCATCCGTTCGTGACTACACAACTGGAGCTTCTTGGAACCAAGACTAAGGAACATCTTGCGTATCGAGCAAGCTGGACAATAGAAACTCTAAGTATTACGTACAAATTACCGAAGACATCCTTAAAAAAAAAAAAAGTTACACTGGTTACTTTACCGTCTTTGAATCCAATTGCAATGGCTTTCCCGTCCGGTGAGAAGTCACAGCATCTTGCGCCTCCTTTGAGCCTCCGTACACCGATCATCTTGTGTTCTGGTCCGAGGTCCCACACCCTGATAGTTTGATCGTCACTGACTGTCGCACACATCGACTTGCTTGGATGGGTAGCGAGACCCCAAATCTCCGTCTCCATGTGTCCCTTTTAGATACAAAGAAGGGAAACAAAATTAAATTTTAAAATAAACAAGCTAAATTTGTTTTATTGTTCTGATTGAGATCATTTCTCTGTGATTCCTAAGTTAATGCAGTCTGGACCATTTCCATGGAAACTTTTATTTAGTTACAGCTATTTATTTAACCCTTTAGAGACCATTCATATCTGTATAATCATCACCATAGATCCAAACATGGCTAATATTGTTGATTTTTTCACACAATTTTTTTCTTTTAAAAGTGTCTGGAAAAATTATTTGAATGTAACCGAGTTGGTGGAGGTTAGGCAGGGAGTGACAACGAGATAGCTTCTTGAGTTTATAAAGTTAGTTTATTCTGGATATTTACAGGCTGGTGAGTTATCTCTCATACAAAATAAAACGACAGTCAAATAATCTTTCCATTTCTCAGGGAAAGGGTGTGGCATCAATCGTGCCAAAATGAGAGTGCGCTTGCAGCTACCTCCACTTGCTTATTCCCAGGTAATGTTGATATTAAAGGAATGCATCATCCCATGAATACAAGGCCTGAATAAATTACGCAAATTGATTACAAGCGCAAAACCAACTAAAGAGGCTCGAATAAATTTTCCAATTAATTACGAAGGCAAAACAACTGAAGATGGCGCTAGAGCGATTCAATGTTAAACGGTAGCGGCGCCGTGAAAAGCAAATAACTTGCCTAATGCGCCGCGATCGCAAGTGCATCACAGCTATATACATGGAAATTTATAAGGTAAACAAATGTGCATTTACAAGGGCCTGGCAGCGAAGAGAAAAAGGTCTGGCTGGTCACATGAAACATTTATTTTTATTTTTATAGAAACATAGATACTACGTTAAATGAAAACATTGGAAAATGTCAATTCAGGTCATGACCTTTATTTTGATCTTTTTTGTTTGAATGGAAGTAGGTTAAATCTTGCAGCCGTTTCCGGCAAACAGGACCATAGAGATGCATACACCACAAATTTGACATGAATCAACAGGAAACTTATCTTTTAAAAAGGCCAATTCATGGAGTGCCTTGTTCTCATTTCATCTCTCCATCTTCTGTTTGCCCCCCCCTCTTTTTCTTGTTTGGTCAAATATTAACTTGAAATGATGGCAATAGATTTAAATTGGTACAAGCTTCACTGTCATCTTCAAGAACTCTACCTGTACAAGTATCCGAACTGGACCGCTCTTCTCCAGCTCAATCACTTCACCGTTTTTCGTCCCTGCTAGGATGTGTCCATGTCCAAGAATCACTGACCGGATGGACGGGTTGTCATCCAGGAGTATTCCGTGGCTCCCCTGTGCCAAGTCCATCTTCCTGATGGGGTACGTCTTGAGGCAACGCTCGATGGCTTCATCCCAGAGAGACACGACGCCATCCTTACCTCCAGTTACAAAACCCTTCAGGAGGAATTAAACATCTTGGGTAATAATTCAACTCAATATTTAGTCAATTATTTAGATTTCATTGGGAGGGGGAGTAGGTGCCATGTCTTGAGCCAATATTTGGCAGCTCAACTCAGTGTGAAAGGCCAAGGAAAAAAGAAGCAATTTATTCTTAATTTGACATTCAAATAATCTGGGGTGAGATGTGTGAAAGGCTAAGGAAGAAAGAAGCAATTTATTCTTAATTTGACATTCAAATAATCTGGGGTGAGAGTCAATGCTGAAAGGTCTGAAACTAGGATCTAAATTTTAGAAGGAACGTTGAAATGATGATATATCCCCTTTGTAGTAATCCCTGGAGTTATAGATTTCAAGGTGCTTTTGGGAAAGGTATCCTCAGCACTTGAGAAGTCGATCAAAGAGAACGATCTCTTTACATCTGACCAAAAAAACCCAGCTTTTTTTTCACCATACACATACACATAAAAAAAAGTCTGAATTCAGATAACAGTCTGAAATTTCACATCCTTGAATAATGCTCACCTTATCCAGTGAGTGCATTGCAAAGCAAGGTCCTTTGTGTGCGCTGACTGTCCTCGTCAGCGTGACGTCTTGCCAGACAAATATATTCCCTGAAGCGCCTCCAGAGTAAGTCATTTCTGGTGAGCGGCCATACGTCACACACATCATTGTATCTGGCTTACCTACGTTGCCAAATGTACCCCTTTTTGAGGTGAATCCACCACCTAGTTGTAAATCAACCATATATAGCTGCATGAGTCAAGAGTACATCAAGATATCTACAAATCCAAAACTTACAAATTCAGAGGAAAATTCTCCTTAGTGTCTTTCTGAATCGTCCATTATTCTCCTGTCTATGGCAACCTACTTCCCAAACATCTGGACTCTGATAAGATATCGATATGACTGGCCCCCAAAAAAGATGCAGAGTAAAACTTCAGACTAATCTATAAGAAGGAGTTTGGAGGAATTCAGATTGTCAGGGTCCATGAATAATTTAGGAAACTTTGCATGAAAGGAATATGATCTGGCAAAGATGATTTGAGTATACTGATTTAAAAGGCAAATTGTTACACCACCTGGGCCCAATTTCATGGCTCTGCTTACCATGGAATTCTGCGCTTACGACCCATACAACTATATGTTTTACAGGGCGTCGTAAGCGCAGATAAGCAAAACCATGAATTTGGACCCTGTTCTAATCAGAACCACAACTCTTTGTGAGATGGTCTCTATGACATCACCTCAAACTTAAGGAGATATTATTTTATTTAAATAGAGCTGAGGTGATGCTAAACTCTTTAGAGACTGTTCATTTCTGTCTAATTATCACCATACGCCCAGGCAATGCTAATCTTGTTGATTTTTTGCCCCGTTATTTCCAAGACAAATTATTAAAGAAACAGAAATACATGTTTTTTTGTTCTCAAATTGTACATTCCATGTTAACATGGGAAACACATTGGAAAATGTCAATTTGGTTTGATACTTTTTCTTTGAACCTCTAGTTTGAGTGGATGTAGGTCAAATCTTGCAGCTGTTTGTGGCCTCTATGGGCATTTCAGTACAAGCTGCTTGCAGCGCTATGGTCTCTATCCAAAAGTACTTCTACTCTCTTCACAAAAAGGTACAAAAACTCAAAATGTTGTCATTAAAACCAAACCCTAATCCTCCAAAATACTTCTATATACTCTTTGCTAAAATGAAAGATTCAGAAGGACTGAGGGCTGTAGGCCCAAATAACAGTTGACTAGCAATGGGTAAGTCGTTCCAATCTTATCTAAGTCAAACAAATTTGGTGTAGAGTGACAGGAGAGGAGGATATTGGAGAATTGAGGTCACCTGTAGGCAAGTGGGCCTAAACCAAGGGGTTAAAAAACCTTTAAAAAAAAACAAAACAACAACAATAACAACAACATCAAACCAAATTAAGAGTCTTTGTTTAAATCCAACTTTGTTAAACTATTCCTAAGTGCTGAAGGATCAATTTCTTGAAAATAAATGTTCTTCTTCGGCTAAGCTTTTCTTACCAGTTTGAGTCCAGAATTTGATATGCTTCATTCCGACCGTCACCAATTTATCCAGGTTATGCGGGTTCCACTTGATGACGAAAATCTTATCTTTGTGTCCTCTGGTCGTAGCGAGTTTCTCGCCTTTCCTCCAGTCCCAAACGACGATCATGTGATTGTCGTCAAGACCCACACTGGCCAACTTCTTGCCATCTCCTACAAATGAAAGCATTGTCAATAGAACATGTGACCTGTGACATCATAAGTTTACAAAAGAGCCCCAGAGCCGGGACTTTCTGCAGGCATGATTTCTACACAGCTCAATGGAAGAAAATATAAAATTATATTTTATGGAGATTGCACTGTCTGATTTTGATCAACTTTTGATATGAAGAAAGGGTAACATCTCAAAACAGGTTCAGATGCTACTTTAATAGTTCTTGAATCATGTTCTTTTTCATATTACTGTTATATTGAAAAAGACCAAGTAAAACAATCTTCAAAATCAGACATTATACAGAAATGCATGGTCTCTAATATAATGGCGCAATATGCAGCCAATCAACCCAGGAACACCGGGGCAAACCCCTTCTCTTTACGATAAATGCACTGGGTTCTTTTACGTGCATTACACAACACACGGGACCTACGGCTTAATGTCCCATCCGAAGCATGTGGTTAAGTGTCTTGCTTAAGGACACACACTCTGCTGATCAGAAACACCAGGTGTTCTTATCCGCTCGGCCACAACACGCCACAAATATGTTGCAGAGCCACATGTTCAGCCATACTGTTTATCTCCAGAGTGGAAGTCTTTAGATTGAAAGGTTTGTTAGTTACCTGAGAAGTCCACGGCACAGACTCCCCTCATGTGCTGGCCTTTGAGAATAGCTTGTGATTTGGCAGTTGCTGCATCCCAGATGTGAATTGTTGGATCTCGACCAACCTGAGACAATGAGACCAATAACAAATAATAAATTTAGCTTTTCCATGAACATCTTATCCCACCAATCCCCAAAACACATTTCCGGCACCAATCCCCAAAACACACTTCTAGCACCAATCCCCAAAACACATTTCTGGCACCAACCCCAAAAACACACTTCTGGCACCAATCCCCATAACACACTTCTGGCACCAACCCCCAAAACAGACTTTCGGCACCAACCCCAAAAACACACTTCTGGCACCAATCCCCCAAACACACTTCTGGCACCAATCCCCAAAACACACTTCCGGCACCAATCCCCAAAACACCCTTCCGGCACCAATCCCCAAAACACACTTCCGGCACCAATCCCCAAAACACACTTCCGGCACCAATCCCCAAAACACCCTTCCGGCACCAATCCCCAAAACACACTTCCGGCACCAATCCCCAAAACACTCTTCCGGCACCAATCCCCAAAACACACTTCCGGCGCCAATCCCCAAAACACACCTCCAGTCTAACCAGGTACATCAATTGTGCTCAAAATTGCGGGTATGCTCAAAACTCACTGCTGCCACCTAACACGCAAAATTCTCCAATTCTGACTGAGCTAATAATTTTTGTATTTTATATAAAATGTCCTCAGCTAAAGAATCAACTAATTCAATTCTGAAATCAATGAAATAAACCAAATTGTATTTTCATCTGTTTTTACCTGTCCCGTTGCAATAATGTCTTTCAGTGGGTGAATGCATAGACATAATATGTCATCGGTATGCTCCAGGTAGAACCGCTGTGAGTGCGTATCACGGTTGTAGACGATACCAGTTGCCGCTACATGATATACCACCTCTCCAGCTTGCGTATAGAAGAGGTTGTTCCTGCAGTCGTAACCACGATACCTGAGACATAGTAATAATAATAATAATAATAATTAATAATAATTTGTTCTTATATAGCGCACATATCCTAGTGGCTAGATCAAGGGGCTTTGCAACATTATTATCCCTGTTCATCGGGCATACTTTTAGACTATTCTTCAAACTTCAAACTCCCTGGGGAGCGTACAACCCCAAGCTGCTTAAATTAGTGCTAAGGGGTTAATCCAAAAGAATACTGTCTCAGCCCTCTCAAGTTTCCATTTATACAAATGGGTTGACAGAAGCAGTTATGGTTAAGTGCCTTGTTTAAAGACACAAGTGTCATGACCGGGATTCGAACCCACACTCTGATGATTCAACCATCAGAACTTGAGTCTGATGCAGTAAACCGCTCGGCCACGACACACCACTTGTAGATAATCAGCAATGATAATAGCCAAGTAAGGGTTAATGAAATAGGGCCATTGTCGAAGAATAGTAAAAAAAATAAACACAAATTTGCCGAGAACGAAAATGCTTTGCTTACCTGACGCTGAATACAATTCAAATAGTCATTTTTATCAATGAACCATTTGCAAGTTAGATTTTAATAATGTCTGGTTTAATGACTTCCTTTAATGACTTGGTCACAAGTGACCCTAAAAATACGGCCGACCCTGGATATATATTTTTTTTCAAGGGAAGAAATTTAATGATTGATAAAATATAATTGGAATCATATAATGATCTTTTTACCCGCTGAATTTGTAAATTACACCTTGCTTACATAGCAGACATGTGAAAGTGGATGCCTGCCTTCATTGTCATTGCAGCAAAAATCTCAAAGGCTAAGGGCGTATCAGAATTGGTGGATACAGCAAGAGCTACGACTTTTGCCAAGGGTCTTGCTAAGGACGTCCTATACTTCAATGCATGATGAGGCTACGATCAAGCCATAGCCATAGCTGTAGCCGCCAATTCAGACATTTCCTAAAATTCCCTGCTCTTACCCGTGAATAAAATCTAGTTTTATTCCTTCACTCGGTGCTTGCTGACGCTTCTGTCCTGAATTATCTGTCTTCTTTAGCCTCTTGAGACGGGACAGGTCCTCCTTGTAGACAGGCCGGTCGTAGTCTATCTCCTTCTCTTTCTCAATGTCAGAGTCCAGCTCGGCAACATCCGATAAGTCTGAATCGCTCTCTTCACTGTTTGAATCCACGTACCCTTCAAACAACAGACATTAATTCCTTTACACTCACTGTAACTCACCAGAATTATTATTTTACAAGAAGAAAATGTTCCCATAATCAACAAATGCTGAGGATAGATTATTTTAAACTTGAAATTTCCTCAAAACTGCAATGATGGATTCCAAAGACAATTAAGTAAGAAATCTTGTGCTTGCCTTCTTGTTAATAACAAACTGCTTTTAAAATAAAAAGCTGCAGGGATAATAACATACATTGACACTATTCATATATAGGGTTACACAAGCGAACAGTTAACTCTTTCATGCTCCGACCGGTCGCTAGTGACTGGTTTAAGTCCCTTCAAAAAAATAGTTGTAAAACAAAAAACAAAGATCGCACGGCCACGCAGTTATCAGAATGGGAAAGAGGACTCTTGAGGGTGCTATTGTGACCTGTGTTTTAGGGGGTAGACATTTACGAAAAATGAGTAAACAATTTATGTGTCCTTATGATCAATTTATCACTAAAATAAATGGTGCTTAAAAAGGGATAATAGGAAAACGTGCTGTCTGCACTAATCAAAAACATTTGTTCCTGAACTTATTTTCTCTTCTGAGACTCTGCAGATATCAATCACTTCAAAAAAACACAACATTATTTTGTTGCTGAAAAAAATTGCATTTAATCTCTGGAGGCTATCTGTAGTTTACCTGTACATTATGTTGACCCCAAAGGATTTGTAAACAAAGCTATGGAGAGAAGCATTTACACAGGCTGAACAAAGTTTCTCAAACAACTCAGATTTTTGTTTGTTTGTTTGAGTTGATATATGAGGATGGACTGCACAAAAATGGAAATAATTTGGGTAAAAAATTAGTTATTAACTAATAAGCGATAACTGACTGTCAACTGTTGTTGTGCAGGGTTAAACCCCAGAATTGATATACAAATAACATGTATATAAAGTAGACAATGCATTTTAGAGTCGATTTGAAAGGAAATTTTTAAAGGTACAAATACTGACAAAACTGTTATAAATTGCAATATTTTCCTAAAAATTAATGCAGAATGTTAAAGGTATTGTAAACACAATATCAATCTGTTTATGGCATCTGTACATAAAATCTCTTATGATTAACTTTTAATGAACAAATGTAACTTAATGGGAGGGTCATAGATTGGTAAATACTCCAAAAATTAATGACCAAAAAAACTTACTTGGTGAGAAGCACTGCAGCTGTTGATAGTATAAACTACTTTGAGAAAGGATTCCCTTCCATATGGTTTGGATAATTTTTCACCTAAATCAGTTTGAATCTGAGAAACGATTCAAGCATGAATCGTCCCTCAGATTTCTGAGAGTTGGTGTGGCCAGAGATGTAGTTTGGTACCTGCCATCAACTCGCTGAACGTGGATGGATTTGACATTAAGGTGAAAATACCTTGAAGTTTGTTGCTGATTTCTCAGCAAGTAGACACTGTATTCAGCTGAAACTTTCACATGTGACTTTTATAGTATCTTTCTTTATAATTTTGCCTATAAATCAATCAGCATTACGTTGACAAAAAACATTTTATGACCCTACCTTTAAATAGCTCTTGCGCAATGATGGGAAATAAAAAGTTCAATTTGTTCAAGGGTGGGTCGGGCAGAGGGGGGGGTGGGGATGGTGTTCGGGGAACAAGGGTCACGAGGAAGTCAGAGTTTGTCTACCTGTGTTATGTCCAGTTTCATCATTCTCCAGGGCATTAACACCCTCTGGTAAATAGCGCCATTGGAATACTGCATGGTCACCACCACCAGTTGAGATAACATGCATCTTGTCATGAGAGAACCTGAGATTGGTGACATGAGCAGAGTGGCCGACGTACTTCCGAAATTTAGCCCCTAGGAACAATAAAGCCATCAAGTGTTACTATAAGCAGGGATGAGATTCTGACGAATGTGAACATTCCTGAAAACTGGCTTGTGTGCCTGCATTCCCATGGACTTTAAGATTCTCCAATGGAAGTGCCCTTTAGAAAATGAAAATGGCCTTGCCCTCTTGAATTTCAGATTCCAGGCCTGTTATGGGTAAGAATACTGCATTCAACCACCACCTTTTCACGCATTATCACTAAAAAAAACATCTTATTTGGGTACATTTTTGGGGGTCATAATGGATGAAAAGGTGATGGTCGGATTTGGCATCTTTTCCTTATCTCCTGTTTTATTGGAATGAAAAATATTTGTAAAAACCAGCTTTGTCAATTTTTACAAATCTAGAGAATTACTAAGTATACTTTTATACTAATATCTCACTTTGTAAATTGGTCCAAGTTCAGAGTTTTGCCAGAGCAAAGGCAACAGATTTACACAGTCATTTTTGCAAATGACACGATAGAAATTAACACTGAACAATGCCAAACCAAAGTGAAATTTTTCCAAAACTATCTAACGTTGAGAATAAACTGTTTGACTTTAATGTAACACACAATCAAAGTACCTTTCTTGAGGGACGGGAAGCGAAACATCTTCACCAGACCGAAGTCATCCCCGGTCACCATGACCTCACCGCCAAAGAAAGCATCCACGCCATTGATGTCATTGGTGTCCGAGTACTTGGGCCATATTCCACTCACTTCAGGACCGAGGACCCCAGTCCAGGTGGCCCATCTGATGGCGCGGACCTCGTCACGTTGTGTGGCCTGCTTGCCGGCTGAGGAATAAATGTACACACAAGGAAGTTTAAGAAGAGAATCTTAGACCAACAGTAAGGAAATGCACTGATAAATATTGCAATATCAAAAGATCGTGATGACAAACGATATCCCAAATGTTTTTTTATCTGTCTTTACAAGATTCAATCCACGTGAGTTTAAAAAAACCTTCTCGAGAGTGTTTTACATAAAAGTAGTCTTCATACTTTTTGTGCAATTGTGCTAATTGTGAAATACAATCAGCCTCTTCGTAATTATTTTTCAAAAAAAATCGCTTTCAAACAATTCCAAACTTTCCAACAAAATACTTCTGTTGTACCTGGCATTCTGAAGAAGAGTCTCTCCGCAGCTCCGCTGTTTGTCTGTAAGTATTTGCTGTCCTCGGACCAATCTAGATGAGTAATGAAACTACTGCTGCCTGAACACTGTCCAACCTTCTTGTAGCGCTGTGTAACTGCGTAGATGTCCACGTAGTTATCATTTGACCCCACGGCGAGGTAGTTACCATCAGGCGAGTACTTCATCTCGTGAATAACCTCTTTACGATCTTTGATGTGGATAACTTCTGAAAGATCTCTGTGGTTGGAGTCGAAATGCAGAGTACTTAATGAAAAAAGGCCTTGGGACAGTAGGTGGCAGAAAACTGAGAAACTTCCCACTGTTTTGATTATTCCTATTCCAAGTCTGAATTGAATGACTTTGGCTACGGCTATGGGAGTTGGCAGCAACTGCACAACATTCAATAACAGGTCATTTCAGCCACTACCTAAGCCATCAATAAGCCATTTGCGAGTTAGACTTGAATAATGTCTGGTACTCTGACTTGCCACGTCACAACTTACCACTCAAATTTAAATTCCTCAAAATTACGCAGGGTTCTCCCCATGCACAAGCTAGCGTATCGGGCCGATACGCACGATTTGCCTGCGATACGCGCAAATTTCGGCCGATACGCACATTTTATTTCACTTTTTCTTTTCTTTCTTCTTCACAAGAAACATCAAGAGAAAACCTTATAGAATGCTCCAGATTGCACAGTAGGGCTTTTAAAACCAAGATAAACACCAAGTAGAAAACATTCCGAGGACCTTGTTTCAATTCAGTGTGCTTCGGCCAACTTTCAAAAATTTGGGTCCAGAATGCCCCACATTTTTAAAAAACCCTGGCAAGAACCCTGCACACATTATTATTTTACAGTCATACATTACAGTTAGGGAAGGGGAGATCTTGAGAATATTGGAACTTACTTTGTTTTGAGTACAGTGAAGGAACCGTCAGATAGTCCCGCTGCTAGTGCTGAGCCATCGCTATTAAAGGACACTGACCGTACATTGTGATCCATTGTTGTACGGACAATCAGCTTTTTCTCTTCTGTGTTCCAAATTCTAGAAAGAAACAACAAAACATTACAATGATTAAAAAGCCAAAAGCAAAAAATAAATGATTACACAAGACCATAACTGAACTCTCCATACAATTTCTTTTTAAATTTACAAGAGTATAACAAACTAAACGGTGAAAAGCATTAACAATACATGAAGACAGTAGATATATAAAATGTACTTAGGAGAGCAACTCTCCATACAAAGTAATGTTAAAATTTACAATTTACAGGAGTACAAAAAATAAATAGTAAAAAGCCATTAACATTACATTAAGACTGTAGATTTATAAAATGTACTTAGGAGACCAACAATAAAGCTTAAAAAAAAAGCTTTTAGCTTCCTCTTCACAAAACACACTGAAGAAAGATTTCAAGAATTAAACATTTATTTTTGCTCTTTGTAACCCCTGTTAATTAGTCACAACACAACAAGTCCAACAAAACTCACAGGAGAATAGTAAGTAATCACCATTGTTTTACTTCTGATCATATGCAAATCAAAGAAGCAAATTCTGTTTTGGAGCCAATTTCATTACAGTTTGACCATTGGGCTTGAGAATATAATTGCTGCAAAATCTGACCACAGGCAGTCAAAATTTTGAGGTTTTTTTTCTTCTTCACAAATTAGGCTTCTACTATTTAACAATTGTACTTTGTCAACACCACAACACATTATCAGCGCCACCAGACGTCTAACATGTTGACCTGGATAAACATCCAGGTCAAAGGTCATCTTTGCCACTCATCCAATTAATGTTTGATGTTGATATTGTTGAATTGTTCAATTCATTGTTTTTTCGTGTTGACAAAAAGTGCTGTGAGTTAAACATAGTACAGCCATGAGCCAGCTCATTCTTTTTTCCATTCTAATTACTGAACCAAAGTGAGGCTGAGAAAGCAAATTAGTCTGTTTCCTTAATGGTATAATGAAAAACAGTATCCATTATTGTTTCAGCAGACTGGGATGGTACCAAGATGGAGCAGATATGTTAAGCCTTAGGGTTGGAAAGTTTAACCGGTAAACCATTTAACCGGTAAAACATTGTAAAAATCCGTTTCCAAATTGCCTAAATGGTTAAACGAAGCCAACAGTAAAAAGAAACAAAAGAAGATAAACAAAACAAGGCCCACAGTTGAGAAAAATTAAAAATTAACAAATTGGGACCTTCCTTTTCTTGAAAATGTTAGTCCCCAGATACTGTCCAGGGAGAATGATTGACATCCCTTTTGTTGGTGGAACTTTCTTATCTTAATCCCCTACAAAAAGTAATACATTATTCTTGATCCCCTGCAATTTGTGGTTTTGTGACTGTGAAGACTGGCTACAGTGTTATATTTTTAATCCTGGCCAATCCTGGAAAGTGTGTTGACAATTGCTTCTTTTACAGATCTGCTCATAGTTCGCAATTGGGATCGGTAGAACTGGTTAAACAGTAAACCTGGGGTCGATTTCACAAAACTCTTCCTAACTTAGGACTAGTCCTAGGCAATGCTAAGAAATAGGACTAGTCTTAAGTTAAGACCAGTACTGGTCCTAACTTCAGATAAGACTAGTCTTATCTCTTTGTGAAATCGGCCCCAGATGTCATAACCACTTTGGAAAATAAACATAGGCATACAACCCGGCGTTCATTTAAAAAGACTCATCTGGGAATAGACTTTTTCGTTAGTTAAGAAAAAATAACAAATCTCATGTGTAAACCAACCTGATACTGCAATCATCACTACCGGTAGCTATGAATGGTCGCTTCGGATGCACGGCCAAGGCCCAGAGCTCCCCTTCGGCATGACCTTGGACTAGGATCCTAGGTTTATCTGGCTCCCTCAGAAAGATCTCCATGATTTCACTGTCTTGAGTACCAACTAGAACACGATCGCCCCGCCAATGGACACTACGTATGATGAGACCTGCAGGGGAGAAGTGAGTATTAGGCTTTGTCTGAATCCAGGCACTTTGTATATGGCTATTGGCCATTGGCAGCACAAACAACATAGAAAAATAGGCCTTTTCAGAAATCAGGGCCCGATTTCATACAGCTGCTTAAGCACAAAAAGTAGCTAAGCAAAAAATAATTATGCTTACCAGAATAAGGTTACCAGCCAAAATACCATGTCACATGTACAATTTATGACTGGTATCCCGCTCCTTTATGCTTAGCAGAAAATTGTTAAGCAAAATTTCCTGCTTAGCAAAAATGGGGCCCTGGCCTTAGCCACTGCAAAAAATGTTAATTTGGATGCGGCCTAGGGCAGTGAAAGGTAGGGTCATAGATTGGTTTTTGTCAACGTAATGCAGATTTATTAGTAAAATTATAAATAAAGATACAATACAAAGTCACATATGAAAGTTTCAGCTGAATACAGTGTCTACTTGTTGAGAAAACAGCAACAAACTGTCAGAGTACTTTCATCATGAATGTCGAATCCACCAACATTTAGCAAGGTGATAGTGGGTACCAGCTGCCATCACTGGCTGCAGCATTTGCGAACGGACACCACGGAAATTTGAATTTTCAGACAACCCTAAGAAATCTGAGAAACGATTGTTGCATGAGTCGTTTTTCAGATTCAAATGTTTTTGGGTGAAAAAATATCCAACCCATATTACTTGAAAGGGAATCCTTTCCCATGTTGTATTGTGAACTTGGGTGTGATCCCTGGCTAAACGGCAGCTAAAGGTTGTATGGTTTCTGACTGGCACCCCCGAACAAAGATATTAACAAAATAGGGAGACCGCAAACATAGGCCCGAAAAAAATATTGGTTACAAACCTTGATATCCGTGTGAGGATTCTGCCAGATTTATCTTAGTGATAGGCTTGAAGTCTGTGTCCCACAATCTGATGCAACCATCACGACTACCCGTTGCAAAACCCTCGTCACATCCATCAATGGCGTAGATCCCGGACTAAAAGATAATAACAAAACATACATCAATGCCAGACTTAAAGATATTTAAAAAAAACTTTCATTGGTTTCTCAAAAATGTATATTTAGTGCTTTGAATCTTTTTTTATAAAACTGATGTATCAGAATTACCCTTTTTTTTTAAAAACTAAAAAGCACAGCTCCCCAAAAAATCTCAGATGGTTCTGTTTCAGATGTTGTTGGACTAAGGACTGCTTTGCTAAAGTGATCATACAGTTAAGCACTGAACCTGAGCCCAAGGTCCACGTCAAAACAAGAGGGTAAAACACAGGGTTCTCCCCATGCACAAGCTAGTTATTGGCCGGTACCTGCAAATTGTGTGCCGATGCATGCAATTTAGGGCCAATACGCAAAAAAAAAAAAAAAAAAAAAATTAATTATTTTTTTTGGGGGGGGGGAGGGATTTGGATCATAAACACCATTTAGAATGCTCCAGATTGCACAGTAGGGCTTTTAAAACCGAAGATAAACACAGAGTAAAAACATTCAGAGGACCTCGTTTCAATTCAAAATTTGGGTTCAGTAATGCCCCCAGTTTTGAAAAAACTGGGCAGAACCCAGACATATTGGCAATAAACATGTAATGGTTTGATCCTAGCAGGTTATTTCCCAAAGGCATAATGGAAGATATATTTATACATGTATTGGATGCAACAAGTACAATATAGTTCACCGAGTGAAATGGAACAGTGCAGATTTCAACGAATTATTATATTCTGCTATATTGCATGAATAAAATAAATGCTATATTTGTTTTGTAACTCACATACATCTTTGTCATTTGATATTTTTCGTATAATTTATACTTTATTTCAACAATAAATAAATAATACAAAGTCTTGAACAATTTATAATTTACCTCAATAATAAGGTATTAAAGGGCAAATAAAGAAATAGCTTGAGCTGTTTAAGTCTAATTGACCAAAGTGCATTTGGCGTTCATAGCCATACCCATCATGGCGCGCAAGCATAACTGCCAAATGCCCAAAGTGTCCAATATTACTCAATATAGGACTCCAACATTTAATTTAGGAGCGTCGGGGCAGTATACATGACAATATAAAGGATGGCATGTGATGCGTGTTCCACCAATCACATGACAAGGATCTATGTGTTGTATTTATATAAACATTTAATCAGAATGGGCAGAATTTAGTCAGACATAAAGGAGATGGCGAACTTATTTCTTAAGAGTCTGTGAATTTATCCATGCTTCAATGGAACTAACATCAAACTCTGTCAACGCAGAACTACTCTGTAAGTTACGAAAAAAGGTTATAGCTAAGAGTAACAACGGTCAACACTCACCCCATGCGCACCTTGAATAACCTTCTGCAGGTTGTTCCCACCCCACATGTACACGTCGCCATTCAGGGTACCAGCGTAGGTGGTATCATTGGGAGCGAACGCAAGGCACAACATCGTCTGGATTTCACCAACCTTCCCGAAGACCCCTTTCTTTGCGGTGAGAGAGTTGCCGCAGAGGGACCAGAATTTGATGTGCTTGACTCCGCAGCTGACGAGGCTGTTCTCTTTGTGGGGGTTGAATTGGCAGTCAAAGATCTACGATAACAAAACAATTGGCAGTCAAATAAATGGACATATATGGACAAATTTAAATAATACGAAGTTGCAAGGTGCTTCCGTGAATGTAAATGAAAGGTAAATGTAAATTTCTATTGAAACTTTACAAAGGGCATGGTGCACTTTGTAAAGTTTTAAGGGCAAGGCAATGGGTAAGGGGCAAGGGCAAAGGTAAAGCAAGGGGCAAAGGGGCGCTCACAAGACATTTGCTTTGGTAGCCATGGACTAATTCGAGGCAAAATGTGAGTCATTACTTAGGAATTAATTTAGTGTCAAAACGGCAAAAGCACTACTCATCCTGTGGACTGTTTCTTCTTACATTACTTTCATCTTTTAAGCAATATTAGAAAAATTTCAAGAATTTCCCCTTCAACTTGCAAAGATGTTTATTGTGTACTTGTTTACAGGCTTTTATCATCACTCCATGTAGGTTAACCAGTCTAAGGTTGGAAGGAAAAGTAGTCTGTCCTCTCTCAAAAGACTGCAAGCCATAACTGCTATTGTATACAGGGCACAAGATGAAGGGTATCATGAACATCACAGCCGCAATACCCGATCACCAACTAAACTTGGTTACACCAGGATTTGGACCCGCAATCTCCGAATTTCAAGCCAGTGCTTTACCAACTGAGCTATGAGGCCCTATGTTGGCTGTTTCCCTATATTTGTCAATATTTTTCTAAAATCGTAACAATGATTTGTACTCAGTCAGTTTCCCTTGTGGTCCAAACAATTACTCAAAACCTATTTGTCCACACTCTAATCCAAATTAGTATATTTTTTCAGCTTTTTGTTTTTTGCATATTGTTGAGCGCCATGAGCGTCACGAAAATGTGCGCTATATAAGAAGCCACTAATATTATTATTATTATTATTATTAAACTTCACATTCCTCTTGCCAAAAACATCTTCTCTCAACACACTTTAGCTTACTCAGACCCAGTCAACTGGAATAATCTCCCACTACCCCTCTCAATGTCAATCCCTCAGTGTATTCCAAAACAAACTCAAGTCCTTTCTAGTTTCACACTTGAGTACTCTCATAGTCCTCCCTACATTCAATCATGTTTTTCTCATAATGCCTTTGTTTCCAGTTTGCTCGTACAAATTATGGTAATTACTCCAAAAATTAATGACCATAAAAACTTACTTGGTAAGAAGCACTGCAGCTGTTGATAATGCATAACATTTTGGGAAACAATTCCCTTCAAAGGAATGTGGTTTTTAGAGAGAGGGATTCAAAAACATTTCAATCTGAGAAACCTTTCTGCACGAAACGTTTCTCAGATTGTGTATTCCAACTACGGATTATTATTCTTGAGCGGATACAACCGCTCCAGATTTTCAGCGATATCTCAAAAACGCTACCACCTTTTAAAATGAAAAGTTTTATTGCATGCTCTACATTTGTATAGGATTAAAACAATCGAACGTACTTTGCCTTTAAAGCATACTCTAATGTCTTAATGTAGCTTTATCAGTCTACTGTTTATTGCTGTAGTATAATGTTCTGTTCTCTTTTTGTTTTACTGTTGTAATGTTTTTCAAGGCATATCCACCACAAGCCCCACTTTTTGGATTCTGCCACCACTGTATTTTTATTTAGTGTTTATGTGTTGTGGAAATAAATGTTACATTGAAAATTGAAATTGGAACATTGATAAACAGTCACATCAGCTAGGGCAGCCTTTCTGATGAAACTTTTACAGATTATGAATTATTTATCGAAAAACAAGAAAGCGCATTTCCGAAACAAACGTCACAACTTCACTTTAAATGAAACCCCTGTCTAACACACACACACACACTGAGGTTAAGCTTATCGCCTTAAATGCATCCAAATGGTTTGTGGCATTTGTGCTGTATCTGGTTTTCTCAGATTTATTTCCTAAATCTTCAAGACATGAGTTTGAACCTTGACTTTTAAGGACTCTTGGGCCCTTGAGGTGAGGGTGAAGTGATTTCCAGTGTCTGCCTGAAGCAGCAGTAGTTTGGCAGACAGGATTGATCACACCCAAGAGAGCTGTTAAGGTGGTTGGAGGGAGGAACCCAAATCACACTGAACCAGATGTGTGTATGTAAAATCAATTCAATTCCTGATACACCCATTCCTCCCATTAGAGCTGTTGCATCCATGCAAAATAAACATGAAAAATCCAAACAAATTTCTAAAATCAGGGTTATTACCACCACACAAAGTAGCCTTTTCATTTTTTTTCAAATCAAACAGTGTAATTATTTAATAGATATCAATTTTGCATCAGAGATAAAGAATATTATTTGTTTTTTGCCCTTAAATCGATGTGTACTAAGCTCTGTATACTCAGTACTTTCCCCCCGAGTTCAGTGTGCAAAGGATTCTGGGTAAAATCCGAGTCCAAGCAACGCTGGCAACCATTATAGCACGCCGATTTTGAAGCAATGCGGTACACAACTATAACACCTGGTATAGATACATGTAAACTACAGCATGGCTTCCATAATGTCTATAGCCTGGTTTATTCTGTAACTGTACTCGGTTTCCCAAGATGCATTGCAGTATATTTCAAGATGGCACTTGTGCATATGGCCTAATCCCAATTTGACTCAAAAAGAAAGAAAGTTAGTATTACTCTATACTAGAAAAGTACCCACCCTATCAGAGTGGCCCTTAACCGTGGATAGTATCCTGCCTTTTTTCCAATCCCACACATTGATGATATTACTGGTATCCATGCCAACAGAAACCAGTTGCTGTAAAGACACACACAAAAAAAGAGTAAGTTAGAGAAAATGCTGATAAAATTAAGTTTCAACCGACCCAATAATAAGACATTTCTTTCTTTTTATGGAGACATTCATTTTCCAATAATATTGACAAGTGTTTCAAATATTAGGTGAGAGGAAGATGTTTTGATTATAGAAAAAATTAGGACACTCAGACTCTGATACCAAAGTATAAAATGAAAATTCAAAGCAATTAATCAATCACGCAAGGGGACCACAAACCAAATCTTACGTTTCATCTGGCCAGTTTAATCATCCAAAATGCTTCTTTTTTTTCTTTTTTTCCCCCTGTCAAGTTTGAATAATTACATAACCAGTTTTAGGGACCCACTAAAACAAGTTCCGGACTCGAATTTGGAGGGAAAAACCACAAGACCACTGAGCTTGTAGCTCAAAACATCTACTGAACCAGAAAATTTGATACAAGAAAATAAATCAAAATGAGAAAAAACCCATGTAGTTTCACATGTAGTTTCATAAAACAGTTTTTATTTCAACAAGCACTAAGATTTTATTGCTTTTAATTTGTAATATGAGTTATAGTATAACTCATATTACAAATTAAAAGCAATAAAATAACTTATACTACTTCCATACTCAACAGAATTCAACAATAATTAAATAACTACTAAACAGTAAAAACAAAAATTGTACAACGTACAGCCACTGATTTCCCACACTGGCTGACTCAAGAGTGAGGGTCAAAGTCAATTAAAACGAATTCTGATGAGCTATAAACCAAACCTACCGCTCCATCCTTGCTGAATGCAAGTACACCGATGCCATGTGTGTGACCGTCCTTGAGAATGGAGACTGTCTGTACATTGTAGGAATCCCAGACGCAGATGTAGGGGTCTTTACCCACTTGGCCAGTAGCTACAAGCGTCTTCTCTGGATGAAGCGCAAGGCTACAAACACAGAAAAACACAAACATGTTAAAAATACAAAACACAAAACTGAAAGCTGGTACTTAATTCTACTAGAGTCATTTTATCCTTTAGTCCCAATATTTTGCCCAGCCCCCTTTCCCTTAAATGCTGCCTTTATTGTCAGTTTACAATTTAAACAATCCTTTGGCCTATTTTAGGCTGTTTTGAGAGGGCAAGACCCTTTTCATTTAGCCCCGTTTCATTTAGCCCTTTTCATTGTAAAATCTTAAAGTCTATGGGAATTTGTTGAAGGGGCACCAAGGCCAACATCAGGGCAGCTTAAGTCATGGCCTGTGTGTAATTCAAAGCTTGCAACATTTATAAATTATGGGTAGTTTTGAAGATTTACTCAAACAGAACAAACCACAGTCCAATGTAACTCATTATGCAAAAATTAATTAATTGCCTCATGTTTTGACTCTAGTAGAGTCTTTCTCGAGTCTTAGTAGAGTCTCTCTCTTGTTACCCTTTAAGAAAGACTCTGCTAGTGCTGAGACATGAGGCCATCAACACTTTGTTGCATTTATACGTGCACTACAGGTCCTTTTGGTTGGTAAGCAGTTTGCAACAGGTTACTCATACCACACTATTCAATATAAACCAGACGATTGAACATATGAATAGATACATGTATGTAGTGAACGGGAAGCAATTTGTATTGTAAAGTGGTTTAAGTGTTTGTACTGATGCTTAGGCCTACTGATGCTCCTAATCAAATCATATCAAGTCAAGTGCAAACTTGGCCACTGCATAATTGGTTTCTGTTTTACACAGTGCCTAAAGTAAGGAGGTTAAAGAACGATGATGTCATGTAACGGCAAGTTTAGCTTTGACATACAAAGTACTCAGTGTAGACCAGTGAAAAGGCTGGAGGACTAGTGAAACAACAACCACATGCTAACTATTCCTGCAGCCTAACTAGTCCTGCAGGCTCACTACATGTAGTCCTATAGGCTAACTAGTCCTGTGGGCTAACTACATGTAGTCCTGCGGGCTAACTAGTCCTATGGGCTAACTACATGTAGTCCTATAGGCTAACTAGTTCTGTGGGCTAACTAGTCCTGCGGGCTAACTAGTCCTATGGGCTAACTAGTCCTGCGGGCTAACTAGTCCTATAGGCTAACTAGTCCTATGGGCTAACTAGTCCTGCGGGCTAACTAGTCCTGTGGGCTAACTACATGTAGTCCTATAGGCTAACTAGTTCTGTGGGCTAACTAGTCCTGCGGGCTAACTAGTCCTATGGGCTAACTAGTCCTGCGGGCTAACTAGTCCTATGGGCTAACTTGTCCTGCGGGCTAACTAGTCCTGCAGGCTAATTAGTCATGCGAGCTAACTAGTCCTGCGGGCTAACTAGTTCTGCAGCCTAACTAGTCCTGCACACAAACAAGTCCTGCAGGCTAACTTGTCATGCAGGCTTACTAGTTTTGGAGGCTACCTACAACCTTAACTAGTCCTGCATGCTAACTACATGTAGTCCAGCAGGCTAACTAGTCCTGCAGGCTAACTAGTTCAGCTAGTTACTAATGTTGAATTTAACGGTTAAACTCAAACAAAGGCTAAACTAATCTGTTGAAGAGTAACTTTAATATCCCAATGTTACTGGAGTGTATCTACACCCACAGCTTGTGTGGGAGATTCAGCATCAGGATCAGTTCTCACAGAGTGTAAGCCTAAGATCAGGAAGTCTGACAGGAATACCAAAGGTCGTTGTGCAAAGAAAAAGACGACAGAAAAATTGGAAATGGCTTCCAGGAAGAGCCGAAATCATTAACTTCCTTTCATTCCTACTGGCAAGGGGGGATGGGTGGGACAGCTATCAGAGTAACCAGTGCCATGACCTTTAGATTAATCTTCCAAAGCAGAAAACCAGATTGTTTACACGAATGCACACGTAGACCATGTGCTTGCTTGACTTGGCTTGGGAACTTATGACAGATTCCAAAGTGGAGTTTCACTGGAAATGTACAGTACTGAAACCCTGTCGTACATTTATAAATTCCAACAAAGGCTTGCTCGAATGAAAAACTTAGTGTAGTACTAGAGTCAACTAACGGTGAAAATGTACAACAAATTGGTGTGTAAAGCACTTCATAAAGAATAGCTGTTACAAACTACATGAACCGTGGACACGCTGTGAAACTGTAGGACTTGGAGTGCTGAATAAAGGAATTGTAGGCTAGTTTCTTGAGTTGCAAACTTACATACAAATGGACACATAGTTTTCTGTAGTGAAGTATTGTCTATTGTTTATTCATACATTCAGCCGCAGAATGAACCTGCTATATAGCTTGAAAGTTGGTATTTTGCATTCTGAGCGATTGAATCAGGTCATCAGACTTGATCCATTTCACAAAATATGAATTATGCATTTTCACAACGACAATATTATGACCTATGAGACAATCACAGGTTTTAAACACACCTAGATGAGACTCCCGTCTTGTATAATTTGCCTCTTTCTTTAAGACAGTGAGGTTTCAAGGGAGCAATTGAATAGCATCGCTGGAGGAGTTTCTTAAATATTTTACAAATGCTGCTCAAACATTCTCAGCGCACTTCAAGCCTTCAAAGAAAAAGCATACCCTCACACATTTTTTTTCTGAAATTAAAATGTTTAAAAATCTGCAAATTCAGTATCATGACCATAATATTTGGCTGACTGAAATATTGAGACAGCCAAGCAACACTATGTATTTTTCTTATAATATAAAATTTCAATTGGAAATATTCATATTGTGTATTGATGCCAGTAGTTTGAAAATAGCACATAAATTGAAAAACCACAGATTAGCTGGCTTGATTTATTCTTTAAAAATCAATAGATGTAAAAACTGCATCGGGGATAATAAATAAATACGATTTTGGTTTGCATCCTACACCAATGTGTAATTTTATAAGCATTGTACACTCAGTGCTTTCCTGAGTCCTGCGGAGAGAAACTATCCACAGGTAGGCCTGATACTTCACCGAGGCAATGGAGGCCTCCGGTCATTGCCTTGGTGCCCCTTGAAATGTTCCAATAGAAATGTACAATTTCCTCATATAGAGGTGCCCTCTTCCAAGGAGAAAATGCCTTGGTGCCCTTGCCCTTTCAACAACGAAGCATCATGCCTGCACAGGCATACTACTCGGTTGGGATCCAAATGTATGTAATATTCTAACAAAAACTAAACAGTACAGTATTAGGGCGTAGACAAACCAAATAATTTGTTGAATTTCTCACGGTATTGTGCATTGTCTACACTGTGTCTTCATATAGCACATCCGGACACATATACATGTATCAATACCTGTCATTTTGTATTCGTAGTTTCAGTTTGCCATTGACTGCTTTCAATAAAAGGTCAGTTTACACCATGTATGGCTTTTTTCCCCCATGCTTTATACAGTGCATCATTCATACTACTTCTTGCCTCATGGTATACACAGGCAATTTTGAATAGGAAGTGGCACTGTGTAACATGAAAGGAAGGCTAACTGGCCGAGAGAACACAATTTAATGCACATTGCAACGCTCGATCACATCATGTAAATAATTACATCAGACTGTCATGGTCCAATTCCAGGGTGCTACACCATTGAATTATTTTTAAAGCACCCTGTAAAGAGCATAAATTTATGTGGTACACCAATCCTGTGGTAAGCAACGCCATAAAAGTGTGCCCCAAAATCTGGTATGTGCTCTGAATGATGTTATACAATCATGTCATAAACATAATATTGCCAATAAGAAAAGTGTAATTTACAACTGTACATGTGTGGTTGTCTGGAAAAGCCATCATCTAATTTACATTATGTGTGGCGTATTGAATCATGGAGGTACAAAGGTTTTGCATCCTTTCATACGTGGGCGCAATTAATTGATTATGTATGATATTTTTACAAGGCATTACACATGTAAACGTATTGATTACAAAAGTAAAGGTTACTTATAGAGCGAAAGAAAGGTGCTGCAATCTAACTTGGAAATCATTTACAAATTGGCTCCCTTTAAAATTTGTAAGCTGGTGGAGACGGGTAGGCACAATACAAGTTGTCACCGTTTTTACGAAGCAACAATTTAGTCCTGCAGCCCAAAATACGTGTTTAAAAAAAATTACATTTGAAGTTGAACTATTTTTTAAAACACTACATGTACTAAACAGTTTTTCTTTCAAAGTTTACCATCAAAATAAAGCTGAATTCTTCTGTCCTACAGAACTGTCGGTATTGTTTTTCAGTCTTGCAACTGTTTTGATGAGTATAATTTCTAAACAATTTTTTACAATTCATTAACAAAAAAACCCAGACCTGCCTGCAGAGTACTGTGTACAAACCAATGCACAGGTATGTCACTTTGTAAAAACAGTAAATGAACTGTAAAAAAAAACCTGAAAAAATAATATCCTATTAGGTATTAGGTCTTGAAACTTGGTGAAAATGCTATAGGGGCACTGTCATACATGTATGATCATAGCAGGCCTGTGGCTGTACATGGAATTATAAACCCTAACCCAGTTGCTGTACGCGCGCGCTGCCCATCACATCACATACATGTAGGGCGCCATCATTATTCTTGTGATGTGACGGCCAGCGCGCGCGTGCAGTGACTGGGTTAGAGTTTATAATTCCATGTACAGCCACAGGCCTGCAATGACCATGATGACAGTGCCCCTTTAACAGCATCAATAAGAACAAATAAAATACTAAAATATATATATATTTTGTTCACGCTTTCTGAAACATTTATCACTTCGTAAAATTTACAAGACATATTCAAAATAACAATATTGCTCTGTTGGGAATGATTCTTTTCTTCATAAAACTTTTTGAAAGATAAAGCTTATAAATAAAGGAACATGTTCTCAATTAGACCCAGTAACTGGGGCGCTGTACTCCTTTTTCAAAATTTTGACATCATTGGTCGTACTAGCACCCCAGATTATGGTCGTATTTTCCCCCGAGGGATCTTCGATTTAGACGGGTGCCTTGCCTCAACCGTGATAACAGGGCGGTTGAGGCAGGACACCCGTCTAAAATTGGACAGGTGTCCTGCCTCAACCGCGATGTTATCACGGTTGAGGCAAGGCACCCGTCTAATCGACGGGTGCCCTACCTCAAACCCCATAGTCTTCACAGTTGAGGCAGAGCACCCATCTAAAATCCAACCGAGAGTTGGATGAAGACCCCTCGGGGAAAATACGACCGTAATCTGGGGCGCCAGTACGACCGATGATGTCAAAATTTCGAAAAAGGAGTACAGCGCCCCAGTTACTGGGTCTTGTTCTCAATATTACAAGAAATAACATTTTGTCATCCAAGTACACGTAAAATACTTAAATCAATGTAATTGTGTGACCAGGTGCACAAACCATGGACAAATAAACCACCCTGAAACTTTACTCTTTCCCCCTCCCCTATTTATTTGCTGCTTTAATGCTTTATAAAAACAACTGATCTGCTACCCATTTCTGTTTGCAAACCGGCGTCAATGTGAGCTTGTATGATGACTCAACAAACCATTTTGGTAAAGCTAGTGAACTGAAAGTGACATGTGTAAAGTCCATCCTTGTCAATTATGTTCAGTCGAAACATGTACCCATGGTTGTATAGTAATAGATGATTGATCACCATGTTGTTTGGTTCGGCATGTTGGCAATTAGGTGTGATCACAGTCGTTAAACAGAGGGGTGCCAGAGTGTCTCAGGACACACTGTTTTTAAAGTTATTCTACACATTCTATCCATCTGGCAATATGTTTAAAAGTTCTTGAGAGTAGAATTTGTACTATCCTGTTTTATATTTACAACAAATTTGGACACTTGTCCCACTTTCTAGAGCATGGTTGCCAAGGTTTTAGCCTGGATTTGATAAAGGGTGTCCAAATTTGCTGGAAATTTAAAAACTGGGTGTCCAAATTGTTCACGTACTATCATTTACATGTAAATGACAGATAAAACAGGGTGTCCAAATTTAAAACAGGGTGTCCAAAAGACGCCGAGACACCCCTCTGGCTAACACTATGATGGGTGCCATCTAGCCCACCTTGTTGAGCTGTAAGTAATGGCTCTCTTTTAACATCGGTCTCATAATGGTGAGTGTTATGAGACCGATGTTAAAAGAGAGCCATTACAGCTCAACAAGGTGGGCTAGGTGCCATCTTGAATGTGATCACACATACTTATCTGCAATATGATTGTGATATATGCACCATTAAATGCACAAACACAATTTCATAAATTTACTACATGTAAACGGTTTTGTGTGCTTTCGCTTATAAAATATATTATTCCTAGGATGACAATGAATTGGTTGAATAATTGAATTTGAGTTTTCTTATGAATGAATTTTTGATTTGATACTAGTGGTGCCAACAATTTAAGAATTTTAAGAAAATTCTAAAGCCTAGCATTGGTAGAAAGTACACAATTAGAACAGACTTCTTGGGCAAGTCCCTTTGGTCTAAGACGACAGACCACATGTTTTAATGTGGCAAGTTTTGTCAGCATTTTGCATGTTCCCTATAGACTGTGCAAGTCTCGCGCATATTGGAACGGGAAAACACGTCAAACGAAGAACATTTTTTTCTCTGAAATAAAACGGTTGTTTTAAATTATATTCAATGATACAATCTGACCAACAAAAATATTCATTACCTGTTTATAAAATCAACTTTAGTGTTTATAATAAATACACAAATAATTTGTTAATTATTATTGAAGCAAAATTAAAGCGCTGGGACAAGGATGCATACTGATCTTAACTTTTCAGAAACCACTTTCGTGGATTCGCGAAGGTCACATCGGCGTAAAATTAATGCTTGACGTAGTTTGTGGGGGACGCTGATGCCTCAACAACCATAGTCTGCTATAAAAAGGCTTTGCGTTGCAATTACAGCATCTGGCGATTATCCTCGCGCATTCAAACAAGCATTTACATAAGTTTTGTGATCGGAGGTGAGCACAAAATTCTTATTTTTTCAGCAACCGGAAGCTGAGGTCAAGTTTAATTATCGGGTTTTCTTCGTTATATTGTTGAATTGATTTTACTTTCACATTTTTTATCACCGAGTATTACATTTCCAACAACATATATTTTGTTCTTGGTCATAAACCACGTTAAACTAAAATTATTGACAAAACAAAATCTTGCCCACGTAAATCCCCATATGATTGGGACCACAATGGTCCCGGAAGTTCAAATATGCGCGAGACTTGCACAGTCTATTGGGTAATTTAAACTGTTGAAAACAAAATATACAATTGTAAACAATTAAATGAAAAAAATCAATTGAGTGTGTAGTGAGGTGGTTTATGAATTTGGAATTTGTATCAAATTTGTTACATTTTAAATAAAGTACTCTTCAACAACCTTTTTTATTTGAATAGGCGGCTAACATTAATCAAATCTATTTTACGACCAAATTATCAACTGATCCTATCAAGTTGGCTTGTTTGGGTACTTTTTAAATGAGCAGAATGTGTGATCTAACCTAAGGACACAAAGTGGTTCAGTAACACCTTATCCCACTTATAAATAATTCAAAGTAACATGATTTGGCTGCCATAAACACAACAATTTGTTTTAGGGTTTTTTTTTTTAGGCTTTAGTTATGTAGTTTAAGGGATGCATTCTTCATAGAAAAATATTATCATTCTTTTAAAATAAACTAAAATGTAAATCAAAGTCATAAATAATACCAATTCCAGAAAATATTGTTGTTTATTCTTTATAATTCATAGAACAGAAAGGAGCAACAATAAAACCAAAGAACAACAAAAACAAAAGAGTGAATGACAAATAAGAAGTATTTGATTTAGTTTGCCTTCCTTCAGCCATGAACAATGTAAATGAAAACAAGGAAACAATTCACAGAATCACAGCACAAGTCACATACTACTACACTAGCCCATATGTATGATGAGACATTGGTAAAAGAAATCAAGTCGAGTCAATGAGGAAATATTGCCATTGGCTTATATTGACTTGACTTGACTTGAGTGTAATGCCTTTCCAATGAGTTATGGGAAAGGCATTACACTCACAGAGTCACACAGCAGGTGGCAGGGAAGTACTCCACTGACACTAGGCCGTTTGAAAAAAATTAACATAAACTCCAATCTACCTGATCCTATACTCCACGGTCTTATCTCAGTCTCACAAATAAAAAGGCCATAGGCCTAATAGTTAATGAAATTTTCTGGCTATACAGAAAAATGAACCAAAACAAAACAAAGCCAAATATCTTTAATTACACATCCTGCCATGTGGTAGAATTCTACAATAGTTGTTTATTTACAGGGAACATGATTGAATGATAAGTGTGATGAAGCCCCTACCTGACAATATCATCATCGTGACCAAGGAAGAACTTCTGTGCGTGTTCACGGACATTGTAAACCACTCCAACACCCGCTACGAAATACACCACCTCTTTGGCCGCGGTATAGAAGAGATTATTCCGGCATTGATGACCTCTATAGCCATACACCCATTCCAAACGAAGTGCTGAACCAGGGGCCGTTTTATCTGCCATAGTTACCGGCAAAAAGCGGTTCAAAAAATGGTTAAATCATATAGGAAATTGATGTAGGGCAGATTTTCTGGAAAGTCCCCGCGCCCAGGAACGTGACCTGGGTGACCCGAGCAACAAGCCAATTGGATCACTCGTTGTATGTCACCCCTTCCCATCATTCATTCATGATGGCGACCGAAAATGAGCTCCCCGGTGAGTGGAAAAATTCACGACAAATGTCTGAAAAATAACCTTATGTAGACATTTCTGTAGACAAGTAAAATAGTTTATACGTAGAGGACTTAATTCTCTTCCTAATGGCTTCTTTTGAGCTTTGTTGTGTGCTCAAATTGATTGTTATAAGCAGATAAAACTATTTCTGCCATGTGTGGTGACGTTATCGCACAGCAGGGGTTGCCCATTATTCGGACAAAGCGTATTGGAAATGCATTGCAATGGCTGTTTGCGTTAAACTTTCAGCGATTTTTGTGTTGAAAAAGTTGTGAAATATGACTATAAGCATGGCATGGTTTTATGTAATTTCCCCTCATCTAACAGGTTGACTTTTCAAGCAACTAATAAAACTAATTTTATAATAAATAAATCAAAATAAACTAAGTAGGAAAGTACAAATAAACTCACGAAAGGGAAGGTGGAAATTTTTTAGAATGATTGATACCTACTAGTCATAAAACCAATCAACAAGAACTCTCCCTACATGGACTATTTAATGTATTACAAATGTCTTTTTCTCTAGTCTAACGTGAGGCTGTTTAATAAAAATTACAATATGGCCAATGACACTTGAAAGTTGATCATACTGTTTGTGTCATGTCAGTCACTGTCAGAAGATAGAAAGCTGAAGTTGGAAATTGTTCATTCTCATTATTTTTTGCAATTTTCAAATGCTTTCTTCATCACATCCTCTTCAAGACAATGGTACATTAAATGGCACTGACACATTCTGCACTTGATGAACAGCACTTGTGAATTTGAGAATCCACATCAAATTATTGTTAATTAGTATTTGTGTTATTATTTTTGAGAAGATGTTTCAGATTTTGAGTATTTTTCATTGTTTTTTGCACATTTTTATAATAATATTTATGTAAATACCAAGTGAGGCCACAAGGAACATCCGTGCTGGTGTTGGTGAGGAACTACCCATCAACTTCCATTATTGACCTACATGCTAGAACAAACAAATTTGTTCAAGATATGGTCAACTTCAAGATAAACAAATTTGTTGTGGAAATTGAATCAACAAAAGGTGTGGAAGTGAAAAAAGTTTCACAGGAGGAATTGCTCTCTTTTGAGTAATAATGTCTTCCTTGTGAAATGTTCACTATGTAAATTCATATTGCTAAGTGTCTTATGTCTAGCGTAAAAAACTAACCTCAATTACTCCATAACTTGTGATGATTTTGTTTGTGACTTGTTTTTGTTACTTGTTTAAATGTTGCTTCTGCTTCAAACTAATTCCATTTTCATAATTTTTGAAAATGTTACTAACCCTAATCAGATCTTTGTACACTATCCATTCTTGTTTATGTTCATACAGGGTCTACATTGTAAGCCACATAAACAATCTCTGGACCTCCTTCAGTTTCCTTTGCCCTGCTTGGCGCCTCATGCACGAAAACTTGTGTATTTATTTTGAAATTGTAAGTTTTGAAATATGTATACGCAAACAATATATCCAATCATAAGTTAGTAGGTCTCAAGTATGCATCAGCTTTTTGAATGGGTAGTGCTAGTTTGCATTTGTCAGCTTAGTTTATATCAATATATAATCTGTCATGTTTTTAATACGGTGAACTCGGACTTGGCAAGCGAACACACAAAAAGTAAGGTTTATTTTGAGGATATTGTAGGTACGTCCAGTGATTGACCCTTTTAGTATTTGGCTTCTATGCTGTGGACCCTGGCCTGTCGCTTGTCAGGTGTATTACTTGGACAGTACTTCCAAAATCATCCTACACCAGGCCTGGAATTCTGAGAGGGCAAGGCCATTTTCATTTTGCAAAGGGCACTTCCATTGGAAAATCTTAAACTGGAAACCTTTGAAGGGGCATCAAGGCCAAGACCAGGGGCAACAGAGGCCTGGCCTCCGTGTAATTCCAGGCCTGCTACACCAATCAAAATTGAACAGTTACTTCTGTTTAAGTCTGTTAAACTGAGGTGTAAAACTGAATACTTTGCAGTGGGTCAGGCTTACTATTATAACGGAAGTTCAAAACTAAGGGTTTTAAGCTTCCATATTGTTATGACTTTTTTAGAGAAGAAATCCTACAGTAGTTACTAACACGCAGGCGTTAAGGTTGAGATGGTTTGATGGAGGGAAAAGAAACATTTTAGTGGAAAGATTGTCATAGACTGTTGACTTTTTCCCATACGAGCAGTAGTATATCATCAAAAAGAAAACTAATTGTACTCAATGTTGTTGTTTTTTACTTCATTGGCAGGTCAAGGCATTCCAAGAATAGTATTTCCAATCAGGGGATTCTCATCTTCAGGATCAACTACTATGGCTAATATGGCTTCTACAGTAAACATGTCAGGCAGCCAGCTACACCAGTCGAATGCGTCTATCGCACAACCAGTTCCGTCTTACTCTGGACCAGTTAGCTCTCCCGGGCCATACGGTGACCACCATGCTGTACCTGGCATGTCATCCCAGCATCCCAGAACAGCACCACTCGGACCATTTACGGCCACTGTTATGTCACAGACCCATCCTTATACATGTATATCTGGGATGTATGGCAATCCTCATCAGCCCAACGTATCTCCATTTCAACATCCTGATATACCATCATCAAAGCCTGCAACGAGTTCATCTCAGCAAATTGTAACTCTATCCCAGGCAAACACAACTCCCACTCAGCAATTGCCAGTTACCAGTTCGATGCTGCCTAACACATCCTTGCCAGTTAACAATACCCATCAGTGCTCCAACACCAGTACGGTTACCAGTAGCCGTGGAGGTCCCAGTAGTCATGACGGTACAGGTGGCATCCACGCCATTACTACATGTAGTACACTACCTATTACTGATGCTAGCCCAAGTTCAAGCACCCCTTCTGTGACCAACAGCTTACCATTTTCCATTGCTCAGGCTGTTTCAAGCGCTTCAGCAATTCCCAGTTCACCATCAGTGAAATCAAAATCAAAATCTCCTCTGTCATCTCTGCCTTCTTCCTCATTGCCATCCTTGGATGAGTTCACTGTTTCAAAGCCCATTAATGAAAGACAAAATTTCACAAACGAAGTCGCCAGACGGCTCTTTGAAGACGAGTTTAAAAAATTCAGTGGTATTACTGAGTTCAAGGCTTATGTCACAGAACAGCAGAGGTGGCGCTGGGAAACTCACAACAACGTGACAACACTTGAAACACGCGTAAAGAATTTGATGTTCAATCCCAACAGTGGTGTGGCCCAAAATGTCACCAGGTACAAGACAATTCCAACGAATGCAAAGAGTGAAGATGTAAAAAGGTGTGAGGCTACAGTAAAAGCCATGGATGCAATGGCCAGCAGAGTTGGAGCATCAAGAACAGAGATCTTGCACAGAAAGGGAAATCTTCTGTCCAGGAACATGAATGTGGAACCGTGTCACAATGAGTTCAAATTTCTTGAGCAGTGCTTTTCTCGAGTTGACTATATGTACACGGACCTTGTCACTGCGAGGGCCTGCATGAACCAGACTCTGGCTCATCTGAGACAGAACTTTACTCAAGAGTCGGCTGCGGCGGCCGAAGTTCGGAGGCTGAAGCGTCGCCGGAAGGAAAACCTACGCAAGAAACGGAAAAGAAAGGAACAGACTCTGGAGAAGAGAGCCTGTGAGATACTCCTAAAGATCACCCAGACAGGGGTCCTGGAGAGGGTATGGAGTAACCCTGACGGGCAAAGGGTGGCTGCCAATGAACTCTTACACAACCAACTGGATGCACTTAAATCAGTCAACGACGTGGAGGCTCTGAAGTTGATTATTTCTAGGGGGTACCTGGACCCTACGGCTGTGGAAGTTGTGTCTAGGAAAATGGTCCTCCTCCAGAATGGTGTCAAATAACCACTGACCCATCGGGAGAGAGAGTGATCAACAAATTTCTCATTTAGAAGAAAAAACAAAATGAATCATTGTCTCTGTGTGGCACTTAAAAAAGTCTTGTGTATTTTGTAAATTGAAGGTCTGTATACTCCACTCAGTTGAATGCATAGCTGTATACACTTTAGATGAGTTTGGTAAATGAGTTAGTTGCTTTATATTTAACTTTGAATGTTTGTAACGTAAATAAATAGTATCCAGTCAGATCGTTATTCTGTAGGTTTTTTTTTTAAGTATTAAATTAATGAAGAGGAGGCCTGGAAATATGGCTTTGAAGGGGCAAGGTAAAAATAAATGCTCAAATTTCATTTCCAGTAGACAATTTTAATGTCTATGGGAAGACTTCAAAGTGTACAAGCTCAGTACAATAAAACTATTTTCTCCACGAAAGTGGCATTTATTTAAGTTTTTTAGTTGGCACTGTATACATTTACAATTATTGTTAACATCATTTGAAGCTACACTTTGGGGTTTAGAGAACTGTCCCGAGTCCACTCTCAGAAGCTACACAGGAAGTTTGGTTGTCTCAAGCCAGTTGATAGGATCGGTGTCATAGTTGATCAAGTCTACATAGCCATTTGGACATGGAAGATCTAACGTGAGGTAATGAGGTGGCCAATAGTTTGAGGAGCATGGCATTGGCACTAATCTGATGGCTAGACTCTAGTAATCTTTAGGAATAGGCAGTTTTTTGTCCAAGCCAGAGTGTAGGCCGTTCAGACACTCCCAGGCTTTCCAACGCATCGCAGCATGGACTGATCATTGTTATGAGTGCGTAAAAAACTTGAGGATAAACCATCCACCTTTGCTGACCAAGGTTCTACTGATATGTGTGCAAGTTTTGGGCGCAACAAAAATTGATTGCTGCTTGCTATGAAAGGGAAAGCCTAGGTTTTGCCATGTTGAGTTTGTTATTTGTAACGGCTTTCTTATCGAAGAAAAAAAAAAAGGATGAGAAGAATGTGTTGAAATTTTTTCTTTTTACTCTTGCCATGTCGGAGGTTTGAATTGAAATCAGTTTACATTGTTTGCAAATCTTTGTGAATGAAAGTATCCAAACTGTGGTAGTATTAAGAGATATTTACTGATTGAAATTGATTGTTGATTAAAAAAAAAATTGAAGATGATGTAAGTTTTTTGTATTCATTATAATGTGGAATGGACCACTCAAAAATGACAAAGTAAGTTGATTTCAAAAAGATGAACTAATGCACTTTGACCAAAAAGTTTGATGACTTTTCAAATACGTTTTGTTTAATGCTGAGGTTGGTCAAGTTTTACAGAGTTGTCCAAAATGTTTAAAGGTTCTAAGCCGAAGTTGACAATGATTTGAAAATGTCATCAAAGAGAAATGAGGACAAGTTGTGTCATCAATGGTTTGTCATTTGGTTTATATCTAGAATTCCACCGCTATTTATATTTATTATAAATTTTTTCACAATTTGTATTTAATTGCAGACTTTAAATTAGATGTTTATGCAGAGGGAAATGAAATATTTCCTGATTATCGAGCATCACGGAATTGAAAAAGGACCAAGGGCCTTGAAAGGTAAAAATTGTTGGTTCTCCAGGAACGGGCATCAATTATTATTTCAATTAAAAAAAGTGATGCATTCCTGTAATTTATTATACAATTCAGTGAGTCAAATCTTGAACTGCTTCTTACGCAGATCCATGCGAAAAGCTTAAACCTACAAGTGCCTCCTAATATTGGGTGCACATACAATTATTATTCAAAGCTAATTATTTATCAAGCTACATGTAGCTCTAGAGCAGGTCAAAGGTTAAATTTTGGTTGAAGAATTGTGACATGATAATGCCTTTAACCCCAATTCCTTTGCTAGAGACCCTCCCAAACCTTACAAAAAAAAACTTTGGAAATTTGAACCCAACTGACCAAGTGTTCGGTTTTACACATGATGCAATTTTCCTGGGAAACAGAAACACTCGGTACACAACCCCCGGGGTTATTAAGCTTAGCTTATACCCAAGCAAGGGTAGCTGTTTCCTAGGAAATTGCCATTTGCCAGGGCTACCAATTTAAGTGTGAAAAGGTAAACCATGTGTTCCCTCCGACTTTCCCAGGGAAATTTTGGTAGTGTGACAAAACACCAAGATGTTGGACTTGGACAAGATTGGTATGCTGGTGGTTCCAATTATAATGGACTGTTAATTGGGTCTGCAGTGCCATATCTTACAAAGTCACACGACTTCTTGGATATGATTTTGGAGGATATGGGGCCATTAGGGTTAAGGTGATGTAATGTAAGTATGTATGAAAAGTGTGATTACATTTTTAGTTAGAAGTTTGTAGTATGAAATGAAGTGTAAAACACAGTAATGTAAATAATTTAAATATTGAGCACTATGTCAGTTTTAGGATATTTGATTTGGCTTTATATAAACACCATTTCCTAAGGATTTAAACATGTTGAAATATTAGATGATAATGTAAAGTGTTGACATTAATGCTGTATTTTGTATTTTATTTCTTGACAAAATCGACAAGTTAAGGTTGTGCTTTTGAGTAAGCAAAATGTATTCCATATTTTTGAAATTTCTCTACCACTGCTGTCATTCTCCACAAATTGAGAAATTGGTTTATGGATCAGAAATGCATCATAAATTGAAAACTTATTAAGTAATAAACCACAAGGGAAACTGACTGGGTAAATTTAAAATAATGTGGCGTTGAACAAAGACAAATTTACTAGAGCGGGATTTGAACCAACGACCTCCGGATTAATGTGCCGGCGCTCTACCAACTGAGCTATATAGCCCTATGTTGGCAGTCTCCGTATTTTGTCAATATCTTTGTTCGGGGTTGCCAGTCAGAAGCCATACAACTGTTAGCTGCCGTTTTGCCAGGGATCACACACAAGTTTACGATACAACCTGGGAAGCGGCAGCCAGGTGATGCAATTTTGAAAACTTGATAGAAGATATTGGTCTGCTCAAGACAGTAACAAAATGGAAGTAGTGATGGCAGATGCACATGTATAAAATTAATCTTAAAGAAAGTCCCCTAATAAATTCACACCAAGTGTTTGTTAGAGTTCTGCTGAAAGTACAAAAACACAATAAAATAATAATAATAATCTGAAACAAGGATCCATTTCATGGGTTTTGTAACAGTTTTCCCAGTAATTCCAATCGGTTTTTTTTGTTTTTTGTGTCACAAACTAGTTACTAATCAACAGAAAAGCTCTCAAAAAACACTGGATTGAAATTGCTAATATAATGATATTATAACTTTTGTTTTAATTGTTTAGGCTGTTTTATGTTCCCTTTGATACATTTTTTCCCACCTGAAGATTGCTGTGCGGTGCACATATTTTAATTTTGAGTTGATATGATAAAAACTAATGGTGCTACAGATGGCCTCAATTTCAGGAGCTTGTTTCAATTCTAGCCCCCCGTAGTGTGATTTTGTTCAATGTAGTTTTAACCTATTGTCCATAGTATGAGTGTTGTATTGTACAATCATGAACAAATTTTGTACAGATTTTCACAAGATAATATTGATGTTTCAGGAATATGTCTCTTTTTGTTCTGCAGACGAGTCAATTCTTAAGTTTTATCATATAGAAAATTATATTAAGAGGTTTTCATCTTTATGGCCACTCTAACATTGTAATTACACCTTATTGGAAAAAACAAAAATGTAGCTTTAGCAAACTCCTTACCAACCAAAATGACATATTAATGCAACATTTTTGAATGGCCTGATGTTATGACCATAGCAGAGTTTTTCTCAAAGGCTGCATTTGAAAGACTCTGCTACAGTGGAAACACCATTCCATTTACAAGTTTTGCATTCACCTATTTTGATGACAATTCATTTAGTATGTGGGCTTGCATTGACCACCATATATCAAATTATGGATGCATATGAGCATGAGGGCATTGTCACAGAATATAATCATGAGGTGAAATCTGGACTATTCCAAGTCAAGAGGCAAAGCCAAGTTGAATGGAAAAGCCAGATTTCATCGAGTGATTATATTCTGCTTCAATGCACTATCAAAATGCATTCAATATTTATTTTATATAACTTTCACATAGATCCTTGTCATTTTAAATGTTTTCACAATAAACACAAAACGGGCACAGAAATTCGTCCGACCCGCACTGTGAAAGTTTTTTAAAAGTATCCCTTCTAAACAATGTGGACAACTCCATGAAGACACCAACCTTGTCCACCATGACACAATCATTCCTCATTTGGACAACAGGAATGATAATTTTTAGGAAGGACGCTGTGAAACGTCAAAAAAATTATCCATATTGGATGGGCGCCTGTCCAATATTAAATTTGGAATGTCACGGAAGTAAATAATGGATGACATGTGACGCATGTTCCACCAATCAAATTACAAGGATCTGTGTGCGATTTTGAAAAAGTAAATTGAAAACAAAAGTTCATCGTCAACCGGATGTCATGATAATCTCTACCAGTATGAGCTTTAAAAGCAAGGACGAACTGGTTCAAACTTTTTCCCAAGCCTTGTAAACAATGAAGATATCAAAGGTTCAGTTTGTTAAATCATTCAACACAGTTGTAAATTTATGATTTAGGTCTGTTTATGTTGATTTTACTGTCAACAGGTAAACATTACCATTAAGGTTGACTGAGTTGTGAGGAAATATTCTGAAAAAATTCAAGTTTTAACGCGGCAACAAGAACATTTGTTCCCCACCATTGTTGTCATGTTCAGAAAACATCGAGGCACCGGTGTCTAGTTCTAAGAGTTTGTGTCAAAGATGAATGTAATTACAACAATTTATAGGGGCTCTTGGAAAATGCCGTGCAACAATTGGGCATACTTGAACAATAAAGTGCATAATTTTGTTTCCTTAAGAAGTATCTTAAAGCAGATACTGAAGGTTCCCTAAAATATTTGAAGAAGTGAGAGACTTGCATAATCCATTACCAACTAACTAAGTCTTAAAAAGACATTTCAAATACTGTTCAAAGGTATTATACAGGATTGGTATAAGGATAAAAAACATCGTTAATTTAAGTCTGTAAGCTTACTGATTATGAAGTTCATACTGAAACAATTTTTTTATGAGAACTATTTCCCTCTGAAATGAAGTCATATTCGAGAAAAACTGTATCTAAAACCTATAAAAATAAAAGCTGATTTTGGTTGTAAGCAACCAAAGTTAAGGACAATGTGTTTACATTCTGAAATTTGTGCATGGTTTTTCACTGTTTTCTCTCGACTCACAAAATGGATTAAACACAAATTTTCACAGGTTTGTTATTTCATGTATTGGTTGATCACACAAAACATGAACACTGTCTGCGACTATTTTGTCAGCTCCACCAATCCTGTAAAATACCTTTAAATTAATTTCTACATAAATAAAAACGGGGGAAAGGAGAAACAAAAAAACTGGTGTCTGCCTCTTTGGGTAAGAAGTGATGAAATGAAAGGTTTGTACATCCACTAAATCATTCCAAATGACTTTGCGTATAGTTCACTTGAAATCTCTCTCATGAACATCGCCATTAATCCAACACTACATGTTAGTGTTTTTCCTTCAGCAAGATATACAGAAACACACCAAACTTGAGTGCTCACTAGCTTTGACTCAATAACAAACTTGTCGTAAATTTTGTCTTTGGATACCTGGATTGTCCCGTGCGAGCCCTTGTTGTGAATGATATATTCTTTTATACATAAACATTGTATAGTGTATTCGTCTATTTGAAATTTAATCATGTACTTATAGATTTATTCTTTACAAGCCTTAGTTGAAAAGTATGCAATTATTTTCTTTTCTTTTTTTCCTTTTTCCCAATGCAACAGGTTCAATAGGATGAGTTTGAACGATTAAATGTGGTTCCAACGCAGCCTTGGAACAACTCGATGAGAACCAAACATAGCTTCCTCTCTTTTGATTTTAGTATTGTTCAAATGCCATTTACATAGGGATGGTGTGCTTCCTTCTTACAAAAATAATTTTGGTACAAACTTTTTTTTTTCTTCTTTTTATTCAGAATAGGATAAATGTATAGGTTAAAAAATTTACATTACACTGGTTAACAGTCCAAAAACACTAATGGCGCTTAAAACTTTCATCAACACATTGATTTTTTTAACAAAGGCCCATTAACACCATGTTTTGAAAGTCTCATTGTGCCACAATAGACTGTGCAAGTCTTGCGAGAAAAAAACTTGAACAAAGACTATATTTTTCTATGAAATCAAATCTTCTTGTTGAATTATATTTATACAAAATTCTTGAAAATAAAAAATACCCATAGCGAGTTGTTACAAATAAATTTTCAATTTTTGTAAAATACAAATAATTTGTTAAAATTAACATTGAAAGAAAATTAAAACTTGGGACGAGGATACTTATTGTTAGAAACCCTATTTGCCAATCATGCCCGAATGTGTGTGTCTATTACATAGGTTTAATGACGACATGACAGTCAGTTGGGCAAAATTCTTAATTTTTTACAAGTAACCGGAAACTGAGGTCAAGTCTTATTCTCAGGTTTTCTTGGTTATTTTGTTGACTTTATTTTACGCGAGACTTGCACAGTCTATTTGCAGCCAAATCATGCCAGGAGCACAAAGGCAAACCCATTCTCTCTCACAAAATTTGTATTGGGTTCTTTCACATAAAACGTTTGGCTTAGGGTCTCGTCAAAAAGACAAAGGAGTCAGATGTCTTAATTAAGGACACAGCTGTCATGATTGGGATTCATACTCCGACAACACTAGGTCTTGGGTGTACAAGACCACTTCGCTATGCCTCTTAAAGGGATTGTATACGTTTGGTAATTGGAACCCACTGTTTGCTTCAATCCTATATAGTTGTAGATATTTACCATAAAACTAACCTGTGAAAGTTTCATTTCAAAAGGTGGTAGCGTTTTTGAGATATTGCCGAAAATCTGGAGCGATAATGTCCACGCAGGAAGAATAATCTGCAATTGGAATACACAATCTGAGAAACAATACTGTCTGTAACGATTCTCAGATTCAAATTTTTGGGAATAAAAAGTGATATATTTTTCCATAATCGCAATACTTCAAAGTGAAAAGTTTCTCAAAATGCATTATACTATCCAAAAATGCTGTACTTCTTACCAAGTTTTTATTGCCATTAATTTTCAGAGTCACTACCAAACGTATACAGGCTAAGCATCCAATTATTTGACAACTTTTATACATTAAGTGCAACTGACTAAGTTATTTGTTCATTCACTACCGTGATGACTTGACGAATTGAGCCTATCTGTCTCTATCAAGCATAGTGTTCGAGAGATGGATGATTTCAAGGTCATGTTATACAAAATAAAAAAACACTATCAAGATATTGAGTTTCAGATACATGTACATGTTTTATTTGTACAACATTATTACATGTATACATATAAATTGGAAATGCCTTCAAAAAACCCTGAACGATTACAGAGCTTGGTACATCTTCCCACTCTGGTTATTTTGCTTTGTTGACCATATCAGTCCAAACAAAAACAACTGTTTGTTTATTTAAAACACTACAATGAGTCAGGCCACTAAATAGATGTCACTCAAGATTAAAGTCCGTTATCCAATCCATGCAGAATTACAACGACAGGACATCTATCCTCCTGTCAACCATCTTTGTCTTAATTCCTATGATTCCAAATTATGATGAAAGGGCACCAGACTATTTTAACCCTCCAGCCTCAGTTTGGTTACATTGGTTTGAATGGAAGAAAAACACCAGATGGCTGCACATGATATGGACTCATCCACCTTCGGTGATCGCTTATGGGTTATACTCATCATTGTTGTTAATGACGAGTGATGAGTGTAACCTTTGCTTTCTCAATGGACCCCTTGGTGGAACTGAGGTGATCATGCAAGAGTCTCATTCATCAACCTCAAACTCTGGCTGCTCAGTCAAAATTGGAGGTTTCATTCTTGACCAAGATGATCATAGAGCTAAAAATGAAGACACTTAATTCACTTAAGTTGTTATGCTCGAGCGTTCACACGCACTGGACTCTGGTGTTTCTGATCAGCAGAGTGTGGGTTCGGGTCTTGGTCTTGACACTTGTGTCCTTAAGCAAGACACTCAACCATTATTGCTTCGTCCTTAGGATGGGACGTAAAGCCATAGCTCCCGCGTACTGTGTAATGCACATAAAAGAACCCACTCATCGCGAAGAGAAGGGGTTTGACCCAGTGTTTCTGGCAGTGGCTGCTGAATGCGCCGCAGCACCTTGTAAACAATAAGAAGGTGCTACATAAATGGGTGTCATAATTCAAAACAAAGCTTTGCTTATCCTGTTGAAAAGAAGAAAAAAAATGAGCGCTTTAATATGCCTCCAAGGGGTGTGATACAGTGTTATATATTATTATTAAGTTGCTTCTTTTCCAGCCAGACTTTAAAGGATATCTGTGAAGCAGGAGGTGTCTTCTTTAAAACCCTTGGGCTTTTTTGCCTACAGGTGACCTCGATCCCCTTATCTCTTCCTCTCCCATGTCACTCAACACCAAATTGTTTGGACTCGGATAAGATTGCAAATGCCTGACCCACTGATAAGCAATTGTTATTTGGCCCAACAGCCCTCAGTCCTTTTGAATCCTTCATTTCGGCAACGAGGATGGATTTGGGAGGGTAATTGTCATGGTGTGTGATTTGAAACTTGTTATCAAAATGTTCTTTTAGTATGTAAGCAACTACTTTTCCATTTTTGTTTAATCTCCTATATATATTGTTGCTTAAACTCCACCCTGTCATGTTTGCTGTGAGTGAAGATTTGGAAGATGTCTCCTGTCTTTAGTTGCATTCTTCTTTCGTTTTCTAGCGAGATGTTTGTCCAGCTTTCCGCTCTGTTTCAGCTTCATGTATTGGTCTGCCAGCTCAACCTTCTTCTGTTCAGCTGTTGAAAGATAGTAGGAGAGAGAGAAAAAAAGATTGTTTAGGGCTCAGCAAACATCAGAAAAAGGAAAAATGGTGTCGCAAGCTTCGTAATTTTTGTTTAATTGGTAGAAGCAAGATTTCAGGCAAATTGGCGGCTACAGCTACGGCTGAAACTGTTGCTAAAGGTGTTGCTAAGGATGCCTACACTTCATCACATGATGAGCGACGATCCAGTAGGACTGTTGCAGCCAATTCCGACATGGCCTAACATGACTGAACTCAACACACATGACTAGTCAAGAACTAGGGTCTCCTCTCTGCAACCGATAATCTGTGGAATGTTTTTTAATTTCTTGGTTTTTGTAGCCCAAAATGCAAACATTCTGTGTTAATACTTGAGTATGTTTTACATTGTTTGATTAGTAAACATGCAGTTCTTGTCATACAGTGATTTACTTCAACTGTCGGCTTACATATTGCGTTATGGTTTTTGTAGACTTTTATAGCCTAATGAATACCGAGCACCATGATTTGTGCTAATTGTCTCTGGTCTTGAGGTCATACTTACATTTCTTAAGGAAGAATGGTTTCTTGCCCTTCTTCACCAGTTCCTTCTCCTGTTTCTTGTGCTTTTTGGACGCCTCTTTCTCTGTTTGTTTCTGTTTTCGTTCAATTTCTTGCTGCTTCTGTAAATCAAAGTATTAATATGTAGTGGTGAATGATAATAACTAGATCTTAATAATAACTAATTTTTATATAGCGCATTTTACAATAACGTATCAATGCGCTTTACATTAGAAGCCTGGTCATTGGGCCAATACCATTCCTTTAATCTTTCTCAGCTCCCCGGGGAGTATACAGCCCCGGCAACCGTTGCAATCCGAAGGCTTATTCAAACACAATATCAACCTCTACCCTCGCAGGTACCCATTTATACCCCTGGGTGAAGAGGGCATGTACAAGCATGCTTGTTCTTGTATTTTTCTTTCTGGTGAAAGAGTTCATCCAAAGAAACATGAAAACTAGACTGGTTCCGTGCTGTATAGCCTTCAAGGATAAAGACAGGCTTTGGTTTTTACAAATTCATTGATTTCATTGGGCAAGTTTACACTACCTACCCACTTAAGCATGTGGCCAGTATGCAAGTATAACTTTCATCATTCAACTACACTGTAGGACACCAGCCAAAAGGTCAGAGGTACATCTATAAGGAACTCAAAGGTCGAAATCTGGGGTACTTCACAAGCCACGTGGTGTGACGTCAGATATTCTAGCTATATAGCTACACAGATAATGAAATACTAAACATGTTTGAGCAATAAGATACTGACCATTCTCTGTACGAGTCTCAGTAACTGTTCCTTCTTCTCCTCAGTTGTAGCTTCTTTCAACTCATTCTTCACTTCCTGTACAACAAGACACAATAACATCTCAGATAAGAACCAAAATATCTTGCAGTAGCACTCCTAAAAAGGAAAGATTTTTTACTCAATTTTTCAGGACCACTATTGAATTGGATTGAATTTATTTCAATAGGCACAAACAATATGGATAAGTAATACTTATTTATTTATTTACTTATTTGTTTATTTATTAATATTTATTTTTGTTAATTTTTTTTAATTTTTTTTTTATTTGTGTACTTTTTTTTGTGTTTTGTGTTTTGTATTTTGTGTGTTGTTGGGTTTTTTGTTTTTTTTTGGGGGGGGGGGGGTTAAAAAAAAAATCAAAAAAATCTGTAGGACCCTTTAAGTATTGAAAACTTGTTGCAACCCCTAAATTATGTTTCTTGACAACTATTAAATTGTCATGAATGCAGAGAAAACAACATCAGGGCAATCTGTGAGCTACCATCACTCCTAACAAATAACTACTATTGACCATGTGCACCAACGCCACAAGCCGCTACTGCTGCTACGCTTGGCACTGTGGGAGTCAACTCGTAAAAGAGTGTAAACCCCGCGTCGTCTAAAATGCACACTACACTGTATAGCATATGGGGACATTGACTCCCAAAATGGCACAACCAAGATTATTGTGATGTTGACGTCAGGTGAATTGGGTCAATAGATTGTGGATTAAGACTCCATTATGTAGATTGAGTACCGTCATTTCTCTCTTGCGGACATCTTCCATGAAGGAATAGTTTGAATTGAAGGCTGCCTCATTGTACTGCCCAGACAGGTCATCAAAACGAGGATCCCTCCGTACCTGCCATGACAACAACCACAAAACCAGAAACATCACCTTAAATAGTATTTCAGTACAGATTATAGTAATACAAATTTTAAAAATTAAGACTTAACATAAATAGGTTTATATGTAAATGTATAAAGGTAAACAACAAATGAAACCAGTTCATTTAAGAATTGAGTTTTTATTCTGTGTTGGTTTGTCTCAGGAAAAGTAGACTATTTAAATATTATTATTATTATTAGAATTTTTTGGGGTTTTGTTTTTGGGGGGGGATGTACTTTTTGTGAAGTTTGTGTTTTGGGGGTTAACCCTGAACACCCTTAAGTTCACCATGCCACTTCAGTGTATTATGTTTTCTTCATGTAAATTATGGGTTGGAGGCTTTGCTGACAATACAATCTGAAACTAGGATAAAATGTTCAGGAGAAATTATTGCATTGCCACCCTTTGGTAACCCCTGGAAATATTGATTTCGAGGAGCAACTGGAAACAGTGTTCTCAGCGACAGACAAATAGATCAAGGAGCTGTACCTGGAGAAAATAACAGCTGATTTGTTCACCAGGCAGATATAAAAAAAGTCTGAATTAAGTGACAGTTTGAAATTTCTTCCATGTATGAAGAAAATGCAGATGGGGTTGCTTAAAGGATAACCTCCACATACCAACTGCTGAACTGAGATGACATTTCTAAACCGGGAAACTGGGACTTTGGAGGAAATCTCTTGAGGTCTGCAAGGAACCGGAACAGGAAAAAAGAGAGTGAAGATTCATAAACAAACAGCTGATTCAGAAGAAGCTTTTGAAAATGATGCCAGCGGAAGATCTTTGTGGTTGTACTTGTGTGCTAAATCTAGCTAATAGTTTTAATAGTTTTAATTTAACACCGCCCCCCAGAAAAAAATTAAAACACAATTTCTGAAGACAAAAAATCAGTCAGTTCCAATAACCAACCATCCCCTCCCCTCCCCCCCCCCCAAAAAAAAGAAGAAGTAAGCAATAAAAGTATTTTTAAAAAATTAAACAAACGACCAGCAAAAAAAAAATTCATAGGAAAACACCAGTACCAAAACAAAACGTATGCGACCGTTTTAAAACACCAGAAGGCATTGTGCACAAGAAGTGTTTGCAATGTTTGTGAAAATTGGCAAACAACCTGGAAGAAGTGTCAGCAATGTCCTAAATACACTTCCGTATGTTTCAGACAATATAAACAAATGTACAAGGTAGTGATATGTCAATGAATATTACAATGTATTCTGGCTTAAATTCAATCTGAACTGAATTGAATCAGATTGTTTCTTCTAAGCGTTCATATGTTACATAATACTTAGTTACAAATGTGTTGATCTTAATAAGTAATCACAATTGTTCATTTTTAAGAGCAGACGACAAAACATTCAACAGATCAATATGTGGAACAATCATTATAGATACGGCAAAATGAATTTGTCCAACAAATTTAAGCAAACAAATATATAGCTTCTGGAAAAATCACGTTCCATTCCAAACAGTTAGCAGGACCCACATTTGATAAACGGTGGCACAAAATGTTTGAGTGGAGAGGGCACCCAAGGAGTCCACAAAAATATTCCATCGATGTAACCACAACAGAACACTCAATCATTTATAATGCAATTTCAAATAAACTGATAAAGACCGTTTGGGTAATGGGTACTTCACCTGTTCTTGTTAGCTCTTTGAAATTTCTTTCGTCTTGTGTCTTGCTGTGTGGATGTACTAGAAGCTTTTTGTTTACCGCCAAACAGAGCTTTGTCATACCTGAAGAATCGCAGGAAGGAACATAACACAATAACTAGAAAAGTTAAAGGGAAAGTACTTCATTGTTTTATGGGAAGAGTCAATTTATGTTTTACACATACACAGATGTGTGTGTTAAGCATTGAACGTGTATACTCAGTACTTTCCCGAGTCCTGGAACAAAATCCAGAGGCATATTACCCATGACCTTCCCTTTGCCATAAAATAAATAAATAAATAAACACCAAACTGGGAAAATATAAATAGACTATGCATTTTTTTGAACATTTTGGGGAACCTTGGGGTCCCATGTACAATGTAACGCGTGACAGATCAAAATCAGTCACTTTAACAGGGCCAAACGATAAGTTCCACACAAGATTTGCTCAGTCGATTGGTTTCTTCATGTTTGACCTTTCCCATTAGAGTGTGTGAACTACATCAGGGCTAGAATTTTACACTGGACCGCAGGCCTGAGGCCAGTGATTTTAGTGTCGGGCCAGTAAACCTGGCACTTGACAAGTCCGGCGAACTTGTGTTTTTCAATTGTGTAACAATACTTCACTGTGGAATAATAAAAACAAATTATTTTCAAATGTTGACTTTGGGTCCCATAAATGTCTTTGAATTCTGTTGAGTAATGAAGTATATTTAATACCAATAAAGACAAAATGAGATAAAACTTCCCAAACAACAAACATATAAACATGTTGAATGCAACAGTGTCTAGGTGTCAGTATTTTTCTCATTTTCTTTCTGGTCTTGTAAGAAAATTTCTGGTCCTGAAATTTTTTGAGCTACAAGCCCTGCAGTCCAAATTCAAGCCCTGTACATGATCATTAAAAAAAAAACAGTCCACTAATAGTTAATTCATTCTAGTATTCAGTCACATTTTTATGTTGTTACTATGTGGAGGTGAGACACTAAATTAAGTAAACAAGAAAACAAACAAACTTACACTTTGGATCCAACTCTTTCTTGTAATTTATGAAGATCTTCAAAGGGCACCTCAGATAGTTCTGTTGGTTTTGATAAATACAAAGCAAAATTTTCTGCTTAGCAAGAATGTGCAATGAACCGGTCAGAAAACAACATACAGTACAATGTAATTAGACTGGTAACTGTTTCCTGCTAAGTGGCATTTTTGTATGCTTAGCAGGTACGAGGGCTTAAGCAGCTCTATGAAATAAGCCTGTGGCTTTTAAGATCAATGTAAACCCAAGTGATAAATGTATATGATGGTGAACAGTTGCATAGTGGGGGGGAGTCAAAGGGGCACATACCAAAGGCCAAATTAACCAGGGTTGTTGTTGTTGTTGTTTAGTTTTTATTGATTTTGTATGACTTGTTTTCTTTTACGAGGATGATATCAACCTTAAAATGTACGTGCCCCTCGGGATTGTGTCTAATATAGTTGTTACTGATATCTCAAAATAATGCCACTTGCCTTGCCCTTGGGTGCTACAAACCCTAACTACACCAATGATGGTGAATCAACACTTTCAAAAACAAATCAGTATAATATTACAAGTAAATAGCTTGCATCTTAAAAAGAATTCTTTACTGGAAAAAAATGTTCTGAATGTGAGAATTTTTAGATGCTAGGTAGCAAGAGACTTAGCACATAAAAATCCATTGTTCATCTGATTTGTCTACTGTTTCCAACTGTTTTTAAAGTCTTTTGTATTCAAAATGATCTTACCTTTTCTGATGAGATCCTAGTCATGGCAGGAGAAAGATGGTGAAACGGTTGAAGGTTCATCAGTGGGTTTAATACAAGAAGAAAAAAATTCATATCTCAATCAGAATCTTTACAATTCAAAGTTACACAGTAGATTGGAAATGTAAAGACATCACTGACATCAAAAACGACATATACAAAATAATACAAGAATATGAAGGGACAAATATCCTATGAAATACAATACTTTTCTTATCAATTCAAGATGAACCTTTCAAAGTAAACACAGCACCCGGCTGTTAGAAAGTTACAGAGGATCTATGCACTGCCAAGAAGAATAAATAGTTCCATCTGCCACACACTCATCCAAAGCTACAATAACATTAAACTTAAGAGGGGCACATTGGTTGCTTTGGGCTATAAAAAGCATTTGTTTTGAAATAAACATGGTTGAAAAGACATTTTAAAAGTAGAATATAATGATTGACATAAATATCCCTTGAAATTGTGTAGTTTTGGTGTAATTTCATGACAGAGCACGGTCTGCTACTTTGAATCAAATTTTTGACTCCTCAATATGGCGAACTGTATGTTCCGCTGGTTGTGTATATCAAGATGCAAAAAAACCAAAAAACCTCATTCCCAGGGGTGATCGATCTCGCCGTGCCATTTTTTTCCAGCATGCCTTACTCGCTCATAACCCCTGGAATTGGTTCATTAAAATGTGCCAGAATCTGGCACATTTTAATTAGTCCTGAGGCTGATCCACTCTATGCGCCCGCTCAAGTATGGTTGGTAACCACCAAAGGAGGCATCTAGTCAAAGAGCAACTGGTCCCCTCTCCTTCTTTAATCTTGTGATATGTCTAACTGTATGCAGTTTAGGGTGACCGTGTAAAAACATGATTCATTTGAAATGGAATCGCGTCAAAATACTTGCATTTTGACACGCGCGTACTAAGTGTCCTACAAGCGCTCGAAAGTTTATAACAAGCGTGCACGCAAAGTAGTCACTTTTGGGAGCCATTGAATTAGCGTTGTTTTTCAGTACATCCCAGGGGTTAGTGACGAGAGTTATCGATACAGCGCGCTGCTCATGGTAGCGAGGCTGTCTAAGGGGCCATTCATAATTGTCAATGTTTTTTAAATTTCGATTTTTTTTTTTTTTTCCAAAGTTTTTTGGATCGATGTTGGACGCGGAGGTCTCGCATGCCTGCTCGACCACCGCTTGCCAACTCGAATCCGACCAACTCGACCGTTTACCAACTCGATCGTTGTACTAACTCGACAGTTGTGCTTTCAATATAAAAGCTCAACTCGTCTGTTGTCAAACACGTTCGTTGTCCAACTCGATCGCTGCAAAAGTCAACTCGTCCGTTGTGCCGAATCACACATGGGCCGTCCTCCCAATGGTGTTGCACATAATGGGCCAAGCACACGGTGTTTTTTTGCATAGTGGTGAGTCACGCACATGCATGCTGTACAAATTATAATGTACGTGTACACATTGTACCTCGGGTCATCACGCGCATAGGAACGCTGGTACGCAGGCAAGTCAAATGGTCTAGCTTTTTTCCGGGTTTTGGGGGTTTTTTTTAATGAAAAGTGAATTTCGATTTTCAATTATTTACCTTGACCCACCCACCCACTAATTCGAAAAAAAAAAATCGAAATTTAAAAAACATCGACAATTATGAATGGCCCCTAAACCCCTTTTGTTATGATTCAATCAGATAACTTACGAGGGCACTGTCCCCTCTCTCCGTTTCTTCTTGGAAGTCCTCTTCTTCACTCGATCCCGATGACGATGACTCTTCCGTTGGGTCCATTTGGATGAAGCTTTCTAGTATTGTAAGAAAAAAATGGTCACAAACAATCTTTGGAAATATGCTGTATCCGACTGCCCACTTTTTCACTAGTTATGACCAAAACCAATATTTTATTTGGGTAAGTTAGAATAAGTTACTAATAAGGCTCGCCCTGGTTGGATGTAAGTCTCTTTAGTGTTATGCTCTGCCTGCATAATACCAGGGCTACTATACAAAGGCAAATTCATTTTTTGTTTAAAGATTTTCTTTACCGCCTGCTCCAATTTTCTAGCCCATCTGTGTGTGTTTTTTGCTCCACTAAAGTGTATTTTTCAAAACAAAATCTCACCATATCTTCATCTCACCACACCGACTTGCATGCAAACAGCAAAACGATTTTGATAATTTGGCATAATTTTGCACAATACGTAGCTACTGTTATGGAATTCAAATCATAAGCGTTCTCCATTAACAGTGGTCCGCTGGCCAAACACCAGTTAAAACACCTGAGGACCAGTCAAAATTCTCCCCAAGTGGTCCGGCTGGCTAGTTCAGTGTTGAAAAGCATCTATTGGGGACCAGTGAAAATGCTAGGGAACCGACTAGTGAAATGACAAGCTAACTGGTCCTGCTGGCTAGTCACTGAAAAAAATTAAGGGCAATGATCATGATGCAAATCCTGCTGAAAATGTGTAGATTCTTCTCTCAATTCTGATGATTGTATTTACTACTAAAGAGTCTGCTGACTATGACATTCATTACTCTTTCTAAAGGACTACGAGATTAGGCTATTGTTATAAAACAGCTGACTGGTAATTAGTTTAGTGGTAATGCCTGGTACAGTGGTAGTAGTGGTATCAATTGTGGTTGCGATAATCTAACCCCGCAATCTTCCCAACAGGATGTGACCAGGAGCTTCTATTATTGAAGTTGGCATAATCGTAACCCTCCATAGTCCCGACAGTTGTAGATGGAGGTTTTAAAACGAACGTCGCATCTACGATTATCGCAGCTATAAACATTGTTATTTTCATGTTTAGCTGTTTCCATTGCTAGTACTGACTAGTTTAGCACCATAGTAGCTATCAGACTTTGGGCTGATCCGTTCACTTTGGATTAGAAAATAAGTTGAAAGTAGAAAAGATATCAATTCTCTTCCCAACTAATTTGTTTTCAACCTGAGCTGAGTGAGTGATACAAGGGGACCCAACTAGAGGAAGGTCCAAGGACTATAGGGTGCCGTTATTTACAGGACGTTATTTCAGCAAGCAACTTGTTTGATGCAACAATAAATAGATCAGTGCAGACACTGACATTTGCTATCAATGAACAACAAAACATTTGCATGCTGAAATGGCGCTCGCTCCATCCGATGGAGCTCTAATTCGCCATCTCGCGCCTTCGATGATCTATTCTAAAACTATTTGCCATGGTATGCTGGAATCTCATAAGGCTTGAACTTACCTCTCATATACATGTACATATGCGTCTAAGAGGGGGCTATAAGATTTTCCGGCTTTATACCAAGTAGTAAAACTAAGCCGGTACCAGCAATATATCCAGTAGCAATAAGCATAAAGTCGAACACCAACCAAAGTATTTCCATTTTGTTAATTATGTTTAAGAGATTTGGTGCCACGCAAAAGTTTAACAGCCTATAAGGAATGGCCCTTGAACATGAGTAGAACTGATAAAATATTAGTGTCAAGAAAAATCACAAATGATTTTTACAGATTTTTCGTTAAAGGTATAAACAATTGGATTTGGAATAACAGTGTGATGACTGTCTTCACTGCGTGGTTATGTGCCTTGGTTGGTGGCTTGCTGTTTTGGACCTCACCTTTGGCTTGGTCAATTAAAACAGCGTCTAGCCACCAACCCAGTCAACATCGTTCCCAGTGGTGTAAGATCTTGTTGTAGCGCCATTCTTTTTTCTTTCCAAGACTGCCTTGCTCGATCGTAACCCCTGGAATATATTGGATTTTCAAGCTATTTTGTTTGGTCTTTTAGTAATTTTGAGGCATTATTTTGTTACAAAATCATGGCAAAATGACGATTGTGTTGGAATAATGAGAGGATCACTGGGGCGCTAGTCTGACCGAAGAAGTCAAATAAAAATTTTAAAGGAGTACAGCGCCCGGCCCAATTACTTACTGGGTGAGTGGGTCTAGACAAAATACATTTTCATTTCATCAACAGTCATAAATTCTTACTGAATTGGACAGCGCCATCATAGGAGAAAAGGAACCGCACACTCGTGATGAATTGGGACCGAGTTGACTTGGGACCAAGTTGACTCGGACCATGGAGGATTTCTACCTCCGGGTACCGGTCAACTCGGTCCAAGGTCAACTCGGTCCAAGTCAACTCGGTCCGAAGTCAACTCGGTCCGAAGTCAACTCGGTCTGAAGTCATCTCGGTCCGAAGTCATCTCGGTCCGAAGTCAAGTCGGTCCGAAAAATTAAATAAAGTGTGGTTGACGGGGAAGTGGCGGGACAAATATATCTCGACGCTGTGACTCAGAAATGAATAATAATCACCGTTTAAAAAAGACAACTTTCTGAAATGAAACAAAATGGTAGAAAATGAACTTTCCTTTGCAGTTTGTCTAAGACATTTTTTTTCTTTTGTTTGGTTGAAAATTTCTTTTATTATTATGTAGGGGAATTTTACTTGTATTTTTTACATAATAGACCTTTTTTATTATATGATGATAGGCCTAATTAAGTTCAGTTAAATTGGAAAACCAAACATACTATTTGTGGTTCTAAATTTTTATGAAATATTTATCATTAGCATAGATTTGGTATTCTTTAGTTTATAGTATTTAATATTAGAAAGTTTTGTTTATATTACTTTCAATCAAACATTCTCCTTAATTGACTACATTATTTGTTTTATGTGTTTTAATTTACTGAAGTGGAACATTTATGTTCTTGTTTCGGATTTAAAAAAGTCATACACTAACTGCAAAATATTTATTTTTCAAATGCTGATTATTAGGCCCTTTTAATTTACAAGATTATTAGTAAGCATAGGCCATAGTGCTTATAAACAATTTCGGACCGAGTTGGCTTCGGACCGAGTTAGCATCGGACCGAGTTATTAAAGGCATCGTACACGTTTGGTAATTACTCAAAATATATGTAACAGAGAGCTGTTGATAGTACAAAACATTGTGAGAAACGACTCCCTCTGAAGTAACGTAGTTTTTGAGAAAGAGGTAATTTCTCAATAAAATAATAAAAACTTCTTGCAAGAAGTTTTTATTCTTATCTGAAAGCGCACAAATTTGTACAATAAGGGTGTTTTTTCTTTCATCATTTTCTCGCAACTTCGATGACCAATTGGGCCCAAATTTTCACAGGCTTGTTATATTATGCATATGTTGGGATACACCAAATGAGAACACTGTTCTTTGACAGTTACCAAACGTGTACGATGCCTTTAACCTCGGACCGAGATGACTTCGGACCGGGTTGACTTCGGACCGAGTTGACTTCGGACCGAGTTGACTTCGGACCGAGTTGACTCGGACCGAGTTGACTACGGACCGAGTTGACCCATAAACCTACCTCCATGCTCGGACCAAGTTGACTTTGGACCGAGTTGAACTGTACAGTACCTGTCATGCCCGTAACGGCGTAGAGTGAAGACCGGCTCATCACACACTGTTCTGGTTCATACATCATTTAGGCGGTCGAATTCGACATCTGTTCTAATCTAAGCCGTCATTATGACCGAGGCTGAAAATATGTTGTAAAGCATGCGCATTTGTGCATAAATAGAAGTTAATACAGACCTCTTTACTTGTAAAATTCTTACCTGTTTTTCTGCTGTCCTTCGTCCTCCTTCAGTAGGCTTTGCAGGCGCTGCCATGCATTTTGCAACAAGACAACAGAGGGCGCCTTCTTTAGTGTTTTTCCTTGTGGGTGCACCAAACTCCCAAAGCAACTAATGCTAATTGCTAAATATTCAAAAATACTCAAACAAAAGTCCCTCAGCCTCTTGAAAACCAATCAAATATATTTCTAGACAACTAAACTTCAGAAATCCCTTTTAAATTTTGGCGGGTTGCCGTTTGGAATTTTAGCTAATTACCCCAGAAAAAAAAACACCCCGAAAATGTGCTTTTTCCCACACCAACTTGCTGCAAGTTTTCACGAGGCACTCCTCCAATTCTTAAGCCAAATAGGACCAACCTTGAAGCCTAAATTTATTAAATCTCCTCAAAAGTTGAAGCACAGAACCCCAGGTTGTGATAAATTGTTATAAATACACAATCTATTAATTGCATGACCCCAAAAACGTTATTATTCAACAAATTATTTTGAGGGCCTACAAATTATGATAATAAGTTTGGCGCATGAATTTTGACCTATTTAGTGTGTCGCACCTGAAATATACTTCAAGTCAGGTAGTGTCAAATTAAGTGCCAATCCAGTCAGTTGTGGATTTTCTACTTACACAGCGTGTAGGTCTACAATGTTCTGTATTAAAACACATCCAGTAGTTTAATTAACCAGTTGAACTTTTTTCTGTTAAATTTTGCATCAACTCTTGCAGGCGCCTCAAGAAAGGCTCATATGGTTTATGACAACAGTATAAGTATAGGCCTACATGATTATATTCTAAGATAATTATGCACTCAAATACATCAAATATTTGTATCCCATTAACCAAAATTAGTTTTGCATAATCTGTACGTTGTTCATTACAAACAGTTTTTACTGTGATAGTCGCATTATATCATTTGGCGAGGTCGTCCAATCAGAGAAGGGCAACAGCACGCGCGCGCGTGCTGACTTAGTACCATCACACACGTCACACAGTAGGCCAGGCCTGGCCTGCGCCTACACACACACCACGTACGTTGTACACTTGGCATGACAATTCGAGCAGATCCCGGCAGAAAGGTTCATGAAAGGAGAAATTTGTATGGTCGAAGGTACGGGGGTATAGTTTCATCAATGCTAATAAATAACCAATCAAAACGAAGCTTATGAAATTCTGCATGTCATGGTCAGTGAGCATTTTACTCAGAGCGCAAGGGTACGGGGGTGCGTGTGTTCTGTGTATGTGAAACGTACATCTCCGTCACACAATGGTGGAGATCAACATGAAAAACGCCGTTGCCACACACACAGCATAAACGTGTAAATCCATGCAGGCTCAACGGCCGTCCGCAAAATCGCAAGGTCCGCTAATGACACAATGTGTACGAGGTACGGATCATTAGTAGCTTATTTGGCAAAAAATACCCGGTATATCAATAAAATGTATTATCCTTTTGGAGAGGGTTGGTGTGCAATTGTTGATAGTTTTCTCAAAACGGTCACAAGATCGTTGTAAATATGGGGGTGTGTGAGATCACTATGGGGAAATTTATGAATGCTGTGTGTGTGGGTCGTTCGTGTACGCGCGTCCCCAATGGAAGATGCGACTAATCTGATGTATAGTTGTGACAATTATACCTACGTTGGTTGTGTGTGCAGTGTTCTAAGAGTCTGCTACTCATTGGATATCAATCACTTCATTTATTCACAGGGTGTTGTTTTGTGCCTAACAACTTAATTAGTCATAAGCCGTGATTTCCCTGTCCGTTCTGTTTAGCGGAGTAAATAAAGAAATATTAAAAGTGGATAACATTGGAGTTGCTGTATCCGAGTAGCTTAGTTGTCTAATTAGTCCCATGTTTTGGACTGAGTGTGTTATACAACATATGGACTGGCATAATTCGGTCACTAGTTCACGTCTATCCCCTCTCGAGCCTATGACAAGAAGAGGGTCCTATTTCCCGAGGCCGAAGAAAATAGGACACCCACAGTCCACTCTCAGTGCATAAACGTACACTAGTGACCACATTGCCAGTTCATGTTTATACTATAAACAGTTTTCTCAAAAAATTAAAGTCCAATATATTTAATTAAATTTCTATGTCCAAGGTACAGACAGTGACCCATTAATATATGAAAATTTTGGGCTTTTATTCTCTCATCAAATTGACGTCTCCTTCTGCTCAGCATCCAACTATTGCAGAGAACTTGGCTTGATTAAACCAAGATGCAATTCCAGATCATTATAGTCGTCTGAGTCACTGTCAAAGTAAAACAAAAATCCCAGACATTGACAGTTAACACACTGTTTACACTAAACCGTGACCATCTAATTTGATGAATCTTTAAACTATAGAGGTTTGGATGTTTGGTTGAACATTCCAAATAGACACTATTGTGTTTCAACCTTGGTCTAAACTGCGCCAATAAAGTATCTAAACACTTACAAATGGTCAGATATATCGGAACCTGAAATAGTATGCAAAAAATTAATTAATTAATCCGATGCACAGTTATCTTCTGCCCATTTTGATACCTCTTTTGTTGCGCTACGATGTTGTTTGGCGGATTTATGGGCACTTGAGTGGCTTAAGGTCGAATTTCACAAGTTGCAAAAACCCCTATTCAAGCAAGAGCGTTGTACTGTGACGATAAGATCAGCATTATTTTATTCCCTTCTGGAATTGGGGTGAATAGGGGCTTTTGCAACTTTTGAAATTCGACCTTAAGCCACCCAAGTGCCCATAAATCCGCCAAACAACATCGCATCGCAACAAAAGAGGTGTCAAAATCCGCAGAAGATAACTGTGAATCGAATTATTTAATTATTTTTTTGCATACTATTTCAGGTTCCGATAAATCTGACCATTTGTAAGTGTTTAGATACTTTATTGGCACAGTTTAGTCTGGGTTTAGGAGGGGTGGTGTTAAACGTACCATCCCACAGGATTAAGGAATTTGGACACGAGCAAACATTTTAACATTTTACTTTGCAAATTTACCTCTTTAATGAAACTACTAGCATCTGTTTAAAAGAAACATATAATTCACGATATGCTTAGAAACGTTTTATAAAGAAATCATTATGCTTTTTAAAACTTTCGTTACGTTAGTATAAAGCTGAATGTACTAAAAGATTTGACGTGCAATTTTTTCATTCAATACTCAAGTAAGAACGCGAATGTGCACAAAATACTGAAGACAAAATAAAGCCCTCAATCAATGTTTTCTTGTAAACTTAACCACCTAATTTGGTTGTTGGATTATTATGTCTTTATCAAAAAATGAATTTCTTGAAACTTCTTGACTTTTTTACCACTAAATTCCTTTGTTCACTGAATTTAACTTTAATCACAGACCTCTTTATGAAACCTACATATAAACATCAATACCTCCATTCCACCAGCTGTCACTCCCAACATTGGAAAACCAACATAGCCTAGAGCCAGTCAGACTTTGTCTCAGGAACTTAAGAAACACCTTGTTTCCCGGGGTCTAGCAGTACATCGAGAAAGTTGTAAGGAGGCAGTACTCGCAAAGGGCCTAAACAACAAGGCGAAAGTTCCGTTTGTTGTCACTTTCCACCCTTCACTTCCTCCCATTCGTAAAAATAACAAGTTCTAATCATCATATTCTTCACACTTCAGATCGACTTCAACGTGCTGTACAGGAATAACCCTTAGTTGCTTACAGACGTCCACCCAGTCTCAGGGACGTCATTGTCCGGGCAGAAGTGTGCCCGCCAGCGAATTTTTTTTTCCCCTGAACCTTCGGGCAGAACAGTGTACATTTGTACGTGGGCCATTGACCAATCAAAAAGCGGTATTATGTGACGTCCACGCTCTGATTGGCTTAAACTCCACGGACACTGCATGAAAGGTTCAGGATTTTATTTTTTTTGGATGCCCTCCACCCCCATTAATACTATTAAATCCCATTTTTGCCACATAACCCTAAGGTGCTCCAACACTTCCAAATGCATTATCTGTAGACAACACATCAGAGAATCGGACTCCTTCACCAGCCATACCGGTGGTACCACCCATCAGACAAGGGGGTCATGTCACCTGCACAACCACTAATCTTATTTATCTAATATCTTGCAAAGTTTGTGGTGTTCAATATAATACAGGTGGAACAAGAACTACACTCAAGAGACGTTTCTGTAGCCACAGATCCACAGTCAAGACCCAAACGCTGGACACACCCGTAGGGCACCACTTCAATCTCCCTAATCACTCTATTTCTGATATGATTTTACAGGGCATTGAGGTGCTAGGTAACCACAGAGAGAGACCGTTTGTTGAAGTAGGGAGACTGTAGATTATTAAGGCGCCCTCCAGACCATTCAACCCCATGGTCTGAACACCCAATAAAGAAGGAAATTATTAATAACTTTTTGTCTTTGCCTTCTCCTTTTTCAAACGATTTCCCCCATTTAAGTCTGTCTCATTCACTAATTAATTACTTTTCCCCCCTCTTCCCACCTTTGATTTTGTCTTTTGTGTATCCAACCTTTTGTGGTTAAACCAGCACCTTCCCTCTACCTCCCCCTCGTCTCCTTTGTCAGTGTTCATCCCTTGCTTCTGACTGCTTTCTGCTTCTCTCTTTTTACTTTTTCTACATGACTGCTTCTGGTTCACCAGTTTACTTGTCTGTGTGTGATGCGTTGTCATTTAGCTTTGAGAAAGACTCTGATAGGTTCGAAACGTCAGGCCATTATGAATTGTTTTTGTAGAATTTAACAAACAAACAAACCCAAATTAAACAATATTACATATTGAAGTACTTAAAAATACTGTCCTCTACCTACTTAGGTACACACATTACAGTTCAATATACTCTGCATAAATATTGTCACAAAAATATTTTTACTTTAACAAAAACAAGTTTGTATTGTGGGTTTTGAGGCATTGCATGGGGAGGTATCAATGTATATTCAGTTTGTGGTAATACCATGTGTGTATATCTACTTTGCTTTGTAGATTTGTTCTTGAGAACTTGTCTTGCTATATATTCTACTGCCTTGGAGTAGATTTTTGAATTCGGGACACTACTAAGTTCTGAAAAGAACTGTTCTTGGCCAAATTTTATAGAGTTGTTTAAGCAGATAATATTGCTTAACAATTTACTGCTAAGCAAAAATTAGCAGGATATCAGTCACAGATGGTGCATGTGACATGGTATTTTGGCTGGTAACCTTATTCTTATAATATTTTTGTCCTGAGCTACTTTTTGTGCTTAAGCAGCACTATGAAATTTGGCCCTGCTTATTAACTACTACCTGGGGGAGGTTGGAAATCAGCTGGGACTACTACTTTGGCTTAGTGGATCGAGGGGACTTCTTGTTATTAACTTCACTGCCTCTGAGTGAGTTCTAAATGGTCTCAACATTTCGACTAGCCTGCTCTAGTCATCGTTTGTATTATACAACTAAAGTCTAAAAGGTTTATGGATACACATATACCTATTACAGTTGTAAATACTCTGCATAATAATTTGTTCCAAAAATATTGTTACTTTAAATAACAAACAAATATATTTGTATATACCCCCCCCTCCAAACAGATATTTGAGCCTGTTTTCTAATATGCATTTGGTACAGTCTTGATAGTCCTAGGCTAGAAGTGGATTGCCTTAAAACAAGCTTTTTAAGTTTGCTAAGTGTTTGTTATTATTACACTAAAACCTTGTTGAAAGTAAGCTTATATAATTGGCTGTTTGGCCTGATTTTTTGTTCTTAATATGTGTATAATAATAATGTTACTTATACCACGCTTATTCCATGTTAAAAATGATCAAATGCGCCTTACAATAAGACAAATAAAAAATAAAAACATTCTCCGAAAATACATACATAAAGAAAATAACAAAAACGGTTATAAAAAAGTTAAAAACTATTCATAAAAACACACCCTCATAAAAAGTTAAGCCGGATCAGCCAGTGACTAAACATATTGAGGTACAACACTTCATTAGCACAAACAATAAACAGTGTATGATCAATGTCTTGTTTTCTTGGCACCTGTAATATTTGTTTACTGATCTGATCGGGAAAAAACCCCAAAACTTATAATGATACTCTGAGTAGGCAAGGTGCATACAATCCCGTTATCTTGGTTTCACAATTTTGTTTCCTTCACATATTTTAACTCAATTTCAAGGTTCACAGAGGAGTTGATTAGAATATACATAAGACTTGCACAGTCTTTAGGAGTGATCAGTTCCAGAATTCAGACTCGGCAGCCTTAGTGGCCCTCACATTGTCCACTACAGATGGACACAATCTTCTCTGCCGACTGATCCAGCATACAGAGTGGTCAATCCTCGTGGGCAGCTCTTGCAAAGTGTTGCGCCCTCTTGTGACTGGTACGTTCCAGAGGGACATTCTCGGCAAGCGTCTCCATCATCAAATGTACCAGAATAACAAGGAACTGGTAGAAAGACAAATCAAACAACATTGTACACTTGAATACATGCTACATAAGTAATGGGATGAAATCGCAGGTCCCAAATTTGTAAAACTCCACAAAACATGATGCAACTGGTGTCTCACCATACTTCCTGATGTATGGTAGACATGGTCCAAAATGGTCAAACTACTCTAGTTATACCTGGTCATGACCCTCCACATATTTATGGATATTTCCGTCAACTCCGGTCCTTATAGTACTGGATGTACTAGCAATGACACGTCACATTTTATGAATACAGAAAACTCACTTTAAAATACTGCTAGAATGTACTCCCGGAGTCAGCTGTTTATTATTCAAGTAATAAACCACAAGGGAAACTGACTGGGTAAATTTTAAATAAGTTGGGGTTGAACAAAGAAAAATTTACTTAAGCGGGATTTGAACCAACGACTTCCGGATTAACATGCTGGCGCTCTACCAACTGAGCTACCTAGCCCTATGTTGGTGGTCTTCATATTATTTAATATTCGTAAAACTTCTTATCGCCCTATTCAGCCTGGATTATTTTCGATTCTGAAAGCAAATAAGCCTGTAATGAACATACAAAAATCCCTGACAAAACATAAACTATTTTTGATGTTTTCACTGAAAATATGAATTTTTTCAAAGGTGTATGGTATGTTCATAATTTAAATGGCATGCACTTGTTTTAAGTTCTATTCTTAGTCGCTCAGCAACAAGTGATGTCTGTTAATTTACAATGCTGGCGAAAATGGAAATTCTATTGGAGAAATTCACAAATTTGATGAAATCAAACTTTGGAAATGTTCACCGGGACACAAAATACTGCAGCACTTACCACATCGTGCGTCCTCTGAATCAACCCGAACTGTTCCTGGTGGGCAGACAGGCACACCAAAGCTTGATGACTTATTTGTGTCAATGTCATATGTGTCACTGTCAATGCTGATGGCAAAGTGACCACCCACTGTCTGGTTCACGAGATAACTTCCACTATTCTGAAGCTCACTAATTGCTATCACAGAACTGCTATGATTTGTCACTGGTCATTTACAGGAAAACAATAAAGAAATCAAACATTGTGACCTTTATCTCGTAAGCCAAACTTCTTATTAGTTTATAGATGGATTGCACATGATGTCATTGACCACCATCTTTGATGAGAAACAATGGAAAAGTGCACGCGTGTACGCGCTGCGCATGACTCTCAGCCAATGATAGCCTTTCATGCATGCATGTTTCATCAACGATGGTGGCCAATGCAAGGGGTCTGTAGGAACTTTTAAAACTGATTTCAGCTCCATTTGGTAAACCCCTTAGGGTGAGACGTAGCTGTGACCTGGCTTGACCTCATCACTATTGATCCTGTGCTTTATGCATTGATTTATTACCACTAGTAACAACGTTCATAAGACCAGCTACTATAATAATAATAATAATAATAATTTGGGAGGCTAATCATCCTTACTGGCAGCTAAGAGCTGAATTGCGAAGGACGCGGCTACAATGTTTTCGAGAAGCAGGCATGCAAGGGCGCCTTTGGCAGCCAACCACATCAACCCATTATGACCACGGAGCACAGCCAGAGATCGAAAGTGTTTTATTTTTTTCCGAGGGAGGAAAACCGGATGGTCTGGAAAACCCTCTTGGCACAGCAGAGAACCAACGCACAACTCAACTCACATATGGCCCTGGCTGGGTATCGAACCTGGGTCACCTTGGTGAGAGGTGAGCGCTTTACGCACAAGCCAACCATGCCACCCAGAATGTACTTACCTTGTTCATTAGTGAGGTTGTGGGTATCTGGGATGTGTACATCATGCTCCAATATGATGTTGATTTTAACCCAATTCTCATCAACTGATCCCTTACTTCGTTGGCTTTGAGGTTGACCTTCTGAGGGAGTACAACCAATGACCTGAAAGTATACAGAAATGTGTTTGTGTAAAAGGGTGACACTCGGACCTCAACATTGCCCCTGACAAGGATGGTATACAGTTTCTTAATTATGATGTATGCAAAATCCTCTAGCTTAAAGGTATTGTACACGTTTGGTAATGACTCAAAACAAATATTAGCATAAAATTTACTTGGTAACAAGCAACGGACAGCTGTAGATAGTATAAAACATTGTAGGAAACGACTCCCTCTGAAGTAACGTAGTTTTTGAGAAAGAGGTAATTTCTCACTAAAATAATAAAAACTTCTCGCAATAAGTTTTTATTCTATCTGAAAGCACACAAATTTGTACAACAAGGGTGTTTTTTCTGTCATCATTTTCTTGCAACTTCGATGACCAATTGAGCCCAAATTTTCACAGGCTTGTTATTTTATGCATATGTTGGGATACACCAAGTGAGAACACTGGTCTTTCACAATTTCCAAACGTGTACAATGCCTTTAATGGGAAATGGGCCTCATCAGGTGATCTTTAAACAAACAAAACACGCTCAACAAATTGTGGTGATGTTGGCTCTACCAGTGCGTCATTGAGATTCGTTGAGAATGAGGCACATGCACTTACTCAACTAAAAAAAGCATCAGCTAAAGTGAACCTTTAGGGGTCAAGCGAGGGCGCAAAGCAAGAAGGTGTATGAAAGTTTACACTGGTCCCCTGTTGTAGGATAACGACAGGCACTGATCTTACAAACCCAAAGGTATCATTTGATAGACATACATGTATATGCAATGATTTAAGTAATGGAATGATACTACACACATGAGTGTGTTCATGTACACACAGCATTAAGGCATATGAAAATTTAGTGGGTCGAAGATACATCTGGCAGGCAACCAGCAGATTCTAAATGTCAGTATCTGGTGTTATTCATGCATCTCAAAGTGTGACGTCAGATATTCGGGCTACAAAATGTAGATATGAAAATGGGCTGTCACAGTTAATACACAGTAAACAAATCCATTTTGCAACCATGAGTTACAACATCAACTTCTCCAATGCAGACCCACAGGCTATGGCTGCCTACATCATGCCTAATAAGAATACACGATTGACAATTAAAACATTTTTTTTTAGAAAGTGCACTTGCAATGTGCTACAACAGAGCAACTAAAGTCAAAATGTCAGAAGACTTACAAGTGTTGTAGTAGGGGCTTCATTTCATGACAACTCAATACTTAAAAGATTATTTTTTACAAACTAATTTCTCTTCAGGAATTCCAAACTTCTGAATGGGAACAATATTTACTGATAATGTAGTTAGAGATACATCCGCCTGAATTTGTTTAAAGAATGGATGACAAGGGTCTTGATGTACTTCTATTGCATCTGTTGGCACAGTGCCAAGAGTGGCGTGTCGTGGCCGAGCGGATAAGAACACCGAACTCAAGCTCTGGTGTTTCTGATCAGCAGAGTGTGGGTTCGAATCCCAGTCGTGACACTTGTGTCCTTAAGCAAGACACTTAACCACATGCTTCGTCCTTCGGATGGGACGTTAAGCCGTAGGTCCCGTGTGTTGTGTAATGCACGTAAAAGAACCCAGTGCACTTATCGTAAAGAGAAAAGGTTTACCCCGGTGTTCCTGGTTTGATTGGCTGCATCTTGCGCCACAGAACCTTGTAAACCATTACATGGTGCTATGCAAAGGAATAGGTCTCATACTTCAACACGTAACTCCACTTACCTTGTAGGAAAAATACTGAGCGCTTTGAGACACCCATCGGGAGTATAAAGCGCTATATAAGAACTGCATTATTATTATTATTATAAGAGTGGCTCAGTTGAAGCTATAGCAGAATCAACGCTCATTGGACTCTATTTCCTCCTGCAATTACACACCTTAGACTGCTTGACAGTGCAACCATTGTCCTTGACACACTTGATACAGTTGACACTGGATGTAACTGCGTTACTGACTTGCTGATATACCATGTTATCCTTGGTCACATTGCTTCCGTTACAGACCAGGTTGTCATATTCTAAGACCATCTCCATGGCAAACTTGGAGGGTGGTTTGTAGACTGTAAGAAAAAACATAATCCGTACAGTACCAAGCCAAATGTAGCATTTGGAAATTTACTCAGTCCGAAATACAAACTATTAAATGAAGTGAGCGACATTAGCTTTAAGATGGATATGCTTCGAGTTATGGGGGAAAATAGAAACAAAACAAAAAACGCCTGGAGGGCTATGACTAGAGGAAGAAACATCACAAATTGAACTGTACTCAGCCTAACACCTGAAATCATGACATGAATAGCTTACATTCAATTGCATTATAACCTCATTGTAATGAAACACCACAATGGGATATCTTCTTATGGAGCCATTTCGAATCAAAAAGCTGCCTGCCAGAAAATTACTGAAGCTTTACTTCACAGGTTTTCACCATTTTGCATATCATTTGATTTTGATAGAGTATGGATCCATTTACAAGCATTTGACCAAATAATAACACTCCCTTTAAATGAGTTATCCACCCTGGTGATTAGAGGACCTACTGGTATTTCCCTGACAATACCTTTCTGAAATGTTGTTCCAAGGGGAAAGTTAAAGCGATCGACCAACCTGTACACTTAGGGAAGTTGACTCTTGGGTTCAAATCCGTTTCATGCGACCACTGGTAGTTGGTAGATGGACCACAGCGATAAGCTGGCAGAATAGCCCTGCTGAAGGCATAGCCTTTGAGGCATGAGATGGTACAATTCTGCTCTTCACCGACAGTCTCACAGTGTAACTCTCCATTCAACGGGTGTGTCAAGATCTTACAGCCTGAAATGATACAGGTTTATAGAATGAATGCGTTAGAATATTATCTCACTCGTAACTAACCCAAAATATATTCATAATTGTTTGTGTGGGTTTTTTTTCTGATGCAATTATCTGATGTTGGAAGTACACTGCCAGGTTCTTATTATTCCACAATATTTCTGTGTGTTTCTGAAAATATACGAAAACCATCTGGATGTTTGGTACAACTCCATTTTTTCCATCAAATTCTGATAAAATTACTCAAAACACTTTATGCTATCCTGCTGGCGGGTTGATACGTCACTCATGCACATACCTGCTGCAGCTTACAGCTCCAAAACCAGCGTACGTTTATGTGAAATTTACCAAATGTTACTCATATCAAGGGCATTTCTTCTGACAGAAACATATATTTTCTAATTGATGATGGATAATTCCTAAAAACTATAACTTGGTATCATGAAAACATTTTGGAATCAGGAGATACTGCTAAGATGTAGGTGACTTACTTGGGCATGGTCCAGTACTGCATTGCTGGGTTTCAGTGAGAGAGCCAACGCAAGGGTTACCTCCATGGGCTGGTTGGGGGTTGGTACAAGTACGTTGATGTGACTGAATACCACCATTACAGGACACACTACAGACACTCCAGTCACTCCATGCAGTGAAACCACCATCAACTGTCAGGGTGATGAAATAAAGAACATGAATCAGATTGACTATATAGTGGTTTACCGCATCAACCTCTGTGGACCCCGGTTCGAATCACACCATGGACCGGAGCCTTACATGTGGATTGGGTTTTTAGAACCCAAAGGTAAAAAGATTTAAAAACAAAACAAAAATAAATATCAAAGAAAACTTAGAGGAGTCCTATTGGGTCAGCAATAAACAACCCGAGTAAACAAACAAAAAACCTGGAAAAATACTTAAGAACAAATACAAATTGCTAACTACGGAAGTGTATTTAGGACATTGTAAAAAAAAAAGCTATTCTGCCCAGGCGGATTACTATTTCACACAGGCTGATTACCTCAGACAGCTAACAATACGGTCTGCGGTCTGTTGAGTAGTAATCCGAATTAGTAATCCGCCTGGGCAAAATAGTAATCCGCCCGGGTAAATTACTAATCCGCCCGAGCAGAATAGCTTTTTTTTTTACCATGTCCTAAATACACTTCCATAGATAAAAGCCTGGAAGAAAAAAATTCCCATACCCTTACAAACAGAAAACTGCTATTTACCAAAAGGAGTCCTGTAGAAAGATTATAAAAGTAACCAAAAAGCAATACATTGACCCAATTCGCCTGACCTCATCGTCACAATAATTTGGGTTGTGCCATTTTTTGAGTCAATGTCCCCATGTGTTAGACAGTGTAGTGCGCATTGTATGCGACACAGCGTTCACATGCTTACCAGACTTGTATGCGCAATTTATTTCCCAAAATGGCAAGCTTCTGGCAGACACGTGTGAAGTTGGTGCAATGGGCCACCACACTTATATGCATATTTATTATGTGCATACATACACAAAATTGTTAAAAATATATTTAAATGAGGCAGCAGCCATGCTGTTAAAATATTTGTCTGCATATATTTTGGCATTGCTCTCATTAATTATAATAATCATAAGAAGATTCTTGCATTTCACAAGTGAAATACATGATGAACTCTTTTGAACAGTGAGGTTTTGAATTTATTTTGGATTGTTCAAAATAGTGGGAAGAGTTCCTAGAGTTTGTGGAACGAGGGCTGATTCTACAAGGCTTCTGAATTCCTTCAGCTTTGTGAATTTCTATGTTTTAGAAGTTCTGAAAATGTTGGCACTGGTAGAACAGTTGCTTCTTGAATGTTGCACACACTCAAAACTGTACAGCAAATTTAAAAGCGGTTTTGTTTTAAAAAAAAGATGAAAAAAATTGTAGATTTTTCTATTTATTCTAATGTTAGAATTCAGGTATCATTCTAGATACTTATCAAATTGGGGTGAAAGTTTCAGTAAACGGTGTTTGTGAATTTGAGATTTTAATAACTGAATACTTGTGCTTGATCAAATTACCTTTTTCAAGCTCACACAGTTGTCCTGAGAATCCTTGAGGGCATTCACAAGAGAAAGTTCCTATACCATCCACACAGCTGCCACCATTCTCACAGGGCGTTGGTGTTCCACAGTCATCGATGTTAATCTCACAGTGTAGTCCGGTGAAGCCAGAGGGACACAGGCAGATGTAGTGACCAATCTCATCTTTGCAGGTACTGCCAAACTGGCATGGGCTGGAAGCACAGTCATTCACCACTGTAAGGGTTGGGTTACAAGAGATCAACACATCAGTGAGTTTTGCAAGAGTAAAGTCATTCTATCCTCTAGTTTGCTTAGGCCTTTAACACCCCATACACAGATTCTGCATTGTGATTGGTTTAGAGTGCATTTCAAGGTATGTCTTATTTTTACTAGAAAGCCATGCAGATGCAGCGACCTATACCCATAGCAACCAATGTACTATATCCATAGCAACCAATGTATACCCATAGCAACCATGGCAGCTTCTTGGTACCTAGACGTCTATGGCAGTGTATCTTTTTTTCCCTCGGCTTCGCCTCGGGGAAAATAGAACACTCCGGGATCACCTCGAGAGTCCTAGTTTTAACCATAGCACTCAAGCAGTCAATATTTTTATAATAGACACACCAGTACTATAAAATTAACCTCTGAAAAGTTCATCACAGTTGTTGGTCAAGTTTTAGTGAAAAACAGTAACAAAATGATTCTGTGTACTTTACTTTCACATTGGGTTTACTGTGACATTCAAAACATGTGATAGAGAATTTGGGGAAGTCTTCAAATTTATTGTTTACTTTGACAGTATTTTACATGGGAATATTTCTTTGCAGGTTGGTACTGTCACGATCTTGGGCAATCAGATTGAAAGTAATCATTTTTACATCCAGTCCAGTGCTATGTCTTTACAAAAGTACAATGGGTTGGTGTAGTGGTATCTTTCCTCGCCTTACACCTCTAGGACCCCGGTTCGAATCCAACCGGGGGCACTATGTGGACTGGGCTTTCAGTCCCTACCTGACTGCGTGGGTTTTCCCTGGAATATTTCTCTTTAAATATTTCTCTGGGGTTTTCCTCCCACATCTAAAACTGAACCTTCTTTGTCTTCTCTCAATTGGGTTCTTGGCTAGTATAGTGATTAAGTTCGCTTTTCTGAGAGTCCTTGGCTTCATACAACCAGAATTAATCAATGAAATAAATGAAATGAAAAGGATGTAAAATGCAGTGGCAGCAACCAAATTCAAAATGCAATTTGTTCTTGCACAAGAATAATGTAGAATGATTTATGACATTTCTTGCATTACCATCCTATCTTTCTTTTATTAAATTCCTGGTGTAGTAGCCAACAACCAATGGATTTTGTAGCACAAGGTTAACTGTGTCTAGAAAGAATGAGGACCATACGTTGAACTGAAGTGAAGAGTCACATTCTGTGAGCTGTTCTATCACTTTAAATCCCTAACCCTAACCCAGCATTAACTTCTTTTTTTTCTCTAGACCAAAAAACACAAATGTTCTCTTAAAGCTGCTACAAAATAGTTTTCAGTTGTCTGCTTCTTTCATGTGTGATTCTCCCATGGCAAATAATCTTAAGAGCAGAATTTCCTCTTTAAGACAAAACATCAGACAATAATCCATGTTGCCCTTGATGCCAACTCTCTCTGCCATTCTTAAAATATCACAATGTTGTGTTTTTTATTCAGACATTTTCACTGGAAAGAGAATAAAAAGTGGCTTGGCATATGGTGATTATACAGAAATATATGTATTTTAATAGATTATTACAGCCAAGATCTTCAAACTTGTTTTGCAGGTATGGATTAATTTTGCATAGAGGAGGAGGGGTACCCCTCCGAAGAACTGTCATTGGTTCTAAATGTTCAAAGAAATCATAAACAATTCACACAACCAAACAGAGGCTAGAGAGCAGGGTAGTCAGGCCCCTTTGATGGGGTCACAGCAGTACATCATTTATTCAAGTAGGGAATCAGACATGGATGGCAACCATGATATAAAGGTCATTGATAGAATGGGTTTAATACCACAAAGCTGCTATACACAAAATTCGGCCGAGTAAATTTATCTGTTGCATAATAATTGGGAACCACACCAGTCAAAAACCCACATAAAACACCACGGTGGTAGTCGACTGGCTCCCTACTGTTAACAATTTGTTCTTCTGGCCAAGGTGTCACTAGCAGATACCAGACAGAGATCGCCCAGAGCGTTGTATACACAAAACCAAATCTATTTACCGTCACACTGTGAGGGGGTCCGAACCTGGACTCTTCCAAAGGAGGCCGTCTTGAGGAAGTCGGCTGCTGCGATGACATTACCAGGATTTACAGAGCCACAGGCACTAGCAAGGTTGCTAATCACGGAGCCCTCTAATGCTGTATCCCACATGTTTACACCACTCAGTGCACCCTGTAGCTTACTTGATGAAGTGGATGCTGTTGAAAAAAAACACTGTTTTGCTCAAACATTTGGCAATCTCTCTTATTTTACTAATAATCAGCTGAATTAGGTCGTGTTGTGCAGTATTAACTTTTCTGTGAAAGCAACATTATTTACGGAAGACTGACAAGTTTTGCCAGGAAGTGGCTTTGCATCACAACTAGTCAATTTGCGACTCACCTGAGCCATGTATCTCTCCAAGTGTGAATTGTCCTCCACTATCGATACGGCTACCAGGTCGTATTTGATGTTGGTTCTGGATTACTTGACCATCTTTATAGATCCTTAGATTCCCTCCGTGTTCTTTCCAAGAGATGGCAAGATGATGCCAATGATCGTCGTTTACACTGACCAATGTGGAATACTGGTATCTAGGGTATGAACAAAAATACCAGGACATTTTATATATGAGGAACTTACATGGAAATACAGTGTTTGGAATGCGATGTGCATCAACGTCTGCTCAAGTCCCCTTTGAGGCCATTATTCACGCATGCAGTCATTTCGGCTACAATGGCATATTTAAACCTCCCTATCAGTGTGGTAAATTTTACCCTTCATGAGAGTCACATAGCAAAGAGTGTTATGGACCTAGCGCATGTTTGAATGCTGGCCACGGCCAAGATTCATGACAATGTTTATCATGGAAATCTGTGCTTTATGGTCCATAGAATTATGAGCTACACAGGCCCAGGTCTCAGGAGTATGAAAGACATTTTTCGGGACCTCATTAGGTTGTAGAACTCTAAAGAGGTCCTGCATGTATGATGGCGCTAAACTATTTTGGGCTTTAAACATTGAGGTAGAATGTTAGACTGTTGTCTATATTTATCCTATATTCATCAGCGAGGATTGGGTTTCAAATTTTTCTGATTTTCATTCACATACAAATCTCTTCTTTTCTAAACATAGGACTTTTTTATTAAACAAAAAGAAAACAAGCTCAGTACACACAAGATAAATGACCCTTACCCCTTTATGAAGATATTCAGGGCCTGAGGATCACTGATGGCAAACTGGGCTGCTTGAAGTGTTGGGTTACTACCTGGCGTTATGTACGACAGTATTACTGCATCGGTTGATGACAAGGAGCTTCGAATCCACAGGGTTAGGGTGAAAGCTTGCAGCCTCTCCTCCACGGCTTGCTCTATGGTGACAAACTGGCTGGGTACATTGCTTTGAAACACCATATCATAATGATGTGGGGCATCTGTTGACATAATCATGTTGGTAGACTTGTATCAAGTTTATGGAATTTGAGGCATTGCATGGCGAGGTATCAATGTATATTCGGTTTGCGGTAACACCAAGTGTATATCTACTTTGCTGTGTAGATTTTGTTCTTTGAGAACTTGTCTTGCTATGTATTCTACTGCCGCGGAGCTTACCGAAATCCTTGCTCATGTGGTAAAGTGTATATTGGCGAGACCAGTAGAGACCTTAACACAAGGCTGAAAGAACATCGCGTGTGAGTGCCTTGTGTAGTGGGGCGTGTCAGCAGACTGTGGGATATCAGTGGAGTAGGGTGGTAGGACTGTGTGTCGAATGCTGCTGATGAAATAGCCGATGTCTCCAGGCATTGTATCAAGCTTGTGTATTTCACACATTGGTGTATGGTAAAACCAAACTCTTACACATTACACATTGAGACTGGAAAGGCAAAATAGTCTCACCCTGTTTCAAGTGACAATATTCATTTATTTGACACAGGGAACATGACAAACAGTGGCATAACTAGACACTTTCATTTTGGGGGGCAAAGATATACTTGGGGGGGCTATTTAATGTATCAAACCATTCATTTGTGCATTTTTTTAAAATCTCATTTGGTGGGGCAAGAGCAGGGGGGAGACAAGGGTTCTGAGCAGGGGGCTCCTGCCCCTCCGGTTACGCCGCTGACAAAGGCAGTGAAAGGAAATTGGAAATGAGGTATCTCTCCACATTTTCATGCACTTACTTTTTTTCTCAGCTCAAACGTTCATAATTTACAACTACATTTTTCAAACAGAATGAATTTATTGTTCATAACGAGGTCCCTGAAATCTGCATAAGAAGTAAAAACGGCATATCTGATTCCAAAAGTGCCAAACACAACAAAGTTCCATTTTCTTTTAACTATCATACAAATGAAATAACACCAGGAAACTCAGTCTTACAATCATCGCAATATCTGCCGACAAATCCTCGCTCACACTTGCACCGGTATTCATTCAAGCCGTCAATGCACTGAGCCCCATTTTGACAGAGATGTCCTGTACAATCATCAATGTCTTCCTCACACTGGTACCCACTGCAGAGAAACCAAAGCAAAAGAAGCGGCTGATGAAGGCTACTCTTTGGGTTATTCCAGCAGAGGTATAAGTCACCCTGGAGACTTTATGAAACTACAACTTTTGACTCAAAAATTACAAAATTGGTTTTTCAATTAGTACATTCATTCTTATCCCCTAGTTTTGTAATGCTTATTTATCTACATGAACATGATAGAAAACAAATTAAAATGCCCTGTGTCACTCAAATCCCAATATTGCCTAACAAAATATTAATATCAAATTTTTAAATATTAAGCTACAGTAACTTTGAGTGTGTATCTCTTGCAATTTTGGTCTGTGCTATAAAGTACCCACACAACAAAATAAATCTTTGACCACGCCGAGTTTAAAAACCAATCACTTCTGAGTTTGTTATGTTAAAAATAGTTACTGTAATCAAATTTGTGATCCAACTACAGCATTTGTTGATGATGTTGACTTACGTGTAGCCAGGTGGACAGAGACAGGAGTGAGCGTTCAACCCATTGATGCATGTGCTTCCATGAAGGCACGGATCAGGCTTACAGTTGTCAATTTCCACCTCACACCTCACACCTGTGAAACCTTTAAAGTGGAAAGATACAGGTATTCAAGATTAATACATAAGGTGGTTGACTCATGAACAGGGTCGTAGCTAGAAACATTTGAATGCAAAGATTGTAGTTCTGGCCCAGTGTGCAGACACAAGCCGTACATACTCATTTGTTTCAGCCAGTGAGGTGGACAAGCAAAAAAGTCGAGCGTGCAATTAATTAGGTTGTAAAGTAATAAACAGGATTACCTCTTCTAACGCGACTAAAAATATCAAAAGTTGAACGCAATCAAGCAAGTCATTCACAAACAAACTTTTCATGTGCACATGTACGACGTCTAATTTCAACCGAACTGCTGTGTGGGAGCCCTTGGTGTAGGATTTTCATTTCGCATACCACAGGCATGATATTTTGTCCTTGGAAAAAAGGAGGAACATTTTATCAAGTACAAGGGCTGACCTACATGTACACATGTTGAGTGACAATCGAGTAATAGTTAGTTTGAGGTAAAAACAACTTGATTTACCTTGTGGGCACACACAGTGTTGAGTGACTATCAAGTACTAGTTAGTTTGAGGTAAAAACAACTTGATTTACCTTGTGGGCACACACAGTGTTGGGTGACAATCGAGTAATAGTTAGTTTGAGGTAAAAACAACTTGATTTACCTTGTGGGCACACACAGTGTTGAGTGACAATCAAGTAATAGTTAGTTTGAGGTAAAAAACAACTTGATTTACCTTGTGGGCACACACAGTGTTGAGTGCCGAGTGCAGATGAGTCACATTGAGCATTGTTCTGACAGGGCTCAGCAGCACAGATATCTAATGATGTCTCACAGTGAGTTCCAGTATACCCAGCACTGCACCGACATGTATAACGATTGGCCTAAAATCAATAGAAATCAATAACTAGTTTTGATCAGAAACTTGTTAAAAAAGAGGGGCTCCAAGGTCAAATTCAGTTTTGTGATGCACTCATTTTCCAATAGACAAAGTCCTCATGCAAGAGGGGGGAAAATTCTCTAACCTCATGTTAAAATGGTGTAAAATGCAATTATATTTTACACTCTTCCAGAGCGAAATTTGATACATGACGTCATCAAACATAAAAAACAAATGGGTCTATGTATTCCAAAGACTTTTTGCGTCAGTCAAAAGGTCAAATTCAAAGCTGTTTTGATTGAATATCATCAAAATTCAGGAATGAACTAAAGTTTCTCTGTACAATGATGTACAGGCCGTACTTTGAAATGAGACGTCACCAAACATTTTTTAATACTGATAAAAATTGTACTTGAAGTGTATCAAAGTAGTGGTATTTTACATCGTTTAACCTGCTGTTAGAGACTAATAACTTTTTTCCCCATTTTCATAAGGACTCTGTCAATTGGGAAATGAGTGGATCACAAAACCGAATTTGACCTTGGAGTCTCTCTTTAAAGAAATTTATTACAAACAAGGCCAGATGTATTCCTGAAACAATCTGAATAACGTAAGCAATTAAAGAGGAGTGTCTTGCTCACAAGCCTGTGATTGGCCAGACTTGGAATCCAACACACATTTTATACAAACTTGTTAGAGAATAACACAGTCCCAGCTTGTGAAATCTGACGACAAGTTCGCTGCTAAAAATGGAGAAGTATTACTTTATACAAGGTGTACTTTTCTGATGACAGGACAATCATCATAGAGGTGTTAAAGGTCAACAAATTTTGAAATCAGTGCATGAACTCTTACCTGATCAATACAGCTGGCTCCATTTTGGCATTGGTGATTAACACAATCATCAACATTGGTCTGACAAACATCCCCTTCAAAACCAGTCACACATTGGCAAGTGAACCCAGCACCAGTCACATTACAGGAGCCACCATGCCTGCAGGGGTTTGGCTGGCAGAAGCCTGGGTTGATCTGGCAGTGGACGCCTCTCATCCCATTCACACAACTGCAGGTGTAGGAGTTGATTCCATCCATGCAGAGGCCCTGATTGTGACAGGGATTGCTGCTGCATTCATTGATGTTGACTTCACAGTCATGGCCGGTAAATCCAGGCCAACATTTACAGGTGTAGGATTGCAGGCCATCAATGCAGATCCCAGAGTTTTTGCAAGGAGAGTTCAGACAGTCATCTACGTTGATCTCACACTGTTTACCGGCCCATCCCACTGCACAGTCACACGAGAACATATCAACCATGTCATAACATGTGCCACCATTGGCACAGGGGTGGGATTGGCACTCATCGATGTCGATGCTACAGGTACGACCAGTGTAGCCAGAATCACACCTGCAAAGGTACGATTCAATCCCGTCAATGCACTCACCGTGATTACAAGCACTGGGGAAGCAATTGTTCTCGTTGTTCTCACAGTAGGTCCCATTGAAACCAGAAACACATTCACACCAGTAACCATTGATCAAGTCCACACAGGTGCCTTCGTTCTGGCATGGGGATGACGCACATTCATCTATTTGAACATCGCAAAGGGTACCAGTGAAGCCATATTGGCATTCACAGATGAATGTATTATCTCCATCAACACAGATTGCATTATTGGCACATGGCTTTTTAGCACAGTCGTCGATGTTGATTTCACAATATTCACCTATAATGGGTAAAAAACACAGACAATAGGACAAGTAGGATTTGAAAAGGTGTATGGCGAAAATACAATCTACTAAGATTTGCAGTTACACTGTACATAAATCTCTCTTGTGGGTTGTGGTGGTTCTAAAAAGAAGTGGTGAATCAACTTGACATTTCAATCAGTATACTCCGTTCATCCTCGGGAAAATCTCTTAAAGACAATCAGAGCATAAAAAGTATCAAGTTGGTTAACCACTGGTTCTTTTCAGAACCACAACTCAAGAGAGATGTATGTACATGGAGTAATCACAAACCTTACAAGAAAAACATAAAATATCTTGATAGTAAATGTACGGTATACTTGCTTGTTACTGCATGGTTTGCATTAAGGTATAGCAGGTTAAATTTGTCCCATCAAATATATTTCCAAGTTTTTGTCGTAAAAAAATGTACAGGTGGATCTTTAACACATGAACTAAACTCAGTCAATTTTAAAAGTTTGTAGAGTGCCACAGCCTCCATATAAATTGATTGATTTATTTTTAAAATTCTTCTAAAAAACCTTGCATTTGTAAAAACTAAAAAATTAATGACTGTCATCGGAAGTATCTGCTGATTTCCACTCACCAATAAATCCATCCATACAGAGGCAGAAATCGTCACTAGAGGGCGACGTACATGAGCCACCATTAAGACAGGTAACCCCTTCAAGGCAAAGGTCCAATTCAATCTCACAGTCTTGGCCTGACAGACCAGCTGGGCATGTGCAGAAGTAGTCGTCCCCTTCGTCTTCACATGGTGCATTACGGTGGCAAGGATTGGGGCTGCATAAATGACTCCTTACTTCACAATTTGGTCCTGAAAAACAATATGAATATATGGTAAAGCTTTGAAGTTTAGTATCACTAATGGAAGCGCAGGCCTGATACCTTGTATTTGTAGAGGCAAGACAGTATTTATTTGGTAAATGCCACCTCTATATGAGATAAATGTATAATGGACAATTTCAAGTGGTACCAAGGTAAACAAGAGTGTGGTGGAGGAAGTTGCCTCTGTTAGGTATCACGCAGATCAGCCTTATCTCAACAACAAAGGTCTTAAGTCATAATGAGTAATTTCTTATATATATTTGGTTTGCGGTAACACCATGTGTATATCTACTTGCTAGGTAGATTTTGTTTTGTTCTTTGAGAACTTGTCTTGCTTATTATTCTACTGCCGCAGAGTAGAATATTCTGAATTCTGGAGACTTCTCAGTTCTGAAATCTACTTGCTAGGTAGATTTTGTTCTTTGAGAACTTGTCTTGCTTATTATTCTACTGCCGCAGAGTAGAATATTCGGAATTCAAGAGACTTCTCAGTTCTGAAAAGAACTGTCCTTATTAACTACTACCTGGGTGGGAGGTAGGAAATCGGGTGGGACTACTACTTTCGCGATGTGGATTGGGGGACTTTTCGTTAATAACTACACTGCCACGGAGTGAGTCGAAATAGGTCTCAACGTTTCGACTAGCTTGATCTAGTCATCGTAATTTCTTATTATCAAAGTTGTACTAAGACATGGTGAGATTGCCTAAGACTAAAATCCTCCAGTTTGCAAAGCCAAAACTCTGTCATGGTTGAAGGTGTAATTAATATATAGCCTGATTTACACTCACCCTCAAAACCATTTGCACAGATACACTGATAGCTATTGATGTCATCACTGCATGTACCACCATTAGAACAAGGCTCATTTGTACATTCATTCAGGTTTGTCTCACAGTGAAGACCTGTGAATCCAGGCTTGCACTCACAACTGTAGCCGGCTTTTTCAGTGGACACTTCAGAGCACACACCATCATTGTTACAGGGATTGGGATCACATAGGTTTAGATCCAAATCGCAGTGAACCCCTCCATGACCACGAGGGCAGGCACACTGATAGTGGTCATCTAAATCTTGACACGTGGCCCCGTTTGCACAGGGGTTGACAGCACATAGGTCCATATCTATCTCACAGTTGTCTCCCTCATAGCCTGTAGTGCAGTGGCAGAGATAGGAGGCGTTTCCATCAATGCAGGTGCCACTATGCTGGCATGGGTTAGATACACACTCGTTGATGGAAGTCTCACAATTATCACCTGTGAAACCAGCAGCACAACTGCAGAGGTACTCTCCCTCACCGTCAGTGCATGAACCGCCATTCAGACAGGGTTGGCTCAGGCATTCATTGATGTTTGTTGCACAGGTGACACCAGTAAAACCCACATCACATGTACACGTGAACCCATTGGTCTGGTCATTGCAGGTTCCACTGTTCTCACAAGGTGCACTAATGCAGTAGTCTATGTCAATAGAGCAATCAACACCTGTATGTATCCAAAACACACACAAAATTACATCAGGAAAACAATAAACAAAATGCACGTCATCTCATCAACTAGCAAAGTCACCAACAACAAAGTCAACCCCCACCCAGCAAGCTCCCTTAAATGCCAGCCTCCTCCCCTCCCCCACAGAAATGCTCATCTAGAAAACAAAAGGGGACACTTTAAAGACTAGTTGAATTTAATAGCAAGAAGTCTATCGCAAATGTGACTGGCTCTGGCAAAACCCTCAACTTTGAACCAATTTTCGATAGTGAGATATTGGTATAAGTTCTCTCAGTTGTTCTTTTTCATTTGATACCAGATTTGTAATGAATCAGTTAAAAATTTACTGGCATGACCCAAAAGCCCAGCAAACAACTGGCGTAACAGGCATCCAGCATTGATGCCATGTTTCCTGGGCCCAATTTCATAGAGCCGCTTAAGCAGAAAAAGTAGCTAAGCGCAACAAAATGTTGCTTACCAGAATAAGGTTACCAGCCAAACTGCCATGTTATGTGTACATTTTGTGACTGGTATCCTGCTCATTTCTGCTTAGCAGAAAATTGTTAAGCAATATTTTCTGCTTAAGCAGCTCTATAAAATTGGGCCCAGATTACAATAGCAATAACAAATACCAATCCATTTCATTTCAAAAAGGTGTAAGACTATTTGTCCTCTTTGCCTTAGTTTGGTTACTTTAATTTGAATAAAGACTAAGATGGAAATCTGGTTACCTTCGAATCCTGAAGGACATAAGCAACTGAAAGCATCAAGTTCATCTAGACAGGTCCCACCATTGAGACAGGAATCTTGTTGGCAATCATCCACATTGGTCTCACAGTGCTGGCCTGTTAAGCCCACTGGGCACTCACAACGGTACGTCCCTATCTGCTCTACACAAGTTCCTCCATTGAGACAGGAATCGTCCAAGCAGAAAGTTTGCACTATGGAAATAAATTTAAAGTTTTTTCCTTAATAAAAACATTCTAGGCAGCTACTCTGATGGACTACATTGTATATCATTATTGTTCAAGATACCTGAGGAATTCTTATTATTCTACTAGAAAGCACGGAGTATATATCAGGAGTGAGAGTCATTGCTGACAAAAAAGTCTGAAACTGGGACCCAAATTTTAGGAGGCACATTGAAATGATGGCATTTCCACCTTTTGGTAACCCCTGGATTTATAGATTTCAACAAGCCTTCAGGAAGAGTGTCCTCAGCACTAGAGAAGTAGACCAAAGAGCATGAATTTTAAATTTGTGGAAAAAAATACGGCTGATTTTCTTCACCATAGGCTGACGTAAAAAGTCTAAATTCAGATAAAAGTTTGAAATTGTTCATCCCTGATATAATGTGTTTATCACACATCAAATTATTATTGTTACTGGCCTTCAGATGCTGAAGGAAAAACCAGTATCAGACCAAACTGAATTGAAAAGTTACCTGCTTTTATTACACAGAGAAAGCATCAAGAAAAAAGAAAAAATGCTACATGGAATCAAGTCTAACAGTAAACACTGTTTACTTACTTTGACACATGTCTGATGTTGTTGCACCTGTGCTTTGGGTTATTTCCCACTCAGGGCATGGGTCGCATGAGCTCTGGCCTTCCTCTGACTGGTAGCTATGAAGAGGACAAGGGGTACATGGCTGTACCCCTGTAGAGGAAAACGTTCCCACACTGCACACATCTGAAATAAGTTATTGCAGAAATTTAAAAGTAAACTATTCCAGCCAGCAAAATGATATCAAGTGGTAAATGAATCTACACATTACACAGACATGTACACACATGTATGTGTAAGGTGTGAACCGAGGACTTCTCTTTGTTCTCCCATTGTTTGGACATAGTTTTTTTCAGCGACATCCCCATTGGTTTTGTACAAGAAAACGAAGCGAAGACGTCCTCGGTACACCTTTTCCCCGGATCCCTTTTGTTAAAGTCCTCGGTTTTAATGCGTAGACATACCCACGGGTACATGCAGTTCTGCACAAAGTTGTACCATGTTACACAACCTGTGTGCAGTTAATGTTTGTAAATGGTTGGTCCATTTCAAGTGTGAACAAGCGAGGGAGGTTTATTTAAAAGATTTTTACATTTCAAAAGCTTTATAAACTTAGAAAAACAGAAGATCACAAAGCATGTGAAAATTGATTTTCTTTGACACAGTGATTTACTTCTTTCGCGACAGTTTGGAGGCAGTAAAAGAAAAAAACAACTTGCAAATCAAAGCCCTCCTAAAGTCACTTCCACTGCCATTTTATCGTCTGTCAGGTAAATGTTAAAATGATCACATTCTGATGTTCAACGAGCATAATAGCAGTCACGCAATATGTTTCTTTTTGAGGGTTTTCTTTGGTAATTAATTTGGCTAGTTCATTTCAGGAAAAATATAAGTTTCAGTTTAGTTCATTTAGTTGTAAAATGCAAATCAAAAAAGGATTAATTCACACCTGTACAATTATTAACAGTAGAAGAACCGATTCTGGCTGTAGACTGACCAACTGGACATTGCTGACAGTAAGAAGACCCTACCACATCCTGGTACGATCCTTTGTCACACTTCAAGCATGGCTGAAGTCCAGTGCTCGAGAAGTGACCACATGGACAAATACCTGAATTTTATTTTGAGAGAAAAAAAAAACAATTTGTAAAGAAAAGTACAAAAGTGTTGTTGGCTTCTGTTTGCTAGATGTATTGTATATAAAGGCCATGTTCCAATTGACCAGGTTTTTTTTTACACCGTATGGGAGTGCTTTCCTTGCATCACAATTACAGTTTATGTTATTTTGACTAACTGTATGTTGTTTTCTTGTATTAATGGCCAAATAAATAATAATAATAATAATAATAATAATAATAAGAGTACATGTAACAATAACAACAATAATTAATAAAAAACCAGTTTGTTGACTTAATGTTTTGCATCACATAATTTGGTTCACACACGCCCTTATGCGGTCAAAAATACCACAAATTGACATCTTCAGTAAGTGGTTAAATAACGTGATATATTTTATATAGGATTTGAGGCATTGCATTTTGAGGTATTAATGTATATTCGGTTTGCGGTAACACTGTGTATATCTACTTTGCTGCGTAGATTTTGTTCTTTGAGAACTTGTCTTGCTATGTATTCTACTGCCGCGGAGTAGATTTTGGAATTCGGGAGACTATTCTACTGCCGCAGAGTAGATTTCGGAATTCGTGATTCTACCAAGTTCTGAAAAGAACTATCCTGCTTCTTAACTACTACCTGGGCAGAGGGTAGGAAATCTGTCGGGACTACTACTTTCGCTGGATAGGGGGGACTTCTTGATATATTTTAGTACCCTTTCTCACAAAGTCCTATAATTTAAGGTTGGATCATACTTCACACAAATCAGCTTGACCCTGACTATTTTCTTTCCCTACATGCCACAAAGAGCTCAAGCACACCCACCCAGACAGTCGTCAGCACTCTTGGTCGTATTCCCGATGGTGGACGTTCCCTCGGGACACGTCTTGCAGGTTAACTGTGCCTCTTTATCTTGATAGAATCCTACTGGGCAACTCCTACATGCAACGGCTGCACTGTCAAAGTACAACCCCAACCCACATTCCACTACAGAACAAGGGGAAAAAAAGGATCCGATTATAATTTTGTTTTTTTAACAACACAATTATCTTAGAAACAAAAACAAAGTATTTCCACCTGTAACACATATTAATTCAATTCCCTGCAACAATAGGAAACAACCAATATTTTGAAGTTACAAAATCATGGTAAATTTCTGTACAGTGTTTTAAGATTGTTGAATAAAAAAAGCTTCAAATTGACATAGCAGAAATAAGGGCCAAATTGTATAAAAATGCACGGACTCACCGCAATCTAAATCAAATGATGACACAAATCCCAAGGGGCAGGATGGGCTTGGTTCATCTTCAACCAAAACATCAGGATGGGGATTTACATCCAGGCCCTGAACATGTGGGACAAGTTTCCCTTGTCCACATTCCTCCAATACATTGTCAGTTAGCATGAAGAGAGTATCGTAACCGTTCCATTTCTCATCCTCAAACACATCACTTCCCAACATTGGATCAGCGGGCAGGCGATATATCATATCAAATGATATAGTCAGCTCAAAGTTCATTGATGCATCCCTTTGACTTCTTTTGCGATTATGGAGTATGGTTGGATGTCTACGACGATACCTCTTGGGATTATCTCTTGGATCTGATGGAAGTCTACCCTCTTTTCTCATATCACTGAGCCACTTCTGTGCCTGTTCATTAAGCTCTTTGTCAGAGTCCATCCCGAGACCGCTGTCATTTTTACGTTGTAACATCTGTTGGACGCCGTTTCGGAAACTGTAGGTCAAACCTCCCAATCTGCTGACATCACGGCGTTTTCTTGAAGTGGATCCACATGTCACCTGGACATTGTCCACATTGCATTGGTCAGCACTGTCTGTGCAGATGGCGCTCAAGTCCGCCGACTGGTTAAGAAGCTGGATGAATTGTTCTTTGATCTGTTCTTGAGTTGCTGGATCAGAGCAGTCTCCACTGAAATACTGTAGCACAGATAGCATCTGTAACTTACCTGGTCGTTTTAGTTCTGTTTTATGCATTGAGAAAAGATGGCTTGTCAAAAATGAATACACATCTAGTAAAGCAAAATGACAAAACAAAATTTGTTCCATTTAATCAAAGCCTTCAAAAAGATGGCACTGGTAAATTTAAGGCACAAAGTTTTTAACGTACAAAAATTGTTTCCTGTCATCATTGTCGGGCATCAGTGCACATATGCAAACATAACAGAGCCAACAGGTAGAACAGTTGTAATCCCAGCTTAACTATTATTATTATTATTTATTCGACCAAAACAACGTAAAATGTACAACACATAAATAAATGTACATAATAATAAACGTACACAAAAAAAGGAGCAAGAAAGTAACTTAATAAACAAAAGAAAATACAAAATGAGCAGAAATACACAGAACCTAAACATCTTAAAAGGACCAGTACAACAATAAATACAAATAACTATGGACGAACAAAATGTAACAAAAAACAAAACAGCAACAGCTATGTGTGTCAGGGACAGCAAAAGTAAAATAAACTACTATTACCCGCAGGCATGCAGTCCCGCACATAACAAAAGACCGTGACAGGACGTGATTATACAAAGCACACAAAACTACAAAAGACTAATACACTGTAGAGGCCCAGAGCACATGACCAAAAGGCGGAGCGAAGCACTGAATGATAATCAACTACTTGGATGAAAGGACAGAGAAGCACTGAAGGACAGTTTGAGGTCACGCAGGAAATGATGTAAAGGGTTTATTACGGCCCTAAGAACTGATGAAAAGGTGTTCCAAAGTCTGGGAAAGTCTGGTCAAAGTCAAAGTCTGGTTTTATTGGCTGCATATTGCGCCACAGCACCTTGTAAACTATTACATGGTGCTATGCAAAGGAATAGGTCTCATACTTCAACACGTTCTTCACTTACACTTTAGGAAAAATACTGAGCGCTTTGAGACACCCATCGGGAGTATAAAGCACTATATAAGAACTGCATATTATTATTATTATTAAACTGCGAGAGGGTGAGTGATACAAAGCTCGAGTACGAGCAGGCAGATGACGAAATGTGAGGGATTCCGGATGACGGAGGTTGACAAAAACATTATCTGTGATGGCTTCGCATTTACACAAACCATGTAAGTATTTCAATATAAAGGAGCACAATAACTTAGTTGTTGAATAAGCAGTGTTGATCATTTGGACTGGGGCTTATGTGAGGTTTTATCCTGCCCTTTATTGTTCTTTTTCTGATCCCTTTTTAACTTGATCGAGATTTGTCTGGTCACGTTTGCCAAATATTCTACTTGACTCCATTTTTTGAAACCACTTTTAATGTATCACTGCATAGTGCAATTTTATATATTTTTGTTTATGCATATTTTTTTATATTTTGTTTATTGTTGGTCTTCCTTTTTAGAGTTTTGGCTGGTTATGTTTATCAAATGTTTCACTATATAGTACAATTCAACCTATCGGTTGCCATACTGTACATTCTCTCATGTTTTTACTAGTATGAAATAAACCAATAATAATATTAAAATAAGTATTGGTTGGGGTTAAGTTGTACAGAGTGCTGCCAAGACTCCCAGTCTACACAGCAACTTTGCAATGGTTGCTCAAAATCCTTTGTTTTTGAAGTACAGTGCTGTGGACAACATTAATATTTGACTGGCACTCTTTGTTAATACTCACTATCACAATCAGGAAACTCCTGCCGAGGTGCCCAATCGCCGGTCAGGCCACAGACAAAGAAAGTCGTCCCCACATCCTTTCTTACATCGTATTTTTCATTGCAGAACATTGAACAGAAGTGACCGTACGCCCACGCATCACAAGTTTTAGCTCCGTTCCTCGGTTCTTCAAGCTCTGGGCATGAAATGGCTAAAGTATACGGATTGAGAAAAAGATCAATCTGATTGAGTTTTACTCCACAGAGTTCATTTTTATGATAAGCTCTCAATTGAACACAGCCCAAACACACAGATTTGTTGACCCAGTAAATTGTAGACTTCTCTTTGCTCTCCTATAGACTGTGCAAGTCTCGCGCATATTTAAATATCCGGGACCATTGTGGTCCCAACCATATGGAGATTTACGTGGGCAAGATTTTGTTTTGTAATTTTTTGTAATTTAACGTGATTTATGACCATGAATAATAAATATGCTGTTGTGAATGTAATACTTAGTGATAAAAAATAGGAAAGTAAAATCAATTCAACAATATAACGAGGAAAACCCGATAATTAAACTTGACCTCAGCTTCTGGTTGCTGCAAAAAATTTAGAATTCTGTGCTCACCCCCGATCACAAAACTTATGAGAACGCTTGTTTTGGATGCGCAATGATAATCGCCAGATGCTGTAATTGCAAAGTGAAGCCTTTTCATAGCAGTCTATGGTTGTTGAGGCGTCAACATCCTCTATAAACTGTGTCAAGCATTAATTTTACGCCCGTGTGACCATCGTGAATCCACGTAAGTGGTTTCTGAAAAGTTAAGATCAAATAAGCATCCTTGTCCCAGAGTTTTGCTTCAATAATAATTAACCCATTATTTGTGTATTTATAATAAAACTAAAACTGATTTTATAAACATGTAATGAATATTTTGTTTTCTTCAGACTTTATCGTGGAATATAATTTAAAACAAAGATTTGATTTCAGATAAAAAATGTTCTTCGTTTAACGTGTTTTCTCGTTCCGATACGCGCGAGACTTACACAATCTATTGTTCAGACTATTTATTTTTTAACAATGCCTCCATTTGTACAAAAAATCAAATTGAGGACATCTTCAATTTGTCAAACCACAGTGATCTATTCCGAAGTCCTTAGTGTCCCTACTGATCCAACATCAAACTGTTTGACTCATTGATTCTAGTGATATAATATACCAGGCATCATGCTAAGAAATAAGATGACGAGTCAGGTCAGCACCAGCTTTTACCATGGGCAGCGCGCCGTATCGATACCTCTCGTCACTAACCCCTGGAAGGGAAACGCCGAAACACAATGCTGATTGGCTACCAAAAGTGACTACTTTGCGTGCACGCTTGTTAAAAACTTTTGAGCACTTGTATGGCACTTGTAGGACGCTTAGAACACACGTGTCAAGTATTTTGACGCGAATCCATTTCGAATGAATCTTGTTTTTACATGGTCAACCTAAACTGCATACAGTTAGACATATCACAACATCAAAAGAAGAATGAGAAGGGACCAGTTGCTCTTTGACTTTGTGCCTCTTTTGTGGGTTACCATACTTGGCGGGCGCGTAAAGTGGATCGGCCACAGGCCTAATTAAAAATGTGCCAGATTCTGGCACATTTTAAAGAACCAATTCCAGGGGTTATGAGTGAGCAAAGCATGCTGGGGAAAAAATGGCGTGGCGAGATCCATCACCCCCTGAGAATGAGGTTGATGGGTCAGCAGCATGCTATTCAGAATCAAGGAAAAGTTACTCTTAATAATAATAATAGCAATAATATACATTTTTTGCGCTTAATACTAAGTATTTAAGCGCTATGGTGCTATTGTCCTTGCAGACTATTAAGTAAAACCAGGGTAACAGCACCACAGAATACAAATATACAAAAATTACAAAAAGAATACAGCACAGAAGCGGATATTATAACATGAGAAAGGTCAATAAAATAGCAAGAAAACTAAAAGAAATCAATACAAATCAAACAAGTAGTGGGTTTGGGCCAAAAAGGTTAAATCACTCGGTACTATAAAGGTTTAACTTCTGCTAACAATAACAACAGAAAACAACAACAAAAACAACCATCCTTACGTGTGATTGTCACTGTAAACTGGCATATGCTGGTCTTTCCACTACCCAAATTTGTTGCAGTGCATTGAATATTAGTAGTACCCCATGGAAATGAAGCTCCACTCATGTGAGTGCAGGATGTAACCAATTCATCCCCAGTCAGCTCTCGAAATTCCGGCTACGAAAAAACAAAAGAGAACCCACAAAGTGTTCAATTAAAATCACATACATTCTACTACTAAAATCCGTTTTCATTCTCGTATTCTGGAATGAATTTTCATTGCAATTTTTTACACCGCTGGCTGTGCAATGGTATTAGTGAAACGTGATTAAAATTAAATAATACATAAAACAGTGTGCATCAATAATAATAGAAATTAAACATTGCTAAAATATACAGAGTAGGTATTTAGGAGATAGGAAACAAAGGAGGAAGCAAAGTGTTTAAAAGGTTTTTAAACAAACCCAGAAAGGGCTTAAGTTTTTAATGTTTAGCCTTGTTGATGGAAAAATGATTTCTGCCATGGTTCATACACCATATCCTAGTGCTACCAAGAGCTATATCTGGGTAACTATTTGACGCCCTATTTTTAATTTGGACACAATGTTTTTCCATTCACAGCAAATTTGGACACCACATTTCCAGTTTGGTCCCAGCCGATACCATGGCTTGTATTGAGCTGTTTTAAAAAAGTGCTGGCTCCGAAAAAGAGCTGGTGTTGATTTCTCAATGTTTCAACTGCTGAAATGTTTGTTCATCAGACGACCTACAACTGTTGTAGTAGAAAAAACAAATACTATACTTCCAATTCGGCTTGTACACATTATTTAGTACTGCCTTTACAACCATCACCAACCCTGTGACTATCTAAAGTGCTTGGATTCAAAAGTAGCCATTTTTGTCTTCTATTTTAATAAGTGGTGTTTGAAGCTTTGCATGGTGTTGAAAGTAAGAAGTACTATGAACTATAAATAGTAGTAAACTTGCGTACATACATGTAATCTCTCTGGGAGGAGAGTGTTGTGTTGGTTCTGAAAAAGTTGATGTCGATGTTTCAAACAGTATATCTCAGTAGTATCTGAAGGCAGGCAGGGCAGCAGATACCAGAGATAGTTCGGTTCTTCTTTCTCCCAGAACACTCCTCCCTTACACCAAGAGACTGATGGTTCATGTACTTATTTACTTCTTTCTATTTTAATGGTGGAATAAACTCTGATACTATCAACTGTGTTTTTAGACTCGTCAAATCTTTACCTTTGGCCAGTTGACAATAGTTTCTCTTTTATTAGTGATGTTATCTTGATCATCTGGACATGATACGATGACTGGTGACAGGTTGTCTGAAGGGGGAGACATATTTTATATGAAAGTCAAAAAGAACAAACTAATTAACGGACCGTTTTTATCTGTGCGTAATATGTGTGTCTTGATTTTTTTAATACTGTTGTATAACGCACACTTTCACATGTGAAAGAGGCACAATGCAAACAAATTGTATTTCGTGGCATTGGACTTTGTATAGTACATCTGGGATAGATACAACACTGGTGCGTTTGCAAACAAGAATCTGGTGAAAAGTCTATTATGTGGTAATACAATGTGTTTGAATTGACACAACTTAATATTATTTTCACAAGTTTTGGCAATGTGGCTGGGACCAAGACCCTCTTTTGTTTTTCTCATTCCTTGGACTCTATCTCAACATCCTATGGTCTAGGTCTTGGTCAGTCGGTAGAGGTTTTTATTTTATTTTACTGATCCTGGAAACAAGACCTAGAAGATCCTTTCCTATTCAGCATTATAACAATCTTTTACAAAGTAACAAATTGCCCCCCCCCCCACCCAGCCTAAAATTCATGATTTAAAATAAATCATGTTTGAAGTTGAACTATTCTTTCAGTTTACGAGACCATTTACTATTTTTTCTTTTAACGTTTTTATCAAAAGAAAGCTGAATTCATCAGCCATACAGAATTGTCAGTATTTTGAAAATCTTGCAACTGTTTTGATGAGTTATTAATTCCTAAACACATTTGTCACCAAAACAGACCTGCCTGCAGAGCGCTGTGTACAAATTAATGCAAAATGTTTGCACTGTGCCCACGCTATGTATTCCAATGGATAAAGTTGTGAACTTTGATTTGTCACTTCGTAAAAACGAAAAATGGAATATATATGATTCATCGGTTATGCTAATTAATGTAATTACTAAACTATTATGTACTAGATCATGAAACTTCGTGAAAATGTTAACAGCATTGAGTACATAAAGAACTTGCACAAAAATGATATTTTTTAAAAAATTTGTCACTTCGTAAAAATGATGACAATATAATCTCTTCATTTCTTATAAACTCGGCACATTTTCTGTATGGAGCAAGGATAGGGATTGTAACTCATTTATTTTTCAAGTAATAAACCACAAGGGAAACTGACGGGTACATTTTTAAAATAATTTTGGGTTGAACAAAGAAAAATTGACTAGAGCGGGACTTGAACCTGCAACCTCCGGATTTATGTTTCCTCAGAAAGAAAACTTGGCTTAAGCAAAATTGTTCTACAGCAACATTTTAAAATAAACCTCAAAGTTATCCATTCGCAGATTCTCGCAAAAAGATACAATGGCAAGGGAGAAAGGGCAGAACAATACTAGCTGCACGGAGAGTGTTCATTTCCGGAGGCATACGGCCATTTGCAGGGGCACACTGGTACAGACCATCATGATCAACATGAAATTCCAGACCTGTCATATCAAATTGCCCAAGTTGATTTTTCAAGAAAAACAAACATACCCTCGATGTAAACATTGAAAGAACACACGATGCTGTTCCCGGCGCCATCGATGAAATTGTACGACACCACTGTGTCCTGGGTGAAATTGTACGGCGAGTTGATGTCAGGGGGTGTCTTGACAACTGTGGGTTCATCACCAGAGTTGTCAGTGGCCATGGGAACATCAAAGGAGAGGAGAACCCCAAGGGTCTGGCCAGACATTGATCCAACTAAGGAGCCAGGGCAGACTCTGAGTACCGGTGGAACAGTATCTAAAATTTTGAGATTGATAAAACACTTTATATAAATTGAGGATGACATTCTTGCCTCTGAGATTGAATAATGAGATGGATCTATTAAGAGAGAACTGGTTCATCTATTTTGCTAACCTTGGCATGTCACAGAGAGCTTGTACAGATTCTGATCCCATGTACCATCAGCAAGGCACATCACCATTCTATGCCCAGGAGCGGCTATCAGCTCAAATCCATTACGGCAGAAGAAGCTGCAGGTAGTACCATAATAGGGTTGTCCTGGACCACGGCAAATTGAGGGATAAACACCTCCATTGATCGGGATGACATCTGCTGGTAAGGGGTTACATTTGGACACTGCAAATAAAAATAAAATAATCGTTATTTCACAACACATCCAACAGTACAAGCACCAATAACAGAATGAGTAGGAGTAGATAAAAAAAAAAATTGGTTTTAGATGCGGGAGGAAAACTCCAAACGAGGAAAATTTACGCAATCAGGTAGGGACTATAAAATAGCATATCGCATATTTTGACCAATTATACACATGGTATGTGACTTGTGCATACCAAGCCGTGGAGAGCCATATACAATCAATGTGTGATGCCAGTCTGTCTTGTGGTTGCATTGGTAAACAAAGCTAGCTTAGCCCCTACAATGTTTTCTTCAAAAATCCACACAATCCAACGCGCATGTGCTGACTTGTCTAGACTACTTTACAAGGTGTATATATAACATCCCGGAATGAGATACGCAACGACACAACTCGTTCGCCTCCTTGCAATGCCCATTTAATGCACGACAGTGTCCGGGCAGTAGTTCCGCATATATTTATAACATTTTCAGAAATTATTTGCCTTCACCTTTTTCCACTATGGTCAAGATGGCCACAAGGCAAGGAGAACATATCTGCCAAGCTTGAGCCCCCTGGGTTGCCATAGTTTTCAAGTTTTGCAGTGTTATGTCAGCAGAAGAAGAGTATAAATAAAAACTAAAAGTATGACAAATATATTTGGAATGAACAGCAACACTATCCTCTTGCACAGTAGCTTGATGCACTTACATTGACATGATGGGCTTGGACCGTCCCTGGTCCAAGACAAAAGACTAGTGGTGGCATTCCTGGAGCATGTTGCTGTTTGCGCACCCCGCAGGGTGTAGCCATTCAGGCAGCTCACCTGGCAGCTAGTTCCAAGTTGATCATCACATGCTCCAATAAAATGCCCGAAGAACGGTGGGTTGAGTGGTCTACATCTGGCAACTAATATAACAATAAATATCACTACAAAAAGTAAATAAAGGTCTCTTTGTCAAACGTTTCTTTGATGCTAGCAGAGGTTTGTTTGGCAAGTAAAGGTGATGTTTTGTTGCCTTTTTGAGTAACTTTACAAACAAATGAATTTTAGTTGCCATAATTATTTTTTACAAGATTTTCAGTCATACAATTGGTAAATTATACTATTTAGTGTTGTAATTGTGTTAGATTCAGAAATGTGTCTAGTGAATAAGTCAGCCGAGAACTTCTGCACTTACATCAGCACCTTTATCTCATTTTTAGCTAGGTATTTTTGATTATATGTGGGCACACTTCACACTACAAAGCACTATTGCTTTGGTGCTTTGCTGGTAACCAGCGCCATGAAGTTGGGATATTATGGTACAATGTACATACCTCTCACACTGACTTCAAAGCTACAGGAAGCTTGATTTCCCGCTGAGTCTGTAGCAACACAGTTGATAATATTATCCCCAACCGGTAGCAGTGCTGGTTGAGCTGGATTACAGGTTATAGTTGGCGATTCACCAGAATTATCTTTAGCTTCTACTGTCCATGTAACAGTCACTTGCAATGAGGTGTCCGTTGGGTATGCCACAAAGTCAAAGGGACAAGTTGTAAAATGTGGGCTTTCATAATCTATAATTTAATATAAAATATTTGTGAGTCAGAAAAAATTGAAATCAGCTAATCAGGAAATTCTGTCATCATATTTTCAATCAGAACACCAATATATCACATGCAACACTTCCGAGGGAGCAACCAAGTACGGCCAAATAACATTTTGGATCATTACCAATATTTAGAATACAATCTGCTAAAGTTTAGACAAACAGTTCCATGTGTATATTTCTAGGGATTAAACATATTCTTACCAATGCAGCTGAATGCAGTGCTACCATGAGACCAATCACCACTACCAAGGCATCGAATGAAGGTATACCAAGGAGGGTCTATTCTGTACCCAGATTGATTACAGCGAAGGAAGCAGATGTCATTGTAATCTGGAGAGACGAGGCAATCAGCTGGAGATATCTCCAAGCCCATGGTAGCAACTAAAGCTGGACAACTTCGCTCTGTAAAACAGTTTTGTTAGTTGTTCGAGAGAATTAGTTGCTGGATTGGGAGGATAGATACATTCATATCGTGTCGTGGCTGAGCGGATAAGAACACCGAACTCAAGCTCTGGTGTTTCTGATCAGCAGAGTGTGGGTTCGAATCCCAGTCGTGACACTTGTGTCCTTAAGCAAGACACTTAACCACATGCTTCGTCCTTCGGATGGGGCGTTAAGCCGCAGGTCCCGTGTGTTGTGTAATGCACGTAAAAGAACCCAGTGCACTTATCGTAAAGAGAAGGGGTTCGCCCCGGTGTTCCTGGTTTGATTGGCTGCATATTGTGCCACAGCACCTTGTAAACCATTACATAATGCTATGCAAAGGAATAGGTCTCATACTTCAACACGTAACTCCACTTTCCTTGCAGGAAAAATACTGAGCGCTTTGAGACACCCATCGGGAGTAAAGAGGGCTATAACAATAACAGAGGGCTTCAAACAATATTACCCCTGTTCACTGGCCCATATATTTCATTCCTTAAACCATCTCAGCCTGTGCTGCTAAGTATATAGCGCACTAAGCTGAATCAATCAAAAGAACCATCTCTGATACCCATTTACCCCTGGGTGAAGAGAAGCAATTATAGCTAGATGTCTTGCTCAAGGACACAAGTGTCATGACCAGGATTTGAACCCACACCCTGATGACTCAGCAACCAGAGTCGGATGCAATAAACCGCTTGGCCCAATTCAATTTAATAAAATGTTCATATTGGAAAAAATTTGAAATAAATCAAATCGCACTAGAGTGAGATGCATCTGCAATTTTCTATGCAATCAAAACACCAACGTCACCAACACTGTACAGTTTCTTGAAAAATATTGAAAAAAACCATCTGTGTTTCTCAATACAAAAGTAGAATTCAGCTCAAAAGCTGAGATCTCATACACCTGCAATGTGTTCTCAATCTAACATGAAAAATGTGGATGGAATAAAAACTCTTGAATCTTAACTTCTAAGACAGATTTAAAACACATTATGTAGATGGTTTTATGCCTCTAGTAGTAACTTAAATTTAGTGTGAAAATCATGTAGGTTTGTTTAGGAATAGGGTTAATAACACACAAACCTTCACAGGTGAAGTCCACCACATCCCATGTACTATTGGCAAGGCATGTAGATTGCGGGGTACCAACACCTCCATAGCCATAGGGACAGTACCAGTGGCAGGTGGTGCCAAGCGGTACAGTGGCCGGTGGGTGCATAGGGCAGCCTGAACGAAGCACTTGACCAGGGAGGTCAGCCAAAGCAGGACACGAGATTGCTGTAAAAATTATAACAAAATAATGTCCTGTTATCATGGGAGAATGCTTAAGTCTCAAGTGAAGGGTTGAGTAAAGGTGCCCCCCAAAGCATCACAAGTTCCATGGAACCCATTATATGGAAGAAATCCTGGATATAAATCCATGCTTTGTCACCTCAACGCGATTCCATGGAATATGTAAGAGTTGTTTGCTGGCTTGCTGACATGTAAACTAAATGAGTTGAAGTAAGTGCTATTATAAGGACTGTTGAAAAATGTACAGATAATTAAATAAATATTTGCAGTAACATCAGTGGTATAACCAGATTCACATGAGTCTTCTTAGAAGTGTCAAATCTGAAGAATCAAACTTTGGATGCTAGCGAGATAAATGCTTTGGAAACCTCCACCATGCAAAGCGTCAAATCCATCCAATAAGTAACATTTCAACTGGGTCTCCACCAGGTTCAAAGAATTAATCCCCCCCATCCCGAGCCTAATAGGTGAACAGTGAAAGGATTTAAAGCCTCATCTACACCAACACAAGTGGAAAAACATAACTATTGACTTTCAGGGTAATTTTTGCCTTTAAAACAAATCCTGAAGTCTGATAAATCCTGAAAAAATCACAGGCCTTTTACTTACGTGAACATGTAGGGTTTTGCTCTGTCCACTCCACTAGAGGGGATTCACCATTCTTTTCACATTTCCTCATTTCATTGCCTATCAGTTGGTACCCAGCGTTGCAGGTGAAGCTGCAGGTGGATCCATAGATGTTACTTGAGCACTGGACAAGGGAACCGCTGGCTGGTGCTTGTAGGAGCTGACAGCGTAGAACTGACAAAGTACATAGAGAGTTACAAGGAATGCAAAAAAATGTATCAAAATTTCAGGTTTTTTGACAAGGAAATTGACATCCTTATGTGTTTTATGTAAAGAAAACTATTGGAAAAAAGTCCATTTAGGGGCCATCCTAAATATTCAATAATTCCAAGGTCGTACAATGGGGAGGAGCCTGTTACAATGGGGAGGGGGAGGGGTGGAGGAGCCTGTGGACAACTATAAAAGGTGAAAACAATTTTGACACTGCATAACCAACGTAGGAAAAATTTAATTCACATTTTTGTCCATAATGAAAGGCATTTCAACCACTAAAAAACTTGGCAAGAACTTCACACCCCATCTTGATTTCAAATGGATATCTTCCAGATTGTTCCTTTTTTTCTGCAGCTAGCCGGCTTTGTTGACACGAAAAACCATGCTGAAGCTTGGGGGCAGTGCGCAGGCAAAAGTTTTCAAGCATTTATGTATCACATACATAGTACATGTAGGTATACAGTGACCTGACAATGAGCGTACGGAGCAATGATTGTGACTCTTGACACTAATCTACCAACAAAATTTTTGACTCCACAAAATGGCGGATCGTTAGTTTACAAAGTAAAAGGAAAAACCACACAATTTCGAGGTATATTTTTGTGTGAGTCATTATAATATACTATCTATCCAACCACATTCATTTAGTCATAACAAACGCTTTTATAGCCCAAAGAGCCCAATCTGAAGGCAATGTGTCCCTTTAACTCTTGGAAAATGTTCTCCTATTAGTGCAGTGTATGAATACTCCATCTTACATTTCTTTCCACTTGGTGGCTGACATATTTTTTCAAATACAGTTGGGATGTTTGTTTAAAGGTATCGTACACGTTTGGTAATGACTCAAAACAAATATTAGCATAAAAACTTACTTGGTAACAAGCAACGGAGAGCTGTTGATAGTATAAAATATTGTAGGAAACAACTCCCTCTGAAGTAACTTAGCCTTTTTGAGAAAGAGGTAATTTCTCACTAAAATAATAAAAACTTCTTGCAAGAAGTTTTTATTCCTATCTGAAAAGCACACAAATTTGTACAACAAGGGTGTTTTTTCTTTCATCATTTTCTTGCAACTTCGATGACCAATTGACCCCAAATTTTCACAGGCTTGTTATTTAATGCATATGTTGGGATACACCAAGTGAGAACACTGGTCTTTGACATCATTACCAAACGTGTTCAGTGCCTTTAAAGCGAACTGAAATAATAAATGGGGGGGAATCTAGACATATATGAGGTATGGCTTTCTGCTTAGATTATGTTGTATTCTTACCACGCACAGTGATGTAGACATCACAGCGTCTGCTACTTGAAGCTTGGTCTGTGGCAATGTAAGTCAAACGTGTTGTGCCTTCAGTAAACGATGATCCAGATCCCAGAGAAATATTCAAGCTGGAGGAAAAATAACATTGGTAAGTCCATGGAAAATTACCTGGGATGTCTGCTGCCACTTCGCATCCCAAAGTCTCCCAGTCAAACAATTTAATACAAAAACACATATTTTTGCATATAATATGCATTTGGAGATGCACTTTCGACACAAAAAAGGACAATTATGGTCAATTGGTAAGGGGGGAGGGTGGTTGAATGTGAATCCAAATGACATTCATTTTGTTCTAACACACACCTGACAACATTTACATCCCCCGAGTTATCAGTTGCTTCTGGTGCTTGAAAGATGACAACAGCTTGCCGCATTCCTTCTGGAGCTGTCTTCTCAATATACATTGGGCAACTCTCAGTAAACACTGGTGATTGATGATCTGTTACACAAAAGTTAGTGATAATATTAACATCCAAAATGATAGTTCTTTATCTCCTTTTTATAATCAGTTCTTATAACTGTAGGGAATGCAAGTGCGCTCTCAATTTTTTTTGGGGGGGACTAGTTCTAAAACTCTCTTTATTGACCTTTGTGATCCTTGCTAAGGTCATCGGATTGTATCACATCCAGCCACTAAAAAAAAGGGTCTTTAAAGGTATCGTACACGTTTGGTAATTACTCAAAATATATATTAGCATAAGAACTGACTTGGTAACGAGCATCAGAGAGCTGTTAAAAGTATAAAACATTGTTAGAAACGACTCCCTCTGAAGTAACGTAGTTTTTGAGAAAGAGGTAATTCTCAAAAAAATAATAAAAAAACTGCAAGAAGTAAAAGCGACTCCTCTGAAGTAACGTAGTTTTGAAGAAGATAGTACTTCACTAAAAAATATAAACTTCTGTTTTATTCCTAACTGAAAGCACACAAATTTGTACAACAAGAATGTATTTTCTTTCATCATTTTCTTGCAACTTTGATGACCAATTGAGCCTAAATTTTCACAGGCTCGTTATTTTAGGCATATTTTGGGATACACCAAATGAGAACACTGGTCTTTGACAATTACCAAACGTGTACGATGCCTTTAAGTTTTGTTATTACATCTATTAATGGTAAATTATTTACACTCTTATTTGTTATCACATTACATGTATGTATTGAAGGTAGGGTCATACTTTGGTAGATGACCCCAAACAAAAATTGTGTAATTTCTATTCGTAAGCTTACTTGTCATAAAGATGGTAATGGGTAGTAAGCATCCTGTGAAATTATCTCGTCTGAAATGCCCCCGCTGATTAGAAATCAAAAAAGTATGTCAAAAAATTTGAACCTCCAAAACTCGCCTCAAGGTAAATTTTGGAGATTCAAATTTCTGTAGTGTCCGTTTGTGAATGCTGCGGCCAGAGTTGCAGGTGGTATCCGCTGTCACCTCGCTAAACATGGATGGGTTCGATGTTTTTGATGAAAACACACTGATTTTTTTTTGCTGTTTTCTCAACAAGTAGACACTGTATTCAGCTGAAACTTTCACAGGTGACTTATATTGTATCGCTGGTTCCTGTCAGTATTATTATTATTGTGGGCAGCAGCATGGCCAGTGACTTCGTTCTTCGGTAAGTTTCGTCAAAGCTTTTTAAAATTACACAACGTGTACAGTGTAGGTTTTGTTTTATAAAATGATAACATGAAGGATTACCCTGGACGAAAGAAAGGATTATTTTACATTGTAAATTTTAAGATTTTACACATTGATCATCACAATGAAATCAAGCGATATCAGATAAGGACACCGTTAGATAAGACGCAGTGATTTTTGATTGACCTCTGAAAGTCAGATAAGCCGCCTCTTATACGCAGGAAAATACGGTAAGTCCAGCGAGCATACAAAATCCAAGTACTTTCATATTAAACACTCTTCCAAGTGCATTCACATTAAACACTCTCACATCCTGGTGAAGCCAAAGTTTACCTGTGCATGAGACGACCCGTGAATTGCTCCAAACACCCTGAGCAGTACACGTCTTACTGTAAGGACCATTCAAAGAGTAGCCCTCATCACATGTGAATGTACATCTTGTGTTGTAAGGAAGTTCAGACTCCATAGAGCAACTACTCGGTTGAACTGTGCCCTGGTCAAGGCTCAGGAACCCGGTGCACACCACAGCTGTAAATGAAAGAAACTGTGATGTTGTGTTTTTTTCGCTTTTCCCTGAACATTCAAATCTTTTCCCCAAACAATCTTGCAGAGACCCCTCATCACCGATTCTACACAACAGCAACAGAACCTGGAGAATGCTACCAGTGTAGTTGGCTTTACACATCTGCTTTGAGTCAATTCGTGCACAATTCTATTTTAACTGTATGGGAAATACTTAATTGATTCCCATTAATTGTTTCGGTTAATTTTGCCATGCAGGCATGCCACTTGGTATAAATACTTTATGTCCACAGCTGATGTACAGAGGGCAGCAGACAAAGACGCCAGTTAAGCTCATACTCTCCATGTTCTATTTTTATGTTCTACAGCAATATCATCCCATGCCTGCAAAGATTTACCATTAAGGAAACAGAAATTGTATAGTGTATTGCTATGTGCTACACGTTGCTAAAACTGATTTTATAAACATGCAATGACTATTTTTGTTGTTTAAAACAAAGATTTGATTTCAGAGAATAAAAATGTTCTTCGTTTGACGTGTTTTTCTCGTTCCGATACGCGCGAGACTTGCACAGCCCATTAAGAGCAAATATACAGGAGTGTGGTGACTGATTGGCCTGATTCAAGTTCTGATGAAGTCAGAGAGTAGGTTTGGAGCCTGATGGTTCATGGAACTCACTGGAACTGGAACTTGAGCAACACACTTTACCATTATTGCTGAGTGTTGTGAAATGCACCTATAAAAGAACAAAGTTGCTGCTATAAATATACTCACCTTCACAGAGTAGGTCAGTGTCAGTCCAAGATCCATCAGCAAGGCAACTTCTTCTTCGCTGGCTCAAATTTGTCTGGTTGCAACGAAAACCAGGATTACAAACAAATGTACATGTAGACTGGTAATCCACCTCCTGCCCGTTACATCCCGATACATAGCCATTTGGAATGGCTGGTACTCTGCATGTGTTTGCTGGTGATGAAATAACGTCATGAGTTCAGGTTAGAATAAGACATTTGGGTTTGGATTGTTTATCTTTGACATCACCAAGGGAATCTCAGTTTACACCTGCAGAATGATGACATCTATCCTTTCTTGAAATTAATACTTACAAAGTTTTCTAACAATCAAAATAAAAAACATCTTTTAGGAGAGTGATGCTTTTTGGGGGAACACAACATTCTGCTGAATAGTTAAAACGTTGCTGGTAACCTGTTTCTGCTAAGCAAGAGTTTCTGTACTAAGCAATTTTGCTGTGATTAATAGCTTTATCAAATTGGGCCATGTTATCTAACTACAATTTTTTGTGCGTGCATGTTATATCTTTGAGAATTCTAAACAGAATGAAATGTTTTGGGGTACACACTCGAAGTCATTGAAATCCTACTTACGTATGCAATCTACAGACGGGCCATTCCAGAAGCCAATGGTTGTTGATGATGCCTTCCAGCATACACTGGACACTACTTGGTTCTGACTGACTGAGGACACTGTGTACATGGTGTAGCCTTCTTCACAACTGGTGTTACACACCGAGCCATACACTACAGAGCTGTCACAACTACCCTGGCCTGAAGCAAGGCTAGTCACACTGTGCTGGGGTGCAGGCAATGGTGGGCATCTTGTGACTAAATCATTTTTGAAGAAGAAAAGGAAGCAACAGTGAAGGTGAGGAGAACCAGCGGCCATTTTTTTGTAAATGTTCTTTCATTATCACAACATGTTGCTGATGTAGAATGTAAGGCTTTATTTATGCTAAATCATGTTCACAATGTAATAATGGTCTTATTATATTATTACTATATTTATCATTACTATATATTGCTGGTAATGAAACCCAGGATGGCTCAAAAGTGAACTTAATCACTGTAGCTCGCAAGCCCGAGGAAACCTGTTAACAAGGGTGCTTGCTATGTGAACCAGAAACACTGGGGTTAACCCCTACTGTTCCTCGATGAGTGTTCTGGGTTCATTAACGTGCACTACCTACCCTAGTACATGGAACCTACGGTTTAATGTCCCATCCAAAGGACAAAGCAATTATGGTAAAGCATATTTCTCAAGAACACAAGTGCCACGACCGGCTCGTCGAAACAACACTCTGCTGATCAGAAACACCAGAGCTTGAGCCCGGTGCGCTTAACCGCTCGGCCACGACACGCCGTGCCCTAGATTAAATATGTGTATCACTATGCACATTTGGCTGTAAATTACTACTGTTTTAGAAATTGCAATTTAATGATCATGAAACATTAGCTGCTGTCTAATGGCATAATACACAAGTTCAATTCTGACTACCTTAACTTTTTTGGGGGTGAACTTTCACATGTAAAAGTCACATGATATTGAAACTAATACACAAGTTCAATTACCTAAACTTTGTTTTGGTGAACTTTCACATTTGGAAACTCACATGGTATTGCAACCAATTACAGATGCGATACAAATAGGGTCACCCGGCCTGCACACTGTCCAAATTGGGCCTCTATTTATTTTGGCTCAGGACACTGCTAGGGTAAATATAGCAGGAGTTGATGAGGGAATAGCTAGTTGGTTTTTCTCAACATGTGCTCTAACAACCAGGCATGTGAGCGGGTCATGGAAAAAAACAAGGAAAACTTCTTCTTTTTTTTTGGATTTTGGGCCAGCTCTATTTGTACGTGTCCGGATTTTAGGCCAGTGCCGTTTGTACGTGACCAGATTTTGGGCCAGCGCTACAGTCAGGTATAATAGATATCAATGGGTACCATACACACGCGTGAAAGACCATGTGCGACTAGTCTTGGCTCAAGGTGTTAGCTTTTTAATACATTTTTTAGTAATGCCCCCTCTCTTGGTGGAACGGGACGACAACATGGGTAAGCATAATGGGACATCGCGCTTAACGAAAAATGAACAACAACGGCTTTAATCAAAGACTAACGTGGAGCATTTTACCGGGTCTAGCCCCCGACTCACGTGTCAAAATCAAATCGCAATTAAAGTGCTTCCTAATGCCGGGTTCTCCTTCTCTGTGTGAGTGTTCTGCAGTAAAATTACTTGCTGCTCGATGTTGGAGGTAAACAAAAAATAAAAAACGCGGGCCGGCCACTCACAGCAGAGACGGGGAAAAAGCGGAACCCGCAAGAAAAACGCGGAATGGGAAAATAAAAAACGCGGATTTCCGCTTAAACGCGGAGGTCTCACATGCCTGAACAACGTGGATTTGTTTATTTATTTATTCTGGTTGCGAAGCCGTGGATTCTCAGAAAACTTAATCACCATGCTAGCCAAGAACCCCATGGAGAGAAGACAAAGAAGGAAGTTTCAGATTTAGATGTGGGACTCGGAGGAAACCTAATCCACATAGTGCCCCCCGGCAAGATCTGAAGAGGTGAAAGAGGTGGAAGGCAAGGAAAGAGACTTCTACGTCAACCCGACCGACCGATGTCTGAAATAATTTACCACTGACATAGGTGCTTTATACTCATTTCAAGACCAAGTCAACATTTGAATGCAGAAAAGGGTTGTAACCTACAGTGCCAGCAATGTAACTGGTTAAAATAATGCATCAAGAATAAAATACATGTTTTAGTTTTGCCAAACACTGATGAATGGCAAGTACCGTACACTCAGTGTTTTCTGAGCCACATGGAAAAAAAATCATGAGATCCTCATATGGGATTGGAACCTACAACCTTCCGCATTCTAGAACAAGTTGCTGGTAGGTGGGTAAACTGATTGAGCCTTTACTCTGTGTCAAGTTTGTCATAGCATTCTAAGAAATCAAGGGCATACAACTTATATATGTTCTATTTCCTTCAACTAGAGAATGTTTTATTACTATCTTTGTGAAACAATAAAACGTTTCCTCACCTCTCACATCAAGATAAATGTCACATGTTGCCGAATTGCCGCTGCTGTCTGAGGCACTATAGATCAGGCGATAAGTCCCTTCTGTAAATACTGTGCTCCTATTGGCTGGTACAGATTCTCCATTTATACTCACAAGCGTTGCCACAGTAGGACCATTGGCTTCCACAACCTGTGTACATGTAAAGACATAACAATTCATTAGAACTTAATACAAAGTGGACCAAGAGAAATTAATCACAGTGTTCATGACACATCATGTGACCCCTGAATCAGAGAACTTTGTATTCCAAGTGTGATTTTAAGGTGCTGCTATTTTAGCAATTACTCAAAACAATGCCCAAGTTGGTTCATACCAATTGGCCCCTGTGAGGCAACTGTTTAAAAAAACCCATGTATGAACATGTGAATCAAACAAAAACCAAACCAAATTTTACTTGTCTTTGTTGAAATCTTGTTGCCACAGCAATCTGTCACATTTTGTTACAAATGAAACATACACTTTGGGATGCATGCATTGCTTTACAGACAAGCTTGGAAGTATGAGCTCCCACATGATACAAGGTTTTTTGCAGATCCCAAACCACCTCCGTGTGTGTTTCATTGTATTGAAATACAGATGATACAATCATGGACACACTCCGTTGAGAGCAACAAATTGTTTCTCATCCTTTTGAAAGCAACAACAAAAATTCCCCCACCCAAAAAAAACCAACAACAATAATAATACTAATAATAATAATAACAGTAATAATAATAATAATAATAATTTAAAAAATACAAAATAAACAAATCTTTATTTATGGCTTTCAATGAGAGACGAATAATAGAGGTGCGTATTGAAATCTAACAATAACGGTCACCGGGTCGATGAGCAATTCACAGGAGTTGCAACTAGGTTGTTTATTCCAAACATTGGACAATGGCAGGGTTAGATCGCTTGCATGGTTCAAAATGGCACCTCAGCTTCATTCACCTTCCCATAAGATACTGATCCATACATTTTTCTGAGCATTCGATGATGGGTATTGACTTGGCCATAATTCTGTCAATCAAACAGTAACTTTGCATGGTTAAAAACGGCAAATAACATAGCACTGTGTTTAAGCCAAGGTTTGGATGATACCAGGAGAACTGGCCAGTACAGCATATCTATTAAAGGTATCGTACATGTTTGGTAATTGTCAAAGACCAGTGTTCTCACTTGGTGTATCTCAACGTATGCATAAAATAACAAGCCTGTGAAAATTTGGGCTCAATTGGTCATCGAAGTTGCAAGAAAATGATGAAAGAAAATACACCCTTGTTGTACAAATTTGTGTGCTTTCAGTTAGGAATAAAAGGCTTCTTGCAAGAAGTCTTTTATTATTTTAGTGAGAAATTACCTCTTTCTCAAAAACTACGTTACTTCAGAGGGAGTCGTTTCTCACAATGTTTTATACTATCAACAGCTTTCTGTTGCTCGTTACCAAGTCAGTTTTTATGCTAATTGAGTAATAACCAAACGTGTACAATGCCTTTAAAGAGAGTCGACAGTTTGACTAAAAGTACATGTCAGTTTCAAAGAGTAAACATGAGTGCCAATTTAAACCTTTTTTCTCTAAAGTTTCCTCCCAAAAATGAAAGCCAAAAGAAAGCTGGTAATCATACCTGTATGGGCTCCCAGTCATAGAGAATCACACCAAAGTTGGTTCCCCGTTCAGCAAATACAGTGATGTCAGGTGGGCATATCAAAGTGGGTGGAGTTATATCTGTCAATCAAAAGTCAAACCAGTAATCTTCAAGTTTTAAACAAATTAAAAGGATTTATTCACACATGCAAAAACAACCAACCCAAAACAACAACAACAACAACACCTAATGTGATTCGATCTTTCTTTCTCTATTTCCAAAGTGATTTGTCCTAAAGATATAATATGGGCCTGCAAAGAAAAAGCCAGATAAAAATCAGATCAAACCATTTCTAAGGACCAGACTTAAACACCTTCTTACCGTTACACTGTATTGGTATTCCATCCCATTGACCAGACAACAGACAGGTACGACTCCATGAGCCACTGCCCATGTATCCCAGATCACATGGTGTAAAACACACAGTGCCATAACTCAGTGGTTGGTCAATCTCTGTAACCTCTACCCCATGAAGTGTGCAAGTGATGGCCATATATCCTGCTGTGATGTCTGGTACAGGTAATGGATCACACTTTACCTCTAGAGTTGGGGAGGAGGTTAAGATTACAAACATTATCATTTCAGAGGTAAATAAATATTGGATGCATATGAATTGTCGGAAAATGGGGAATATTTGTCAATAAATGTTTTATCAAATTGAAGAATATAAACATTCATAGGTTCTCTCTTTTCAAAATAGGGTAAGGTAATGGATATGGGAAATTGCTAATCTTCTTAGTACTTTGTACATCAAATTAATTAAGTTACCTAATCACCTTTGAGGTGGTACATAGCAGAGACATGACACTTGAGGGGCTCCAATGTCAAGTTCATTTTTGTGATCCACTCATTTTCCAATAGCTAGAGTCTTTATGAAAATGGGGGGAAGCTTGAAGTCTCTAGGCTCACAGTAAACTGTTGTAAAATGCCACTGTGTTTGATACCCTTCAAGTGCAATTTCTATCAAAATCCAAAAATGTTCAATGACGTCACGTTTAACATTTCGCTATGAAAGAGTACAACATTTTACACCGTTTTAACAAGAGGTAAGAGACTTGTAATTTTTGTCCGACTTTCATGACGACTCTATCTATTGAAAAATGAGTGCATCACAAAACTGAATATGACATTGAAACCCCTCTTTGAATTGCCTCATATGGAAGTACTTTGAAAAACTCTAGGAACAGTTAATCAAGAACTTTGAGTTTTTCCTGAAATGCACATTAGTCACACATTTAGTCAAACAAAATCATACTTTTTCATGGGCATACAAAAATAGCTTGTAAAAGAGACTAAGACTACAGTGACTAGTTTCATTGATTATATTAGGGGTTTACAAAAAATGTAGGCAGTTTCAAAAATATAATTATAGATTGATATGTGAGGCTTGTAAATAATGTGCAGTCATTTATACAGTGTTGTTATAAACCAACCTTCACATGTGATCGTGTTGCCATTCCATTCACCCACACCATTTCCATCATCAGTGCATGTTACATAGGTGGGTTGTGTTGGCATGAAGCCAACATTACAGCTCAGTGTACAAATAGTGCCATAGGTCTCCTCAGAGTTGGGGCAGTCATTTTTATTGCCATTTTCTGGAGGGGGTAATGCATTGCTGTCACAAGTTACGGCTGCAAAAAAGAAGAAAAAAGAAAAAAATTGTTTTATGTTCTTTATCATTGGAATAGAAAGAGATTACAAACAACATGATTTAATTGTAAGGAAATTGAAGGCACAGGGTATTAGTCTGTTTTATTCGTCAAGTCATCTCAAGATAAGTCTATTCAACAAAGGCAAGTGTAATTTACAAAAATGGTGTTAACGTGTCCTTTCATACATAAGTCATGTAACAACTAAGGTGACCCACTGGCTAACACCATACCCAAAGGCCTTAGACCCCAGTTTTAAACGTCACTGCATGTAACAACCAAGATCACCCACTGGCTAACACCATACCCAAAGGCCTTAGACCCCAGTTTTAAACGTCACTGCATGTAACAACTAAGGTGACCCACTGGCTAACACCATACCCAAAGGCATTCACTGCTTACCTTCACAATAGGGGAACGGTGTATCCCAATCTCCATCCAGCCCACAGGTGACATTTGTTGACCCTACCACCACATGGCCCTGCTCACAATCATAACGACAAGTGGAACCAGCAGGGACCTTATGGGTGGCTGGACACTCAGCTCGGTTGGTGATCAGACCGTGTGATGAGATGATGGCATGTGGGCAAGTTTGCACTGGGTTAAAAGTAAAAAAATTAACTTATTGTTTTTTAATCCCAGACTGTCAGGTTGTTACTTGCAGACCTCAACTTAAAGGCGGAGAGGAGGGGGTAGACCCTCTGGGCATACTCATTTTAACAAGTCACTGGTTCACAAAGTCTGTAGGCTTGTTTTCACACACAGATAAATGTATCTCATTTATTTTTAGCCTTGGGCTATTTATTATCAAAGGCTGTCTAGACTTCAAGAGCTCATGGCCAAATGCCATAAAGCTGTTCAGTAGAAAATAGTGCAGGGCAAACTCACTATGCTATCTGCTTATACAAAAATAACAAGAAAAGTCAAGTTTGGTAAACACAAACCAGTCCGTTTCTTGACATTTGGCCTAGGGGATTCACAAACAATAGGCTTCTGAGGGATCTCAAGACCAATCCACATACCAAGTTTGGAGTTGATATGCCAAGTCCTTCTTGAGTTTTCGCTCGGACAATGATTGCACACACGAACACACACACAAGTGTGTAATGGCCTCAAATCAGGGATCCTCCTTTGTTCAAATCTTCTTCCTGACAAACGTGGACCCCACTGTTTTCCTTGTGATAGCAACCATGGACCTTTTGTTATAAGTCCTCAGTTTGAATGACACTACAAGTGCCCACGTATACAAGTGTAAACACCTGCAATCGGGGACCTCTTTTTGTCCCTATCGTACTACACTTTTGGCAACAGCTCCCACTGGTCTGTACACACTTTCCAACTGGGGGGACCTTCACCCAATCGGGGATGCTATTGTCCTCTTTTGTTATAGGTCCCCAGTTTGAATATGTATACCTACCCACCCAGACACCCGCACGTAGACATGTCAACACTATGCCCCTTCAGTGGCTTCGCCAACCATGGGCCATACAAATTAGAGAGCAGTCAGAACAATGTAAAATATATATATATGTAAAATACATATTGACAGGGAGGGCTGATTCCTGCTAGGCAAGATGTTTCTGTGCTAAACAACTTCTTGTGCTTACTGGCTTTACCAACATTTAGACCAGGTTACTGAATCAATTTTGTTAACGTAAATTTATTAATCATTGTTGATTGTCTCATTTCTTTTAGACAAAGTAGTTTTTCACCATTATTTTTAAAAGTCTTGTTTCTGCTCCCAAACAAGTCATAACATATTAATTTCCAGCCAAGAACTTTCATCAAAGGCTGAACGAGTTTTCTTCCCTGTAAAAAAACGGAAACACTTTTTTTCAAGCGTTATTAAATAAAAAATTTGTTTTACTTAGACCTGTGAGCTTCTTTCCCAGAAAATGTTGACAAGGCTTGTTTCTTGTTGATAAACAAATATAATTGAGTGCCTGGTAAAGTGTTGCACGGCTCTTACACACTTCTACTTTACACTGACTTATAAACGTTTGAAGTACTGAAATCATTTCCAACTTGGTTCTCTCAAAACGTAAAACAAACAGAATGTCTGTAAGATTGTTTGCATGAAATGTTTGTTCTTACATTCACAACGAGCATCATCACCGTCCCAGTATCCTTGAGATGCTCCAGACAATGCAAGACACCGAAAAAATCCACCTCCTGTGAGCTCATATCCGTCTTCACATTCAATCTCGCACAATGACCCATATGCAGTAGGGCACTGTGATGAGTTACCAGAAAATCTACCATTCACTGGTGGGGTGAGCGTTGGGCAGTTAATGGCTGAAAAGGTAAATGGAATTCAAGCATTTTTAAAACTCTTGTTTATGGACGAACATAAACAAAAACACTTGTAGTTTTCTAACAAAGGTATTTAGACATAGCATCAAGGATGACAAACATATAATAAAAACTCAATAGAAAGGAGCATGATTAGTCCTAGAAATTCCCCACTTGTAGTTTCATTAGAGACATATGCAATGACAACTTTAACATCTGTAAAAGTTTAATATCAATAAAAACACTCATGTACTTAAAACATGAGTTGGTGCATTATTGGCCAAGCAGCTGTGGAACCAGACTCAAATGCATGTGTTGTTGGGGGTGGAGAGGGGTAGTCAGGTATCCTGAAACTTGTTTTGTAGTACTAGGGCTGCTTGAGGTGCACATTGCTAAAAATTGGAGATGGTTTCATAAATGCTTGTTGAGATAAAAGGTGACTTCTAGACTATAGACGATGTGACCTGTGACATCACATGTTTACAAAAGAGCCACAGAGCCTGGACTTCCTGCAGGCACGATTTGTACACAGACTAATGGAATAAAACATAAAATCTTATATTTTATGGAGATTGCACTGTCTAATTCTTATCAACTTTTGATATGATGAAAGGGGGCACATCTCAAAACTTGTCCAGCTTTTACTTTCATAATTCTTGGATTTATGTGTAAATTATGACACAAAATGTCAACTTTCCCATAGGACCTGTGTAGTATCTTGCCTGCCATAATACCCAAAGAATGCACAAGGTCACACTTATTGTAAACAAAGTTCACATGGTCTATAACTGCAGAAATTTATTTTCCTTGGACAGAGAGAGAGAGCTCGTATGCTAAGAGTTATGAAAGTTATCCAATAAATCAGCTGCCACAAGTATGGCCAAGTTACACAAGCCATACACGGCCATTACCTTCACAAGTTGGTTGTGGTGCACTCCAAACCTCATTAGTATTTGCCCCTTGTCGTAAGCATTCCTTGGTGTCATTTGCCCCTTGTCGTAAGCATTCCTTGGTGTCATTTGCCCCTTGTCGTAAGCATTCCTTGGTGTCATTTGCCCCTTGTCGTAAGCATTCATTGGTGTCATTTGCCCCTTGTCGTAAGCATTCAGTGTCATTTGCCCCTTGTCGTAAGCATTCATTGTTGTCATTTGCCCCTTGCCATAAGCATTCATTGGTGTCACTTCCATTCAACACAAAGCCTATTGAGCATTGAAACTGACAAACAGAGCCATAGTGGAACTGTGATGTACACATCATCCGCTGGCCAGGGAGGAGGGAAAGGGCTGGACACTGAATAACTAGCAAAGGAAAAATGTGTATTACTAACATCTCGTTGCACAAACAAAACACTGACCCCCCTGCATGATGCACAGCGCACTTACACGCGCCTATCCTGTCCCCCATTTCGGGGGTGTCAAAATGTACACAAAGAAATTGACCCCAAAAATTGTGGAAATGGTAGACGCACATTTTACGGAGGTGCATTCCGCATCTGCAAGGGGTCTACACAAGGTTTTTCTGGCCCAGTGGAGATCCCATAGAGACCACCCCATCTTGGTCATATCCCCCTTATCAAACAGCAGCAGTGAATATTGATGTTTATGACACAAAATAAATAACTGATTACTTTTCTTCCATTCTTTGTTTGGTTGTATTAACTTGAATAGGACAAAAACAAGGTGACTATGGTACAGAATTTGATCAAGCCTGTCCATGCAATATCTTTACTCAGTAATTAGACTGAGTATGCAAATCGATAAAATAACAAAAGAGGGCCTGCTATATCTCATGTTTTGGTTACATCATGGAGGAAGGATCATGGTTACATTGACACTATCAAAATGTAAACTAACCTTGCACAACAACGCTGAATGAACACCTAGCGGTATTGCCATTTGAATCACTGACTTCATATTTGATGGCAAGTGAACCGCTGCTAAAATCAGCTCCAGGAGGAAGCCCCTCTATCAGCTCTGCAGTAAGTACCTCGTTTGAGTTGTCTGTCACAGTGGGAAGGTCCCAAGTGACCGTTGCAGTGGTCTGACCAGACTCTGCAAAAGCCAAGATAGTACCTGGACAGTTTATGACTGGACGCTGCGTGTCTGTAAAGAGAAATGTTACTTATATAATTAGAGTTAGGTTCAGTTGTAAAACTATATACAGTACATTAACAGTGTTGTAGTCAGGTACAAGGTACTGCCGAGTACAAAGGTGGCCAAGTAGCATGTCTTTTTTGAGCAAGACATTTATACTTTTCATCCTTGAGAAGACTTTTCCTGCCTAATAAACTGCAGCAAAGTTTTTTAAATAAAAAAACCCTCAAATGTTTTCATGCAAATTCACCCCCAAAAAAGGCTTAAAGCCACTCTTGGTAAGGGGCCTCAAGAAGATGAAAATTTAAATGAAAATAACTCAGGGGAGCTGAAGGTAGGATTTGATGTTCGTCCTAAAACAGACCAGATTGTAGGATGGAGGGAAACATGCACCAGACAAGGATCGAGTTCAAAAGATTATGTGGCAAAAACACTGTTGGAATGGCTCTTTGTTCTACATCTCAGCGAAGCTAGAGTGTTTTGGTGAGAACAATCAGAAAGCATGGTTTTATGCTCAAACATCCTGACAGGTGGAACCAGGTCGGACACACTGGTGGCATAGTTGCCATGAAAATATCTGTAGAAAAGACACACGATTGCTATAGACCTATGGTGAGAAAGAGGTTGGAATGTATGATGATACCAACTAACAAGATTAACAATCTATCTAATAAAGACAAATGACATGCAGTAAGCTCCAGGCAGAATCTGACAGCAGTACTCCATTATGGGTGTATAGTTGTCTTATACAGTACAAAACACTTACATTTAAAAAGTATTTATATATGATGCTTTACTCACCATTGCACACTGGATTTTCTGACCCAGTCCACGTCTTACATGCTTTACATGCTCTCTTGCTACTGGACAGTAGGCTGTAACCAGGTGGACATATATAGGAACAAACACTGTTATATTTGTAGCCATCTGTGCAGTTTGTTGAATTGTCTGGCAGGTTGGGGTATGGGTCCGGGCACTGGATTGCTGTTAAGATCAAATGAGTAAAACAAGTAGTTACATATAACCTTTCTGTTGGTGCCATGAAGAACATTTTTAAAAACATCATGCAGTGTTTTTTCTCTTTCTTTTTTTTTTTCTTCTAAATTTACTAAATATAATCCCTTAATACAAAGAAAGTTTGATTTTCACATTCTGTTATCTTTGATTAATGTTTGTATAGTTTTTCTAAACTCTCCACATGGAATATGTTCACACAATTTTTTAATTTTCATTCAAAAAATTTCAAATAAATAGTCAGAATGTTTTTCTCTCAAACAAAGGAAAGTTATTGAGTAACTTGACGTGCAGAAAGACGTAACAGCAGGAGATATCACATAGAGATGGCTAGATCTGCATGCAACAAGCTAGACCCCTTGTATAGGCCGCTATAGCAGAGGTCAAACAGTGGACATTTCTTTGACCTCAGTGAGGGCGCTGTTTTAGCTTGTGGCGTCATATGCAAGTGGTCTATACTTACGTGTGCATGATGGTTTGACCCCTGACCACGTCCTTTTATGTTGACATATGCGTCTATCATTTCCTCTAGTAATGTAATATCCGTTGGCGCATTTAATATTACATGTAGAGCCATACAAGTTTCCACAGGAACAGGAAACACGGCCCCCGGAGACTGATGGATGGGTCGGACAACTTATTTCTTAAAAAGCAAACAGAATAATAACAGGATTTAGAGTAACAGATCTCTATAGCAACCATCTACAAAACAGCAAATTTCAAATTGAATCATGAATGAATGACATTGGCACAAAACACTAGAACCCTGTATTATTTACTATAGGGCCTAAACAAATCTAACCTTATCTGTATCTGAATCTATTGACCTTTATCACACTGCCACCATCTTGGTCATGTTCCCTGTATCCAATAATAGTAATGAATGCTAATATTCATTGTACAAAAAGGAACCAGACTATTTTTTCCATTCCAGCCTAAGTTTGTTTACATTGGTTTGAATGGGAGAAAATCAAGATGGCCGCACCGTGATAAAGGTCTATATCGGCTGCTCCAGCAAATAGAATAATCTGCATACCGCACACTTAACCCTCAATGCTTTAATTGACTCTAATGTTCAATTATGCACAAGACAATTGTCAGATCCTAGTGATAGGCCTCAAATGTTCACATTTTACAAAAAAACCTGATGGAAAGGGATGTTACAGAACATCTCTTTTCATCATCAAAGCGGCCATCTCAGCCTAGAAATAGTCCTCCAATACCCAGATGAACTTCTCATCTCTTCTCAAATTTATTGCCACATTATGTCTTAGATTAGAAGACTTCATTTAATGTAATTTTTACTCATTTTGGAATGGACATAATTTGAGGAAGCCGCATGGTTACCATCTTCTTAAACTGATTGGAATGCAGTTTTTTAAACATCTTTCGAGTATAACCTTCAACCAGCCCTTTCCCGTCACCCCTTCCCTTTTTCTCCTTCTTCAATGTTCATCCCCTGCTTTTTCTGTGTACTCATTTAGAAACGTCAGGCCATTAACTATTTTTTGCAACCTTCAAACAGAAGACTGTTTATTGCAGAAAAATGTATGATTCAGTACATCATTAACGTCAACTATATTAACAATAACAAACATATATAATGTCTTTTACTCTTGCAATAGTATTTCTTGGTAAAATATGAATACATCTGTTATTGCATTTTTTTTACCAAGTGGAAAAGGGATCAAGAAATAGTTAATTCAATTCTCCATGGGTGTTTTAAAGGACAGAACAAAATTTAAGGCAAATGTAACATTGAAGTGGCAGTGGGGAAACATATGTTATGTTTTTAATTTTATGGCTCCAGAATTGTTCATCAAACCGCCTGTTCTTCGCTGTATATTGTAGGAGGTCCTGTAGTCGGGGTGCCCCTGAAATCGGGGCATTTTACCTCTCTGCGCGCGATGTAAACAGTCCCTAGATACAATTTTTGTGGTTTGACTTGCCAAGCAAAGAGTCTCCTCTCCTTCGACCAAAACTTAGAAACATGTAAGGCTCCACTGGTAGTTGCACTTGTAAATGCAAAAAGTTGTGGTACTTTAGGCATTTCTACAAGGTACAAAAATATGTCATACTCGGGGCCACAAAAAAAAATTGCCCACCAAAAAAGTTTCATCAAACACTTTTTCAATTCACAATTCACGATGATAAAATCATGTGACTGAACATTCTGCTGAGCATTCTGGGGAAAAAATACAGAGGCTTAAAGAAGCCATGTGCCTTATATCGTTTTCTAATAGTCTGGAGAATTTTTTTTGGTAACCCTCATGTCATTACATCGGATTGTTGATTCAATTATCACTGTTTATTTGTAAGCTTTTTTATAAATGTTAAGAAACATAAAACGACACAAAACTAAATAAAAATCAGATTGAAAGCCAAGAAATATTAACACTTTTTTTAAAATATTTTTTTATATATAGTTTTTGCAAATTACCATCGTAATTTTTAAAATTAAATAAAAAATATTTTGAATAAAATGAAGACAACTGCTGGCTATAGAGTCATACACAAAGTCTCACAGAACACTTGTAGTCACTGCAGATGTTTCTTCCACGTATGGCTTCACCGGGACACCATACTTTCTTGTTTGCCTTGAAAACAGGTAAAACTCAAAACAAATGGGACGCTATTGAAGTCATCGAAGATCGGTGCGTGGTGTGAAAGTTTCAATGTCTATCAAATTTTAATGAATGTTTGCATACTTCTTATAAACAAAGGAAGCCAATTAGGGCATCAGTTGATATATGGCATCATTATTTTTTTTTCAATTCAAAGAAAAAGGCATAGGGCCTAGTACATCGAAAACCGGACACGGGAGGATACATTCTGTCAACCTTAGGTTCATAGGTTCATAGGTTCATTTCCGGACAGGCAAAGATAGAATTTTATCTAAATAAAGGGATAGGCCTACAAATAAGCCAAAAGTTCCTGCAGTGTAAGAACTTGCCAAAGAAGGGGGAAATATTGGCAATGCAAAAAAAGAAAAGGCTATAGGAGCCGTACAGAGCCTCACATAACTATGTTATCTTATCTATTCTAATTCAGTATAATTGACCTTACCTTCTACACGGATCGTGAAGCTGCACAAATGTCCGTTTGTGTTCCCATGTTCATCGGTAGCACTATATTTGATGTTGTATGGAGACTCATGGACATTGAACCTATTGCCAGAATTAGGACCACAGTCCGTCCTGCTAACACTGAACGAAAGCGAGAAAAAAGTAAAATTGGTTCAAAAAACAAGGTGAGCGCTAGGCAGATGTTACTTTTTATCCTTTTTAATTTTATCGTCTGCTGCAGCGCATCCATAAAATCAAAGTAAAAATCATGCGCCCTCATGTGTCAGTTCCATGTCAACTAAACGGTGTGTTTATAAAGTTCACATTTTAGGGGTGCACCCCACTAATTCAACGAGTCCCATAGCATTCAGTGCAAAAGGCTAAATATTCAAAAATACACGAAAAATACTTGAAAGTCTCACAGCTTTTTACAGTAAAGGGAAAAGTATTAATTGACTCTTGAACTTTTATTCTCTGCTCAATTTAATATGGGGAGTTCCTGGTCCCGTCGAGTTATTCTCTCTCCAAATAAAAACACCCCTACACCGGTGTAATTTTCCAAACGTCCGAGCATCAATCTTGAAAAATGTCCCTACACCTCTAGGCAAATAGGACCATTTTTTCAGGGCCTATGTCATCCAAAATACCTCAAGTTGGAAGTCAACAACCCCCAGGTTACAATTGGGCAACATTTTTACACTCTACCCCTTATGAGCTCGACGCTCTGTTTTCTCCATATTTAATGGGGTGCACCCTTAGGTGCCGCGCGCAGACTGTGCAAGTCTCGCGCATATTTGAACTTCCGGGACTATTGTGGTCCCAACCATATGGAGATTTACGTGGGCAAGATTTTGTTTTGTCAACTATTTTAGTTTAGCGTGGTTTATGATCATGGAAAATATATATGATGTTGGGAATATAATACAGGGTGATAAAAAAATAGGAAAGTAAAATCAATTCAACAATATTACGAAGAAAACCCGAGAATTAAACTTGACCTCAGCTTCCGGTTGCTGCAAAACATGCAAAATATTAAGAATGTTGGGCTCACCTCTGATCACAAAACTTATGTAAACGCTTGTTTTGGATGCGCAATGATAATCGCCAGAGGCCTTTTCATAGCAGTCTGTGGTTGTTGAGGATTCAGCGTCCTCATAAACTTCGCCAAGCGTTAATGTTACGCCCGTGTGACCATCGCGAATCCACTAGTGGTTTCTGAAAAGTTAAGATCAAATAAGCATCCTTGTCCAAGAGTTTTAGTTTTGCTCAACACATTATTTGTGTTTTTATTATAAAAACTAAAACTGATTTTATAAACATGTAATGAGTATTTTTGTTGTTAAGATTTTATCATTGAATATAATTTAAAACAAAGATTTGATTTCAGAGAAAAGAATGTTCTTCGTTTGACGTGTTTTCTCGTTCCGATACGCGCGAGACTTGCACAGTCTATTAAGGGGATCAATGAGTGGTGTAGTTTAAAACCCTGCGCTGCAGTATCAAGGTCATGCAAACTTGGTCCCCTCCATAGTGCAGTCGCTGACTGCACCGTTACGCGTTCGTGTAAGTTTTTTTTAATCTCCTCACAAACTCTTCTAAAATGGTTTCAATAGACTCAGAAAGGTTCACTGAATCCCCAGAACCCCTCAAAAAAGGCAAAACAAATTCCATGTGTGGATTGCAGTCGAAAACCCCCCAAAAAACCAATGTTACCCAAATCCAACTTTTTTGGTTACGCGCTGTCGCTGACCGCACCGTTAATGACTAAACACAATTTGTTTACGACGGTACAGTCAAATACTGCGCGATGCCACGTCGTAAGGTTCCCTGCGCTTCAGCATCAGAATTTATGACCTTTGTTACTTGGTGGTACTTTTTTTAAGTACCCCTGGATAACATGCAATATGTTTGTTTGATTGAACCCAATGCCTTCTCAATGTTTAATGGTCTATACAGCTGGAAAGTGGTCCCCTAGACTCCAGAAAAAAATCAAGCAGTTTGTTTATTTTTGTTTATGCCCAAGGGACAATAAAATTACCGACGCCACGAAGTAGCACACAGTGTACAAAACCACTTTTTTCAGATTTCAGTTTGTTACATATTTAAACGATGTTAACCGAGGCCTACAACTTCATGATGTTTCAACGCTTCATGAGCTTTACTTTTTTAATTACGGTAATTAGACTTTGCAACTTTGCACCGCTGAATTTTTTTGACGCCACGAAGTAGCACTGAGATTCAATTTACCATTGAAACACACGGCGCGCATGGTCATAAACTACGCTAAACTTAAATAATTGACGAAATAAAATAATCTCGTCCACGTAAAACTCCATAGTCCCGGAAGTTCGAATACGCGCGAGACTTGCACAGTCTATACGCGCGAGACTTGCACAGTCTGTTTCCCGGAAATGTTCGTGCTGCATGGTGTGGTTAAGTGGCAAGCGCTCCCGTACAGAGCCTTGGATAAAGCTGGTAATTTGTTACATACAACTTGAAAACTTACGTAGCACCTCCACAGTGGTCATGGGATGCTTTAGCTGATGGGCACTGCCAACGGACAACAGTGCTATTTGAGCAAGCATCAGCGTAGGTGTGAACATCATGAGGGCAGGGACGACGCAATACCGGTGGAGAGTGATCACGACAAGGGCCTAAAACAGATGTGTAATAACATAATTGGAATATATAGGCCTACCGGTAGTTCATGCTTTACCCTTTGCACCAATGTGTGATGAGCACTGTACACTCAGTACTTTTTCAAATCCAATGGAAAAAAATTCCACTGACACTCTTTGTATAATGGACTCAAGAATATTGTTTGTGTTTGTGCACAATTTGTAATATCAACACAAAATTTCAAAAAGTCAGTATTTTAAGAGGCTTTTCAGATTAGCTGCACATAACGTCTGCCACGGTAAAAAACAAAAGTGTACTTTGTAAGATGAAAGCACTTGAGAAGCAAGTAAGTAAAGAAAATCCACCTTTTATTAAAATTCAGTCCGTTGTCATGATTAAAATCCCGGCATGTTTTGGGGATATTTGTGGGGTAAACGCATTGCATATTACTCAAAAGAAAACCAAAAATCCCGGTGCATTTCATTTCATTGTGACAATGATGCTCCCAAAAACACCTAAGTTCCGAAAAATTAATTCGGTCCATGAGCACCCGGATATATTTATTTAAGAACAATCGGAAATCTTGGCGCTAAGTGGTTTTATAATAATGAAATAAAGTAATAATGCAAAGCGAATACTTCTTAGTTACAAAATAAATTTTAAGTTTAAATGTATAGCCTAGTTGTTCTCATTTCATGGAATACAATTTGCAAACAAAATAGCGCATTTCCTGTTAACCTATATTAAGAAAACTAGATAAATGTCTGTTTGGAGAATTTAAAGAATATACATGTACTTACGGCACGGTGAAACACATGGCATGTATGCAATAACTATTACTAATACAATAGTTACAACTGCCTTCATTTTCAGTCGAAAGTGTAGTCGATTTTGTACATATGGTGTAGTATGGGGTTCTTGCAACTTCGTCACAAGCTAAATGTATGGATAATGGTTGGGTGACATGGCTTATATAGTGGCAGTCACCATTGCACAACTATGTCAAAAAATTAATGATCTACAACTTGACCTGTTTATTTTTCAGAAGGCGCGTCAAACATGATCGGTAAGTCGGTTGGCCGTGTTGTATGGTGGTCCCGAAGAGACATCGTACAATAAATATTGACGTCTTAAATGACAAAGTTCACCATTTTGTGATGTGCCTCCAGTCGTAAATAATGACGCCAATAATATTAATACAAAATTCACGAGCCAGTATGCCCTAAGTCGAGAATATTGACGCTAATATTTACGACAAAATTCACGGCTTGTGATCAAATCGTGAATATTGACGCAATATTCATTACCAAAATATACGACTTGTGCAAAAGTCGCAAACACAAGAGGCCTGAATTTTAGTGATTTTCTCCAGCAACCTACAATCCGGTCATTTGGGCCCCCGGCCCTAGATCAATGTTCACTCTCGTTGCACCGTCTGTGTTCCAGCGTGGTTACATTATTATTATTTTATAGGTGTTAACTTTAATTTGTTTTTCCTTATTGTTATTATGATTATTTTATTCGGCCAAGATTTCAACCATCCCATGCAACAATACAAGAAAGTAATATTGTTACTGTTCCGCTACTAATATGTGATGGAAAAGGTAACAGAAAGGCAAGAACAAATATTGAAATCAGATGATGGCCGGTATTAATAAAAAAATAAAAAAACAATGTTACTCAAAATCCTACTTAAAATGGGAAAAGAATCCTAAACAAACAAATCTAAAATGATAATAACATTTGGCGGGGGAGCGGGGGAAAGTTGAGGGTCTCTTTATTGTCTTGAATTTTGTTATGAATAATAATATTGTCGTCAATATTCACGACTTGGGGTCGAAGTCGTGAATTTTTTTCGTCATGAATAATGACGTCAATATTTATGTTCGGTGTCCCTTCAGGGCCACCATAGGTCTTGAAAGTGGTCTCCCCGAAAATTCAGGTCCCCCCTTGGTCTCGGTCTCAGTTTTGGTCTCGCTTTCGTCTCGGAATTGCAGGTCTCGAAAACAACATTGTCTGGTCAGCATGTGTATCAGTCATGTGCTGCGAACAATGCTATCTTAAATTTTCAAAAAACATAATTAGATAAAAACAATTAGTCATGTGGTTGACTGGGAGGACAAAAGTCGGCTGCATGCAAAAAATTAAGGACTATCCATTGTTTTTAGGACTTTTATCTTGCACTTTAAGTTTCTGATACTGTTGGTTGTTTGCGTGCTATGAGGAAGAAGCGTTTAATTATAAGGGTATAATGAGTTTCATCTATTGTTATCAGTGTTGAGCACTAGAGAGAACAGTTTTGCTTTTGTAGGTCTATTTGTTTAACAAGTAATGTGACACTGACTTCAGAGCCAGAGGGGCACGAGGGAACTGCTCACTGCTTGGGGCGGGATAATGATTTTTAAAACGTGGTCTCATCAACATAAATGGGCGTATTTAAGGCAAACCATCGTACAAAAAACAATCGGGCAAATTAGAAGCTAGAAGAGGCTTAAAAATAGTGGGGTTTTTTCCATGTTGTGGAATTCTCTCTACACAAAATCAAACAGAGACAAACTTCGGTCTGTTGAAACCACGTGGATCCTATTTATAATATGAATAATAGGGCCGAATACAAATAATGGACATATTTTTTGTAGTGCGCCATGTCTGTCATGGCGCGACAAAATTTGTATTGAGACAGTTTGTGGTGAATCGGGGGTTAGATGTTAAGATTGAGAAAATATATTGAACAAAAATATATTGGGGTACAACTTGATAGTTCAACAGTTATTTATATTTATTTACATTTTTGCATCAAAGCTGGCTCAGTGGTTTCTTTCCATGACTTTCACCTCTCTGGACCCCAGGTTCGAACCCCACCGACCGGAGCCTTGCATGTGGATTGGGTTTTCAGTCCCTTCCTGATATAGGTCTTCCCCATTTGGGGTTTTCCTCCAACATCTAAAACTGATCATTTCTTCTCGTTTCATACTTATTAATCCTGTTTTTCGCGCTAATTGTGCTGTTGGATGTGAAATAAATAAATAAATATTAACATAGGGCCTACACGAACTTCAGGATAAAAATAAAAATAGATATGCATGTAACCTAAACAAATTCTTGTCATGTTGACAAGAAAATTCTTGTTTTGCCATGGTGTCAGAATTCACAGGTTTTCTCTTGTCATAGTGACAAGATAATTTCTTGTCACTGGCTTGTTATTATCTTGTCCAATGACGACAGTAGCCTTGTCATTCTCTTACCAAATTAATCAACTCATTTCCAATTCGTTTTTCCAATTGGAACATTCGCCAATTGGACTAAATAGCGAAATGGTCTAAAAAGCCAATTATTTTGATAAGTTTGGCCTGCATCTACATTTAGGGACGGACTCACCGAGGGTCTCGTTTAAAGTTTGTCATTGGTAAGCAACAATCAAGATATGTATTGTAACTCTAGTCTTGTTAGGATCAAACACATTTTACATTATTATTATTATGCTTCGTTCCAAGTATACACTTTTTGGGCTTTACTTTCTTTCTACCCATGGTGTGTAACTTTGATGTTTTTTGTTTCAATTGAACTTCCTACATAGCTATATAAACTTACATACATTGAAATGTAAGCTACTGTGCAGAAAAGGCTATTATACCTACAATGGTTTTGAATAAACGTCGAGTTCTATATTTGTGCATAATTAATTAGATCCCACCAAGGTTGTCACAATGGGCCGAATTCATAAAATCTAGCAATTGCTTATGAGCACAGGCACCGAGCAAAAGCAAAAGTTCATCAAGCAGAAGCTGAAACAAAAGCAATTGCTTACAAATGTATAAATAACATTTTGCTTTGACTAATTGCTTTTTCTCAAGCTAGCCAAGCAATTGCTTGTAGGTTATTAATAAAGCGCTATTCGTGTGCGATGAGGCATGCGTTAATGTGAAGCTTTTACTTGAAAGAATCCTGTTGAGGATCCTTTGGGAAGGAGTCGCGGGATTACTGTAGGGTCTCATGAGGTAGGGAGCTATATCCGTATCCAGTATCCCCAAAGAAGGAAACCGTTCACATTTGTTGAGACTGCATTGTGTACTTCCGATGTTTGGAAGATGCGGGAATCGTGAACAGATCCTGGCCATCCAACATCTACACTTTTGAAGACAAACTTCCATAAACATGATGGAATCTTCTCTATGTAAATTGTTTGTAAATCACGAACAAGTGAGAGGTCAAGCTACCATGTAGGGATCTTGTAACACTGCAAGCAATTGCTGAATAACACTAGCAAAAGGTTGTTGTTATGTACACGTATTTAGGCAATTGCTAATCAAGGTGGCCTTTGCTTGCAAGAAACAAGCTTTTGCTTTTGCTTAAAACTAGAAACTTTTGCTTGCTAACAACTGCTTATTTTTATGTATGAAGATGTAAGCAAAAGCCTAGAAAAAGCAATTGCTACTCTTTATGAATTCGGCCCAATGTCTTGTCAAAATGTTGTCATCTTCTGGTTTTGCTCTGGTCATGGTAACCCTGTGATCTTGTCAATATCTTATCAAAATCTTGTCATACTGACCAGTCTTTAGTGATACCGCTATAATGAGTGCATGCGCAAAGTGAATGACGTCACTTTCTTGTCAAAGAAAAATTATATTCTGTGTTACACACTTGGAATCTTGTCAGTATGACAAGTTGGTCTTGTTAACAATGCATGACAAGATGTCATTTGGTCAACTTGACAAGAAATTCGCTCGCTGTGTTTTCAGTGTGCGGTGAAATCTGGACTATACCATTTCACAAGGTGAGTCATGACACAAGTGATATGGAAAAGCCAGATTGCACCTCGTGATTATATTCTAAGACAATGCACGAACGATGTGCATTCAAAATTCGTTTTATGTAACTGATATAATTCACATATGGATCCTTGCCATTTAATTTTTTTGTCACAATAAATGCAATATAGACACCGAAACTCGTCCACCAAACACTCTAAAAATTCTTTAAAAACAAACTCTAAACAAAATGGAAGAATCATTGTACAGACACCAACCTTGTCCACCGTGACACGACCTTGTCTCGTTTGGACAAACGGGCGGGGAATGATTAAATTGGAAACGATGCGGCGACGCGTCCAATATTATCCATATTGGACGAGCGCCTGATCCACCAATCAAATAACGAGGATCTGTGTGGGCGGTAGGCCTATAGTAATATAGCTATAGTGCAACGGCAGAGTTGTTGTTCCCATAGAAATTTGTTCACAAAGCGCTCGACAATGGTTTAACATCTTGACACTACATCCATCAAAATTCTACCTATAACCCAAAGTTGCGGTAAGTAATGTCTCACTATACATACTAGTTCTTGATGATGTTAAACCACCATATTATAATGGTTAGCAATTATTTAAATGTGATGGCGACGATAAAGAAACATGCCACGATAGAGAAACATGAATTATTATAGAAAATCACTATTTTTTGTGTGCGGATAGAGCGATAAATAATATGTCACCAGGACAGTTCACACCAGAGGGTTGCGATTCCACGCAGGTATAAAGTGCTTCTTTTCACTATTATAGTCAAAGCTCACTTTGCAATTATTTGTGGCACGGTCCAAGATAAATGTCCATTGGCTATGACTCTATCAGAGTGTTCCGTTCCAGTGCTTACTTCGAGATTGCCCCACCATTGCAGGCTCGAAATCCTTCGGCAGTGGTGGGAGCGGCTGGGAACACGCACTTTCATTTTAAAAAAAATGCCTTCATGTATAAATGTATTCCTTTGTTTTATTATTAACTAGAACGATCTACTGATTTTCTCTCTCTCAGTGTCACCATCGATAGTATTCGAAAAAACAGGTGGTCTACATTTAGTAAATCACTTTGATAGGAAATCATGGCAGCAAAATCGAGCGATGCAGCTTGACTTTCTTAATTTTGAACCCACGACAGCATTCTTAACACAATTGTTTTTATAAATTGCTTAGGCCTACGTGTTCACAGTTTCGAAAAATAAGTCTTTTCGCGATGTTTCTAAAAGTTTTGTCTCTCCAGTAATAGATCAATGTATTGAGCCATGAATTGCTGGAATGCAAAAATTCAAGAAATATGCTGATAACTTCATTTGGTGAGAAATACAGCGGATAAAAGGCTATAATGGATGGGAACCAGGTAATAGTACCAGTGATAATCATAAATGTATTTAAAGATTTCGAGTTGGAACGACGAAGCTGAACGTTTACGTCTTCGGCATTCAAACCAACCTCGGCTGCAGCTATACGTCGAGCCTGAAGACGAGCGGTTAACAACATTTTAACATATAAGACAATAATAATCAGGGTTGGCAATATGACAGAAACGAAAGACAATACTAGTACAATTTGCTGGACTGACTGATCTGTATTAACCGTATAGATTGCAAAAATTGAACAGACCACTGCAGAGCTAGGTATTGTTGCACAAACCAAAGTTATAAACACCCGTTTCTTTGTGACAATTGTGTTAAGTCGCAATGGTTGTGTCACAGCTATATAACGCACAACAGTAATCGTTGATAGTATATTAAGTCCCACCATCTGAAAAAATAAATGTATAAATCGTAGCACAAGCACATCATAAAATAATTGAAAAAGAAAGCCAAATATACCCACAGCCACGTCAGCAATTGTTAATGACACCATGAGCTGTTTAGTAATATCATGCATGTCGTGCACATGATGTAGTACAATCAATGAGAAGATATTACTGACTATTATGAAGATGTAAACACATAGGAGTACATAGCTAGGTCCGTCAATAGAATCAGCGGGTTCGGTTGAGTTATCCATGGGCCCTGTCACACGAGGCAACTTTTGAAGGCAACTTGGAGGCAACCAACTGCAGTGCTTGCTACAGGACCACTTTGGTAGCACATGAGTAATTTTTCAAACAGTGTCTTATGATCCCCAATTAGAATATGTGAACGTTCAAATGTGAATGCCTTTTCTTAATGGAGATTGCCTGAAACTGGTTGCCTGTAAATTGCCTCGTGTGACATGGGCCTAAGAATCACAATATAACTATAAATATATCCAGTTATAAACCACAAGGGAAACTGATTTGGTTTTTGTTGGCGGGCACCCTATTTGGGCCCCTTTTGTCAATCTTTGTTCGGGATGCCAGTCAGAAGCCACACAACCGTTAATATCCATGTAACATCTTCAGGAGTCCCAATCAAGAGGCGTAGATATCAACTGGAACAGTTTAAATGATGTCGTCATGATCAGGGTTTCCAATCATTAATGAATAACAAATAATTGCTGTCCTTAATTGTCGGTTCCAGTATCACAAGTGAGTGGAGCCGATCACGGCGACCCTGTGAACCACACATGTCTCATTGATATAAACAGTGGACAGTCTTGGTTAGAGAAAGTACCGCATCCCTCATGCCTTAGTCTCCCGGTACAAGTGTGCGAATGATAGGCCTAGGTTCGGTCAACCTCAGTGACTCTCACCATGGAGGTAGGACACCTCAATGCTCTCACCAACATTAGAAAGCGGTCGTCGGTTATATCATGGAGGTGGGAATAGCACAACTCATAACCAGCGTCTTTCCAGTCCCAAATATGGTACTTTATCATTTTACTACGATCAGGATCATCAATAGTTTCGCCTCAATGTATATACATGTAATTAATGTCAAGCTATACAGCAGGAATTAAATGACCATGTGGCCGAGCGCGGCTGCTTCACTAAAGCCGGCCTCAGGTCGACCTACGATTTTCTTGCGCACGCACGATGTCCCAAATACTCACAGGTCGACTGTGATTGGTTCCCGACCGTCGGGATTACGTCGTACAAGTTGAAATTGTTCTACTCTTGCGACTGTTAATTTTTTCGAGCGGCGACTGTTTCCGATTGTCTTAAAATCATCGCAGTTACGCTCAGGTCGTTAATAACCACCGACTGAAAAGTTCCCGATGGTCTTAGCTCAGGCGCAGTGTGATCCTGGAAGTCAGTCGCCGACTGTTTTTTGTTGACGCAAGGTCGACCTGAGGCCGGCTTAACTTGCCTGCAATACGAAGCGTCTACTTGATTGAAATTGAACAAAATAACGAAGAACACAAACTATAGGTCTACTCTCAGCTTACTTTATGTTCTCCTTTCATTGTCATATTAAAATCTTGGCGTGGCAAACCCTTCCTTTTATACTAGTTCCGCCCAAGTCCCCGGAAACCGTGTAGGCCTAATGTCCATCCCTTAATGATATTGACAATTCTAGATTGTTACATAGCAATTGAAACCCATTAGTCTACTTAGTAAACAGTCATTATGGAATTTTGTGTATTATCACACACTGAGGAGCATCTTGATGTATTTTTTTGTTTGTTTTTTTAATCCATTACAATATCGTTGGTAGTAGCATGGCGGTATAATTACTGACGATGGATGTAACTCACCAAACAAGCCGCTTCACATAGACTGTTACCAGTGGTTACAAAAGCCAAGGACTGTGGACCAAAAACATGGGGCAAGCCTTTTATTTTATTTTTTCATTCAACTCAATGTAACCAAACCGAGGCTGAAGGGACAAATAGTCTGGTTTCTGTATTTGAACCTTTCATCGTCACAATGTATACGTCATAGTTTCTGTTTACGAAGTTACTATTTTGACCCTTTCATCGTCGCAACGTATACGCCACCAAGGCACCCGTCAGAAATGTGGAATACCCGAAATGTGCCAGACACGGCATAGGTCTTTAGAAAATGCATCGAGCGGTGAATATTCTGTTATGATTTTACGCAAGAAAAAGTCTCAGAGTTTATGAATACATCAAAGACATCTTCAATTTTACTGTTTCCATGGTTTTATTCCTCCATTCCTTGCAATAACACACCTACAGTGAAAAGGAAAATGGTATTTTGATCACGAGTTCTTAAAATCAAAGTCCAAGTACATTTCCAGTCGAGTATTGAGTATATATTTTGAGTAGGAGTATTTTGCTTGCCGAGTATGAGTACGAGTACTAGTGCCATCAAAACGGTACTCGAGGTAACACAACACCGAGGAAGGTTCACATTTATTGGAAATGTACTACAACTATATGCTCTGGAAATGTACTGCAACTAGCTCTGGAAATGTACTACAACTAGCTCTGGACTGGCCAAATTACCTCTTTATAACAAGAACGTTTTTATAAACGGACAGCAAAACAACGAAACACAAAGCAGAAACGAGATTCAGGACTTCAGAATTCACTTTTTATAAGAAGAACCTCTTTATAACGAGGGATGACTGTACCAAAATCCTGTTTCCACATACTGAAAAGGAACAGCTCCAATTTTTAGGTAGGCCTAGCCGTTCATTTTTGTTCCAATCTTGCTAATGTAGCTAGTTCTTAACTTGTAATAAAGAACGTGAACATGTTTTGCATTGTTCCCTTAAAATCCTTAGCCAGTTGTTTTGATAAGCAATAATCAACCAGGTGGAAGCTATATGCAAATAGGTTCATGATTAAAGTTGTAACAATTTTTTATTAATTGAGTCTGTGGTGAAAGTGAGGTCAGATTTTAAATCAGAGAAAATAAATTCAAAAACTGTGAACGGGGTGAAACTTGATGATAGTTAACCAGTTGTTTTATATTAACAAACAACACTTCGAGATAAAAATAGATACACATCGAAAAAATTGAGATACACTGTAAAAATGGAACAGATTAGAGGCCATGAGGGACTGAGGGCTGGAACGGAGAACACCCAGTGCATAAAGCTCTGCCCAGTTTAAGTCTTGCATCGTTTAATTATGACCACCCAGATGAAGGGTAGTAGTGGTTAGAGGGGGCTGGTGCTAACAGCGGCTTCCATGTCATGACAGGGGACCGCGCGAGCAGTAGAACATGTGCAACATCCTACTCAGCACAGGACCGATGTTTCTAAACAAAAACAACCAAGGTGAGAAATAGTCATCGTCAAAATGAATGAACAATTTAAATGAAAAAAAAATCAAAAAAAGCACACAGACAGTGTGGGAAGTCATTTTTAAAAAAATGAGGGGAAAAAACAACATGAAAATCAAACAAAACCATTTTCCCTTCTATCATAAAAAGAGCAAAAAGTGTTTAAAACATCTAATAAGCAGATTGACAAAATCCAACCCTGTTACTCATTTATTAATCTGTTGTTTTCTCAACAGCTGCTTATCTAAAACTAAAAAGAGACAAACATTGTCAGTTTTATTATTTTGTTTTTGTCCTTACACCCATGTATTAAGAACTGTATAGACTGTCCAAGTCTCGAACATTGGTACCTGTTAAAGTGCATGAGTTTGTTTTCTTTACGAATTACAGGGTGTGCATAACATTGGTAAGAGTAAAAATATAATTGTTCACAGATTTACACACAACTTACATGGTGTAAAGATGGTCATGATGGGAAACTCCCTTTGAAATATTTTTACTTGAAATGCAATAGTTTTTGAGAAATTAGTAAAACCCTTAGTTTTGATCTTGAAGGTCCATAACTCAATGTTTGAAAACAGTGAAAACATTTAAGGTTTTTCTCACTTTTTTCTTGTGACTCCAATAACCGATTAACCTGAAACTTTCACAGGTTTGTTCTTTCATGAATATGTTGGGTCACATCAAGTGTGGATACTGGTCTTTGACAATTACCAATGTTACACATGTGCTTTTTAAAGGCACTGTACACGTTTGGTAATTACTCAAAATATATATTAGCATAAAAACTGACTTGGTAACGAGCAACAGAGAGCTGTTGATAGTATAAAACATTATGAGAAACGACAAATTTGTACAACGAGGGTGTTTTTTCTTTCATCATTTTCTTGCAAATTCGATGACCAATTGAGCCCAAATTTTCACAGGCTTGTTATTTTATGCATATGTTGGGATACACCAAGTGAGAACACTGGTCTTTGACAATAACCAAACGTGTTCAGTGCCTTTAAAGCAATGTATGTAGGACCAAAGTGGTCCCAAAAATGTTTGAATACGCGCAACACTTGCACAGTCTATACTCAGGAATTTCCTGAGTCCTGTGAACAAACCCCCATCTATTGTAAGTTTTCCTGTTCTCACCTCTGTAGTTTTCCGAACTTCATGTGAGCTAATAGTTTCTCCTTGTCCTTTTCCATTGCACAGGCCCTGTAAGCATCCACCAAACTGTAGCAATATAAACCAACAGCACTCAATCAAAGGTTAGCCACACCCTTCCTTTGTAAGTTTGTAATTGGCTTATACACAATGTCCAAAAGATGTGTGCAGAAAATAGTCGACCACAACAGGATTGAGGCCACAAGATCAGATACTTTCTGATATTTTCTGGCAAAATCATCCCCAAATTTGTTAACTAAAATGAAAGATTGCGGAAACTAGTCACGAGCGATCTACAATTGCAGTTTCATTTCATTCAGAATTCACACAAAAATAAATATCAGAAAAAAAGAGCACGACTTACAGAAATTAAAGGTCAGTGATGATTCTTATACAAAATGATTTTCTCTGGTTTATAAATTTGGGTTCTGGTGTGCCGCAGTGAAGCTGTACCACTGCCAGCTACATCTTGAAAAATAAGATGCAGAAACCAAGGTTCTAAGAAATCAAGGTTTCTAATTCGATTAGGATGCCAATTGTTTGGGCATATAAATGCATGTTAGGTAAACTAAGAAACAGTTTGTAGAATCAGGAAGATTCTAAATGACCCCCAACACCCGACTGGGATACCTTGGTAGCAGCCCATTAAGATCCCCAACACCTGACTGGGATACCTTGGTAGCAGCCCATTAAGATCCTCAACACCTAACTGGGATACCTTGGTAGCAGCCCATTAAGATCCCCAACACCTGACTGAGATACCCTGGTAGCAGCCCATTAAGATCCACAACACCTAACTGGGATACCTTGGTAGCAGCCCATTAAGATCCCCAACACCTGACTGAGATACCCTGGTAGCAGCCCATTAAGATCCACAACACCTAACTGGGATACCTTGGTAGCAGCCCATTAAGATCCCCAACACCTGACTGGGATACCTTGGTAGCAGCCCATTAAGATCCCAAACACCTGACTGGGATACCTTGGTAGCAGCCCATTAAGATCACCAACACCTGACTGGGATTCCTTGGTAGCAGCCCATTAAGATCACCAACACCTGACTGGGATACCTTGGTAGCAGCCCATTAAGAACTAAAGCCGTGTCCAAATTGGCAGCTATGGCAGCGCCTGCAGTTGTCACTATTTTAGACGCGGCCTTAAGCTCAGAAAGAGTAGAGGATACCCACTGTTACTGACTTACTCAGATGGTGTCTTGTACCGTTGTGTTATGGCAAGAGCTTTCTCAGCAGTCAGTCCACTGAACTGAAGAAGTTGCTTTGCAAATGTCTCGGTAATTGTCGTGTTCTGTGAAAAATAACATTTCTATATTACAATCTGAGAAAATCACACAAATATTCAAATGCACACAACTCCTAACCAACTAAAATCCCTCCCCTGGTTTTTCCCAAGTTTTATGAGGTCAGTACAACCATAGAGCAAGGACTTGTACACCACAGTCTAAGCAACCATACTAAGCATGGAGGGGTTGGGAGGGGCAGGCGTCAACAGTTGAGGCTTGGAGTTACTGAGCACCTGTGGTTTAAAAAAAATGTTTGTGTTTACAGTATGCTAATTTTTAACATATTGTAATTTTAATGTATTATTGTAATTTTAATGTATTCATTACTTATTGATGTTAGGGAAAATAAGTCAATTGAAATTGAAATTGATGGATTCCTGTCTGGTGACTGTTTAAGCATGGAGGAAGAACCATTTAAGCTTTAAATACATGAGTTGACCTCTGAGCAATGCACAGAGAAAATTTCAATAGCATATCCCTAAAGGCCATGTCACCCGAGGCAACCAGTTTCAGGCAATCTCCATTTTTCTTATCAATATTTCAGGGGATAGTGAGTTACAGCTAGAAGAATATCTCTTGTGCTGCTGAAGTATTCCATGTGCATGCAGTGCAGTTGGTTGCCTCCAAGTTGCCTGACAAAAATTGCCCCGTGAGACAAGGCTTTGGGGGAATCGCAAAGTCCACTGCTACATGTAAATGTACAAGTTCACTGTAACCATGACAGGCAATACAGTAGCTTGATGTGTCAAGTTTCAGGTATCTATGTCAAGACTCTGTAGTTACATAGCTATGGGGGACTCCAACAGGTTATCTGGGCCCATTTTCAAGGCTCTGCTTACCGTAAGCAAAGAATCGGCGCTTACGGAAGCAGGGAATTCGGCGCTCACGTCAAGCACATTTCACAGGTTAGCAGGGATTTTTTGCTTGTGCGCAAGCGTACTCCACGTTACTAGGCATTCTTTGCTTACACAGCTAGCGCATATATTTGGGGCTTGCCCTGTAAGCAACAAAAATTACAATAAGTGATTGATTTATTTAATTCACTCCAAATGATGCTATGACAGTTTGTAAGGTCCACTTCTACTGCATAAAAAAAAATTAAAAAATAAAAAACTTTGTTCCTATCCTACTTACTTTATTCTTGACTGATGATTGGTTGAATTCCTTGAAAGTCATCAGCTGCTGAGTAGTGTTTGTCAAGCTTGGGTTGCTAGGCAGTTTCTCCATGTCGTCAAGACGATAAGCCTCCAATGTCTTGTTCTAAAAGAATTGTACAATATTCACTGATTGGCCAACTACATGGAAACGGCATCTCTTATGTAAAAGTACAGTGTGTTGATTAATCAATAACAAAAAAAAATCAATATTGAAAAAGTACATAGCCTCACATCTGCCTAAAAGGTGCTCAAGGCGCTTCACAAAAATTTAAAATTAAGACCGAATTAAATAAGCAAAATAACACACGGAAATCTATTATAATTTAAATAAGCAAATACACAATGGAAGTTAAAACAAATACAACATGAAACCATCAGAGTAAAAAGATGGATTGAAAATAATAATAATAATAATTAATAAATAAAAACCTGGATATGCCAGTAATCTCTAAATTTAGAACAGAAACCTTCAAATTTGAACCTGAAACAGAGCAAGATCACACATTATAGCAAAACGATCTATACACAGTAAAGCAAAACCTGACAAAATAAGCCAGGTCCCAAATTATAAACACACCAGTTCCTTCAAAGGCCCAATTAAAAATTGGCTAAAGTATGTTCAGAGGAATGGTCATATCGAGTACAGAATGTGTGCACAGCACAGTTTGAACAAACTTCTTCATCTCACATACCATCATTGATTATTATCATCAACACATTTTACATATAGTTTAATATCGGCAATCATCAATATTGTCACAGCAGCCAGGAAAAAAGCACTGCCTTGGAAACAGGGATTGATAGATTTGTAAATTCTCTTGATAAACATAATGTTTTCAACACATAGTTAGGAATGATGTGCATGGGATAGTTAAATATTGTGCTAATGCAGGGGGAGGGTGCACTTCTTGGAAAGTAATAACAACTGTGCTGGTTTTGAAATACTGAAAACATTGGATGCTTCCAAGCCACCTTATATTGGCAGAATTTACACATCCTTAAGGAAGTCTCATTATTAAAAAAATGTTCCAACTTGCTAGAACCACTTTTTCCTAAAGGAGGATTATATTTTGAAGTCTCCTCGAAGTCGTCCATTTGGCCATGGTGGAATGTGTGGCTGCAAGTGGTTAGACTGCAGGACTTGCAAAGAAAAGGTTGTGGGTTCGAACCAAGCTTACCGCTGATTTCACAATGACTAGAATAAGTATTGTCGTCTAGTTACTGAATCACAACTTATCGATTTGTGCAATTTACAATCATGTTAAACCAATGTTTGTATGAGAGAGAGATTGGTTGTTGGGTTGCCAGCTTGGCATTTAAATACCCTTGTGGGGAGTTTTGCCGAATTCCCTTGTTGGGAAGAACATGTAAACAAACAAACAAACAAACAAACAAATCAATCGTCTTCCCATCTGTACGTACCGAGTAATATCCCTGCAGGTATCGAGTCATAACTGTCAGATATGCCACAGATTCTTTGTTGTCCCTGGTGTGTTTCACAAAAAAACCATCAACAACCTGAAAGATAATCATGGAAGGTTTTTCTGTTACACATGCAGATTTGTCTCTGACTAAAAAGATCACAAGGGCAGCTTTGTTTGAATTATACTTTTGACAAACACGTTAGTTTTGCTCACTTTTTGGCATTGTAAATATAGATGAAATGAATCATAAGATCGTACAAATTATTGTTCTGCATTTCGACCCTTCCAGAGACTTTCTCACAGGCTAAATGAAAAAGAAAACCCCCAAAACACATGCAAGTTTATAGTGTAACAGAAGTAGTAAGGTGGTACAATAGTAAAAAGAAATGAGTAGAATGCAGCCACAGGAGGCAAGAGATGAACAAAGAAAAGTAATCAGGAAATAAACAAAGTGGGGTTGGGTGGGGGCTAGACAGAGTTTGGCTGTGTAGTCATTTAAGACACTTTGAATTGTAATTATTAGAGTGGTGTGTCGCAAAGTTGTTTTATGTATTTTTATATATACTTTTTACACCAGGAAATAGCATTTCATATACTTTATAACATGACTAATAAAATACTGAATTGAACTGAATTAATTTCCCTTTTCAAAATTAAATAAAATAACCCCAGCCTGGCCGGACGAACCACAACATTAAGATTAGGCAAAAAAAAATAAAAATCATGTTTAGCTTTCCTTTTTAGAGGCTGCCTGCTTATTTTTTTATTTTTTTATATATTTTTTTCTTCCAAAAAAATGATACACTTGTACTGATCCCTGACGAAAAAAATTAATTGTAAAATAAATAAGATCGTATTTAGCACATCAAAAAAAGCACACGAAAAAAGCTGGCAACCATCTTGAAAAATAGCTCGGCTGGTTGTCTCTAAAAACGTGTAAGGCGGCCATTTAAAAAAAAAAAAAAGGCCCTCTTCCTTCTTTTTTTCAAAAAGGCAGGACGCTAAACATGTTTTTATTTGGCCTTACATGTTTAAAAAATGTCAAAACCATAAAAAAAGGCTCTGTGAAACCATTGTTCAAAATCACACTGTGTTTATGTTTGTATAAATGCAGAGCTACCTACCTGTGTGTTAACAGTCGCTTGTTTGAGTGTTGATGCTGGAATACTGAGATGATCTATAGAACCAAAATCTTCAATCAGATAAATGGGTTTACGAAGACCGCACTGCTTCAAACGAAACTAGACAGAAGAGTATAAAATAGGGGGGAAAAACATTCATTCTCATCTGAAATCTCACTCGGTGTGCAGTTTACACTGATCTGAAAAACTACATAATTATTTCAATATGAATTATGGATTCAAATGTCCTACAAGGCATTTTAAGTAAGATTTGAAACTTTGCATGGTGGAGGTATAACTAAGAGAGGTCTGCGGTAACACCATGTGAATATCTCTTTTGAGTAGAGTAGAGTTTGTTACCGCAAACCTCTCTTAGTTAAGGCATTTTAAATAAGTATTATAGTATGTAAGATCTACTTGTTCTTTTACCTGAAATGTGAGCACAACCAATTACGACAATATCCCCCACAACTTAGTTTGTGCTTTCAAATCAAGCTAAATGTACAGGCAAATAATCTGAATATTTTCAAATGTTGCATATTAGCAAATGAGAAAACTTTTAAAAATATAACAATAATTTATATAATGATTTTGGGTTGAACAAAGAAAAATTGACTAGAGTGGGGATTGAAACACGACCCTCGTTTAACGCGTGGGCCTACTCTACCAACTGAGCTATCTAGCCCTATGTTGGCGGTCTCCCAATAATTTATATATATATAAAAAAAAATTATTTCTTGATCCTATCTTTTGTAATTAAACTTGATACCTTTCGGCTCTGAATTCTTTTCTTTGTTCTACATTACAATATACAAATGACATCATCAGATTTATGAACAAATTTCAAATCTAGCAGAAAATCTAATCATAATAGATGAATAAACATTGTTCTTATTGCCTTTTGTTCTTTGAACCTCCCGTCCGTTATACTCCCACAGAGATCGTCCATCCTCTTCCTTTCCACCACGTAGTCCAGGACCAGCTCTCTGCTCGTCGGCATCTGTATCATCCCAGGTACTGGTACACGCTTCTCTCTGGCTATCCACAGGAAATCACCCACCTGAAGCTTCCTCACATCAAGAGTTACACCGTTTCTCTGGAGCTCCGGTAATAGAAGCTGCTTCCGTGTCTTCACTTGACTGGATTTTTTAGTTTATTTTATAAGATAAGATTATACACAGATAGTTTTTATGGAGGTAGATGCACATGAGATTAATTAGACAGTGTTTGACTCAGTTCAAATATAAGTAGATAATAATAATAGAACACATTATCCTGTTGGTACATTTTTTCATAATACATTGAGCGCTTATACTGCACAGGCAAAGACTCGGCTACTTCTGGCTCCAAAGCTGGAATAAGTTAATTGTTAATTTGACAGAAAATCGCTCGTTTCATCGTTCAAAGGCATTTTTTTATGAAAGCAGCTGATAATTCTGAGAAGACCTCGAATCTCTGTAAATATTGACCAAATATTGTTGTTCTCATACATAAAACTTAAAAGGAAAAAGACATTTCCAGTGTGCTTCTGGTGATCGTCAGTTTGTGTGAGGTGGGCGTGGCTTACAGTGGAATTTTGTTCCACTACTAATAGGGCTCAATTTCATGGTGCTCCTTACCATATAATTCCTGTTGAGGCAGATCTCTCTGATGAGCCCTCATCGAACAATTTCTTGAAAGAAACCCCTACATATGGCGTCACAATCACAAAACAGCGCCCTCACTGAGGTCAATGAAGACCTATAATTGGCTGAGAGTTGTGTGCGGTGCGTACACGCATGCACGTTTCCATTACCTCAGCGATGGCAGTCAAAGCAAGGGGTCTATTGCTGTATATTCGGTTTGCAGTAACACCATGTGTATATATCTACTTTGCTGTGTAGAATTTGTTCTTTGAGAACTTGCTATTTATTCTACTGCCGCAGAGTAGTTTTCGGAATTTGGGAGACTATTCTACTGCTGCGGAGTAGATTTCGGAATTCGGGTGATTACCAAGTTCTGAGAAGAACTGTCCTGCTTATTACCTACTACCTTGGCGGAAGGTAGGAAATCTATTGCATACAACAGAGGTAGTTGTAGTGTTACTAGTACTCAAGCATCTTCGCACTCATATTCATAAAAATTAAACTCGTACTTGAACTCATAGAAATCTACTTACTTGAACTCACAGCTTATACTCATGAGAAGCTGTGACTGGTTCAGGCAAGAACCTAAAACTTGACCCAAATTTCCCTTTCCTTGAGATTCTAGAGTAAAACGTTCTCTATGGTGACCCGACTATCTCAAGTTGCTCCCTTGGGGCAAGTTTGACCTTTTCATGGCTGTTACGCATTCCGGTCAAGGCCGAGAAGTTTGGGGTTTTGCCAGAATGAGTCTCAAACTATCTTGTACTAGTACTCACTGAAAAGTGCGCAGCTACATTTCAAAAATTTTAGTTTTAATCATGTCATCGAAAGGAAGCTGAAAATATGAGAGAGACTGTTGTAGTTTTATTCAAAGTCAGGTTTGGTTATCGCCACTGTAGGTTCAACAATCACTAATTGTCATCAACTTTTGATTTAATTGACAGTAGTCCTGCAATGTACTCACCCTCCAGATGTCTCACAGCTGTCGACACACAGCACAATGTCAAACGTTCCTGGCTTTAACACATACAGGGAAGTCGGGGCTTCACCTGTATCCACAGTTCTCTCTGTATGGCCATCGTGATGACTGCTGGTGCCAGGAAAGCCGCCCATACGATTGGAAACACTAGAGCTAGCCTGTGAGTCAATGTCTTGTGGTTGTGAATTCTGTGACCAGCCTGGCCCAGAGTAACCCCTGTCAGACACAGAAGACGGGTACAGAGTTGAAGATCCATTGCTGTTTTGGCTGTCCGACTTTCCAGCTGAGGTTTTAGTTGACGTTGGGATGGAGGACAGGGCAGTAAATCTTGATTCTGTTCTCACATCAACCACTGATGGCTGAGGTTTCTTCTTTGGTTTAGTTTTTGAAGGTGCAGTTATGTTTGATGAGGCGAGAGCTGAAAGGCTAGAAGCTGGGGCACAGGTTGTTGGCAAATTTGAAGTACGTGAAGCAGCTGATGGAAAGGAAAACAAATCAATTGTTAAGAGTTAAAAAATACACTTTCTTCAAGAGATCAGAGTTTATTTGTAGTCTAACGGAACCTGAACAAGTCTAAATCTGCATGTTTAATCATTAACTTTTAACCCAGTAGCCTAAGGCCTATGTCACACGAGGCAATTTACAGGCAACTAGTTCGAGGCAATCTCCATGAAGAAAAGGCATTCAGGCATTTGAATGTTCACATATTTTTCTTTGGGATCGTAAGACACCGTTGAAAAATTACTCATGTGCTACCAAAGTGGTCCTTTAGCATACACTGCAGTTGGTTGCCACTAAGTTGCCTGTAAAAGTTGCCCTGCGTGACAGGGCCCTAAGACTGTCACCCATCAACTATTCAGATGCTACTGTCACTTTTGTGCACCTACATCAGCATTTAGTGTTATACTTGAAACTAAAATGTAGACACTTCAAAGTCAAGTCTGTGTACATTGACTCTACTGCGGACAACTGTCCAAAATAAGCAGTCATAATATTTTGAAAAGTAACTCAATTAACTTAGACTGTGGCTGCGTCTGAATAGGCGGCTACAGCTAAAGCTGTGACTGTTGTTAAAGGGAAGGTATACGTTTGGTAATCACTCTTAAAATTAACGGCAACAAAAACCTTCTTGGTTAGAAGTACAGCAGCTTTCGATAGGATAAAGCATTTCGAGAATCATTTCACTTTGAAGTTATGTGGTTATGGAAAAAGATAAAACTTTTTATCCCCAAAAATTTGAATCTGAGAAACGTTACTGTCAGTAACGTTTCTCAGATTGTGTATTCAAATTACGGATTATTCTTCCTGCGTGGACATAACCGCTCCGGTTTTTTGGCGATATCTCAAAAACGCGACCACCTTTTGAAATGAAATTTTCACAGGTTAGTTTTATTGTATATCTACATTCATATATAGGATTAAAACAATCGAACGGTTCTAAAACCAAAGGTATACTTTCCCTTTAAGGGTGTTGCTAAGGACGTCCTATGCTTTAATGCTTGTTGACAGAGTGATCCCCCTATAGTCATGGCCGACAATTTGGACATGGCAGTAGATTGAATGATGAGGTGTCTACTTTTGTTAAAGAACTTTTTAAAAAGCTATAAAATTACGTTCTGTCCTTATACCTGGAAGAGAAGACAGTCTTGGAATAGGACAGTAATCAACGGCATCATCATTATGTAGGTATGCGTAGACCATTGAACCCTCTGATGGCTTGGAGTAATCAAGCTTGTATCTCATACTGGACTTCATTAAAGCTGCCTCGTTAGCCTTAATTAGGAAACCGATGGATATCTCATCTGTCAAGACAAACAAAAAATGGGCGGCAAATAATTTCAAACGTAGAGGAATTTTTGGTTATTTTCTGAAAATATGTTGAACATTTTTAGTATGGTCTCCTTAATCTGATGACTAGAACAGGCTTGATAAAATGTTGAGACCAAAGTTATCTGACTCGGGAATAGTGATGATAATTACGAGAAGCAGCTCAATCTCCTAATCTACTCTGCAGCAGTAGATAAAGCAGGACAAGATTAGCAGGACGAGTTCCTTCAAAACTAAGCAGGACTAGTTCCTTCATAACTAAGCAGGACTACTTCCTTCATAACTAAGCAGGACTAGTTCCTTTAGAGAACTAAGCAGGACTAGTTCCTTCAGAACTGAGCAGGACTAGTTCCTTCAGAACTAAACAGGACTAGTTCCTTCATAACTAAGCAGAACTAGTTCCTTTAGAGAACTAAGCAGGACTAGTTCCTTCAGAACTAAGCAGGACTAGTTCCTTCATAACTGAGCAGGACTACTTCCTTCATAACTAAGCAGAACTAGTTCCTTTAGAGAACTAAGCAGGACTAGTTCCTTCAGAACTAAACAGGACTAGTTCCTTCATAACTAAGCAGGACTAGTTCCTTCAGAACTAAGCAGGACTAGTTCCTTCAGAACTAAACAGGACTAGTTCCTTTAGAGAACTAAGCAGGACGAGTTCCTTCAAAACTAAGCAGGACTAGTTCCTTCAGAACTAAACAGGACTAGTTCCTTCATAACTAAGCAGAACTAGTTCCTTTAGAGAACTAAGCAGGACTAGTTCCTTCAGAACTAAGCAGGACTACTTCCTTCAGAACTAAGCAGGACTAGTTCCTTTAGAGAACTAAGCAGGACTAGTTCCTTCAAAACTAAGCACGACTAGTTCCTTCATAACTAAGCAGAACTAGTTCCTTTAGAGAACTAAGCAGGACTAGTTCCTTCAGAACTAAGCAGGACTACTTCCTTCATAACTAAGCAGGACTAGTTCCTTCATAACTAAGCAGAACTAGTTCCTTTAGAGAACTAAGCAGGACTAGTTCCTTCAGAACTAAGCAGGACTACTTCCTTCATAACTAAGCAGAACTAGTTCCTTTAGAGAACTAAGCAGGACTAGTTCCTTCATAACTAAGCAGGACTACTTCCTTCATAACTAAGCAGGACTAGTTCCTTCATAACTAAGCAGAACTAGTTCCTTTAGAGAACTAAGCAGGACTAGTTCCTTCAAAACTAAGCACGACTAGTTCCTTCATAACTAAGCAGAACTAGTTCCTTTAGAGAACTAAGCAGGACTAGTTCCTTCAGAACTGAGCAGGACTAGTTCCTTCAGAACTAAACAGGACTAGTTCCTTCATAACTAAGCAGAACTAGTTCCTTTAGAGAACTAAGCAGGACTAGTTCCTTCAGAACTAAGCAGGACTAGTTCCTTCATAACTGAGCAGGACTACTTCCTTCATAACTAAGCAGAACTAGTTCCTTCAGAACTAAGCAGGACTACTTCCTTCATAACTAAGCAGGACTAGTTCCTTCATAACTAAGCAGAACTAGTTCCTTTAGAGAACTAAGCAGGACTAGTTCCTTCAGAACTAAGCAGGACTAGTTCCTTCATAACTAAGCAGGACTAGTTCCTTCAGAACTAAGCAGGACTACTTCCTTCATAACTAAGCAGGACTAGTTCCTTTAGAGAACTAAGCAGGACTAGTTCCTTCAGAACTGAGCAGGACTAGTTCCTTCAGAACTAAACAGGACTAGTTCCTTCATAACTAAGCAGAACTAGTTCCTTCAGAACTAAACAGGACTAGTTCCTTCAGAACTAAGCAGGACTAGTTCCTTCATAACTGAGCAGGACTAGTTCCTTTAGAGAACAAAGCAGGACTAGTTCCTTCAGAACTAAACAGGACTAGTTCCTTCATAACTAAGCAGAACTAGTTCCTTTAGAGAACTAAGCAGGACTAGTTCCTTCAGAACTAAGCAGGACTACTTCCTTCATAACTAAGCAGGACTAGTTCCTTCATAACTAAGCAGAACTAGTTCCTTTAGAGAACTAAGCAGGACTAGTTCCTTCAAAACTAAGCACGACTAGTTCCTTCATAACTTAGCAGAACTAGTTCCTTTAGAGAACTAAGCAGGACTAGTTCCTTCAGAACTAAGCAGGACTAGTTCCTTCAGAACTAAGCAGAACTAGTTCCTTTAGAGAACTAAGCAGGACTAGTTCCTTCAGAACTAAACAGGACTAGTTCCTTCATAACTAAGCAGGACTAGTTCCTTTAGAGAACTAAGCAGGACAAGTTCCTTCATAACTAAGCAGGACTAGTTCCTTCATAACTAAGCAGAACTAGTTCCTTTAGAGAACTAAGCAGGACTAGTTCCTTCAAAACTAAGCACGACTAGTTCCTTCATAACTAAGCAGAACTAGTTCCTTTAGAGAACTAAGCAGGACTAGTTCCTTCAGAACTAAGCAGGACTAGTTCCTTCAGAACTAAGCAGAACTAGTTCCTTTAGAACTAAGCAGGACTAGTTCCTTCAGAACTAAACAGGACTAGTTCCTTCATAACTAAGCAGGACTAGTTCCTTCAAAACTAAGCAGGACTAGTTCCTTCAAAACTAAGCAGGACTAGTTCCTTCAGAACTAAGCAGGACTAGTTCCTTCAAAACTAAGCAGGACTAGTTCCTTCAGAACTAAACAGGACTAGTTCCTTCAAAACTAAGCAGGACAAGATTAGCAGTACGAGTTCCTTCAGAACTAAGCAGGACTAGTTCCTTCAAAACTAAGCAGGACAAGATTAGCAGTACGAGTTCCTTCAGAACTAAGCAGGACTAGTTCCTTCAAAACTAAGCAAGACTGGGTCCTTCAGAACTAAGCAGGACTAGTTCCTTCAAAACTAAGCAGGACTAGTTCCTTCAGAACTGAGCAGGACTAGTTCCTTAAAAACTAAGCAGGACTAAGTTCCTTCAGAACTAAGCAGGACAAGATTAGCAGTACGAGTTCCTTCAGAACTAAGCAGGACTAGTTCCTTCAAAACTAAGCAGGACTAAGTTCCTTCAGAACTAAGCAGGACAAGATTAGCAGTACGAGTTCCTTCAGAACTAAGCAGGACTAGTTCCTTCAAAACTAAGCAAGACTGGTTCCATCAGAACTAAGCAGGACTAGTTCCTTCAAAACTAAGCAGGACTACTTCCTTCAGAACTAAGCAGGACTAGTTCCTTCAAAACTAAGCAGGACTAGTTCCTTCAGAACTGAGCAGGACTAGTTCCTTCAGAATTGAGAAGGACCAGTTCCTTCAGAACTAAGTAAGACTAGTTTCTTCAGAACTTAGCAGGACTAGTTCCTTCAGACTCATCAGTGCATCACCAAATATACAGAACTACAGGTTTGGACACAATGTGGACTATTTCTTTCTCCCTTTGGTGATTGCTTTACATTCTTTCAAGAAAACTTGACGGATCAAGGAGATTTTGAGAAAATACTGTACTTTGAGGAAATATCAGGAAAAATCCTGAGAAATCGCAAGCCTGAAGAGCTCAACATTCTTTGAGGATTAGCATGAGACATACCGTCGACTGTGACTTCAGCATCATCCTTTGAAATCACCTGCTTCCCTCTATCATCAATGTACCAGTATGTCAAATTATCATCCTGAGCAGTCTGTTGGGTATCACCGTGTGTGTCAATGGAGGTGGCAGTGTGGGCTGGGGCAGCTTTATGGAGATTCTTGTTCGATCTGAAAAAGGTCAAATGATAAAAATACCATTTCAACAAACTTGATCTGAGGTACACCTCTACAGATCAGAATGGCAGAAATGTTAAACACTAACCTTCGTGAGGTTTATTGGACAGTTTATCCATTCTGATTGGTTGAGAGGATATCATGTGGCCATATTTAATTGTGCAATAGAAACACGGTGAGGAGTGTTTAAACATACGAGTGGTATGCGAGCTTTTGCGAGTGTTAATTTACGCATAATGCAATCAATACATGGCCATGCAGTAAAAGACCTCACCTGCGGCTCGGTCCTTTGTTGCATGGCCACTACCCTGCAGTATTTAAACGGCTGTTGAAGACCTCGTCGCCACTCTTTTATTCCCTTATTAAAACAGTTGTTCATTCTTATCATGCGTGATTCCTAGAGCCTTCTTTGTTATTAGGTTAATTATTTCATTCCTAGACCGAAACCCCTTGTGAGTATATCCAAGCTATTCTACCGCACAAAGCAATACAACACATTCCCTCAAGACAAGAATAATTTCTGCCTTTAATCGTACACATTTCCTTCTTGGGTAAAGAATCATACGCAAGAAATGTGAGCGATGACCAGCCTGTCTGCTATGGCCGCAGTGTAAACAACCAGAGTCAACAACCATCAGAAACTGGAAAAAGTTCACTAGACTACTCAGTCACAGCACTACTCGATATGACGGTTTATAATATCTGGTACAATGACTTGATTGTTCACAAGTGAACACTAAAATTTGATTCCCTAGAATAAAGACAGTGTTGTTATGTCACAGGGTTCAGGGCACGCTTTTGTACAGCAACCTCTATATGGGCAAAGCCTGGTACCATTGTGCCATACACATTCATTCGAAATTGGGTATGGGTGTTTGCTGTCTTTCACACAACACCGCAAATGCTTGCCCCAAACCATAAGGCACAGCAACTTTCTCTTTTCTAAGGAATTCAAATTTAAGTGGTAACCTGTGACTGGGTAAGTCATTCTACCAAACATTCAAATTTAAGTTTGAATAATTGCTTATTCTGGTTTGTTATTTAGCCTCGCAAAAAAAAACCCACAAAAAACTCATGCTTTGTTGAAACAAATTGTTTACAAACTTGCACTATAAACTGAAATCAGATAATCACAATTTGGTTCTTCAATGTTGCTTTTCCTTAGTATTCCTGCTCAGAATTTAAAATGAAAACCAATGGTAAGGTAATCATTAAAAACAAGAGTGTTGTTTTTTTCTGGCATGAACTGTGATAACAAAATATATAAATATGACAATGTCCAACCTGCCAGGCTCTTTTCTTTTCTTTGATTGGCCAGCAGGAACTGCGCTCTTATTCACTGGTGGTGGTGCTCCACCAACGGGAGGGCTGGTACCACAAGGGTGTTGTCCAAATTGTGCTTCAACTGTTTCCAGCTTGTTGGCAAGTTCTCTGCCGGCTTCAGTAATGCTGTATCTGTAACCAGTTGCAATAGAAAATAAATGCATGACATTGTTAATTTATCCTTCTATACATTACGTCATATTATCTTACGGCTTTACATTAACCCCCCAATTCACTCAACAATTTCTTGTTTGCTGACAAACCAAAACAACTGTTGTTATTTACAGGTCAGTACATTTGTTCAAGCTTTGCATGTGTGGACAAATAAGAAGTAACTAAAATAAAAAGTAAACTTGCGGGTACAACCATGTGTAAAAACTCTTTTGTGGGAGTGTTGGCTCTGAAAAGAGTCGAGACCCCACCGGCTCTTTTCAGAGCCAACACTCCCACAAAAGAGGTTTTACACATGGTTGTACCCGCAAGTTTAATTATTTTAGTTACTTCTCACATTTGTTCATGTTTGCACACCCATGGTTTGCATTGCATTCGTGATAGTTTGTAATAACTGGGCTTGAATTTGTGGGAAAAATCCACGAGACTGCAAGCTTGTGGCTAAAAACTTTTATGGACCAGAAAATTTCTTACAAAACCAGAATCAAAAAGAGAACAAAATATCTACACAGTGAAACTGTTTTTATTTGAACAAGCACTAAGAGAAGATTTATCTCATTTATCTTATGGGTAAAATTGTCAAACTCAATAAAGTCCACTTAAAGTCAACATCTGAATAATTAATTTTTTTAATTAAGATACACAGTGAGGTATTAGTATTCATAAACACAAGACCGCCGGATTTGTCCGGTCATAAGTTTACTTGCCCGACGCTAAAATCACTGCGGTCCAGTGTTAATTTCGAGCCCTGAATAACATCCTTTAATTTTTCAGGGGAAATCTTTAAATGATGTGAAGCATGACACCACAAATTTTGAAGAAAATTTTCACGTTCTGAGCAGACAACAACATTATATAAAGCAGAGGAAGATATAACTAAAACTATTCTCAGCAGTTATTTTTGCATTATTCAACAAATTCGTCCAAAATCGTTTAAGGCGCATATTACCACTTGTAAGAGCAAATATTGACCATATCACTTTTTATCTACGAACTTGTCCAAAACAATCTCGCCGCCGCCATTTTCTCTTGGTCGCGTTCACATGACATGGACATGACTAGAGTTGTTTCCGCTTCAGCTTCAGTGCACATGCCCTATGTACGTCATGAACCAGCCACTACTTGATGATTGGTCCTCGATCGAACCTACTCTAAATTTTCAGTCCCATACATGGCGAGAAAATTCTGAAGAAACTGGATGTATTTGGAACTGGTTTCATTCAGGCTCTTTTTCCCGAAGGAAAATTCTTGACGATACGCAAACATTTTTTTTTTTTTTTTTTACAAAATAATCATCAAGAGAAAACTATATAGAATGCTCCAGATTGCATATTAGGGCTTTTAAAACCAAGATAAACACCAAGTAGAAAACATTCCAAAGATTTTGTTTCAATTCAGTGTGCTTGGCCCAAACATCCACAAGTTTCGGTCAAGAATGCCCAAAAGTTTTGAAAAATCCTGTGGAGAACCCTGGTCTGTTTTCACTTTTCCCTTTTTTTGTATAAACAAAACGCCCGAATAATAATAACTTTTTTTCTCTAGGAGGGTAGAGGGAAGCTCATAACACATGCTACTAAGTTGAAAGAGAACCCAATCCTACCTGGCAGGACTGCCTTCCTTGATTACATATCCTTTGGATATTAGAGCACTCATAGATGACCATGCAGTGTAGTGTGATCCTGGATCAGGCTGTGAATATTCAAACAGCATACAACAATATATGGGATTTTAGGCATTGCATGGTGAGGTATCAATATATATTTGGTTTGTGGTAAAACCATGTGTATATCTACTTGCTAGGTAGAATTCCGAATATTCTACTCCGCTGCAGTAGAATAAAAAGCAAGACAAGTTCTCAAAGAACAAAGAAGAAAATCTTCCTAGCAAGTAGATATACACATGGTGTTACCGCAAACCAAATATATATAAGCATACAACAATGAATCAATTGATGGTACAGCATTGGTTTTTGAAAGAGTGTATGTCATACAGTTTAGTTTCGATGAATTAATCTTAAAACCAACATTCTGCTCAATAAAACACTGCAAAATGCAGTGGTGTAAGCTCGTTCATCGACATCAGACTTGTTTGTATGGTGGTAGAGCATTCAGCGTTGTAGCTCCTTCACTTTGGAACTTATTGAAAGGTAGGTTTGCATCTATTATTCATTTTCTACGACTAGTTTTAACTAGTTCATCTTTTTTAGCTTACTGTGTAATTTTGCTGGTCCAGACGTAATTTTTGGTAAAATTGTTTAATTATCGTTGTTTTTAATTTATTTTGTTTGATTCATTTTGCTTGTATTCAGCACCTTGAGGCAGAACCGATCTGCAAGTGTTTGCGTTTTATAAATCTCTCTTTATTATTAATATTACTACACATGCTCATTTGGGGCAAACAGGGGCAAAGGAATCATTTTGTATGGGGGCTTTTGATGTATCAAACCATTTGGTGTTTTTTTTTCAAAAATAGCTCTGCCCTGCTGGTTACGCCGCTGGCTAAATGTTTTTCACATGTTTTCATAATATTATATATTTTTAAAGTTTCCTCTTACATTTTATGACAAGAGAAATCAGATTGGATTCAAACACCTTCTCATGGAGGAGGACATTACCCTGACATACATTTTTTCTGAGGACCTTTACCTTCCTGGGGGTTTACAACGGGAAGGCCCCATTATCGAATGAAAATGTGTGTTCAAAATATTCTTTTTAAAAGTATATCCATTGATCACCATAAGTCACCAAAGCTAAACCATTTCGTTTCAATCTCGTGGTCAATACACAATGAGAAAGAGCTCCAGAAAGAGCTGGAGATGGTTGATCCCCTGAGCTGTCAATGTTTGAATCATTCTGTTAAGAGTACCTACATGTAAATCAATTGTTTGCAGAGAAATTGATAAAAGTTTATCAATCCTGAGGCAAGTTCTCTCTTCTTCTGAAGAATATGGATTCCCTGTAGATGTCTTCAAGTACACATAGTTTCTAAATTTCTTTAATGTGAAGAGTGTAATGTGTTTTGGGTTGGTTTAGTTTTGTTCTTTTGTTGGGGGGGCTGTTTTAAGTGTTGACATCTTGAAATCTGTACTTACAACTGTGAAGGATTTCTCACTGAGTGGTGTTGCTTCTCTCTGGAGTTCAGTCTTCAGCATGAATCTTTTACTTGCAGGTAACTGAAAGAATATAAAACATTCACCCTTTCAGTTTCTCAACACAGCTGAAATATTTGTTACTTTGTAAATCCACGATTTTGACTCATAGAAACACTAACTTTGTTCATAGTTTAATTTAAGCTGTGACCAGAGAGCTGGTAGACACACAATGCATGTTCCTCCTTCATGCAGGAAAGGTTCTTTGCAATGGGTCATATTTTTGAACGCATGAGGGCGCTTTCTTCAGGGAATGTCTTGCATCACAATTACAGTTTCATCTTATTTTAATTGCCTGTATGTAGTTTCCTTGCATCAATGACGAAATACATAAACATAATAATAACAAAACTGAAAACCCCCCATTTGTTTACTTGTTTTTCATCACGTAAAAATTGTTCCACATGCACCCTCAGCGGTCAAAAATACGGCGAATTGTACACTGATGAGCTAACTACCACAGTCTATCATACCATATAATGCCTGTACAGTGTAAGAACAAGCGCATAAGGCCCGGATCTGTAGACTGGAACATACTCCCTCGGCCCACGGTTGGAAGGTCTTCTCTTCCTCTACAAAAAGAAAAGAAAATATCATCAATCTAGTAGGAGAGTATGACCTCGAAGCAGGAGATTAAAACTGAAGCTGCTGCTCACTGGAATTTCAGTTTTCCTGATCTGTTTAGTGATAAGTAGAAATGTACAACTCAAGAAATATGTAAAGCCATTCAGTCAAAGAATATAAATTGAAAAGGTAGTATTTTTTAACTACTTGATTCCAAACTAAATAACGTGGAAGTTTATATATGTTTTGGAAAAGTTTTGGAACGTCTCTTCTGGTTGGGTCGGTCATGTTGGCTGAAGTATACTTATGCCACCGGACTTTCCATTGTGTAGCGTGCAAAGGCATGCACTTATCATGCTACACTTTGTTTCCCCCGTACAAAGAGGGAAAATGGGTACTGGAATTCATCTTCCAAATCTCCCTTTTTCTGGGAATTGTTGTGTAATCTCCGATTCCATACAACATTTTTTTGTTTTCAACACATTCAAAAATATTGTAAAGTAAAGTAAAGTCTGTCCCGAGCCAATATGGCTCATCAGGACGGTTTATACCCGGTTTCCATGGCATTTTAAAAACGACTGAGAATATTTTTATTTCCCATGGACAGGATGGCAGTCCATCGCAAGTTACTCCCCAGCTCTCGCCGGTACCAATTTGTACTCCTGGGTGGAGAGAAGCAATTATGATAAAGTGCCTTTCTCAAGGACACAAAAGTCATGATCGGGGCTCGAAACCCACACTCTGCTGATCAGAAACACCAGAGCTTGAGTCCGGTGCTCTTAACCGCTCGGCCACGACACCCCACAAAAATATTGTAACAAAAAAATTTCACTGAAAATTTGGTCGCAGGGTAAATTTATCCAGATCTGCTTACTTGCTGGTCTGCTCCATCAATCTCATCTTGGGGTGGAGGAACGGTCACAGAGGATGTGGAAGGAGCTTGTGTAATCAGTGATGATACCGATGGCCCATGGTCAGCTCCTAATGATGACAATTCTCCTGTAAAAAAATAATTGCCAATCAGCAAACTTAAAGACGAAGGGAAATTACCAATTCAATTTTGTGATGTACTAATTTTCCAATAGTTAGGGTCCTCATGTGAGTGGGGAAAAAATAACCAGTCTCTAGCCTCGTGTTAAAATGTGTAAATTGCCATTGTATTCGATACCCTGCCAGTGCAAACTTTGTCAACATCCAAAACATCTAATGACCTCATTCTGAGACAAATGGGTCTCTACATTTTTGTACGGGGATGTTTTGGTTCATAACTGACTTTCGATAATATTCAATCAAAATGGCCTTAAATTTGACCTTTTGACTGACAAAAAATTCCTCATTGGAATGTAAAGATCCATTAGTTGTTGAAACCCAATGACGTCATGTTTAAAATTTTGCTCTGGAAAAGTGAGTTATGAACCAATACATCCCCGAACAAAAATGTAGAGACACATTTTTTTGAGATTGATGTCATCAGATGTTATGGATGTTGACACATTTTGCACTGGAAGGGTATCGAATACAATGGCAATTTACACCATCTTAACGTGAGGTTAGCGAATGTAAGTTTTTGCTCCACTCACATGAGGACTCTATTTATTGGAAAATGAGTACATCACAAAACTTAATTGGTCATTTTCCTTCCTCTATAAACTTAAAGAAGTGCTTTTGGTGTAAGGATGCTGTGACAGTTATAAAGATATCCCTCACAAAGTTTACTAATTATTCCTTGAAATGCACTATTTTTTGGGTAATTTTTTGATTCATATACCAGGGCCTATTACTCATTGCGTTTATAATCATCCAACCAATTGCCTTTTTATTTATATGCACACTAAACCTGTTCCAACTGGCGCCCTCACAGGCCCCCCTTTCACATTCATTGCTAGAGAAGAAACATCATAATGGACTCTGCTCTCTTCTCTACATTTTTCAGAATAAACTTAATATAACGAAACACTGTCTTCATGTGCCCCAACTAATCGGTGTCACACTTACATGCATAAAACTCTTTCCATTATTTCACATACAGCTACAGTTTGACATTGACACTTTTCAATTAAGTTTTATGTATTTTGCTCCTTAAAAACACAAAAACCTTGAACCAACCTTCCTCCAAAACAACAATATTTTTATAACGTGTTTTTACCCAACCAAATAAAAAATGAGTACAGCCTTACTCACCATTTTCATCAACATGTTTTTCCAACTTGTGATCTAACATCTTACAGATCTTTTCCCCAAAATGATCTAATATTTTGGCTTCTTTTCCGGATGACAACGGCATGGGATACTTCTTGAGAGAACTCAGTGCCTAATTGTTTACAAGAAAAAGCAGTTTTCGTTAAATTAATGATTAAGCAAGACAGTGAGGCATTTTTATTTGTTTTATACCGAAGATGTCAATTTGTTTTTAAAAGGGTCTGTAAACATTATAAAATATATCACCTTTTATCCCCCAAAATTTGAATCTGAGAATGAGAAGCGTTACGGACGTAACACTTCTCAGAGTGTGTAATCCAATGCAGATTATTTTTCCTGCGTGGACATAACCACTCCAGATTTTTGGCAATATCCCAACAACGCTACAACCTTTTGAAATTAAATTTTCACAGGTTAGTTTTATGGTATATATTAGCCCACCTTGTTGAGCTGTAATGGCTCTCTTTTAACATCGGTCTTATAACACTCACCATATTACAGCCCACCATCCATACATGTCTTAAACGTGTAATAAAAAAGTACGAGCAAGTCGTACCTCTTTGACCGCAAATTTCTCCCACTTATAAACATCACATACTACTCCAACCTCTCTCACTTTGTTCCTTACATCTGGCGAATTTTTGTGACATATTCCAGGGCTCACCAAATGATGCTTTTGTCTAGATATGATGATTTGAAAATGGCAAAAAAAAATTGTGTACAAAAAAAAATTACGTTGAAGTTCGTCTCGTAACGGGGCCGCCATTTAACTTCTGCTTCACTACCTGTTGATCGTGAGAAAGTCAGGGCGCCCGTCTGATCATGAATATGCACGAGCGAGGAACGCGCAACAGCATTGTAATTTTTTTTAGCCTACTCCATACAGCAAGCGCCGCGCGACGTCACCTTTTGCATATTCATGACTTGCCATGCACGCACACGCACACATCGAGCTCCGAAGTATACTACAGCTTCCCGTGACGTCATCTGATGCATATTCACGATAAGCCATACACACACGCACGGACAGATCAGCCGGGTGCCCTGACTTCTCACGATCAGCAGGCAGTGAATCATACGTAAGATGGTGGCCCCGTTGCGAGACGATCTTCAATGTAATTTTTGTACACAATTTTTTTTTGCCATTTTTCAAATCATCATATCTAGACAAAGGCATCATTTGGTGAGCCCTGGAATATGTCACAAAAATTCGCCAGATGTAAGGAACAAAGTGAGAGAGGTTGGAGTAGTATGTGATGTTTATAAGTGGGAGAAATTTGCGGTCAAAGCGGTACGACTTGCCCGTACTTTTTTACTACGCGTTTAAGACATGTATGGATGGTGGGCTGTAATGGTGAGTGTTATAAGACCGATGTTAAAAGAGAGCCATTACAGCTCAACAAGGTGGGCTAGGTATATATCTACAACTGTATAAAATTGAAACAAACAGTGGGTTCGAATTACCAAACGTGTACAGACCCTTCAAAGAGTACAGCGCCCCCTTTACTGGGTCTACCTCTACTCTAGATCGATGTTAAAAAAAAATTGAGATCCATTAACAGCCCAACAAGGGGACAAGGTGGGCTAATTCTGCATATGTTCAGTTTATCAGCTGATCAGGCACTGACTTAAGAGAGAAAAACTTGTGTCAAAATATCTAGCAGTATAGTGCCAACTTCACTTTATTTTAAAGTTGATTGGGGAAAAATTTCTGTATCCGACTGCCACTTACTTGTTCACATTTATGATTATGAAATAAATAGTAATCTTACTCAATCAAATGAGATGTTGCTTTTGGTAAAATATGAGTGAAAAAGTAGCAGTGGGATCTGGAAATGTTTTCTTGATTGGCACTATTACTGATCATTTATAATTATGGGGCTACCGGCTGGCTGCATAGGTATAGCGTCAACCCTTCAAAAAGCCCCCCCCCCCCCCATGCTATGGCTGCGCCTATACCTGCCAATGGATCACCATTGTCCGGGAATTGGGCAAGTACTTGAAAGAATACATTTGGCCCTGGCTGGGCTACGGTACCGTACTTACCTTCCCGTAAGCGTACTGGGTTTTCTTTCCTTGTTCTGCAGCTTCGTCCCGCCATTCTGTCAACCATTTAACAAAAAGTGGATTGGGGCAACGGTCTACTTTCTTTTTCCTCTTTTTTGGAGCTGGCTCTAAACTCATTTTGGAAAAAGCGCTGCTTTTTACCGAAACTGGATCCCAGCATCCCCTTTTACGTGGATAGCAGAAATGAAGAACACAACTTGCACCAGACTAAAAAAAGTTGTTAACGCATAAATGTGTCCGAATTAGCAGCTACAGCTACGGCTACGGCCAGAGTTCCGCGTCATCATGCGTTGAAGTATAAGACGTCCTTAACAACGCACCTAGCAACAGCCGTAGCCGTAGCTGTAGCCGCCAATTCGGATTAACCTCGTTTTCACAGGACCTACGGCTGCACCACTTTCCAGTGTCGGGGACAAGGTAGTCATCAAGACGTTGCAACTTGTAGGCCTATTTATGCAGATTTTCCCGGCCAAATACAACAACATTTTGACCAACTTTTTAAGGGTTTTGTGGGGTTTTTGCAAGACCAAGTAACTGGGGCGCTGTATACCTACTCCCTTTAGTGAAATTATGACATCCGCTCTGCGGTCGCAGGGCCTACTACAGATGTCAAGCATTTCAAAAAAGGACTGTAAGCCCTACAGCGCCCCAGTGGGTCTAGGGTTTTGCATGCCTGATGGAGCATTGGGCCGATTCTGAAGTTTGGGTGCACCGCCGTCGGTTGCGCAGATCGCAGTGAAGTACCATCTGCTTCATTTTGAGGATTCATATCACTCTCCATTTATTCGAAGTTTAGTTTCTAGGCCTACCATTCATTTCTAAATTCACAGTCGTTCCCTTTTGTAGTTTAAATCATTTTATGAAGGGAGGGGGTCGGGGCGGGTTCACCCTCTCCTAATTGTTTGAGCCGTCGGCCTCAGTCCCATGGGCCTACGACCACAACACTGATATTAGATTAGGGCTCAGGGAATCGTTTTACCTACCATAGAGCTAAAGACACCTTCCAAAAATAAAAAGAAGTTTGTATAATATTTCTGTTTATGCTCAATCCAAATCCAAATCCAAATCAAATATAGGCCCTACAGCTTAATCTTCAGCGAACAAGTTCACCCAATCCCAAGTAGGCCCGATCGAAGGGACATGCGAACAAAGAGCATGGCGAACAGTAGCGGTGATAAACCACAACTTTTGTATTTTTTTTTCAAAAACCAGGCACACTTGACTCGGGAAAACTACTACAAACATGTGAAATATTGCCAAAAATAAGTCTAAAATTACCAATGCCTTGCAATGAAATTCGACGTTCAGAATTGAGCGACCATTTGACTTTGAATGATCCTTGTTGAATGTATATGACGCAATTGCATGAATCCTTGTCTAAAAATCAATTTTACACATTTGTTTTTGCAAAATAGTATATGCGCACTTCTATAATTTTATCAAGTTTGTTTAAATGCTTAGGCCTATAATTATTGATTGACAAGAAAAACAAATGTCACGGCAAACACTAACTTGCTGGACAAAGATAAAACCGCGTTCACAACGCATTTATTGTCAAAAACACAGATCCTTCATTGACGACCAGCAGTTTTATTGCCTAAAAGAACTTATTTTTTAGGTCTAAAGATCTAGCCCTTCAAATGTTTCATAATCTGGTAAAAGTTGACACTCACTGAAAGTATTTCAAAACCAATGAATGACTGAACATAATTTTAAACATTTTGTTTGACACTTCGGGGCCTCCCCATTAATTGCGTAATGGAATGAGGTGGTTTTTGTGTAATTGTGTAAAGAAGTCAACCGATAGAAGCACGAGGTAAATACAATTTGGGTTCGGTATGCAGAGTTGATGGAACAAAGAATATTTAATTTTCTGTATTCAGAATTTATATATTGTTTAACACAACCAGAGTATATAATTTTTTCATATAATACGCTATAATTTTATATATAAATATAATCAACCGAATCCCGATTTTTTTAAATATTCTTTATAAGTATTGTTTTTATCAATATAATTAATACCGGTTATAAAGTAAACATAAACAATGGCAAAAAATGATTCTTCGTCTAAATGTTTTACTTAGGAACTGATCAGGAAACACAATAACATTTTTCTATCCCCATGTATAAGAAAGATTTCCGATTTTACGTACAATGCAAAAACTGGGGTGTTAAAATTGACACCATTGGTGCTGTCACATATTATGGATACCCAAGAGAGAATCAAATTTAACATCATAGGATGTTAAAATAACACCAAAATAATTGTGTTGACAGAAATAAGTGTTATTTTAACACCCTATGGTGTAAATGTTGATTCTTTTTTTTGTATATAGGCCTATAGGCCCTATGTGACAACACCCATGGTGTCAAATTTAACACCCCTGTTTTTGCAGTGTAGCCTAGAAACCATCCACAAGTGTTTCAACATGTGAACGGACTTATAGGCCAAAACTGAAAATAATTTCAGTTGATCAGAATTCTAAATCTGTTTAGTTACTCTTGAATTTCAATTTTAATAATGGACGGAATTGTATGGTAACTTTTTCTGTCAATTTTGGATGGAAATCTGAGGGTGATTTAAACCCTTTTTTTAAAAGAACATCAAATGAATTATCTCAAATTATTTTCATTCATATATTGAAACACATTTACATTTGGGTGGCTTCAGGTAGTTGTTTTTTTTAATCCAACCTTTGGGAAAAACTGTTAACATGAAGGAGGCATAGGCCTTTTGACGTCATCAACCATTCAGGTAAACTGATGATGAAATAACGGAAACGCACAGATTTGTACGCACGTAATGTTCATGGTCTATCGTGTTTCCTGTCTGATAAACATTATAAGACTCATCAGAATCATAATTATTGCAGTTCATTTCAAGTTCAGTTCAAGTTGTATCTCTTCACATGAAAGGTTCGAAAAGAACCTCTCGTTTGCTCTGACATTGGCTCAAGATGGTTTGGTAGATGGACACATCGTCTTGGCCTTGATTTTGTTGTCTTACTCGAGCGATACATAAACCTAACTCTTTATCACCTCTCTTGGTTTCGTCATCTTCACTTGGAGGGTCTTTGGTGATCTCTCGTTTGCTCTGACACTGACTTAAGATGGCTTGGAAGATGGGCACATCGTCTTGGCCTTGATGTTGTTGTCTTACTCGAGCGATACATAAACCCAACTCTGTATCACCTCTCTTGGTTTCATCATCTTCACTGGGAGGGTCTTTGGCGATTTCTCGTTTCCTCTGACATTGGCTCAAGATGATTTGGTAGATGGACACATCGTCTTGGCCTTGATTTTGTTGTCTTACTCGAGCGATACATAAACCCAACTCTGTTGCACCTCTCTTGGTTTCATCATCTTCCTGGTTTTGCTGTGATTCACTGATTGAATTAACCAAAATAAATATTGATTTCAAAATATAACAATGTCAGTTTTGTTGAACCAGCACACCTTCTGTCAAAAAAGTTTTCAACTATATTTTGCTGACACCAAAAAACAAACACAAAAGAACAAAAATGCTTAGTACCAATTTTGGATTGCTTAGCATTGTCGGGCTGAATGATTAAATCACTGGCAGTTGAATACAACGAGGTCGTTGGCTTTCTTAAAAAAATTATTGATTTCTTTTAAATGGTCTAGGCTGTATTTTCATAAAAACAACACGTGAAAATAATGAGATAAAACATATTTTTTCAACGGGTTAATCATTTTTACTTTTTGTCATTTCTCTAATTAATTTATATTACAAAAATAATAAAAAACAGCTACTATTTGCGCTTACCTTAAAGGAAGTGAAAAATCTCGTTTGCTCTGACATTGACTCGTGATGGCTTGGTATATGGACACTTCGTCTTGACCTTGATTGTGTTGTCTTACTCGAGCGATACACAAACCCAACTCTGTATCACCTCTCTTGGTTTCGTCGTCTTCACTGGGAGAATCTTTGGTGATCTCTCGTTTGCTCTGACACTGACTTAAGATGGCTTGGAAGATGGGCACATCGTCTTGGCCTTGATTTTGTTGTCTTACTCGAGCGATACATAAACCCAACTCTTTATCACCTCTCTTGGTTTCATCATCTTCACTCGGAGGATCTTTGGTGATTTCTCGTTTCCTCTGACATTGACTCATGATGGCTTGATAGATGGACACATCGTCTTGGCCTTGATGTTGTTGTCTTACTCGAGCGATACATAAACCCAACTCTGTATCACCTCTCTTGGTTTCATCATCTTCACTTGGAGGGTCTTTGGTGATCTCTCGTTTGCTCTGACATTGACTCAAGATGGCTTGGAAGATGGGCACATCGTCTTGGCCTTGATGTTGTTGTCTTACTCGAGCGATACATAAACCCAACTCTGTATCACCTCTCTTGGTTTCATCATCTTCACTGGGAGGGTCTTTGGCGATTTCTCGTTTCCTCTGACATTGACTCATGATGGCTTGATAGATGGACACTTCGTCTTGGCCTTGATGTTGTTTTCTTACTCTAGCGATACATAAACCTAACTCTTTATCACCTCTCTTGGTTTCATCATCTTCACTGGGAGGGTCTTTGGTGATCTCTCGTTTGCTCTGACATTGGCTTAAGATGGCTTGGAAGATGGGCACATCGTCTTGGCCTTGATGTTGTTGTCTTACTCGAGCGATACATAAACCCAACCCTGTATCACCTCTCTTGGCTTCGTCGTCCTCCTGGTTTTGCTGTGTTTCACTGATTGAATGAATTCAAAATATATACATATCTTATTTCAAAACATAACAATGTCAATTTTGTTAAGGCAGCACACATTCTGTCCAAAAGTTATTGGTGACATCAAAGACCAACAAAAGAACAACAAATGAGCTTAGTACCGATTTTGGATTGCTTAGCATTGTCGGGCTGAATGATAAATCACTGGCAATTGAACACAACGAGGTCATTGGCTTTCTTCAAAATTTATTGACTTCTTTTAATTGGTCTAGGCTATATTTTTATAAAAACAACCAGTGAAAAAATGAGAATCATATTTTTTCAACAGGACCCCGGGTTAATCATTTTTACTTTTTGTCATTTCTTTAAATAAATTATAATAAAGCCAATAATAAAAACGGCTATTATTTGCACTTACCTTAACGGAAGTGAAAAGTCTCGTTTGCTCTGACATTGACTCATGATGGCTTGGACGATGGACACTTCGTCTTGGCCTTGATGTTGTTGTCTTACTCGAGCGATACATAAACCCAACTCTTTATCACTCCTCTTGGTTTCATCGTCTTCCTGGTTATTCGTCTCACTGGAAGCGTAGAAAAAAAATAACGTTTATAATTAAATTTATGAAACTGTTTTTGATTTCAGGGAAACTTAACGGGGGGAACCAACACACCGAAAACTACAAACTAATGCAACACCTTTTGGGATACTGCCTACGTTACTGTTTGGCAATATGCAAAGTGTATCATAATAGTTACTAATTTTGGGTTCAGCGAAGAAAAAATTACTAGAGATTTGAACCTGCGACCTCCGGATTAACAAGCCGGCGCTCACCCGAAATGAGCTATCTAGCCCTAATGTTAGGGGTTCACTATTTTGCCAATATCTTTGTTCTTGGGTGCCAGTCAGAAGCCATTCAACCTGTAATTTCCGTGTAGCCAGGGATCACATCCATCAAAGTTCAAGATACAATTTGGGAAGCGGCAGTAGAGGGATCACCATAATGGGATGCGACTTTTTATTTCAATATCAAGGGAAACTAACTTAATATTTTTTTGACAAAGACAAGTTACTAATACTTACGGTTTTTCTGCCGGAGGTGAGTCCGCCTGGGGTTGGGCCTGCTGAGTTTGGGCCTGCTGAGGTTGGGCCTGCTGGGGTTGGGCCTGCTGGGGTTGGGCCTGCTGGGGTTGGGCCTGCTGGGGTTGGGCCTGCTGGGGTTGGGCCTGCTGGGGTTGGGCCTGCTGGGGTTGATCCGGCTGGGGTTGGGCCTGCTGGGGTTGGTCCGGCTGAGGTTGATCCGGCTGGGGTTGATCCTGCTTTTGCTCCGGTATTCCTTCTCTAAGAATGTCTCGCAGATGTTCCATTATGATCAACATCTCTTGTCGGATTCGATCCACAATGACTCCTTCTAAATGGCAATGGTAAATGAAAAGTGGGAAAACAGAAAGTGGTTGACGTTAAAGAAAATAATTACAGAACGGTGAAGGCACTGACCAGATACGTTCTATTTAACATTTTGAAACCGAAGTAAAGCAGCTGATAAAGGGCATGATTATTCAAGCAACGGACAAAATTACAAAATCAAACATACAAAGTCGTGTCATAGGAAGTAACATCACTTACCCCGTTTGCGCTTATCAATGTAAAAAGTTTTTTTCGAGCAATTTGTACGGAGCTCTTGAAGTGCCATACAGGTTGAGATCCTGAGATAATTTACTGCAGGATGATGACATCATGAACGTAAGATGACGACATCCTGAGATGATTTATCTCGGAATGACGACATCCTGAAAAATAGGCTGGTTCTCGAAATATTCAGGATTTTGTCATCCCATGATGAATTATCTCGAGAAGTCGGCATCCTATCGTTTCAGGTTGTCGTCATCCCTAACTGATCTGATTTTGAAAAGAAATATTCTCAAAAGTAATGCGAGGGAGTTGAAAACATTTTCTGCAGACTTCAATGCCCACTCTGTAGCTACTCACTTTTAGGTACGGTATCATCGTCCTCTTCCCTCGCTGGGCAATCGAAGATCAATGCTCCATATTTGAAGATTTCATTCAAGGAGTCCAGCGAAGATTCAACTAGCTATTGAAATCAAAACGAGGGTATAGTTAATATGTTTGACAATTTTACTGCATATTTAAATATTACATGGGTTGATACACTTACTCAAAGATACAGTGTTTTGTGCTAAGCGGCGCTAGATCCAAATATGTTGATTTATATTAAAGACACGGTTATGTCTAAGCAGGAAGAATAATCTGCATTGGAATACACACTCCGAGAAGCGATTCAAATGTTTTGGGGGATAAAAAAGGATATATATTTTTCCATAACCGCAGTACTTCGTAGTGAAAAGTTTCTCAAAATGCATTATACTATCCAAAGCTGCTGTTGGCCTACTTCGTACCAAGTAAGTTTTTATTGCCATTAATAATCAGAGTCATTACCAAACGTGTACGATGCCTTTAAAAACAGAACTGTTTGGTATAAATGAGAGGGCTATAAAGCGAAATAGAAACAACAAAGGCCTATAACAATTACATAAAAATGATAGTAGAGTTATCCGACATCAACTAATAAGGACCGAACCAGAGCACACACGGACAATGATATCAAATCACACTATAAATGCAGGGTATAGCAGTTGGTGACAGCCAAAGGGAAAACGCTCTGCTTGCACTAGTCAGAATCGTTATTTTAGTTTCTTTTCTTTTCTGAAGGTCTGCAGATATAAACAAAGTCAACAACCGAAATGGTTTGTATTTTATCACGGGAGGCCATCTGTAGTTTACAGTATAGACCCCAATGGGTTTGTAAATAAAAGGCATTGAAGTAATTCACACGGCTGAACAAAGTTTCTCAGACAACTGAAATTTGTCCGGTTTGTTTGCGTTGAGATGTCCTATACACAAAATTTAAAATATTTGAGTAACAAATTGATTGGTTTTTAATTAATTAGTGATCTATTATTGTCAGGTACATTAGGACTGTTGTTGTGCAAGGTTTTAGGGAATGGTTTTCAATGAATCTGCCCTCGATGAGAAGTAAAAATTACAATGTTTGAGGTGGTGTCCTCTGTGATGAGCAGAAATCGACTATTATTTAAGTATTATAGAATTTTTTAAGTAGAAGTTGTATAGCTTTAGAGGCCATTAATATTCATATTATAGAAAAAGGAGGGTGTGTGTGTGTAGGGGGTGGTGCACAGTTCATATAGTTGTTATTAGCAAATTTTCATCATATTCAACATACCTTTTCTGCATAGTCCTCTAGGTCTTTCGTGGATGCCAAGTCTCCCAGAACTTCAATCTTTGTATCGAGGTCGAACCGGACATCTTTGATGCGTTGGAGGGCATCCCTTGAGCGCTCGGACCAATATTGGACCCTTCGCTCAGTACACGAGGACTGTTCGCCAATGCCACCATCCTCATGCTGGGTTTGTAGGACGGGAGCAGTCCTCGCCAATGCGGCCACGAGCAGTAGCCCGAAAACTTCCATCACCAAGGGCGGGGCCATGATGCCGGGAACGCGGTGCGGTTTGTGCAGCGACGGTGAGACACGTCAGTTACTTGCAGCACTCTGCGAGGTAACTGGTGTTATTAGTGAATGACCACTTACTCAAGTTCCCTTGGTTTTTATTCAAAATTAGGTGAGTTTTGCGGGCTTTTGTTATTCAAAGATCGACACAGGTGTTTGGGGACGGTTCACAACTCCAGCATAATTATTTCTTTCGAGTTAACCTTAAGAATTTAAGATCTTTTGAATGTAATTTCTTTCACAAATCCCAATGAGCTTGGGCACAATCACTAGTCTCAAGCTGGTTGACGAAACAAATTCCTACCATTCCTTGGAGTTGGAAAGCAATGAGTTGGTTTTTGTTAACAAAATGTAACCTATACAAACAAATACCCCATTGAAGACGTTATTTGAAAAGTACGGCAGCATTTTGGCATGGAGAAACCTTGTTGACAGGCAGCCATGCTTGCCAAGTACCAAGCCTCATTTTTCACTCGCCATCAAGATACACGGGCTTTTACATGGGCGTACCTGTTGGTTAAGCGACTACGGACTCACTGTAACATAATAAAGCTTCTTGACACAAATTTGTGAATTTTGTAATTATTGACGGTGCTTTCCATAGGCAATTTGCATTGAACGAGTGTGAACTAACCGTATTACATTATACCCCCAAACCTTTTAGCAAGGGTCGTACGATTAGAACGTCTCGAGTCGCATTTTCCTTAACTCGGACTAGACTCAAGTCACTTTAGGGGCGGACTCAGACTCGACTCTGGAGACTCGGACTGGCACTTATAAGGCTCGTTACGTTATATTTTTTAAAGCAAAAAATATATATATTTTGAAAGTTATTTAATAAAAGAAGTGAACATTTATTTGTAAATTTGCTTTACGACACCATAACCGACACTTTACGATACGAACTGCAGTAAATCATGAACACGTGACGCGTGACGAACGCGAAGTGCTCTGTAAACGCCCACGACATGCACGGTGAACCCGGGGGGGGGGGGGCTGACGTGCGAGGGAGGGAGGGAGATTGTCGATGATTAAAAGTTGTGTGATTAAAGTAAGATTAATATATCATGTATGTTGGGCTTTTATTAGTGTCTCTCGTTCTGTCTGAACCAAACAGATTCAAGGGGCTCCGCCCCCTGAACACCCGCCAAGGGCTTCGCCCCTGAACCCCACCAGGGGCCCTTAAGCGGGCCCCTGGACCCCACGCCATAAGTGTTATGACTCTTGATGTCCTCCCACATTTCAGGACAGATTGACGCCCATGTAAAGTTGGTCAATAAACACGAAATACTCAGGTTATCAGCCCGTAGATAGACACCAAATAGAGCAAAGTGTTTACTGACGTAGGTCAATAGTACGTGTATTTACTCAGTGATAATTTGTGTTCCTCGATCCAGACAACTATCTCTCTTGATTACTGCTTGGTCTTTTTTGTTGTTTACGACCCACGATTCTCGTTGTGAACGAAGTATACTGATATACCTAGTGGGCGCACCCTTCCATGTCGGCGCGGTGCTTCACGGTCGCTTGGTGCTATAACTGACTTTTTTTCAAGATTTGGTTTACCATCGAGCCAAGCCCTAAACCATACTCTATGAAGAAGTACATTATTTATGATTTTCCTGACCCGAACAATTCGCTGAATTTGCTTCGGATCATCGTGCACAAAATACGATTTGATTAGAGATGAAATGGTGACAACTAACTTGACAACTGGGATGACTGGAGTTTGCGCGGTAATAAACTAGTAGGCCTACACGTAAACATGGCTTGTAAGTATGTGTCTACATTGTGTCAAATATTTAATTGAATTGACGCTTTACTTTATTCTGGACTATTGAGCAAGAACAATCAAAAAGATAACAGCAGCCATCGAGGAATAAGCTGATGGCGCATCCTATACTTTGGGGTAGTACAGGGAAACAACATGCCACCCATATTATTACCCATCGCCTTCTACATTACCTTTATATTGATTACCAACAGCGGTATGCTGTGATTTTCTTTGATATGGTGTCCTACCGGAGATTGGAGGGGATCACTGGAAACATTAAGTAATACAAGTTGAATTATTGCTGTTTGGTTGCCTTTCACAATACCTTTATTGTTGTATGTGGAATAAATATATTTATATAATTGATGGAAGAAAAGAAGTTCTGTTGCGAAACAATGCAGGTATAATGTCACCCCCCCCCCCCCCCCGCCAAGAGTCTTCATTGATTCAATACCGTATATCCACTCTTTTGTCCTGTAGTGTCTGGTGGAGGAATAGCTGTTCTTGTCGTCATAGTCATCTTCTTTGTAACGATAACTCTGGTACTGCTTTACTTCAAGTGCAGGAGTAAGCCTCCAGAGTACCAACTGTGGAACCCGTCGAAGGATACAAAAGAACAAACTCACAAACCAGGTGACTAATATACTACCTCATTCTGTCTGCTTGGAATGAACATTATTGTTAAGTTAATCAATAAAGAAATCTCCAAATCTCCTAAACGCACCAATATCACCTTTCAGTCCGTAAACTTGAACAAAAAGCAGAGAAGACCAGACATAAAATACATAGGCCTATATCCAAACGTAGCCTCACACAAAGATGTATGGTTTGATTTGAACACAAAGGTAAAAGGCTTAGACAGAAGTGGGTCGATTGTTTTGTTATTTGGGCGGGGTGTCTGGGTGTTTGTTTGTGTACATTATGAGTTGCTGTTTTATCTCGAAAAAAAACCTGCTTTATATATTTTGCTATATTTTAATGTATTTATTTCACATCAAACTTTGCCTATACCTGCAATAACCAGTTATTGCTTGTTTTTTTATTTCAAGATGCCATACCGTCAACCGCAAGGCATTCGCATACCTCCACGAGTCCGCTTGTGGGTGACAAACACAGTGCCCCTACCCACATTGTCATCCCATTCTCGTCCTCCACTCCTAAGATTACCACCATACACATTCCCATCACTGGTGCTCGGTATCGATCGGACTCGGACTCCAGTAGTAGCTCGTCGTCAGAGGAGGAGGTGGTAGAACGGTCGATTACCAGAGAGGGTCAATGTGCCGGGGATGAAGGGAGAGACGGTTTAGGACGGGCAATGGGAGGGGCAGATGACATAAATGTTGATGGGAGAGATGCTCACGAGAAGGACAGTGCTCCATGTACCCCGGAGAATTATGTTGAGGATATTAAGAGTAGGCCTAGGTCTAAGAGTGGAGGGCCGTCGGGCAGCAAGTCTGCGACGGAGAGTGATTATGAAGAAGCTGCATATTCTGTGTATCAACATGAAAAAGGTAAGTGTTTAAATAAATCCAGGAACTCTTTTATTTGACATCTCCAAAGGGATGGACCATTGATAACTTTTGAAAAAGAACAAGTAATTCATTCCAATCCAACGCCTTTCCCAGTGCAAAAAGTCATTGAGACAAAGCTACGGGTGACAGAGAGGGCTCGGAAAGAATAACGATAGGAGTAACAAAGAAGGACAGGATCACAAACGAGGACCTATAAGTAAGAAATCAAGAGTTGCATTATATTATTAAGACTATTAAATCAAAGAAGTGGATGGGCTGGTCACCTTGAGGAGGTATGACAACGGGTGGGCATGCAAAGCAACCAATTGGATCGGGACTCCATAAGAAACTGAACAAGGGAAAAGAGGGAGACAAAACAGAAGATGGGGAGATGAACTAAGAACATACGGGGACATTATTTCTTGGTAACAGACATCTCAGGATAGAGTGAAATGGAGAATTGGTGAAGAGGCTTTCCTCCTGCAGTGGAGTAAGTGAAATAGCCTAGAAAGAAGAAGGCCCACGCAATAAAATAATTATAATATGATATATTATCAAAAGGATTTTCTTTTAATCAATGTGACAGGGATGGAAAAATATAGTGCACGATTTAAAACAAAATCACTGTACTTTATTACAATCAAACGCCGTCCCACCATAATGATTGAACGAGGGCGCTTTCAACGGCGAGATTTCTTGTATCACAATTAATATTTTGTCTTATTTCTACTGTCTGTATGTTGTTTTCTTGTACCAATTAACAAATTAATAATAATAATAACAAATGAAAAAAACCCAGTTCGTTTTACTAATCGCATCACGTAAAATAATTTGGTTCACAAACGCCCCCACGCAGTCGAAAATACTGCGAACTATACATCTCTAACCCTACAGGACCCTGGCCGGCCGCTGGGGCCGAGCGAAACCCTACAGTAGATAAGTGTCGAAGTCACAATTCATCAACTGACTCAACTTACTGTCTTTTAAATCAGTCAAAGTAAACTGATCTTTCAAATCACGTATCATTCAGTAGTTAACCCCTGTCTCAACTTTGTCAAATTTTTCAGATGTCCTAAAATCTTTGAGCATTGACCAGCAGGATAAAGAAACCATCGTTGATAACCATTTGATTCAACCAACACTCGAACCGAAGAAGAAACGAAAACGGGTGAGAATGCATAACATGGCAATAGGGATACAGTTTTCATGTTGTTCAAATCTAACTTTTGTTTTGAGTAGTCATGGACCGTCTTAGAGTGATGAATTTAAAGGCACTGAATACGTTTGGAAATTGTCAAAGACCAGTGTTCTCACTCGGTGTATCCCAACATATACATGTATGCATAAAATAACAAGCCTGTGGAAATTTGGACTCAATTGGTCATCGAAGTTGCAAGAAAATTATGAAAGAAAAAACACCCTTGTTGTACAAATTTGTGTGCTTTCAGATAGGAATAAAAACTTCTTGCAAGAAGTTTTTATTATTTTAGTGAGAAATTACCTCTTTCTCAAAAACTACGTTACTTCAGAGGGAGTCGTTTCCTACAATCAACAGCTCTCCGTTGCTTGTTACCAAGTCAGTTTTTATGCTAATATTTGTTTTGAGTCATTACCAAACGTGTACTATACCTCTAACACTTAGTTTTAAGAGCATACCAGATTGATGTCTTATTAAACCATTGAAGCAATAACAATATCTGGTTCTAAAGATACTCGACATCTAAAGGAGACAACAAAAGTAGGCTAATAGATATGCGCAGTTATGATAAAAAGGGGTTTACATGTTTTAAATTTTAGACTTGTTCATTTGCATGGAAACGGCTGGTATAATTGGATTCATAACACATTGTCTGAGTAATGGCCTCATTTTATTAAAGCTCAACTTGTTCTAAGTGAGCGGGGTCTGGGAGGGCGCATTTCTTTTCGATGACATTTTGTTTTCTTCACTTTTCAAGGCCCTTCCCTGGACGGCCTCTGCTCGTATATTGTATTTAGGCATATTGTCCAAATAATAAATATAAATAAACATCAATAACACATTTCCAAGATCGAATGACTGAAATAAATGTTTTGAATACACGCCTTATAGTCACCGAGTTTGCATATAAACAAACCACGCATTTATACAAAAGCCCATTAGTGCCATCGCAAGTATATTATTTGGCGAGTCTTGTTTTTTGGGAAGTCTATATTAGCAAATCTTGTTTTTTTGAAGTATATATTTGGCGAGTCTTGTTTTTTTGGAAATCTATAGTTAGCAAAATCTTGTTTTTTGAAGTATAGGCCTACTTGTGATTACACTAATGGGCTTTCGTACATTTACAATGGATCTGTGTCAAACCTCATATTATTCCCTGCTTAACCCCACAGAGAGGACTGAGTGTACCTCACTTGCCAACGCGGCTGCAGAGGAAGTCAGAGGGAGTTTCTTCAAACCTCTACGATCACTCCCTCGTTAAGGGTCGATTTGGATCAGCAGATAGCATACTGGGATTAGGTAATCTATAACAAGGTCTGATGCAAGACAGAATGCTACTTCCTTAGCTTGCCTGCCACTCTAAAAAAAACCTCCTGTGTCAGCATTGACCGGGATTCCTTGTCCCAGTGGGCCTGAAAGTGTTGTTGACTCGAGTCGGTGACTTGGACTCGAGTCAGACTCGAGTCGCCAATTTCATTGACTTGCGACTTGACTTGACTTGAGCAAAAAATGACTTGTGACTTGACTTGACTTGAGCAAAGATGACTTACGACTTGACTTGATTTGAAAAAAAATGGCTAGGTTACAACATTGGGGCCTGAACTATTACTGGGTTGGGCTAATCCGGAATCTGGTTTAAAATGTGGATTTTGACTTGGACTCGGGTCAGTTTGACTTATATTCTGACCTGAAGGTTTTTAGAGGGTGATTTTAGCGCCTTACTCGAAATACAAACGACCAATATAGTACATTATAATTATTATGAACAGCATATAAAAAGTTTCAGTTTATACCACTTTAATCTGAAGATTTAGCACGTACGTCACAGGTTTCACAAATTATTATCTTCGACATCAAAAGAATACGAGTAAACCTAAAGTATATCGCTGTTCTTTTCTCCTACTTTTTATTGTTTAACCCCAAAGTTTGTGTGGCTGCAACGACAATGTCGGGGGAAAAAAGGAGTTTTCGGAGTTCCGGTGTGGTAGGAGATTCTGTCCCCATGCGGATAACTATGTACACGTTTCTTCTGATATCGCCCTCTTTTGAATCAACCTCTTTCAGCCCATGTTAATTTCCCATAATGGGGGACTTGAATACTTGTCATTGTCTAAATGTACGCATTGTGTAAGCATAAATACAAACTTTTATTCAAATAATCTGTCGCATAACTATATTTGTATACTTATAACCAGTTTCTCATACGCTCTTCTATTTTGTATTTTTAGTTGAACCAATCGGAAAGTTATTCATCAGAATTCATCACAACTCGACAGAAGAAAAACTGTTATTGTTAATCAACAAGGTGAGCCGATATTTATGGATACCACTCAAACGGAAGCCGGTGTGCTCTTTGCCAAACTATTCGGAGAGTATAACATTGCGCTTGTTTTTGCAGATAACATAATTGACAAGATAATGTTGTATTGGCTGATTCCACTCTCGATCTCACGAATCAGTAGGGCCTATTCATGTATTTCAATCTAATACGAAATATTAGAAGGTTTGAATGGTCTTTGCAACTGTCTCGCGCGTATTGGAACCCTAGGACCCGTACTCAGTTTCGTTTCCTTCACACGATAAAATGAACCAAGGTTCGCGAAATATATTTGTGGAGCGAGCCTTGTGGTCTATTGCTCAAGACGATCTGGAAGTCTACGATGCCGGATAAACTCAAACGAGCGTTATTCTGTGCATCTGTGGAGTACAAACTATACTCTATGGCGCCGAGGCGTGGACCCTTCTATAAAGCAATAGGCTCTACTCGCTGACTGCTATCTTGCATGCTGATGATGGTTCTTGAGCTGGAGGGACAAAGTCAGGAACGAAGCGCTCTAAGACAACCTGTCAAGGATGTCCACAATTATCAGAACCAGGCGTCTGCGATTGGCTGGACATTGCATTCGTCATCCAGAGTTAGCTGCAAGCTATTGTTGAGGTCCGACGAGATTGGACTTGATGACGATTGCTGTGAGAGTGATGCATTGAATATGGATCAGGACTGCACTGGTCTTCGCATCGTTTCGGCGAGCCTGATATTGGATTTGTTATACCAATGGTCCTGATTGAAGTTGTTCATACAATTATTAATGAATGTACTATTCAATGTTAAACCTTAATGCATCAAATTTTGCATTGTCTGCCTTCATCCGCAGGTAAAGGATCTCCAATTGCCACCCAGTGTCAAGATGACTAAGAGTCTGAACCCAGTGCTGTATATCAAAGGGGGTTTCCTACCCACAATGGGGCAACGATTCACCACGAAATACGCCCCTCTTGCCGAGGTACAATCTCACATTTTATATGTGTGTTTCATTTCTCAAAAATTGTCTATGGTGAAAACAATTGTAACGCTTGCATTTTGTTGCAGTATTGGAAGTGACAAACCCGCTGTTTAAATGTAGAATTTGTTTAACTGCAGGTATTCAAAAGATTGTGTTTGTTTGCTGGGGTGTTTGGTTGTTTGTTTTATTGTTAGACTTTGGTTTTCGGTTGCCTGTTTATTTTGATTTTTGTTTTGCAATCTTGCCGACACAAAATTCCCCCTTTGTTGTGTTCAATGGGCGACTTCGAAAACACGTGAAGAAGCTTGACGTGGATACAGCAATGATCATCATTTTTGCAATCATAAAACAAATGTTTGTTAATTTAAATTCGATCTATCCACTGCATAGAATGTGACATGGTGCAATGAGTTTGTCATCATGGGCGTGTCCAAGTCAGCGGCTTGGCAGCTGACCATGCGTCTGCTCCTATGCTACCGGGAGAACAAACTCGACAGAATACAAATTATTGGAGTTTGTGACGTAGTCCTCGGCCAGATAAATCTCGAGAACTCACAGGAGATTACGCTGAACTTCTTTTCCAGTGAGAAGCAATGTGTAAGTCAGTGTGTTGTATTTTCCCGGTCAGTATGTAAAACACGCTAATAATCAGCGTGTGTAATGATTTGTTTGAACAAAATTGTCTTTGAAAATACAATGCACTGTCAACAGGGCTCGATTTTTAATATAATTATATATATTTTGGGGGACCCTATCTATTTTATTTTATAAGATAATCTGACATGAGTGTAAAAACAAATTTACATTGTCTGCGTGAAAATGGAAAAACATAGTTTTAAAAACATCGAATTCATCACATTAAAGCTCATTATGTGTAACATTTTACTCAGGTAATTGTTATCTCAAAATCCCAGATTTCAGATGGGGTGGCACCCGGGGGGCAAGTGCATCAAATGGCGTAGGGGGGGGGGTGGCGGTGGGTACGTGCCCTCTCTTAGTTACGTCACTGGTAAAATTCCAGCCCGGACTGTAGTTGGAATATTCAAGATACCCGTTCACCGCACAAAGGAATATCGTAATATTGAATTCGCACTCCACAGCCAAGCAACAAGCAAAAGTGTGGATACCCCCAAACTAAAGAATGTAAATGTTTAACACCGACTGTTTACAACGTCTTGAAATTTTGTTTTCCCTTTTAAGTCCGACCAGGGAGATATCCATGTGTCCCTGTGTTACCAGCCAGAGCTTCGACGCATCGTGTTCCTCATTCTAGAGGCCAGGGACCTTCCTCGTAGTACGCTATTTGGAAGTATACGTAAGTATTCTCAAGGCCGTATCCGAATTGCCGGCTACGACTGATGATGCGGCGATCGAGCCAGCGAACCATAGCCATGGCCGTAGTTGCCAATTCGGCACGGCATACCGCCCACAACGGTGAACTGGAAAAAAACACATCCGCGACAATGAATGACGACATAGAAGTGAAAGTCGAGCATCCTGCACTCAGAATTAACCCGGATCCGGGTCCCGTGGGGCCTGACCAATTTCTTGGTCAGTGTGACACAGAATCTGTGTCAAAATGGCCGAGGAATGGGTAAAAATGACGCAGAATCCGGGTTAAAAACACACTTTTTAACCACTTTTCGGGTCAGCCTGACCCGGATGATGGGTCAGGCTCCCTGAGACCCGGAATCAGGACCAATTCTGATCCGGGAGTTTTTAGAGTGTGGGCCAAAATGACATCCATCTCCAATCACCAGACAGTGACATAATCGTTCTCTACCATTCTTAACTTGTTTATGTATTTCCCTGTGAACTATAAATTAACAATTGCATTTGGATTGCCACAATTAACATTTACGGAGAAATGCAAATAGATTATGGGGTACTAATTGTAATTTTGTTAAACGCATTTTTTCCTCGGAGTAAAATGCCGGTCTTCGTTTGCTTTCTGTGAGAGATACCGGTCTGACCGTCCTGCAATAGCTTTGATCATCGTTTCAATTTCAGTTCGACCATACAAACACTTCCAGTCTTACTACATTTATTTCATGGTCGTCATCATCACAGATTCTGTTGCCAAAGTGGAGATGCTGTGCTCCAGAAAGCGGATGGAGAAGCAGAAATCTAGGGTCGTAAGGGAGGCACACAACCCCGTCTGGAACAACCAAATCGTGTTCACCATCCCAGAAGCCAACACCAAACTACAAGACATTCTGTTCGTCGTTACAATACTGCACGTCGACATGGTCAAAGGGGGACATGTAATTGGCAAGGTGAGTAAGATTTGTAAACTTTAAAGGGATTGTAGAATTCGTTTGGTAATTTGAACCCACTGTTTGTTTCAATCCTATATAGTTGTAGATATATACCATAAAACTAACCTGTGAACATTTCACTTCAAAAGGTGGTAGCGTTTTTGTGATATTGCCGAAAATCTGGAGGGGTTATGTCCACTCAGGAAGAATAATCTGCAATTGGAATACACAATCTGAGAAACGTTACTGTCTCAGATTAAAAAAAAATTGGATAAAAAGTGATATCTTTTTCCATAACCGCAGTACTTCTAAGTGAAAAGTTTCTCAAAATGCATTAAACTATCCAAAGCTGCTGTACTTCTTACCAAGTAAGTTTTTATTGTCATTAGTGTTCAGAGTCATTACCAAACGTATACAGACCCTTAAAGGCACTGAACACGTTTGGAAATTGTCAAAGACCAGTGTTCTCACTTGGTGTATCCCAACATGTGCATAAAATAACAAGCCTGTGAAAATTTGGGCTCATTGGTCATCAAAGTTGCAAGAAAATGATGAAAGAAGACACCCTTGTTGTACAAATTTGTGTGCTTTCAGATAGGAAATAAAAACTTCTTGCAAGAAGTTGTTATTATTTTAGTGAGAAATTACCTCCTTCTCAAAAACTACGCTACTTCAGAGGGAGTCGTTTCCTACAATGTTTTCAACAGCTCTCCGTTGCTTGTTACCAAGTAAGTTTTTATGCTAATATATATTTTGAGTAATTACCAAACGTGTACAGTGCCTTTAAGTGCAAAAGACAAATAATATAATGATTTCTAGTACTTGGTTTTGAAGTCATAAAACCTCATACTAATTATTTGTTAACATAACATGGCGTTTGTTTCAGTGTGAGCTGGGCTGGTCTGCAAAATGCGAAGAGCTGGATCAATGGAACCAAGTCATGCAGAATCCAAACAGACCGATACCGATGTGGCTGGGCCTACAATATCCGGACTGAAAACAGCTAGAGCGACTTGTCACAAGTCGATGGGGTTAGAGATAGAGGAGTTGCCGTTTCATCAGTCAGGTCATGGTGGACTGGGTAAACTTTACTAGCCTGTGTCAGTGCACAGACTTGCAAGTTTTCCTATACCTTTTTACAGCTCTTGATTTTAACACCTCGATTTGAACAATGATAGGTGTATTTTCAACAGGGTTGTTTCTATACATTTTTTGGGGGTAATGACGGCAGCCAGGGGCGGATCCAGGATTTTCCAAACGGGGGCGTGATTTTTTTTCAGAATGAAAGACCGCGCCATCCCCAGACAGCATTTTATTTTTCTGCACTGCGAAATTGCCAATGCACTAATGAGTATGGCTTCTGAATTTTTTTTTCTTTCTCCTTTTTTTTTTTTCCTGGCAAAAGGGGGGGGGGGGCGTGCGCCCCCACACCCCCCCCTGGATCCGCGCCTAGCAGCAGTCCATTTCCTCTACAATATTTTTCAGTTTGCCAACCCTGCTGTAAATTTGAATTTAAATACACGTATCAGACAACAACACTCATCACTGTATTTTGAATGTAGGCCTACAGTACATATTTTATAACAACACTTTGTAAATTGTATGGATCTTTAGTTCCTTACGGTCATTAGATTATTCTGCAGTTTATGTTAATAGACAAACACCATTTGTCCACAGAGCTAAGAAGGCCTCTTATTTTAAACCCCTAACTATTAGAAACCAGCCCAACTTCACATTGCTGTTCACAGAGATGAGATTGTATGAAAATGACAAATCCTGAAAATTGGATAACAATTTCCTCTTGGTGTAGAAATCAAGCTCCTTGAATCTACAGAATGTTACCAGTACTTGTTAGAGTGGGTTATACAGCCTTCCTACATCATTTCAAATACATATCTGAAGGTCTGGGCCCAATTCCACAGAGCTGCATAAGCAGCAAATGGTGCTTAACAATGTTCTGCTAAAAAGCAAAAATCAGCAGGATGCCAGTCACAGATGATGCATGTGGAATGGTATTTTGGCTTGAAACCTTATTGTGGTAAGCATAATTTTGTTGTGCTTATAGCTACTTTTGTGCTTAAGAAGCGTTATAAAATTGGGCCCTGGTCATAACGAGGGCCAACTTTTTGATTCTGTGATGGCAAGTTTGCCTCTTTCAAGAAAATATGATGGTGCAGGGTGATCAGAGAAAAAACCTGAAATCAGGAACTATCCAAACAAATCACATGCCTGTGTTAAGCATAAAACAAATGTAAATGTACCTGGGGGGAGTCACAAGTTCACTGGATATTTGGACAGGTGCAGGGCCATGTCACATGAGGCAATTTACAGGCCAAGAAGAACAGGCATTCACATTTCAATTTTCATGAGTATTGTAAGACATTCTCTGAAAAACACCTCCAGTGCTACTAAAGTGTTCCTTTTGCAAGCAGTGCAGTTGGTTGCCTGCAAGTTGGCTGTAAACTTTGCCCATTTGTGACCTGGGCCCAATTTCATAGAGCTGCTTAAGCAGAAAATACTGCTTAAAATTCTTTGGCTCAGCAGAAATGAGCAGGATACCAGTCACAAATGGTGCATGTGACATGGTATTTTGGCTGGTAATCTTATTCTGGTAAGCGTAATTATGTTGTGCTTAGCTACTTTTTGTGTCTAAGCAGCTTTATGAAACTGGGCCCAGGCCCTTAGAAGCCATTCATGGTTTGCTGGCAATGCATATTATTGCATTATCTTTTTTTAATAAGAAAAGTCGACTTTGTAAAAACAAATTGTTACGCAACACAACTCTGATATCAAGGATGCAAATAAACTCCCATTGGGATTTTTTTAATAATCCATCTCAAGAATCTCTAAATTTATCAGTTAAAAAATTCAAGTATTTAATTTTAAAGACTCAACACTTCTTCATCAGGATCACCACTATTTTTCCTGTTTTTTCCCCCACTGTACAAAATCAAGAGTAACAGAACTAGGGTCCCTGAGTTCCATGATTGTGTAAAATGGTACGCACTTGATGACAAATGAAAATATAGAACCAGACTAGTAACTGAAACCAGTCCGTCTGTATGATTCTGCGAGAACGAAGCAAGCAGTGGCAAATTACAGCAGCTTTATTTTGATTTAAAAAAAAGAAAAGATTAGTGCTATTTCACAGCAGTTGCTCAAATATTTCTCACACATGGACCTATAACTGAAATCCCATTTCGGCAAAAACGTGAAACGAAGAATAAAAGCTCACACAAATATCTCGGCTTCACTCATTCTCAACGTTCCATTACCAAGCACCCGCATCACTTTTTTCCTTGCATATCATTTTTTTTAAAGATTGATTCATTTAAAAAGCAAACATCAATATTTAATTTAAACATGACGACTCTCTCAATCACTTTTGAAGATCTAAGTAAAAGACAAAAAACCCAAAACAAACTAGCACAATACATTTTCATCAATGATTTCAACAGAGGTTCTAGTGGAACAGTCATCTATCCTCAGGCTGTGTGTCCAAGTCACCTTAAAATAAGGTTCACAGTATCGAGCCCTTAACTTACAGGCAAATGATTTGTAATGTAAACACACTGATTACATACATGTACATGTGCCAATCTAACAACATACTAGCTATAACTGTTGGTTCACCTACAAAATCATGGGAAATAATGGATAGTCCCTCCCTGCATATTACCCTTTTTTGTAAACCAAGGTTGCGAAGATTGAGAAAAATGCAGAACTCAGCAATGACAATCCCACTAAATCTCACTGAGCCCCCATGCAACTGGCCCCCGGTCAATGTTGGTTCCCATTGCGCAGTCCTTCGCTCCAGCTTGAGGTAAGAAGACTGATTCGGGGGGGGGGGGGGGGAGCAGGGGGACGGGGAGGGTATGTTTATTGTCAAGTGTCCCAACCATTTTGACCGGGATTGTATAAACAATGCCTAGGGGAAGGGGTGGCCCAACAACTTTACAACAGTATGGCACGCACAGTAGATACCAAAACTGTACTGAATTCATCTCCTATGAAGACATCTAGCTATGAGAAGAAATGATTACATGTACTCTACTCGGTGTGTACGTACACGTTTAAGGTCATAGATTGGATTAAACCTGGGGGAGTGGGCACCTTCTAACTGACCACTGCTACAATGTACACCACTACAAACAATGTCACTGTTACAAACAAATCTTCCGAACAAGTGGATACAAAAATGGAATGACAGAATTTCACTCTTAAAAAACAAAACAATAATAAACAAAAAGAAGAAAAAATAATAATATTTAAAAAAATGAAGAAAAACAAAAACTATCAAAAAATCTTTCCTCGATTTCTAACACGACATTTCAAAAAAAAAAACGAGTTTGCTAAACTATTAAAGCAAAATGCAAATTAACTGCCCTACCTACATTGGATCTGAATATGGTTTTACATATTATTGATCTCAGAAAATGAGTAATACAATTTTGTCTTCATTTATTTCATTTTTTTGGTGGTTTTAACATGGTGAAGAATACAATATTGGAAGTATCCTTGGTTTCCCTATTTAATACCCTATTCACAACACTCATCTAAAACAAGGCAATTACCATTAGAGTAATGCAGAAAAAGATTGAGGATTTAATGTCTAAAATATTTACAATTTTCTAAAATGAAAAATATCACTGTGTTTTTTGCACCACTATTCCAACTTAACCCAATGTTACGATAGTAGCCTTAAATCACATTCCCAAGAAATAATTTTTTTTATCAAGTATAAAAAAAAATCCACCAGTATAGCAGACCGACTGGAAAGGTTTGCTTTGATCCAATGGCTTCTACTGAGAGGTACCCCCACTGGCCCCTGAGCCCTGACCGTAGCCTCCGTAGTTGCCATACTGCTGGGCATACTGGGCGTACTGCTGGGCGTATTGAGGGTTATTCTGGTAGTATTGTTGGTACTGCTGGTACTGCTGTGCATACTGTTGATACTGCTGGTTGGTGTATCCCTGTTGACCCGTTGTGGACGCCACCTGACCGGTACTACCAGTGTTGGTGCTGGAGCCATAGCCGGAGCCGGAGCCAGAGCCATACCCAGAGGTAGCAGAGGTGCTGCTGCCGTAGTTTCCGCCAGTGTTGCTGCTGCCACCACCACCACCACCACCACCACCACTGCTGTAGCTGCTCGCCCCACTGCTGCTTCCATAACCACCGCCTCCCTGGCTACTGTAGCCACCAGAACTACCATAACTCCCCTGAAAACAATATATTAATGACAAGTGAGCAGACGTGTAACTTTGTTTTTGCGAAATGAGAGGGAACTTCCCAGCACACACAACATTGTACAGTGTTCTTCAGTTTACTAAATATGGCACTAAACAAGAAGAGACAAAATAGAAGAAATGAGCTGCTCAGCTGAGAAGTTGCATGCCTAGTTAGACATACAATACAGACAACACATGTCTATTCATCAAAAAGTTAACTTTGAACCAGTCCACCCTGGAAGACGTTTAAGCACCCACATCTTTTTTGGGCACGGACTGCGACTTTAACCGAAGAACAACCCACGTGCAAGTACACAATGCATTATCAGAGAACTAGTTTCATTATGCACATGGGAAATAGCAATCTAATACACTGAAGAGTAGAGACAAGAGTTTCCTACCTGTCTGTTATATGAGGATCCCTGGTCTCGTCTGTTGTTACTACTGCCGTAGTTGCTACCACCACCACCACCACCACTTCCGTAACTACTCCCGCCACGGTTGCCGTAGCTGCTAGAATCCCGGCTGCCATAACTGCTGCCGCTGTCCCTGCTGCCGTAGCTACTGCCACCACTGTGACCGCCACTATGCCCTGAGCTTCTATTGTCTCTGTAGCCACCACTGCCTCCGTAGTTACCACCACTGCCTCCGTAGTTACCACCACTGCCTCCGTAGTTACCTCCACGGTAACCACCGCCGCTGCCGCCACCACCGTAACCGCCACTGCCGTATCCTCCACCACCGTAACCTGTGGAGAGAGAAAGATTTGTAGCACTGATTTTTCATTCATCAATGCACTATTAACCTTTTCAACAAATAAAACGGACACCTGCAACAAATATTTGACGATATGAATAACACATTTCCCAATTTGGAAATTTGAATGGTTAAACACCATTTCATGTGAAACTTTTGGGAAAGTGTTAGGGCCATGACTAAAAAACATCAATTAAAAAGTGTATTGCCTGCTACTGACCTCCACGGTTTTGTCTCTGATCCCTGTATCCACCTCGGTAGCCACCACGGTCATTTCCACGATCATAACCACCTCGATTGTATCCACGATTGTAGCCTCCGCCGCCACCACCACCACGGTTGAACCCTCCTCCTCGGTTGAACCCACCGCCACCTCCTCGGTTGAACCCACCACCGCCACCGCCACGACGGTCACGGTCATCGCGGAATCGCTTTGGAGCTGATCCAACGGCATCACGTCCCTCCTTGATGTACTTGTCTACCAGGGGCTTGGACTCCTCTCTGCTCAGCTCCACAAAGATGACCTCTTCAAAGAGTTGACCTTCTACTGGCAGCTCAAAATTGGCTGGATAAAGAGAGCGACGAAAATCGACCAGCATTAGAAAGAATAGTGGTGCATGTTTTGGTGGGCAATCCCTACAACTATACCCCTAGAGGGCGTTTCCCTGAAGCTGCACCTACAGCTATGAGATTGTCTCACTGCCTGTGTGGAGTCTGCGATGTTGATCCTACCTTTCATTTCCAACACTGCATGTTCGGGCACGTCCTTGCCTTCCTCCTTTGAACGTTTTTCAATTCGCTTCTGAAATTCCTCATCTGTGGGTACTACTACGATTGCTTTTCCGGTGAAACCCTCAAAAGGTCGCATTTTTCGTCTTCTTGCAGAGGGATACACATTTGTCTGACGTCGGGTAATAAATGGAGAAAGGATTAAAGTTCTCAATAAAAAGGGACAAGATTGGCCGGCTTGGTTACTCTCTGCAACGAGGAATTCCACAACATGGATTATAACATCAGTAAAGTAAAGCTCATGTGTACTAGTTCCATCCCATGCCCCCTGTCTCTCTACCCCTACTAGCCACCTACTTTACGGAACTCACCTTTCGCTGAAAGAAAATGACAAATTCATATTGGGTTAGTTCACTGCCATTAACACTACTTGGAACTTTACTCTTTCAGTTTATCACAAATGTTTCTCAAACTAACACATACAATAAGTTACAGAAATACCGAGCCACCTACTCAAACGGTGTCCATAACGTAGTGACATTTCTACTTCAGGCCATTTAAGATCTGATAATCTAATAATCAAACAATTCCCTACAAACTGTGTCAAACTTAAGGCTAAATAATTTCTTACAAGTTTGTCCTATTTTCCTCATGTTACTTCATTAAAAGACTCTTTGTCTACAAGCAAAGATCAGAGATGTTGTGTGGGCATTCTAAGTGTCAACATCTATATGAAACTGTGCTTCAAAACAACTACATATTATTGTTTCCAATGCAGTATTTGTTTCAAACTGTACAGAATTGTACACTTGACTAGTTTATCGCTTTGGGGGTGGTTAACTTTCTTCGGCAGGACTTCTTAAATGATCTCACCGTCTAAGTCAGGCATGATATTTGGTCCTTGGAAAAAAAAGTAGGAACAGTTTATCAGGTACAAGGGCTTACCTACATGTACACATGGCATAGACTCTAATAGACTTTTCAGGGCTTATTAATAACAGTTTCTCTGATTTTTCCCAGAGGGAAAAAATAAATAAATCGGAAACCAGACTAAAGTAGGAAGAATATCATGCCTGCTATGTATTTCCTCGCAAGGTTCACTTCATCTTCTTAAAACATTTAGGAAAGCTATTATGTCACTGTGTTAACTATATACAATTACACAAATACTGTACATTATTCCATCTTAACATAAAAGGCACTACTGGGGATTTTTTCTTTTTTTTGTGTACAAAAACCTTGATGACCGCTTCTGTGAAACAACTTACTGAAAATAAAAAACAAAATAAAAACAAGTTCCTGGAAGTTGTGTCAAATAAAGCAAGTTTGCATCACCAAACTATAAAGATATTAAACTACATTTTAACTTTCAAACTTAAAGCTAAAAATAAGGTGAATACAAAAAAGAAATAATAACAATTAGTTGAGAAGAGTGGAAGAGTTTGAGAGTGGCGTTACTAACCTGATCCAAGATGAAGTTGCGCTTCTTACGAGAAGCCATGTCAAAGAACCGGTTCAGACATTTGGTTGCCTTGTCCATCAAGGTATCCCAGCGGCCACTGTAGTTGCGCTTTCGAGGGAGTCCCATAACCTACAGATTTGTGGGGTTGAGGTTGTTATTATTCAAGCCATAAAACCTTGTGCAATGCCAGAGAAGTGCATCACACAGCTACTAAAGAAACCAACCTGGGAGAAAGAATACGATTAGATCCCTGCTACGAATGACTAAGAAAGACGATCTGAAAGTCACAAAGACTCACTGTGTTTCGAAGCCTATGTCGGTTTATCCCCCGGGTCATCTTCGTTTCTACTTACAAATGTTTAACTCTGTGTTGTGACTGTTAATCTGTGATGTTATCGCTGGGCTATCTCTTTAGAGTATCATCCTCAGGGAGGTTTTATCATTGGTGTTCAGCATCAAGCATCTGTGTGGATAAAGGCTGAGTAGCCTGTACATTATGTCACAAACTATAAATAGAATCTCATCTCATCTCAATGTTCCCTTGGAAATGTCCGATCCTACAAAAACTCAGGAAGTCTATTAAGGCCATTCCAGGAAGCCTGATGTACGACTGCATAGCTTACTTTCAAGGCAGCAATTCACAAAATGCCGATTTCCAGGATTTTAATTTTAGTTAAAAGAAAAACGAAAAATACCTTAGGCCTGCATTACATAAAAACACTCATAACAGTATCTTAAACAATTAACAAGTCCAACTGAAAATGCCTGCATTCAAGTTACATTTGATTCTACTAATGCTTAAATCCTACAGCTCAACAGCTGACAATAACTGATCAATGATTCTCTAATTATTCAAGAAAAAAACTAAATATATATTTTTATGAAGTCAATGTATGCAAATGCCTATAACAAAGATGTTTTTCTGAAACAGGCTTCAAGACAAATACCTCATGAAGACCCCTTAAACATTAGCTATGTGCTGCACAGATAAACTATAAATAGAACTGTAAATAATCCTTCCAATATACATGTAGATGCTATATTATATTCGGTGGCAAATACTGGACAACTCCTTTCAAATTTTTCAACTTGTCATCAACTGCACAACCTCATGTCAATTCAGTGTTAATACAAAAGATGATAAGAATAGCAGCGCAATGCTTTCTTCACAATCCAAACTTTTTCCTGAAACATAAACCTCTGCATCTGACAGCCAAGTAATATCGAGTACAGAGATAGAAACTGCAGTGGGTTGCTCTATGAGTAAAGCCAAAGCATAGCTGTTATTAACAGTGAGAACTGCTTACTTCCAACAGAAGACGTAAGTTTTCAGCATAGTATGTTGCAATCTCCAAAGGATCAAATTTTGTGCTTTCAGAATTGCTTAACTTTTATTTGAAAGATCTTTTCTTGAACTGATCGAGAGAAATTTGACGTTCTGTAAGATAAGGACAGATGTCCACTTAAAAAAACTGTCATACCTTGACCTTTTTATATTGTATTCATAAGCTACACACAGACTTTCAATCAAAGTTTATTCAATGTATTCTACTGCACTTAAAGAGTTTGAGATGTTCACAACCGGTGAAGTGTTGGCTCAAAACAATTCACATTGTGCAGGGATTATTTCATGACGAGGTGATCACTTGCATAGCACAATTGCACAAGTTGGTGATCTGTGACACACCAAAATGTATCTGGCACACACTAATATTATACAATTACAAAACTCAATATCTATAAACAAAGGGAAACCCCACGACACGACTACAAAAATTCTCCCAGTCCCTAAAACTAAACTTCAAAATTAAACTTGATTTAGACTAATTTCTATATCGGCATTCAGTGAGTTGTGTGTGTAAGCTACACTTGTCATACACAGGTAAATTAGGCCTTTCAGCGGGGGTACGTGTTGGATGAGCATTCTATGTTACCTTCATCTTATCCATGATAAGGTTGGTGCCTAGGATGTAGTACCTCTTCTCAGGGTGTTCTTTGCAGTACTTCTCTACCCACGTGGTCTTACCAGCTCCTGGTAAGCCGACCATCATCAAGATCTGAAATCAAGTTTAAACAGGAAGATTACGAACAAAACCAAGCAGGCCTGGAATTTCATCTTCGAGAGGGCAAGGCCATTTTCATTTTGTAAAGGGCACTTCCATTGGAAAGTCTATGGACAATTTTTGAGGGGGCACCAAGGCCTAGACCAGGGCGACTACGACCATGGCCTCCGTGTAATAGACTGTGCAAGTCTCGCGCGTAGCGGAACGAGAAAACACGTCAAACGAAGAACATTTTTTCTGTGAAATCAAATCTTTGTTTTAAATTATGTCTAATGACAAAATCTGAACAACAAAAATACTCATTACATGTTTATGAAATCAGTTTTAGTTTTTATAATAAATACACAAATAATGTGTTAATTATTATTGAAGCAAAATTAAAACTCTGGGACATGGATGCTTTTTTGATCTTAACTTTTCATAAACCACTTACGTGGATTCGCGATGGTCACACGGGCAGTAAATTAACGATTGTCGCAGTTTTTAGAGGACGCTGACGTTTCAACAACCATAGATCACAATGAGTATGCTTCGCTTTGCAATTACAGCATCTGGCGATTATCATCGCGCATCCAAAAAAGCGTCTACATAAGTTTTGTGATCAGAGGTGAGCAATTCTTATTTTTTTGCAGCAACCAGAAGCTGAGGTCAAGTTTAATTCTCGGGTTTTCTTCGTTCTATTGTTGAATTGATTTTACTTTCATATTTTTTATTACTAAGTATATTACATTCCCAACAACATATATATTTTTCATGGTCATAAACCATGTTAAACTAAAATAATTGACAAAACAAAATCTTGCCCACGTAAATCTCCATATGGTTGGGACCACAATGGTCCCGGAAGTTCAAATATGCGCGAGACTTGCACAGTCTATTCCAGGCCTGACCATGCCTTCCTTGAGGCAAATGACCTGGCTAGCACACCACACACTTTCAAAGGCTTCAAATATTTGCAAAATCAAATTCAATCTGGGCTCTACAATACAACAGACGACAGACAATTCAAATGGGTGGTTTCTTACCTCACAGTCTTTCTTAGTGGCTGGGGGAAGAGGCCCACGGACTCTAACTTCTTCAGGTACTGCACCGATCAGTGTGAAGCCTTCTTGCACAGGGAAGAACGGCTCTTCCTGTAAGATGCACAGCACAAAACAATTAGATTTTAAAAATCGTACACCACCATACTAAATAATATTCTATCGCCGGAAGACCACAATAAATTTCTTTTCAATGAACATTACATCATCAGGCGTGACATATTGCCCTTGAATAAAAGTTGGAAACTTTTATGGAGTACAAGAGCTGACCTACATGTACATGGTATAGGCTTTTCAGGCTATTCTATAACAATTTTGCTGTTTTTTCCGAGGACACAAAAAATTGAATACCGATTAAAGTAGGAAGAATATCACGCCTGCTACAATAGCCCTTGGTGACCCAATAAGAATATTTTTTTAAAAAATCATTAAGAAAGAGATTGAGACAAAAGAGAAAAACATCATGTAAATGCATAGCTTGGTTTTTTGTGTTTTTTTTACTGGACTCTACTGCTGGGCTCATTTGGTTTTGATGCAGATGTGAAACTAAAGATTAACTGTTACCTTCTGACCAAAGTTAACTGAAATAGATGTGTTCTTCAGCAGCACATGGGGGAACAGTGCTTTACCCTCCAGATCATCATCAATGGTAAAGGCCACACCAAGATCCACGCCATTCTTGCTGAACGAGATCGTGGGTTTCTCTCCTTCAAAATCCTGGTTTGAGAAACGGAATAAGACAGAAGTCAATGCCGAGTCATCCAGGACTCGAATTTTGGAGGGGGGGGGGGGCGGGGAATCCACAAGACTGCAGGGATTGTAGCTCAAAACTTTGACTGAACCACAAATAATTTTTACCAAAACAAAATCAATTAAGAAAAAAATGGTCCACACAGCTTGACAAATAAACTGTTTTTATTTGAACAAGCACTAAGGAAAGATTTATCTCATTCTAATGGTAAGTATACTTTAATACACAACAGAATTGAAAAATTATTAGCAGATTCAAAGTCAACATTTGAACAACACTTTTGTTTTTGAAGATTTATTGAATTAAAAAACACAAGACTGCCGCTATTGTCTGGCCTGACACTAAAATGGGTTTCGGCCTGCCATCCAGAGTAAAATTGAGCCCTGCATGCTGTGGTAACCAGTACATAAAGCGCGATCAACACAAAGTACAAACAAAGTAACAGGATTACTGGATGAGCTCCGAGTTGGCTAACAAGATAATTTAAATATGATTGACCTATGTCAATCCTCTAAAACCTAATCTCCTGGGCCCAGTTATAGAGCTACTTAAGCATACAAAATGGCTAAGCACAACAAAATTATGCTTACCAGAATAAGGTTGCCAGCCAAAATAACATGTCACATGTACAATCTGTGACTGGTATCCTGCTTATTTTTGCTTAGCAAAAAGTTGTTAAACACAACTTTCTGCTGAAGCAGCTCTATGAAATTGGGCCCTGATTGTTGACCCAGTACAAATAATAATGCTATGTCTTGATTTAAAAAATAAAACAAAAATTCCTTACCAAGTACGAGCCGATCACATCTCCAGCTTCGAACTTTTCGCCAAAATCACTGAATTTGCACTGAACAGAAATCTTGGCAGTTCCTCCATATCCATAAGAGAAGGCCTCCTCACCTTTAACAGAACATGGAACAGCGTTGGTGATTTTAAGAAAAGGAAACATAACTCTAAAACTGAAAAAGCTTGGTCTAAAAAACGTACTTGGTATAAATATTGTTCTGGTATTATTTGCCCTTTGTTATATTTCATTCAGAAATGACCTCATCTAAAAACAAAGATTGCGGAGGAATCTAATGGTACTAATGAACAAATATCGCCACTTACGACATGAACTGACACACACGTACATACTAGTAAAACCAGAAATCAAAGAAAACAGCGTCTAAAGTTGAATGCTTTTAAAAAATCAATGTCCTTAAAAATGTCAGAGTGTTTTCAATAAGTTTAAATAAAGTGGACATATGATGCTTTGAACTTGATTAAATTTGAATGTTTTGCATCTGGATGTAAGTTAATCAGCAATCAAGTCAGAAAGGTGTGTTTCAGTTTGTGAAAAAACACCCTACAACATTCAGACAGTTTCCGTTTTCACAAATTGACACATTCCAATGTATTACAAAATTATGTGTGTGTCACTTCGTGAAAACAGAGGTCAGCACGTGCATGCCACACACAAGGTTTGTGTCAATTCAAGAAAATATTTTTGTTCACTTCTGAGCATAGTGCGCGCCATGCATTACAAGGGTACATGGAACTTGTGTCAGTTTCTGAAAACAAAAATTGTCACTTTTGTGCGAAGGTTGCAATGCATAATTATCGTCATTAAAAAAGTAAAGCTCTTGAAGCTTTGAAACTTCATGACTTTGTAGGAAATGACAAATATTTTATAAACATGTAAAAAATGAAAACTAATAAAAAAGTGTTTTTGTATGGAAGGGTGTCAGTTCGTGGCATCAGTGACGATGTTATGTCTACTTGCTGGTGTAACTTCTGAGAATAAAAAGTTTTAGTCAAACTTACCTAATTGAAGAGAGGTGTCTTCTGTAGACCAACCAACTCGAACAACATTTTTAGTTTCTTCAGCTGGAAGCTGGTTCACCTCAAGATGTTTTTCCATCTACAATAACGGCAACAAGTAAAAATGAAGTCAGCATTTATTATTCCGTAAAGAGTGTTTGGTCCTCCAACATGAACAACACAATTTACTTATTAAGTTTCGTTTCAAAAAAACTAAAGTACGATAGAAAAATTTAAGTTGATTTGAATTTTCACATTTACAGAGCAGATGATGTAATTGCTTAATGCAGCACCATTTTAATATTATTATTTATTATGCCAAAACACAATGTGTAGAAGGAACAAAAGTTCAAAGTAAACTAGATAAAATAAAGCAATAAAGTAAAGACAAAACAACTCTGTCAAACTTGCAGGTCTGTTAACAGTTTTTAAATCCTGAATGCAGAGAGAACCATTGATGCAGACAATGGGATTTTATTGTAAAACGGAGGGTACAATAGCTGTGCAACCTGGGCATTCAATACCTGGGTCGTCAAAGAAACTAGAATGATTTAGATTTCCTGTTTGAAAGTCTGAAAAGGATCATCATGTACCTTGACTTCAAAGCCCACTTTCCCCTTGGAAGCACCATGTGTTCCTTTGACTCCTCCCCACAAGAAAGCAAAGCCATCCATAGTGAGAGGCTGAGCTGATGTGCCGTCTTTGCTCACTTTAACGTTCAAATCAGAGATATCTGTGCAAAAACAATAACGCAAACAGAGTTAGAAATAGACTTCAGATCAGATTTCAATTCACAAAAATCACAACGATAAAAGCATTTAGAATGCCCCAGATTGCACAATTTTAAAATCAAAGATAAACACCAAGTACAAAACATTCTGAGGACCTCGTTTCAATTCAGCTTGCTCAGGCCAAACTACCAAAATTTGGTTCAAGAATGCCCCCCAGTTTTGAAAAATCCTGGGGAAAGAATCCTGAAATGTAAAGGCTTTTATGATGCTATTGAACCTAGCAACCCCCCCCCAAAAAAAAAAACAAATAAATATATATATATATATCAAGAATCAAGATCCAATTGGAAAGTTTAAACAAAGTCCAAGCAAACCAAATTGGAAAGGACAACACTTACCAATCCCATCAGTGTCTAAACAATTTTTTGTAAAGGTTATTATTCTGATGTCTAATAGCAAAATCCTATAAATTAATCCCTTAAATGATAAGAAAAAACACAGTAAACTGGAACCAAATCATAGTTTGAAACTGTTTCTTACATTTGCTGAGTACGCATGTCGTCTCTGGAATATCGTCATCCTCTTCCATCACTGCTGGGGAAGGGCTCCTAAAAATAAACAAGAAATCAAATGAGGGATTTACACAGGTTGTTTTTGTCATCAGTTGTAAAAGAGAAGCCGGTGTGCATAGTTTCAAACTGTATAGATTAACAAACAAACAAAATTCTTATTTTTTGGGTCATCATAGGTTCAAATTGACTACCTTCAAAATGGTTCATTATTTTTTATCTTGACATTTAGGAACTTGATCCTTAAAAAGATACATGTAGAATCACATTCGTAGCATCAAGTATGCCAACTTTGAGAAGAGCTGGAAAGCAAATAAATAGCATTACACCCCAACTTTTCAACATTTTGTAGAAAAGTTCATCTTAAGTTCATCAACTCCACAAGATCAAATTCAAGGTCAAAAGGTCATCAACTTTGAAATTGCCCCAGCGTAAAAAATAATGGCAAACTTTGATTCCTCATGAAATTTCGTTTCCATTGATACCATTATCAACAAATCTGTCCCACCTGTTAAGGAGATATGGTGTCTTTGAAATTGACGACCACGCCCAATTACGACCAAAATAACAACAACAAATGGTGAGCCGCGAAACTGTCGGTCTGATGCGGCTAAAACATGATAATTTGCCTCTACCAGCATCAAATTTGTTCCACTTTCAAACAAACAACAGAAAAAAGCACTCACTGCGATACAAGAAGTGAATTTCAAAAATAGCCAAAGACAGCAATCATGACAGCAAACATTAAGCACTGTACAGACGTGTATTTGTTGTACTTTTATTTGTGTACAAAACTTACCGCCAACCCTCAGTCAGCCCCATGCCAGCCAACCTTGAATTTAATCCACCACATACATCAGAACGACCAAACATAGTTTGAATGCAGCGAGTAACTTGCCCAACACAAACAATACTGGTATCCCAACAGTGGTTGTGTGTGTAATGTTGAATCAGTTCCAAAATAATTCAAGTGTGACGGAAGTGAACTGGCACCCTGACTTTGTGCATGTACAGTATAGTATTGGTTCAGCTCAAAGTCTGGAAGTGAGTAATAACTATGGGCCACGGTTACTTTGGAGTGGTGCCAAAGGGGAAATCCCTTTCTAGGAAAGACACTCTGCAAACTCCTTCCCATTAGTTTAACAAATGCAGCTTTAGTATTTGGGATCAAGGTTGTCGCTACATTCAATTTGTCTTTACATTATTTTTGAAACAAGCAGCACATGAAAGAAGATTCTTGAAATACTAAAAAATAGTGGTATGGAGTGGGTGGAAGAATAACATTGTATGGAAAGTTCCATGAGGTTGGTTTTTAGTTAGAGATCACAATAATTACTTTAATTATTGAACGGCATAGCAACCATGAAAGTTGTCCAGTATGATATGTTTTTGGAGGTGGACTCTATCATGATCTGGGTAAAAAACCCAAAGAGGATTGGTGGCAGTAATTCAGCTTGTTTTAACCATTCTTTCCATACCTTATTTTCTCACATATGTATAGTGGGGATAATCAGATATCATTAAATTGAAATCATCTAAATGTTAATCATCCACTTGTTCTTAGTGTCATGGTAAACTTGATTCTCACAAGTATTACTTTAAACCCCATTTTGGAAATAGTTTCTTTTGACAGAAACAACTTTGGAATTTGTTTTTTTTATAGTTTTAACTTAAGAAATTGTGAAAATGTTGAGTCAAGAAATTAGTCATTATTTAAATCTTTTCCCAATGGCCGTTGTGCCCTTTTTGCACCGTAAAAGGGCTGCAAATCAAAGGGAAAAAAAATGATTGTAAGGCTTCGAAATAACCCGTTGCCCCAGCACTATTCAGTATTAATAAGCGCCTGGTCCCCAATAAAAAGCCCAGGGCCCTCTATTTCTACAACGTTTCCAGCGCTAAAAAGAACCACACAGCCCATTTTTGCCTTAGCATTAATTATTTAACTTAATATGTAGTGTTTTTAAAGAAAATCTACCTGTAAACTAAAGATATCCAGCTCGTTTTCTGTCTAACGGAAAGCCCCACTACTCTAGTATACATCGTCATAAGTTAGCCCACTTGTGCTCACAACTTGGTGAGTTAGATAAAACACAGGTCGGTCTCCGTGATACACTACATGTACATAAGGCCATTCCAATTTTATTTGTTGGTTTACAGATTTTTAGGTGCTGAAAAAAGGTTGTCAGACAGGAAAAAAATAAAAATAAAAATGATGATAAGTGTTATCTAAATATGTCGCGTCGGCCGACAATCATAAGATCTGCTTAGGGATGTGCCTCTGTCTCGCAATTCGGTTTAAGTTCTAATAAGCCTATTAATTAAAGTATTTTGCATCTTTCAAATTGTTTAATACCATAATTAATTTTTCTTTTTTAATATTTTAATTATTGTTTCCGCGAATTGGAAATAAATCTAATGAATGACGGGATGAATCAGAGTAAACTTTTTGCAAGATTTATTTATTATTCTGCCACTGAACACATGATGAATGAATCTACAAAAAAAAGGTGCTTTTGGGTTGTGAGCAAATTTTATCTTATATCGGGTCAAACAAAGAAAAATTCCAAATTATTAAAAATTTACCCAGTCAATTTTCCTTGTGGTTAAAACTCTGGACTACCTACCAAAATTCATGAAATGAAAATAAATGGTTCTGGACTGTATTCTGTATATTATTAAGAACAAAAATGAACTTAATGAAATGAAGTTACCTACTGGAGTACTGCTTACTTTTAAAATGCTTTACGAGCATACTATGATACTGGACATAACAACACTTTTTTTTTTTGGACAAATATCTGGCGTATGTAGTTATTACAGGAGATATTGCCGCTTAAATGGTGGTACGTTGTGTGTCAGATACATTTCTAAAAAATACAAAATAAATCGGCTAAAAATCTGAACCGATGTCTAGCAAATTTTTGTTGTGCGTCTATCCTCGTGGAGCGTATTCATAGGATTTGCACAATCTGCAGATTGCGCTGTGAAGATTTAGCAGTAATCAATCACAAATTGTGCGCAATAGACAGATTGTGCAAATCCCAAGAATGCGCTCCACGAGGATCAACGCACAATTAATTCGCTGGACATCGGGTTTAGATTTTTAGCCGGAAATTTCTATTTTGTTTTGAGAAATGTATCTGACACAACGTACCCCCATATTGAGTGACAACATCTCCTGTGTATCTCAGGTGAGTTTCAAATATTTTGTAGAGGTCTTTGATGGTTTTTTGAGAAATTCTTTGTCACTCATCTGGTAATTTCCACCCGAAATATCCATTCCAAAGGCTAGGCAGTCATCATCATCATGATGTTGATAGTATAAAACATTGTGAGAAACGACTCCCTCTGAAGTAACGTAGTTTTTGAGAAAGAGGTAATTTCTCACTAAAATAATAAAAACTTCTTGCAAGAAGTTTTTATTATTCTATCTGAAAGCACACAAATTTGTGTTTTTTCTTTCATCATTTTCTTGCAACTTCAATGACCAATTGAGCCCAAATTTTCACAGGCTTGTTATTTTATGCATATGTTGGGATACACCAAGTGAGAACACTGGTCTTTGACAATTTCCAAACGTGTACGATGCCTTTAAGTGGTGGTTAAGTGCATCTGTTTGCGGTGCCAAATGTGAGATTGATCTTTATTATTTATGAAGAAATTCCAGGCCTGACACAGTGCAATGTAGTGGTATGTTGGCAACTAGAATAACAAAAACAAATTCTCTCTGATACACGAACACCTTATCTATTAAGCAGGCATGCAACTGATGTTTGTCATAAAAGGAGGAAAGTGCAAGTCACAGTAAGGCTTAGTACTGCGTTTTTTTAATGTTCAATGGAACAGCTGACAAACCAAAAATGAGGAAATCATTCAATCAGCTTCAAGTTGTGTGCCTGCATTAATAAAGGCTTTACTTAAGCAAGTTAAATAGTTACTAGCCCACTCAAATCAATTTCATCAACAACATTTCTGTAGCCAGACATTTTTTCCTATTTTGGTGAGTTTTTGTTTCCACATACCTCCTCCTAGGTGAGCGGTCTCGGTGGCGATCATGGCGTCCTCTATCTCGGTTGTGGTCATGGTCACGTTCTCGCTTTCTGTCACGAGAATCCTTCTCTTTTTCTTGCTCTTCAGTTTTCGCAGGGCCCTCTTTTTTCTCTAAAAGAATTAATGAAATAAACAGTATATAAATACAATATACCTTTTGCTTTATTTCTGATCGCAAAGTAAGGTTTCCTGGATTTGCAAATAAATTAAAGAATAGAAACTCAAAGAATTTTTTCCAGTGAGTCTCTTTCAGCTTCCTTCAAAGGAATGGGAAAAGACAATGACTCCTCTAATATTAATACTTAGATCTTATCTGACTCTAAGACAATACCGAGCTGGTTTTATTCTCACATATTTCACGCTTTTAAATGTTTATAGATTAAAAACCTGTTAAGTACATGAAATATTTTGATTGTTTATTTGTTTATTTTTATTTATATATTTTTGTATTTAGTCTATTTGTTCTTAAGTAGGTTAAAGGATGACAGTAATTGTTTTGCTTTTGTTGCTAGGATTCTGCCTGTTCTTGTTTGTGTTGGCTGAATAATGAATAATGATAATAATAATACCTTCTTTCACTTCTGCTTCGACAATTGGCTGACTAGTTTCATCCTTAACATCTGGCTTGCTTTCCTCTGCTTCCATTTTGTCCTCAGCCTCAACGTCTTCCTGCTTAGCCGTTTCTTCTGGCTTGACCTCTGTCAGTGGTTCTTGCTGTTCCATTGATGGTGCTTCCTCCTGTTTCTCTGCAACTTGCTCTTGCTCCATGGGGGCTTCGGTCTCTTGTTCCATCTGCTCCTGGGGAGGTTCCTGCTCCTGAGGAGGTTCCGTCTCCTGAGCAATTTCTTCAGCTTCCTCCTCTTCCTGCTCTGGTTCAGCAGGTTCATCTCCTTCAGTAGGAGCAGCACTGTCCTCAGAGTCTTGTAACAAACTGTCTTCATCAATACCTTGTTCAATGTCTGGTTGAGCACCGCTCACATCCTCCTCGAGAGCCTCCTGTCCCGTCTCCACGCCATTGTCTTCAAATCCACCATCAAAATCTTCTTCCTCTTTCTCTTCGGGCGCTGGGGACACATCTGTGGAAGCATCATCTTCCTCTAAGAGAGCTTCCTCAAGTCGTTGCATTAGTATTGCCTTTACACCCTTGGTATCAAGGCCTCGCAGCTGCAGCTCACTCCTGAGCTCCGCAACTTTCATTTTCGATGGAGTGAGTTCACTCATCTTGGCGGATTGTGCAACTAATGCTAGCAATTTAATGTTCCTGCACAAAATAAAAATAAAAATGCAATGTACTTTGTTATAGAAAAATCTACACAAACTCTGCATTAAGCTGTAAGTTTGATGTAGACTAAGGCAATAACAGTTTGTGGCTGGCCACTGTTAATGGAAATTGCCTTCAGCTCATGTTTTTTTCGCCAAATTTTTCTTGACTTTCGGCGGACATCAGTACGACTGGAACAACTTCAAAATTTTCTAAATTTTTGCTGGCAGCCTAACGGCTGATGGAAATATCAACCGGGACTTTCCAGTGTGTAGTGTGCACAGGCATACCGACCCTGCTATGCTTTGTTTCACCAGTACAAAGAGGGACAATAGGTTCTGGAAAAATGCCATGTAAAATCCCTTTCCAGACATTTGTGCTGATGTTGTATGAATGAATGGACAGGCTACCACGTCATTATATTCGGCTCAATGGGAGGTCAAATCCTGGAGCTAATTATGAGCATCTTTTTTGTCTTTCCTTTGTCAAGTCATGGTTTCATTGTGGCAATGATATTTTCAAAGGAAAAAATCTCTCAAGAAGCTCAAAAAAGTTTCGAAAAATATTACCAGTAACGAGTGGTCACATAATTTTTTTCTTTCAGAATACAGACGTGAAGTGGATAACACTGATGGGTACACAAACACGAACGAACGGCATGTCGATCAATTGTTGTGTACATAGAGAGCAAGGCATGCAGTCCGGAAAAAATTGTGCGGCGAGAGCGATGTGTTTATGAGTATGAGGTTATAAGGTTGCATGAAATATAACCGGAACGGGGTTGGGATTAAACTCCACTGCACGTCTTCCAACTCTGGAAATTCGAGTTGTTTGTTTCCCCACTCGCTTACGTATTGTTGTATCGAATATGGAGGAGAGAGCTAGACTAAAGCCCTTTTCGAAAGTACATTTTCTGCATGGTCTCAGGCTTACATGTAGGCTCAATTAGCTATTTTGAAAACGTGTTGTTTTGGTACGGGACAGTATATACAGGCAGACAGAAGTCTAAGCCGGAACCCAAGTCACAGTCATGGTTTTGAAAAGGGCCTACAAATTCGTTAGTGAAACGTTACATGTTGCGGCACAGCGGCAGTGTGGTAGTAATGGATAGAGTCGGAGATGTTGATGAGAAATGGAATGGTATGAGAAAAGCAAACACTGGTATCCGCATGCAAAAAAGGAGTATTTAGTTTGGTTGATTTGCGTATTTGTTTTATCAATTGTGGTTGATTGAATGTTTGATTGATCGCTTAAAATTTATACCATTACGGTCCACACGTAACACAAAATTACAAGATACTCGGAGTGCGCCGAGAGTGCAATTTGAATTCATCGTTACAATCAAAATTGCACATTACTCGGAAACAATTAACTGAAAGAGAGGACTTTAATTTAATAGCTTTAAATGCGGCGCGGGTAGCGAGATCGCGTTTCGCATGAGTGTTGCCGCCGCGCAGGGAAGTAAAATGACTACACAAAACTCAATTTGCACTCTCGGCGCACTCCGAGTAAATCAGTCTGGTAACAGCTCAATTGTAGCAATCGATCGTATCGTTGTTGTCAGGGAACTCGACAAAACCTAGTTATCAAACCCAAACGTTAGTACTGGTAGGGACGCCGGCGCCAATCACAGTGACACGCGTACACATTAGAGTTTTACCGGGCCAAAAGCTCAACAGTGTCAATGTCCCATCTTCAAAAAATTATTTTAATGAAATGGACAAGAATAACAAAAAATTAATGAAAGGAAGCCAATAAGAACACTTTTCTCTAGTACTTGGTAAAATTTGAGATGAATTAGATTTTCAGTTTTGTGTTTATCTTACATTAAAATCCGTAAAATCCACTTTGTCTTAATATTTCGCCGCCCCCACGGCCCCCGTAACACGCACACATGGCGTCGGTCAGTTTCTCGTACTCTTTTTCCGAGCGGAGTGGAATTTTTCTGTGGCCTGTCGCTCACTTGAAATACGTCCAAAAATGACATACATACCCTCAAAATGAAGCTGAGATGTTGGGCTTTTTAATTATGCCCAAGACATATGTGCTTTAAATTGATCTTGAATAAATTACACAACATTTAAATGTATTACCGGCAATAACTAAACGATAGAAATTCTGCCCACGGTCACAACACATACCATTCGACAGCGCCATTTCTGATGCAGCAAATGCTGGCCGTGTCAAAGTTGAAGAACGAGGCGGTTTCTGAGGAGAGTGCCTTTTAATAGAGGGGTCGCTCAATATTCTGCTCCTACGGTATAAAGGTTGTGTACAGCGGTAGTTGTCTGGTTTTGACCTCTACTAAAGAGTGATGCATAAAGCGCACGACAGCGCAGTGTACAAGATGACGTCATTTGGACCGAAACCAGACTATTCTCTGGTGCGCAGTGATGGGCATGGGCGTGCATTGTTTACGTTGCTTCATTCAATCACAATAGGAGCTGAGTGGACTGAATGGACGAGATTAAGTATCCCCTTGACCTTATCAAATTTGTTTGCGGGAATTTCAAATTTGTTTTTTTTTTGTATTGATTTACTCTCTGTATCTATCGGTTTTTTAATCACTATTTGACATTTTATTGTTGATATTTTTCGTTATATTTTTCAATTTAACATACATACTTACTGCATGACTAACTGACTAACTGACTAACTGTGTTATTTTGCACTTTTTATTTTATCTTGGTTCTTTCAATTTCAAAGAAATATTTACTCTTTACTTTTTTCTTTTGAAACTTAGTTAACTGTGTTATTTTGCATTTTTATATTTAAATATTTAAAACAGACATTTTATTTAACCAGAAGGTTGCACATGTCCATCTGAAAGAGTCTTGGGGCATCCAGTCTTTCTTTTTGGACATGTTAAACTGGCAGGTACTACAGGTGTTCGCTTTACAATTAATTTGCATATTTAAATAGATAACAAATTCAGTTGAAGGAATTATTATTATTATTAATTTTTACTTATCCTCAAGGTTTATTGCTTTCTTTATTCCATGTCCAAAACTGAAGGTGATCAGATAATTACTTTTCGAGATACAGCTTTTTGAAGAAGAACAAACTTTCTATAGTATTATCACATTACAAAGTAATTTCTCGAAACCAGGAATTAGGACTAATTAGCATTTTTTCATAAAGAACAATAAAGAATAGAAAGTAAATTGGGTTTTCCTTGTCAAATAATCCTAGAGGTATCTTGCTTTTCTATTCTTTGTCCAAAAATTAACATGGTCAGATATATACTTTTTGAGATATGCTTTTCTGAAAACTCGCATTTATTCATTTTTCTTCATATTTAGGCGGTGCGTGGATTTTACACTTTGGATAGTTCCCTCGGGACTTTAGGTCCTTGCTTGAGCTCTGTTAATTCAAAATCCATGCAATCAAATTGTTTGATTTCTTCTATTCTCATAAAACTTTTTGCAAGGAACTAATATATTTAATTTCGTAGGAATTGAAAGCTTCATTTTTAAATTAGGTCTCCATTAAAATCGTCATTTGTTTATGTTTTTGTTTATGTTTGGCCCCTGAGGCATGAGATTGTTGCTATGACGACAATATCAATTTTAAACTTGACCTTAAATAATCACAACTTTTGAACCCCTTGACCGATTTACTTCAAACAACCACCAAACAGCACTGTTCGTTGAGCTCTTTCATTCTAGCTACATTTGAAAGAAAAAGAACAAATACAGTAATTCATTTAGACAACCCTAGTACTGGTGCTCGATCCCGTTCTAAAATAACGTTAAAAAAAAAAATGGGAGCGTAGTTTTGAGAACGTGTGTACGCCTTCGCAAAGAGCAAGAGGTCAACAAGATCGTTGAGATTTTTGCAAAAGGTCACACTCGAAATCATTCGATTTTCCCCCAAAACTGGTAATGTTTTTTAAACTAAAACCAACTTGCCGGTTATCCGCAAGTACAGTAGTATCCGATTGGTAAGTTTTCATGAGGCGGATTGTAGGGGCCAAGGATACGAAGTGATTGGCCCAATTTATGGGGCTATAGGCCTAGACACTGTGTGTGTAGTATTGCTGGTAAAAAATATCCACTGCCCCCCCCCCCCCAAAAAAAAACGTATTGTTGTTCTGCTACACTGCGATTATTGTAACGGGTAATCATTCACACTCCTGCATCTTCACAACTAAAAAACTGCATCATGCATTTGTACTTTGTGTGCTGTGCCGCGTGGGGCGAATTGGTTTACGTGGGGCGACCGTGTGCTTGCGCTGCCCTGCCATTTTATCTATATAAATATCACACTCAGCTAGAATGTACAATGTTTATTTACAGAATGAAACATATGCCATTTTAATGCAATGCAATGAATTTCTGTTCAAATTATCAAAACGTAAAATAGCCTACTTACTTATCAACACTTCACCGCTCGGTTATTTTATTTCTTCAGCACGCCGCGCACACTGCATGAAAACCTGGAACACAAATGCTAGTAAGTCATTTTGCGTTCAACAAACTACAAGACTTGTTCTCATTGGTCCATATTTTTCCTTTAATTATGTGGGTTTTGTTGTAATTTTGCTCTAATATATTTCAATTTCAATTTTTATTTTATTTATGATAACATTTAATTATTAAAAAAATATAATTAATAAAATAATATCTTAACTGTAGCTTTTATTATCAAAACAATGAATAATTTAAAGATGAAAATGTTAGAAAATAGACCAATTGCAGCACTACTTAGATAGTCAATTAAGGTGGTACCCGGACTATTGATTCGTATGGAACCAGCGTAATTTACCGCGTTGTCGACTCAGCTCGCTCAAGCGTGCACAAAGACTAGTCTCACTTTCAAGCGTGCATAGAGACTACTAGTCTCAATTACAAGAAGGCATAACAAACTTCTCTATGCTTAAAGGGACACGTTGCCTTGGATCGGGCGAGTTGGTATATAAAAAGCATTTGTAACCGTTTGTTATAAAATGTACATGGTTAGAAAGACGTTTTAAAAGTAGAATACAATGATCCACACAAATATGTCTCGAAATCGCGTGGTTTTCCTTTTACTTTGCGAACTAAATAACACGGTCGGCCATTTTGTGGAGTCAAATTTTGTCAAAATAGTTTACGCGGGCGCTGCGGACTGACTGTACCTCCATGGTTTAAAGGAACACGTTGCCTTAAAATCTCAAGAAATTTTGCTGTTTGGAAGTGTTCCATATCCTTATTAAGAGTTGTTCGTGCAATAACATGCCTTTAATGTGTTATAATTAGTGAATGGTGATTATAAAAAAAAAAACATTGCCCTCTGACCCCGAGATCTGCCCCGCGAAACGTATACGTATTTCCAGCCGTAAATACCACCGTCCATGTAGGCCTAATGGGCAAAATGCACGACGAACAGTCGTTACGCTAGTGCCGTAGTCAGTGGCCTGGTAAACCAGTCAGATCTCCTTGCTCTATGGTCAGATGAAAACCGGGTAATAATTTCATTTTCTACCTCGCTCGCAACTTGTAAACCGAGCTAAAGCTAGCTCAGTATTGGGTCCGAAATATCCAGCCGCGTATTTGCGGAACGGCCAGCCGCATATTCAGAATATTAGAACACATGCAGTACAGGGAGGAGAGAAACTATCACATTTGGTTCACCTCCCTGTACTGCATGTGTTCTAATCGCCGGCTGGCTATATCGGGCCCAATACTGTGCTAGATTCAGCTCGGTGTTGGATATTTATTGGAATACAATAAACATATGGTAATCGTAACATTTTTAATAAAATAATTGCTCAGTCGTAGTTCAACAGCTGCGACTGGAAATAAGACTAATAGAATTTGTCCGCCATTTATGGGAGTCAAAATCTTGACTCCCATAAATGGCGGAGCGTTTTGTTTCGCGAAAGTGAGCAAAAGCGAAGCATTTCTAAGGCACGTTTGTGTGGATAATTATATTCTACTTTTTAAACATCTTTCCGACCGTGCTCATTATACATCAAACGCTTGTTATAGCCCAAAAGCGCCCAACAGCGCCCAACCCGAAGGCAACGTGTCCCTTTAACGAAACTTGTGAATTCCAGTTACCCAATCAAAACTTCCAGCCAGCGAATGTCGTCACACTTTCCAGGTCATAAAACCACACAGACATAGCGCGCGGCTTGTCTTTTGATTGAACAATTAATTACAAACTGAAACAATGTATAACAAACTGCAGAGGATTAAGATAAGACGTAATTGGATCCCAATAGTAGGAGTGTCAATCATTCTCCCAGGGCTCACGAGGGTGTCTGGGGCTGACATTGAATAAAAAAAGGTTGTCCGGTTTTGTTTTCACTGGCTTCGTTTGTGGTAGGAAAGTTGCTTTTTTAATCATTGACAAAACTTCAGCTGGGGGAACGCAAGTTGAAAAAAAATAAAATATCCAGGGTCGGCCGTATTTTTAGGGTAGGTCGGGTTACGCCTTTGTTTAAAGGCCTAATTGGCGGCTACAGCTACGGCTACGGCTGTTGCTAAGGGTGTTGCTTCAATGCACGATGACGCGGAAATCTAGCCGTAGCCGGCTAGCTGTTCCTTAATATTATACTACTGGCACTGTAGCAACCTAACCTCGTTCTCAATGGTGTACCATCTCGCCGCGCCATGTACTCCCAGAATGCTTACTCCAGGGGTTACTGACGACAGGTATTGATACGGCGCACTGCTCATGCGAGGCTGTAGCAACCATGCAACCCCTTTGAGTTGTAAACAATCATTCAACATGGCTGCGCCCGCAGATGAAAAAGAAAGCGCAGGTAAATTATTAAATATTTTGGCAAATGTAAGTTTGCCTCAAATAAGTCTAAAAGCCACTCTTGGTAGGGGTTAAAAGAAGAAAACATAATGTGTTAAAGATAGCCAGTACACTCAGTAACGATATGCATTTTTCATGACTGCCAATATGACTCGACTGTGCTCTGGTGCTCTGTAGTGGTAGTGATCTGGTGCAGTGGTGGTGCAGTGTGGTGGTGAAATCCTCACACACAAACCACCACCAGACAACAATCGCGAATCGGTGAATAGCCGGAAACTTATCATGGCATGTAGGGTCATAGGGTCATAGATTGGTTCAGTCAACGTAATTTATAAATAAAATTATCAAAACAGATACATTTTAAATAAAAGTCACATGTGAAAGTTTCAGCTGAATACAGGAATACAGTGCTGAGTGTCTACTTCTTCCTTGCTGAGAAAACAGCAAAAACTGTCACAGTATTTATAATTTTCACATGAACATCAAATCCGTCCCGTTTAGCGAGTTGACAGCGGGTACCAACCACACCTCTGGCCGTAGCATTCGCAAACGGATACCAGCACTCAGAAATCTGAGAAACGATTCATGCATGAAAAATTGGTGAAAAATTATCCAAACCTATATAGGCATATAACTTCAAAGGGAATCCTTTCTCTAAATAGTTTAAATATCAAGTTGTAAATCACAAAATAGTTTAAACTGCTAACATTCTGCATCCGGCCACCACTTACTTGCCCAGAAGGGTTGACAAAATGTATGGTGTATACAGAGACGTACAGGCACTTTGAACTATACAGAGTGTCAAAATTATGAAAAATGAAAAGAAATTCGGGTCTATGGATTGTGGTCTTGACAACACTGCTCGGAACACTCCATTTTTAGTTCCTTTGGCCACGAGTGCGCAAGAGTTCAGTCCGCGCGATGAAATGTGCAATTGAATTTTCCTTTATAAAGGTCAAAATTTTAAATTTCAGCAACAAATTCCTCAAGAGGAATATTTAAAAAAAGGGAAATGAAGTTCAACATCCATTACAAAAATCAAATAAATCCCTTAAAAAGTGGTGGCTGGATGCGGACATTTTTCCATTCATACTATCAACAACTGCAGTGCTTCTCACCAAGTGATTTTATATGGTCATTAACTTTTTGAGTATTTACCAATCTATGACCCTACCTTTAATTTGGTGTTTGTCAAATATCATTATTTTAGGCCTAATTTTGTAAAAAAGTTTTAAAGAAATCTTACATGTAATATGTTACAATACAAATCAATACAAACTTTATTAGTCAGAGTAGGCCAGCCATCCTCTCCAAGGCTAGGTTAATTTTTAAGTAGAGTAGGAGTAAAAACGATCCATCATTTTCCTCCACAAAAAACAACAATCACCCACAGTTCTTCTTTTGACTTGATACTTTTTTTTCCCTAGAATCACTTCTGGCGGAGACCCAAAAGAAGATTGCTGATGCGTTTGATATTTTTGACCATGAATCAAACAAGACTGTTGATGTCAGGTGAAGTACAAACTTAAAGATTCTAACGCTCCATTAAAAATAACCAACACTTTAAAAAGTTGGCTTCTGTTCTGGATTGCAAACCATTAGTTACTTGAAGTGAGTTGGATTGAATTGGGTAATAAGTAAATTTGTCTGGAATGCAAACCACAATAAGACAAAGTTATTTTGGTATGTTTGCCAGTGTATTTCGGGCTACTTTTACTTAATTTCATTAGAAAATTCTTTAAGAAATTTGAATATCTACAGTAATTGACATTCAACTTCCCCATTGCAGAACAAATTGCAAAGGTACAAGATTTGTTTGACAATTGGATGGTATTGATTTCTTATTAATAGCACTCTGCACTAACTCCCTCACTTTTGCTTAAAACACCCGGCTGTCAGACGAACATTCTACCACTTACGTGATCACGACATCATCATTGCGTCAACTGCACTAAGTATAGTCAGAACACGCGAACAAACATAATACTTAGATATGAACTGGTACAAAGTTGTGGCATGTCGTGGCCGAGCGGTTAAGAGCACCAGACTCAAGCTCTGGTGTTTCTGATCAGCAGAGTGTGGGTTCGAGTCCCGGTCATGACACTTGTGTCCGTGATCAAGGCACTTTATCATAATTGCTTCTCTCCACCCAGGAGTACAAATGGATACCGTCGAGAGTAACCTGCGATGGACTTGCATCCTGTCCAGGGGGAATAGAAATATTTTCAGTCGTTTAATTCCAAGGAAACCAGGTATAAACACATGCCTGATGAGCTATATTGACTCGGGACAGACTTTACTCTACTTTTATTTTTACAAAGTTATGCACTCATGAACCTGTCAAAAGAGACATAAATGTTTGTGTTACAAAGTTAACAGAACTATTTTTCTTGTTTTCCAGAGAGGTGGGCACAATCATCAGGTCACTGAATTGTTGCCCGAGCGAGGGGGAGCTTCATGATCTCCTTGCCGAGATGGAGGAGGAAGAACCAACTGGTTACATCCGCTTTGACCGCTTTCTCAAGACAATGACTGGGGTGCTGATGGAGAGAAAGTGAGTCAAAGTTTCTCATTGCCAATGATCTATGAGCAATCCATGAGGGAAATTTTTCAATGTATTCTTTTTATCTTTTACCACACTTGTTATACACTGATCAATTTCTTCATGAGGTTCACACAAACAAAATTACTGATACAGAAAGAAAGTAAACTTGTTTATGTGTGTGTTGTGTTGTCATTTAGCCTTCAAGGAAGACTCTGCTAGGGTCAACACGTCAAGCCATTAACATTTTTGCATTTATACCATCTCATTTTGGTTGGTAAGCAGTTTGCAACAGCCAGTTCTATTTTCTCATAGAAAGATAGGGACTTATTGTTTTAAAGTATTTTCCCATATTTTTGTTTATTTTTTAAAGGTATCGTACACGCTTGGTAATGACTCATAACAAATATTAGCATAAAAACTTACTTGGAAACAAGCAACGGAGAGCTGTTGATAGTATAAAACATTGTATGAAACGACTCCCTCTGAAGTAACGTAGTTTTTGAGAAAGAGGTAATTTCTCACTAAAATAATAAAAACTTCTTGCAAGAAGTTTTTATTCCTATACGAAAGCACACAAATTTGTACAACAAGGGTGTTTTTTCTTTCATCATTTTCCTGCAACTTCGATGACCAATTGAGCCAAAATTTTCACAGGCTTGTTATTTTATGCATATGTTGGGATACACCAAGTGAGAACACTGGTCTTTAACAATTTCCAAACGTGTTCAGTGCCTTTATAGACAAAATCAACAAATAAAAGTTCATGCAGGTACTGGCACGACAGTGAAGTTCAGAAGTTGTTGAGAATGATATTGATCTGAAAACCTGTTTTGACCGCTTTATTCAAGTCTCTTTCTTGACCTAGTCATCATCACTGCTCCTTAATAATTGTACATGCTTTATGAAACTGCCCTTTGTTCCAGTATGGCCTACAAGTTGTCTGGTTACAATAATCAGTTGCTTTAAAACAGTCTCAGACTTTAAAATCTCCGCTTTACAGTAAGCACGTTTCATTCTGAATGTCCATTTCATATGTTTTGATGCACTGATGATCTGTGAGTTATATTGCTGATGAAAGGTACTGTTGTGAAATTTTGGGTGGTTACCATCAAAACTTATTTATCCAAAACTGATCTCCTAACTCTTAAAACAATGTTTCAATCCTATAATTTACTTTAGGTTCAAGGCTTCACCTGAAGATCAGTTACATAAGGCATTTGAGGTATTGGACATGGACAAGAAGGGACACCTGACCGTTGAAGAACTCACTAAGTACATGACAGAGGAAGGTAAGATTCAATAGAGAATGAAAATCACATGATTGAACTTCGATCCTGATCACTTCAGGGCCCAATTTCATAGAGCTGCTTAAGCACAAAAATTAGCTAAGCACAACAAAATTATGCTTACCAAACTAAGGTTACCAGCCAAACTACCATGTCACGTGTACAATTTGTGACTGGTATCCTGCTCATTTCTGCTGAGCAGAAAATTGTTAAGCAATATTGTCTGCTTAAGCAACTCTATGAAATTGGGCCCAGGATGTAAAGCAAAATAAAAATCATTATCAAATTGAAACACTGGGCATGCCTGAATGATTCATTATTATTCATGATTCAGCTTTGGGGAACAAGCCTATTCATGTTGCCCAACTGTAAATAATGGCCAACTTGTGTTGTATGCATAGCTTCAAAGGTTTGACTCTGGCTACTGCTTGATCACTTCATTTGACTGTGCATCAAAATTAGTCATGTGAGCCGACAGCCACATCCACATCTGTTGATCATTACTTCTGACATAACCTTTAAAATAATCCAGTGAAAATCTTCCGCATACACAGAAAGCGCTTTCAATTTTATGAATGATCTGCCTAGCATTGACCTGTCCAAAATGTATCAGTCTCAAACCAATGAGGTTGTTAACGTGATAAGATTCAAGCTACCGTAACTGTAAAAAGGGTTTGCATAAAACCTATACCCTGAGCAGGGACCTTGTTGCTTTAACTCTTTCACGCACCGACCGGTTTAAATCCTTTCAGAGAAATAGTTGTAGACCAAAAAATAAAGATCGACAGCTACATTGTTTTCAGAATGAGAATATGAAAGAAGACTCTTGAGGGTGCTATTGTGACCTGTTTTTTTGGGGGGTCGCCATTTGCAAAAAAACAAGAAAACAATTAATGTGTCCATATGATCAATTTATCACTGGAATAAATGGTGCATGTTAAACCAAACAGGAATGTGTCATGGTTTCAGGTGGTCAAGCCCACTGACCTCAAGCTCTAGTGTTTCTGATTGGTGTGGGTTCCGGTCCCGGTCTTGACACTTGTGTCCTTAAGCAAGACACCTATCCATTATTGCATGGTCCTTCAGATGCACATAAAAGAACCCAGTTACACTTATTGCTAAGAGAAGGGGGTTTGCCCTGGTGTTTCTGACAGTGGCTGCTAGGTGCGCTGCAGCACCTGGTAAACACTTAGTAAGGTGCTACATAAATTGGTCTCATAATTAAAAAAACTTCAAAAACCTGTCTTAAAAATGTTTCTCTTTGTTCAAGTGCCTCGAATACCTTATAGGTACGTGCGCTATTTAAGACTCCAGTATTATTTAATGTTAAGCATTCACAATGCTACATTGATGCACTGCCACATTAGTATACATGTAAACAAACATTCAATCCCACAGAGTGAGCACTTTCCCATTGATAACAAAGATAACATTGTTGAATTTGTTTCCTTCATTTAATTTCCAGCCGAGCCCTTCACCCAGGAAGAGCTGGAGGAGATGCTCTCTGCAGCGGTGGATCCAGATAAAGGTGTCATTCTGTACAAAGACTATGCCTCACTCATGGCTGTTGATGAAACAGTTTGAAATGCCGCTTTCATTTCCATGACGGACTTTTGTAAATAGAAGTATTTTGAAGTTGTAATATAATGAGAAACCGGACTCATTTTTAATTTAAATTATCCCTCTGGTTAGGGGGATAAATTTGTGTTTTTGAAAGTCAGAGACTCCCTGAGACCTGACCCAGCTGTGGGAATATAGTTAGAATAAATGTGACGGAGTTCATTAAAATGTTGAGTTGTGCAACTGAGAGAGGGAGTTTTCTCTTCTGTATTCAAACTTGAATGTCTTTTCACACACTTGAAAAGAAGAGTACATCATTGGGTTTTGGAATAATACATTTGGTTTGTAAGTGAAAACAATGACTTGAGGTTTATGGTTTGTCAGAGATTTTTCTACTGATTCCCATTGGGTTTATTTCATTTGTGGCAATTAAAATAAGGAATTGTGATGTCTTCAAATGCTATTTCCCAACTTTGACAGTTATTTCAGATGGAAACTTTTCTCTGGAGACTTAGTGCTTGTATGAATTTTTTATCAGTGAGCTTTCAGATTCGAAAAAACAAAAACAAATTTGTTTCCCGATAAGTATACCCAAATGACCCTATTGTATACAAATTAAAACGATACGAACATGACTTGTCTTTTTAAAGGTTTTGACACCTGAAAACATATGTGGTAAAATGTCATTTGTTTTATTCATTACATAGATTATTATTTACAGAACTTTAGTATAAACTTCTTTACTTGTTTTGTTCCAATGTACATGTAAATTTGCAGAAGTAATCAATTAATCCTCAGTACCCATAAAATGCAACTTAATGCTGTATTTATTAATTTAGATCAGTTGAATGAAATTTCATACTTGGTAGGTTACACCCAGTTCAGACAGGCGCTGCAGAGTCGCGCTGAACCAATTAGATTAGGAGCAACTTTAGTTTGACCCAAATAAGTTTAGGTTTCAGACAGGCGAACTTATCATAACATTTACACTAGGTTCGGCTCATGACAAGATCGACTTCTGAAACCAAGATGCTCCAGAGTCGTTCCGAACGACTGCAACAGTCGATCTTTGGACTTCCAGCTCGTCCAGTCGCTACTGTTTCAGACGTCATTTCATGTACTTAATTCAATAATTTGGTTCGGCGCGACTCTAGAGCGCCTGTCTGAACCCGGTGTTACCTGTATGTGTAAATAATCATCAGCATCTGATGACTTAGATGACAAATTATAAAAGTCCAGAACATTACACAATGACAATTCCATACAACTGTAATGGTGTTTGAGTTAGTTAAGTTGTTTTTTTTACATGAGAATTTTGATTACCGACTAAAATGAGTTCTAGAATAAAACTTTAAGTAAGTAAATTGAACCTTAGGTCGGGTTTAAATTACTGGCTGCAGCTTGATCGTCACATGAACACGGGTTGAAAAATAGGAGGCCCATAGCAACATCCTAAGCAACAGCCATAGCCGCAGCCGTCAGTTCAGACACAGCCTTACCATCATGTAGAAGTACTTTCATATGATCAAATAACAACCAAATTATCTTGTATTTTGTTGTAACTAAGCCTAATTAGAACGTAAATAAAATACACCTTGCATAGGCCGCCATCGCCGAGGTCAAACAATGGAAACGGGCAAGTGTGTATATATGCCACGCAAAACTCTCAGCTAATGACAGGTCTTCCTTTGACCTCAGTGAGGGCACTGTTTGAGCTTCTGACATCATAAACAAAGGCTCTATAGACGGTGGTGTCATCTGACTACATGCAGTCATTTTCTAATCACCAGCACATAATTTTGGGGTTCAACTCTACTCTTAAAATTCATCCAACGTGTGGTTCCAGCCAATTAGAATGATCAAATGTGTTGTACTTGTGTTTGGCGTTATGCATCACATGGTCTTCTTAACACTATTATGTAGTAGTGGCTTTTAATGCGCTACCAAATGTAATTTCATATCCAACCGAATGCCACACAAAATGCGATCTTTTAGTTTTGAGGCAAGTCTAAAAACACAAAGTGAACCTGTTAGTAAAAAAACACCTGTTAAAGTTTTGAGAACTTTGGTTCAATCTTCTGCATGGCTGCAGAAATGGCTTTCATCACATCTTCACTCTGTAACATCCCTGCATTCCATGTTGTCTGTAAATTGAGAAAAAAGTCGGAGTAAGAATTTCAAGAAATAAGTTAGGGTTGAACAAAGAGAGTTTCCCTTGTGGTTTATTACTTGATATTTGAAATAAAAAGTCACATTCCCTTAAGGTGATCCCTCTGTTGCGGCTTCCCCAGATTGTATTAAAACTTGTGTGTGATCCCTGGCTATACAGCAGTTACAGGTTGAATGGCTTCTGACTGGCACCCCCAAAACAAAGACATTGACAAAATGGAGAGACCACCAACACTAGGGCTAAATAGCTCAGCTGGTCGAGTGCCAGCATACTAATCCACAGGTTGCAGGTTCAAGTCCCGCTCTAGTCAATTTTTTTGTTCAACCCTAAATCGTTTGAAATTTACCCAGTTAGTTTTCCTTGTGGTTTATTACTTGATATAAAACTTTCAAGAGTAACATTAATAATGGCCTCCTTCTTGAAGAATTCTGGCCCTTCAAGTAAAATGCCATGCTACTCACAACAGCACTCGGTATTAACTTATACAAGGCCATGATAGTTTTAATTTGTAACTAACTATGTGGATAAATAAAACTGTACATATGTACATTCCACCAGAAGTGTTCACCTTATCATGAAAACATTACTAAGTGTCTGGTCCATATGTGTGTGTTGCTATGGACCATTGAAGCTGGGGTCCAACAAAGGTTCCCAATAAGTAACCAAAGATCCCTAGTCATAATCAACAGAATCAAACGAATCAATCAGGCGGAATCAAGATTTGAGATAATGTTATTTTACTGGCACTTCTTTTGTAAGCCAAGACAAATCATTGTAGAAAAGAATGTTTATAAATCAATTTTAATCTTACCACATCATTGAGCCCTTCTGGTACACTGTGGTCTCTGGAATACACTAAGCTAGCCTTGGACGTTTGTACAGCAATGGGGCTCTTGCTAGCGATCAAGGTGGCAATTTCAATAGCGCCCTCTAACATTGCTTCTCTTGTATCAAAGATGCGACTGAGAAGAAAGCAAAGTTAAGTCTCAATAATAACCAATAGGTCAAGGCATAAAAAACTCTAGGACTAGTAGTTGTGGTTAATATAAGGTAGAGCAAATGTGTGTAGCAAGGAAACACTTGGATGCAAATTGTGAACTTTTGTTTGAGAGAAACAAATGCATGGTTTATTTATGAGGAAAAGAGCTTTGTGTAATGGCTGAACAAAATCCATTGTGGCAACAAAATTATGGCAAAGAAATTGACATTTCTTTCAGAAAAATGTTGAACCTTTACACTGCAGCCTTAACATACACAAATGATTACACTGCAACTTAAGGGAAGCCAAACAGTGCTTCACAAGAAGCAATGTTAGTGGTGGTGCAAAACATATGAACAGCATCACAAGATCTTATTTGAACTCGATAGACTCCCGATTGCAAAACTATTTTGCAGCAGTAGATAAATAGCAGGACAAGTTCTTATAAGAACAATTTTACACAGCCAAGTTGATATTGACACATGGTGTTACCACAAGCCAAATACATCAATACATCATATATTTAAAATTTAGTAATACAAATAAACATAAAATAAAATTTAAGTAACATATAATTAATTTTCTTTTACAAATCGAACCAGCATTCACATGAAAGGTTGACAGGTTACTAGGGCTCGATTTCACAATTCACTAAGATTCATCTTAAGATAAGTTGTCAATATTGCCACAGTGATTGTTATTGTGACATCACACTTTGCTTAGCAAGCAATCTTAGCTCTTTGTGAAATCAGCCCCAGCACACATAACTTTCTCTATCTAGCTCTTACAGTAAATGTTTCCAAATACTTGACATTTGTCAATTTTTTCAAAGGTTGACCCCCAATCCAAACATTCCTTCATCAATATAGCAAATTTTATATAAAGTTGAAATAAGTGAAGCAAAAGGATAAACTCACTTGACTAGTCCCATTTCTCTTGCTTCATTGCTACCAAACTTTCTGGCCGTATAGACAATTTCCCGCAGCCAACTGTCATTTCCAATAATCTTAGGAAACCTCTGCAATGTGCCTAAATCTGCTGCCAATCCTAACTCTACCTCCTGGAAACATAGATTGAAAGGGAAGATAGAATTTGTTTTCTTCTTTTTTTTCTCAAGAAAAAACATTTAGAGAAGGAGCAAACATTGGAAGAAAAAAAAATAATAATAACGAATCTGTATGTATTTAATGAAAACATTACCTATATAAGAGCAGATAAATAGGCATGCACATGTACATGTACTATTATAAACTGCACCCACAGATCTTTGTCATCTGATTGGTGGAACACACATCATGTGTCATCCTTTAGTTTGCCATGGATACTGCCGTGACGTTCCAAAATTTAATATAGGAGTCCTATATTGAAAATTGATAATTATTGGACACTTTGGATGCTTCACAGCATTGTTTTCAAATAATCATTCCCAGCTCGTTTGTCCAAAAGAGGCAAGGTCGTGTCAAGGCGGACAAGGTTAGTGTCTATATAGAGTCATTTGTGTTGTTTAGAAGAGGGTTTTAGATTTTTCAGAGTGTGGGCTGAACGAAATTCAGTGTCTATTTTGTGTTTAATGTAAACAAAATTTCAAATTACAAGGATCTATGTGTGAGCTATACATGTATAGAACAAATTTTGAATGCATTTCGTTCGTGCATTATCTCATTCTCACATTATATTCACTCGTGAAAATATTCTGCAACAATGCACTTATAATATAATATGCATCCAATATTTGTATAATATTCATCATACAAATCTCTTACACTTTGAGAGGTCCCATTTTCGAGCAATATATAGCCATGGAGGAAGGAAATACAATTAATATACTCCCGTGAAAAAAAAAATGTCTGCAAAGCAAATATTAAAATTTTAAAACAAAAATACTTCAGGCTTTTATACACTTCTTTCTCAAATGTGATCAACCAGTATAGTCAGGATTTGAGAGGGGAGAAAACCAAACCAATACAAAGTTAACCAATACTGTAAAGTCCACTTTAATTGTTGTATTTGTTGACTAAAACAATTAAAGTGGACTTTACAGCATTGTGAAAGTAGCATTATTACTTCAATCATAGAACAAGGATCTGTTGTCCTTTCTCTATGCTCCAACCAAGCACCCCAAGACACTCAAAGCCAAGTGAAAGTTTCCAAAATGTCCAGCTATTGACCCTTTGCACAATGCAGTGTGCACTTCCACGCACCTATCCTGTCCGCCATTTTGGAAGTCAAAATGTACACAAAGGAATTAACTCCCAAAATGTTGGAACTGGTAAACGGGCATTTTGCGGAGATGCATTCCGCATTGTGCAAGGGGTCAATTATTATCCAACGACTTACCTTGATTTGAAACCAAGCATCTTTAGAGCAGAATCGGATATCACATGCTGTTATCATGTCCAGCCCTGCTCCTATACAGCCGTCATGAACTGCAGCTACAACCGGCTTCAGGCTCTGTGCAAAGAGAAGTAGTTAGTAAGTCAGACTGCAGACTATTCTAATTAACGATTTCAATAACGATCGTTGGTGTTAACTTTGTGGTTATGTACAATAACTGATGTGCCGCCCGCCAGTCACTGTACATCACCACAAAGGACCGCAAACACCCACGGCCCCTCTGTGTGTGCAGTCATTACTGCGGCTTCTACGCCGAGCGGCTTATACACTGACGCATAAATCTTGTTTTAACAAATTCTTGGCATAGCGGCTTATACAGCTGGCGGCCTATATGTCGAAGATTACGGTACTTAGAATGCACTTCAAGATTAAAACAAAACCAAGTACTTTTTTGGTTTTAAATTTAAAACAATGAGACCACCTTACTTTTTCCATGACTGAATATGATTCTTGCATCTCGGTGACTGCATGTTTTAAGAACATTGCCCTACGGCCAACATCCTTATCAGCCGCAGATGAAAATAATTCAGCACTGTCCATTAAGTCCAACCCTAGAAAGAAAGAAAAACAAAAACCACAAACAAACTTTTCAGACGTTACAACGAAAACAAATCAGAAAAGATTATATCATGTTGAGAAAAACTTATTTATGAAAAACCTTTCTGAACCATTACAGTTGATACGATGGCAAAGATTTGCAGCACAAATTGTCGTTTCCTCCTTCATGATTGCTTACCTGATGTAAACATCTTGCCTGCTCCAGTTAACAAAACAACCCTACAGTCTGAATCTGTTGCCAACTTCCTGAAGCAGTCCCTCATTTCCCTGAAAAAATCAAATAAACACAATCTATGAAATACCACCATGGGGTTTGGGGTTAGGGTTTGGGGTAAGGTTAGGGTTAGGTGGTCCATCAATCGCACAGCACGGAATTTATTACATGATCAACCGATTCGTACCCAATAATTGTGCAGAAATGATCTTATTTATTTATTTATTTATTATTTATTTGGCAATTTTACATAACAAAATACAAAAATACAAGTATATACAAATAGGATAAAAACTCTTAAAAACATTAAGCATTAAAAGAATACAACAACAATGACAATAAAAAAGCAGTAAACAAAGGGATACAACTAGATTTAAGTAAAGGAGCCAAGCAGTAAATAGGAATAACATATTTATGATGGGTTTTATGTTAATTAAATAATGATAATAGTGTCTTGGAGAGCCGTCTACAGTTGTTTCTCTTACAAATATCCTATTATTTTACAAATTACAAAATAATCACAAACATTCAACGCATACAGTTTATCATTCAACTATTCATACGGAAATCAAAACAGCATTCTACAAACACAAATAGGATGCTTTACTAAATATTATTTCATTGATAAAATCTCACCTATAAAATTCCATGTTCATTGCATTGCGTTTCTCTGGTCTGTTCATCTCAACCTGTATGACATATTCCTTCAGCTTTGTTACCGCTAACGTCTCGAACTTGTATGAAGTATCTGACGACATATTGCGAAGTAGCACTGTTCTTGATTGAAAAACCTGACCTGATTTGAAAGAAGGAATAAATGAGAGTAAAATCGATGCCAGTCTAAAAAGCCAAGAATTCCTGTCAAGTAGTTTTTTTTAAATAACTTGACTGAAATCGTTCCACCACTGTCATGATGAGTGTTCTGTGTTCTACGGGACCTATTGCTGAATGTCCCATCCGAAGGACAAAGCAATTTATGTTAAGTATCTCACTAAAGGACAAAAGCATCATGACCAGCCAGGACAGGGTTCGAACCCACTCTGTGAACGACAGTTCACCTAAATACTGTCCGGCCATGACACTTCACTTCCCTCGGACACTCGCCAGAGATGACGACCAAATGATGAATGCTATGTATGTAAGTTCGAGTTAAACTTGCAGGCCTGTGAGTGGACCCTTAAAAAAAAGAGCTGAAACACTACATGATGTAAGAATGATCGTGGAACGTCAAGTGAGCGCGTTTACACTAGTCGAATTGGGGCACCCCATTGATCCAGTAACTAGGCTTATTTCACATAATTGTAGTTGTACATTACTGTTGCCAAGCATATATAAGGCCAAAAAGTGAAAATAAAAACCAAAAAACAAAACAAATGGAAATTAAAAATCGACAAAAAAAGAAAAAAGCGGAAATCCGCTTTAAAGCGGAGATTTCACAGGCCTGAACTTGGACCTTGCATTGCTTTTTAAAAATGTTGTCATTATCTGGCGTATATAGGGTCCAGGTATTAAGGCCTTTACTGAAAGATACTTTGGTGGATAAGCAGTTTTTATTCAGGTAATAATGCTTATCAAACAAGTATATTTCGCATCTCCCGAACAGTAAAGAATAAAATCGCCTACAAGTTCTCAGGCTTAAATGAATTGACGATATTTATACAAGAAAATGCCTGTAGACTTCTAAAACTTCACTAACAAAAACCTGCTGTAACAGGCAAACACCACCGAGCCAGTTTCATGGTCCACGTAGCTTCAGCGTACAAAAAATTCATTCTGAAGACTAAGACTAAACAAGTGCTGCAGACAGTGAACCTCGCACGTTGAAGGTAGGAAGTAGAGTGGGCCTGATGAAACCCACTCAGTAGCTTTTTGTTATGCGTTCTGCACCAAGAGTTAGGAAGGATAGGAGAGTCTTCTAAATATGCTAATAAGTATCTTATACTAGATGTACACCTGGCCGAGCCTTAGGGCCATTCATAAAAAGAAAAGGAGAAATTCACTACAAGTACAATACTATAAGTGTACATGAATGGCCTTGAATAAATACAGATAAAAAAAGAGGGGTCAAAGAAAACTGCAAAATAATCCATGAAAGAGTTCTAGAATAAACTTGAAACTAACCTGAAGTATACAAGAGAGGTTGCTGGTGTATAGCGTTTTACGCTAGAGTCATTTACATTTTGGCAAAAAGAGTAATTTGCAGCCAAGTAATAATCTGTACTGGTACTGTGTGGTGGACATCGTTTTCAAGACGACGAAGGGAGACAGCTTAAATAAATATTACTCATGGAAAAAATTCCATATCATTCCACCACTCTCTAAGGGATGATTTTTTAATGGATGTTGGACTACATTTCCCTTTTAAAAATACTCCTGAGGAATTGGTAGCTAAAACGCTACATTTTGACCTTTGAATATTCAAGTGCTCATTTCATAGCGCGGACGGAACTCTCGCGCACTCGTGTCCAAAGGAACTAAAACAGAATTTTTAACAAGAAAGCAGTGTTGTGAAGACGTGGTGGCATGCCGCATGCATGGTTCTAAAAAAAATTCCTCACTATTATTAACTAGGCCTAGGCCTACCGCGTAATAATTATTAGTTGTGATGGATTATCAGAACTACTTCATTGTACACCTATTCCTTCCTCCATGGTACACAAGAAAGGATCCATGGTACACAAGAAAGGATCATTCCCCTCAACCACGTAATGATCCAACATTCTTGACATCTAGCCGCTCCCCCCCCCCTCCACAAGTTTGTGCATATTGTTAATGTTATCATATATGGAGGATATCGCCCTGTCATGCCTGTCCAGTTCAACTCCTCCAATTTTTGGAGGAATATAATTTTTTCAAAAACAGGCAATTACGACAAACACTTAAATTATATAAAACACATTTTGGAATGCCTACATTTTGATGAACCATACGTACCACCAAGTCTACCTTGCAAATAAGGGCAGATGACTTTGGAAAACGCTTTAAATGCCATTCTTATCTCACGTACTGCTGCCTGGGGTGCGTTTTGGCGGCGGTAACCAAAAACTGTTTCGGTTGTTGGTCGTTGGATCTGCTGTTCAGACTGAGCGATAACCGAGTTGTGAGCTCGGTTACCGTTTTGGTTATGACGTCAGAAACAATTATTGGTTACAGCCGCCAAAACGCACCCCTGATTTTGTGTAAACCAAGTACGCTGGTAATTACAAACTTCACGAACCCTATGCATAAAACCCTGCATAAACAAGTTTGCCTCTCGGTCGGTGCGGCGGGTACCAGCAGCATATGCACACAAGTTCAAAGGTCAGTAAAATTCTCGGCACCTCTTTGTAAACAAGCACAGGGACATTTTCGCCTGCGGGACAACAGCTGCGAAACGTGCATTATATCTCAACTCATTTTAACTGAACTGAACACAACTGACAGTGTTAATCAAATCATAGAGAAAGGACCAATTCGGCAAGGCAGGTCGATCCCAGTTTTTTTCAGATCATAAATTAATTTAGATTCTCCTTTCGATGGCAGACCCTGTAGTTAACAGCAGCACCGAATCCAACAAAGTTTGGACTAACTTTAGCTTTGCTTTAGGAATAAGTGCTTTTGGTTTGCTGTTGTTCAGAAGATATTTTCATGGAGCCAAATGCCAAAGCCTTGCTCAGTTGAGTGGCAAGACCGTCATCATCACAGGAGCTAACACTGGGATCGGAAAGGTCACCGCGTTGGACTTGGCAAGAAGAAATGCGCGGGTGATACTTGCTTGCAGGGACATCAATAAAGCTCTGAAGGCTGCAGATGATATTCAGAAGTCCACCAACTCGCAGAATGTTGTAGTCAAACATCTGGACCTCGCCTCCATCAAGTCCATCAATCAATTCTGCAAAGACGTCTTGGAGACAGAACCAAGACTTGATATTCTCATTAACAATGCAGGCGTAAGTTGGATTCCACAATGCACCAAGACAGAAGATGGGCTGGAGATGCAAGTTGGGGTGAACCATTTCGGGCACTTCCTCCTCACAAATCAGCTTCTTCCCCACTTGAAAAAGTCAGCTCCCAGTGCTCGCATCATCATCGTCTCCTCCTCTCTTCATAAGAAGGGGAAAATTGACTTTGGGAATTTCAAATCAGAGAAGAGCTACCATCAGTTTCAGGCATACTACGACAGCAAACTTGCCAATGTACTGTTTGGTCAAGAGCTTCACCGCCGACTAGTAGAAGAGGAAGAGGCAGGTGTCTCTGTGTACACACTCCATCCTGGAGTAATCAACACGGAACTGAACCGTCATATGATGCATCCATTGCTCCTGCGTCTGTTTCGACCACTCTTTGGGCTTCTTGTGAAAACACCAACTCAAGGCGCACAGACAACCATCCACTGCGCTGTTGCGGGAGAGCTGGAGGGTCTCAGTGGCCGTTACTATGGCAACTGCAAGGAGGAGCCATTTCCGAAGGTGGAGTCTCAACCAGATGAGATTGTTGCTAAGAAGTTATGGGAAATCAGTGAGCGATTAACAGGGCTGTCTAAAGTGGACTAAATTCTGAAAAGAACATGCAGAAAATCAGATTTTTTTACCGTTTTTTTACCAAGCAAACTTTGTATAAACAACTGTAGTGGTCATGCATGATTTTAAGTACAAAGTTTATTGAGAAATGGGTAAAACACAAATAATATTCTTTATCTCAGATGCAAATTTAACGTCTAAAAATCATTGTAGTACCCACTGTTAAAGTAAAGGATTCCATCTGCCTCTAGCTACAGGGCAGTTTCGGTGGTCTAGTTGGTAAGACATCTGCTCTAGAATGGCAAAGGTTGTGGGTTCTAATCCCACCTATATACCTGTGGATTTTTCACAAGAGTCGGGAAAGTAATGAGTATACAGTGCTTAAAGGCACTGTGCACGTTTTGTAATTACTCAAAATATATATTAGCATAAAAACTGACTTGGTAACAAGCAACAGAGAGCTGTTGATAGTATAAAACATTGTGAGAAACGACTCCCTCTGAAGTAATGTAGTTTTTGAGAAAGAGGTAATTTCTCACTAAAATAATAAAAACTTCTTGCAAGAAGTTTTTATTCCTATCTGAAAGCACACAAATTTGTACAACAAGGGTGTTTTTTCTTTCATCATTTTCTTGCAACTTCGATGACCAATTGAGCCCAAATTTTCACAGGCTTGTTATTTTATGCATATAATGTTGGGATACACCAAGTGAGAACACTGGTCTTTGACAATTACCAAACGTGTTCAGTGCCTTTAACACACATCGGTGTATGGGTAAAACACAACAAAATATTCTTTATCCCTGATGCAAATTTAACATCTATTAAAAACATTGATTATGTTTGATTTAATTGTTTTCACTTTCAAGTTTGTCAAAGTACAACTAAATGAATAATGTAATACAACTGCATGTGATGGGAAACTTCTATGAAATGTAAAACTTAATTGTGTTCAAATGCCTATATACTGCCTTTTGTAAAATTTTAGCAAGTGTTTTTTAGACGGTAGGCTAAAGCGTATTTTATTTTAGCATATACTGTTGCCGAAGGAAGGAAATAAGTACATGCCTGCTAGTTTATGATCAAGTTTTAACAGGAAATCTGAAGTTTAAAATGGTCAGTCAAAGGGCCTGTGTTCAATATTTCGTAAAAACTAGAATATTTGTGAAAGTAACCTTGCCTTACATGTAGATGAGACATTCTAGTATTAAAAATACAATTTAACTAGTTTTGAAAGGAAAAAGAAAGGTTGTCTTTGTTTTTGTGTGTCTAATGGAGAAAATTGACAACTGTTCAGTGACTATTTTTATAATACTCCTGAAGGAGAAAATATTGGTGGACACCTGCTACCTGATTCAGGCCATCTGAGGCCAAGTTCGCATAAAGGACCATTTGTTGACTTGCAGCTGATATTAACATATACTCATGCTAAAAACCATGGCAGTATCGACACCCCTAGTCAACAAATGATCCTTGTGTAAACTTGGCTACAGGTTATAACATGATTTGTTTAATACTACTGGGCAAGTAAGGCGAATGAAAGTTGATTGTTCGTTTCTCATCATGGACCGTGTGGAATCTTGCCCTGCATTGAAAATGTTAATTTGTATAAACTCAATTTTTTAAATGCCCTTAAAATATGAGGAGATCCCAAAAGTCTGCTGGCAACATTTGTTTTCAGCAAATTCCCCCCAACACATTCAAAGACAACCAGTAGTCATTTATAATCTGTAACATCATTTTGAAGTCCTACCTTACCTAGAAAAAGAAACTGGAATATTAGCCATTTTAAATGGGCATGCAGTTTGACAAAAGTAAACAAATAATGAAAAATTCCACTCATAAATTTTCACAGATGGCTGGGTTGACAAGAAACTAATACTCAATTTGCAATTGGCCTCAAATTTGAACTGGGGAAGGAGAGCAAGCAAAGTTTTAAAACGGGAATTAAGTATTCAAATATCGATATCTATATATGTCCAGCAATAAATAAGATATTTAATCACTGTCTGTGTCCCATGTTATGGACGGCTAGCAGACGACAGACGCACACACAAAACGAGGATTTTCTATTTCCTCATCTCCCTTAATGGACAGTTGGTGGCGCTCTTTAAATATCAATTGTTCTGGTCGAGGAAGCCGAAAAACAAGATGCTGCGGTACAAGTTCCTCTTATTTTAACGAGTCAAATCCCATGACTGACCACTTTCATGTGCAGGTAATGTCGGGAGGATGGAGGGGTACGATTATTATCGCAACTAAAATTTTCTCTGGCTTGTCATCAACTGACGTTTGCCTTTGCCTCGTAACACAATTCACAAGTTCAAAGTTGCGACAATTACATTTTCTACCGCTAGCTGAGAAGCGTGACTGACACACTGACATCTATAGCTGTGTGCACTCGACCGGTTACTCTTGCATTGTGCAAATGCTGTCATGCTTCTTGGTGGTATCATTGATCGTTTTCATTTATGATCATTTATTTATGTTAAATTCAGTGAGCTCCTTATTGAAAATATTTCCAGATAGTTCCCGGTATGCATCAGGCAGGACTTTGCCAAAGAACTAATCAATGAATAATAAGCCTCCTAAGTTATAGGAACATTACAGAATTGGTTTTTGCTAACAAAACAGTGTAAGCACCCTATATAATCCACCATATACATAAACTGACAAACCTGTAGAAGTTTGAGATCGATCGGCCATCTGGGTCAGGAGAAAATAGTGAAAAACCGATTACACATTTGCATGTGTTATACAATGCATGAATAAAACGCTCATGAGCGATAAACTCCAATCGGAAATTAGTTTTATTTATTTCTCATCAAATGTGGCGTTTCAGACAGAAATATTTCTAGGGATGTTTTCTACTATCATCATCATTAGACCGTGTAAGTTTTATGTAAATCTGTGATGTTAAAGAAAATTGTAATTACCAGTTCTGTAACGTTCCTTTAAGTACGTGGCAAAAAAAGAAGATAGTTTTATATCTATTGAGTAAAAGACCTCTTGCTTTGTTCTATTCTATTTGTCCTGTGTCCCACCCATGGCTCGTCGCCGAAGAACGATGTTACCCATTCATGGTCATTGCATCAATAACATGTTCTTTATTGCAGGATGGGGGGGGGGGGGGTGAATGGGATGGTGCGATAGAAAATAACTAACTACCCACTCTCAGTCACAACCTTGCTCAACTCACAGCTAGTCACACATGGCCACACACAATACTGAAGCATGCAAACACAAACAAATAGTTATGAATGATACTTTCAACACTTTCATTTTCAATACCGGTACTTAATTTCCACTCAATCAATCAATAAATAATACAAATAAATAGGGATAAATAAAGAATAGAGGGTGATTAAGTGGTGGGGGTCTCCAAAAAGCAGGGCTTGACGATCAGTAGAGACCCTTATGATGTGTGTAGCTTAAAGGTTGCATACAGAATTTTAATTTAGTAGATTACACACTAAATGGACATAAATAAGCCACTCAAACACCGAGGACTAAGATGAGACAAGGACGTAGGCCAACTGCACAGCCTTGCTCTATGGTACGGCAGAGGGGATTATAAGAATGTAGTAAACAGTAGAAATTATTTGAATTAAACATTAAATCAAGTCGGCTATTTGTATCATATTTTCCCTGTAAAATATACTTAAATTTTTGACAAAATAAGTAACGACAGCAAACTGACCATGATGATGGAGGAAGTGCACTAAAAGTTTCTTGCAACTTCGATGACCAATTGAGCCCAAATTTTCACAGGCTTGTTATTTTATGCATGTTGGGATACACCAAGTGAGAACACTGGTCTTTGACAATTACCAAACGTGTTCAGTGCCTTTAAACCATCCGTAAGCCCACGCAGTATCTTTTTATTGAATGCCATTCGTTTTATGTGGCATCATTCCTGTAAATTATATTTCAGATTTGCATGCTAATCTGCTAGTGCTAGTGATATTGGATATTGTATAGCTTCCAATGAGACAAAACCAGTCATTGTTACTTGATAACAGAGCCTATCTTTATTGTAGTTGCATAATGCGAAGACTTTGCCCGATCTTTATCTTGTTCAATAAGTTTACGCTAGAATGTAGTTAGTATAAGTACTGAGGCTACATGGTTAATGCAATGTTACCACATTTCTCAATCCAATAATTCTGCCACTGAAGTGCTGCTTTTCTAGAGCTTCAATTTATGTGTAAGTTTTAAATTAATCTATGCGATTTTATCATGTTTGAGAATCATCTAGCAATATAGACACACTGAAAAAATTGCAGTTTCTTTGAGCAAATACTGTAGTTTGTGGCTTTATCTCAAGGCTGTGTGCAAGTTCTCCTCAACTTGAATGTGCCATTTAGAACAAAGAGATAGCACTTCAGTAATGCTTGTGTTGTGGACAACAATAAAGTATAATTTTCATATATATATATTTTCCTCATTGCACTCATCATTTACCTGATGGGGATGTGTTTGTTTTTTTGATGTAGATTTCCTCTAATCGCACACTGAAGGCTGATGATTCAAAATGGATGCTTGGATTGAGAAAGCAGCATGGTTGGCGTTGTATGCATTGGTCCTCGGTATCGCCTTCATCTTGTGGAGGAAGTTTGTTGAGGGTGGTGTATGCCGGAGTGAGGAACGAATGGACGGCAAGACTGTCATCGTCACAGGATCAAACACTGGGATGGGAAAGGAGATTGCCGCAGACATGGCGAGCAGAGGCGCTCGGGTCATCATGGCGTGTCGGAGTGTTGAGAAGGGTAACAAGGCAGCCGATGTCATCCGTAGGAGACTTGGAGGAGGGACACTGATCGTGCAACAGATCGATCTGGGTTCCTTGAAATCTGTGCGAATGTTCTGCAAGACGTTCTTAAAGACGGAGAAGCGGCTGGACGTGCTCATCAATAATGCAGGGGTGTTCTTCTGCCCCTACATGTTAACCGAGGACGGTTTTGAGTACCACTTTGGCGTCAATCATCTTGGACACTTCCTACTTACAAACCTCCTCTTAGAGCTTCTCAAGAAGACTCCCAATAGTCGGGTTGTCAATGTGTCATCGTTCACCTATAATTTCACCAGTTTGGACTTTGACAATCTCAATTACAAACATTCATACGGTCGTATGCAGGCCTACATGCGCAGTAAGCTGGCTAATGTACTGTTTGCCAAGGAGTTGGCGCGTAGGACCAAGGGAATGGGGGTAGATGTATTTTCTCTCAACCCAGGTGGTGTCCACACTGACATCACAAGGTATCTCCTACCACAGTGGGGTATGCCTGTGCTTGACCCTATAATGGCGTTAACAATTAAGACCCCTCGAGCTGGTGCCCAGACGGCTATTTACTGTGCCGTTGCCAGTGAAGTGCAGGGCATGAGTGGAAGTTACTTCAGTGATTGTAAGGAAAAGGCTGTAGGGAAAGATGGCATGAATGAGGGAATTGCCAAAAAGTTGTGGGAAGTCAGTGAAAGAATGACTGGCCTTTGAGAAATTGAATTCCTAAACTTTATTAAGTTCACACATCATAATCCGAGCCTGAGTGGCTGATTTCACAGATTTCACAACGTTTGGTTTTTGTTAACGCAATGCTGATTTATTGGCAAAATTATCAAGAAAGATACAATGAAAGTCACTTGTAAAAGTTTCAGCTGAAAACAGTGTGTACTTGTTGAGAAAACAGCACAAAGCTGTCATGGTATTTGTATCAAGAATGTCGAATCCATCCTCATTTAGCGAGGTGACAGTGGGTACCAACTGTATCTTTGGTCGCAGCCTTCACGAATAGACACCAACTCTTGGAAATCTGATAAACGATTCATGCATGAAGCATTTCTCAGATTAAAATGTTTTTATTGATTTCTAATTTACTGGGGCATTTGAGACAAAATAATTTTGCAGGATGCTTACTACCATTACCATCTTTATAACAAGTACTAGTAAGCTTTCAGATAGAAATTACACAATTTTGTTCAGGGTCATTACCAAAGTATGATCCTACCTTTAACTGTGTAGCTTTGTGCATGAATTTCAAGGTTTTCAAATTTTGTCTGATGTTAACTTGTCTGTCCTCACTGAGCTGGAACCTTCTTCTCCTAATGTGGTTATCAGTGATTTCAAATTGTGAACAGTTTTTTGAGGGCACTGACTCCTTCTTTCCAGGCTTAAGCAGTGTATAAAACATTCGCCATGGCTACAGCTGTTTGACTACTGGTTAGGAGGTCACTTTATTTCCTTATATTTCACAATTGCAGCTGCTATTCTGAACGTTAATATTATATTTTTTTCCACTACAGTGTGCCAATTATAAATACATCAAAATGTAATACCCTTTGTTGGACTTATAAGCCTTTATGTTTAAAACCAAAGTGGTCAACAAGCTAGCTGGTGGTCAACAGTTTTAAGATTTGTGCTAAAAAATACAAAATCAATAAATACAAAATAAAATCTGTCAAATTTCTCTAACTTCAGCTCCTTTTTGGATTATTCTTATTTTTGTAATGTTCTGTTAGTGGCAGTGTTGTGTTCTGTTATTCTGAAAAGTATAGTTTTTTCGGGTCCATTGAAATAACCAGTACGTGGTCTGTGATTGAAGATTTTACCCTTAATTTTAGCAATTGGCCAATGGCCAGTAATACCAATCATTCTAGTTTTTTTTAAACTCAAAATTTTGAGATTGCCTAATGTGTACTTAAGCTTAAATTTGTGAAAATTGTGTATTGATGAGATGATATATAAAATATGTAACATTTTGAAATGTTCATATTTTGGAAAACATTATTGTACATCATCAACCTCTTAGACTTGTGACATCATGTTTACAAAAGACCCACAAAGCATGGACTTTCTGTAGACATGATTTGTACACAGCACAATGGAAGAAAACGTTTAAGTCTTATACTTGATGGAGATTACACTGTTTTTATCAACTTTGATGTGGCACATCCCAAAGCTAGTTCAGATGTTATTTTTAACAACTCTTGTATTTATGTGGAAACTATGCCACAAAAATGTAAAATTTTCCATATGACCAGTGTAGGATTTTGCCTGCCAGAAAGGCCCTGGAAGGTTCAAGGTCACATGGTATGTACTAGATACACTCCACATGAAGTTTGAAATGTGTGCTATGTGATTGGATGTTGACACTTTGATTTTGTGTTGATATTATATGGTATATTCCCAAGATACAAAACATAAGTTATGTTATTGTTTAAAATATGAAGGGTTCGTGATATGATTTTAATATTTTGTCAAATCTGTGTATATTTTGGGTTGATTTTCAAATGCCAGGTACAGCAGTTGAAGACGTTTTTAGTTTACGTAATCTCTGCAATCAGGTTACATTGCAATCAGGTTATATTATGCAATTTTTTAAGTTACTAAATATTATTTGATGTATTATTTGCTGGGTAAATGTGCCAATTATTGATTTTTGTAGACCGTTCAAATACAAGCCAATGTAGGTATCAATGTTGTGAACGGTTTATTAAAACCTTTTGTTATTAAAACCTTTTAGCCTTGAGACAAACCAAATATATTTTTCTGGTTAAACAATTGTTGGTTTATGATATTAAAAAAAAAAATGTGGTATTTTTTTTTCACGATTTAAACATGATTATAGACACGAGTCTACATGTTCATTTAGCGTGACATTTTATGAAAAACTTTACAAGGCGACTAATTTTAAAACTTGAAATTTGTGGAAGAGTTTGTTTTCAAGAAAACATTAATTTTGTTGAATTCTTCCTGATGAACGAGATACTTTTTTTTGCAGGGTTAGGTTTGGTGTGCATTAAATAAATAGTTATTATTTTAGTAAAAGATATTATAGCAAGTTATACTTGTAGCAGAGGGATCAGGTTGGCTCAGTGGTTTCTTTCCCTGCCTTTCACCTCTATGGACCCCGGTTCGAATCCCATCTCAGACTGGAGCCTTGTACATTGTATGTGGATTGGTTTTTCAGTCCCTGCCTTATTGGGGTTTTCCTCCAACATCTAAAACTGAACATTTCTTCTTGTTTCCTATTCATCATATTATTGGTGGTAATTGTGCTGTTTGATGTGTAATATATGATAAAATAGTTTCTATCCTCGTAAAGTGTCTTAAAAACACAGGAATTATTGAATATTTAAAGGGAAGCGTATATGATTAGGATATTTGATTATGTACCATCCTTATATTTATATTTGTTTAAGGACCCCGGGGCCAAATTTCATAGAGCTGTTTAAGCACAAAAAACTAGCTAAGCACAACAAAGTTATGCTTACCAGAAAAAGGTTACCAGCTAAAATACCATTTTACACGTAGCATCTGTGACTGGTACCCTGCTTATTGTTGCTTAGCAGAAATGTTTTAAGTAATATTTTCTGCTTAAGCAGCTCTATGAAATTGGGCCCTGGTATGAAGAACCCTTTTAAATAAATAATTCCACTCCAGATTAAGAATTTAAAGGCACTGAACACGTTTGGTAATTGTCAAAGACCAGTATTCTCACTTGGTGTATCCCAACATATGCATAAAATAACAAGCCTGTGAAAATTTGGGCTCAATTGGTCATCAAAGTTGCAAGAAAATGATGAAAGAAAAAAACACCCTTATTGTACAAATTTGTGTGCTTTCAGATAGAAATAAAAGGCTTCTTGCAAGAAGTCTTTTATTATTTTAGTGAGAAATTACCTCTTTCTCAAAAACGACATTACTTCAGAGGGAGTCGTTTCTCACAATGTTTTATACTATCAACAGCTCTCCGTTGCTCGTTACCAAGTAAGTTTTATGCTAATATATATTTTGAGTAATTACCAAACTGTACAGTGTCTTTAAAGGGCACCAGCAAATTCAGAAAGGTATCATGGCTCCTTGCAATTTTAGTTTTTGTGATGAACAGGGGCGGATCCAGGATTTTCCAAACGGGGGGGCGTGAAAATATACCAAGCAGCAAAATCTTCCCTTCCCCATTTCTCCCCCCCTTCTCTCTCTCTCCCTCTTTTTTTCTTTTCTCCCTCATTTTTTAAATTTTTTTATATGAAAAAGGGCGTGCGCCACGCCCCTGGATCCGCGCCTGATGAAACCAGAAATTTTGCCAGAAATGAAAGGTACATTAAGTTGTCAGTTTGTCTTTTACCTCATAATGTTGTCGATTTAATCTGAACTAAAATGCATGTTTTTGTTTGTTTGAGCTGTGTCAGTTTAATTTTATATACTTGTGGCAATCACTCTTTTAATATTTTATTTTATTGTTGATTTGATGTATGTACAGCCAACATCTGTGCCAGTATACATGTATGTTTGCGTGTTGATCAATAAAATATCTTGCTTGTTGATACTTATACCGAGTTCTTATATAGTGCTTTATCACACCCGATGGGAGAATCAAAACGCTCAGTATTTTTTTCCTGCAAGGTATGCGGAGCTACCTTTTTGAAGTATGAGACCTGTTCCTTTACATAGCACCATCAAGGTGCTGTGGCCCAATATGCTGCCGATCAAACCAGGAACAGCGGGACGAATTCACCTCTTCTCTTTACGATAAGTGCACTGGGTTCTTCGTGCATACACACGGGACCAACGGTTTTACGTCCCATCCGAAGGACGCAGCAACAATGGTTAAGTGTCTTGCTTAAGGACACAAGTGTCACGACCGGGACTCGAACCCACACTCTGCTGATCAGAAACACCAGAGCTTGAGTCCAGTGTTCTTATTCGCTCGGCCACGACACGCCATGTCGCGCTTGTTGATATTTGCGTGTTGGTACTTGCTTGTTGATATTTGCGTGTTGGTACTATTGTGTCAAAAATTTTCTGCCCTGCATAAGTATACCAAAATGAAAGCAGATCCAATGAGTCTGCAGTTAATGTTTAACGCATCAAGGACATAAGGATTTTGTGACTTGCTTGAGCTGTGCAGCACCGGTCTGGAATATCAACCTTTTCATTATTTCATGATAAACCTCTATAGAAATGCTTGATGCCAGTAACATTTTGTAGTTCCTCAAAACAAGAATTCCTAAGATTACTGTAGTAAGGCCATGTCTGATTTTATGGCTTCAGCATTGGCTATGGCTGGAATGCTGAATACTCTTATTCTTCACTGTTGTTGTTTGCATGCATTTACAGGCTCGACTTACATATGTGCACTATACCTATCCTTGTACCCGGCTTTATGTCCCATCCAAAGGACAAAACAATTATGGACAAGTATCTTGCTCAAGGACACAAGGATCATGGTCAGGCCAGGATTCGAACCCACACTCTGAACGAGAGAACTTGAATACTTGAAACTATAAACAACTCTGATTCTATCAGAAAATGGCACCCATAGGGGCTGAACTATGTTAAAGTGCCAGAAGTTAGGCATGCAGCAATGGCTGCCCCAGTTTTTGCATGTGTTTGGCAGATTCAAGAATTCAGAGAAAAAAATACAAAAAACATTTTAAACTAAAATAGCCCAAACCAAGTGGCAGTGGTGAGTCTGGATCTTATTAAGTCGTCTTTAAAAATATATTTTAGCCAGTGAGATCTGTTTAGAAACGTTGGTAAAGATGGAAAATATAATTAGCTACGTAAGCTTACAGTGGAATTCTCATGCTACAAGTATACAGTGCCTGCACAGGACACAACATACCAACAAGTAGAACTAATATTGTCAGAAAGCATTTTTCTTGGGAAGGATTATATCCCCCTACACAACCACTGCTGCAATTGATGGATACTGTTGTCAAGATTTGTGTATACGGATTAGCGCCACTGCTTGCTTGATCTAAATGGCTGCCCCCATTTTTAAACACCTCGCCTAACGCCTGCCAGATGAATCCAGGTACATCTACCTTGCAGATTCCTTTAAAACAGAAAAATAAGGAGACATCATTCAAAATTGAACTTGTTTTTTTAAATTCTTGTTAATAATCCAATTTATTACAGCTTCGCACATCCTCTGTGCACATAGACAAAATAATGTGTACATGAAATAAGTTAATGTCATAAATGAATATCTACACCAAAAGGACCCGCTACTGTGTGTCACCAGAGTACACATAAGTGTTATAAGCACATACAGGTATAAGTTAGAATTACAATACACCCAAACCAATTTATCAATAGAGGAGAAAAACATTATACATAATATATTACAAAGAAACCGTTTTTGTTAGTATATTGCAGAATCGCATAGCTGGTGACTGACTCGCTAATGCAGCTTAGTACTCAAAAACTAGAACTAAATTATACAGTACCAAAAATAAAAGCTGAAAGCTCTACAAAAATAGAAGTCAGGAAACTTTTATACATGTTCAGATACCTGCAGTTTACAAGTGAACTTTCTTCTGGATGTGTTCACTTGTGAAAAAAATAAATAAAAAAATAAAAACCACTAATCAATCAAATGTAATCAAATGGAAAAACCAGAGTGCTTTTTAATCTAACATGTTATCTCCTTGAAACCGGTTTGTTCTAAGGTCAGGTAGATAAGCTATGAGAACGTACAACTTTATCAATTTCAAAAAATTGTATTGAAAGAGATTATTTACATAACGCTGAATTTTTATTTATGATGTGCCATTCATGTTTATGGTAACAACGGATTTAAGGATACTACTTAAAGCAGATTATAGTTGAAAGATCAACTTCAGATTAATTAAGCTCATGAACAGAATTTGTTTCGAAGAAATATAAATTACTATATTTGATAATATTATAGTTCAACCTTAGTAGAAGTATTACAGATATCATGTACAAAGACAAATTGCAATACTAAGAGCTAATGCTTAGGAAGGACTAGAAAAATAGACTAAAACTTGTTTTGAGGAAGACATGGGGCATTGTTCTTATAAGCACTTTTTCTTAACCCTTCAGAGATGATTGATTTGTTGATCAAGTCAAAATGAAAAAGTCAAATGATAGGTAATGTTGTGACTGACAGTTATTCAGAATTCCACAGTTTACCCGTCAAAAATAAAACAAAAGCGTTTTATTTTTGTGGTATTTCTTCACATTTTCACAAGAAACAAATTGGTTCAGTCAGCAAAATTAGCTATGTTTGTCGTGCGGCAATGTCTATTGAGGGAAAGGAAAGTCTCTGAAGTGTTTAACCGAAAAAAAGACATTGTACCCAAACCAGGATGAAATCATTGTATAAATTAAGTTTGAATGCATTAAACTGACGGTGTATTTATATAGATAAGTAGTCTAGTTAAAAATGTAAATTCTGATATAACACGTTATTTCTTTTAAAGGAACGTTACAGAACTGGTAATTAAAATTTTCTTTAAGATCACATATTTACATAAAACTTACATGGTCTCATGATGATGATAGTAGAAAACATCCCTAGAAATATTTCTGTCTGAAATGCCATATTTGATGAGAAATAAATAAATAAAACTAATTTCCGATTGGAGTTTATCGCTCATGAGCGTTTTATTCATGCTTTGTATAACACATGCAAATGTGTAATCGGTTTTTCAATTTTTTCTCGTGACCCAGATGGCTGATCGATCTCAAACTTCTACAGGTTTGTCAGTTTATGTATATGGTGGATCATATAAAGTGCTTACACTGCCAGCAACTGTTTTGTTAGCAAAAACCAATTCTGTAATGTTCCTTTAAAGTTAAATGGGTTACCCACGTGTATGTGTCAATATTGTCAACAGGATGAACAAAAATGAAATAAAATGTATATATATTTTTTAATTACATATTTTTGCCCCTCTCCCTTGCAGTGTAGCAATGAATACAATAAAGATCCTTGTCAGGTGACACCTCTATTTGATCACTCGCCATGCTGGAGCACTTACATGCTCACGTCAGGAATAACTAGAGCTGCGCTAACATGTGCTACGAAATACAACGCTGGTTGGCACTACGCGTACCTTCCTACACTTGCATAGTACTCCGGCACAGCGAACCTCCCGTGTTTATGGGATGTCAGTGAGAAGGGTTGATCGACTTACTTGCATCTCTAGCAGCTTCCCATGCAAAATCAGAAGCCATTTTACGGTATATCACTAATTAACCCTGATCAAAATCACGAACTTCCAGTTCTTACAACTAACACTTTGGTACGACAACCACCATAAATCACATTTTAAGTATACAAATGGCATTCTTAATAACAATTTCAGTATTATATCAAGCACTTGCTTATTAGTAGTCTAAATAAACTGCTTGTGGCAACCCGCTCAACTAATATTGATTAAGTTTTATTTGAATTAATGATGTGGTAAGGCTTGTTAAACAAAATACATTGCTTCAAGACACTGATATGAAAACATAAATGAAAGGATCTCTATATCTTCAGAACTGTCTCAGATGTAGAATGTGTGACATCACGTTTACAAAAGAACCATGAAGTCTGGACTCGTGATTTGTACACAGCTCAATGAAAGAAAACATTTTTTTCCCCCAGTTTTTATATGAAGAAAGGGGACACATCTCAAAACTTGCTCAGCTATTATTTTTATAACTCTTGAATTTATGTGGTAATCATGATACATTGCTTCAAGACACTGATATGAAAACATAAATGAAACCTAAATGAAACCTAAATGAAACATAAATGAAAGGATCTCTATATCTTCAGAACTGTCTCAGATGTAGAATATGTGACATCACGTTTACAAAAGAACCATGAAGTCTGGACTCGTGATTTGTACACAGCTCAATGGAAGAAAACATTTTTTTCCCCCAGTTTTTATATGAAGAAAGGGGACACATCTCAAAACTTGCTCAGCTATTATTTTTATAACTCTTGAATTTATGTGGTAATCATGATGCAAAATGTAAAATTTCCCATGAGACCAGTGTAGCATCTTGCCTGCCAAGAAGTACCCTGGAATGTACAATGTCACTCTTTTGTACACAAGGTCACAGTTCATGGGATGGTACAGTACAGCATTGGTAACTACCCCCAATTGAAAAGTACCCCCAATTGAAAACTGTTAATAAGAACCCATGTAACAAAACGATGATATCCTTTAAATCCATCTGAGAAACTTTCTGCTGGAAATTCTCTCAAACAACAGAGGATGACGACCGATGTTCCAATTTGAAAGTATTTTGTAAGTCAATATTATTATGTAAAAACATAATGGAGCATGTACCCAATGCCGTTCCCTCATGAATTAACCACTCATTTTAATGTTATTGTCACTAGTTAGGTTCACGATGCTTCTGAAATTAAGAAAAAGTATAGTAGTAAACTTGCGGGAACAACCATGCATAAAACTCTTTTGGGATTATTGTTGGTTCTCCTGAAGGTTGAAACGTCGAGACCACACCGGTTCTTCTCAGAACCAACACTTCTCCCAACAGTTTTATACACGGTTATACCCGCAAGTTTATTACTATAGTTTTTATTATGATCCACACCATGCAAAGCTTCAAACATTACTTCTGAAAATGTTAAGATTGGGAATTAAATTATCTCAACACCAATGCTGTACTTGCCATAGAATGACTAAATGAATACATTTTATACACTACTTTTTTCTCCTCAAGTTAGTGTCCATTAATTTCCCTTAATCTATGAAAACATTTATATCATATTATCAATAATATCATATCAATTAAATTTTTGTTAGTAAAACATCTCACTCTTGCAGTTATTGTCTTTCATATGAATTTTTCATAAAGTTCTGAAATTTGAATACAAGTGAAATTTTATACATGGTTATTTTAATAAGCATTTAGGCAAGGTTCCCAATACCTATACAGGAATTGAATAATGTTTATGACCAGAAACGTTTGAATGAATTTTCGACCTTTGCTAACCTTTTTGGTGAGAAAAACCCCCACCACAAGGTGGGAGACATGACCAAACATTTACAGAAACCTTCGAAGTCTTCCTTCATTTCAATTCATTACCATTCCTCAAAATGTGTAGAGAGAGAACAAGAGTAAAATCTCAAGCACTCCTTACCACAGCATTTTGAGCTTGCGATTATCACAGGCATGGAATTTGATTTTTGAGAGGGCAAGGCCATTTTCATTTTGCAAAGGACACTTCCATTGGAAAATCTTAAAGTATAAGGGCAACTTTTGAAAGGGCACCCAGGCCAACATCAGGGGCAGCAAAGGCCATGCCCTTCCAGCTTACTGGGTTTTTGCTTTCAATTTTTTGTGTCGTATGTGTATAGTGAAGAAGACCAATGCACGTACATGCCCAAGGTAAAATTCACTGCTATATCTCGAAATATACTTGAAAAGCAGAAAGCAGAGGTTGCATTCAATAGGTACATTTATGTTCCAACTCAAAAGGAAACTACAGGATCAAGTCTGTAATGATAGCGCATCAACAGTTTTTGGCCATGAGATATTTATCTCTCCTGGCAAAAAATATATTGTTGCATCAGATTATCTCAAAGTTACAAATGATCCGTCACCGTTCAAGACTTTTCCTATGATAAGCATCATCCTCGTGATTTCTTAAAAGGTTCAGCATCTTGAAAATTTTCAAATTATGAAACTGCCAAGAGCAAAAGGTTGTCTCCTCGAAACAGACCGCTATTCTTGAAGATGAAGTATGTGGAAGTCTCACCTAGGGGCAAACAAATTGCATTTGTGTCTATAGTTACTGGTTTAATTACTTTCATCAATTACGCAAGCTTGATTTAAATTCCCGAACTGATGAGTCTTACACCGAACCCCACTAATGCTAGGTGAGGAATGAAACATTAATCAATCAGTACTTATATATTAGTAGGCCACAAGGAGAGTCTCTCACTGGTATAATTCAATGCACATCATCAACGATGTACCATTCTTGGCATTACACTTTCTTACTCCTTCGAACGAGTCGCCAACTACTTGTCTGACATGGCGTGCCATCTGCAGACTTGGTGGCCCTTTGAATCTCTCATCTCTTTCCAGTGGGCCGCCTCTTCGTCGCTACTGTTGCTGAGACCCATGGTGAACCAGCCGATTGTCTCCTTTCGTTTCATGCCGCGCTTGTTGAAGACGGTGAACATTAGGGTCACATCGGCGAGTTGGAACTGTGCAACCTGAGTAGGGCAAAACAATACACAGATAAGGGTATTTCGTTAATGGTGTCAAATATACAAATCATTCATTTTTTTAATACTACATGTATTAATTAAATTATCAAAAAATGTATCCAAAAAATACAACATCACAATATAACAAACAATTAAAATGGGAAAACCTGTTGATCTATGCAGTTAATTTGTTTTTAGCTCTTTACTAATTTAGGTTTTTCATCCTTAGTGTTGTGTTCGGGCTTTGATTTGACATTATTTTTAAATATTATTTTATAATAATTTTCTTCATATTTCTTCATGTTTTTATTATTTCAGCTCATCTGGTTAGTGTTTCTACTTTTGTTTGACTCTTTGGGGGTCTTAAGTATCTTTGGTTTCTGTGTATATAATATAATTTTTTTGTCAGTGACATTTTGTTTTACGTTTCACTTCAACTTTAGATTTCTGTGTATTTTATACTATCAAATTTTTATTGTTTTAAATGAGCAGGGTCTGGGAGGGCACATCTTTTTTGATGACAGTTTTTTTTTACTTTTGCCTTTCCATGGACGGCCTCTGCTCGTAATATTGTATTGTCCAAAGAATTAAAATTTAAATAAATAAAATTTATAATAAAGCAGTAGCTATACATTGAAATGTACATGCAATTCTACTAAAAGGCTCCTATTGATATGCAGCGAATGATTTCCCTTGTATAGCAGAGCAAATTGCTACACAAATGTATCAGTTGCTACTCAAAAATTATCATTTGCTACTCAATATTGGCATTCAGTGTGAACAAAACAAGTTAAGTCTAAATTTTTTCCTACGCAAAATTGCTGGAAGAAATCGTTCCCTGATATGACATCAAGTTAAATCCGCATTTACCTGGAAGATGAATGTTTCTTTAAAAGTAGGGTTGGGTTGACCACGCCGGACTGAGGTCTTGCTCTTTGTCATTTCAAAGCCACTTGAAGACATCAATGCAATGCGCACATAGGAATCTAAACATCACACAGGGGTCAAACAAAGCTTCATCAGAATGCTATTATTTTGGTAGTTATTTTTAATTGGGATAATTTGGAATAGCTCGCCTTATTGTTGAGGAAATATACAGTTCTCACTTTACAATAAAATCTTCAGGGAAGGCATATGACGTAAGTGACATTCCTACAAACTGGCTTGCTGGCCTGGGTTCCCCCGCATTTTAGACCTGGAACCTCCAAAATGTTACAATTCAGAATAATAATAACAAGTTCTTATATAGCGCATTTTACAATAAACGTCTCAATGCGCTTTACATTAGTGCCCTGGTCATTGGGCCAATAACATTCCTTTAACCTTTCTCAGCTCAACCCTGGGCAACCGTGGCGCTCCGAAGGCTTTTTCAAACACAATATCAACCTCTACCCTCGCAGGTACAATTCAGAAGGTTTACAGACTCTGTGCATCACCAAATTTACAGGTTTGGACACAATGTGGAGTGTTTATTTCTCCCTTTAGTGACCGCTATATTTATTCCAGGAAAATTTAAAGGCTCAATGAGATTTTGAGAAAAAAACAACTTAAAATCAGGAACAATCCTGACAATTCACACTCCTGAATCTTAAATATGTAGAGTTGAAATACACATCTGAAAAACAACAACTACAAAAGCTATAAATCTAACCAACAAAATCGTAAACGAAACTTTGACTTTGATGGTGAAAGTAAATTTCAATTAAAATAACAACATGAGGTGTTTCAAATTAAGAAAAAACCCTACAATTGTACACTTTATCAAAGAAAAGAAACTCTGCATGAAAATGTTAAGATTCAATACATACTTTGGTTTTGTTCAAGATGTATGACACAGTTCAATTGAAAAACACAAGGCCAATGGTGATGAGTTAATGGCCCGACACTGAAACTACTGGCCTCGTGCCTGTGGTTCAGTGATTCCAGCCCTGCACTTTCCCTTTTGTTTAATATTAAACCCTTATATTTCTGGTCTAGTGAGCAATAGTCTGTCATTTAGCAAACTGTGCTTAATCCTTCCATTCAGTCAAAGAATGGTGCTGTACACACTCCTAAGCTCATTGTGTAACTCAATGGTTTCAAACCTTCCCAGGCTGCTCTCTGTAAAGTGCCTTGGAATGCATGCAATTGCTTTTCTTCTTTACCCACATTCTTCCACTGATCAAAATCTCAGCAACACTTTCACACAAAAGCACTGAGTTTAAAGGGGGGTCCGCCCACCACAGGTAGCTCAACCAAATTCCGAATTTTATACTGAGTAACTGAAAGCACACATAAGAAAAAATTTGGCCCGCGTGCAAGTCACCATACAATAAATCTTGAATGCGCTAAACTTTAAAAAGAATTCCACAACTCAAAATAATTTTTTTTACAATTATGTAAAAACCAGTTGAATAACAAACAATTTTGCTGAAAAAATGCCAAACTGTCTGAATTTCATTGCTACCATACAGGCATGTACAGTTGCGAAAGTACAAGCATTTCTTAACCAGTGAGGTTACATGTAATACATCATGAGCCAGGCTTGTTTTTTGTGGGCATTCCCAGACAGCATTATTATTTACCCCTGGGTGAAGAAAAGCAATTATAGTTAAGTGTCTTGCTCAAGGACACAAGTGTTATGACTGGGATTCAAACCAACACAATGATGACTTAGCAACCAAAACTTGAGTCCGATGCTCACAAGATCCCTTAAAAAGAATCCAAGGAACATTTTGTCAGCATGTCCTGAAAACAGGAGTTGATTGTGGCATCCAGAGACAGCTCTTGCACTGTCCAGAGCTACCAACAATTGCATCTCGCAATCAGTGAGATTTTGTACAACAATCAGGGAGATATTTAGAATTACATGCAACATAATAGGGAAAAATTTCCACAATCGGGAGATTTTCAATTTCTTTTCATCCGAACATTGAAAGATTGGTTTATTTTCAGGGAACCTTCTGCAGAATCAGGGAGAGTTGGCAGCTCTGACTGTTTGTTCAATTTCATACAGCACCATTCAAGCTCAAGCACGTTGTAGTTAACCTTGTAATTGAACAATCCCAAACCCTATTGAGGTGTGAAACTGTGTGTACGTACTAAATACCTCCCATACCGTAAACACTACCTGTCAACTATAATGCCTACCCTTGACCCTTGAAATGAAAAATATGTTTTTCCACGAACGAACTTTGCAAAATTGTCATTGCTGCATCTAATGTGTGTATATGAGAGGGTAATCAAGGTTTGAAGAAAATAGCAATGACATAACAATAATGGAAACAAAAGCACTATGTCATGGCCACAATAACAATGAACAAAGCCAGAATGACAAAGGAATAAAAACAAACTATTTGCACTCCATTCTTCGTCAAAGTATCTAAATACTGAGAAAGAGCAAAGATTTAACAAATTCTCTGAACCTTTCTACTTCTAAACGTTCGCTCTTGTTCTATAAAAGAAAAATCAATTTATTGGAATGGGATGGGTTGGGGTGGAGGGGTTAAACTGCTAACTAGCATACTGACTAACCTGGTGCCCTGCCTGCTGCATGTTGCTTGAAGTGACTTCCCTTGATAAGCTCAACGGCTAGACGACCTGTGGTGGCATTGTAAGTCAATCCAACCAGAAGTTCAGGTAGTCCACCATGAGAGATAGACTGTAGTGAAGCGTTACTGTCCCCGCTGGCCGATAAGTCTGAATTACTGGAATAGGGGGATGCCGTGCCGCCTCCGATCTGTGGTCGTCAAAAAGAGATCGAAAATAAATCTTAGTGATTGGTTGATGTAACACGAGATAAACTTGTTATTTGAAAGCAATTATATATGAACAAAGACAGTATATGAAAATAATTAAAGGTATTGTACAGGATTGGTAATGATAACAAACATCATTGTTTAATTTTAGACTGAAAGCTTACTGCTTATGAAGTTCATACTAGAAAAAATTTTCTGCGAATTATTTCCCTCAGCTCTGAAATGAAGTCATATTTGAGAAAACTGTATCTGAAAACCTAAAAAATCCTGCAATCAGCCGATTTCGGATGTGGTTGATCACACAAAAGATGAAGACTGTTTGCGACTATTTTGTCAGCTCTACCAATCTTGTATAATACCTTTAATATTGGTAATTTTTTAAAGTGGTCGACAGTAGTCGACCTGTAACTTACACTTTCACTTCTAGAGACGAGCTTGACCATGACGCTCTGCTTTGAGGAGGTGTTGAGGGCGGAGAACTTGACCAGGCCCTCGCCGATTAGTCTCTCCTTGCGCATTCTCTCGGCGCCGTACAGCCTGAAGCGGATGGCCGAGTTGACCAGTTCATGGGGTCTGATGCGGGTGAACCGGAACAGCTCCTTGAAGATGGGCTCTTCGCTCTCTCGGATTCGGGTCTTGGTGCGTTGCTTCTTGGGATAGAGCATGATGCGCAACCTCCAAGCCGAAGCACCCCCGTTCTCCTTGGTAGGCAATCCAATGCCCCTGATGATGGTGACGTTCATTCGGTTGCCGTCTCCGTTGTAGTCGAAGATGACCTCCAACTGCCCAATTGTCGGGGCCGACTCCTGATTGGCAAGAAGGTCCTATGTATAAAAAAAACCCACCACAAACTAATAATTATGTCACTCCAAACTTGAAAGGTTGCCATTATCTTTGATAAATGATCTACGTGTATCCTATAGGGTAACTGTGACCATTACATTTGTTTGCCTTGTTGATACCAGAAGCCAACAAAAAAACTCTGCAAAGTAAACATTTGCACTCAAACGATAAGGAATGATTGCAGTCACACCTTAAAAGTGCCCCTCTGTGCAGGGGCTATAATTGTACACTCATTTTGCCAAAAATACAAAACACGTCTAAGCAATGTGGCTTGTGGGGTTATTAGCAAACGACTATTGTCACATATCATAACACCATGAACAATTTCACACAATGCACACAAAAATCACCCACACGCTTCAAACATTGTGTGATCCATAAAAGTAAAGTACATTGAACACAATGCATACACTGTGGTTTGGCAACAATTACTTAATAACAATCAAATTGATTTTACAGAGTCTACACACAATTGGTAAATTGCTTTTAATAGGAATAGTAGCACCTGAAAGCTTATTAAATGTTAGGCAGACATCCGACAGATCATCCTGAGAACTTTCTTAAGCCTTATGCTTGTAAAGGGCCGTGCAGAACAAAGAATGTTTTAAAATTTCCATCTTTTTCGAAAATGTGGGTGGGTGGGTCAACAGAAATGACTGAAAATTAAAATTCAATGTTAATAATAGAAACAAAAAAAGAAGAAGTCTTGTACAGAATTGGTAAGGACAAAAACCATAATTGTTTAATTTTAGTCTGAAAGCTCACCGATTATGAAGTTCATACTAGAACCATTTTTTTCTAGAAAACGCAATAAGCTAATTTTGGTTGTTACAACAAATTTATTTGTTCACTATTTTCTCCTGACTCACACAGCAGATTAAGACCAAATTTTGTTATTTCATGTATATATGGTTGATCACACAAAACATGAACACTGACTGCGACTATTTTATCAGGTCTACCATCCTGTATAATGACTTTAAAGCAAATGTACGACATTGGTAATTGTCAAAGACCAGTATCCAAACTTGATGAGACCCAACATAAAATAACAAACCTGTGAAAGTTTAAGCTAAACCGGTCTTCAGAGTCATGAGAAAACAGTGAAAAAACCCATAATATATTTTCACTGTTTTCAAACATCGGATTTTATCACCAGTGATAAAGACTAATTGTTTTCCTCATTTCCTAATAACCATAGCATTTCAAGCAAAACTATTTCAAGGGATGTTTTCCACCATGACCATCTTTATACCATGTAAGTTATGTGCAAATCTGCATTGATATTTTCGACCTTACCAATGTTGTACACACTCTTTAAGGTCAATGCAATCACATAGATAATACCAATGCAAAATGAGGAAATGTAAAGTTCAACCATCTCAGCACAGATGCTGAGTTTCTTCAAATGATGAAAGAGAGCGAGCGAGAGAGAGAGAAAAACCAAAGCTGTATCTACCCACCTCTGGCACAGGTTCAGGTTCTTCCGCAGCCACAAGGTAGGCCTCATCTCCTCCTTCCTCCCTGGTTTCTTCTGGATCATCTCGGTACTCCAAGGAACCCGTACTTCCTTGAGCCACGCCCTGCTCTGCCAACGAGACGTCATCTCCTCGAACACCTTCGGGAGAAAGATAAATGAAGAAGGTTGTCCTGTTAGTATCGGGGTTCAAACTTCCCTGCATTATTTATGCGCTTGCTGGACGTTGCCTTTTATCAGACCAAGTGCTTTAGCTAGTGGTTAAGTAGCCTACAGGGCAAGTTAAACTCTGCATTTTCTTGCCCCCATGAAGTTGTAGAAGCCCAGATTTCAAACAAGTATTGCCATCGATGTATTTTTCTGATGTATTCATGGTAGCGATCACAACCAGTTTAATGGTCAAATGAAACTACATTCAGACACTCATAAATACATTAACCATTTATAGAACTTATTATTCACATCTGAAAAGGAAGAAATACAAGTATTTTAACCATTAAAGAAGGTTGCATAGTTTTTAGTAGCCCACAGGGCAAGTTGAGAAGTGGTGTTTACTAGCCCGCAGCAGTTTTTACTAGACAATGTACACCTGGCTAGTGTTAAAGGTGAGCCCTGCTTTTTTATATGCAGTTTGTGATCAAAACAACAACTTGTCTGCACGTTTTTTTGTTTGTTTCTGTTTGTGATTCACTGTAACAATAAGTCTCAATACCAGGGCCCATCTTTACAAAGGTGTTTATCAGAAAATGGTGATTTAGCAAATTGTTCTGCTAAGCAAAAAATTAACAGGGAACCATCCACAAACAATATACATGACACGGTATTTTGGCTGGTAACCTGTCTCTGCAAAGCAAACTTGTTCTGTGTTAAGCAGTTTCCCGGCTTAACAGCTTTAGGAAATTGGGACTAGGGCTCTATGCCATCTCATTTAGAAAAGTTGAAAGCGGGCGTACTTCGAAGGTTAACAATTGGTTCTGTTTCCATCAAGTCATGTTGGCTACTCCATCAACAGCAGTACACACGTACTGACGTTTAGTAGCCAACCGAATAAAAAGCAAGTGTGTGACTAGGTCTAACACGTTAAATACAGAAAGGAGAATAAAATGCAGCACTTGAGTGTCCAACTAGTAACAAATTTGCAGCAACAACGAGTTCATCATTCAATGGCATTGTGTAATTAGATGAACATTGAGATCTTCGTAGAGGTACGGAGCACTGTTATAAAGAAGTTCTGCTTATAAAAAAAAAGTTGAATCTCATTTCTGCTTTGTTTCTTTGTTTAGCTGTCCTATTATAGCCACATTCCTGTTATAAAGAAGTAATCTGGCCAGTCCCAGTGATCTTTTTAGAGCAAGAGACGACTGTATTGTGAAATGCTCCTTTCAGATGGATGGGTTCCCTTCACTTAGTTCAGCTCATCGACTCCATTAAAAAGAAGCAAAGATTAGTGCATAAGGCTACCACTATCAGCCCCATGTCTTGACAAGGTGAAAGGTGAGGTCAAAAAGACTATTATGTTCATGAGTGTACTTCAGTGAACAATTTTCGTCCAGCAATTTTGCAATGGCAAAATATTTAGACTGAACGGAACGCGTGTTTCGTGCACACTGAATGCTAATATTGAGTAGCAAAAGATGAACTTTGGGCAGCAACTGAATGCATTTTGCTATTTTGTTATCTTATTTTGTGGTGTGTCGTGGCCATGCGGTTAAGAGCACTGCACTCGAGCTCTGGTGTTTCTGAACAGCAGAGCGTGGGTTTGAGTCCCAGTCATGGCACTTGTGTACTTGAGCAAGATACTTTAACATTATTGCTTTGTCCTTCGGATAGAACATTAAGCTGCAGGTCCTGTGTACTAGGATTTTTTAGTGCATGTTAAAAAAAAACCCAGAACCCTTATTGTAGAAGAGTAGGGGTTAACCCCAGTGTTTCTGGTTCACATCAAGCACCCTTGTTTACAGGCTTCCTCAGGCTTGCGAGCTACAGTGATTAAGTTCACCTATGAGGCATCCTTGGTTTCATTACCAGAAATATATAATAATAATAATAATAATAATAATAATAATAAACAAGAAAAGGCGTTTACTGCACATGTATACTAACTCAGCATATAATGAAAAGAAATTTCTTCAGGAAATATTAACTAAAACTTAAGAACTATGATTTCAAGAGAGGTTTTTTTAAGGCAGGTGGATATCTGCACTCAGCTTGAATCTATCAAACCACTTGCCTATGCATGAGTGTACAATTTGGTTTTTCAATTAAGTCGGTGCCTGTTTCTATACATTAATATTACCATCCCAGACACAATGTGCACAAAACAATGAGCTATTTGCATACCCTACAAAAAGAAACGGTCAAGGTCCACTGCCAGTATTGATATGAAAATGATTTAAAGGGCGAGGGCCAATGTAAACAGCTTTAATTTGTTCCAAGATGATACATAGTTGGCAAGATCAATGTTGTAGTTTGTATGCACCCATTCTACATTATAGTGCATTGGGTACCATCTATCGGTGTTGATATACCTTAGGTAAATATCATTTGATAGGTTAATCTATGAAGTATTTGGCAACTTAATAGCGTATCCCATATTAAACTTGTGAAAACATTTTGTTAACTTTTTTTTTTTCATGATGATTAACTAAATTGGTCAATCTCAATCTACCAATGATGAAACTGTCCTTTGTACTTACTGCAGAGTAATCCAGATTATCCTACCATTTTCAAATTGCCACAGGAAGTATATCTTTTCAAGAACCCCCACCCCTTCCCCTCCCCAACAACCTCCTGGGTACTTTTGAAAACTGGCTATATAGGCCATCCTCACACTACAACATTTCAATCCACTGACCCGTGTAGAGCGCCTGATCCGTGTCCAAACCAACCCCACTCGGGAAGTGGCTGAGGGTTTTTGACCCGTGTAGACTATTATAGTGTAACCACTTTGGTCCCACGTACATTGCTTTAACATGCGAAGGAAACAAACTCAAACAGGTCTCAATGTTCGAATACGCGCGAGACTTGCACAGTCTATTTACAATTACATGTAAAACTCTCAGACAAACCTGAGGTCAATTTCACAAAAAGAGCTAAGATTGATCTTCAGATGTGTATCAGTCTTTATTTCTAAGCAAAGTGTGACCATGGCATAATTGACAACTCATCTTTAAGATGAATCTTTGTGTTTTGTGCAGTCGAGCCCAGGAGAGACAAACTCATTTTATTGAAGTTATTTAACGGTGTGCAATAAATAGGGAAGATGGCCTAAGTCTTTGATCCTTCAAGGGAAAACTGTTCTCCCTTGCAGGCAAAATACAAGCACAGAAACAGATCCATTTGGAGAGCGGGCAGCTGCACCCAGATCATCGGGAAGATCTTAACCAGAGAGTAAATATTGCCCATAAATGATGTCATGTTTGTTATATATTTTAATTTGTATTTCTTTACCACTTGTATAATTGTTTTCTGGATTTCTTCATAGCTTTAGGCTTACGTTTCCATTTTGTATTATTGTACACTAATGTTCTTGTTCGAGTTAGCGCCATGAGCACTTTTGTGGATTTGCGCGCTCAATAAGTTTTCATTATTATTATTTATTAATATTAATGTAGGTGTGCATTCACGACCTACAACAACATCAAACAAACAAGTCAAAGCTAAATATTACTCCATGACTCTAGGTAGTAAACGGACAATTTTCAGTGATGTTTGAAGCTTTGCATGGTGTGGAAAATAAGAGGTAACTATAACTAGTAAACTTGCGGGTACAACCATAAGTAAATGTGTTTTGGGAGGAGTGTTGGCTCTGAAAAGAGCCGGTGTACACTCTGCTCGTCTTCAGGAAAACTTGAAATCCAACAGAGAATACAAACGTGTATATTTTTTTAAATGTACGAACATCTTCTATTGCAATGTGGGTTCAAGAAAGAATTGTATTGACTTTGACTCGCACAGTAATTTACATGTTGTAGTTTACCTTATACCATAACCTTCTAAGGCTATTTGTATTCTATTCATGCAACGGAACTCCCTAGTAATGTCAACACTAAACTAACAGCGCACTGTGTACATGTACACCGCGTCATCACTAACACACAAAATTATTCTGGAACAAGTTCAACAATAAAAAAAACCCAAATTGATTGATTTATGTTTTCTGTAAACTGGAATTTGGAGGAAAACAATGAACATTTTGTGTATCTATGTCACAAATATATTTTACAGGGTTACTAATGTTTGCATGTAGTGAGCCAAAAATTTGTACAGCAAATGTGAATCAAACATTTTGATATGCCAGTGAAATAAAATAAAATTAAAATAAACTTTTTAAAGTAATCAGTTAATCTGTTTCACCAAAATGTTTGTATGAAATTCCCTTCATTTTACCTGTGTGCACTATGATTGTGTCTTTTAAATCATGTACTACTACTAATTGGAAGTTTGACATTTGTTAAAAATAACTTTGCTTCTATTACTTGGATTTAAAGAAGATATGATTAAGATTTTATTGCAAATCATGTACAACTCAGCTCTTGGCTGCGATTCATGGTAGTAATAAACCAATTTGAATTAATGAACAAACAAATGAGACTGTAATATTACAGATCTTTTTTTTTTAAGGAAAAAAACATAAAAAACACCACCAGTTTTTGTACTTGAGAAAAGATTTAAGAGCAGACTTTCTAAGAAGTTTAATATCTAAGAAAGTTTTTCCCAAGCAGGGAGTACAGAATGCGCCTGGAAATCCTAGTCAAAGTTCAGCTATGAATGAATTTCCTTCAACATTTTTTAATCATGCAAGAATGCAGACATTCACTATGAATTCAATGAAAGATTTTACATCAGAACCAGTTTTTCCTAAAATGACCTTTGTCATAATTGTCACAGGCCTTGTACATTAGTGCTACCTGAGAGGAAGGTCCTTTCCTCCATGGAACAAGGCTTAGATGTCCTTGGTATGTCCTTGGTAAAGTAAAAAATAAGTTGAAATTTTCTTGGGAAAAGTTTCCCTGCAGACGTGATAAAAATGCTTCCTACAATGCTTTATGGTAGCCACAGTATGACTACATATCAATATACCTGCTGTTCCATCCACTGTTGTTGTATGTTCTACCACATCTTCAAGATCTTGACCGATCCCGTTCTCATAATGTCCCGAGTCATGACTGGAGCCTCTCAGAGACCCATTGAACAAATCCTTCTCTGAGATCCCATCAGCACCTGCTGACTCACTCTTTTCGTACACATCTCTGTCGTCGTCTGATGGGGGAGCTGATCGATGAGGGAATAACCCCCGTACACCCAAAGATTGTCCAAACGGAGGGCACAAAGTTAAACACTTCAAGCACATGATGCCACCAACAAACACAGGCTAAATGGTCTCTTAAAATCTCCGCATCAATCACTGCATGAATAGTACAAGCACATGATCATCACCAGTACACATCTACCACTGACCCAGTCGCATTCCACTGTGATCGCAAAGTCTCTACAGTCAAAGCGTAATTATGGTCTACCAATCCCCAGGCAAGGTTAATCATTTACATAACAAATACCAGCTAAGATTTGTGCTCTACATACTGGGAGTACTCACCTATCACAAGGCTTCTGCCCTGTGAGTGTATTTTCTAAAACATGCCATGGGCGCTATTCAGCGTGATGAATACCCTGAACCAACTTCACAAAAGAAATCCACTTCATTTTGACAATCAAAGCAGCAGTACCTCTGCATGACTGTACACGTAAGAATATTTTAATTGACAAAATAATAACAACATAAAAGACAACTCTGTCAAGTTTCCACTTGGGCTTATCAAAATTGGGAACAGTTTCCATTAAACTTTTTCTGCAGCAATTCTCTCCATTATTTTCACAGAACAACCAGTTTATTTTTGCTGTTTGGTGAATTATGATTTCACTGTAAAGAAACTAAAGTACAAATCTGAAGGAGAAAGATTATGAAGAAGTTGGAAAACAGGCCTGGAATTTTATCTTTGAGAGGGCAAGACCATTTTCATTTTGCAAAGGGTACTTCCATTGAAAAGTCTTTAGGAAACTTTTGAAGGGGCACCAAGGCCAAGACCAGGGCACTGCCATGACCAGGGCAACAGAGGCCATGGCATCTGTGTAATTCTAGGCCTGCAAAACATACATATAAATGCTGAATTGGCTGCTGGTGACCTGCTGAGATACATGTACTAACTATACTTTGTTGTTACCATTAAATACGCTGATGGTACTTTACCTCAACGGTGAACAATTTCCTTTGTATTGCAGAGCAAAATGTTACTCTAAAAACATCATTTGCTACTCAATATTAGAATTCAGTGTGCACCAACAAAAAATCAAGTCTAAATATTTTCCTATGCAATAATGCTGGATGAAATAATTCCCCTGCTCAAGAGGTTTCTTTATGGAGACAAGATTGGCAGCAAATTAGTTTGTAGCATGTGTAGCCATTAGGCAATCATCATTTTTTGTAAACAAACTTTAAACATAATCCATAGCCTGTATCACAGGCTAAAAAAAGGTGTTTAGCATTGTGTCTTTTAATGGCAATAAAACCATTAATGTTCATGTTCACGATGTGACGTTACTAGAAAAGATGATCAATGATGCATCATGTTGGGTTTTCAAATAAAGTATCCCCTTTTCAACTTTATAGACTTTTTTGTTTGGTTTATGCAAGAGAAACCTTTTGGCATCTGCCCAATAAAAAGTACAGTCAACTCTGGGACTGGCCAACTTACCTTTTCATAACAGGAATGTCGTTATGAGAAACGAGGACAGCAAAACAGAGAAAAACAAAGCAGAAATGACATTCAGGACTTCAGACCGTACTGTTTATAAACAGAACCTCTTTAAAACAGTGCTCTTTATGTCAACATTACTGTGAATTCAACCTCAACGTTCAAATGATTTATATTGTGTTTTTCAGCTGGTCTACGACAAGGGAATAATAGATTTAAGCTGATTACAAACCAGTAGGCCTAAAGACAAGTACAAAGCTACATGCACTTACAGTGAACAAAAGACAGAAACCAAAAGATGACCTCAAACAATTATTCCAAACTTGATGTAGAAACAAAAAAATAGACCTCAAGAATTTCCAAAGTTGACGTAGAAACAAAACAAAACCTAGAAGTTACTCACAACTATGAACTCCCAAAGAGTTAGATCTGAGAACTTTGGCACATGGGTCCTAATATATTTGTTTACAATTTTTTCTGCACAGCAAACAAGCAAGAAAAAAGTCACAAAAAGGTATAATACATGGTATTTTGGTTGGTTACCGGTATCTTAATCTGGTAGGCAAAACTGTTTTATGCTACTTTTTACAGTTAAAAGCAGCGCTATGAAATGGGGCCCAGACCTGGGCGTGTCATGACCGAGCAGTCAAGAGCACTGGACTCAAGCTCTAGTCTTTTTGATCGGCAGAGCGTCGGTTCGAGTTTGGTCACTTGTGTTCTTAAGCAAGACACTTTCAAACCATTATTGCTTTGTCCTTCGGATGCGACGTAAATACGTAGGTCCTGTGTGTTGTGTAATGTTTTAAAAAGAACCCAGTTACATTTATCGCGAAGAGAAAAAGGTTTGCCCTGGTGTTTCTGGCTCTGGCTGCTGAATGCGCCGCAGCACCTTGTAAACCAGTTAGAAGATGCTGCATCAATAAGTCTCATAATTCAAAACATAGCTCTGCTTATCCTGTTGAAAAACAAACAATGAGCATTTTGATACGCCCTAGGGGTGTGATAAAGCACCACATAAAACCCCAGTGTTATTATTATTATCTTGGCCTAACCAAATCCAAGATAATATTGGAATGTGTGATTTATCGTTGTGTCAATGTAGATTGTACAAGTAGGCAGGGTTCGAACTTAGCGGTCGCTCGGTCGCCAAATACGAGTCAAATCCCTTCCTTTACTAGTCTACCAGGCCAGTTCTATACAACCGATCCTCAAATCGCGAATCAATGAAATCGGTTGTTGATGAAAAAAGTATTATTGAGGGCAGAAATTTGTGGGAAAACATCGGCCAAAAACACAAGTTTGCGAACTTCACTTCCGTGTTGTTGTTTTTTGTAGAGGTTTTTACGCTTCAAAAATTAAGTACATTATCAGGCGCGGATCCAGGGGGGGGCCCAGGAGGCACGTGCCCCCCGAGTAAAAAAAAAATGGGGGATAAAAAACGAAAAAAAAGAAGAAAAAAAAAAGAAGAAAAAAAAAAGAAAAAAAAAAAAGGGTAAAAGAGAAGCGAGAGGAAAGGTGAGAAGCAACATTCTTAAATAAAAGTATTTGTAGATTTTGTTTTCTTGTTTGTTTTGTATTCACTGCCTGTCAAATAAGCCCATAGGCAGGCAGCGATTGTCTTCTGCATAACAACTCTGACTTCTACTCAGCGGTTTTGATAAACACTGCACCCTCACTTCCCCAAGGCCAGTGACCACGAACTGGGTAAAAGCCCTATCAATCACCTTGGTCAAAGCCTACGTAAACAGTCCAGGTAGCATGTGAGTCCTCCGCGTTTACGCGGAAATCCGCGTTTTTTAATTTCCCATTCCGTGTTTTTCTTGCGGGCCGTACGGCCGGCCCCTGGACCCCACCCATTAAATTTCTTTGACCCAAAAATACAGAATCCGTTGTGCCCCCCGGTTAAAAAAATCCTGGATCCGCGCCTGATTATGACATGTGGGTTAGTGAAAAAACTTGCGGGCGACCCAAATTTTTGGTTGACTTTTCCGGTCGGTGAGTGAACAAAAGTGTTAAGGGAAACCCCTGGTAGGTGCATCCATACGTCTCGGGTACTATGAACTCCCAAAGAGTTAGATCTGAGAACTTTGGCACATGGGTCCTAATATATTTGTTTACAATTTTTTCTGCACAGCAAACAAGCAAGAAAAAAGTCACAAAAAGGTATAATACATGGTATTTTGGTTGGTTACCGGTATCTTAATCTGGTAGGCAAAACTGTTTTATGCTACTTTTTACAGTTAAAAGCAGCGCTATGAAATGGGGCCCAGACCTGGGCGTGTCATGACCGAGCAGTCAAGAGCACTGGACTCAAGCTCTAGTCTTTTTGATCGGCAGAGCGTCGGTTCGAGTTTGGTCACTTGTGTTCTTAAGCAAGACACTTTCAAACCATTATTGCTTTGTCCTTCGGATGCGACGTAAATACGTAGGTCCTGTGTGTTGTGTAATGTTTTTAAAAAGAACCCAGTTACATTTATCGCGAAGAGAAAAAGGTTTGCCCTGGTGTTTCTGGCTCTGGCTGCTGAATGCGCCGCAGCACCTTGTAAACCAGTTAGAAGATGCTGCATCAATAAGTCTCATAATTCAAAACATAGCTCTGCTTATCCTGTTGAAAAACAAACAATGAGCATTTTGATACGCCCCTAGGGGTGTGATAAAGCACCACATAAAACCCCAGTGTTATTATTATTATCTTGGCCTAACCAAATCCAAGATAATATTGGAATGTGTGATTTATCGTTGTGTCAATGTAGATTGTACAAGTAGGCAGGGTTCGAACTTAGCGGTCGCTCGGTCGCCAAATACGAGTCAAATCCCTTCCTTTACTAGTCTACCAGGCCAGTTCTATACAACCGATCCTCAAATCGCGAATCAATGAAATCGGTTGTTGATGAAAAAAGTATTATTGAGGGCAGAAATTTGTGGGAAAACATCGGCCAAAAACACAAGTTTGTGAACTTCACTTCCGTGTTGTTGTTTTTTGTAGAGGTTTTTACGCTTCAAAAATTAAGTACATTATCAGGCGCGGATCCAGGGGGGGGGGGCCCAGGAGGCACGTGCCCCCCGAGTAAAAAAAAAATGGGGGATAAAAAACGAAAAAAAAGAAGAAAAAAAAAAGAAGAAAAAAAAAATTAAAAAAAAAAGGGTAAAAGAGAAGCGAGAGGAAAGGTGAGAAGCAACATTCTTAAATAAAAGTATTTGTAGATTTTGTTTTCTTGTTTGTTTTGTATTCACTGCCTGTCAAATAAGCCCATAGGCAGGCAGCGATTGTCTTCTGCATAACAACTCTGACTTCTACTCAGCGGTTTTGATAAACACTGCACCCTCACTTCCCCAAGGCCAGTGACCACGAACTGGGTAAAAGCCCTATCAATCACCTTGGTCAAAGCCTACGTAAACAGTCCAGGTAGCATGTGAGTCCTCCGCGTTTACGCGGAAATCCGCGTTTTTTAATTTCCCATTCCGTGTTTTTCTTGCGGGCCGTACGGCCGGCCCCTGGACCCCACCCATTAAATTTCTTTGACCCAAAAATACAGAATCCGTTGTGCCCCCCGGTTAAAAAAATCCTGGATCCGCGCCTGATTATGACATGTGGGTTAGTGAAAAAACTTGCGGGCGACCCAAATTTTTGGTTGACTTTTCCGGTCGGTGAGTGAACAAAAGTGTTAAGGGAAACCCCTGGTAGGTGCATCCATACGTCTCGGGTACTACTCAGACACTCTTTATCTTTACCTACTTTACTGAAAAACCATACAATGTGAGGATTCATACTCGTATTGGTCTTGATTCAGACTTCAATCCAAACTCACCATACAACCTGTAGATTTGTTCTCTTGACAACAAGTCCTCTTCCAGTGGCTCAAATGTGGGAGTATTTTGTCTTGACTGAGTCCTTCTGCCCATTTTGTTAACCCCTCTCCCGGGCTCCCTTTGATGTCGTCTTGAGGAGCTTGAATCCTCAAACACCCGTTTTCTCAAGTTGCTAGTTTGAATTTGAGGTCTTGCATACAGATATTCAACAGATGAATCCGGTCCGGTCAGAATAATATCAGGGTTGCTGCTTGTTTCAGATTTGTCATCACCCAAACTGCGGACTTCAGCAGAGCCAGGCAGATCTCCGGCTGGTAAACACTCCGAGGCTAAATTGATCACGCACCAGTCTCGTAGCAGTGGAGTCGGGTCACCGAAAGAGAGCTCCGAGTCTGTCTCGCTGATGGGTAGATTTGAACAACTACACCAAGTCACGTACCTCCTAAGGTAATTTGCGATGGGCATGATACCAACTGCTAAACATTCACTGTAGAAATCTGCTCAATCTGACCACTGACTTATGCCGGTCAGGCTTGTTCTTTAGATGATTAGAAACTTGGAACTGATGTTATGTTGTAGGTGTTTGAAAAAAAACACCACCAAAATACAACAGATACCTGCATGTTTCTAAGTTCATGGTGACATGTGCAATAGTTGTGTTATGTTTTACAGAGTGACTGGAAGCATCAGATTGGCACTATTTGAAGCTGTACCCTTATAACGGCATGATAACAGCAGCCAGCCAGCCAGGTATCTAGTCTCACTCCTAACAGGAAATGTACCTTGAATTTTCCAATGAAATATCCATCAATCACTGGTCAGTCACATTTAAAAGTCTCCTCTTCTACATGACAAGCTTAGCAGCTCACAAACAGAACTCTTCTTACGACAAGGAAAATACAGAGAGACCGTGTGCTTTTGTTTGCAACGATTAATTTTGATCCTAAAATATACCAGCATAGATATCACAGGGTTGGTGCCAATGCATTGGCCCTTGACATGAATACCAGCAAAAGGTACAGATATCACCATACCATAGAATATGCCACCAAACAATGTAATATTTCAATTCCCACAACACATGGTACTTTAAGTACATGTATAATTTAATAATAAACTTGTGGATGGGAGTGCCGTCTGATCATTTAAAGGTGCAGTTTTACAGTTTTATAAGCACTTTATATAACACTGAATCACTGTAATCTGCAGAGAATACCTTTACACATAGATCGCTCTAACTGATCAGTATACGCTGCTTGCATATAATAATCATAATAAAACTCTTAAAGGGAGGGTATACCTTTGGTAATTACTCCAAAAATTAATGACCATAAAAAATTACTTAGTGAGAAGCACTGCAGCTGTTGATAATGTATACAATTTTGAGAAACAATTCCCTTCAAAGGAAGGTGGTTTTAGAGCTAGAGGGATTCAAAAACATTTCAATCTGAGAAACGTTTCAGCATGAAACGTTTCTCAGATCGTGTGTTCCAATTACAGTTTATTCTTCCTGCGCGGACATAACAGCTCCAGATTTTCGGCGATATCTCAAAAACGCTATCACCTTTTAAAATGAAATTTTAGTTTTATTTACTTATTTATATATCTATATTTATAATGGGATTAAAACAAACAATCGAACGGCTCCAAAAACCAAAGGTATACTTTGCCTTTAACATAGCGTCAAATGCCCTGAAGGCCTCTGAGCGCTTTACATAAAAAGAAGCACAAATCAAAAATATTCCCCAATTCACACACACAAAATTCTACAAGAAAAAAAGAGAAAACTTTCATAAAAAGACAACAGTACAAAGTAAAAAAAAGATTAACAGATTTGTGTAAAAAAGCAACACATTTTTACACCTAAGAAAATTGTTGATTGTTAACAAGTTGTGTGTTTAAAAGATGTGTTTTGAGGAGACGCTTAAAGGCATCGTACACGCTTGGTAATTGGAGCCTATTGTTTGTTTCAATCCTATATAGTTGTAGGTATATACCATACAACTGACCTGTGAAAATTTCATTTCAAAAGGTGGTAGCGTTTTTGAGATATTGCCAAAAATCTGGAGCGGTTATGTCCACACAGGAAGAACAATCGGCATCGGAATACACACTCTGAGAAGCGTTAGCGTAACGTATTCAAAATATTTTGGGGATAAAAAATGATATATTTTTCTATAACCGCAGTCCTTCGAAGTAAATGTCTCTCAAAATGCTTTATACTACCCAAAGCTGCTGGACTTCTTACCAAGTAAGTTTTTATTGCCATAAATGTTCAGAGTTATTACCAAACGTGTATGATGCCTTTAAATTCAGTTAATGAGGCAGCATTAGGAATGGCAAGGGGGGTGTTATTCCATAGCTTTGGTGTGGCAGTACAAAAGGCTTGATTTCCATAATATGACGTCACAAGCTCAAACAGCGCCCTCACTGAGGTCAAAGAGGACCTATCATTGGTTTTGGTGGTGCGTACACATGTGCGCATTTCCATTGTTTGACCCAAGTGATGGCGGCCTACGCACAGGTTCTATTTCAATTGTCTATAGACAATTTGAATTATATATTAAAAAATGCAACCACAATATGAAACAGAGTGGGGGGGGTAAGCGTTACCTAGAGAGGTAAGTAACATTGCCTGAACTTTTTTAATTTGAAACTAAATTTCTTTGAAAAACTTAACCTTTGTGATTTCTACCATTCTACGTGACTCACATAAGGGAGCATATAAGGGAGTCATTTGAATAGCCTTCCTCGGGGGTCATTCAAGTGACTTATAACCTAACTTCAGGGAAGCTTCTTGGACACACCCAGTTTCAGACCTAGTTTAAACCAACCCTCGCAACCCTAGACTTTAAACCAAGACATTGCCTTATGAGTGTAAGACTAATGTACTGTTGCACCCTCCTGTGGCCATATCTATATCGTCACTGACGCAACGAAGAAACACATTACATACAGAACCAATTTCTTTTTAGTCAAGCCCTACAATTATGAAGTTTCAAAGCTTCGGGGGTGGGGGGGAAGTGGGTGACTGTTTTTAAATAGAAATCTGTGTATGGTATTTCAATAACAACGACTTTGATCATTGATCTGTTACCACTGAAATACCACACTAAATTAACCTGCTAAATGCTAACTTAAATACTCAAAGGTTGAATAGTAACAATGCTCATCAAGTTACAGTTATGACTATTGAACTCTTGCACCAAAGTCACACACGGCTACTCTGTAGCCTATACCACGCTCACCATTTTGGGAGTTAAATTGCACATAAAAAATATGGTAAATGCTGCGTCGCATTGCGCTCACCATTTTGGGAGTCAAATTGCACATAAAAAATATGGTAAACGCTGCGTCGCATTGCGCTCACCATTTTGGGAGTCAAATTGCACATAAAAAATATGGTAAACGCTGCGTCGCTTTAAAATGCGCTTACAATTTTGGGAGTCAAATTGCACATATAAAATATGGTAAACGCTGCGTCGCTTTAAAATGCGCACTACACTGTATAACACATGGGGACATTGACTCCGAAAAGGTGCAACCAAGATCATTGTGATGATGATGTCAGGTTAAATTGGGTCAAACCCTTGCCCTTAAAAATAAAGGTGAGGGAGTCTTCTCACCTGTTCCTGATGCCTGTCGGATATCACTGACCCTTTTAAATGTGTAGGAGAAAGCACTGTTTCCATCATCAATATTACTAGTAGTTTGAGTTCTCTGAGATCCATTGTCTGCAGTTTGTCTGTCTTTGGTTTGGTTGTAGATGTTGTCTTTCCGTAAATCATCCCTGCTGCTGTTTTCTTTAAATTTGTCATTTGAATTATTCAGAACAAGGTCCGGGGCGTTGTCGAGCAGCAGCAACTCTGGCTTCCCGCTGGTCTCACTCTTCAGGGAATGGGTTCCACTTTTTTGCAGCTCGGATACCGAAGTTAGACAGGAGGACAAGAGGGGTGTGGTTTCTTTCGGTGTGCTGCTAGACACAGTAAACACATCATCATCATCATCCTCCTTTGATGACTTACAGCAACAGCAAAGACGCCCAGCCTTGCCCATTCTTCTAACTACACTTAGTCTTTAACACTATGAAGGTGCAGAACAAAGTATTATGAACTGCCATCAACCATGGAGCAAGGAAAACCAAGTAAAAAGCAGCCACTATGTAAACCTTGCTGTAAATGACTGCTTGTTTTCACCTTTATAAAGCCATGCAGTATGGTCCCTGTTCAAGAAATGTACATGGGATACTGGTGTACAACCTTGGAGCCACACTCAACAAACAATTCTGATGAAAAAAGAGACCTTCATGCACCAGCAACTGAGTGTAGAAGTATATGCAGAAGTATTCAATGCAATAATCATGTCTTCTTTGTTCATATGCTCCATGGGTTGCTGCAAGAAATGTGCACAGTCTACATAACTCTCACAGCTTGGGTTTAAGGTATGGGTCATTGATGTAACATAATAGACTTTATGCTGAGCCTTTGGAGCTAAAAAACACCAGTATTACCCACATGCATGGCTGGACAAATTTTTGAACACAATACTACCTCAAATTCCCTCAACTTAAGAAGTATTCCATTTTCGTTCATAGAGGCTTCAAAGAAAGTCACAACAATCATTTTGGAGTGAAATGTGTGGAATCCAAGTTGGAATTTCATCAACTCACTTCAAACAAGACATACTGACTGTAACATGGAAGTATAACAACACACCATTGTACCATAGACATAGAGATAGCCGTGTTAGTCGGATAGATAAAACAAAGGTACTGGTAGCATTTTAAGACTAACTATTTACCAAAAAGTGCAATCACTGCAGTGATACCTGGAGGGCCCAATTTTATCTGAGCTGCCTAAGCATAAAACAGTTTTGCATACCAATAAAAGGTTACCAGCCAAAATACTATGTCATATGTATCATTTATGACTGGTTTCCTGCTACTTTTTGCTTAGTTGAAAACTGTTAAGCAGTAAGTTGTTAAGCAGTAAGTTAAGCAATTAAGTAGTTATGGCCACTATCCGATTATTTAAAACTACTGCTACCTCCATGGCAATGCAAGCACAACTGTCTGACATTTTGTCAGTAGAGTTTCAGAACCTACAAGCAAGCCAAACATAATGAAGTCAGCTTTAAATAACCACAAAACCAACATTCCTACATGTCAATGTTGATTGTGTCTTTGCAAAACAAGTTTGATGGCACACAAGTAAATTCCCCCCTCTACATTTTGAAGAAAAAAAACCCAGCCTTGCGCCTTTACCATTGAGCAATGCTTTTACATGTCCATCACTATGGACTGTGATTATCTAGTGTTACAGAACAACTCCGAGATGGGGCTTAAAAAGGGGGAGTTTTGTGGCTCGTGTCAAGAACCAACCACTATAAGGTAAATACATCTCTAATACCCAGCACATTCATGAGGTATTTGAATTTCTAGTCCAGACAAAGGAATAAAGAACTTGAACAAAATTGACATTATTGTTCTTTTGTTAGAGAAAGGTCAACAAGTGTGTAATGATTACATATAATTGAGCAAACTCGATAAAAATGGGTTTCATAATTAAAAACACACCCACATATTGATCAGTGTCACGCTGGGCAAAAATGCTAAGTTTCATGTAAAGGGTCAACCCCGAAGCGCCTAGGAATCAAAACAGCACTGTGACATCACACTACAGGCTCAATCAAAACAAGATAATGGAAAATGCATAGCAACGAAGATAAACAACCTCCATCCAGTCCAGGTTGTGGCGTGTTTTACGTCACAACACGGGCGGGTTTTATGTCGGTCTTCTGAGGCACTGGTACTTCAGTGTTGATTTTACTTTTCATGGGTTTTTGCTGGGAACTATGCAGGGCGCCGCCAACGGCAAGAAAAATACTAGTTTCCAAAATCAAAAAATTGGGGGGGGGGGGGGTTCCGATCAAATTTTAAAAAAAAGTCAGGGAGGAAAACTTCACACTTATGACCAAATAATAATTCAACACAAAATAAACATGGATAAATAGTCAAATAAGGTTTGAGTGGTTTCTTTTAAGTTGATTTTTAAGATATTACAACTGAGCATCATCGCTAACTACCCAGTTGCAGTATCAACTCGTTATCAAAATAATTGTAATCAAGTCTTAATAGTTAAAAAGTTGCATGGCCCAATTTTTGCTGAGTGAAATAAAAAAAAAATATTGTGAATTTTTTTCTCTAAACAGATTATGATAGATGATTCTGTTTTAAAATGGGGAAAAACACACCCTAAAACCCAAACCGTCGCATATATGCCATGGACAATGCACAAAATACATGTAACAAGCAAAGACGTGAGATAATAACAATTAATGTTGAATTTAAATTAACTACCACTTATCATTGGCAGATTTTTTTTGCGCAATACAGTCGACCCTCGTTATAAAGAGCACTGTAATAAAGAGGTTCAGCGAATCTCATTTCTGCTTTGTGTTTCTTTGTTTTATTGTCTTCTTATAACAATTGTTATAAAGAGGTCATTTGGCCAGTCCCAGCAACCTTGTTACAACAAGAGTCGATTGTACCTTAAATGAAAGCCTATAATTTTCTTGAACCTATACAAAAATCTATTTCAAATTGAAATCTAAATTTTGGGGTCATATCCGCCAAAAATTACCATATTTCTCTAGATCGTGTATCATTGAGCTCGGGAAAATGCGGAATGATATTTATGTGTGCCGCCATCTTTAGCTAGAGTGATGTTTTTGCGTAATTACTAAACTGAAGCGACAGTTCCTCAAGCACTTCGTAAAGTGCATATGTGTAGTATTACACATTTGCGTAGTTATTGCACAGTTAGTGCTCTATTGCACATGCGATAGTCTACTACACATATTTAACCTGTGCATGAAAACTGACATGCGTGCTAAGTAAACAACAAAAATAGCATCTGGCACGTAATGGTGAATGGAACAGTGAGAATTCGGCTTTCAATCATGAATATGTATGAGGTACAGTAATTACTATTACCGTATAAGCGTACACCCCGTCAGATTTATAAGCCCATGGAAACTTTTTGACGGCCAAAGTAAGCCACAGCCTATACGCCAAAAATTACGGTTTTATCATTATAACCTCCAAGTTTTTTTTGAATATCCGAGTCAGAAGAACACGAAACAGTGACTCAAGCTAAGACTACGATCATGACGGATACAAGTGTAACCCAATGAATACCTTCAGACATGCAGGTACCGCTGTCACGATCTGTACTACTATCCAAATCCTTTGTGCTGTCTCCTCTCCTTAGTAAGAAATCAGGCAAAGCAAGCAATGACGACAACCCTTTGGTATCCTTCAATTGCGTCCCATCCTCCTTATCGGTGGTCCCCGTCTCAATGTTATTTGTTGTCCCTGTCTCTCCAGCATCAATCTCATCAGTCTTGAGCTCTTGCCCCTCAGCGCTGTTTTCGTCCTCATCGCCAAAAATTGTGTTCAGCTTATCGTCCATCCACTGCTTGAAGCGATCCAGCGCCATAGCAAAAAAGTTTGTCCTCTTACACCGACTTCATTGACAACATCGTCAACACAAACACAACGCCCCGAGTGGAGATCTTTCCGGCTCTTCCAAATGAACTCATGTATTCACAAACAAAATGTCTCAGACAGAACCAGTAATGCTGGAAAGACCCATTTTTCAGAACAATGAGGTGTAAAAATGAAACAAAGGTAACATGACAACTCCCATAGTAAATCTCTGCAATTTGAACGTGACCAAACAAGCAGAATGTGTTGCTGGACCTTTTGTTCATGACCTTCGATGAAGATTTTCTATTGTTTTCAAATCCAACACAGCTGCTGCGTTTAAAATGTACAAGAAAAACAAAAACAAAGGTTTTACGAACTCATGATGGACTGACGATTCATCACACCACCATCACGTTAAGCCTTGGTGGGTCTGATCATACCACATCACCATGGAAACATGGAAAAGATTCAAACAAATAGCGACTTTATTGTGATGCTACAATTCATTGCAAGGAATCGTCAATTTGTTTTGAAGTGAGGATTACAAATCAAAGCTACCAATTAAATTTGTTTTATTCTATATTTCCAACAATTGTTTTTGCTAATGTGGTTTATCAAGTCCCTGTAGATATGAGTGTGCTTTTTGATGTGCAATATTTTGATGTGCATTATTTTGATGTGCCTCGTACGTTTCTGATTGGTTCAGGGAACGATTACATCCCAATTCTTTGCGTAGCAAAACTGCCATGCAAATTTTACTTTTGTATACCAAAATCAAACTTTTGCATAGCAGTCCATAAAGAAGCATTTAAGAAACCAATGGTTTCCTAAATGCTTCTTTTTTGGGGGGATTAATTTTTCATTTGGTCATAACCGTTTCCTTCTTTCTGTCCCATTGAGTTACGGCCGTATGGGCGACGTTGTGAAGTCATTTGTCACATACATCCTCCATTTGTCTCGGTCTTCTGCTGCCCTAAGAAGTTGTACCCAATTAAGACCTGTCCATTCCTGGATGTTATCTGCCCACACGTTCCGCTGCCTTCCCCTTCTGCGGGTACAGTCGTCCCACCCTCCAGGACCATGTTTGTGAGACTTCCTTTCCATCTGACCATGTGACCAAACCAGACCAGTTTTCTCTTTTTGATGACTGTGACCAAACTTTATTGCTTGCCAAAATAGCTCTCCATTAGCCCAAGCACAGCTTTATTGTTCAGTTTTTTATGATCTGTTTGTATTCCTTATATTGTTAATGTAAAGTGTTATTGTCATTCAGCCGGTAGGCTGCAATGACCATTTTTATAAACCGTAATAATAATACTAATAAAATCTTGAGAATCCTTAACTTGTAAACAATGTGAAATACATAGCAATCAGTGTATTTCACAGGAAACACTAGTTGTGTGGATACATTTTAAATTATACAAGGAAGTGGAATAGAATACACCTCAATTTTTATGATAAATCGTATAAAGATAATTATTTATCAACAAATTTAAACATTTATAGATGGTATGTACACCAAATTTACTGACATATTTTAATGCTTCTTACTGTAATGTAAAATATCATTAGTGCTGAAGTTACAATGACAACGATGATGAGTGGCAAATATGGTACTGAAGGGTGCTACAGACATCGAACAATGACAACAAATTACAATGACAATAATGACATGTGACAATACAACAGTGACACTGATAATGTCACCATTCAATCATAGTGTGGTAATAGTTATACTGAAGAGTCCTCTTGACACCTGTGGGAACAACCATTACATTGTGAGCGCTAATGACTGATTAGTGACAATGTCAGCACTGAATAATAACCAGGGTGTCATGGTAAAGTGACACTGACACCACTGGCGACAATGACATACCACTTCCAAGTACTGCCACTGTCAATCATGTGACAAGACTACCACTGATGAGTGCAAATAACCTACAGGCGGCAAATGACAAATAACCATTCCAACATAAGTGTAGCCATTCCAGCTCTTCCTTGTGTAGGTTTTGTTCACAGATAGGTAATGTGACAATCAAATCTTGTTGATGTCTGCATTACGTCTCCATGAAGCTGACCTGCCAGTCTATTTCAGAACAAGTTGAATATGCAGGCATGATATTTGGTGCTTGAAAAAATAGCGACATTTTTATTGAGTACAAGGGTTGACCTACAGGTACACATGGTGTAGGCTTCAACAGACTTTTGAGGCTATTTAATCACAGTTTTTCTGATTTTTCCCAAGGGCAAAACAAATAAATCGGATATCAGACTGAAATTGAAAGAATATCACACCTCATCTTGTGTGTGTCACTAGGTACAAAACAACTTGCAGGAACACCTAACAACACTCAAGGGTAGGTGCATGTACTCACGGTACTTAATGGATTCATGATGTGACTAATACTTGAAGATAACTTGGCTGTGAATGACGTTCTAGTACATAATGGTGGCTGGTGCCAACATACTGAAGGTGTGTGCCAATGCGTGAACATGTGGGACTAAATGTGTAGTTGATATCAGTGTTAATATTGTACAATAACAATAATAATAATACTAATTGGATTTATATAGCTAAAAATTACCAAAGGATGCAAGGCGCTTGAGGGAGAAAGACAAAAGTAAACCAGCTACAAGTTGGAGAACAAGTGAATCTTGAGACCCTCTTTGAAGGACAAAACAGTCTTAGCATTTTTAATGGGGACAGGAAGACCGTTCCATGAGAGGCAGGAGGCAGAGGTGGAAAAAGCGCTGTCACCGGCTAGAGCTTGCGCGACTTGTTCACTAGAGGGAGATAGCATCATAGCTTGGAAGACGTACGGGCAGTCGTGGATTTCAAAAAGTAAAGAGATATAATCAGACAATGTACAGCCAACTTTGTGCTTCAATTGTGGTCTTAACTATCTGTACTAGACATGTACATCTCAATTCAGCTTGAGAATTGACAACAGTAGAAATAGATTGTGCTAGTTTGAATGCAGTTATTATTAGTTTGGTATTTCAATGCTGTATGTTAGTGCGTTATTTGATTTGATTTGAATTCCTGTTTTATTCCATAAGGAACATATAAAAAGACATAATACACAAGACAAAATTTATATACACGACATTAGTTTCCACCACCAGTAAAACCAGATTAACGTGGCATGAGACATTCCGAGAGTTGATATAGAGAGGAAATTCAGGTCTATTAGCCTTTTTGAGATATGGTGGACACTATAGGAGTGCACTGTAGGATTTGGGTGTATACAGAAACATTTACCTAAACCAAACAGTGTTATAGTAATGTGTCCGCCATATCTCAAAGTGGCTTATTGAGAAGTTGCAAAAAACATCAGTAGAGACTACGTTATAGCACTTACTCATAAACTGGTTTTGTTAGTTGTCTCTCCTTATGAAACAAAGTTCCTCTGTTTTTGACCGATGCCCAACAACAAAGCCAAATCAACCATTCTTAAGGTTGGCATTTTAGTCTAATATCAAGTTCAAAAGTTCATCTCAGATGCAGACACAAGTATTTGCTGCGAGGATTATTGCTAGTTATAGAACAAATCCCACCGAGATTTTTGGGTTAGAGCTAAATGTTATTACACCATGTGAACTACAACCATGTGAACTACAAGTAGCATACCGTTACTTTGTCCATCAAAGCTGCTATACCAAATACCATCATTTTGTGGTTGAGGACTCAGAGAAACACCACTCATAACAGAGACATATTGCTGACTTTGACCTGAAAATGAGGTACATGCACCGAGGTGTTACGTCTATGGATGGACTGCAGTAATTAATAAACTCAGCGGCAAGTTAGTTATTCCAATTTCCAACCAATGTTTGACAGTATATACTGTGACTACATACATACAGTAATAAAAATAAATTTAAGTCCTACTACTGCTATCTTACATTCATTCATATAATAATGGCCTTTTTTAAATGCATCATAAAACCCATGGATCAGAGTAGCATAATATTTGTTTAATTTTTTTTTTTACGCTAAGCTAATAAAAGTGGCCCTGCTTAACAACAAATTCTGCGCTAAAAGCCCATAGAATCATGTGCTTTACAGGGCAACGTAAGCGCAGAGTACAGCCCATAAAATCACATGCTTTACAGGGCGCAGTGAGCAGAATTTTGCGGTAAGCAGAGCCATATTGAGCACCGTAAAGCCTAATGTACCTTTGTGAGTATGCTAATCTCAATATACCTAAATTGTCATTAATTTCATGGTTATTGTGTATTATTATTATTGATAAACTGGAAAAGTTTGCAAAATTTAACATATTGTTTGTAATATGAATATTTTAATTTGTTGGTATTGCTTTAGAAGAGAAACAAGTGAAATGTAGTTGTAACTTTGTATTTACATGTAATAAAACAACTCAAACACAATTTGGACATGGGCGCTTTTTAAAAATGTAAAAAAACAAAAAAACAATTCTACATCTATCAACGAAACTAATAGTATAAAAATATGTGGTCCTTTCTCTATGGTATAAATATGCTACACATGCTAAAGTAACCAGTTCTAATTGAATTTAACTATTTAAAAAAACTTAACTTGCGTAATATATTGATCCATTTATAAGTTACAGTCATAACTAAAACAAAAACAAACAAACAAAACATGGAAATACTCTATTTGTAAATCCTTTCGTTGCAGATCATTTGTATTGTATTTGTTTACAGTTCTTTGTCAAAGCCATTTTAATTTCCCCACAGGGGGGATAATAAAGTTGTAATCTAATCTAATCTTATCTAATCTAATCTCATCTAATCCAACCTTCTATATAAATGCAAGTAAACTGTGTTTTCAGTAACCTCTAATTTTAATTATAACATTAAGTGCTGATAGTGATGGGTCCTACTAAGTACCGTCAGTCAACACCGTCTGACTGTATTTAGTTGGACCGATAGTAATACACATAACCCAAAGGCATTGTGCATGTCCAAATAAAGTGTTAGCAAACACAATAATTAGTTTAAGTCTATTGAAACTACAGTTTTACCCCTTTGTTCACATGATAATCCAATTGATCTATTCCAATGGTTGCCTTTATGTTCGGCCACTAATAACTACCCTATGCACTAACTTTTTAAATACATATATCTAAACAGTTTAGCTTCGGAATATAAACGCGATTTATTTATTCATAATTTAAACTGCATATATGTCATACTTTTTTTTAGGAGCCAATAATGTTTCCTTTCGAAATATTTTTTATCACAGAACTTACCCTCACTATTAATTGGATCAAACCAAGCAGGTATTTTATAAGAATATCTAGTCGGACTCTGTGGTTCAAGTTTACTTGGACTATCATCTGACACACTGGCATCTACTTCATCCGACCTAGCAGCAGTCACTTCATCCTCACATGACCAATTAATGACGGTAAAGTTTCCATCAGTGTTATCGATTTCTTCCAATACTAGTCCAGGGTTATCGATACCTATCTTCCTATTAAATGTATCGTTATTATTACTAGAGACGGTTTTCTCTTTAGCTTCCTCTACCTGCTGTGCTTGATGATCAGCTGGTGCATCCGAAGACATAGACTGGATGACTTCGCTCACCCAGTCTGTAATGGCATCCAACATGGTTCGTTCTGGCAGTGGTTTTGCTCTCAACAAAAATCCAACAAGAAATCACAACTGTAACCTCATGGTGTACAACGACACTAGCAATAGATAGACCGTCCACATGGACTTTTACCAGTGTTTACTAAATGCAATTGATTCACTACCAGTGTACATGTATAGACAGACTGTTGCATGCAGACCCAACATAACTAGTGCATGCCTTGTACACTATACTAGTGTGCAGAAGTTGAAGGGGCTGACAATGAGGCATTTGTAAGTCAATTGACAAATGGGAACAAAGGCCGACTTGTTATGAATTATGCATGAGTCTAGTTTCTGGCTTTAAGTCCATGCCTCAATAGAGCACTACACAAGTAGATGGAATAGGTTATACAAGGTCTCAAAGTGTGCAATCTTGTGCAGAAATATGGCATCAGGACATCCAGGAAGATCCAACACTACAACTGTTCACAGCCAGGAGAGTAGTCTTGGTTCCAAGACGTGTTTGTTTCACATGCACTTTTTGCACTTAAAAAAGAAAGAAAAAAGGTCATCAACAGAGGGCGCAATTTACACGACGATAGCGCTATCTATCTGAACATGGTGTAGTAACAAGATGTTAACAAGAATCAAGTAGAAGTCCAATGGGAATCAATACCCATTAGAGATACTACAATCAAATTCAAGTTGAATTCAAGTCTGAAGGAATCGATTCCCATTAGAGAAACAGTACGTTTTGTTGCAGAATCGTGATCGTGTTGAGGGCAGGCCAGTACATTATTTTTCGTGGGGGGGAAAACCCACACAAAGGTCTTGGAACCAAGACTACCAGGAGAGAGAACAAATGTGTCGAGCTGAGCGAGATCAATATTGCCGATGTGTGATCGGGAGACTGACTGACAAACAAACACATTCTCAGGATCATTTCAATTGATTTCAACTCACTGGAAACACCCTGAAATGTTTGCAGAAGACTTCAAGTCGTTAGTGAGACCATCCTGATAAACTCCCCAATTAAGTTAATGCTGAAATAATAAATATTTGTTTAAGTCGTCATAGAGAAAGGACAAAAGAAAAATGAATGAACGATCCTAGTACAGCATTTAGACAGGGAGCTTAAAGGGATTGTATACGTTTGGTAATTGGAACCCACTGTTTGTTTCAATCCTATATAGTTGTAGATATATTCCATAAAACTAACCTGTGAAAATTTCATTTCAAAAGGTGGTAGCGTTTTTGAGACATAGCCAAAAATCTGGAGTGGTTATGTCCACGCAGGGAGAATAATCTGCAATTGGAATACACTATCTGAGAAACGTTCTCAGATTCAACTTTTGGGGGATAAAAAGTGATATCTTTTTCCATAACCGCAGTACTTCTAAGTGAAAAGTTTCTCAAAATGCATTATAATAACCAAAGCTGCTGTACTTCTTTACCAAGTAAGTTTTTAATGCCATTAATTTGCAGAGTCATTACCAAACGTATACAGACCCTTTAAGCTTTACCATGCACAGAAGGTAAATGTAAAAGTGTTAACAATCCACACCTTGTTAAAGATAATGTTCAGTTGTTTAATGATTAACTTATGCCATAAGCAACAGCTGTACATACAAGAGAAGAAATGAACCTTCCCATTCATAGGTAGGTAGGCATGCTCGGTGGTCTTGTGGCTAAGACTTCTGCTCTAGAATGAAGGGATCATGAGTTTGAATATCACCCAAGCAGCATGACTATGGATTTGTTATCTTCAAGACTGGAGAAAGCAATAAGGGATAGTGTTTTTCACACATCAGTGCATGGTAAAATAATAATAATAATTAAAACAAATAATACAAATAATTATAATGTTCTCATGTTCATGTCTGTCTGAAAAAAAAGAGCGATAAGAATGTGTGACTAAAAAACTCCCTTCATAGCGAGTACAAATGAAGAAATAGTAAGATTTCATGTACATTACATGTAATTGTTTGTTACAAAAAAAACGATAACTAGACATTGAATTTTTGTTTACTACAAAAACACGGTGTTCGTGGTGAGTGATTGAATGAATAGGTCATTATACCTTATCAATCCAATTCCTGGTTCAGGAGTTATGAATTTTTCAAAAAAAATTAACATCAACTTCCTGTTTTGACCGGAAGTCAAGGTCAAATAGGGGTCACATTTTGTGTAGCGCGTTTAGTTTATGAAGACATTTTAGACGGTGTATTGATTGTAAACCTCCAACAATTTGTTGAAACATTAACTTTCACTTTCCGGTTTGAACCTGAAGTTAAGGTCAAATGAGGTCACATTGTGTAGCGTTTCTTAAATCTTTGGAGCCCTTTCTGATGATGTATAGATGATACATGTAAAAATCCAATGTGTGGTTCAGGAGTTCTGATTTTTTCAAATTTTAAATTTTATCTTCCGCTTTGAACAGGAAGTAAAGGTCAATTGGGGTTACATTATGTATATCGTTTCTAAAGTTGTTATATACTTTTCCAATGATGAATAGATTGTAAAAATCGAATGAGTTGTTCAGAAGTTAAGATATTTTTAAATATTAAATTTCAACTTCCGGTTTTAACCGGAATTCAAGGTCAAACAGGGTCACACTTTGTGTAGCGCGTGTTAGGTTTATTAAGACCTTTCAGATGATGTATGGATTGTAAATATCCAATGTGTGGTTCAAGAGTTACAACATTTTCAAATATTGAAGTTTTCGCTCGTTGTTTCTTTGTATATTGCACAGTCACGCCAAATGTATCCATACATGTAGCTGTACAGTACATACATTAGTCTTCAACCGGAGCATCTTGGAACCAAGACTATACACAATGTAAACTAACTACACGTGCTACGTGCATGTTCAGTGTGTGCGTAGTGCCTACATGTGTTAATACACTGTTGTGCCGTCATGCGCTTTAACCAACGTTGGCTTTAACGTTCGGTTTTGACCAGATGTAAAAGTCAAAATGTCATGTCTGTGCAAAAGTTTGAGCAGGCTCAATCATCTATCACCTGGTGCAAAAACTTTGATAAAAAAATATGTGGTTTTTGAGATAAGAATTTTGTGAAATTTTCAACTTCCGGTTTGAACCAGAAGTCAAGGTCAAACAGGGTCATACTTTGTGTACCTTTTGTTGATCGTTTAACGACCTATCCGATGATGTATAGATTGTAAAAATCCAATATGTGGTTCAAGAGTTTTGATTTGTTTACAAATATTAAAATTTGATTCATTGTAATTTAATACCTGATGACGTCATCATGACATCATCAAGTTTATGTCGTCTTGGTATTTAGGTTCAAATGTCTGATGAGTTTCAATGTAAAATTCAATTTCAATCTTGAGTTATGCTGTAGACAAGCTCGAAAATGATGTTTTTCAAGAAAAAACCCAAAGGCAAACTTTGACCTAGGGGCATGACCTTAAAGAAAAGGTCATACGATTTTAACGTTAACTTTTCAAATGTTGCCCCAGTCTTGATCTATCACATGCCCAACTATGAACATCATAGCTTTTATATTCAATGAGATACAGCAATTACCAAATGGTCATTTTTCAACTTTAAAAACCTTGTAATTCGACACCTGATGACGTCATCATGACGTTATCAACTTTGTGCCGTCTTCATATCAAGGTTCAATTGTCTGATGAGTTTCATTGTTCAATTCAATTTCATTCTTGAGTTATGCTGTAGAGAAGAGTTCCAGGGAAGAAGAAGAAGAAGAAGAAGATGGAGAAGAAAAAAAAAAACAGAACAAAAACAAAGAGGTGTTCGTGCTCATATTGCACGAACACCTAAAAATACAAGCTAGTTTCATGTTCTTAGTGGTCCCAAAGCAGTCTGTGCAACACTGACAACGAACCAGACTCTTGAGAGTAAACAACATTTAAGGAGTTTTGTGGAAGGATCATTAAAGTACTTCCAAAGGAGTTGATGAATTCCTCTACAGATGTGATCAGACTCCTAATAGAAGATCCTAAAAAGAAGGCACATTCTTGGATCCTTGCCACACCCAATAAGCGCCACCAGGTAACAAAGCAAGCCTTGTAAGGTTGTTTTCAGGGTAGAAGTTACCAAATTAAGTCATAAACCACGGGAGGTACCCTTGAGTGGACGAGTCATTCAGATGCAAACTCCAAATCTCAACTCATTCTTGTGAGTCCTTTTGTTAAACCTCAACCATGCACGGTATCATCAGGGTGTATGCAACAGAGTTACAAAGCAGCTTGATCTCAGTGTCCTTAATGTTTCTGGGTTTGTGGCTACCATCATTGTAAAAATGAATAAAGAATGAAGACCTTCTAAAGGGAGCAAGATGGGAATGTGTCATGCAAAAATGATTTCAAGAAAACCAAGGTTTAATGTTTAGTCAATTATAAAATATAATTGAAGTCGCAAGGGTCATCTGACAGTCCGGTTCAGTCAAGTTTGGAAACTTGATTCAAATAAAAAGACAGTGGCAAATAGTGCAGGGATAGTGTCACTCAAAACTGTCTGGTGTGTTGACTGTCACCTTTCAAATCACAATGGCTGCTTATCAATCACATAAATTATATAAAGCCCTGTTCACACTATAGAGCCAATTTCCAGGAAATACAACCCCAGGAAATTCCTGGGGAATTTTAACCCCACCGCCACCCTGTGTTCATTTCACACTTGGTGCAATTTTCCTGGGAAAATTTAGAACCTAGTATGCTAACCCTGGGGTTATCTCGTTAACCCTACTCCCAAGCAGGGCTAGGGGATAGCTATTTCCTGGGAAATGGTTAGTAATTTAGGTGTTAACCAAAATTTCCAATTATTTTCTTGAGAAATTTGTCTAGTGTAAAACTTGAAGTTATGTACATCTTCTTATTCATTTGTGCATGTGCTGTTGTGTATCAATCACTGCAAAACAACTTCAGAAAATAAAAACAGCATTTGACTTCACGCAGGATTTATTCATAATATTTGTTTACTGTTTACAACCAACTGAATTCAACAGGTTATTCATTCCTACACACGATGAAACTTCAGGGGAAAACGCAATGCACATGATGTAGTCTGGTATTTACTTGTGGTATTTTACTGGTTACAATAATGGGAGTTAGTAGGAAACAGCACAGCAGAAATATCACACCCCAAAAATGCCTACCAAAAGAACTCATGCTTTCATTGTCAACGTCGTGCTCCACAAGTACATGTATGTCTTAGGTAGCGAATGGGGAGGGAAAAGAAAATGATATAAATTCACCCAGAATATCAACCATAATTAGTTTTTATAAATGTTCTCAATTTTCATAAATTTTCAATACTAGCTACATGAAGCTACCACTCATCAACACATAACAAATGTGTTTTAATGTTGCAGCATATACCGTGGTTTTGTGCACACAATTTATCACACCCGATACGAGATTTACCAGTTTGTTTTGACACTTATACTTGGCATAGAAATTATAGCTGGTCCCTAAGCACAAACTTGTGGTAGTTTATCAAGAACATAGACTGAAACAACATTGTAGAAGCAAAGAACACTATGAAGCCTGAAATTTCTAGGAGAGTGGCTACTTTGTCTGAGAGAAGGGAATCTTCAAACCTATTATGGAAAAAACCAGGCCTACTACATGTACTTCTTAGAGGAAATGGAGGCAATTGCATTTATGCCCCCATACACAGGCCCCTGGTCAATGCCTTGGTGCCCCTTGAAATCTTCCAATAGAAATGTACCCTCTGCCCTTTAGTTAAGAAAACTACTTTGCCCTTTACACAAACAAAGTATAAGGCCGGAAATACATTTAAAGGTCCAAAGGACAGGACCTGCAGGGCTATCGTGGCCGAGCGATCAACGAAGGGGAATGGACTTGAGTTCTGGTGGCCAAGTCATCAGGGTGTGGGTTAAAATCCGGTTCATGACACTTGTGTCCTTGAGCAAGACACTTAACTGTCTTATCACCCACGGGTTAATGGGTACAGCCTGTGAGGGCAGACATGGGGTGCGTTTTTCGCTGGTCGTAACCAATAACTGTTTCGGTTGAATTGGCCGTTGGTTAAACACTGGCCAATGAGTGAAACAGTTATCGGTTACGACTGCGAAAAACGCACCCATAGTTCTTATGATCAATTTAGCTTGATACAGTGTAGGCTGCATATTCCCAAGGGAACTGAGATGGTTTAAGAAATGAGAAAAAAAAGGCTCAGTAAATAGGGTTATGTGCCACGAGCGTAAAAACTTGTGGATACCAGCGCTATATAACTATCCATTATTATTAATACTAGAGGCAGTGCCTCAATGGTCTCTGTGAAATTCCACACACTATTAGATTATTACTATCATAGACTTTCTTAACACAAACACAGCCAGAGCCATAATCATATGATAAATTTAACATCAAATTTTAGAGAAATTGTCTTCAGCAAGCGGTGTATTTTATCCGACCATGTGAAAATTCAGATGGATTGATAAATGAACTGAACTCTTGGCTGGCGCTCATCCACGGTCTTGAATATTGGCAAAGGTCTTGAGGCTTCTCCTGCAAGGTGTTTCCAAGACAAAATAAACCAGCCAGATAATTTCCCGTTTCCGCCTTCTTAACATCTCACAATGAATCTTGGAAATAATCAACAAATGGTTTGCATTGTGCAGATTTTGCCCTTTATGGCAGAGGTTGCTGCACTGTACAGGTCCTGGTTGATTGTTTAAAAGAATAATGCAGCTTTCAATCTTCAGAGCAATCCTCTAGCAATTCTCTTAGGAAAATATAATATCTGTGGAGGAAATGTTATTTACTTGTTTTATGCAGGGCAAAAACACTTTTACGTTTGAGGGTCACATTAACTTGTGTTTCTCCGAACAAACAGGTGTTGTTCCTCCCCTGTACAATACCATATCAGCCAACTTCATTCATCCACTCAGCGGAAAAATTACATTACAAGTTGAATTTTTTGCTAAGACAACCAGCAAGAAGTGATCAATTCACAGGAAAAAACTATCATAGCATCGCAATAGACCGGCAAGTCTCGGGCAGTATCAAACATTTTTGGGACCACTTTGGTCCCGTGTACATTGCTTTAACATGTGAAGGAAACAAACTCGCTCACTTTAACAGGTTCCAATGTTTGAATATGCGCCAGACTTACACAGTCTATTGGACTGGGGATCCTTTTCTACTTGGTAAAATATTCCAGAATATTTGGCCCTGTGTACTGAAAACAGTAATCATGCAGGTGGAACTGCGTAGCCAACTCTCCACCCTTTTTCAGTACTTCCCAACCCTTTTCTTATCCTTCTGTGTGTACATTATGTAGTTATCTTCTCAAAATTACACCAAGAGCCTCAAGGTTACCTGGGAGGAGTACAGTTGATCTAGCTGGAGTCTACATATAGTTCCTGCATGACGTCACGCAGTGGTTAAGTCGGCCATCTTTCAAGCAATGATATATCATTTTCCGAACACACAATGATGCGTTATGCGTAAATACAGCATGCGTTGTGCGGGAGTTTTATCAAAATCATTGCATTTGGTTGGTGAGCCACTTGGCTGCGTATAAAAATAAGAACGCTTGACACAGCTCAAAGCCAAAACCCAAGTTCCCCGTAAAGATGGCATTTATCGAAAACTATCTATTAAAGGCACTGAACACGTTTGGTAATTGTCAAAGACCAGTGTTCTCACTTGGTGTATCCCAACATATGCATAAAATAACAAGCCTGTGAAAATTTGGGCTCAATTGGTCATCAAAGTTGCACAAAAATGATGAAAGAAAAAACACCCTTGTTGTACAAATTTGTGTGCTTTCAGATAGGAATAAAAACTTCTTGCAAGAAGTTGTTTATTGTTTTAGTGAGAAATTACCTCTTTCTCAAAAACTACGTTACTTCAGAGGGAGTCGTTTCCTACAATGTTTTATACTATCAACAGCTCTCCGTTGCTTGTTACCAAGTAAGTTTTTATGCTAATATTTGTTTTGAGTCATTACCAAACGTGTACAATACCTTTAAAACAAACTATGCAATAATTGGACCAAAGAGATCTCTTTCTACTTGCATTACAGTAAAGGGAACAATCAAGATCACAAAAAATTGTTGTACGAAATCAGGAACAATCCAAGAGCCATCATCTATGCTGTCAGTATCAACGCGAGTTTGACACAAGAGAGTTGGACTGTTTCTTAAACAGCGCAGTATGAAAGTGACCGTCGGCAAACTACACAGTGGGGACCACTTTGACTCATTTTACCACTACACTATGCAGTTATACTCGCCATTCTCTGTCAGTTTGGAACAACTTCTTGTTAATGAAAACATTTTACGTACAATTTATATGCAACTGTAAATAACTCTTCCTTCAATTATTGTTAATAAACGGCGATGGGCATAACATGAGGTCAAGGGGTAGAGTTATGTTAATTAAACAGATCGATTCTTGACTGCAATATCAACAACAAAAATTAACACCAAGGGGTTTAATTTGAAGATGTTGAGGAACACTGCTGTAAAAAATATGATTTTACTGCAAAAAAAGGAAAGAAATCCAAGCCCAATGCTTTAGTGGAAAGACTTTGTGGTCTGTTGTTCGTACAGCACAATAATGGACTTGGACTCATCATGATTAGTACAGCTCAGAGCTATGTATTTACAGTTGTGACATGGAGTGACCAGTTTTCTTCGGTCACGTGGTTGCTGGACACCAGTCTGGCACCCTGTGTGAGCATATGCGGTTTTTGGGGGACCAAAAATGGCTTCTAAACGTAAGTTGTCACAGCTCTGGTACAGCTGCACCAGAAAATGCTACCACTTTAATACCCTTATGTACACATTAAAATTACTGAAAATGGGGTCTGACTTTAAGAACCACAAGGACTCTCAGTCAAATCTTCAGCTGACATAGCCAAGGTCAACTAGGGAAGTGTACAAATTTCTCACTCCCACAAACAAACTGTCTGTCACCGATACGCCTCCTTTTGATCTCAGTGAGGGCGCTGTTTGCACCTGTGACATCATATTCAAGGGGTCTAAGGAAATACACTAAAGGATCATACCTCCATTCATCAAGGATGCGGAGCTCTTTCCCCTGAAGCTTCCAACCCTGGTTTTCTTGGCGATGCCGTTGCCGTTGCCGCTGTCCTTGGCGCTGCTGACGTAGTGCTCATAGCGTAGAAGCATCTCATTATCGCTGTCTGATGAAGAATCATCGTCATCATAACCGTAACTCTCACCTGTGGAAAGAGGTTAATTTTAAGAGTATAATCCAGCATTTTTAAAATTGTCAAATAAGTATTTGAAGACTCACTTATTGTACCATATTTATTCCCCAAAAAGCGTTGTTAGTTTTTAACTTATCACAGATGAGACTAGTTCATTTTTGGTTTTTTGTGTGAAACCCACAGGATATAAAGGACACACTCTTTCCAAACAACTACTATTCAATCACTTCAAGACCAACACACTTCCAGGAGAAAAACAAACTTTATTTTAAGCATTTATCAAGTCATGGCTTTCCTTGAACGCGTAGTTCATCAAATGTGACAGTCTAGAACTAGCTGCAAAAATAGGCATCAAATGAACACTCAAGAATGATATGAAGGTCGCCCCACCATTCACGAGTAATGGCTTGGGACGTGTACTCAGCCACAAGCAGCTCAAAGCTAAGAAATCAATGCACCAAATTGTTTGAGAAAAAAACAAACAAACAAATAAATTGAATATATCCAAGACCATTCTTCCTGAGAATTATTAGTCTTGATTGGCGACGTTCATTTTGTTAGCGTACTCGCCGCTATCGCAACACGAACTACTGGAGGAGAGCTTTCTGTATCACACAAACATCTGGATCAAAACAATTGGTAGACTTGCCCAGTCTCTCCAAGCCAGTCGATGTTGCGCCCTCTAATGGTGACTGATACAAAAGTTAGAGTCGCTAATCAAGACTAGATAAGTATAGACAATGTGCCGTCTGATGTCACGGCAAAACCAAAACATTAAATTTCTGCCTGCTGGTGTGTACATGCACCGTATTTTGCACAAATTTGGATTAAGAGTGACATCATGGCTCAGATCGCCTTTGAATTATACTCTCTTTAACCCACACCTTTGACGTCATGCTATTGTTAAATCGCTCCATTATTTTGCACGAATGGCGCGATGGGTACAATTCACCCATTGTGCAAACGGGTAAGTAAATGACTTCATAGAACATTGTTTTTAACACAGGTTACAGCTACGCATTTATTACAAAATGATCGTAAAGACTATCCACAAGTAAACGGCTACATTGTTGTACATAATTCAATTATTATTTAATTTCGAGGTGTCCAAAATCTTAGTAAAGTACAAGAAGGTCAGACAAATCAATTTAATTTTAACCAGTACTTTTTTCGATGAATTGAAAATGCTTAATTTATCATACACAACATGGTAGGTCAGTGAGTAAGTAAGTGAACTCCCTAAAATTTAAGTTTACAAAAACACTTCTTTCAATATTATAAATTAACATGAATTTAGCTGCAATTTATCACAACTAGTTAAAGGCAGTGGACACTATTGGTAATTTCACACGTTTGTTATTTTATCCATATGTTGAGATATTGTCCGAAATATCTTCAAGAAGCGGCTTGTATGTCACCTTTTTTACCTTCACTTGTTTGGTTTTTCTAGACCGAGCAAGTCTGCAACAACATCATCCGTGTCGTAGTCAATTTCTATTATTTGACTAAATGTATTCTGAGTCAAGAAAAAATCGCTTTCGCCGTCACTTTCGTTTTGATCCATGATGCCAATGTCGGTATTCGTCCATGTACCACGTTCACGCACAACTGCTGGTGTTCACTGGAGTGAACACGCTAGTGAACACGCTTACGTAATACATACGAACAATTGACTTAAAAATTAAACAATATCGCACCATTCGTGCAAAATAATGGAGCGATTTTAACAATAGCATGACGTCACAGGTGTGGGTTAAGTCGCATAATGCCCTCGGTGAACGCGCCATTCGTGGGTACGAATGGCCCTCGGGCTGCGCACCTCGGGCATTATCCTATACTTAATGTCACTCCTTTACTAAATTTATGCAAAACAAGAATTGCGGGCATACCATGGGAAAACTTCAATAGATGGTGGTTCAGTTGTAGACAAAGGGCACATGGGCTATACATCAAGAATTTAGATATTTATCGGTGTATATATAAAAAAAATTAACAATCCTTGTTCACAGGTTCCCTAGTACCACCTCCTATTGCACAAATGGGAATAAGAGTCTGTCTTTTACAGGTCTTCAAAGTCGGAGGCTATTTCCAGTTTTTGTTTTTAAATTCTGGGACGTTACTTACAAGTTCGTCCCCATGTCCCACTTTCTAAAGGAATGGGCCTTACGCATTGACATAATCTAGCTGCTATTTTAGAGCTAAAATTATGACATAACAAGAGAAACACACAGCTATGCATGTGCGGTGCACAGGTTGGGCCAGTGAGCAACCTTCTTTTGACCTCTAGCCGAGGGCGCCCTACTCAAATGACGTCATATGCAAATGGGCCAAAAAGCTTCAGGACCTTTGCCTCAAACCTACCCAGCTGGGACTTCTTCTTTTCTTTCTTGGATTCCTTCTTTTCCTCGAAGCAATCGCAACCTCCACAGTTGACGAAGCACAACATCTTGTTGAGGTACATGCAGAATAGAAGCAGCAACATCAGCAGCCCAGCGATGATGGAGATGAAAATGATGGCCGCTAACGGAACTAGTCAAAAGAAGAAAGAAGTCTTGAGGTCAGACAACTGGGCACGGAAGACCATCAAAATATTTAAGGCTGTGTTCAAGAAACAAATTGCACTAAAGGGAGGCACCTGCAAACATTCAATGATATTTATTTAACAGTATGATAGAGGGTGTACTGTGTAAGGAAGGATAAGACTAGGTGGGGTGTCTTAGGTGTGGTCAGGGTTCCAAAAGCCTGACAGTTTGTCTGGGTCAAGACAGAACAACAATGTCAAAGAGATTTTGAGAAAGATTTTCCAGGGAATAACTCATGGTTTTTTTGTGGTGATATTCAAGTGCTTTCAAATGGATGAAACTATTGCACAGCAAATATCAAGTAATTTAATGTAATTGCCCCTTTGTACTTCGAAAGGGCATTGTTAAATTTATTTATCCACTAATGAGTTAATGGATTTACGCACAATTTTATGCCGCCAATTAAATAGTATCACAAAAAATTATAAACTCATGAGAAATAACAATTTTATAATTCATGTTCAGGACACAAATCTTTGTCAAGAAAGCCTTTTATTCTTTTAGGAAACTGAACATGAATTTGTTCACACAAATTATGAAAAACTCGCTCCTTTTAACATGCATCTGAATTTCACACAATACAATCATTGCAAAATTAATTTCAAATTAATAAATTAGTATGTTAAGCCTTGAAGGTTATATTACTCACGTTCACAGCATGAAAAAACGCACACTGTTCAGGTGTCAGATGAAGGCGAGTTCATAAAATAAATTTGTATTGGAAATTTGTTACAGTGCAGTGCTAACCAAAGAGAATTGGATGCTGTTTTCTCAGATCAAGTTTAGCCTGAAAACTTTGGAAAGATACACATCTTCCCAATAGTGGTTTTGAAAAAAAGTCCAGTTAATACAACTGAAGACATTTTGCGAAGAGCAAAAAAAAAAAGGAATAATAATGGTTACAAGAGGTTTTGCATTGCTAATTGTTAGAAATTGTAAAGTAGCAAAGCACTAGTACAATTTTTCTTTCTCCATTTATTCTCGAAACCAGAATGATTTTTTTCTGTACCTCCTTTAGATGAAAATATTGCTTAGTATGATGGTAAGATAGGCAACGATACCAAGATACATTTGATATCAAACACAGTTTCAAATTACAAACATTAACAATGATCGTTAGCAATTATTGATTAGTGTTTACCTTTAAATGTATTAATGTTACATGTCGACGAGACCAGAAATAAGAAACAGCACTTCACACAATACTTACTGCTGTATTCTACATACAGGTGTGAATACAATCCAAAGCAAAGCAAAATTAAAAGTGAGGACAATAAAGAGAGTTAACAATTAATTGATTGGTAGCAGGTGTCATGCAGATGGATAGGATGCCCAGTACAGACACGCACAATTGCACAAGTCATAGGAACGAGGGTCCTAAATACAGAAACGGATACTCTATAACATCACAATAATGACACAACACACACAAACATCCCTTTCCTTTTGTATCCCTGTGGAGACATCTTTTGTTCTCTCCTTTGTCCCTGTACTTAATTAACATCCTCCCATGTACTTTGTACACAAAATTCCTTTGTGGAGCACCCCTTTAGAATTCCCCTATGGAGACCTTTTGTTTTCCCTTATTTGTTTTGTCCTCGGGTCTCCATAAGGTACCGAATATTAAAACAAGCTATGTCAAGTACATGTGTACAAATGTAGTCACAGGCAAATTCTCTACTGCTGAATTCTGCATTGACTCTCCACTAACACAATCATGTACAATGTACATGTACATGTACTTCAGGTAAAACACTGACAGCACTGGGTTGTACAGGTATTATAAATCAATGAGGGGGACATACACATGAAATTAGAGTACACTGAAAACTATTATCTACCACCATGACATTCATACAAGAATTACCAAAGGCACTACACAAACACAACCTAACATGAACACATAACTTAACTATAGCTGAACTTCAGTAAAAAAATAAATAAAAAAATAACCCATTTATAGCACCTTACGTGTAATTTGACACTTGACATTAACAATGACGACTGGGAAAGTAGTAGTGTCGTTGACATAATCAAGGGCCATTAATGCAGTTAATATCAAGTTGTTAAAGTTTTACAAGTACTTCCGAGGCTATTTGTGAAGGGGTTCAAAGGCCAACCAGCTCCCAAGCAAGAGATAAATTGTGAGCAAAAATATATTGAACGAAGCCATGTAAACATAAACTGCTCGGCAATATTAAGTGAAGGTTCTGTAGAACAATTACTCTAACGGAATGTCTTCTGAAATACTACCCCCTGGAATGTATATTATTTACACATTCTTTTTACAATGTATTTACCTTAACATGTACATTTTTGTGTGTGTAAAGCAATATTTTTTCCCCACAACTGGCCCCAATTTCATAGAGCTGCTTATGCACAAAAGGTAGCTAAGCGCAACAAAATTGTGCTTACCAGAATAAGGTTACCAGCCAAACTACCATTTCACGTCTACAATTTGTGACTGGTATCCTGCTCATTTCTGCTTAGCACAAAATTGTTAAGCATTACTTTCTGATTAAGCACATCTATGAAATAGGGCCCTGCTCTTGATTATATAAATAATGCCAATTCAGCCTGTCAGTTGTAATAAAGAAGGTTGTTAAATTGCATATTGGCATAATATTGCAAGACATCAATAACATACCGCTCATGCGTGACATATTACACACAGCTACTACCGGGTAGTCAGTTTTCCTGAAATTATCATATTTTATTACGATGGAAACTTAAAGGCACTGAACACGTTTGGAAATTGTCAAAGACCAGTGTTCTCGCTTGGTGTATCCCAACATATGCATAAAATAACAAGCCTGTGAAAATTTGGGCTCAATTGGTCATCGAAGTTGCAAGAAAATGATGAAAGAAAAAACACCCTTAGTGTACAAATTTGTGTGCTTTCAGATAGAAATAAAAACTTCTTGCAAGAAGTTGTTTATTATTTTAGTGAGAAATTACCTCTTTCTCGAAAACTACGTTACTTCAGAGGGAGTTGTTTCCTACAATGTTTTACACTATCAACAGCTCTCCGTTGCTTGTTACCAAGTAAATTTTTATGCTAATATTTGTTTTGAGTCATTACCAAACGTGTACGATACCTTTAACTCTCTTTTACATGCATGAGGCCCCTTGAATTTTGCCGCCGACTTCTTTTCTTTTTGTTGGTGTAATTTTATCCAGTGGACATCTGAAGTTTCCAATAATTGTTAAACCGAGTCTGGAGGAATATGACTTATCCATCGTTGTATTCATTATATATTCTGACAAAAATTAAAATTTCACGAAGATTTTCTTTGGTGCATGACAGCCGAAGCTCAATACAATAAGTTTCCAATACTTAATAGCACAAGGGATCACCATTTTAATAATATTGCCGCATCAAGCTGCTGGTACTAGTGGTAGCCTTTCCGTGTTCAATATTCTCAATCATCATTATTGCAAAGTAAATCCGATTAGTACATGTACAATGGGCTTTCGCTTACACAACTAAATGTACCTTCGTTGTTTTGCACACAAATACAAAATTACACTCATCTTTCCACACTGTATATTTTGTTGGCCAGTTTTGAGTTGAAAATTACAAAACAGGGATTTAACCACTTCACGTCGGATGACTTGTACACATGCCAATTCTTTCTAAACTGGCTTATGGAGGATGTTTTTTAATGCCCGGAACAACTTTGGAAAGCCCTCAATTTTTTGCAGTCATTCGGACGGCTGACTTGTATATTCACCCCAACATTCCATGTGTAGCATACACAGGCATGCACCTACCATGCTTTACTTTGTTTCCCCCTGTAAAACAGGGACAGAAGGTACTGGAATCATGCTCGTAATCTCCCCTTTTTTCAGGGGTTATTGTGTGATCCCCCGATTCCAGACCTTTGTCATGTCGTACAAATGTGGCTTTGCCACCATTGTTTATCATTGTATTCAGCTCAATGGGAGGTAAGTTCAAGAGTTCTGAAATTCCAGCATACCAAGGCAGGGTTTTGTGATTCACGGTGAATGTATACTCATATTTTCTCACAAGAGAACAACAAATCCCCAGTGCTTATTATGAGAACCTTTGTTGTCTTTCCTTTGTCAAGTCACGGTTTCATTGTAGCAATGATATTTTTAAAGGAAAGTTATTAAGTTCCAAGAAGTTCTGAAAATTAATAACGTGCAGAGGCATGGACAATATTGTGGAATACCGACCCGAAGTAGTTAACCACAACATTGAATGAAGAGGTTGAGGACCTGCGTAATCAACATACTTTAAAAGGTAACTTTTAATTTCTATGTCAATATGACAGAGTCCAGTATCAGTCTACATGCTGCTAAAGAAAGATGAGGTTTGGGATGGTGGCTCAAACAGTGTGACTACGTACAGAGAATACAAAATTCGCGCTGCAAGTTTGTTTGACCATCAAAATGGTGAGGCTTATATAGACTCTAGAAAACATAAAATTCATTTCACTTGTTCTAAAAATTTAAGTTTCTGTACATACTGAGAGAAACTTGTTTAAAATATGACACCTACATTTTTTCCAAATTCCATGGAGGAAAGATTTCTTCTATGGCAAATTTTTCAAAACCATGACATATGCTTTGGCTCCGGCTTTTGCACTGTCCACCTGTAAGGCCTACTGAAAGTGTAGGTTTTCAGAATTACTGACGAAGGCCAAGCCAGAGCCCAAGCCAGAGCCCAAGCCAGAGCCCAAGCCAGAGCCCAAGCCAGAGCCCAAGCCAGAGCCCAAGCCAGAGCCCAAGCCAGAGCCCAAGCCAGAGCCCAAGCCAGAGCCCAAGCCAGAGCCCAAGCCAGAGCCCAAGCCAGAGCCCAAGCCAGAGCCCAAGCCAGAGCCCAAGCCAGAGCCCAAGCCAGAGCCCAAGCCAGAGCCCAAGCCAGAGCCCAAGCCAGAGCCCAAGCCAGAGCCCAAGCCAGAGCCAGAGCCCAAGCCAGAGTCCAAGCCAGAGCCCAAGCCAGAGCCCAAGCCATAGCCAAAGCCAGAGTCCAAGCCAGAGCCAGAGCCCAAGCCAGAGCCCAAGCCAGAGTCCAAGCCAGAGCCCAAGCCAGAGCCCAAGCCATAGCCCAAGCCAGAGTCCAAGCCAGAGCCAGAGCCCAAGCCAGAGCCCAAGCCAGAGTCCAAGCCAGAGCCCAAGCCAGAGCCCAAGCCATAGCCCAAGCCAGAGCCCAAGCCAGAGCCCAAGCCAGAGCCAGAGCCCAAGCCAGAGTCCAAGCCAGAGTCCAAACCAGAGCCCAAGCCATAGCCCAAGCCAGAGCCCAAGCCAGAGCCAGAGCCCAAGCCAGAGCCCAAGCCAGAGTCCAAGCCAGAGTCCAAGCCAGATCCCAAGCCAGAGCCCAAGCCATAGCCCAAGCCAGAGCCCAAGCCAGAGCCAGAGCCCAAGCCAGAGCCCAAGCCAGAGTCCAAGCCAGAGTCCAAGCCAGAGTCCAAGCCAGAGCCCAAGCCAGAGCCCAAGCCAGAGCCCAAGCCAGAGCCCAAGCCAGAGCCCAAGCCAGAGCCCAAGCCAGAGCCCAAGCCAGAGCCTAAGCCAAAGCAGTGATTTCATTTACAGCCCATGCTGGATGGTGGAACTCACTGTAGTGTTAAAACAGAGATCATTGCGATACAACATTGCACAACGGAAAACAACATGACATGAAATACATTTAAGACATTTTGAGCAGAGTGGGAAGTACATGCATGTCATGCAATAAATAACACTACCACCAATAAGAGAAAATGTTGTTTATTCACCACGGAAGAATCCAAGAGAAAGATTGTACACCTGTTAAGAAGAAGAAGAATACCAACGTGTGAGAGAGAAATAAAGCAACAGAAACCAAGGATATGCTTAAGAGTAAGCCACAAAACGTTAAAATTGTTACATGTTGTTTCTTCTTTCCTACACTGGTTTATTTATTTATATTTTAACATTAAAATCTCATAGTAGCTATCCTCTGTTTATGTTTTTTTTCTTCAGTTACATCTTTATTTATGTAGACTGAAATTATTTTGAAGCTTGCATGTTTAAATTTGCTTATAAAGGCACATTGGAGTCACGATACACGATATTTTACTTACAGTACTTCTTAAAATTTAGAAATTCTATCAAATGTACATTAAAACAACTAGTTCAGTCCATGTTCATGAATCGTGGCATGTTAAGTGGTTTCATTTCAGTATAACTTAAAAGGGAAATATGTAGTATGATTAAATGTTTAGTGATTGCTTATTATTTTGTTTGTGTGCTTCTTTTTCTTCACTTGCACTAGTTGTCTTTAGCGACAGATAGTCCTTTGTTCTTATAGCCAAATTGAATATTTTCATGTATTTGTTGAACAGGAGTCTGGGAGGGCACATCTCTCTGATGACAGTTTTGTTAAACTTTTGCTCTTCCCTGGATGGCCCATGCTTACAAATGTGTATTTCCAAAGATTTAAAATAACAAAATAAATAAATGAATAAGCACAAACACATGTACATCCATACAGACTTTTGGTATTAATCTGCACAGTATATAACCAGGTCGGGTTATTTTCTACTTTGAAAATTCTGAAGTTTTTTTGTGTTAGAGTTGTGTATCCCACTCCCATTGTGAAAAGACTGAATCTGGTGACAACAATCACATTCTTTGAGGTACTGTATGCACTCATATGGAAAGAAGCTTCTTTTGCCATCACATACGGTTCACCATGGCAGGCCCAGTGCAAGGGTATACAATAAATTGACAATTTGTTGTAATGTACATAAAGCCATGTAAGTATTTAAAGCTACATGAGACTCAACTTAGCATATACAGGAGTTCATATCATAGAACTGCTGGTAAGCAAATCAATCTGCTTTTAATAGCAGACAAATGTGCTTGTGCCAGCAAATTTCACATATTAGCAAGAAACTTAGGTGGCCAGCTTGTGCGTTCACCGCGGATTTGCATTTTGTTGCGTCAGTCACTTGCTTACAGTAAGCGTCAGGAAGGTTAGCATAGCATGCCTTTCCCCGTACTTACTTCCTCATGTTTAGCAGCGGCTTCAAGCAGCTCTATGAAATTGGGCCTAGGTCTGGTTCCCGAGCTACATGTAGTCAAGTTGTAAAGAGATAAACACATGATGCAACCCCAACCAAAAAATGTGCCTGAGCCATGGTAATTCCAGAGAGTTTATAGGCTGGATGTACTTCATTTTGCTAATTATTAAGGCTTATTGCTAATAATGTAACCATGTAAGGTTTGCAGTATTACCATGGGCCTTTCTCAAATCTCGGCTTGGGCTCCGGCTCTGGCTTGGGCTCCGTTATACATTTTTGGAGCAGCGTGTATTTTGCACACGGTGGTTCGAACATCAGACGGAGCCTGGAGCCGGAGCCGGAGTCCAAGCCGAGGTTTGAGAAAGGCCCCATGTAACAATCTCTCTATGAGTTGTGGTGGTTCTGAGAAGAACCAATGGCTTAACAACTCTAGCTTTGAACAGTTACACTACATGTACATGCAGTTCCCACGTCTACAATCAAGAGTTGTCAGGCCACCAGTGTTTGTCAAAACCACCACAACTCAAGAGAGATCATTTACATGGTGTTACTGCAAACCTTATTAGATTGTTTTCCCACCATGCAAAGTTTTGTATCCTTCAAAAAATGTTTCCTTTCTCCTATATATTTGTAATAGCCCTGCTTAGTGAAAGTTTGACGACTTGGTTCCAATTCAAATAACACCTCCATGGTCATGAGGGGTTATTTTATACCTCCATGGTTCAATAAAGCTCTATGAAGTGTAACACTCGTTTGCTTGTGTTTTTATTTTTGTTTTATTTTCAGATTGTCAGTTTTAAGCCCATGTCACACGAGACAATTTACAGGCAACCAGTTCCAGGCAATCTCCAATAAAAAATTTGTATTCACATTTCAGTTTTCTCATTATTTTCTTGGGAATAGTGAGTTACTATATATATACCATTAGTGTATTCGGTTTTTATGTAAATCATCTTTGTTGTATGATAACGGCACATGAGATATGTGAAATGGAAATAAATGTTTGTTGAATTGAAGAAAAAAAAAACAACCAAAACCCAGCTTCATGTATATAGTAATGTCCCTGTGTTCTGTTTGCATACAGTTACAGTGCAAATGGTTGCTTCCAAGTTGCCTGAGAAAAACTGCGCTGTGTGACAGAGCCATACTCTTCACCGACATGTGAATTGTTTGTAAATTGTTCTTGTAAAATTATATTACTAATTGACCTTTCTGGACTGGTAGAGCAATTCATGCAAGTGCACTTAAAAATATATGTTTTTATTACAAACTGATGATGCTTGTAAAATTTACGACAAGGACAGGCAATTCGGCATGGTTTCAATGCTGTGTTTCAGAACATCAAATTCATTGTATTCAAGTTCCGATGTTTAAGTCATCGGGGTGTGGGTTCCAATCCCGTCATGACACTTGTATCCTTTCTTATTTATCATTTGTTAAATTCATCACCGTGGTTTAGCTCGTTCGTTGTGGTCTGTCTTGTGTGGTTTTTTGGTCTTTGTTTGTTTGTTTGGTTTTTGCGCTTGTAATACCCGTCTCGTTTTGATCCTTGTTTGATCTTTTGTTAATCTGTATTGTTTTATTATATAATTGTAATATTATTTGATTACTTTCCATCTTTATTTTGTTTTGTACAAGGCATCCCAGCCTACAAGCTTTTGCTTTAATGGGTCATGCCTCCATACAGTTTCAGTCTCTGTTAACTAATCAAGTTGTTTAGTTTGATTTATGTATGGAAATAAATGTTGTTGAATTGAATTGAATCCTTGAGCAAGATACTTCACTATAATTGCTTCTCTTCACCCAGGGGTATAAATAGGTACCTGCGAGGGTAGAGGTTGATGTTTGAAAAGCCTTCAGAGCGCAACGACAGCTGGGAGCTGTATACTCCCCAGGGAGCTGAGAAAGATTAAAGGAATGTTATTGGCCCAATGACCAGGGCACTAATGTAAAGCGCATTGATGTGTTATTGTAAGTTGCGCTATATAAGAACTAGTTATTATTTTTATTATATGTAAAACATGTGCCAGCTAATTTTGCAATCAACTGAAGCTACATGCACATGTAACATTTGATGACTGATCAATTTTTGTTTTCTTCTTTTTGTTATGTAAAATATACCAAGTCAATTATCATGCATCATTTTTCTATAATGCATTCTCATGTTATTGCACTGTGTTACATGCTATAAATCTTTTGGACATCAATTGTTTAATAACTAAGGGAATAAAAGAGTGGTGACGAGTTCTTAAATGGCCGTTTAAAACCGGCAGGGTAGTGGCCGTGCGATAATCGCCTGGCCACGACCCTGCAAGGTTTTAAACGGTCGTTAACGAACGAGTCCCTACTCTTTTATTCCCATTCATAAATGCCCTTTTGTGAAAAAGCGAAGAAAAAAAATACAAGTAGGCCAATAGACAATCTGTGACAATCTGTTTGTTTAGCGAATTTTTCGAAGTTTGTACATTTTCAAAAACTTCTGTAAAATTCTGTTTTGTGCGCGTTGGGTTGTGTGTACGCGCGTGTACAAAAAGATTACGCGCTGGTACTAATAGCTATTATATTGCGTTCCGCGTAAGTAAATTGGCGTAAATAAGCTTGCGCGCCCAACACGCGAAGCCAGCCGGTCTTAAACAGTTCCAGCTACATGTATGTCTTTATCAGCAGTTTAAACATCCCCACGTGACGTGCTCTCCACCCATAGGAATAGTGAAACTGTCTGGGGTATTTATGAAGAATTCATTAATGTAGTAATTTTCAAGACAGAAGGAAGAATACAAGTCATTAGGATCAGTTGCAACACAAACAACAATTTGTAAGGAAGTTGTTTTTAAGGGTGAGTTTTTGAGTGATTTTGTTTCAGACAAAGAAAGTTTTATTATTTGTAAGAAATTAGATTATTTGTTGAGACAAGCAGGCAGATTTCATGCAGGATGGAAACTCACGAAGCATTTTGTTGAGTTTGAGCAGCTGCCTGGATCTATAGGAAAAGACTGAGCAATTCTCTGAAGAAGATACACTTTGCCAAAAGGGGGGCCACTCCTCCACACAAGCAGGGATTTAGAGTACTGATGGTAAATATGAAACAAGTAAAAGGATGAAATACATGTGCTTGTACTCATTTGTAGAAACTTATTTTAATAATTGCACACATTCCAAAAGTGTGTTGTTGACAATGTTCCACAAATGCACATGTGTACTATATACTATATTTGATAGACCATTCAACACCATTCAAAATTCCAACTCTCACATTTTCCCTTGAACAGTGTTTCATGGTGAGCTGTACTACCACTCATAACCATTCAAGTGGTTTTGAATGGTGCAATACACTACACCTGTGTGTGTGTGTTAGCAAAATTTTTGGTGATGGTGCATAAACTGATTCACCACTGAAAAGCTAACTAATAGGACTCTATTGCTGCACCACCATTCAAAACCATTTGGGGAATCAACCATATGCACAGTTATCACACCATTCAAAACCACAAAAGTGAATGGTTTTGAATGATGAAACAACTTGTTCGAAAAAGGCACCAATAGAAGGAGGGTTCTAAAAAATACAATTCTTCTTCGTTATTGCCTTGGGTCCTTGCTCTATGGGTAATGTTAGGAATCAAAGTGTACTTATTGGTTTTGCATATTGCATAGAACCTTCAGAGATTCCCCCGCCCCCCCCCAAAAAAAGGTCCCCAACTTTCTGCCGTTAAATGTGTAAGTGTACCAGACGACTAAATTTAATAAATTCAACCATGATTCAACCAATAATAATACAGACTCAGAATTTCATTTTTGAGAGGGCAAGGTCGTTTTTCATTTTAGCACTTCCAGTAAAAACATGTTGGAGTATATGGGGCACCAAGGCAAAGGGCAACAAAGGTCAAGACCTGGGGCGGATTACAATAAAATGGTCTTAGCCAGCGGTCTAAGACCAGTCAGTTTAAGCCAGCTATCTGCCTTAGATGGTCTTAGCTTAGTCAGTCGTAAAGCCTGTTGCAATAAGGGTCTTAGATAAGTCAGTGAGCAGTAGTGAAATACATGTACATGTACGAACAAGCATTCCTAAGCTTGGTTAGTTACAATGGCCGCCATTATCCATAGCACACTGAGACAGTGACAATGGCTTTGAAAGGTAAACAAGATCAAACAATGGAGGGAAGACAAAATTACAGACTGAGTAAATACTATCAATATACGGTCTCATCATAGGGCTCTTTGCATGAAATGATCAACAACTAACAGATGTAGCGCCATGTTTAAAAACAATACAAAGACCGATCATAGCCAGCTCAGCACAGGCTTAAGATTTGAGACTGGCTTAAAATATAGACCCCAGCATTGCAATCGGTCTACAATTAAAGACTGTCTAAGCGCGTCTCAAGTTAGCTGGCTATAGCACATAGACCGGTTTAAGACCACTTGGTGCAATCCACCCCAGAGGCCATGGCCTGCGTGTTATTCCAGGCATGATGATCCTTGGCATATTATTTGTATTTCCTCTCATACCAGTAAAACTATTTTGCTAATGATCATGTAGCAAGTGATGAATGTGTTTAGACAAGGGTAGTGTTTTGTTTACTAATAACAGAAATTTGCTGGTAGTTAAACTGCGACGAAAATGTTCTTCTAAATTGTAAGTTGATCATTCACTTTGTGCTGCTAGCTAGGTTTTTATTCCATTCTAATTTATTTTACAATAAACCGAGATTAGACGACTGAAAAAGTCTGGCCCCATTTTAAACAAAGAGAACCAAAACTCATTTTTACACTGTTTCACACAGGGAGCATGACGATGTTCCAGGAATGGCCCTGTTCCATGACTGGTGGCGACCTGCTATAGATAAATTTCTACAATGTAACTGACAAAGGGTTAATTTGGGTTAATTTTCATGCGTGGATAAAATGCGAACAAATGAATGGGGTTATTTCACCAAATCCCAAAACATCTTGATGGACAAATCCAATTTAAGAACAGAAATGAAACCCAAATCTCCAGTAAATTCTGGAATTACTGTTTGTGTTGGGCTCAAAATTGTATTAAGTAATAAGTGAACCAAGCTCTTGGAGATACTTCCTTTAAAATGGTGTTTTCATTCTGTTCAAATGGAATTGTCCACCAGTAAAAGTGATGTAATTTTTTAGTCCCCATGCTACCGCACGACCATTGCACCAGAAAACCATTTTCGTTTTGCCATTTTCTAAAGTTGTGCACAATACGAAATCTTTCTTTAAAAAAAACATCAACCCGTAAAAATACTCCACTGCATAAGATTCACACTGATGCAAACGAATTTTTTTTTCTCGTTAACTCTTTTGGACCCGACTACATGTATTACACATGTACCATCATATCATGTGTATCTGGATGTTGGTTTACAGATAAATATCACATTGTGCAAACTTTTTTTTAATGACTAAACAGCCAGCCCTTAGAAAGAACAAAATAACACATGTTTAGACTGAAGCCTCTATTCAAGATGGGATATATAAAGAGTAAATAATTCATTAAACATGCTTACTTCCTCCTACAGTATCTGCCATTTTGTTATTTATAGTAAAACTTATAATGTGATGCAATCGTCCGTAGAAAGATGCTGGTTCCCGTCAGAATAATGTTGGTCCAAATCTGACTAGATTTCTGTAGGGTCAAACATCAATGTCAACAGTTATTGGAACCAGTAATTGTAACTAAATACCAGGCCTGGAATTTCAACAAGTGTATTGTAATTAATTTCATGTAACTGTCTTTAGCAGCTTTACAGGCAGTGAACACATTTGGAAATTATCAAAGACCAGTGTTCTCACTTGGTGAATCCCAACATATGCATAAATTAACAAGCCTGTGAAAATTTGGGCTCAATTGGTCATCGAAGTTGCAAGAAAACGATGAAAGAAAAAACACCCTTGTTGTACAAATTTGTGTGCTTTCAGATAGGAATAAAAACTTCTTGCAAGAATGTTTATTATTTTAGTGAAAATTACCTCTTTCTCAAAAACTATGTTATTTCAGAGGGAGTCGTTTCCTACAATGTTTTATACTATCAACAGCTCTCTGTTGCTCATTACCAAGTCAGTTTTTATGTTAATATATATTTTGAGTAATAACCAATTGTGTTGTCCAGTGCCTTTAAACAATTTTTGTTGATTTTGATGCTCATATAAATGTCTCCTGATTGATTGATTACATCCTTTTTGAAGTGAACATGGACTTTAGTTTTCAAAATAAACCTGTCAATATGGTAACAATATCACATAAAATATGCATCATGTCTTGGAGAAAAATATTCATAAAACAGAGAATTAATTCTCATGGTTTGTTTAAGATTTCTATTGCCTTGTCAAGTTGCTTTAAGAGCACTATTTATTTTCTTAAAACACACTTGTCTTAGTGTCATTGGTTAATACTTTTTTTTCTAATAAACCATTGAAGATACCTGAATCTTACAAATAAAACTAAAATCTTAAAATAAAATGAGGATTAAATCAAGGCAGATTTAGAAGATCTTTTTCAATGGATTTGGTTAATCGAGCCTACATGTAGGTTTATATACAAAGGATTTGTTTTTCGAGAAAAGTGTACATGAAGCAGTGAATTTATTTAAACACTGTCTGTTAAATTTCTTTAGCCCTGTCAAGATGCTTCATTAACCACTATTTCCTCTGAGATGGGAGCATGGAAGACTACATTTAAAATAATAAAATACAAAAATACAAAAATACCGGTCATTAGTTAATACTGTTTTCATAAAACCATAACACACCTGCATCGTAGAATTAAAGAGGATTAAAACAAGGCAGATTTAGAAGCTTGGTCTTTTTGGAATGAA